>JAULSN010000002.1:6115917-7339101 GCA_033439765.1 Lasiosphaeria ovina | reverse complement strand
CGTACCGTATTCAGATCCCAGTAGAGATTCGTTATATCGGGTACTATCTATACGGTCGTCGGTATCGTCCTAGGATCCTAGGGAAAACTTATTATTATATAATAGCTATAAACGAATTTAGAATATATATACCATTATAAGATTCCCTACTTCTCGATTTCTATACGCTTCGTAGAAATTTATCGACTTCGTCGAGTATAAGATAACGAGAATCGGGTTATAGTAATATAGAATATCGGATAAAAAGATACTTTAATTCTCCTTTAAATTATTTAAGAGAATAATCGGGTAGTTCTACGCCTCTACCGCTTATTTATATCGTTTAGGTTACTAGAATTATAATAAGAGTAGTAGAAATAATATATAAGGATCAAAGCTAATATAGGTTAAAACCGAGGAGGAGGAAAAGAAAACTTCTAATAGCTAGAAGGTAGAGAACGCGCTAAAAAATTATAGGTTTAGTAGCTACTCTTATTTAGCGTTAGCCGTCTTGGAATTAACCCCGCCTTTCTTAGTTATCTTAACGAAAATCGTCGATTAAACTATTAAGGAAAATATTTCCGACCTCCTTACGCTCGGAAGTAGCCCCGCGACGTTAATACCTCTTAGCTCTATTTATTCTATTTCCCTAAACGGCTTACGCTAAGTACGTATAATAAAGGACTAAGTATAAATATAAGGGCTAGTATAGTCGTAGGTCTAAGTAGGGTAGGAGGGACTAACTTAACTACCTATTAAAATATATATTAGAATATTTCTAGATTTATACTACTTGGAAAATTAAATAAAGACTACTATTTATATAGAAGGCGCTCTTTATTTAATTTTCCAAGTAATATAAATAAATAAATACTATTATTTATATAGATAGCGCTCTTTATTTAATTTTCCAAGTAATATAAGTAAATAAATACTACTATTTATATAGATAACGCTCTTTATTTAATTTTCCAAGTAGTATAAGTAAATAAATACTACTATTTATATAGATAGCGCTCTTTATTTAATTTTCTAAGTAGTATAAGTAAATAAATACTACTATTTATATAGATAGCGCTCTTTATTTAATTTTCCAAGTAATATAAGTAAATAAATACTACTATTTATATAGATAACGCTCTTTATTTAATTTTCCAAGTTATATAAGTAAATAAATACTACTATTTATATAGATAGCGCTCTTTATTTAATTTTCCAAGTTATATAAGTAAATAAATATTACTATTTATATAGATAGCGCTCTTTATTTAATTTTCCAAGTAGTATAATTAGCGGATATAAATAAACGAACCTTTCTAAGTATTTCATCCTCCCGCTAATCGTAGGAATATACTTCTAACTTCTTAAATAATAATTACTATATATCCGACGACGAGGAGCCTAATTATCCGGTCAAAATAGAGACTAGGCTCCGAGGGCCTCCGAGTACTTAGCGGGCGAGCTAACCTATATATATATACTTATATACGGCGGCTATAGCTAATTATAATACCCGGGATAACCTTTTTCTCGATTTACCTTTAAACTACTATATAGCGTTTATACCTCTATTAAAAATGAAAATAAAGGTACTCTTGAAATATACTAAAATAGGGCTTTCTAATAGTACTACCCGCGTTTTATTTAGATAAAGATTAGCTACGATATAAGGCAAAATAGAAAAGGATTCCTACGAAAATAAACGTATAGACCATTTTTATAGCGGGGCGCCCCTAACCCCTCGCTTTTACTTATCGCCGACGCCGAGCGAAGGGGAAAACGCGTAAAATAGCGCGACCGCGTACTTTTAAAAAAATAATAATACTCTCTAACTTTATCTTTACTCTTTTTTAATTACGATCGCGTACTTATATATAACCCCGTAAATAACCACGCGTAACGACGAGATAATATATTTGAGATAAGTACTTTAATCTTTTATCTTAATCGTAGATTTTAATATACTTAGGAGATCGAGATCGGAATAGCCCGAGCGCTTTAGTATCTTAGTATCTCGTAAAGCTAGGATCGGAATAACCTAAGCGCTTTAGTATCTTAATATCTCGTAAAGCTGGGATCGGAGTGGCCCGAGCGCTTTAGTATCTTAGTATCTCGTAAAGCTAGGATTAGAGTAGCCTAAGCGCTTTAGTATCTTAGTATCTCGTAAAGTTAGGATCAGAGTAGCCCGAGCACTTTAGTATCTTAGTATCTCGTAAAGCTAGGATCGGAGTAGCCCGAGCGCTTTAGTATCTTAGTATCTCGTAAAGCTAGGATCGGAGTAGCCCGAGCGCTTTAGTATCTTAGTATCTCGTAAAGCTAGGATCGGAGTAGCCCGAGCGCTTTAGTATCTTAGTATCTCGTAAAGCTAGGATCGGAGTAGCCCGAGCGCTTTAGTATCTTAGTATCTCGTAAAGCTAGGATCGGAGTAGCCCGAGCGCTTTAGCATCTTAGTATCTCGTAAAGCTAGGATCGGAGTAACCCGAGCGCTTTAGTATCTTAATATCTCGTAAAGCTAGGATTGGAGTAGCCCGAGCGCTTTAGTATCTTAGTATCTCGTAAAGCTAGGATTAAAGTAGCCCGAGTACTTTAGTATTTTAATATCTCGTAAAGTTAGGATTAGAATAGCTTAAGTATTTATTTATATTTTTTTAAAGACTTTAATATATTAATATTTTAAATTTTTTTATCTTTAAAAAACCTTAAACCTTAACCGAAAGCGCTTATTTAAATTAACCTTTTATAAAGCTAGTTAATTAGCTTAATTAATTAATAAGATAAACTTTAATAATTAAATCTTTTAACTTTAATATATTATTAATTAATATAAAGAAATTATTAAAGCGTTATATTAAGATAATAATAATCTTATTATTAAGCTTACGACCTTAAAGAGTAATATATTATTAATTATAAAGTTATTAATTAATTAAAGCTCTCGCTTAAAGACGAGTATTCTTAACTTAGAGAAATTTACTAGCTTTAAGTTTTCTTAAGATACTTAATTCTTTATTATTAAAGCTAAATTACGAATTAATAAACTTATAATTAAAAATAACGAAGCTTAGTTTTTCTACGTTTATAACCGACTTAATTTAAAGATTTAAGCCTTAATAATACCTTAATTAACTAAAGCTAAAGATAATAATATATATAACGCTTAGACCTTATTAAATTAATTAAAACGTTTATATAATAACCTTAATAAGGTTAAGAATATATAAGATAAGTTCTATACGAGTAAATAACGTAATAATAAAGTTATTATTAACTTTCTTATATATTTCGAGTAGTTAATATATAAAGCCCGAGCTAATTATTAACTTAACGATATTAAGATCTCCCTCTTACGCCGGGGACTTAATAAAGCTACTTACGATCGCCTTAAAGTTTAACTTAACGTCTTAAAGGATTATAATAACTTCGTTAAGCTTCTTTAGAAGTTAAGCGGCCCTAATATTTATTAACTAGGTTAATTATATAATAACTTAAAGAACTATATAAATAAGATAGATATTAATTATATTAATAACTTTAATATTAAAGATATAAAATATATTACGGACTTAGAACCTTCTAAGGATAATTATTTAAAATGCCCTTAACCCCGCGAATATATTAATCTAACTACCTTACGTATTATAAAAGCCCGGATAGAATAATAATTTTATAATAACTTATTTAACTAACTAGTTTAATAACTACCTATTAAGCTATAACGCGCCTTAATAAACTTATATAATATATACTTATATATTAATCCTTATACTTATATATAGCTACGAATAATTATTAATAACCCGATTAATAATTCCTAATAACCCGTTAATAATAACTTCCTTTAAATACGGAAAGCCCGGATTTAAACGATTTAGGCCTTACGGCTTAACCTAACGGGTTTCTAAAGATAGATTTAAACGTATTAAAGCGATGCTTTTTTCGAAGGGGGGATAATATTACGGTCGCTACTAGGGCTTATATAATAAGATTAATTCTATTAGTTATATTATATTTAAAGTATAGCCTATACGCTTCGCTACTTACGTAATTAATATTACTACTTATTTCCCCGCGCCCTACGCGGTCCCTACGATAGCTTCCTTCTTTTCCTTCCTTAACTTTAATCTATATTTATTATTATATTAAACCGTTAACTTCCTTACGGGCCGTTATAATACCGGTGCCGGACTCTAGTCCCTTACCCTTAGTTATTATAATTATATTAGCTAAGTCTAAACCCGAGGCGTGCTCTACTTAAGTGCATTCTTTAGGGATTCGTAATATGTTCGTAATTCTCAAACCACGTAGGGATCCTACAGGTCTAAGGGTGGTAGATCTACCGTTAGGGGGGTGTAATATTAGTTCTATTCTATCTAAGGAACTAAACTAGGTTCTAGGGCGACCGGAGTTTTATATATACGGGCGGGAGGTCTACGCGCGGCACGTACCTTTATACGTACGCGGTTACGCGACTCCCGCTAGCGTATGGTTACTAATATCGCTATTCTAATACTAGTAACTCTTCTTTTATAACCGTACGTCTCCGGTCTTCCTTCCTATTATAGATAACGCCTTCTCATCTCTCTTATATAACTCGGAGATAAGTCCCTCTCGAAATGACCTATTTCCGTAGTTTGCTTAACGTAATCGTACTCTCGGTATACTTCTTTATCGGATTATTATTTACCTTAATCGTACGCTACCTTAATCGTACGCTACCTTATTTACTTATCTAGGTACGTACGTAGTAGAGAAGTAAGCCGTACCGGCTTACCTTATCTAATAGCCGGTACTATATAAGATAACGGTAAGATAAGTAGCCCGCTCCGTACTCGCGTACCGGGTCGTCCGATAATATATTTTCCTTTATATAACGACGAGATTAAGTTCGAGGTCCGTACGGAAGGGGTAGTAGGTCCGGGCCTTACCCTCTCGAGGCTAGCCGCCCGGGTATAAAGCAGCTCTTCTTTCCTAGCTCTTTTCCTTCTTCCCTTCTTCCTTATACCTCACTCTCTCTCTTATACCCGCGCGCGTACTTTCCCTCTCCTCTTAGAAGCTACGCGTACCTAGCCTAGTATAATATAATATCTTTTACTAAGGGTACGGCTACGACCGCCCTATTCGGTAGCGTTCTTTATTATACGATAGGAGACGGATCTATCTAGATTCTAATTCCTACTACCTCGGAGGGTAATCGGCGTCTCCTTAGCTTTCTTACTATTAACGTACGATACCCTCGGGACTCTTTCTTTTATCGTACGATAAGTTAACTCGTACTTAGGACGACGAGCGTTATATCGCCGCGATATCCTCGGTCGATACCGAGGTACGTATAAACGCTAAAGACTTCGCTAACCTTAATACCTTCTTTACTAAGATTATTCGCCACGAGTCGTACTTCCGTACGCTCCTTATTTACTCGCGCGGTACGCGCGTTCGTCGTTATATAAACCGGTATAGTAATCCGGAGTCTATTCCTCGCTTTCGTTACTATTTTCGCCTACCCGACTATTAGAATAGTACTTATTCGTCGTATATCTAGTAATCGCGTAGTACGGTCTATTCGTACTCCTATACAGGCTCGGTTTCGGGCGCTAAATCGGTACTTAGCGGTAGTAGTAGCGGCGGTGGAAGTCTAGGCGGTAGTTCGTTTAGGGGCTCGCCTAATCGCCCGTAGTAGGGGCGTCTACCGTTATCTAGTTCGGGCTCGCGCCTGAACCCGATTACTTTTAATAGGAATACCCTCCTCCTTTAGCCTTAGCTCACGCCTTAGCTCCTCGTACGCTCGAGGAGGTTTCTTAGTACGGCTAGGGTCGTTCTTAGTATAGTATCTTTTCTCTATTATATAGGTTATATATTAAGTTTAAAATAAATTCCGGGGTTCTTTAGTAAATCTATACTAGTATTATGGCCGTTATAATATATTAGTATATAGTATACTCTCCTCCCTTTACTCGTCCTCCTCCTTCTTCTCTAATTTATCTATAAATACCTCGATTCGTATAGTAATCTTACCGTCCTCTACTAGGCGTACGAGAGCTTGGTTAGGGTCCTTCTTAGTAAGTACGTCGGTTGGGTTATTTCGTCTATTAATCTATCTAACCTCCGAGATCTCCCGCCTTTCGTACGCTTCCCGTAGGTATATAATATCGATTATTAACCTCTTCTTACTCGTAGTTCTAAGTTTTACTAAGTAGTCGTATAGAGATCGAGAGTCTATATAAATAACTACTAGTATCCGTACGATCCCTAGTACGGTCGTAATCCTAGCGAGCGTTATACTAATTACGATACCGCTATTAAAGCCGCCTACTATACTATAGAGTTCGCTTATTAGTACGCTCCTTATAATCCTCTTATACTTAGTAGAGGACTAGTAGATAATATTACTAGTTATTATATATAACTTCTTTATACGATCGTCCTCTATCCCTAGTACGATTAAGTATCCGAGCTACGATAATATATCCTTATTATTTATAAACGAGCTATCGGTATAGATAAATAGCTTCGTACGGTCGAGGTCTAGCGGTTAGTATCGAAGTCCTCGCTCTAGGTAGTTTATTTACTATTAGATTCGCTTATTTAGAGTTATGAAGTCTTCTTTCTTAGGTTCCTTTACCTAAGCCGCGACTAAGAGATCGTATAATACTTTAGGTTAGTAGATACTAGTAATATACGCTCCGCGTACTTACTAGGAGATATATTACTAGGGTACGTCCTTATCCTTCGGGTTAATTAAGCTTAGTTACTTAGCCTATCCCTTCTACTTAATTATAATCTCGTATCCTTAAAGTTAAATCCGGTATCTATTAAACTCGATCTAGGTATCGTATATAAGGTACGACTTCGGCTTAGCCTTTAGCCCTACTTCTTTAAGCTTGGCTTCCTCCTTCCTAGAGAACTTAGGAATAGCTAGAGTAAGTATATCGTCCGTCTATATTCTAGTAATACCGAATTCCTTCTAGCCGTCCTAGGTATAGAGTAGGTAGGGGTCGTACGTCGATATACGTATACCTAACTTCTCGATATAATACTAGGCGTATGTCTTAAACTAATATACTCCTAACTTTACTAGTCTATAGAGTAGCCTTCGGATCTAGAGTACCGTTCCCTTTAGATACTTATCTCTAAGTTCCTTAGGGAGTTATACGATGATCTTTCGCTATAGCGGATCCTTAGACTAAGTATACGCTTAGGTAATATCGCGTAGCTCGATTCGTACGTTAAACCTCTTCTCTAATAAGGGTACTAGTACGAGAATTAGGCGTAAGCTTATCCTCTAGATAGTTAGGGCCTGGGTAAGGATCTCCTTCTTATCCTTATCTCCGTACCCCTAAACGATAAGTCTAGACTTCTCGTACGGGACTATCTCCTTTCCCTTTATCTCGCGTACGAGCCGGGTATTATATATCCGGAGCTTTCTATACTCTTCCTTATTATACCGGATAACCTCGATAATATATACGATTAAGAGGGCGTTGATCTCCTTAGCGTCCGACTCTTCGAACGGGTTGCCTAGTATAATAATCTTCCCTTCTTCTTATAGTTAGATCGTTAGTTATTATATATTATATTCCCTCTAGGTTATATTAATCGTACCCTATACTAGGGTTAGGATAGGATTCTTTCTCGGTCGTCCCCTTCCTCTCTTAATAGGTATAGGAACTAGTTCTATAGGATTAGGATCTAGTATATTAGGAATAGGGTTAAGTACGTTAGGAATAGGTTCTTAACCTTAATCGTACGTAACGTCTGGATTCTTATTTCGATAGTACGGCTTAACTTACGTAATTCTAAACGTCTTTAGCCCGCTCTATATCTCGACGGTAATATTAGCGTAGTCTTTTACGATAATTAGGTAGGGGCCTTCTTACTTCTTATCCTTACCTTCTTACTAAACGAGTACCTCGCTCCTTAGGGGTAGTACGAGGACGTCGTCCGTCCGTAGGCCGTTCCTAGTATTTAACGTATAATTAACGTTAACCTATATACGTATCTCGTATAGTATCTTTATCGCTTTCTATACTACTAATACTCGCTCCTTAATCTCCGGCGACGGTAGCGAGTCGTAGTTAATTCGGGGGTATACTCTAAAGACTAGGAGCGTAGGTATAAGTCCGTCTAGGCCGGCGGTATCGTTTAAGGCCTTAATAGCTATCTAGAGTATAGTTTTATTATCCGTACGATAGCTAAGCTTATAGTAAAGGATATCGTACGCCCGCTCTAAGGGGCGGTAAGCTCGCTCGACCTTTCCGACTACCTAGTATACCTCGATTAGTATCTCCTTATAAGAGATACCTATAATTCTCGTATTATTCCTGAATTCCTTAGATACGAAGTTAGTACCTAGATCGTACGAGACGATATCTAGTAATCCTTAATAGATATAGATCTAGTATTAATATAGTACGTTCTACGTATTATTTACCAATATCGATCGTACGAATATAGCTACCTAGAATAATATCGCCATATCGATAACGTATAATACCTTCTTTCCCTTAAGCTAAACGATATCGATAACGACTTCGTAATTAAATTCGTACTCGTCCTTAATCGTAAACTTAAACCGTTTAGGTACCGGGTCGTACGTTTAATAGTAGTAGTAGACTTTCTCGATCTCCTTAAGGATCTTCTTACGTACGTTCTCGTGCCCGGCCTTCTTTAGAAGTTTATAGAACTTATCCGTATAAGGGTATCCGAATCGACGGTAAAGTCTCCTTAGTTCTAGTTTAGTTAGGTAGACTCCTACCTCGATAGGCCTAGTATTAAAGAAAGTATATCCTTATTTCTATACGACTAGAATCTTCATACTATCCTCTTATACGATAACGTTCTTAACGTTATTAAAGAACGCCTTTATCCGATCCGTATCCCCTAAGCTTAATAGGAATAGGGTTATTATTTCGAGGATATAGTATATAACTTTACTAATCGCGTTCTCTATAAGGATCGTTCCGATAGAAGTTTTAGTATTTCCGCCGCCAAAACGGATCTCGGCCGTACCTAGCTTCTAGGTAATCTTCGTACGAGGGTTCTCCCTCAAGTACACTTTAACTTAGTACTTTCCGACGGTCGATATTTAGGCGGCTCCGGTATCCTAGAATTCGCCCTAATATATCGTCGTATACTAGTTCCCGAGGACGAATTAGTAAGTGGGTTACTTCCCTTATTCTTAATATATATCCTCGCTAAATATACGATAAATATATACCTTATTTTAGAGGAACTATACGGCTTAAGCCTTCTCTTTATCCTAACTCTCGTCCTCTAATTCCTCCTCGCTTTCCTCGTCGTTAGTCTTAGGCGCGGTACCTTTATATCTAACGAGGAAGTATACGAAGTCCTCTTAATTCTCTAGAGTCTCGTACGCTTAGAGGTATACTCGTCGGGATTTCTCCTTCTCCTCTTTCGAGTAGTTTATTAACTAGTATCCCTCCTTCTTATATATAAAGTATTTCTTATCCTTCGTACGTACGTCCTTAAATCTCGTACGAGGGCGATAAGACGAGTCTCGTCGATTAAATAAACGCTTATAGAACTTCGGCTTATCGTCTCCGCGATTTAATCGGTATCGTCGGTCGATATAGTTCTAGTCGTACATCTCTATATAATACTAGCTTATCGCTTTCCTATCGCTTACGACCTTAAGAGCCGTCCGGAGTTTATCGAAGAGTACTTTATATATAGTCCTCTAACCTATTAGTACGGACTCGAACTCCTTAATTCCTATAAAGGCTCGTATAATCGTAATATATAATACGATCTCGCCTTAGTAACCTTCTCCTAGTACGCGTTATACGAGCCTAAGCTTATCGAATATCTTCTCGAGGAGCTTATAGGCTAGTACGTTTAGGTTCTCTTCGTATATCTTAGTAAAAGTAAGAGTCGTCTAATCCAAATAGTACTCTATATAATTAACCGTTATATTAAAGTACGTATTAAGTATAATATATACCTCGTCCTAACGCTTATCCGGACTAATATACGAGAGGTAGTAGTCCTCCGTATAATCGGATAGGATCTCCGGGAAGACTACGAAGTATATATCCTCTAGGATCTTTAGTCGCTAATAAATACTAACGAAGTACTTAGCCTTATTATAAAGGATATCGTACGGTCGGCTAGTATAATTACGTAATAACTTCTACGACTTACTAAATACGGTAATCTTCTTACTATCTACTATACTATTATAGATTAGGCGGGTCGGTAGGATATTAGAGTATTAGATATATAACGTCCCGTATAATAGGTTACTATATACGTATAATAGGGTTAGAGTCGGTAATCCTCTTATATCCTCTCCTTCGTACGTTAGGCGGTATAGAAGTATTATCGTTATCTTCGGCGGTAGTAGTAGAGGGGGCTATAGAAGATTAGGCTCTAGGAGTACCGCCTCTATAATATTTATAAGTTAGTCCGAGATTCGGGCGCTAGTAATCCGTACGCCTTTCTTCGTAGCGATATTAATTATCTCTTTCCTAAACGTACGATTAACTTAATTAAATTATACGACTATCTATCCTTCGAACTCCTCGTAGAAGGACGACTAGATTTACTTTAAGTTTATATCGAACTATATAATCTCTATTATTATATAGGCGAAGTAGGTTATAGCTTCCTCGTCTTAAAGGGGATAGGTAATATCTAGGGTCTGGGCCTCGTACTAGAGGTCCTAGTCGATATTCGCCTTCTATACCGTACCTAGGATATTACTCTTCTCCTAGATATCTTTATACGAGTCGTTACCCTTATTCGGGCCTTTTCCTACGCCCGAGGCTAATACTATCTTCGGCGATAATGGGGTATCGATAATATTAATAAAGTTATTAGTAATTAGTCGCGATCGTACGACCGGGGTATATATAAGGGAGTTTAGTAGGTATAGCGGGGTTATATAGTAGCGTATAATATAGGTTCTAGTTATACGTACGTCGCTCCCGACCTATAGCCGTGAACGTCGTTATACGCTTAGTTCCTTTATTCTTCTAGATAGAGATCCTTCTCTTTCCTCGAAAGTTCAAAGAAGGGCTCCGTCTAGGTAGTAGTACGAGATACTATCGTACGTACTTTCGCACTTCCCTCGAAAGTTCAGTACGCGTACGTCGGTAGTACGATCTCGTCTCTTTACGTTACTTCTCTATAAGTATTTGACCACTTACTAATTAGTATTCGTGGTTCTCAAACCACGTAGGGATCCTATAGGTCTAAGGGTGGTAGATCTACCGTTGGGGGGGTGTAATATTAGTTCTATTCTATCTAAGGAACTAAACTAGGTTCTAGGGCGACCGGAGTTTTGTATATGCGGGCGGGAGGTCTGCGCGCGGCACGTGCCTTCACACGTGCGCGGTCACGCGACTCCCGCTAGCGTGTGGTCACTAATGTCGCTATTCCAATATAATATATTACCGGTATATTCCGCTATTAGGGCATTCCCCTTTAGCCTAATTAACTTAGGGCTTACTCTCAGCCGAACGACTACGACCATTCTTCGCGTACTATGTAGAATTATCGTTCCGTTACTACCGAGCATCTCTCCGCGATGGCTGCTATAACGAAGCCGCAGGAGCAGCAGCAGCAGCAGCAATCGCTAAAGCTGCCTAAAAATATTAAGGACGACGAGCGCGATGTCGCCGACCTCTGGACCGAAGCCCTCAAGGCGTATAGGGGCATCGTCGGCTTCGATCTCACTATACGAACGCCGACCGCTAACGTGCAGGCGCTCGTCGACCTCGGAACCGACGAGATGAAGAAATTCCACAAGTTCCGCCACGACGACAAGAAGGTCGATACGCTCCGCAGCCTGCTCTCCCAGAACCTTGGCTTAATCGAGCAGGGCGCGCAGCAGCTCATCTCGGCCGCCACGCCTGCTTTCCCGCCCGCCGCCGCCATCGCCACCGCCGTCACCTGGATGCTGAGCGCGTGCCAGCAGGTCTCCGCCGACTACGACGTCGTTGAGGTGTTCTTCAACGACATGAACAGCTTCCTGAATCGCGTCATCATCCTGGAAAAGAGGATGCCGCAGCACCGAGCTTACCGGAACTGCCTGATGGAGGTTTTCACGGCCTTCCTGAAGATGTGTGGCTTTGCCACCGAGTATACCAAGCTTGGACGCTTCAGTAAGCGTTCTCTCAATCCTCGAGGATATTTAGACGAGCATTTGGTCTCGATGTTCGATCTCGGCGGTTATGCACAACATCATTATCGAAGCCGCAGGGAAGTTCGCTAACCACACCTCACAGAGAAATGGATCATGAACCTCATGAAAGGCGAGGACGGCGAGCTCGGTAGCGCTCGGAAGGACATGGACCTCAAGCTCGACCGCCTTCGCGACGCAACCCACTTCGCCATCCTCGGCAACACGGAAGAGCTGAAGAAGATGGACCGTGAGCTGCTCGAAAACCAGCAGGCGCACACCCAGATGCTCGAGGCCCAGACCTCTATGCTGCACAACCTGCTCGACGAGAGCCAGGGCATGCGCAGCGACATCGCGAAGCTGCTCGAGGCGTTCGAGAAGAAGGACTCCGAGACCAAGGGACAGGCGAAGGCGCAGGCCATGGGACAGAGCAAGGGCGCTTCAGCCCATCGCATCCGCAGCCTGCTCCCTGACGTGGAAGGCGAGGGCGCCGAGTACCAGATCCTCAAGGAGACCATAGTCGACGGCACATGCACATGGGTCTTCGCTCAGCCGGCGTGGCAAGCCTGGATCGAGAGCCTCGACGGCGAGCATGGTGCGCCGCCGAGGCTGCTCGCCATCACGGGCGAGCCGGGCACGGGCAAGAGCCACATCGCCGCAACCGTCTACGACCAGCTCCACCGCAAGGCGACCGAGGACGCCGAGCGGCACATCTGCGCTGCGCACTTCTACTTCCGCGAGCAGCACCCCGGCCTGTCGACCCTCCTCAACGCTCTCATCACGACCGCCAACCAGATCGCGGAGCAGAGCCCCATCCTGTGCGAGAAGATCTACAGCCAGCTACTGCGCGTCGACGTCCTGATCGACGTGACGCAGCAGAAAAGCCTCTTGCACAACATCCTCGAGCCGTGCTTCGAGGCGCGCGCCAAGCACCGGCTGTTCCTCGTGCTCGACGGCGTCGACGAGCTGAGCGACCCGGAGAAGGAACTGCTCAACGAGTTCTGGCAGCACGTCGTGTCGGCGAACATGCGCATCTCGCTCGTCGTCACTTCTCGGCCTGGCGGGCTGGGTGGGCTCGCCGACCCGGAAAAGGCGGCGCCGCTGACGATCAACGCGACGAAGGAGAACCAGATGTCGGACCTTGCGGCGCTCGTTCGGAGCCGGCTCGGCAGTCTCGGCGCTTTGAAGCGGTTCGGTCCGTACGTGAAGCAGAAGATCTCGGAGAAGATTGAAAGCACGGCACCTAGTAGGTCCTCCCATCTTTGATCCGAGTCGTTTCCCGACATGACCTTGTCGACTATGCTCCCGACTAACTAGCCTCTAGACTTGCTGTACGCACAGCACATGCTCCGCCGATTCGATGCCATCGGCCGCGAAGGCGCCGTTCTCCGCCAGCTTGACCAGCCCATGCCGCCAACACTCCGCAGCCTCTACGAGGTTATGCTCGCGGAATGCCAGCGCCGCACCGTTGCCAGCCGTCAGCCTGTCATCGCTACCCTCCTCCGATGGATCTCATTCTCTTTCCGCCCACTCGTACTTGACGAGGCCGTCTCTTTGCTTCGCTATACGTCTGGCGATAGTATGTTTGACCTTGACGAGATTCCGGAGCTTATGACGCGGTTCATCCGGATCGGTGACCCGGGTAAGGGCTCGGAGGTCGGAGAGACGACCGAGATGGAGTATCTCCAGACCGGCGGCATCAACGAGCCCGTTTACAATGACGGACAGCTACCGCTGAAGTTTCGCCAGCGCTCTATAAGGTCGTTCTTCCGCGATGCTGCATCCGAGTCAGAGTCCGACACTACCAAGAGTCTTCTCGCGACGCCATCGGAAGCCCATCGCCTGATCTTCCTCACTGCGGCAAACATGGCTCGCCCGGCGCCAGAGGAAGCGGTTGACAAGTTGGACTCAGGTCTGGCTACTTACGCGACGCTATATTTGATGGACCACTGGATTGGAATCGATCCAGAGGACCACTCGGTCGAGGAACGCACCGAAGTGATGGAGGTGCTCGCTTCGGTCATGTCGAACGAGTACGGCTACGCTAAGATGGCGGAGGTCGCTAAGGTTGACTACAAGAGAGATTTCAACGACGATGTTCTCAAGAGGATGGGCTTGTGGGCGACAGAAGGCACTCAGATGCAACTAAGCTCCAGCGCCGCCGAGTGGTGGAAGCGCGTTGCCCAGAAGCCTGCCACCGGCCTACTCGAGCTCGCCAAGGGACACTTCCAGTTGGTGTATCAGGCGCCAAACGCACCGTCGGCAGCGGAATCGTACAAATTGGCGCGAGCAGCTCTAGTTCAGGTTCGTGCATGCCCTCAGCTGACTACTACCGACCGAATTAATGAAGCTAACATCCACATAGAGCGGCTACGGCAACAAACTTGCTCTCCAAGCGGCCAAGAACTTCCCATCTACCGACGGCGACGGCGAAGCGCCCGACACCGATCATGTGCCCGATGAGGCAGAAGGCGTTCTCGGGCTGGGGGGTCTCTTCGGCGACATGGAGTTGGACGCAGGGGCGTACCGCGCGATTGGGTCACTCCTACTGTTATACGACCATCACGAAGAGGCGCGGTCAACCTATCAGAGAGCCTTAGAGTGCAGCCCCAGCCCGGCGGAGACGTTCAAGATCTTCTACCTGAGGGCCATGTCCGAGTGGAAGCTGGATCTGCTCCAGGAGGCCAGCCAGAGTATCGCCGACTGCCTGACCGGCATCGACACGGACGGCGTGACGGAGCTCTTCAAGCGTTGGGCTTACATCACAAAAGGCAGGATCGAGGCCAAGCTCGGCAACAGCGCCATCGCCGCCGAGTCGTACAGCAAGGCCAAGACGTACGACTCGACCACCCTCATCTGGGGCAACATCCTGGACGAGGAGATTGCCATCTACAAGGACGCCGACGACTACGCCGGCCTGCTCGGCGTCCTCAAGAAGTGGACGCCCATCGAGCGTCTCACCTGGCTGACCTGGGACTACGCCAGCCCCGACAAGGACCGCGTGCGGCACATAAACTTCCAGGACGCGGCGGCGCGCGCCGGCGAGCAGGCGTACATGGTCGCCGTCTACGAGGAGGTGATCGCGCACCTCGACAACTTCGACGCCGCGGCGCCGCTGCGCTGCGACCTCGCCGACGCGTACATGCTCGTGTGCGGCGACGCCGAGGCCGCCAAGCGCGTGCTCGACGAGGTGCTCGACAGCCGCTCGACGGGCCACGTCTACAAGTTCACGAGCGAGGACCCGCGCTCGGTGCTACAGCGGACCATCAGCCTGCAGTCGCGCGTGCTGTTCGAGCTCTTCGCCGCGTCGCGCGACCCGGCCGTCAAGAGCAAGCTCCTGGACGAGGTGAACGGCTTCATGAAGCGGCCGCTGGCGACGTCCGTGTCGTCCTCTCACGCGACGGCGATGCTGCACCACGACATCACCGTGGCGCGGATGACGCTGAAGGTCGGACCGCGGCTCGAGTTCCAGAAGCGCATGCAGAAGGTCTTTGACGCGTGCTTCGAGGCGCTCGAGGACAACGTCGGGTGGAACGATGGGTGGAGCCTGATGCTGCTGTCGCAGGCGCTGGCGCACCTAAGCAGGGCGGTGCGCAGCGGCGAGAAGCTCTGGCACGCGGGGCGCGTGCTCCTCTCGGCGATATTCTCAAGGCTCGATCCCGACGTCAGCATCGTCCTGCACGCGGACAACAAGGACGAGGACGAAGACGAGGACGAGGACGCCGACCCGGACAACCCGTTCCTCGACAAGGATGGGGAGGCTCCCCCGGAGGACGAAGGAGATCTGACGCACATCCCCGGAGTCTGCGATGGCACCATTTGCAGGCCGACGACCATGTACAAGTGGTGGGGAGGGCGTTCGGGCCAGCTGTGCCTCGACTGCAACGACTGTCTCTTCTGCGAGCAGTGCTACGCGGTACTACTGGCGGACAAGACGGGCGAGCAGCCGTTCCAGAGCCGGCGGTTCTGTGGCCGGCGACACGACCACATCAAGGCTCCCATCGAGGGATGGCGAGGCGTCAAGGATGGGATCATCAATATCGAGGGAAGTGAGAGCATGAGCATCAGCGTTAATGATTTCTTGACGAAGGTCCGCGACGAACTAATCAAGGGCGCGTGGGACCAGTTCTGGGAAGGCTAGATTTGTTCAGTTCAGTACAGCCACTTTGAGGACTGTTAGGTCTAGGCTTTTGGGAATTCAAAGTGCAGGTAAAACCAGAGTATCACCGCGTATACTTGGATGACGCCATGCTGAGTGAAGAAGCGATCTTCATTTGCTGCATGCTTTCCTCGGCTGTCGTCGCTTGAAGATATGGTCCCGAGTCAGGGGATTTAGTCTCAGCTGGGGCTGGCGCCGCTGATGACCCGAGATGGACCCCACTGGCGGCTACAGCGTTCGTTTGACGACGTGCCATCAGCCGGTTGCAGTATGTGCCCTTACCCTGAATTGGTCGTGGCATCTTAAGTCCGATATCCATCTGTCGTGCAAGCGCTCTGATGACGCAGTCAGTGGTTAGCTGGTTACGCTGATTGATGCAACGCCAATGTAGGAGTCTAGAAGGTTCCACCGAGGGGGCGTACAGTGCCCTTTTTTGCGTTCATAATAGTAAGTCTAGCCGAGGCCAAAAACAAGGCTTGGGGGCTGTGTAGCAACACTTAAACCAGGATTACTACAGCTCGGGCTAAGGCAGCAGCAGCTTAAGGTCGTGCACTACGAAGGAAATTTCTAAGGGCGATATTAGCCAAGCGCATAGGGCTGCTGTGCCACGGTAGGAGTGTTCGCGTCTAGGCCCACATCTTATGTAGCGAATAGAGAATTTCTTCTCCACGGCTGGCCTACTTAGCCGTACTTCATTTCTCTCGCCTAATAACGTTACAAGACTATAAGTCGTAGCTTGTCATTTCAACGACGCCAGACGAACCCCATATCAGGTCGTTCCAGATAAAAGTAGTAAAAGTACAAGACTTCCTCTTGCACCGGGGCTCTCTCTTGTAGGTCGCGGTCTCTATTGCCGCTGCGACAGGTTGTCGCCACCGCGTAGATGGCCAAAGCGCCGGCGGCGATGGCCCATCCGACCGGAGTCACGGGTATTAGGGTCAGCGCTAGAACCGGCAATCCTGTCGTCGAGATATTATTTGTCACGGTCGGCACCAGCGCCAAGGCCCCACCACGGATTTAAGCTCATTACTAGCCCCGATTAGGATTAGTCGCACGTGACCTCCCGCAAGCCCCAGAGGTCCGTGCTCCCTGAGCCCTAGCCCATACTTACCCCACGACTATAATCGCACCTTTGTAGATTTTCTTCCTTTCTTCTTCACCTTAGAATCCTTAGACTATGGTATAGCTATATTAGCGATCCTTTTCCTAGTTGCTATTGACCGCTATTATATTATTCTAAGGTTAATATCCACCGCCTGGGAAGGCTTTCTAATATCCTACCGACCTAAAGAAGAAGAAACCGACTAATAAGATTAACCTAACGAACCCCGACCGAAGACTTAAAGTATCTCCGTTATGATGCTAAGATCCCCCGAAGAAGCCACTACTACTACGTAGAAGGCTAGAACTAAAGTTAACTATAACCCTATGGCGTTGGACGTTATAATACCGCCGTAAGATAAGATTATAATATAGTACCCTAATCTAATACGAATAGGAGTAGTACGCGGAGCGTCGCGCCTATCCCTTAATATTACTAACCCGCGTACTACTATCGATAAAAACGAGACCTAGCTCGAGTTCTATAAGCGAGTTATTATAGCCGAAATACCTAGGGAACGCTTCGAGATAACGACCGACTAATAGCGTACTAATACCGTACTTCGTATAGGTAAGATCGCCGAGTATTACGGTCGCCGAACGACTATAGGAGTAGCTTTTCATTTCCGCCTAATAACTAATAAAGGTATCGATACTTAGCCCGCTTTTAATAGACTTTACTTACGAGACGACTTCGCCCGTATAATGAAAGATGATAAAGACGCTATATACTAGGAATTCAAGTTCCGAGCTATCGCTATAGCCGCTTTTCGAGCCTAAAGCGCCGAATTACTAACTACCGCTAGCCGACTAGATACTAACTAGGAACTTCTTTTCTAGTAGACTAAAGTATTTACCTAGAATATTAAAGAAGTACTAAAGAACCCTAATATCGCTCTTAGCGATACCTAAGCCCGTATCGCTAGCTTAGAATAAGAATTATAAGATAAGGTCGCCGATATATTCGACCTCTAATAGACGATCGCCGAATAAGCCGTCGAGAATCGTAAGCTTAAGAACCTAAATACTCCGAACCCGACTCTATCGGTCACTTCTATTCCCGACCCCTCGACTACGATTAATATTAATATTAGTACCTAGAATACTATTAGGAACCGTAGCCGCCTACCCCGTACTATACCGGCCCTATTAGAGACCTCGACCTAGCGAGCTACCCGTTCTATAAAGATTAATAGCCTAAAGCCCTAGAACGCCGACCCCGATATAGATAAGGTAGAATTCGAGATCTTCTATTAATACTTAATAAATAAATTAGAAGGTAATACTAACTACTTTATTACCGACCGTATACGTATAGCGTATATCGAGAACTATTTAATAAGCGTAGCCTCGGATACGATTAACCCCTATATATCGAATAACCACCCTAAACTAATTACTACTAGTAACGCCTTACTCGATCTTATCTAGTCCGAATAGTATAACCCGAATCGCCTTAAGACCGCTTAGGATAACTACGATAAGTTAGTTATAGAAAACGTCGGTAACGATTATATTAAGTTTAAGAATAAGTTTATTCGTTTAGTAGGTAAGGTCCGTAAACCGAAGTCGGAATAGATTATAGAGTTCCGCCGTAAGATTCACCCTAGCTATATTACCGCCATAATACCTATATTCTTGGCCCCGGACGCCACTTTCGAGAGCGTCGCCAAGTACGGATAAAGTATTACCCGAAACTTCACTAATGTATATTAGCGAAAAGAGGCTAAGTAGAAGGACCTAATTCCTACTATAAAGAAAGACAAGACTCGCCGTAGTAGTAGTTACCGCCCTAATACCCCTATTAGGAACCCGAAGCTAGTAGCCTCGGGTAACTCCCCGTCGTTTCCCCTACGTCCTAATAAGACCGAAGCTATATAGCTTATTAAGGAAGGTCGTTACTTCATATACCGCGAGAAAGGCCACGTCTAGAATAATTGCCCGCTTAAGGAGTAAGCTCGTCGCTAATAGGAAGCTAAAATCCGAGTTATTATATAGTAATTTAATTCGGACTTAGAGGAAGATAGTAGCTAGTCTTCGTCGATAAGCGATAATAACGATACCGATATCGAGTTAATAAACTAGGCGCCTTAGGAAATAAGGACTCCCTCCTAGGGAATATATCCCTAAGATCGATAAAGAAGAAGATAGGATTAAATATACTAAGATAAGGTATCTCGTTAGAATAATTAAGTAATAGTTCCTTCGATATTAGCCCCCTTATCGGTAGAGGTTCCTTCCTCTATAACTATAGTATAGCTAATAATGGATTTTCTCTTTTTACTTCTAATATATTAATAGATATAGGAGTAGATAGTTATATATTTATAAGCCCTAGATTCGCCAAACGAATAGTAAAACACCTATAGTCCGATTAACTAGATAACTTTCGTAAGAGAGGAGTTTCCGACTATCGAGGTAAGCCTATATAGGATATTAGTAGGCTAGTACGAGGGTACCTCCGTATATAAGGGCGAACTATTTATAATAAATAGATAATCGTACTCGAGATAAGGTACGATATCCTTATTAGTAAGAACTAGTTCGCGTACTACGACGTATAGGCGGACTATATAAAGTAGCGCCTACTATTCCCCCCCGACTAGAACGTCGACCCGCGGTACTAGATAGATATCCCGGTCGGGAAGACTAAGCTTCTTAAGAGTAAGAGCTATTAGGAGGATATAGTACGGAGGTAACGGGCTATAGACGCCGAGGATAAACGACGTTAGGATAGATATAGTATCCGTAATCGAATTAAGATCCTAGAGTAATAAGCTATTAAACTAGAACCTACTACTTCTCCTACGCCTACCCCTACTACTCCCCGTCTAAAGAAAGTTCGCTTCCTTAACTAATAACCCTAGAGGTCGTCGTCTAGTAACTTCTAGTAACGCGAGCTAAACCGTATAGAGCGGGAACTCTATAATAATAGTAGTGGCGATAATAAGGAAGGTTAACTAAGCCTACCGGAACCAAGTTAACCGAAGGTAACGATTACTTCTTTATACCCGGAAACGGATATTCACGGGCGATATAAGATAAAGCGAGACGTTATTAGCTAGTATAAAGAGCGTATACCTAACCTACGTATAGTTAGAGCTATATCGTTCCTCAAGACGGCCTATAAGGCGTAGGACTCTATTTATATTATATCGTTATATAAGCTAGACCGGTATATCCAGGACCGCCGGGAATAGTAGTTACTAAAAGACGATATAGATCTAGTTAAGAAAATTATCCAGACCGTCCTTATAGCGTACTATAATTTCCTAAACGTCTTTAGTAAAGCCGAATCGGACGTTCGCGTACCCTACCGCCTAGGAAAGGCTAATCACCGTATCGAGCTATTAGAAGGTAAGACCCTAGAGAAAGACCTTATTTATAGCCCTCTCTATAAGATATCTCTAGAGGAACTAGAGGCTTGTCGTATATATATTACGGAGTACTTATAAAAGGGATTTATCGAGCCTAGCTCAGCCCCCTAGGCAGCCCCGGTACTAATAGTAGCTAAGCCTAGAGGAGGACTCCGTTTTTATATCGACTACTAACGACTAAACTCAATTACCCGGAAGGATCGGTACCCGATCCCCCTTATCGACGAGACCCTCGCGCTAATTACTAGTAAGAAGATCTTTACTAAAATCGATATCTAGTAAGCCTTCTATAGGCTAAGAATCTACGACGATAATATTAAATTAACCGCGTTCAGGATAAGGTACGGGTCCTACTAGTACCGAGTCCTACCCTTCGGGTTAACTAATAGACCCGCTACTTTCTAGCGATTTATTAACGAAGTATTAGTAGAATACCTCGATATATTCTATAGTATCTATATCGATAATATTCTTATCTTTTCTAACTCCCTAGAGGAATATAAGGAATATATTAAAAAGGTCCTCGTTAAGTTAAGAGAGTACGGTCTCTAGGCCGATATTAAGAAATATAAGTTCTACGTTACCGAGACTCGCTACTTAGGCTTTATTATCGGAAAAGACGGTATACGCGTAGACCTAGAAAAGACCTCTATAGTTAGAAACTAGGAAAGGCCTACGACCGTAAAAGGGATCTAGTCTTTCCTCGGGTTCTATAACTATTTCCGCCGGTTTATTAAAAATTATAGCTAGATAGCCCGCCCTATAACGGACCTTATAAGGAAAGACTAACTATTCGTATAGTTACCCTATTATTAGGAGGTATTTAAGGAGCTTAAGTACTCCCTACTCACCGCCCTACTACTCGGATACTTCGACTTCTATATAGAAACCCGTATAGAAACGGACTCCTCGAACGGTATAGTTATAGGAGTACTTACGTAGATAGGGGAGGATGGCGAATAGTACCTAGTAGCCTATTATTCGGAAACCCTATAAGGAGCCGAGTATAATTACCCGATATAAGATAAAGAGCTCCTCGCTATCGTTAGAGGTCTGGAAACCTAGCGTACTATACTATAGGGGTTATAAAAACTATTCCTCGCCGTTACCGACTATAAGGCTCTTAAGTTCTATTCGGAGAAGAGACTATTAGGTTAGCGATAAGCGAACTAATAAGATAATTTATTACGATATAACGTCTAATTTACGTATCGACTAGGGAAGGAGAATATTATAACGGACGCGCTCTCCCGTAAAATAGAAGATCTAATTACTATTAAAGAGAAGCGTAAAGCGGAACGTTATATACGGATCTTTAAACTACTAGAGGGACAAATTAGTATACTAGCCTAGGATAAAGGAGATAAACTCCCCTCCCCGGAGTAGACTAGTACGCTAGCCCTAAAGATCTCCCTCCTAAAGAACGACGAACCGCCAGCTCCACCTTTAGGTATCGAGGTTATTAACGAGATTATTACCGCTAATTATAAGGATCCGGAGATAAGCGTATAGCGAGAGAGAGCGTAATAGGGAGATACCAAGTTCGCCCTATCCGAATTAGGACTCCTTATACGTAATAGAAAACTAGTAGTCTTAGGAAAGGATAACCTCCGGATATTACTTATGAAAAAGGTTTATAGTAGAATTATTACGGCTTATCCCGGGCGTAATAAAACTTTCAAACTCTTAAAGCTATACTACTAGTAGCCCGAAATAAGGACGTTCTTTAACTAATACGTTACGAACTATATAGCCTACTAACTAGTACGCTACCCTAGGGATAAGACCCCTAGTTTACTATATCCTTTACCTATTCTACTCCGGCCTTAGTCTTCGATAGTTATTAACTTCAAAAGCTAACCCTTAGACCGATACGGATTCGATAATATTCTCGTAATAATAGATAGACTTAGTAAATAACCCTAGTATATCCCCTATTATAAGAACGCTACGGCTAAGGACGCTACCCTAATATACTATAAGGGACCCTATCGAGTATTTGGATTACCTTACGAAGTCGGATTAGATCGAGGACCCTAGTTCATAGCGGACTTTACCGACGAAATATCTAGACTACTCGGGATTAAATAGAAGCTCTCTTCTACTAGATACTCTTAGAGCGCTAGCTAAGTAGAAATCATAAACTAATATATCG
The DNA here is from genome assembly GCA_033439765.1 of Lasiosphaeria ovina. Taxonomy (NCBI): domain Eukaryota; kingdom Fungi; phylum Ascomycota; class Sordariomycetes; order Sordariales; family Lasiosphaeriaceae; genus Lasiosphaeria; species Lasiosphaeria ovina. The sequence goes on along the minus strand of JAULSN010000002.1, from coordinate 7,316,191 downwards.
ACTAACGTCTACGACCTTTTATTAACTATTATTAGGATAACTAGTCTAAAGCGATACCCGCTATAAACGCTATAGCGGGCTCCTTACTATATAATAGTATAGGACTATCCCTATACGAGGTCCTAATAGGTTTCCCGATAAACTTACCGTTTAACTAGAGCGCGAGGACCCCCTTCGATACTACTATTCCCTACTACGAACGGCTTAATAGATAAGAAGCTTAGGATATAGCGAAACGTATATAGGGATTTATTAACTCGGCCAAAGATACGATACGTTTAGTATAATAGAGGTAGGCGAAGTAGGCTAATAAGTATCGTAGGGAACCTAACTTCGGTCCCGGCGACTACGTCTTTATTATTAAGAAATCCTAGTCTACTAACCGCCCGAGCGATAAGCTAGACTACCCGTTAATACGCCGCTACTATAAGATCCTTAGTATAATAGGATACTCCTACTAACTAGAAGTCCCGGACGATTAGAAGGGCTCCTTAGTATTTCACGCCGATCGCCTAAGGAAGTACCTAAATAACCCCGTACTAGGATAGGCTAATAATAACCTACCAGGAGAGCTATTTAATAATAAGGAGGAATAGGAAGTAAATAAGATTATTACTTCCCGGACAAACGGAAACGTACTCCAATACTAGGTGGAATAGCGCGGATAGGATCCAGATCCAACGTAATACGATATATTAGGATTCAAGAATACGCCCCTGAAGTTGGCCGACTTCCATAACCAATACCCCGATAATATAGGCCCGCTAAAGCGATTATAATAGTGGCGCGAGGCGTACGAGCGCGACGAAATTGATCCACCTTACGAAGACGATAATATAGCGATGGACTCCGGAGTTATACGTATACGCCGATCAATACGAAAGAAATAAAGCGGTTTATTCTAGAAGGTTACTTATTCGATTACTATTAGTAGCTACAAAAATTTTTTTTTTCATATAAAGGACTCGAGGGCGAGCCTTTTTCGGAAGGGGGGAGTAATATCACGGTCAGCACTAGCGCCAAGGCCCCACTACGGATTTAAGCTCATTACTAGCCCCGATTAGGATTAGTCGTACGTGACCTCCCGTAAGCCCCAGAGGTCCGTGCTCCCTGAGCCCTAGCCCATACTTACCCCGCGACCACAATCGCACCTTTATAGATTTTCTTCCTTTCTTCTTCACCTTAGAATCCTTAGACTATAGTATAGCTATATTAGCGATCCTTTTCCTAGTTGCTATTGACCGCTATCACATTATTCACGGACCCCGCCACTCTAATATGAGGTTCCCTAGGCCGAGAAGTAAAAGTGGGCCGATGAGTATAGGTAGGCTCACTAGGATAAGTAGGCCGATAAGCATAAGTTACTGGGGAATCTGATAATAGTCTATTATATCTCTCAGTGCGCGGACTTGTTGCCCTCGGGGTGCCTCGAGATGCTGACGGGGCCGGGAACCAGGTCATGAAGCTCGGCAGCGTCTGCAAGGCGGGCCCTGAGCAAGCTATATAACTTCTCGGCAAGTACGTAAATAACGTGCGTGATAAGCGAGCGCCGCAGATAAGCGAGCGCCGCACTTTTTGACGCGTCGCGACCCCCCAGCTTTAATACTCCATTTCTCAACCAAAAACCATAGCTTCCATCTCTAAAGAAGCTAGAGTAATTCTGGCCGCTAAAGCTATTAAAAATAATAAAAAGCTAAGTAAACGAACCGTAGCGAAAATCTACGAGGTTAATAATAGAACTATTCGCCGTCGACTTACCGGCATACCTATACGATACGATATTCTAGCCAACTCGCGTAAGCTTACGGATTTAGAGGAGCAAACGATTATTCGATATATAACTAAGCTCTATTCACGCGTATTCCATCCTCGGCTTTATTACGTAGAAGATATAGCTAACCGATTACTACGCGAACGTAACGCGCCCCCTATCGGTAAACGCTAGGCTTATAACTTCGTTAAACGCTAGCCAGACCTTCGGACGCGTTTTATATATAAATACGACTACTAAAGGGCTAAATACGAAGATCCAACGATTATTCGCGAGTAGTTTACCCTTATATATAATATTAAGGTTAAATACGGTATCCTTAACGACGATATTTATAATTTTAACGAGACCGGCTTTATAATAGGTATTATTATCGCTACTATAGTAATTACTACCTTAGACGGCCGTAGTAAGGCTAAATAGGCCTAACCTAGTAATCGAGAGTAGGCTATAATTATCTAAGGAGTAAATACTCTAGGCTAGGCTATCTTATTATTTATTATCTTAATTAGGTAATATTACCTTTCTAACTAGTATAAAGAATATAACCTCCTAGCCGACTAGCGTATCGTAATAACCGATAATAACTAGACTATAAATAAGAAAGGTATAAATTAGATTTATTACTTCGATTTCTATATAGTATCTTATATAAAGGGTATATACTAGCTATTAATCCTTAATAATTACGAAAGCTATTACTCTAAAGAATTCGATAACTATTATAAAGAGTATAATATTATTATACTTTATATACCTTTATACTCTTTATATATACTTTAGCCTTTAGATATTAGTTACTTTAGGCCTTTAAAGAAAGCGTATAGCCGTTAAATTAAGTAGTTTATACGGATAAATATTATATATATTAGTAAGTTAGAGTTTCTTTATATATTTAGAGAGGCGTTTTTTACTTCGATTATAGAAAAGAATATCTAGGGGGGTTTTACCGGAGCTAGCCTTATACCGTATAACCTAGAGAGGGTAATATCTAAGCTAAATATATATATTCGGACCCTAATACCCCCAGCCTTAAGCCTAACTATAATATTACCTTAGGCCTCCTAAACGCTATATAACCCTCGAGAGGCTACTTTATAATTAGTATTTATCAAAACTCGAATTTCCAACTATTAGGGTAGCTCTCTAACCCCGATACTAACTACTATAGATCGATTAGCCAAAGGTATAATAGCTATAATATACGAGGTGGCTCTTCTACGTTCGGAGGTCTTAGTACTACGAAAGGCTAATAAGGGGCTTAGTAAGCGACGGAGAGCCAAAAAAACACGTATACGGCTTAGAGGGTCACTTATTATATAAGAGGTATAGGATCTACTAGATTAGAAGGCTATGGGTGAGTAGTTAGCCTAGGAAATACGACAAAATGGTAGTGGTGTAGGGGGGTCTCGTACGAAGATTCGGTGCTATGGTGTCTATAGTAAGCCTGGCCATAATGTACGTACGTATAAGGAGGCTACAGAATCGTCTAATTCATCTGTTTCTGATTCAGTTATTATTATTTCCTAGTGTTATGGTTATATAATTAAGGATAGATGTGGTAGGGTGGTGAAAAGTGCGGCGCTCGCTTGTCTGCGGCGCTCGCTTATCACACACGTTACTTGTTCCTGTGGAGTTTCGATTAGACTTGACTTGAAAGGATGGACGATGGTGTTTTGAGAGAAGAAGTTTCCTTAAAGAGATCGATGAGATAATCGTTCCAAGGTTTCGATAACGTTCTTCCCCGAAGCCAGTACTCGGGTCCAAAAGCAGAAACGTAGCTCGACCGCGGTTAACGAAGTCTTTGTCATGTTTCACGGGGCCAAGCTCGGCAGGGTTTAGGCCTCCGTTTAGGAACTCCTGGAGGCGGTGCGGCTTCCGTTCACGTCTTGTGGACGAGATCAAGGCCATGCCGCCAGTTGCCGTCAGGTACCAGAAAGCGATCCTTGCAACGTCGTTATGGTAGCGAGCTAGATGCTGGCAGTTGAATTTACCCAGACTGTATGGATGTTTGCGTACGTATTTCTGCTACTGGCGGTGAAGGTCAGAGAGGGTGGTTTCGCGGCCCGGATGGTTTGCGTATGGCGGTGCTGACCATCGCTCGGGTTCATATGTCTCCGGGTCTTTTACCACGAGCTCAACATAACCTTTTGCACGCATCCATACGTCCAGTTCTTCTCCTCCCGAAGATTCCCACTTTACTTGAGGTACCGGGAGAGACGGATACCCTAGCATATAATGCCCTTCATCGGGGAGGCCCATTATAGCTTTTGAGGATATGTCCGAGCCGAGTCCAAATACCACCCATAGGATACTGAGAATTGGATAATCGATGCCCTAACGAACAGCTTAATAGCGTCTCTCCGACAACACCTCGGTCCCGACTTTGTTTATGACTTCCACCAGGGCACCTTTCCTGCCGCTCTGGCGCCAGGTGTTAGGGACCTGATGCGAGCCAACCAGCAATGCTACTCGTATTTCGACGGGACCGCGGCGGGCGGCATGGACGCCGTCAATAGGTTCGGCGACTACGTAGCCGCTCACGGGTCCTTTTACACCGTGCTCGCCTTCTCTCTCGGCGGCGCCTTGGTATCCGCCTTTCTCCTCCGGCCCGACACGGGCAACGAGAGGCTTCAACAAGCCAAGCACCAGATACGCAGCGTCGCCTTCATAAATTCCATTATGCCGTCGGCCTGGGACGAGCTAGAGAGTAACGGCGACGGGCAGGTGACGGTTCTTCGCGCCGCTATGGTGGCGGCCGAGAACAGTTTCATCGACATACCCACTGTCCATGCCTGGAGTTCCAAGGATGTGCACTATCCGGGCATAGGCAGCCAGATCATGTTGATGTGCCGCGAGGAATGCCGCGTCGAGGTCAAGCATAGCGCGGGACTCAGGGTACCGATGCAGAACGAGGCGGCCGTGCTTGCAAGTGCAGTGAGAAGTGAGAGCTATGATAGAGTAGTCTCTGTACGAGCAAAAAAGAAACGCGAAGGGATGAGTGTAGCTGAGATCTGAGACTACCGTAACTTGGTTTAAAATTTAAAACTACCGCTTTTCGATGAGAACAACGATATGTATATAATCCGGAGCAGGCCTATTCTTAATAGCAAGATCCATAGTCTCTGAAAGAGCAATCCTCGTCTCGTTCGCCCTCGATTCATTCCCGCCTGCTGATACCGGTGTTCCTCGTTGCCCCTCGCGCCATGTTAAGACGATTGGAGATTCCACTTCAGCTGCAGAACCAGTTTCGAGGCGTAGAGCAGAAACGTTTACCTCGATATCGTCGAGATTCCTGGAACATAAAAGCAAGAAGGGCGGGTAGGTGCCCGGCGTCTCCTTGTTCACAAACAGCAGCAGGATTCCGGATTCGGCGTCGTTACACGGGTACAAGAAAGCGAGCTCGTCATTTGGCGCCTCGAATCTATCAACCCCTTTGTAACGCAAGCGCTGGACCCTCGCTGAAGTATAACCGAGTCGGGTCACCTGCAAGGAGAACCTGATCCATGGTCTGTCAATGGGGAGACGCGGCCTAGCCAGGCCGTCGCCCAAGACCAGCGCACAATCAATGTGCTGTCGCGACTGCATGTTCACAGCGCTGCTTCTTTCGCTTAGCAGCAGTGGTGCGCGGTTTTCGTGGAGGTGGGCTCGACTCCAGAATCCATCCTTATTGTCGAAAAGCACAAGACCGACTTGCCCGGATGACGTCCAGCACTCCAGCATGGCGACTAAAAGCGGGCCCGACCATGGCGAGGCAAGCGTGGTACGGTGGAATTGTGCAAAGTCGAGATATGCAGACGTCTCCGGGTCTGAGTCTTGTCGCTCCAAGGCGAGACGCGGTGTTTCCATGGCCCCAGGTGCCAACTCGCTCTGGCTGGAGGACTTCAGGGTCACTACATGCAGTCGAACGCGCGACTTGGAGACCTCGTATGTTGCAGAATTTGCCGGAGGAGAGGGGCCATCTGGAATTGACGAGCTGCTGCTGCTTTCTGGACTCGGCCACGGAGAGGGGCGCACATCCCCATATGATTCAAAACATTCTGGCGCGGGAGCGAGGAGACCAGACCGCCTCAGAAATGCAGCTCGAGATTTGTATTTCCACACAAAAATAGACATGTCATCTGACTGGTTCATGATCTCGCGCCGCAGGCGGATGAAGGCTTTGCTTCCTTCGCCATATAGAAGAGGCATGTTGACGCCAAAAAGACCCATGAGGGCATAGGCCTGGTCCTCGAGGCGGCTGGTGACGCGCCTCGCCGCCCACAACATTCGCTGGGCAACACTGCATTCGTCAAGGACGGCCCGGATTGACGTGGGATAGTAACGTGCCGTCCATCGTCCGTAGTATCGCGCAGTCCATGAGCGATCCATTGCGGCCGGCTGTGGTGAGAGCACTTGAGTATCAATGCCAGTGATTGATGCAATCTCGACAGCCAGGCTGGCCTTTGTGCCTAGCTCACGCCAGGTCGAGCCCAAGAAGACGACTACGGCTGGAGCAATCAGCTCTTGCAGCGTCCATCCCCTCTTGAACCAGCGACTCGCAGCAAACACGTCCAGATCCAGGTCAAGGACGTCGCTCAGGTACGCATAGCATACGTCGGCATCCTTATACCAGTTGAACATTGAGTTGATGGCCTCGGACAGCTCGGCGCTCGAAGATTTATCGATGCAGCACGTGTCGATCCAGATCCAGTCGAAGCCCTCTCGGCGTGCTACCGCGCAAGCCCCCGCTATCTTGGCATAACCACTTAGTCTGTGATAATGGTCATGGCCGCGGAGTAGATCAGACAAGCTAACTTCCTCTTGGCCCCAGGTGTGCGACAGTATCGAGTAGCGGGGAATGTCGCCGAGAAACTCTTTAGCTTGCTCGTTAGACGTGTTGAGAAGCCGCATTGGACCTTGGTGGCGTGCCAGCTATGGACACAATGATGGCAAAAATAAGTAAACAGATAGATTACGGAGTAGATTAGGCGCCAAACCCGTCTTTTCATGAAGCACCGTCAAGTCGGACAGCAACAGCTAACAGCTTCCATTGCTCTTTGCTCTTGGCGCCGAAGGAGCGGGGAAGGCGGAGCCATCGCATTCGCAATCCAGGTTCGGTTGTGTGCATGGGTCAGCTCACCTAGTCACCTACCTAGCCACTTTGCTGACAAAGTGGCTGGAAGGTTGGGTGTATAATAGGTACTATGGTGTCACTGTGATAAAATTCTGTCACAGGTGAAATAGAGCTGGGGAAGTGTGTTGAGACAGGCATGTAGATTAGAAGCTATTTACAGAGGGAAAAAAGTCTCGTTATTTATACATAAGAGAGTGCGCAGGGGAGCTGCCCGACGTAGGGTAAATGTGAGCATGGCATGGTATGTGCGAGCATGCCTGCGTGTGGCTCTAGGCTCAGGAAGCCACACTACTGCGCCCGGACAGGGGTTTGTTTACTGCGAGAAATCCCGTCCTCCCCTTTTATAAGTGATTATGTTATACTGCGTTAAGCTAGTGGTTATCTTTAAACTCGGTCAGTTCAATTTTAATTAACTGATGCAAAACTTGGGAAACTCCCCATGGACCTCATCCACACGCGTGATCCAGACACACATGGCTCGATGAAGTTAGCGTGCGGAGAACTGGGGGTTGAATATGCCGAACGAGAGTGTGGTTTGGGTAGGATTTGCCGGGTTTGGTCTCTGGAGCGAGCTTCTCCGCAGAAACCGGCAGTTGAGGGGTCCATCTAGACTAGCTGAACTGCTAATTATGCCACCCAGACACAAAACAATACATAGGTAAGGGGAAAAGAAAAGGAACTGAAGAGAAAAGGGGACAAACGAGAATAACGAGCGCTCCAGCCAGCTGCATTTCTTCGGCACAGCTGCTAGATAATCACTGCACATTTACCACACGTCGAGGACTTTATCAACAAGAAGAAAAGAGCCCCTTCCAGCTTGCCAACCTTGAAAGCTCATATTAATTCCGGCATCATAATGTTCACCACTTTCGTTATCACCATTGGTATTGGCCTAATTGTGTTATACTTGGGTCTCGTGTTTCCGACAGTAAGTCCCGGCAACACACTTGTCCACACACTTGTCAACTCCGGGATTGTCCAATGGGATCTTGAGAATCCGAGACGCCGAATATGACGCTTTCAGATTCATGTCCTAGTTGGCTGACGCGCCCCAAATCAAGCTGGAGCAAAAATGGAGACTCTATGCCCACCGATCGCAGCTCCCACCTGGGCCAAGGGTGATAAAGACGGGCATCCGGAAGCCGTGGTTGTGGTTCCGTGAATTGAACCAAGAGCTCGGAGACGTTGTTTATCTGCAGCTCGGACCAACGCCTACGATCGTCCTCGGCTCTGCACAGGCCGCGTGGGATCTCCTGGAAAAGCGGGGATCAACGTATTCTTCAAGGCCGCGCTTCATCATGGGCGGAGAGCTCCTGTCGGGGGGGATGAGAGGCCTTATGGCTCCGTACTCACCTTACTGGAGGCGCTGGCGAAAGCTTTTGCACAGCGGCTTCATGCAACGCCAGAGCGAATCCTACCGTCCAATCCAGAGCCTCGAGTCCACGGTCCTCATGCACGACTTGATGAAAGATGCGAGCGGCTTTCGGACCCATCTAGAACGATATGCTGCCTCCGTCATCGTCACTGTCACGTATGGACGTCGTGTTGAGGATGTCCGTACTGATGTTGTTGTTCAGCGCAACGCAGAGTCGATGGACCGTCTTACTTCAGTCAAGTAAGCAGCTCATCCCGGTCGGTTGCTGGGCGGTGGACATGACTCTGATGCTTGGTACGCAGTATTCCGGGAAAGTTTGCAGTCGAGCGCTTCCCGGCGCTCAAATATGTCCCAAGCATATTCGCCCCATGGAAAGCCAAAGTCCTGGAGCAACGAGGTCGAGACATTCAATTTTACACAGAATTGATGGATGAAGTCCGGGATAAGTTGTCGAGAGGTGTTTTGAACGACTGCTTCGCAAAGCACCTTTTGCAGGAGCAATCTAGCCTCGGAATGAGCGACTTGGAGATTGCGTACACGGCGGGAACCCCATTTGGAGCTGGTGTTGAGACAGTAGGTTCTCGGTTTTCCCCAATGGCCGAGTAACAATTTTGATGCAGTTTTGACTTACGGGCCTTGCTTACAGTCTGCGGGCTCACTTGCGAGCTTCATCCTCGCATGTGTCAAGTTCGGCCAGGAGTTCATTCCCCAGGCACAAAGAGAACTTGACAGGGTGGTAGGAAACGAACGACTTCCCACGTTTGAAGATCTACCGGCACTCGAATACGTGGCGGCCATTGCCTCTGAGACGCTACGCTGGCGACCCGTGGCCGTCTTGGGAGGTACTCCGCACGCTAGCACAGCGGACGATGTCTATAATGGCATGTTTATCCCCAAGGGAAGCACTGTAATTGCCCCTCTGTGGTCTAGTAAGTCCAATTTCTTAGTTGGTGTTGGATTTGAGTTGAGCTTGATTCAATACTGAAATCATCGCTTTCCAGTCCATCTAAACGAGGTCGATTTTCCCGACCCGCATCAGTTCAAGCCAGAGCGCTTTTTGGAGAAGCGCGAGTATCCCGGCACCTTTGGACACAGTTCTTTTGGATGGGGCCGTCGTATCTGTCCCGGAATGCATTTGGGCTCAGCGTCCGTGGCAATTAACATTGCACGCATATTGTGGGCTTTCAACGTCGCCCCGGCCCGGGATAGAGAAGGACGTAATATCGAGGTCGATATGTGAGTAAACTTTGCGAATTTCCTTCATAAACCAGGAAGCTGACAATTACTTAACCACTCTCCAGATTTGCATATTCAGACGGTTTTAATTCGACGCCACTTCCTTTTCCCTGTTCGATCACGCCACGGTCGTCTATGCATGCGGAGGTCGTTCAAAAAGAGTACGAAGCTGCCGTGAAGCAGTTGAAGGGATAACAGGATACATTTTACACATACCATCGTCGCGTGCTTATAGTCGGGTCAAAGTCGCAATATTCTCACCTTCGGTGATATTGGCGGGAAGGTTATGTGTTTTCATCAAAGATTCTGCCAATTTCCAACCTTGGCCAATATAAAAATTACCACACTGCTAGTTAACAGCTCAGTAGCAAAATCGCTAAATCCCCAAAAAGAACAAATTACTGTAGATACTGGACCAGAAATGACAGAGTCTATGAAAGTTGTCTAGACCAAAACACGGGAACCTGCGAAAGTTCAACACCAACCCACGAAACTCAGGCCAAGGTGGTAGCACATAAGCTTAGAACCGCATGGTAGTTCCCATCTTTTCTGACAAATCACCAAGCTGGTTGCTAGAATCTGTCGAGTCAGTTGTTTGCGGTTTGGTTTCAGTGGTGGTCTCGGTCTTCTCTTTAGCGGGCTTGCTCTCGGGGAGAAGCTCCTTGAAAAGGAATGGAGACATGTAAGACATGGCCCTCGTCTCGTTCACGGCCAGCTCTGGCTTCTGAGTGATCATGTCCACTTCGGCAACGATTCGGTTCAGCATGATACGAACGTCCTGACGAGCGGCCTCGAGGCCAGCAATTGTGGGAGGGTAAGGCTTCGTTGCCCGTTCTGGGACCTTGTCGACGGCTACCAGGGAGGAGCGTATCGACTCGTCGTCGTCCGACTCAGCTGCCTCGGTAGTCTGCCTGGGGCTGGTTGGGGAGCCCTGCTTCGATTCCCGGCTCCGCCTTGCAGCGAGAGACTCGACAAGGATCTCGGTCCCCGCGCTGACATTGAAGGCCATGACTTGCAGATTCTTGTTGACGGTCTTAAAGTCAAGGTAGGCCTCTTGGAGGACCGTTGTGTAGACTCCCGCCTTTTCATAGTTGGGTATGATAGCGCGTGGGTCGTTGCCACCCGTGAGCTTGCTCAGAGCAGTCTGGAAGCTGCGCAGTGACGTGTATTTGGTGAGGATGGCGTGTGTTCGCATCGGGGTCTGAGCAACCAGGTCGGGGAACTTCAGAGCCGCGGCTCGCATGGTATCCAGAGTCCAATCCGAATCAGCTGGAAATTTAGGGCTCCGATGTTAGCTCCTTGCCGTGCCTGTACGATCATAATGTCAAGTTGGGGGATCTTTACCGGGAAAACTCACAGGGTTTCAGATCCTGGCCACCACCAGACCATGAGACGGACACGGTTGTCTCGTTCTCCTCCAGGAAAGTGTTGTCGGTCTTGACGAGTTCTCCGTTAATATCCAAGGAGAAGCTCTCCTTGGTGAAGTTGATTGCCGCACTGCCCCGTCGTTAGTCAAGCATTGATGGGGTGTGGTTGGAGACTGGGAGCATACTCAGCCTTAATACTAACAGCCTTCTTACGGTCCTTGGCTTTGACGGAGATGACGGCAATGAATTCGCCGCCCTCCTGGAATCCTGCTATCCATTAGCATCCTGGCATGGCACTCTCGATACTTCGGAAACTTGCCTGAGATGAAGCTGTCGCCGTAGACAGAAGCGAAGTGCTCCGGCTTCACATCGGGGATGGGGTCGAACTTGTTCAGAGAATGATCATATATGACCTGGTTGACCACCTTTACCGAGATCATAAAGCTGGCGTCGCTTTCCTTGACCTTTGAAGTGTTGATGAAGTCTCCTTTTCCCTTTGCGTCAAAGGTATCGTACTTGATGGCAAAGGCGGCATTGATCTAGTAGCAACGTGAATCAGCCAAGTTCCTCCAATAATGTACTTTCCTTGTCTTGCCTTGCCTTGACATTGCTTCCTGGACACTCACGTTCATGGCGTTCGTCACGTCAGTGACCTTGTCAATGACAGCAGTCTTGTATATGACTTCCTGGGCCATAGGAACCCTCGGCTTCTTATCCAGAGCGTCATCAATTTGACTGTCTCTGACAACGGCATCATTGATGCACAGTTGTTGGGTAAAGGAGTTGAAGCCTGCGTACCTAGTTAGTAGGCTGAATGACGAGGGTATCGCCAAACCAACTGCATATCACTTACCGGAGCCCAACTGCATTGCAGTATTGTATGGAGCAAGGAGGGTCGCCATCTCGAACACTGCACGAAGAAAGTAAAAAGTTGAATGAACTGGGTATTCAGTTGTTGGTTCGAAGTGGAAGATTGTGCCTTGATTCGTACAGCTTACCAGCGGTGGTGCACAAGAGCAACCGGTGGATCGACTGGGCTTTATAACACCACACATAATAGCGAAGACAGATCCACGTCAAGCTCATTGTATTCCAGACCCCCATGCCGGTCGGTCGCTGGTAATTACAGTACTTGGCAAGAGCCAGCCGAGTTGCAGGGTCTCAGGAGCCATCTGAGCTCCAAATTGGAGCGTGCATGACCATCGGCTGCTGGTTGACGAACCGGGATTGCCGATTCGCCCTATATCGTGTAATACGGATAGCCAGTGCAGAGGTTAACCTAGGATGGCGGCACGGCTGACAGCTGAATATCCAAAGAGGAATGCCAGCTGCCATGAAGCACATTGGCGTTTCCAACCGCCGCATGGAGGGGAGCATGGTTGGAACTATTTTGGTTACTCAACACACTCAGGTACCTCAAGGTACCTAAGCCACAGAACCCACCACTCTTTACCGTTCCGTCGTAGGGCTGACAGCCACCTGAGCCTTTTTGCCAGGTGGGGACATGGATTGTGATGTGGAGATGAGTCGAAGCCATTGGCCCCTTTGATGTGCGGGGTAAAGACGTCTTCCCAGCATGCTGCCGAGTTCAGCAGCGCCTCGGGCTCTCGAAAGAGCAAAGTCTCGGCGCTGCCACCATTATCAATGCCCAGGTGTGCAGAACCCAACAGCCGCAAAGCCTGGCATGAGCTGAACTCTATGCTGACGGGGGATATGCTCAATGAGTGCAAGTGCATCCAATGATAATTACCTTACCTAGGTAGGTACGGAGATGGATAAAACTAGCAAAACTAAGGTAACTAGGTACTTGGCACCAGTGGAGGTAATAGGTTGGAAAGCTCATGCGTTATGGAACGCCTCAACATAATGGCGCAGGCCCGCATAGGGCAGAAGCAGCAGCTCGACAACCAAGCCAGCCCTACACAGGGCGGCACACTGATCTCTTGAGATGGACATGCGGCCAAGAGCATCCAGGCCCATCCCCATCCGTCCAGCCCTATCGCCCACCCTGCGAGCCAAGTCCCAACCCCTGTCGCTGTTCTCGGCTGCCGAGACCACGAGACGCGTTACCGAAGCCACGTCGGCGGCACCGGAATTCAGCTGACAGTCGTCGAGCGAGTCGTAGACGGCCAACGTCCCCGCTCCAAAAGCGCTTGCCGACCGCTCGTGCTCCTCAAACGACTTTCGGATCCTTACCCATAGGATCTTGATGGTGAAGGATCCGCGCAGGTCTTTGGAGTAGGACGAGGTGGCCGTCGACCCGCCAAGCATGGTTGAGTTGGTGCCGCCGAGGACATATGCCGCCACGTAGTACTCGCCATACGCCGCCCGAAAAGCTGCCTGGGCCGCCGCCGCGTCCTTGGCACAGCGGAGGAGCGCAACGGCCTCGGCCGAAAGGCGGGGTTCGTGCATGAAGCCGACCATGCCGCTCCGGTAATTGGTCCGGAAACTGCACTGGGATTGCTGCATTAAAATCGTGAGCAGGTGTCTGGAGGAAAAGCGCTATCGACTGGGGAGAAGGGCGTACGCTGCTGTCACTGGCAACCGTCTTTTCGTACTTGGCCTCCCCCTCGGCGCCCAAAAACGAGCCGCCAATGGAGCCCGAGAGAGAGAAGTCGGTGTGCTCGTAGGCCGATGCAGCTCCCATAGACTCGGCCATGGTCACCTTCCCCCCCGATGCACTTGTAAAAACCAAGGGGCTTTCATCCAAAGACTGCTGGGAGAAGGCCGACCGGGATTTGTCGAGGAACTCGCTCTTGACCCCTTGCTGGCGCGAGACTGAGAGAGAGGTGCCAAGCAAGACGGGCTCTCGCGCCCAGGGCAGGTTGACGGGAATCTGGCACGTTGCTGCATATCGCAGACTCGGCATGAGCGGGTCATGCGGGAAGTCGTCGACCAGGCCCATTTCGGCGTTGCTGGTTTGGGTTGGGTGGGTAGGTAATTACCATGTAAACGACACACTCACAGTATCGCACGGAGTAGGTATGGTTTAGATAGTCTACCTAGGCAGTGAACCACAATGACATGACTGCAACAAAATGAAGTTGATATTTATCCTCGTCGTCAGCTCTCCCAATTCCCGCCTCTTCGTATTACCTACCATCTGCGGCCTTGTCTCGCACGCCCGCTTTTCAAGTGTCCGTTGTGGCTTGCGGGGGAAGAGCTGAGCCAAGCCGCCAGTGTGGGAGATTGGGGAGCTGAATTGCATGCCCCTGTCTTGGCTGGCCCAGAGCTTGCTGAAAATCCCAAAGTGGAATCCCGCACGGAACCTCCGCCAAATCGTCACATCAAGACCTACACACTGCCGTTGACTTCGATAGTATCTCCTAACCCAACATGACTCGTCGCCATAATCTCCGGTGAGCACCGACTATCGAGTCACTGTCTTGGCGGCCCGACAGCCAGTATTGGGGGCAGATGGACAGGTACTTACCTGGGGTATGTGCATACTTCGTACCTTAGGAGCCACACAGGACTCCTGGCTTGTAAGCAGGACCTGTCGGATGGCTACGGTCTGGCTATGGTCCCGCCATGCTTTGGCATATAACTCTTCCCTCCCTACTCACGATGGGTCGACTTCTTCTAGTAATCAGGCACGCTTTCGTCTAATTATCTACAATTCGGCGCCCAGCCAAAGTACAGCACTCGCACAAGGGAAGGACATCGCTCCTTCTTTCATACGAATTCACTAAACACTAGAATAAGCCGCCTCCTGCCACAGTTGCCGCAACCATGGCTCTGATGTTGGCGCCTTACAATGAGGCCATGCGCATTGGCATGGGGTAAGTGGAACCGAATATTTGTGTCTTCTAGGTCTTTCTTGTCGCTGACTCTCGGCCACAGCTTCAACAGTTATACGCAACAGCTTTGCGTCAATGACGTGGTGCGGAAACGAGGCGGCGTTGCGGCTTCAGAGAAAGACCTCCGGTCTGTGGACACTACTCAGGGCTTGCCGCCTGCCGCGTCTGACAAAGATGCCGCTATCTTGTGCCAGCCGAGTGGGACTATCGTCAAGCATAGGGGTGACGATGGCCAGACTGAGGTCAGCCAGGTGGTGAGCTGGGATGCTGGCTTTGTCAATAGCCTAAGCGACGTGACAAAGTCTCTCAACATCAGCGGTCAGTTCTCTCAGTGCGTTCGGTTGGGAAATATCCATGCCATTACCAAAACCACCCGCTGACGCTGCTGCACAATAGGCGCCTTGACCATTACATGTGCTGCCCTTGGTGGCGGTGGTGGAGCAAACGCTCATTACGTTGACTCAACAAAGTTCTTGAAAAGTGATGCCAAGTACAACATCCAGGTCAAGGTGACCAACCAGAAACTCGTGGCCGAGGACGTGACCGAGTTTACCCCTATTCCGAACGTGCCGGGATCCAAGTTCAACGAGGTCTACGGCGATTGCTTCATCTCGGGGTTCATCGAAGGAGGCGTGCTGAGTGCACTCGTGCTGAAAACTCTTGAGGACAAGGACGACAAGAAGAACATCGGTGGCGGTCTCAACTTTGAAGTCGGAAATTCCTTTATCAGTGCGAAGGGCAAGGCCGATGGAGATTACGTCGACAACAAAAAGGAGAAGACCGAGTCGACGACAATCACGTAAGTCGGCCGCATCCCAAATTCCCCCATAGTCGCTGCCCACGTTCTCTGACAACTTCATCCAGTATCTCGTGGTCGGGAGGCGGCGACATCAAGCCGAACAACATCCAGCAATGGTCGATCGAAAACCTTACCCAGGTCGCAATGGAGTTCCCTGACCGGGTAGCAGTGTGTGAGTGTCCTTCCCACCCAACCCAATTATCCAGTGAAGATAGGGACTGACCTTTAGATCCTAGGCCCTCAAAGAACCTTGTCCGTTCCATTCACTCGCGTGTCTTTCCATATATCATACGTGCCACACAATAGGATTGAACTAACGAGTGTCTTGCTATGCCAGTGCGATTCTGACCAAGTACTCGTCCTTGCGCAGCTTTCACGAGCAGACGGTGAAGGGGTCCCCGCTGGACTATGAGATTGCCGGCATCTACACAGGCTCTCTCCTGGACTCGTACATGGTAAGTCAACTTGCTCTGAAGTCTGAGGCTCGAACTCAGCCAACCGGTACTGACGCATAATTACCATTCTTACAGGAGTACAAAGCGATGTGGTCTGACTTAGCCCAAAGTAAGTATCATATTTACAGCGGTGAATTACCGATGATTGGGGCACTTTGACTGATTGCTCACTGTGAATTAGCCATTAAGGAGGTTGACCGCGGCACTGCAAGACTCCGACGCCGGGAAATTGACGACAAGCTCATCGAATACGGAAAGTCGGTCAAGGAGGACTACGACAAGCGCATCGCCAAGTACAACGACTTCAAGGCGGCAATCGCCAAGTCGCCACAGTACAACAACCAAATTTCGCTTGAGGAGCCTCTGCCTCCTAATGAAGTCCAGCCATACCTGGCCGACACCTTTGGGCTGGACAAGGCTTCCCGGGACTGCCGCTTCGAGATGATCAAGATCGTGCGCGAGGTGAATGATGTCACTGCCGATCCCAAAGTGGCAACGGACCCCTACCGGAGCTGGCGCTATCTCAGCCCCAATGTCTTCCGCATGCTCTTGCCGGTATGTTGCCACTGAAACTACCCGGCCGCGCCCCATCCCAATCCCCGTTCCCTTTCATGACCCGTACTGACTGGTCTATGCTCGCAGAGTGACAAAGTAACGATGCCATCGCCTGAGGAGATTGCCAAGATGAAGGCAGACCTCGAGGCCAAAATCCAAGAGTGTGCCGAGAAGCAGAAGCAAATTGACGACGCCAAGATGCAGCACACGCAAAACTCTGACCAAGCTCAGCAGCAGGCTCAGGCCCTGAGCGCCAGGGAGACGGAGCTCAAGAGCCAGCTCTCCGAGGCCGAAAAGAAAATTTCCGAGCTAACCCAGTCGCTCGCAAATGCACAGCAGCAGGTGCGAGATGTTGGGAGCCGAGAGGGTGATGCGCAAAGGAGGATATCGGAGCTGAGCCAATCTCTCGTCAAGGCCAGGCAAGAGTACGACGCCCTGCAAAACCGGTTCAATGAGCTCAGCGCTGGCCCCGACATCACCATTTACGCCGTGGTCTATGGCGGAGTGTATCTCAACAACGCCAATATGGAGAACAGGGTGCGAAGCTTTGCCCAGAACAACCAGGCCTTCACTTGGAACAACGATTTCTTCATGTGCGACCCCAGGCCGGGCGCTAACAAGGAGGGCGCCATTGTATACAAGAAACGGAACCAGACAGTTGTGGTGCTTACGGGAACCGAGGGCAGGCCAGGACAGTTTCGGTGATTTCCGGTTGATTTGTTCATATTGTTCACCCTGTTCTCACTTGGAAGACTGGGTGTCTTCTTTTCGTTCTTCTTTGGCATGTTCAATCTTGCTCCACTTGTTTGTTATCTGTGACTCGACTAGGTAGACTCAGCTCGGCCAATTATACCTTTCAAGTATCGACATGGCCGGTTAAACTAGTTCTGATGCTGATGAGGGTCAAGTGCTTGAGGCCCCGGGGAGACGAGCATAAAGTCAACCACCTCGGTAAATTCAACTGCAAACTGCAGTTTCTCGCGCCAGCGTGGAGGTATCGCATCAACACCGTCGCGTGCTCCCAATATGCCGCCAGCAATGGCAGCATTGGTGTCAGTGTCCCGTCCAATTCGAACCACGTCAACAAGGGCCTCCTCGAGAGGGCGCGGGTCGAAGAGGGCGGCGACAGCAATGGTCAAGGACTCGAGTACGTAGCCAGCGCCCTTGAAGGGTAGCGCTTGAGGGCCGTTTTCAGCGGCCACAGGTCCCTTGTCGGCGAGGTCACGGAGGCAGACGAGGAACTTTCCGGCATCAAGAGCCGCCTCGACCTTGCCTGCGGCACGCTGCTCGAACGCGGCAGTGGTATCGCCAGTGACGATGTTGTGGGTGGCGGCGCCGATGCGCGAGGCCGTGTCTCGGCCAATCTGCCAGGCATCGGCCGGAGCTTTGGCGTCGAGCAGCGCACTCACCATGGCGTTGTAGGCGGCGCAGGCAATGGTGCAGTGGGGGTCATTGTGGGTGACTGCCGAGATGAGGATGGATTCCGACTCGAGAGGAGATGGTTCTGACGCTAAGCCCTGGGAGCCATGAGCATGGGGGTTGCTGCTGCTGCTACTACTAAACAGGGCGGTAGGTATGCAGCGCATAAGGGATCCGTTGCCGGCGCTACCCATGCCGGCGCCGGCGTTCCGCACGTCGGCTGTTTTCTTGAACTTGTAGATGCCCCTAGTCGTGGCGCCGCCGATATCGCGAGGAGGCTGGCCGCGAATGCGGCCCGGCCACTTCCCGTCGTACCAGTCGACCATGTACTGAGCGGCGATGGTGGCAACATGGCGATTCTTGGATGACAGTTCAGATGGGGCATCAGCAGGCTGGGAACGGCGTCGCGCCTCGACGTCGCGGTATGCCAGCAGGACCGCCCTAGTCAGGTCCGTGTCGTCGGTCGCGTGACCAGCGGGCCAGTCGAACGGTCCGCCGCCGACCACATCCCGCACGCCCTTTGGATGACTGTTGCGGATCTCCTCCCACGCCTCAAACTCGACCGTCGCGCCTAGCGCATCGCCCGCATGCACGCCAAGCAGGGCGCCAAGGATGCGCTGTTGGCGACTTGGGCTTGTAATAGACCGTCTCTCTTCAAAGGCAGCCATTTTAATTAAATACTGCGTGCTGAGGGAAGGTACTCTGTAGTTGAGATAGGTATCTGATTGCGAGGAAAAATGTTTGTGTTTTGTCTGAGTTGAGCTAGGTTGGCCCCCAATTTCCATCAGCCGCAGTTGCCTGCTGATAGGCAGCGCGTTTGCCAGAACTGGACTTGCTGCCTCAGAGACTTGGCTGCCCAAGAGAAACAGCTGAAGCGCTAAGCCCAACCCGGCCAAACATTGGACGGTTTACAGCTCACCCTATCATGTTGTTCTTGTTTCGCCAAGCGCATGATGCTTTCTTTTCAAAAGGGTCCAGGTAGTCTGTTACATCTCTTTACAGTTTGTGGACTGTCTCGCGAATTGACACCTGACATGGGCAGTGCATATAAGGGGTACATACCTTAGGCAAGAATATAACTATTAATCATTCAGTGAAGTACAGTACATACCTACATACGGACTACGGAGTACAGGGTCCAGAGTAAAACATCTTTTGCTTTTGTTTCAAGCTTTGGTACATCATTGTGTTCGATAAGATAAGGTTGAAATGCAAGTAGATCCTACCTAGGGAGCACTAGACTAAGGTATTTAGTATTTATATGCACACATATCCTCACACACGCGATATATAGATTAAAGTTGGTTACGAAAAAAAAGCCAATATCCGGCGGAAGCACGAAGCACAAGTCCAACACGAAAGATTCTCGGATCCGGCTACAACTAGCGTATCACATGCCGGCCGCTCCGCTCCACACACCCGAACTTTGAACGGCCCGGGGCCGTCAAGGTTCGGCACAACCATGGATTTTCCGATGACACGTACACTGAGAAGACTCAAGCCGTGCCGTGGTGTCGAACTCAATCGGCCGGCACGAGTACAAATAGAACAAGAATGCTGTTATTGACGAAAGGGTCTTGCACACACCTTCCGGTCCTCACCCACACCTAGGTAGATATGCATGAAGCCTTTATTCTTCGACCCAGTTCCTGGTCCCTCCTAAATCCCAACCAGTCATCCTGAGATCCAGCACGACAAACCCGCCCAGAGGCCCAGACCAACCTCTCATGACATCAAGCGCCAAGGTAGCGTGTAGCCATTCAGTTGCACCACTGACCAACTTTTGCGAATTGTGTACCGGCGAGATTGCCGCCGCCGTTAGCCGCGATGCTATCAGGAGTTAGCTCTGGGTTGTGAAGGGTTATGGGCGGCTGGCTAGAGACGCCTACCATTGATTGCATCCACTCTTATACTGCATGAACGGGCTGCCGGCCCTGCAAAGGGCATTGCTCCAACCCACAGCGTTGCCTTCTAGCAAGGCATTGTTGCAGATATCGAAGCACACTGCCGGTATGGCTGCTGTAGCAAGCCCCGAGAGCACAGTGGCGGCAAAAACGATGGATGACGTTGAGAACCGCATTTTGTCTGAGGACTGGGTGGCGTGGCCGTGACGGAATGGAGCGTGTCGGGTTGAGAAAAGAAATCCAAAGTTGATTGATGATAGGCAGTGTGCGATAGGGCTGGCCGAGTTGATATTGATGAGAGACAGACTGCGAGGTGTTGCCCTTATTTATACATCCAGCAAGACAAGAGCGCTTCAGATTCCAAGTTGATTTCAACACCACTATTATAATGGGCCCGGTCTCCGTTCTCTCTCGTTGCCGATACAATGCCTGACGTGGTTTATCGTATTATGAGTGGCATAGTTATGCTGGAAGACGGCGAGGATCTGCAATAATAGCCTTCGGGATCCACTCATTCCGCAAATATCAGTCGGTCACGTCCTCGTTATTAACCTTACTAGTATAATACTTGTTTACGACGATCTTCGTTGCAAGCTTTTCGAAGCTCTTATGACAATCCTTCGGGCACAGCAAAGGTCTTCAAATCCATGCAATCTCCGAGACGAATCCAGACATCAATATGTAGCGCCGCTCGTCTTGGCTATGCAGGGAGGTACCAATTCCGCTAAGGAAAGTGGTATCGGAACTGAATAGGGAAGTTCGGTGACATTGGTTTTCATTAGATACCTGGGAAGGAGCCGGCACAGCCCAATTGTCGTCTTGTTTCTTGAATGGGACTCCCTGCCCTTGCCTGCAGCTGCCTCAAAAGTTCTGGACATGGTTACGTGGGTTCCACCAGAATCCCACCCTGAAAAGTCAGGAAATGCCCATGTTCATATCAATACGTGACCCGTGGTCGGTATGCGGCTCTGCGGCATGGTCGCCGGCGGTCCCGACAAGCTTCCATCCACCCATGCATGAATCATTAATACCTCCGAAGATTTTCTGCCGGGTTCGGAGTCCGAACCCGGAAGAAAACCCGCAGTGTGGAGAATGCTGTAAAATGGCCCCAGCCCCCCTTTCTACGTATCCAGTTTTGCGTGATGGCCATGAATATTCAATGACCAACATGCATGAAACAGCAACCCGCCGGACGTAACTACCCTACGTACCGTACTGCGGCCAATCCCAAACCAGCGAGCTTCCAGAAGCCGCGATGGGACAACATCGGCTAGGGCATTATGAGGTCGTACAAATAGAATTACCTAAGAAACATAACCTTAATACACGCGCGCTGTGCAAGTCCCCTCTCTGGTTGCCTCGTTTCCCGTCCCGCTCTTTTCATGATTGACCAAAGTACTTCGTATTGTGCACGTTGGGCCGCCGGGAACAAGATCGGAGCGAAAATTACCCAGCATGTTGTTAATTGGACACGCAATCACAGAGAATTGTCATGTCCACCTACCCACGCTACTCAGAGTTGACAAACGATATATACAATCCTGCATTCTTGAATCTTGGTGTCTCTTGCGAGTTGTGACCTGTGAATTGCGACCATATGCAAACATCTCTATTCTAGATATCTAAAAGCTGGGCCCGATTTGACGTCGTGGGTTCATTCGAACGTGTCCAAGCGGTCCTAGTCTAGCACAGGAACTCGCCGTATACGGCATCGCGGCGTAGCTCAGAGCCCGTAATTCGGTTCCATGATGATTACAGATTCCAATCGGCTAAATTTTTGGTGTCAGTCAGTCAATCTCGCCTCGCGACTGATGTCAAGCACGGCCTGGCTCGCCGATCTCCTGGACCTCGGTCATCTTCAGCGCCTCGTGAACGTCGTCGACAAAGTGGTCCCTTCCTCCAGCAAGCTCAATGATGCCGCTCCGCTCCATAAGTCTCCATACATCGGAATCCGGAGCAGGGATACGGCTGAAAAATATGCGAACCCCGCGTTCGCGGTAGTCTTTGACAATCTCTTCCAGAACTTGGGTTCCGCTGCCGTCCAGTGAAGTCACGCCATGAATGTCAAATATTATGTTGTGGTTTGAGTCCTCCCTCCTCAGCCTGGGCAATGCGGGGTGTGCCAGGCTTGTGCCATATAGCTCGAGTCTTCGTAGTCTTGTCTTCAGCTCTCCAGTGTTTGCAAACGTCAGCGGCTCAGGAATCTTGACGATTAGGCACCCTTCGATGAACTCTAGCCGGTCTGGATTAGACTCTGCGTTCTCAAACCGATTTGTGCCAGGAATGCGGCCAAGAATTTGGATCCGAGGCCGCGTCGAGTGCCGAATGACCTGGAGGAAGGATAGACCGACGCCAATAGCCATACCAAAGGAAAGCGAGAAGAAGATAGTCGATAGCAGGATGACCATCATGAGTCCCAGTTCCTGCCAAGCTCTAATCCGGAGGAAGAAGGATATATCGTGCGGACATTCTTCAATGAGTGACCAGGCGACAACGCTTATCAGGGACGATAAGACGGGTTTCTACTCGTGTTAAAAAATGCTGTCTCGGCAACTACGAGGGGCATGAAAGACTAGCGGGGCTGGACTTACCGGAAGGTAGTAAAGATAAGGGAGAAGGAACAGGATGCAGATGAGAGTCAGGATGCTGAGTATGATCGAACTCATGGGGGTCTTCCCACCCGTTGACCTGTTAACTTTGCTCCGGCCATAACCCCCGAAGGCAGGAAGACTCATGAAGCAAGCTCCAACAAGATTTGCTGCGCCTAGGGCTACCAACTCGCGGTTTGGACTCAACTGAATGCCGGCAAAGGCGGTGTTTCCGTTTAAGCTTTTGGCCGCGACAGATGACTCGAAGAAGCCAAGCAGGGCGATCAAAAACGACGTGCTTGTGGCGTCCCGGATGTGCGTCATGTTTGACAGTTTGAACGGCCACTGGAAGGTAAACAGGTGCCCGCTTGCGGCTTCCACTTTGCCGAGAACAGCGACGCCTGCCTTCTCCCACTCAAACCAGTACGCCATAACGACCGATAGCACAACAACAATAAAGCGGTCCGGAACGTAGGCGACGCCAGGATATCTTGGCTGCAGGCGACGTTTGATCTCGCGGCAGACCATGATGACAACAAAGCTGGTACAGGCCACTCCAAATGTCAGGGCATGGACGTGGTCCAGATTGCCAAAGATGAACCGCAGCTTCTCAACGCTACTGCCGTGACCTACACCATTGGCCTCGGCTAATCGGCTTAGGCCTAGCTCGGGGATGAGCTGGTCTACGGCAATCACAACGCCAATGGCGCTGATGAAGCCCCTCAGAAACGGACGAGAGAGCACGCTGTCCATGAACCCAAGGCGGGCCACGCCGGCAACAAAGACCATGGCGCCAGCCATTCCCGCAACGATGCCACATAGTTGAGCGTGCAGGACGGCGTCATCGTCGTCGCCGTTGCCGCGGTCAACAGTCGACTTGATGACAGTGCCAACAAGCAGGGATCCGGCAGCCTCGGGGCCTACAATCATGGCCGGGCAGCTACCCAGCAGGGCGTACACCAATGGGTTCAAGACGAAAGAGTAGAGGCCGTTGATAGGCGGTACATGGGCCAGGCTGTCGGCGAGGGACAGCGCCATGGGCACGTACATGCCGGCGACTGTCAGGGCTGCTACAAAGTCACCCTTGAAGTAGGACCAGCTGTACTCGCGTGCCCACACCAGCACGGGAAGATAGTATGACAGATACCTTGGCGATAGCAAGAGGCGTCAGCGGGTCATGCAGTCCGTAGCCAGGGGAAAGGGGGGAGGCAGGCGGACTCACATCAGCCCAGAGTCCTTAATGCCATGGCGTTCTGCCAGGACACTAGATGTGCTCATCTTCTTGCTCTTCATCCTCGAGGTCCACTGCTTCTTCCAACCCTTGTGGCTATTCGACGACAAGCCCGAGAGCATGCCGTCCATGGATGGTATAAAGGAGTCGGACTCGGAATCGGACTGGGCGTGCGAGTCGGCGTGTAGACTAGCAGTCGGACTTGTGGGGCGCGGGGAGAAGGTGCCGTGGTTGCATGGGCCATCGTGGACGTGCTCCCGAAAGTCCAGCTCGCCGCTCAACAAGGCTGTAAATTCTGTCGCATGTGTCGGGGCGCCACGACGCGGGGTGCTGGGGCCAGCCAGGGCGAGGCTCGGCACGGCATCATCGTGGACGTTTAGGGGCGGTGAGGTCGGAGACAGGGGCGGACTGTCGCGGCGGCTGGCAGCTTCGCCAAGAGAGGCATACGACGACGCGTTGTAACTTTGCCGAAGGCCGCTTGGGTTTGTCGGAGCGTGTTCGTGGCCTTGGCTCGCGCGGGATGGGGGAGGGTTTTGTCGGGAAGACATGGTTGGACAGAGTTTGGTGCGGTTCGGGTGGCTTCAAGCTTCAAGGCATGGGCCGGCCACGCTCCGTATTCCGTCGCGACGCCCGAGAAGCCTAGGTACCGTAAGGTGAGGCAGGCAGGAAACTTCCTTCACTCCCTTCGGGCTTGCAAGTTGCGGCAGATGACAGCCGCGGCTACCCGGCGTGCAGAACCGTTAGCCGGCACCGGGCTCTCGAGTGCCAAGCTGAGAGTGCCGTTGTCCGTTTTGCTTCAATCCCGCAGCCCATCCGCCAAAATTGAGACCTTGTCTGTATCGTCCCGTGTATGTCCTATTCGTGCGCTCTTTCTCGCCTGGCGGTTCTTGGTGTCGCTATGCCTCGCAAGGTCGGTTTTGTCCGTGCCGGTCCGTCTTTTCCGTGTTGTGTAACCGACTGGACTGGGAGCAAATATTTCGAAGTTTGGCAATCTGGCGCACATTTCAGACGGGACAGCGGCGGGTGGGTGCTCTTGGCAAAGCGAAGCTAGCGATCGGATCTGGGGACCGGCAGACGCTAAGCCGGATTCGAGGCTTGGTGTCTTCGAGATTTTCCCCGCATGACGTGTGGGGCCTTTGGAAAGTGGTCTTGAGAAGGCAAAAAGGTGGGGTTTGTCGCAGCTTTCAAGTCGGCCCGCCGAGTTACGACGGAGCACAGACAGGCCTACAAACTTGAAGTGAGTCAAAGAGTCTGGATATCTACCTACCTTACCTAGGTATACCACAAAGCCTATATCCAAGATTACTCGGCCATAACCAACACTCCCCGCCGATTAATCAGTACGCGTTTCTACACGTAAAACCTTCCAGTTCGCTGTGCTTCGCACCCTAGCTCAAGTTTATCATCCAGACATCACTTGTTGTGTCTGTCGTCATGTCTTCTCTCCCGTCTCTCACAACCCCTCCTACGGCGCTACTTCAAAAGTCAACGCACTTGTATGCTGTTCACCAGGTTCCGCTCAAATGCGACATTTACGAAGCCGGCGACTATCCCGTCAACAACCCGGTTTTCCTCTTCTTCCACTCGGGCGGCCTCGTGTGCGGGTCGAGGAGCATGGTACCCCCCTGGCTTGTCCAGGTATGTACGGAGAATCTTTCATTACCTCTAGTATCACATGACCAAGGGTCCAAGATAATTAATGGCGGCATTCTAATCCAATGCCCTTCGTCCCAGACCTGCTATCAGCGAAAATGGCCTCTTGTGAGCGCTAGCTACCGTCTACTCCCTCAAGTCGACGGCGATGGGCTACTTAACGATGCAAAAGATGCCTATGAGTTTGCCCGCGTGTACGGGACCAGCTCCAAAGGAAATACGCGAAACGTCGTTGTGGGCGGCGCCAGTGCTGGTTCGTAATCATTGACCCTTCTTATCCTGGCATCTAATCCATGGACTCTTGGTCTTTGGATCATTCCAATAACTAGTTCTCATCAGGGTTCTTCTTGGCTGCCATCATAGCCCACCATCTAAATCCCAAGCCCATTGCGTTGCTCTCAATCACCGGGATCCCCACGTTCCAGCACACCTTCTTCAACTCTTCGACCCTGATACCGCCTGAACCTATCAGCGAAGAGGACGTAGAGCACCTGGTCTCTGAGCCAATTTCGGTTGGAATGAGCCCATATGATGCCACAGCAATCTTTTTCACCGACAAGCTACTTCCCGGTGGGGCGAGGAACCCGGATTTTCAGCCTCCCCTCCGACCTCCGTCCCCCGCTAGCGAGTCTCAAGATATCAACCGCGGCTTACTCTATGATTACTATCTCTACGAGAATATGTATCCAGCCTTGGTCAGCAGCGTTGACCCTGGGTTTGAATGGGCCAGGGAGGAGTTGCAGAAATCCAAGCTAAACGATTGGCCATTGACAGTATTCATTCAAGGAGACAAGGACACAGACGTAAGCCCAGATGTTTGCGCGGATGTAGCCGAGTGGCTGGGTGATGAAGCGGCGGTCCTTTGTATGGCCAAAGGTCAGCACCATCTCTTTGAAAAGGCTCGGTTTCTTGATGCGGATCCGCGACAAGCAAAAGATGGTGATCCGATGGGTGCGGTGAGAAGAGCTGTTGCTGAGCTAGACAAGGCTGTGTCAAGGTTTGTGCATTAACCGACCTTGCATCAGGCCGAGCACCGAGAACCTAGAACTAGATCTGGGTATTTCATTTCCACTGGTATATCTGTAGTCCGCCCAAGTCTTTTGGCAAGCAAACTTCATTTTACCGCCAAGTTTCCAAGTTTCGCAGACAAGGTTTGGCCGCTCTGCCGTAACTACCTGCAGCTTTTACCGGACTACACTGCCACGTCCCAAACCGCACACCGAGAGCCAAGGTGCGCCAAGCAATCCAACCTGTTTATCGAATGAAACGAAAGATCAGCCGCAGTTGTTCACCGCTATCTTGATGAAAGGTCACTCCCAGCCTTAAACATGACGGCCTGTTATCTTCATTCTACTCCGCACCTAGAACATCGTTTCTTCTTTTGTGTGGCCGCTACCAACCTCTTTCGATGAAGCCTTCGCGGTCAACCCACGTCAACATCGCTCGCACCGTTACAGTCACAGAAGGCCAGACGCCTGCAAGTTGCCCCCCTGGCACGGGGTTTTGCGTTCTTGGGCTGAATAACCCTGGCACTGGCACGTTTGGCTTCCTTACCCTGGTGTCACCTTGTGCGAAAGTGATTCCCGGTCTAACGAAACCTTCATGTCTAGGAATATCCTCTGGGGGAGGATGTTGCGGTTTAGATCAGCTATGTTGCCGGGGAGGTTTCTGTTGCGAAGCCGGGTTCAGCTGTGGTGAGTCGGAGTCGATACCCGCGTGCTGCTCCGGGTCTGCCTGCTTCACAGTCTCGACTGCAACAAGCACGTCGGCCAGAGCCACAGCGCCGGGAATTATCGGTCCGACTACCCTAGAACTCCCGTTCAACCAGTCATCCACAATCAAAACTCGAGCGACAGAGTCGGAGTCTCCTAGTAGCGGTGCCGTAACCTGGGAGTCGTCTAGCTCGAGCCGTCTGAGTGGTGAGACAATTGCCGGGGTCGCAGTCGGAGTGTGCACAGCGTGCGCGTTGGTGATTGCCTTGCTAGTCAGTCTTTGCTTGCAACGTCGCCGTCGGATTAGAGCACAGTCTTCGGAAGCCACCGTATCGCAGTCCCCTTTCCGGCCAAGATTCGTGCCCGTGGGGG
Source organism: Lasiosphaeria ovina (assembly GCA_033439765.1). Classification (NCBI taxonomy): domain Eukaryota; kingdom Fungi; phylum Ascomycota; class Sordariomycetes; order Sordariales; family Lasiosphaeriaceae; genus Lasiosphaeria; species Lasiosphaeria ovina. The sequence goes on along the minus strand of JAULSN010000002.1, from coordinate 7,288,838 downwards.
GGCGTCATGAGCTGCAACCAGAGGATAGGATTCTTGCTGAGCTGGAAGTCGGTCCTTGTGGTGGCAAGATGTACGAGGCAGACGGCAGAATGGTTGAGGAGCTTGATGGGGTGGAAATGCCGCTTGAGCTTGTGGCGCCTGACTCGTGAGTCGACATTTCCTCGTATTGGCGCTCTTGCGGTCATTGAATTTGCATAATAAGGCAAATCGTTGGACATTTGTGAGCAAACCCGAGGTTCCTTGAGATTCATACTTAGGTGGCTAGGTACCTTAACTATATCTCAGCCCCTGGACCAAAGGTTGGAAGTGTCACTTCTGAAGTGATTTGGTTGGTAACCCTAACCCTTAGGCAGATTCTGACGATGGCCAAGCGCCCGAAATGGCCCCCTGTCGAGCTGATGCCGACTTTTGGCCCCCCCCCCCCCCCCCCCCTGGGAGCCTGCTGCAGCATGCAGTGTAAGCGGAAGTGACAAGCAGGCCCTGGAGTCCAGCGCTAATTAACACGAGGCTCTGATGAGCCTCAGGCGCATGACTTGGCCTGGCTGTGGGACGCGCCCGGTTCCCGCGGGCTGTTCTCTGAGGTCGGGTGGTGGGCGCGTGGCGCTCTCGCAGTACAGTCGCACCGCGTCAGGCAGGTTAGTTACTAATTATTGCTTTTGAGGGCCCCAAATCTGCATCAGTGCGCTCCATGCAATCCGTCCTTCCTTTCTACGGAACCTAGTCCAAATCCCAGCGCTCTTCCGTTCTTTTCGCTGTCTTGGGCCTGCATTTTGTTGTCAAGTGACTAGCTCGGTTATATTATGGGAGTGCTGTTTGTTCTTGTTTACCTCTCCGCGACGCCAAGGACCTTCACGCACAATCCAATCCCACAGCGCCATTGATGACTGTCAAGGGTTAGGCGTCCAGTCGCCAGACCAAGCCAAGCCTTGGGTTGAGTGCTTAGGTACCTTATCCGTACTAAAAGTACGGGTATGCACGGCGGCAGTCGGCCATGTCGAGCAACAGCAGCAATTCAGATTCGCTCTCAGACGAGGTCGCTATCGCCGCCCTGGTCATCTCGACCCTTGCCTTGCTGGGCGTCGTGCTGCAATATGTCCAGGCTGTCATGTCGCGCGTGACTGGGCTCGCGAGCCGTGACCGAGAGGTTGCCGGCTTGTGGGCCAACCACACAAAGCTCAAGTGGCGCGGCTTTTTCCGCATCGACGTCGAGTTCGAGGCCCCCATCATCTTCCTCGCCCCAAGTGACAACAAAAAGGGCCCCGTCGAGGGCGCCCCCATCTGGTTCGTCAAGGGCACAAACGAAAGCCGTGACGAGACGAGGGTCAAGAGGCTGCCAAGCGACCCCGAGACGGCCGCGCTCAGGAAGACATCGCGGAGCCGCTCTGGCCTCACCCGCGAGCCCGTGCACACCGTCAAGAACGAGCTGGCCACCTGGATACGCGTGCTCGAAGCCGCCCAGAAGATGGAAGGCGACTCCAAGAAGTGGGAGAGGGAGAAGTGGCACCAGACCGGAGTGCACCCCCCGGCCTTCGATAAACGTGTCGTCACGCTGTCCATCAACATCCAGGCCATGAGGCGCAGCTTCGAGAAGCACCCCACCATCAAGAAACCATTTGCCACTACCACCATCTGCCACCTCGTCGAGCTGTGCGCCGTCCTGGGCATCTACTGGAAGGAGTTTGACCGCGACAACAACAAGTACCGCGCCGAGGGCAACGGCTACAGTCTGCTGGGCCTTCGCATGCCCGACCTTGGCCTGGCATTTACCTTTGAGAAGCCGGGATGGCCACGGTTCGACAAGAACCGCGTCATTCCCACCGCCGAGGTAAAGGAGCTCTGCTTTGGAAACGTGCCCACCTTCTACCGCCCCGAAATCGAAGACGACCACTGGAAGCAACCGGTGAACGAACAGACCGACCTAAAGACGCTTCAGCTGGGGAGCCGCGTCGAGATTGCCGAGACTCTGAGTCTCCTGCGCTGCAACGAATACACGACCCAGTGTTATTCCGAAGACGCCAAGAAACATGTCCACCTTTTCCCAGGTTAGTCGCCCTTCTTGTATGCCCCGTAACGCCCAGCGAGCCTCTCGGGGGTTGTGCTTCACGCCGCTAACCCTAATGCCTCGCCGCCCGAAATGCCAGTCATCTTCGAAGTCATGGGAATGTTGGCTCGACCGCTCCATCTGAGAGACAGGGCATTCACGTATCTGCCCAACCCAGCCGTGTTCCCGTTCAGCAAGCAGGCTTTCTCGCTGCGGAGACTCCTGAAGGAGTTCAGCATTCGACTGATCAACGAAATAGAGTCTGCGAGCTACGCGCCCCCAGACGCCCTCGTGGAAATCTCCAACCGCGCCAGCAAGCTCAACCGCGAGCTTCCCCAACAAGACGGCGACTTTTCTCCGATCCTATTGAACAGCCTGCACAAGGTCATCAACGACGTCGATGAGTCGGTTTTGAGCGAGGAGCGCAACGCCAAGGACGTTGTTCTCGATGTCCTTCGCCGGCACGTCCAAGAGGTCTTGCTTGCCATCAACACGTCGTTGAGAGACATTGAAACAGGCGATGCCAGCTCGGTGACGTCTGCGAGACAGCGTCCTAATCTGCACGGTGACCAGGAGATCATCAAGGGAGAAATTTCGTTTGATGACTTGCTCAAGGTGCCCCACGAGAAGCGCGAATCTTCTCTGATGGATAAGTACTTTGACGAGGTGCGTCTGCGTACCGTGAGCACGTCGGCTCAGCACCACGACCCACAGGCAGCCGAGGCATCGCGTCTCATCCACAGCCAGGAGGGGACCAACCCCAACCACCCCAACACCAACCCGCTCGGGGTCCAACAACAGTCCCTGGCAGAAGAGAGCGAAGAGAACGATGGCAGGGCTCCGGAGCCAACAAACGCTGCTGCATCAACGCCATCCTTGCCCCGTAGCCAGTCGTCACCCGATCCCGGAAATCCGTTCCCTGCCCACAGCCGCCGCCAGACCGGCTTCACCATGAGAAGCCGCGCCGAGTCGTGGCGGAAGATACCGCCCACCCCGACCGAGATCCGGCGCCACACTATCTGGTGTGCTCTCGTCTTTCGCATGATCTGCTGGCTGCTGCTGCATGATTTTGACAAGAAAGACGTTCAGCTCCCCAAGAGCGAGCTGATGGGGAGCCGATTAGCTGCCTTCATTATGTGACCAAGTCCTCACCCAGGTTTTGTAGCTGATTGAAGTGGGTTGCGGTATGTTATATTTCGTCTGCTTCAATAAGACTTGCCTTAAGGAGGGACTTCCACAGGGGTTGCGGTATAACTGATATATAGTAGTGATATTGGGGATGTTTCTGGTTTTGAACAAATTTTTGTGGTTATAAAAACTGCGGATATCAATGGTAATCTGTTATCGTTTCGATATAAATGCTCAAATATACATGCTCCATTACGGAGTCTATGATGGGCGTAGTCAATACACCGGCCAACGCTGAGATTTGTATCGATCTGCACGTCATAAAAAGCCAATATTAAAATATAAGCATATATTCATGGCTCTAATATCACGTCAAGATGATTAGAACCTGTCTCATACAAACAGCTCGCCAACACCCTCCCCCTCGTCGGGGGTTACGGCAAGCTCCAACAGCTCATGGGCTAATTCCACGGTGTCGGCGTCAATGCCAGCCTCTAGAATGAGGTCTTCTTCTGCAAAATTGAGCCGCGCTAATGTAAGAAGATACCGCTGCGCACCACCATGAGATGCTGCCAGCTTTGCCGTCATGTTGACGATATTCGCGGTGCGCGGGTCTGTGACGAGTGTGTGGAGGAGTACCATTGCCTGTGCAATGAAACGACAAAGAAGCCTATGCATGTCGTGATCGGCGACATCGTCGTAGCAGGTCTCGGCCTCCATGACGTCAGCGTCCCTCGGCACCGGCTGCGCAGAATCGTCCAGATCCATCTGCATTTCCTGTGTTCCTTCCGGGTCCCGGACTCTGCATTCCATGCTATCTCCCAGTTTAACCCCAGGTCCATCATTGCCGGCGCGAATATCGGGGAGCCTTCGCGGAGAAAGTTGTACATCCATGTCGTATAGCCTATCAATGGCCCAGCACAAGACAGTGACTAGGCGAGGGATTGCAACCTCGCTGTTGGCAATATGCATGGCTCCAAAGGGGCTCGTAGCGAACACCATCATAGTTCTCAGCGCAGCCGATCGGACGTTGACTTGCTGTGCCGAATCCGGTGTCGCCCACCGAGGTGACTCGGCAAGAAAGGACGAGACACGATCAATGATCATGTTGGCGATGGACTCGGGTGTCTCGGCCTCGGCCCGGCCGTTTGCATAGTGAGTCGTTGTTGAGAGGGAATTGGGTATGGGCCCAATGCTGTGGGGAAGCACCGAAGTCCACAAAAGGGAGAGCGTCCCGAACCAATCTGGCTCGGGATGCTTTGGCGAGAGCATCATCAATATGAATTCGAGCTCGACGGACTTCCAAAACTGAACTTGATGGAAGTACTCCGAAGGGAGATCCATACCTGAACCCTCGGAAGGTGATGGCAAACAGCCCAACGCAGCTAGATACAAAAGTGATAGGCACTGAGTGACGTCAATGTCAGAATATAGTTGCCGAACTATCTGATCCGGATGATTAGAAATATCCCCATCCACGCTATTGAACCGAGGGAGCGCCACCAGGCGGCACGTTGTTGTGCAGAGCGGAATCAAGGACGATATGACATGGGGGGCCACGGCAATTGTGTTGAGCTGCAACGTGTACGAAGCCAACGCAGCGAGATAGTATATTGGCGCGTGGTATTTTTCCGACAAGCACCGTTGCCACAAATCGATCATGAATTCTGCGAAATCGGCGAGCAGGCGGAGGGGTTCCCGAGAGCTACCCATCTGGGGCAACTTCTGGAAGATGACAGAAGCAAAGGTTTCTGAGGGAGTCGAGGGGAACGAAAAGCGCGACAAGAGATCGAAAGTCAGAGGCTGGCCGTGGAGTGCGCTGTGGTCCAGGACCAGTTTGAGAAACTAGGATGAGATGATCAGCAAACATATTATGTTAGGGTAGTTATGTTAGGGTAGTATGGCCGAAGGACCTACATCATAAGGCAAGACGCTCGACGTGTCGCTAGGTGCAGCAGGCTCCGCGCCATTCCGCATGTCGTCAAGTCCCAATTCTTCCGAGTGAGTTTCGAGAGCAAAAGTTGGACTATCGACGGCAGGCCGTTTCCTCTTTCCCTTGGTCGGCGTGCGCTCAACGGGGGGGATGGTGAAGGAAGAGTCCTTCCTCTTTTGCGCCTCGCCCCGTGTTGGGCTCGACATGATCTCAATGCCATCAAAGCCATCGGCCAGTCCCCATACCTTGTTCTTCTTGGGAGTCGTGGGGCCATCCCTCTTCCTTGTTTTGGCCCGCCCCAGCTCTTCTCTATCCTGGCGTACGAAATGCAGTTCTGTTGCTAGGGTACGCTCTGCGGCCTTCGCGGCTTCTACCTGTCGCTTCTGTTCTACAGCTTGCTCGGCACTTTGTTTCTTCAGGCGCGCTACCTCCGCATCGTGGGTAGTTTGAGCCTTGTCGAACTTGGAGCGCAAGATGGCCGCCTCACCCCTGGCCGCTGTCGCCTCGGCCTCGAGGGCAGAAAGACGGGCTTGAAGAGCAGATATCACGTCGTGCTGATTGCCTGTCGCTGTACCCTGTAGCGCCTGCGATGGCTGGATCTGGTATGGCCGAGGGATGGGGATGGGAGGACGCGCGAACTGCGACGGCTGAGGCGCGGGGCGGGCGGGGTATCGCTGGGACAAAAGAGGACGCGGGGCGGGCCGAGACAAAGACGGGTAGTTCGGGCGACGGGGGTATGAGGGTCGCGACTGTTGGCCGGCGAGACTGGCGAGAACCCGGGGTTGCTGGAGCGGCAGAGTGTGGTCTGGGTGGGGACGGGGCAAGGGCCCGGCAAGCTCGTCAATGACAACAGTGTCGTCCAAATCGTCGTCGTCCAAGGCAAAGCCGTAGGCCTCAGCTTGGGCATGGGGGGCAAATTGCGATTGAGCGGGTTTCTGGGCCTGCGTAAACTGGATAGCGTTGTTTTCGAGCTCCTGCAGAGTGTTGTCGTTCAAGTCGTCGAACCCATCATCCGAGTACTCGTCCATGGCCGCTCTTTGCGTCCAGCGCGTGTAACAACCATGCCATTAGAAAGGACCCTCGAGCCTTCCCCGCCTTTCCAGGTCGAGCTCAAGCACCAAAGCAAGGATGCGAAAGCAAAACGAGGGGGTGCAAAAGCAAAATGTAGCACGACAAATGCGCAAATGGGCCCAATCTAGGACAGTCTTTTTCAGGCCTCCGTGGGGTTTTGTCGAGAACCTTAGCCCCACAGTGCAATTCAGTGACGCGCCTGGCACGGTGGTGGGTGCCGGGCAGGGGTCTGGACTCCAAAGGTGGGGCACAGGACATTTTCGGATCAACTGTTCAGCCAGGTTCCGGTTCGGGGTCTCGGTCTCAGTGGCAAGGCGCGCGCCAAGGCTTGTACTGATCCGGATCTTGTGAAGCTGCGAATTGCCCAGACTCCAGAGTTGCATGACCGCCTGCAGAGCAAGGACGAACGAAAGAGCAAGTACGTATAGCTCGCCGTTGCTGCTCTTGAAAAGCGTGATTTCCTTGAGCAGGAGCGGTCGATTACTTGGGAAATTACCTTGAGTTTTCGTGCCGTATTTGTCTTCCCAGACTTCAACATCTGAGAGCCCCTCGTTGTTTCTTGCTGTCGTTCCGGTCGTCGTTACATTTCATAGATTACACCTGGATTGGTGTATTACGTACTCGGTAAGTCCAGTCAAGTACGGTACGCATTCCCTACAATACAAGAAGTAGCGGCTTTCGAGGCGCAGGCCCGAGCTTAGCCTTGCTCCACCTTCTGACTAGGTATTCTTCCCCGACCGAGCCACCATTGACGTAGCACACCTAAATTTCAATCACCCACTGTCGCGCGTCGCCCACTTTCCGGAAGCTTTTTGTCCCGTTGACTCTTGGCCAGCCACAACTCGCAACCCATCACGACGTCGACAAGACCCTCCGCTCACTCCCTAGCGGTACAACTCCATCTCGTCGCTAAGGACGTCGCCGCAGCCGCTGCAGCTGCCGCCGGAGAATTTATTAGTAGCCTGCCGCAAAGCTCGGCACCTGCGCATCCTCCAAACCCGACCGCCGCCTGTACTCCGGACTACCCGGCGCCAGTAGACAACAGCACCGACCTCAGACGTCAGACAATAGATATTCCACATATACAAGCAGTCTCCGCCTTTGGCGCTGTCAGTTGACGACAACCATGACGGGAAGGTCTCGCCGCGGGGTTAAATTCCCCCACAAACACACGAGTGGTCCTGCGACTGGGGGCGACGGCCGCCGGTCCAGCTTTAGCGATGTCAGCGAGGAAGGATCACCAGTCAAGCCAAAGTCGCCTACGACCCTTGATGGTATCCAAGAGGTGCGCGATCCACCCGGCCCCTAATATTCCTAAGAAGCGAGGAAGATTTACACTGGTGCTGACTTCATGGTTCTTTGCAGAAGCCTCCCACTGCTGAAGAACAAAGGGCTGCCGAATACGAGAAGAAGAAGGCCAACTTCATACAGCGGACCTTCTGGACCTTCGTCATGATTGGAGGCTTCTTCGCAGCGCTTTTCATGGGCCACATCTATATCTTGTTAATAATAACTACAATACAGGTTGTCTCGTTCAAGGAAGTCATCGCCATCGCGAGCGTGCCGAGCCGTGCCCGCGATCTGCAGTCTTCCAAGAGCCTCAACTGGTACTGGCTTGCAACTACCATGTACTTCCTCTATGGAGAGAGCGTCGTGTACTACTTCAAGCACATTGTCCTGGTTAACAAGGTCTTGCTACCCCTAGCTACGCACCATCGGTTCATCAGCTTCATTCTATACGTGTTTGGTACGTCCCTACATCGTGTTCGACTATTATGGCCCCTTCTCCCTCAGGCTCGCCTCCGTGGCCGCCGCGCTGCTTTCCTGGAGATTAATATCTCGCTCCTTTCACCCTTATCATGACTTTGCCGGCTGACTTGTGCTGCAGGATTTGTGTTCTTCGTAAGCTCGCTCAAGGCCGGTCATCTCAAATTCCAATTTTCCCAATTTGGGTGGACACATATGGCACTATTCCTCATTGTGGTCCAGGCGCACTTTATCATGAACAACGTGCTCGAAGGCATGATATGGTTCTTCCTGCCTGCTGCCCTGGTCATCACCAACGATATTTTTGCCTACATCTGTGGCATAACATTCGGCCGTACACAGCTCATCAAGTTGTCGCCTAAGAAGACGGTCGAGGGTTTCGTTGGCGCATGGATCATGACCGTTTTGTTTGGCGTGGTGCTCACGAACCTGTTACTGCGATCCAAGTACTTCATCTGCCCAGCTACGGACCTTGGAGCCAACATATTCACGGGTCTAGACTGCGTGCCCAACCCAGTCTTCATCCCGCGCACATACACCACCCCGCAGCTCTTCCCCGGCAGGGCATTTAGCATCACAATGGCACCCATGCAGATTCACACCCTGTGCCTGGCGACATTTGCCTCGTTGATTGCGCCATTTGGCGGTTTCTTCGCCTCGGGGCTAAAGCGCACTTTTAAGATAAAGGACTTTGGCGATTCGATCCCTGGCCACGGCGGCATGACGGACCGTATGGACTGCCAGTTCACCATGGGTCTCTTTTCCTTCATTTACTACCACACATTCATCGCCACCTATACGGCCTCGCTGGGAGGGGTGATGGAAACTGCCATCACAGGCCTAACAGTGGATGACCAGATTGAGCTGATCAGGGGAATGGCAAGATACTTGTCCAACCAGGGTGTCGTCGGGACTGATGTAGGTGTTACCGTTCCCTGGCTTTCGCTCCATGCGCTAATCTCACTGACACTTCTTAGTTCATCTCATGTCTGGATCACTTGCCGTCGAGGAGATAGGACGGACTTGTAGCCCAGACGAATTTTGTGGACAAGGTCATCTATCTTTGAGGATGCTGCTTTAAAATAAGGCCAACGCATTCGAAATCGCATTCAATATTATCAAAAAGCGGAACATTTGGAGCTTCCGCAGGCGTAACGGAATAGCTTCATGATGCCCTCCCTACCAAGTCTCGGGAGAGTCCGGGTCAAATCAGATGGGTACAAGGAATGGTTCAATTTCAGCATTACGGCAAGCGCTTTATGGATACACTTTGAGGGTTTTACTGTAGCGGAATGCCATGCCACTTTGTAGGTTGTATTGGAGCGTACTAAGAAAGCGTTTTTAGTATATTCCACTCTGATTCAAACCGAATGGGCCAAGGAAACTTCTCGTTCAGGGAAGCTGTCCTGGTCTTGACTATTCGTAGTCTCCAGTTTGGTGCGCTTGCGTGGCAAGAGTTACGTCGGTCACCCTTCTCTACGAGTTGCGGGCTTCCTGAAGTATGCGACTACCAAGGCCAATCGCATATCGAGTTCCCCCGCCCCGAGAATGGCCCAATGGCGTGATGTTGCAGCGGGCGTATCAAGCCTCCGTATCTACCTTATATACTTGGCCACGTCTTCGTCGCAAACCAACCCGCCTTACCCCTCCCCAACAGTCTGCTCCTCCGTCAACCCAAGAAGCGGGCACATCTCTACATCGGACCACATTCGCCACATTGCCTCGCAGCTTTATCAGCAGAGATCAACATTTACTCTCTGGCCACCATGGTGAGTTGCATCATAGACGAGTGCAGGATTTTTCATCCAATGAAACCGTCAGTATGATTATTCTGGCCGGTTACCAATTATTTAATAATAGGCATCCGAAGACGACATTAAGAGGGCCTTCCTTGGCGGCGATGATGACGGCGACGACACTCTCAGCGTCTCTGAGGCTGTCTCGGCCGTTGAGAAGCTCAGCGGCCAGTCGGTCAGCGAGTCGTCTATCGAGTCGGCTTGCCAGAGTTGTGGTATTGATACTGGCCGCGAGATGGACTGTAAGTTGCGAATGCTTGAAGAACTAATATGACATGTTCTTTCCTCCCCGAGGTTGGGTTGCTAATACTCCTATGAGATATTACTCCAGTCGATGAGTTTGTCCAAGTTGTCAGGCATCTCGAGAGCAATAACTACCTGTAATTTTGCAATGGGGTTGATATTATATCATTACTGACTCTCTCGCCGCAATCAATATATATCCTTTATAATTTGCAGTGACAATACTTTGCCAGGGGTGAGACCAGATTGCTGTAACGGATTACAAGAAAGATGGGGCATGCCTTTACAAGGTTGTCATGAGCAAGGCTGTAAACAGCTACCTTAATTATCCAAAACAGCCCAAAAGTATGAGTATCTGAGTCCAATATGTGTTGTGATTCCGGAACCGTACAAGCAAAAGGAGGTATGGTAGACCATGCGGCACAGTAACTTCCATTACTCTAGCTTTTCAGCTAAGATTGAATGTACCTCTAATCAGGTTATGATGATTCTGGTACGGAGATTTGCGTCACCTGGCTGGGATTCTGTTTTTACGTGGGATTTATTAGAGCTTTTATTCACAATTCAATATCTCGGTGACAATGACGCTATTGCTACACAAAATATCTTCCAAACTCGGCGTTTCTCTCAAATCAACACATCTACTTAACCAGGTACCTCTCCATGTCCTTCATTCCGATCCTGTTCCCATCCAATTTAGGCGCCCCATTTAAACAGAAAATTAGCCCAAAGTCAAGTTCGATTCACTCAGGCCTCCCAACCAGCCTACTTGCATCCCGTTGCCCGATCAGACAGGCACTCGGTAAGGCAGTTGCCATTAATCGACACATCTCGAGCAAGACCTGAGTTATTTTCTCCGACGCATCGATCCAGAACATTCTTTCCGGCGTTGAACAGGTCCGCCTCGCGGACAGAACCAATGTCCTTTGACCAACTAATGCAGCAGTTCTTGCCACTACGGCTGAGGCAGACGGAGCGAGGCGAGCCGTTGAGGGTGAGGGTGCTGGTCCTGATGCGGTTGACGAGTTCAGTGCACGTGTTGAGCGCGGGGACGTGTCCTCCGTCGCAGCTGACGGCGTTGCTGCCGCACCGCCGAGCCAAACGCGAGGTGGACGACGGCTCGGTCACGTTGGAGAAGGTTGGGTTGGAGCCATAGATTGTGATGGTACCGTCAACCAACTCCAGCGTTTCAATGATGATGAGGCTGTCGTCGCCAGCATCCAGGGCATCAGCCGCCGGGGCCGGGATTGCCAGGACCTGGGTGGCGGTAAGTGCCATGGCAATGGTGGCAAATTTGAGCAGCATCTTGTTGGCGATTGCTTGAGATGAAATGGTTGATGAATAACTGGGTGCTTTTTTGGATATCTCCGGACTGGATGAAGTGAGGGCTTTGATGGTAGAGATGGGAGATGACTCTCGAGTTTAGAACCGGCGAATATCCCTCCCCTCTTATACTTGAGCCCACCCTCCGAGTCATCGCCATATTTTAGAGAGGAGAATTGGGATTTTGACCGCCAGTGTACATAATCACGTCGCGAAATGTTCGTGCGAGCAAGCCCTGTTCAAAGTATCGTGGAATGGTATTCAGCCTCACTAGGCGCCTAGGCAGTTGACGCAGGCTGACTGCATACTCAACTCACAGACCGGTACTATACTTATCCTGTAGCTCAGATGTCTTGCTATGGAGATTAATTGGATTACATTGTTTACGAAGCGCTGAGAAGTAATTAAGCGACTCCCGGTGGATTGAACCCTGACGGGGCGGACATATATTTACCATATTCTTCCGGATATTAAACTCCACTGCGCGAGATGCTCTCGGGACCTGGTTTTGAGCAGACGAGTGAGATTTTGACTAGCAGCTAATTACGTGCAGCCGCGGTTCAGTCCAGATATGCCTTTACTAATATCGGCGGCGGAGGCCTTTAACGCCCTAGGGCGGTGCAAAAGTCCGCCTTGAGAATTTAGTCCTTTCTGTCGTATGTCTCTTCTGGTTCCATGTACATGTGTTGTATATCTGTTAATCAATTCTCAAGCTGCGAATCATTGCTAAATGCCTCAGCAAGTCGCTGATAGGCAGTTACCATCGGGGCACCAGGGCCGCGTACTTCCTACACAGTCTTGCAATCCCGAATACCTGTTCAGGGGGCAGCCCGGTCGTGGCTTCGACCTCTGGTGTGGCAGCGAAAAACCATGCAAATGGCCATCATGATTCCATTGTTACGTTGCATTCCCCTCCGTGTCTCTTACCTATTCTCTCTTCTAAGCTTACTCAAGGTCAGTTTAACCAGTGCCGCCAGTTCCAGTGCCGAATCCAACGTGGCCCTCGTCTGATTAAAAATAACCCAGCGCGGACCTTTGTATTTTGGGGGGGCTCGTTAATTATCATCTCCACATCATGAATGCGCCTTTGGATGCTGCCAGGAATAGGTTGGAGAGATTCAGCATCATGAAATCAACAAAGAGACTAAACAAAACTATCAACTAGGTAGTCGTGGTTGACATGGCCTTATAGACCTTCTATTTGCGCCTTTGAGCTAATATGCTCATTGTTTTCTTTATTTCAGCTAGTACGCACAACGATTAAGGACATGCCTATTGAGTTATAGTTTTGTTCCCTCTGTTAAGTTCAGCTCCATTTTCTAGCCTCACAACCAAGTCCCAATGAATACAATAGAAAGGCGTCTTAAGATACAAATAGAGATTCCATCAGCTTCTGGGGTTCGTAGGTGCTCCACAATGGTCATGGCTGGGTACCTACCTAGCTGAAGCCGCCGAGACGATAAATCGCCAGTCCATATAACAGGAGTTAGGTACCGCAATCCTACATCTACCGGGATAGGTAGTTGGGGGTACGTCGGCCCATTTCACATCTTGTTCTTCTACAGTGACACAATTAAAGATTGGAGCCATCCAAGTTTCTAGCACAATCGAAGGCTTTTATATACAAAGTTCTACACAAAAGGTTACGATATTCCAAGCAACATTTGCCAATCACGCTATTGCTCATTCACGAAAAGCCCTGCCATACCCATGCCAGTGCCAATGCACATGCTCGTGAGAAGGATCTTCTTGCCTGTCCTTCTGCACTCGCTTAGGCCAGTGACGATCTGTCTGGTGCCGGTAGCACCAAGGGGGTGGCCCAGCGCGATGGCACCGCCGCGGGGATTTAGCTTGGCCCAATCAAGGCCGAGCGTATTGCGGCAATACACGGCCATGCTAGCAAAGGCTTCGTTGATCTCGACGACATCGATGTCATTGAGGGTCAAGTTGTGCTGGGAGAGGAGCTTTGGGATGGCAACGGTCGGGCCAATGCCCATGATACGGGGCGCTAGGCCGGCGATAGTCGATCCAACATACTTGGCGAGGATTGGCTGACCGAGTTTGATGGCGGTGGAGCGCTTCATTAGGATGACGGCGGCAGCTGTACGGTTCCGATGTTAGCATTCCAATAGGCCGCGTTGAAAGGGATGTGGGAGGGGAGACTGGTGCAGCCTACCCCCATCAGTGACCTGGCTGGCATTTCCACCGGTGGTTGTAGGGCCCCATTGCGGGAAAGCGGCTCTGATCTTGCCCAGCCCCTCGGCCGTGGTGCCCGGCCGGATACCCTCGTCTCTGGTGACGGTGACCTCCTTCCACTCGCCGTTGGCATCCTTGATCCGGGTCTTGATAGGGGCGATTTCGTCGTCAAATAGACCAGCCTTTTGGGCGCGCTCGGCTCGCTGGAAACTCTCGGCGGCATAGTTGTCCATTTCCTCGCGCGTGATGCCAAAGTCACGGCTAACGTTCTCACTGGTCCAGCCCATGGGCTCCATGCAGTCGACGGACTCCTGGGAGTGCTTGGTCACTTGGTCGTCGAAGGGCGCCTCGAGCGCGTCGCCGCCAATAGTCATTTGCTCGGCGCCGATGGCGATGCCAACGCCAATGGATCCGCTACTGATGGCGTGCGCGATGTCGGCGGTGGCCTTGAGGCCGGACGAGCAGAAGCGGTTCAAGCTCGAGCAGCTTGTCGTGTTGGGGAAGCCAGCGGCCAGCGCGGCGGCGCGAAGCTTGTAGGCAGCCTTGCTATCCGAGACCTGGGCGTGGAGAGTGCGGCGTCAGCTCCGGACTTGAGCGCCATGGCTCGGAACTCGGGACAAAGGGGAAAGGAAAGGAAGGAGCGGGGGATGCAACACACATTGCCCAGGCAGATATCTTCGACCACGGCCGGGTCGAGGCTGCTGCGATCTTTAACCTCCTTTAGCAGCGCATAGACGAGGTACTCCAGGCTCGTATCCTTGAAGCTGCCTTTACGGGCTTTTGCGAGAGGTGTTCGGATCGCGAGAGTTATGACGATGTCGTCGGCATTTTTGGATGTGCTGCCGGGATGGGGTTCAGCATTCATTGGGAGGCGGTACCAAAATGACGGGCGATTTGGGGCAACCCCGACTAGGCCAGCTTACATCTGCGATAGCGCACTGCCAGGCGACAGGTGCTTGAGAATGGAGCCGAGCCGTTCAACCGCCATCGTGTCGTGATAACTTCGGGTCTCGAGGTTGCGGGCTAGGTGCGCGGGACGGAGGCTGAGACAAATGGAAGCGACAACGGGCAATCGCTCAGATAGTTAACGTTTGTTTGCATCAAGATACGGGATGAATCGTCGGCAACCGGACAACGAGGCGACTCGGAATAGGGTACGGGGACTATCCACGGGGCACTGCTGTGGGGTCAATAATATTGCCGAGGCACTTGAGGACAAGAGGTACACTACACTAGGGTTTGGCACATTGTGATTCGTCAAGATTTCCATCCGTGCTTCAGCAGATCGGAGAGTCCTGGGGAAACGAGAGCCGAGCCGCCGGACGGATACACCAGCCACTGAGCGACCCCGCGGGGAAATCTAGGTAGGCGGGCACGTTTAGCGGGTCTTGCAAGCTTTAGCACCCAGGCAACCAGGCTGGAGCGGGCTCCACTGTCGGCAGTTGTCAGCCCACGCAACGGCCCATCATCCGTCCAGGCGTCGGGCGGTAGAAGACGGCACTGCCAACTCGGCCGGGCATGACAGTGAGCAACGGGACACGGAGTGCTCTCCATTCTCGCCGAACGTTAGAATTGTCGTCCGTGTGACTTCGGATTGAAGTCGT
Source organism: Lasiosphaeria ovina (assembly GCA_033439765.1). NCBI lineage: Eukaryota > Fungi > Ascomycota > Sordariomycetes > Sordariales > Lasiosphaeriaceae > Lasiosphaeria > Lasiosphaeria ovina. The sequence goes on along the minus strand of JAULSN010000002.1, from coordinate 7,273,736 downwards.
TGTGATTGATATTTGGTGCTAGCGCGCCCCTCATGTTCGCGGATGGGCTACACCGAAGGGTCACACCGGTCGCTTTCTTTCCGGAAACACTAGTAGGCTTGCGTGATTGCTGCAAATCACCAGCCATACTACGTAGGCGGTTATGTTATTAGGAAAATATGATAGATGCTCAACGAGAAGTTCAAAGGAAAGCCGAAGGGATCGTGGAAAAGTAAAAATAGTGAACAAGATTGGTCATGCAGCCATTTCCGTTTGCAATACGCTCCGTTTTTATCGCTCAGCTCCAATTAACTTTACCTGCCTTTGTGGAGGCGCAGTCTTCCTCGTCTGTTGTACAAAGTACTACGCCCAGGGGAACCCTAATTTCATTTTTATCGTTTCCGATGTCAAATCTGCGCTCACGTTCGGTACTGAGATACCTACGGAGTCGGTGGATTCGTGCCGGGTAAGTTCAAGGAAGGCTCGGGTACAGTAATCCATGTTTTGTCGAAGTTACCTCCAATTCGCTGTCCACGTCTAAGATAGACGAGGAAGGGAACCTGAGAGGTTTGCTTTCTACACTGCGAACGAGAAGGCAACAATATCTACACTCTCCTTACGATAAGGGGTTTCGGGTATGCGCTTCGAATACGAAGCTTTCATTCTGATGTATTGGACGCCCTGCAGCGATGGGCGTCCTCAACGCAAACCGCATTCGGTTTAGCGCTGCGGCTGAACCAGAGACTTTGCCATTTTCCCTGGGTCTAACCTTGAACAGACAGGCGCCCAAGCCTCACCTGCAGCAACATGTCGCGAGGGGGGGCGAGCTTGCTGAAGAGTCGCGCATCAAAGGCTGCTCTTGTGATCTACGGATTCAGCTCGCTGGTCTTGCCGCCTCCCAATCATTTTTATCCCCTTACAGAAATATGCTTCGCCCGAAGCTTCCGAGGCTTCTTCCCTCTTTTTATTTGCCTTGACACGACTTTCTTTGCTGTTTTTAGTCTGCTTTCGTTAATTTTGGCCGATGCCATCCGCTCGTTCGTGTTCTCGACCCGCACGCGGTGGTTGTCAAACATTCGTTCAGTCTGAAGGCTTCACGACAGACGGACAGCGACGCAGATGAAAGCGATAACGACGACTTGCCAAGGCCAATTGAGGGAACCCTACAGCGGTTTGGCCTCGTCTGGTCTGGTCTCTCGACTATCCGTCCGACCTCCCAAGTTCCGAACGCGCCGCGCACTAGCCTTCAACTCCAGGCTTCGAAACACGGATTAGGCATAACTACTCCTGCTGACGATGCTATCCTCTCCAGCGGCCATCGGCGCTGCTCTTTTAACCGTGCTCCATCTCCTCGTCGGCTCTGCCGTAGCAGGTCCTCTTACATCGCCCAAGCGCGGCCTTGTCTACGTTCCGAACAACTCAACACGCCAGGACGATTACATATGGACCCAGCAACCAAGCGACTTGACATGGTACTACAACTACGAGGCAAGCCCGTCACCAGTATACAGCAACATTTCGCAGTCTTCTTTCGAATTTGTGCCCATGCTATGGGGTGCCCCCGACAACCTGAGCGATACCACCTTCCTGAAGACAGTGAGGAGCCTGGTCAAAGACAAGGGGATAAACATCAGCCATGTCATGGCTTTCAACGAACCTGATGGCTCTATGGGCGCACACGGAGGAAGCAATATTGACCCCGACAAAGCGGCCCAGGTGTGGGTGAAGAACATCATCCCTTTACAGGAGATGAATCTGCGCGTGGGCTTGCCGGCGTGTACGGGCGCCCCCTCCGGGCTGCAGTGGCTGAAGGCCTTTCTAGACAGCTGCTCCAAGCTCGTCAGTACCGACGGCAAGACGACGAACTGCACCTTTGACTTTGTCCCAATACATTGGTACGGCAATTTTGATGGGCTGGCCAGCCATTTGGGCGAATATTCTGCCGAGTGAGTCGCCTTCCTTCCCCTATTCTCCTCTCCTGCGTTTGCGACCTTGCCACGACTAACACCATCTCCATTCTAGGTTCCCCAACAAAACCATGTGGGTCACCGAGTTCAATTTTGACAACCAGGATTTGGAGACGACGCAGGCATTTTACAACATGTCAACCGAGTACATGGATCGCCTCGACTCAGTCGGCCGGTATTCTCTGTTTGGTGCCTTTCGAAGTGACGTGTCCAATGTTGGCCCCAATGGTGCAATGCTGACCGCTGAGGGCAACCTGACCGACATTGGTGCTTGGTACCTTGGTCGACCAGCAACCGGCGTCAGCCCGAAGCCCACATCCCTTGCCCTGCACACCGTCGCCCCGCAAGCAACTGTCGCCCTTCTTGGTGCCATTTTTGCCACCGTTTCCCTGCTGAACTTTTAGACGAAGTCAGGCAGCATTGGTAAACCGGGACTCCAAGATGCTTTCCGGCCCCTCATGCTCGGCAAGCCTCGGCGTTCGAGCTGCGCAATCTCCGCCCTAACCATTTCATGGGAGAGCTAGGTGGTTGCTGGATTTCGTTGTTTTTAGTTGGACAACTTGCCCTTGCCATTGGATACGTGCAAGGCGTTGTTAAGAAGTATTAGCATGAACTCCACCGACATATTCGATCATATCTCTTGTAATGGCCCTTTTTTTGTCCATGTCTAGAATTTGGATGGCGTTGATGATCCGGAGTGGTTGGGTAGATTTTGCAAGTGGAACTACCTATGGTGTTCGGCTAATGACAAGGGTTGGGTTAGGAATATCGGAGCGTTTAGCTCAACTACACTCGGGAGTCTAGGTTAGGCTTTTGCGTCTCGAGAAACTTCAAGCCCTGAAAATCCCTTTACCTTGTTGCCGGCAGGACAAAGTGCATCCCCGTATTGAAGACCTAGAGATAGGAGACAAGTTAGTTCAGCACGGGCAGCTCAGTATGCTTCCCGCAGAGAGCCATGATGACGGACGGTCCGAGGTTGCTCAAAGAACCGTGTCGACTCTACCTAATTAACACAAGTTTCGTTGGCCCCATACTATTAGTCGGTTACGGTACGGCAGTATGCAAGCTAATACCGCTCTAGCGAGCTTGCAATTACATAAATTCAACTGTCTTACCAACTACCTGGTACCTAATGTACTTACCACGGGGACACATTATACTCCCAAAGACGTAGAGCGTCGAGTTATATCCCTTGTTCCTTCGCCTCCCAAGGATTGCGATGTAATCTACATAATGCGGTATGAATGTAATTACAGAATATAGCTCACAGATTACGCGAATTACCAAACGAGTTGCTCCGTATCCGTACCGTGAGTATTATGACGTAGCCCGTTCATCCCGCAGTGCAGGTACCTGGGGCAGGTATGTAATGACCCCGCCGTTGTAACCCCCGTAATTTACAACTACAGCTGCACAGTATTACACGGATTGCTACCAAGTGCCCGAATTTCCGATAAGTTTTAACTCGGGACATGGAACGGACGAATGCTAGTGCAGCGGCGGTCGAACGGCGGCACATGCAACTGTTTGAATTACCTGTCAGGGGCTGATGAGTAAACTGATAAACCCCGCCCGTCCCCCGATCCCCCGCCACAGGCTGTTCTTTAAAGATCCGACCAGAGTTGAGGTTTTGGAGAAGGGATGCGGGATGAAACCTTAATCGTTTCTTCCGATGACACGGATTTGACACGGAAATCGAGAGAAAGAACAGGCCTAGATTTAGGTTTGGAAGCTAGGTTGATGATTAATTATACTGACATTTCCACAATTCGAGTCGAATGCACGCGACGTTTTTGTTCGCTGCTCTTGTGGTTTGGCATCGCACTCGGGTTCATGACAGTTCCTGTCGGCGGATTAACGTCTTAGCACGGGGAAGGGGTGGTGAAGTCTGCTAAATGACGTAAGATTACGACACACACAGATGCACACAAGATACAACGTAATTAAACCACCTCACCTATCTGTCTCTGAACCTGCATTAAGGCTTACGCAGAGCACACTCGCTTGTGTGCTTACACTCTTGACCCAGTAACGGCGCCTCTCGATGTCGGCACCATGGCGGCGAAGAGCTGAAGATGAGACCCTGCGCCGCGAACTTGGCTTATCACTTTCGGGTTGAGCCCCTACCAGAAATTGGCCAAAAAGAAATACAGGGTGATACAGTACATAAGAAACGTCCTGGATTCCAGAAGGGCCGGGTTATGTCGGCCAAATTGCTGCTTTTTACCTTTCTGCAATTGTCAATTCCAGACGGCGACAGTCCTCGTTTTCAAGGATGGCCTCTCAGCCGACACTGCAACTCGATCTCTGCGCCATCCCCGGGGGGGTTCCACCTAATGGCCAAGCCTCGAATCTGGACAACCCCGAAAGCCTGGGCCCGACTCTGATTGCCTTGTCGATCCTGATGATCGTATGGTCTTTGCTCTTCACTGTGGCGCGCTTATACGTCAACAAGAGCAGGTTGAAGTGGGCTGATTGTAGGTCCTTCTCCTCGTTTCTCAACCGGACCCACTCATATCCCCAAACAGAACTAACCAAGTGCCATCGTGGTTCCAGACTTCACTGTGGTTGCTTTTGTTCTCGGTCTGGTCTACATAGGCCTTGTGCTGTCAGGTGAGGAGCCCCTGGGGCCTACCAGATTCATCACTCCTTCGATCCTTCTTGAGACCGGCTAACAAATGTCCGACGGGGATGTGATTAGTTTCCAAATACGCCCGACATCTGTGGGATATTCCGGCATGTTGGTACACAGGAGTGTACATGCAAGTAAGTCCCGGGTCCTCCGCTTGATCCTGACGGATACCTTGCTCACCGGTTGCGATTAGATTCTCTTTGCGCAGGCCACGATCTTAGGTCCCGTCATCTTCTTCTCGAAATCGGCCATTTTCCTGCTCTACCTGCAACTGTTCCCTACCGGCATCCCCCAGGGACTGCGTGTCGCCATCTACGCTGGCTTATTCCTCACATTCTGCACATGCTGGGCTGGAATACCACTTTCGGCTTACTTTTCTGCTCCTCACGTTGGCCAACCTTGGACAACCCTGATAACTAATGGCCAACCTGCCCGTGCAATTCCTTGGACCATAGTCCAGGGGGCCATGTCGCTCTTCCTCAACATATACCTCTTTATCCTTCCCCTTCCTACCCTGTTTAAACTCCGGCTATCGACCCAGAGGCGAATGGGCTTGGTACTGACGTTTGCTACGGCTTTCATGTACGCCCCACCTGCCTGTGCTGACACATTATCACGTTGGGAGCTAACGAAAATCTGCACCAGGGGTATTGCAACCAGCATAGTGGGTCTTTCGTTTCGCACCCAGCTCCAGACGACGAACGACGTAAGTTGGAAGCAGGGCCAGCTCTTCATCTGCATGTAAGTACAGTCTAAAGTCACTTTCTCCTTCGCTTGCCGTGAACTGTGGGGCTAACATGCGTCACCGACAGCATTGTCGAGAACAGCTTGGCTATCATAGTCAGCTCCATGCCTACCTTTGGAAACTTCATGGCGGTTCAGGCACCCGAGTCCGCTCTTGTCAAAGCGTTGGGCTTGAAGGGGAGCAGTGGCGGCAGTTCAAACAACGACTCATATGGCCCGCACCCCGGGCGAAAGTGGAAGAAATGGCCACTGGGTTCATCCCCACGATCAGTGGCATGGCCGAGACACAACAACAACTTGACTCAATGGTCGGATCCGAAGTGGGATACTCCCAGTCCGCCCCAGTACAGCCTCAGCGACATCACCCATCTGCGGATAGAGACAGGGGACCAAAATCTGAACATCAAGCCAGGAGACTCTCACCTTGTCCGGGTTGTGGAAGTTGGTCAGGAGTTACACCCTCGATCAATCGTGTAAACTAACTTGTCGCCGCCCAATCATTTTTATACACCTCGTCAAGGACACCTGGACGAGGAGCCGGGTCTCGTTTTTGAAAATCCGCATGATGAAATCTTCTTCACCTCGTCTAACATGCTCTTCACGAGTGACTATATCGGCATACTGCATAGTCATTCCCATTTTCTGCTTTAATTGCCTAATTACTAGCCTCTAAAGTTCCACAACACCTGTGTAATTAGCAAATCATTATGCTCTACTTTCTGAAACTGCCATATCTATTGTGTCAAACCAGTGATGATACAACTGGTGCGCTCGGTATTCGTTTCGATAACCAAGCTACCGAAAACATGCCTCGACTTTGAATGAACACTAGGTAATTATAGGTTTACCTAGTGGCGTTGTTATGATTTGTCCTATGGACCCGGCCAACAGCTGGCGCGTGGCTTTATCAAACAAAAGACTTCCGCCGAATAAGATGGAGAACGTGGGTTCTTAGCTATGCTTGAAAATCTACCTTCCTTCTCCTGGCTTACACGGAACTATCCCACATGTCTGACTTGTCATCCACCCAAATCAATGCGTTGGTGAGAACTCCCCAGTAATTACCTTCCGAAGAGAGTACGGCAACCTGCTATAAATGATAAAGGTGAAGAATTGAGAATTCAAAGTCCATGATATTCTTAGTATAAGATTAGTAGGCTTATTTACATACTCTCTAGAGTCTAATCAACGACTTATGTGCCAGATATTATATTCGCGGTTTGATGGGTTAGTCAAGTCGCGAGATATTAAGTCGGAGACAATATCCTATACGTCATGATCACGGGCTGAGGTTTGCGACTAGAAGGGCAAGAATAATTTTGCCCCTTTTGCTTTTGTCTTACTGCAATAAGCCGAAGGTGTCACGAGGTTTATCAACTCGAGGCTATGGACTACGATCTTGCATACTGTGTCCACCCTCGCGGAATGGTCCGTGCACCCGGCCACTTCAGGGGTCGGATGGCCGGTAAGACGGACGAAAGCAAGTCCGCTTGTAAGCTCGTTGATGGCTGCCTTGCGAGTACCAAGGCTACGGGGCTCTTGACCCTGCGAAAGTTAACTGGAGCTGGTAAATATCTCGAAAAATATACGTACGGTAATTATTGCATACAATTCTAACTGCTCTGCTCTTCAACGCCAGAATCAACATGTTCAGATTCAAAAACTTACCGAGTTCATGGAACGGCGAGGACGGCTCGCCAAGACGGGCGCGTGTTTGGCTGCTTTTCAGCTTTGTGGGCCCTTCTGCTTCCTTCGCCGGGGGCTGGCCAATCAGTCGCCAGGTTTGGCCGAAGGGGCACATTGGGGGCTGGCTTCGATCCCGACAACCTGCATAACGTTAACCCCTCCTCAAGGGTCCCGAGTCCTCGAGTTCCTGGTTGGCGGCCTGATGGCCGCCCGCCGCCGCCACAGCGCGAACCAAAGCCCAGATGGCGTGCGTTGAAACGGCCTTGCAGCGCCTCTCCAAGCCATTATCGGTCATGTCGGAAAGCCATCCAGGAACTCAGGGGAAAGCCCAGAAGACGCCCACAAGACACGGGCGAGCCCCTCGATCACATGAATTGTTCATGGCGGCAACGAGGCCAACCTGTGCAATAAAAAGCTGCTTCTGGCTTTGTTCTACATAGTACCTTCCACGGGTGGGTGTTCTGTTCCTGAAGGAGCCCTGCCCCGCGGCTGGGAAGGTTCACTGCAGAGACAGTGCAGACCAGCCGCTGGGCAATGGATGACCAATGACCATGTTGCCCTGCTCCGATGTCATGGAGGGCATCCATCTTCCTTGCTGTCCCCCAGGCTGCAGGGACCCGCCGAGCAGTCTTGAAAGCTTAAATTTCTCGCGTCTTCTTGGCTCCCGACGACGTGTCTCCCAGTTTGTCTCTCTTGGTCTTGGCCCTTCTTTTTCGTCATTCTCGTGTCGTTGTTATCATTCCGTTTTGCCCCTTTGGTCTATCGAAATTGCCGATATCCGCTCGTCGGCAGTTCTTTGTGTCCATAATCTTCGTGTAATAATATCTAGATCCCCGGTGTCACGCTCTCACCGTCGTCCTCCCCGCTATGTCTTGGCGCCAGGCGCCCTCCACGTGTCTCAGCCAAAGACCTCACGACCACCGCGTCTCGGATATCACTGTCCACTTTAACGCTTGCCTGCGTGTATCGAAACAGAAGAAATTCTTCGACAGCCTCCCGCCAGAGTCACAGCAACGTATTCTGCGCCATGGCGAAAAGATTGCCAACCTGCGCACCCGGCTCGAGACGGCACAATGCGATTCGACGGCCGCAGCGCGCCTCCGGGCCTTCAAGGTTGCCGTGAGTCGTTGGCGTGTTGCGACTGGCCGCCCCCACACATCTGACACGGCCCGTCCACCTTTTGATCCCGTCACTCGGCGCCCGTCGGGTGTGCCGACCTATGTCGGGCCGGAGGACTTGGTCAACGAATACATCAAAGCCCCTGTTGTCTGCTTCAAGCATGGCCGTCCGTACGACGTACCGGATCTTCCGGGCAGCTTCCCGAACCAAAAGGTTACCATGGGCGACTTGCTTTCCGAGGACGAGAAGAGAAACCCGCTGATGCAGAGCTCTGACGATGGGGCTATCCGCTATTTCCACCTCCCGGCCAACAATATGGCGTGGGTTGAGGAAGTCGTGGCCCGCTACTACCACGAGAAGCCACCCGAGCCCGACGACTTGTTCTCGAGGTCAAATTCACCGCGGGAAAGGACTAGGACGGAAATGCTACTTCGGCCCGAATACTGGCAGGGACAGCAGAATTTCGACCCCCAGTCCGAGGTTCACGCGAGGCACATGAGGCCATTTTGCGACGGCATATCGACCGACCCTGTCTCGGCGGAACTGGTCCCCAAGAACCTCGCGCTTTTCATGCCCTATTTGCACTGGGAGACCGACCGGGGGAGGGCCAAATCGGCCGAGATTGTCAAGGAGGTCAGCAAGCAGAACCTGATGTCCATCTCTGAGCTTGTCCATCAAGCCCAGCATCAAACATCACGCCCACAAACAGAGGACACGGCCGGTCCCGTCTGGACGGAGAAGGTTGACCGGAGGAGAGCGCTCGGCGACCTTCTGCGGACAGCCGCGATACTCCTCGAGGCTATGGACCTGCACAACGAGGAGCAGCTCATGGTCAAGTACCTATTTGCTCAACCCCCGCTACACCCGCGAAGGACCCTGGACCAGTCTTACTACGGCGCGCTCAAAAGCACCGGCACTCGAGACCGAGACCAGGTCGTGTATCGAGGCACGACTTTTGAGGCACATGCATGCGCTGGTATGGACACTTGTCCGCAATGCAAAGAGGACGTTCGAAAGGTTCCAAGGATAATCATGGTTGACCAGCTTTGGCTGTGGATTCTCGACGAGAGTGGGTGCTCATCTCTATCTTCTATCCCTTCCAGGACCCGCTAACCCGGTCAAGGAACTGTAATAACCTGTTTCCCACGGCGATGGGGCAAAAACAAACCCGACCCTTCCGCAATCCACAAGAGCCTGCGCATGCGTTTCAAGTACGCGCGCCAGGGCGAGATATCGTCGGCATATGATTTGGCGCTCATGATTGTCGACGAGGTGTCGCGCGTCTTCTTCGACAGGACCAAGACCAACAGCCGACAGCCAAACCTGGTCGAGCTCTTCACCGGCGCCATCCGCGACCTCACCTACAAGCAGACGGCCGCGTTTGACCAGTTCCTCATCTACACCCACCTCGCATCTCGCGACTACAAGCGCGAGCGATACGCCACCTCTGACAACTCGACGCAGAACACGCTCCTCAACATCAATCCCGAGGGCAATCTGCTGAAGGAGGTCAAGGACATTATGGATGAGATATACATCATGATGCGCATCAAGGAACAGCAGCAGTCCGTCATGGAGAACCTTGTGAAGCACGTCCGCCGCACCATGGCGCCGCTCGCCCGCCCTCGCAGGACGGGCACGTCCCAAGCGGCAACCTCGTGGGATATAGTACTCGGCGCCTCAGCTGAAGATTACCCATATCGGGACGAAGCGTCTCGAGTTCGCGAGGAGGAGATGCGGGAGCAGGCGAGACGGACGCTGGCCCGGGCTGACCATCTCCTCCTGGACCTGGCAGAGCGCATCTCGGAGCTTCAGACTCTGTTGCAGAACGCACAGAACACATCGGCAGCGGTAAGTCAACTATCGGCTTAACGCCATCTAAGAGAGCGTGTTGCTGACGTTTCCCTCGGTTAATAGCTCAAAGACCTCCTGACCCTCAAGCAACAGCAAGCCGGCGTGATTGAAGCGCGAGAGGCCGTCAAGCAAGCGCAGTTGACGCTTAAGCAGGGACAGTCGATCATGATCTTCACCATCGTCACCATCATCTTCCTGCCGCTTTCATTTTGCGTGGGCTTCTTCGGCATGAACGCGGTCGAAATCAACGGCGGCCTGCTCCCGCTGTCGACCGAGTTCAAGTACATGTTCCCCATTTCGGCCGGAATCATCCTCGTTTCGTTCCTACTCGCCTTCTCGCAGGCCGTGCATAGAAACAGCGTCGTCACGCTCGCCCGCAGCACGCTCAGCTTTACCTACAACACGGCGCTGACCTGGGTGCTGGTCAAGACGGGACTGTACGTGGCCGGCCGTGGTATGCTGGTGCAGGCGCACCGACTGCGCGATCGCGAGGCGACCATCACGGGCTCCATGAAGGCTGAGGTTCTGCGTAACGAGAAAAACTTGGAAAAGATGCGCGCTGCCGGCCATGTGCGCGGCCTGACGCGTTCAAAGACGGCGCACCAGCTAAACGAACACGACGCTACATCGACTAGCGGGAGGACGACGCCGTTTAGTCCGTACAGTGTCAGCACGCCCGTCGGCAGTCCATTCGTGCCGCAGCACGGCAAGGGCATCGGCGTCAGCATGTCCGAGGTCGATGTTGAGCTCGGGGAGAGGGTGCCGGTTCGGCGACCGAGCTCGCAGAGACACCTCGTGCCGGGGGGTTAGTAGATAAGGCACCATTTGTTCCTGTATTGCTGGTAAAAAGATGCAAATCTTTTTGGTATTTAGGTTGGTTTCGCATATGATATTCAGGCATGCATCGAATACAGCTGGCGTAACAGGTCTAATTACTTGCTAACATATTCGAGATTGATGAACGGAGACGGATGTAATTAGTATTAATGAAATTGTATTTTTGGCGTTTGGGTGCATTCTGCATTCATGAAACTGGTCTATTCATCCAGGCTTACGAGCAGGGATAGTCGTGATCAGAGTTCCTACATAGTGATACTTGCACAGTCCATTGTTCTGCCGGACCACCCGGGCGGACTGTCAGCCAGCCGAAAGTTGGCGCTTACTCGGGAACGTGATACCGGAGTACGATAGTTGTGTGCCAGTTGTTGGGAGTTCTTACGTGGGTGGCGCTGAGCTGAGTGGGCCACAATGGCAAACACGAGCTTTTCCCTGCCGGGGTGGATTTGTTCTCGAATTCTATTTGTTGGGGAACGTCCACTCCGCAGTAGTGCTGCGCCCAATATTCCTTTTCGGTAACAAAATACCACCTGGTCACTCGAGGATAATAGACGGCGAGCAAAACAGGAGTGGAGTGCGATTTGGGTTGCCAGAGCTATACCCGTCAGCATTTGCTTGGCGGGCTATCATTCAGTCCGATGCCTTACATGAGATGCGAAGATAAAAGCGCAGACTCCTTCTCCCAACTTAATTCTTTGTTACGTACCTGGTTTTTCATCCAAAGCCTTCATCAACCAATTATCTATCCACCGCGACGAGCCTCACTTGCTTTCTCTTCTCTACCAAGGCCTACCAAAACACCGCCCATTACTCTCAGTCTCTCCAACTAGTTATCAAGATGCACTTCAGCACACTTGCCACGGTCCTCTCGGCAGTGGCCATGGGCGTGGCTGCCGTTGCGGTTGAAAAGCGCCTCCCGCGTCTGGGGCAATTCGGCGTGTCCCTCACCAGAGCCTGCCCGCTCCAGACGCCGCCAGACGTGTTCGAGTTTGCTGAGGGCGAACAGAGCGATGCATGCCGAACCTTCCTCAACAACAACGTCTACCAGGCCATCGACGTCTTCTTTTGGGACCCGCAATGCCTTCTCACTCTGTTCGAGACAAACAACTGCACCGACTCGGGTGTCGTTTCGGGTCCAGACTGTTGGACCCCCGATGGAGGCATTGCCGCATACAAGGTCACTTGCCCGTACAAGACGTCTTGAGTCACGGAATCACGCCAGGTCGGATGCCCTCTTGGTGGAAGGTGGGAAGTGGGAGGTCGGAAAAGGGTTCATTCTCTTTTCATTCATCTGGGAGGCTTGGTCTGTAACGTGTCTCAAAGGCGACAGAACTGCTGAAGTATCGTCACCATCATTGCTTGAACACGCAGTGAAGCCAAATAAGAAATTAACATACGTTACCAAGCAATTGGCCCAGCACGTCGGATCCACATAATGATATGGGCACCTGAATTCGCTTGCTACCTAAGGTAAGCAAGGAAACAGGTGTGCTGGAGATCATGAGACGGTCCTCAATCATTTGTGCATGGTCCAACTAAGGTACCTTTGGTATGTACACACTCTGATGATCGACGGGGCTGAAAATCTTTCGGCCCGGTGGATGTGTGTGCAATGTGCATGCACCTTTCGCAAATACTTTCCATCTCTGCCGTCAGACCGTCTGCATGGTTACCATGCCGGTGGGGATTAATAATTGCGCACAAGGCTCTAGCAAGAGCGAGGCGTGCTCGCTTCTGTTACTCTGCCCAAAAGCCCCGCCGGGAGATCATCGAAGGCGAAATTAAAACTGAGTCATAACATGGACAAATCCCAGAATGAAAGCCGCTTTTTGGGGGATGCTATGCGGGTTTTGCCGCCAGGGATACAAAGGTACCATGCCTTCCGGCCGTTCAGGGACCGCGTGTTCAAGCGAAGGTGTGATTTGGGCGGTGCTGAATAGTAATCCGTGCTCCGCCCGGGGCCCGGCCGTGCACAAACATCGGAGGGGCTAAACGGACGAAGAATCTGACACGACAAATCGTGGTGGCTACCTAAACCAGTAGCGAACGAGGACACGGGCAGCGAATTGCGGAGTGGTAAAGCAGCCACTGCTTACTCACTTAGTAATAACCCTTGCGGGCAACGTTGAGATGTGACAATAAATATTGAGACGACAAAGGCTCTTCGCCATCATGTTCCGCCTCTCTCTTCTCCGGTCACTCAGGCTTTCCCACTAAACAAAGGTGCAATTCAGCTGCCACTCTCACTCCAGAAAGTCACCATGAAGTGCCTCTCCTCGACGGTTGCGAGCCTCCTTTTCTGGGCCAACGCCGCGATAGCCTGCACAGGGTTTGCCACGCGCCATGACATCTTCCTGCCCCTGAACGGCACTCTTGCAGTCGAGAATCAGCTCCCGCTCAATGCGGCAGGCTATGCCGTGAGTAATTTGGGCCGCGGAGCCTACATGATCACGGATGGCGTCTACCAGAGCTTCGTGTTGGTCTCGACGGCCGGGGTTGTGGTCGTCGACGCGCCCCCCACAACAGGTCACAAGCTGCAGTGGGCTATTGGGAACATCACCTCCACGCCGGTGCGCTGGTTCGTCTACTCGCACTCACATGCCGACCACGTGGGCGGGGCGTACCTGTTCGCGAACCAGTCGAATCCCAAGGTCAAGACCATCGCCCACGCAAACACGGCTTCTCAGCTCGCCGAACGACCCGATCCCAACCGGCCGGTGCCCCAGATCACCTTCAAGGACCGCTACGAGCTCGTGGCCGGAAACCAGACGCTGGAGCTCTTCTTCCCCGGGATCGGCCATGACCTGGGCAACATCATCATTTACGCACCTAAGCAAAAGGTGCTTATGATGGTCGACCAGGTCTACGCCGGGTGGGTGCCTTTTGAGAGCCTGGCAGCGTCCGTCTACGTGCCGGGATGGATCAAGGGCCACGACCAGATCCTGTCGTACGACTTCGACGTCTATCTGGGCGGGCACCTCGGCGGGCCAGCCAACCGCACCGCCGTCGAGGTGCAGCGCGAGTATGTCAACGACGTCTTCAACAACTGCGCGGCAGCTCTCATCAAGTCGGGCACCAACGACCCGGTCGTGGGCATTGCGGCTCTCTCCGCCGACATCCTGGGCAACAACCCTAACAACGCATGGGCCCAGTTCGCCGCCTACCTCGACACGGTCGCCGACCTTTGCAACAACATGACGAGTGCCAAGTGGCTGGGCAGACTCGCGGGCCAGGACATTTTTGGATACAGCCACGCTGCCACCATGGTCAACTCGCTGAGGATCGACTTTGACGTCCTAGGCCCCAACGGAGTGCAACCCTAGGTAAACACCAAGGTAACCTACCTGTCTTTTATCTGGCTGCCTGCAATAAGTTGTCCGCGCCTTGCTAGATGTAATTAGTGCCGAGGTTTGGATATTTTGAATGGTGTGCTGGTGGGGGTGCTTTGACCGTTAATGGACAAGAGTTGCACGATTTGGTTCATCATGTCAATAATAATTAGACTAGATTATATTAAGTATGGCACATTGCAGAGACACGGTATAGTACACCAACTCCAGCCGGTTGAAAGTACAGTAGCAGCACGCATCAGGTCCTCACAGGTGAATTCCGGGGGTGCGAGGCAAACGTCGCTTGCGAAGACGTTTCCGGACTCAGTTCTGCCACCTGACTATGCTCCTCTTGGGGCGAGTAATGCGTCGTCGTCGCTGAAGTCGCGGAACCGCCGAGCTCCGCGTAGGCCCGATGAATCGGAAGCTCGGTGGGGGAGTTGACTGGGGGCAGGTCGGCATACTTGAGATGGGCTGGAAGCACGGGAGCCGGAAAATGCCCGCGCTGGGCCGTGCTGGCGTCTCTGCCAGCGTACGGGTCCCGCTTCTCGGTGTCCCCATATACTTCGGACAAGCCAATCGCCGGTTTGCCTTCCCCGTGAGGACGGAAATCCGGGCTGTCTATCCTCGACTCTAGGCACTTCTTGTATCGTCGCCTCACTAAAAACACCGTGACTGCAACCACAATAGCGACGCCAATTACCGACGCCATAGTGGCCACGGCAATGCGTGCGCTGTCCGACAGTCCCGAAGAACTGGCCGGGGTGGTTGACGAGAGAGGCGATTGGGACGTGTTTGGGGCGTCACCTGAACCGCTGTTTGAATCAGAGCCGCCGTTTGCGCCGGAAGAGCCGGTATTAGATGCCGTTTGGTC
This sequence comes from Lasiosphaeria ovina, assembly GCA_033439765.1. Taxonomy (NCBI): domain Eukaryota; kingdom Fungi; phylum Ascomycota; class Sordariomycetes; order Sordariales; family Lasiosphaeriaceae; genus Lasiosphaeria; species Lasiosphaeria ovina. The sequence continues at coordinate 7,258,715 of JAULSN010000002.1, read as the reverse complement.
TGGAGATGCAGCAACGAATGTCAGCAATGCAGTGAAACCCGAGCTCTGGAGATTAACAGGCCACCTACTCGCTGGAACAACGGCCCCGGATGCGGTCACGAACAACTCCTTCACCTCGTTTGACGACCAAGATAACGTTGAGAGGTCTCTGCAGGAAAGAACGCGCAAGTTAGACTTTGTCTTGCGGGCTGATGTATGCCGCGAGTCCGAGGATGGGCATATCAGGGGCTACTCACGTCTTCGAATACCAGTCCCTGACGGCTTTGGGCGACTGGTATGGCTCCGCATCTGCTTTGTATTGGCCCTCCTTGGACCACGTGAGGTCGGTCATGTCGAAGAGGCCTAGCCCCTGCGGGAAGGGGTCCGGGTCCTGCCACCTGCCCGACGGAATGTTGTAATTGGCTCCGCCCACAACTAGCAGCTGGCGCTTGCCAACAACAACACAGGTGTGCTGCGATCGCGGTTGGCCCGGAGAGGTGGCTGCAGCCTTCGTCCATACAAACCCGGGCAGACTGAGCACGTACACATCGTCGAGAGCCAGATTCTTGTCGGCAGTTTGACCACCAAAAATGAATCTAACACAGAAAATATTGTCAGCATCAGAGACTCGTCCACGTCCAAACACGGTCGTGTTACTGACATCTCATAAGTTCCGTTCCCGCCGTCGATGCCAACCGAACAGTAGCGCCAACGGGCTGCAGGCACCGTTCCGGTGGTCGTCTGCCAGTAAATATTCCTGGTGACGGGGTCGAAGAAGGTGAGGTTGCTGAAATCCAAGCCCCCCTCGTCGCGCCCTGGATTCCCGAACGGCGAATATGACAGGCCACCGAGAATCATGACAATGCCGTTGGGTCCGAAGCGAGGCACGTATTCGGCTTTCGCGCCCCGCGCCGTTCCGTTGGGGGGAGATAGCGCCAAGGCAGAGTCATTCCGCCAGGCCTGCGTTGTCATGTCATACGAGACGAGACCTGGCATTGCCTGATCGACCGTCTGGCTGGGGTCGGTAGTAGACCCCGAGAAGCCTCCGTACCAGAAGCCCGTCGTGTTGGTGGCGGTGTAGGCTCCATCTTCGGCGTATTTCAAAGTCTTGAGCACCTGCGGGTTTGACGGCTTTTCCAACGACCAGGCGCCGCCGCCTTTGCCGTCGACGGTAAACTTCCAGATGCCCTCTTTGGTGATTGCGGCGGGTCTGACGCCCCCGGTGGTGTATCCTCCCCATGCGTAAAAGGCGCTGCCGGTTGGGTCGTTCCAGATGGCTTCGTAACCCATCGAGAGCGGCCCATCTTTCACGGGCTTGCCATTGGCCCTGATCTCGACGCTGGAAGTGAGCCAGGACTTGGAGAGATCGATGGAGAGAGTCGAGTTGTTGGGAAAGCTTGTGGCCTTGCCGTCCACCAGCTCGCCCAGCTCGCCGCCGTCAATGTAGAGATAGTTGCCCAGGACCGTTGCTATTGAACCGCGCCATTGGTCAATCCCGCGTCTTGATTTGGGGGGGGGGGGGGGGGGGGGGGGTTGGTTTCTTGGCTGGGAGTTTGAGCTTGGACTTACCACGACAGTTCCATCTCCGAAGCAAATCGGCCGGCGCGGGGGAGTCAAACTTTGTCTGTGTCTCATTTATATCCTGGGCTGCGGCGACGCTTGTGAAGAAGAGCAGCAACAGCGTCTGAGCGGCGATCAGTACCGACCGCATCTAGTCTTTCAACCTATTTCGCAGCTACTCGGCACGGCAGGTTTCAGACGAATCTCGGACTCTGAGGTCACGAAGGAAGGACGACGGTGCAGAACAGCGAGGGGCATTGCTCTCTGCCTGGCCTCCCGCAAAGGGTAAAATGGGATGGATTCGCACTAAATACGGCTACCTGTGGCTATCGCACTCGGGACAAGACCTCCACTTGACAATTTCGTCAGAGGCCCAGGAAAGCTGTCTAAGCGGCTGCCTCGGACTCGAGATGCTCCTTCGCATCCATTGCGAGCACGAGTGCCGCGGCCCTTGCGTGCTCGGCAGGGATCTTTCCAGCCCAGCCAAGAAAGCTCTGGCCTTTTTGGGCGTCCGTTTAACCCCAAAAGGGAGCTAGCGGGCTGGAACAAGTCCTGGGAGGATTTTACTATGCAGCTATGGTAGCCCTGTGAGATTTGGGGGATAGGGCGGTTTTTGGCGCCGCCGCTGCCGCACGAGGGGCGGAAACATTGGGGGAAACGTTGTTTCGGGGCACTGCTTGGGTCTGCGGGGTGGCGGCAGAGCCCCAGAGAACGGGCGTGTCAGATCGTAGTGTCGATGCACCGGCAGCACCCATTTTCGGATCGGCGAGCGCTCGGTGCATAGGCCGTATTCTGGACAGTGTCATCCAGTGCCTTGGAGTCGGTAAAGTTATGGACCCATTTGTCAAGTCACCGTATGAAGGTTAGTACATGTACCTTACATATTTCTGGGCAGGTGTGGGTGGGCACGATGGATGTCATCCATGTCCACCGTGCCCCTTTCGCCACTACCACCCGCCTACGAGCGCACATTCACTCACAGTTCAGTTCCCGCTAAATAAATCCATAAATACGTTTGAGCTGCAACGTGTAAGCGACACTAGCATCCCGCCCGCAGCCATGTCCGCCAAGCAATCTTTACGAGCGTCGAGCGGGGAGCTGTGCCTGCGTCTGCGTCAGCACCAGCGCCACCGCATCACAATGGATCAGATTTCCAGGCTGCCTGCCGGTGGGCCAGGCACTGCACTACAGCCTGCGCCTGTCGGCTCGCGGTTAAGGCACATAACATTATGACACTATCAGCACTCAGCTCAGGCTCCCGCTCCTATTCTTCTAGTTAGGTGAAGCCTAGAGTTACGGAGTATTCTAGAAACTAATTACCTAAGGTACCTAAGGTAAGTACTCAAATCTCGTAGCGGTCGCTCTCGTCGCGCACGGGGCGGTACAGGAATGAGTCAAACGTGGCCCGGGCAGCCGTGCCGTTCAGGTCAGAGGCTGCCACGCCGACAAAGGCGCCCGTGAAGCTGCCGTGGGCCTGGTGGCCGCCGCACTCGTCCGACACGATGGTGGCGTCAAAGACGGGCCCGATCTTCTTCAGCTCCCGGTCGGCCTCGTCGGCGGCATCGGGCAGCGCGTACGAGAACTGCAGCGCCTTGCCGCGGATGCTCAGCGCCAGCTCTACCCGGCCGTCGTTGGGGATGGACACGGCGTCGCCGAGCGTCGACGCCGTCAAACCGCCCAGCGGCCACGACGCCTCGCTTGCCATGATCAACAGCTCGCGCTGCCCGTCCGAGTGCGCCGTCACCGTCAGGTAGAAGAAGTTGAAGCGGCAGTAGTAGGCCGTCAGCCCCGCAAACTGCCGCTCGTCGGCCGGCGAGAAGTCGACCACTGTCTTGGCGTCGTAGGAAAAGTGCGTCTGCCGCCGCGCCACCAGCGACTGCTCGAACCAGCTGCCAATGCTCTCGCGCCCAATCAGCACCAGCTTCCCGTCCGCCGTCGTCTCGAAGATGCGCTCCGTATCGGGCGTGCGCAGCCACTGGAAGTCAGCCGGCAGCCGCGCATTCTCCCCGCTCCCCGCCCCGAATGTGTACAGGCTCTCAGCCCAGTACTTGTCCTCGTCGCGTGCGCCGGGCAGGTCGACGTGCAGCCTCGGCACAGGGCCGTCCTTGACGTGCAGCCACCCGTCCTCGTCCCACACGACCTCCTGGATGGCCGTCTCGCGGCCCAGCACGCACCGCCGACGCTGTGTCGTCGGGCGCCCCGTCAGGTGCACCAGATACGTGCGGCCGTCGGGCGTGTCGACGAGGTCTCCGTGGCCGGCACGCTGCAGGGCCGCGTGGGGGCTGTCCTTGGACGTCAGGATGTGCTTGGCGGGGTGCGTCTCGTAGGGGCCCCAGATGTCCCGCGCCCGCGCCAGCGTGCACGCGTGGTCGTAGCCCGTGCCGCCCTCGGCCGTCAGCAGGTAGTACCACCCGTTGCGCCGGTACAGGTGGGGGCCCTCGATGAGGGCCAGGTCCGTGCCGGCGTAGACGTTGCGGCGCGGTCCGACCAGCTTCGCCGAGCCGGCGTCAAACGCCTGCACGGCAATGCCGGCAAACGTGTGCGGGCGGCGGCGGTGGTCCCACAGCATGTTGACAAAGTACTTGCGGCCGTCGTCGTCGTGGAACAGCGAGGGGTCGAAGCCCGACGAGTTGACGTAGATGGGATCAGACCACGGGCCCGTGATGGCCTCGGCGTGCACAATGTAGTTGTGCGTGTCCTTGAAGGAGCCGTCCTTGCGCTTGACGTCGGTGTAGACAAGCCAGAAGCGCGCGCCGTCGTGCGTCAGGCACGGCGCCCACACGCCGCAGCTGTCCGGGTCGCCGCGCATGTCCAGCTGGCTCTTGCGGTTCAGCGGCCGCGTCAGCAGCTCCCAGTTGGCCAGGTCGCGCGAGTGATGGATCTGCACTCCCGGATACCACTCAAAGGTCGACGTGGCAATGTAGTAGTCCTCCCCGACCCGGAGCACCGACGGGTCCGGGTTGAACCCGGGGAGGATGGGGTTGCGAACCAGCGGCATGGCCAAGTTGGTTGGTGTTAGTCGTTCTTGTTGACGTGTTTTGAATCCTGGATGGGTGTGGTATATCCAGACGCGTTTTGTCTTTATTATCTTCTCCTCTTGCGTTCAGATTGAAGTTGCCGAGGCGGAAAGAGCAACAAACGAGACATCGAGTTGTCGACCGGAGACCCGGGACGCGGGGGTTGCAACTGCTATTTAGCCGGGATTGCCAGAACTACCGCAGAAGGGTGGAGTTTGGCGCCATTGACATCGCTGCATGGAGTGGGGTTGCGCCAAGGGAGAAGGACAGCTTGAATGTGAAGCGAAGCAGAGGGAAACCGCTGTTAAAGACGAGAGTTGAACCCAATTGCTCGGTGCTGGATTTCCCTTTAGAACTACCCCTTTTCCGCATACTAACAAATATAAGGGAGGCACCAACGAAATCACGCAAGAGGTCAAGGAAACAAAAAAGTCCCAGCAGGGAACGGCCAACCTGCGCCGTTCCGGAGTGAGACGAGCGTGTAACTGCGACTCAAACTCGTAACCATGTCGTGACATAGTCATATCTCACAAGCCAAAATTTGATTTCCGCGCCGTAAAATAAACAGATATATTCATCAGGATGAACAAGAACTAAAAGACAGCCTCTCTTGATCCCGGACCCCCACATAGCACAATGGCACCACATTCCCGACTGGTCCGTTTATCACTCGGGCGGGCTCCGCAGATCTGCAGACCTGACCTCGTGAGTGTTTGGGGACCCCCACCAACCCCGCATTCCGCCATCCCGCCGCGTCCGATGCGAATCTAGGGCCCGTCTCAAGTCGCGTCACCCCTACCACCACCCGTTCCAAGATTGCCTCTGCCGACGGCCTTTGCACTACAGAGATTCCTGTAATCAGTGTGAGTGCGACCACTACGTCATGTGTATGGCCTGGACTTGAAGATTGAACCCGTCGCCCTCAGCGGGCTGGCCATTGCTTACCATGTTTTCTTCATTTTCTCGGCCACCTCGAGCTGGCTATCAACCATTAGAGAGTGGCATGGCCGATGATCACAAAATCGACGGACAGGCGGCGCCAAACGATGACGAGGAGAATGCGGAAATCTCGGCTACCGAGATAGAGCATGGGGATGCTGGTGTCGGTGGTGATGGCCGCGATGATCAGAGAGTCACCTTGACAGAGGAGGACGTGGGCCCCCCTTTTTCTGTTCTTTACCTCCCGCTCATCCAGAGAGCCACGGCGTACTAACCTTCTATGTTATGCCATAATAGAACAAGAGAATTCGCCGGAAAACTGACCGTGTCATCCTAACCATTCTGGTTTGGGTTTACTTTCTTCAGGTAATTCCCACTTGCCCCGTCCAATGCGCGTAATTATATCATTTAAACTGACGCGCTTGTGAACAGATTCTGGACAAGACAATACTTGGATATAGCGCCATATTTGGGCTGCAAGAAGACACGAATCTGGAGGGCAACCAGTATTCGGTGGTTGGCTCCATTGCCCCCATTGCCCAGCTGGCTTGGCAGCCCTTCTCGTCCATCTTGATCGTCAAGGTACCCCACCGGATCCTCATGCCGGTGCTCGTTCTGGGCTGGGGTATTGCGCAGGCCTGCACGCCGGCCTGCCGCAGCTTCAGGAGCCTGCTCGTCGACCGCTTCTTCCTGGGCCTTTTCGAGGCCGGCTGCCTCCCCCTGTTTTCTATCATCACCAGTCAGTGGTACCGGAGATCGGAGCAGCCAGTGCGAGTCGCCGCATGGTATGGGACCAACGGTCTGGCCACCATTGTTGCCGCCATTCTCTCGTACGGACTAGGCAGCATAAGGTCGCCCATTCTTGCTCCCTGGCAGATGTGAGTGTCAGAATTATATAGCGTTCATGTCTGTTTCACCTTTTGTTCACCACTGATTTAACCAAATTAGCATCTTTTTGTGTACCGGCCTTGTCACCATAGCTACCGTTCCGTTTATTTACTGGAAACTGGACAATGATATCCCCTCCGCCCGGTTCCTGACCAAGACGGAGCGTGCCCAGGCACTTGAACGACTCCGAGCCAATCAGACGGGCGTGGGATCTCAAAACCTGAAATGGAGCCAGGTTCTTGAGGCATTCCTCGACGTCAAGACCTACCTCTTCATCGCCATGTCTCTCACCAACAATCTCGGTGCGCAGGTCACCAACACTTTTGGACCGTTAATCCTGAGCGGTCTCGGCTTCGACAAGTACAAAACCACGCTGCTCAACATCCCTTTTGGGGCCATCCAGTACTTGATCATCTTAGCCGTTGCCTGGGCGGCGGCCAAGCTGCGGTGGAAATCCATCACGCTGCTGGCCATTCTGGTGCCCATCCTCGCAGGACTTGTACTACTCTACGTGATGCCGCGGGGCGAAGGGGGCCAGGCGCAGAACACTTCGGCGCTGCTGGCGGGGTACTACCTCCTTGCTTTCATCTTTGGCTGCAACACACTCATTGTGGCGTGGATCCTCGCCAACACGGCGGGCCAAACCAAGAAGGCGGCCATGATGTCTCTCTACAACGCTGCTTCATCCGCTGGAAACATCATTGGCCCCTTGCTTTTCACCGCTGCCGACGCTCCCTCCTACCTCCCTGGCCTTCGCAGCACGCTAGTCGTGTTTATCGCCATGGGGGTTGCCATTCTTCTCCAGGCCACCAATCTCTGGCTGCTGAATCGCCAACAGGCACGCCTGCGTGTTGCCCACGGTAAGCCTGCCCATCTGCATGACCGCTCGATGGACCATGAGTACGTGGCTGCTTCAGAAGACGAGGATAGCACTCGCAACGGGACTGGTAATCAGGCCTTTGCAGATTTGACAGATCGCGAGAACGACGAGTTCATATATGTTTACTAGACCAGGCTTGAACTCTTTAGATACTCAATACGCTCTCCGCCTTACCCAATGACTTTCACGTAATTTAAGCTCCAATCTAATCTCAACCCTGGAGTTGACCAGGACCCGGAACCCAATGTACCGCGTAATTTGGACGTGCATATGCCTGGGCTACCCAATGGTGGACGGACATGAAGCGAGCCGGAGTGTCTCATCGGTTGCTCGCCAATGGATATGCCTTTCTCGTCGCTCACCGCGGAGAGGGCAAGAAAAGCTACAACCAAGCAAGATGCACCCAAGATAACGACCAAAGGTCGTTTCGTTACCAAAATGTTTACTAACTGAAGAGAAAAGTGCATTGCAATGAAACAAAGCGCGGGGTCGATGGAAAAGAGTCGAGTGCCAAGGCTCCAAAACACTTTATCCATATGAAATCCCTCAGCTTGGTCCCTGCATGCCCTGAAGCGACAGGCGGTGAAGCAATGCTACCCGGATACACAACTGGCCTTGACCTGTTGGCTCCATGTCGACAGCATATAAACATGCCCACCACTGACTGCTAAAGAAACACCAGGCCATTGGCCGATCAGGCGATGGGTGGGTGAGGTCGCTTTGTAGTTTGTGTAACATTTTCTGGGCAAGGTCAACCTGCCCGTTTGGAACACTGCGCACTCTGGCCTGTCCGGGTTCAAGTCCCGCCTGCCTGGGCTGGAATAGGTTTCCGTTGCTCATATGTTACCAGCCTCCAGGATGTGGCAGCCTCGCTACACCGAGGCCGTGACCAATCACCGTCACTGAGTCTGATGCAGATGCAACCCGTGGTCATATTAAACGTCACCCTTTGGTTGCAGAAGCGTCTAGCCAAGACCCCTGCCCGCTTGGCAACTGGAACCTTCCGGACTCGGCCCCAAGCGAGTCGCTCGACAGTATACGGCAGGTCAATTTGCAGCCGTCTGCTAGCGCTGGATTCTAAGCTTCCCCTTACATTGCCAATACCCGCTACCTGGATTCTCTGATGTTCGACATGTGAGCCGCGGATGGTGCGGTCCGTTCAGCTCTCAAAGGGCTATGGCGGAAATGGCAAACTGGGGAATAGATTCAATAACTATAATTGAGTACGTGGGAATGTGGGGAGCAACACTCGTCGTTGCAGTGGAACATCCCGAATTAGACATGGGGAGTATCAAAATAGATCGGCCCTTTTGCCTCAACGTCACGGCCTGTTTAATACAGCTTACAGCTTGGATTGGCTTCTCTTGGAGCAACGAACGCTACGTTGTTGAGGGTTTGACAGAAGGAGGCCAATCGTTCCGCCAAGAATGTTACCATATGTCCATATGTCTCAGGCACGTTGGCCTGAACATACTTGTGGGCATCACGGGGGAGGAGCTGGGACCTGGCCTAAAGGCGTGTAGCTCACCAAGTGTTCTTGCGCTGCTCCAATGCGGATATTGTCGCTGAGACTACGCATGGTCTCCCTTGCTACTTGGCCTTGGTTAACCGGCCTGGAGGCTTTATCATGCTGCTGGTTTTGGGTTTGATATCAGACCACACTGCAAAGCTATCTCTGTAAATAGCAAGAGAATAGCAGCCATAGCGCAACGGCGAGGTGGCCAAGGTGCATGCCAAGACTTGAGATTGCTGGTAGCATCAACAATTGCAACGTGAAGGGCGTGATCTAGACCAATGCTCCGAGACTCTCTTCTGCCCGTGATCCCGCTTCCCTCCGCCTCACCATCCGGGAACGGACATGGCCACCTCTTCATTCCGAGATCCACTCCAGCGTGGCTATCACGCCCGGGACAGACATCTGACCTGAGTGAGCAGATAGGATACCTCAACCACTTTCCCAACCTGTCTGTCCTCGGCCTATATAAGAAGGACGCATCGTCCCAAGACAACCAAGTTCTTGATTATCACCCACACCACCAACAGGTCCATCCATCCTCACACTATCCCAAGGCTTCAATCTTCACCAAACCAACGTTAACTCGACATACCCACCTCCGAGATGCATTTTCTGCCTCTCCTCCTTGCCAGTGTTGCGGCTGCCGCTCCCTCCCCGGTCCTTAGCGTCCAGCCTGCCCCGGCCCCGTCAACCATCAAGATTCTCAATGTCACCGCTATTGGAAGCGGCTGCCCCGTTGGTCACGCCTTTGTGAATGTTGACGCTACTGGAACCATCTTCGACGTGGCTTTTGATCAATACGTCGTCACCGTTGGTCCTGGCAGCTCTGCCTCGGACAGCCGCAAGAACTGTCGCGTCAGCATCAACCTCTCGTTCCCTGCTGGCTACCAGTGAGTTACCGCCGATGACCCCCCCAGCGAGTGAGTAGATGCTTACCTCGCACACACAAAGGTTCTCCATCATCGAGACCCGCTTCCAGGGCTATGCCAGCCTGGCGGACGGCCAGACGGGCGTGTGCCGCGCCGGCTACACCTTTTCGGGCGACAGTAGCCAGGAGGTGGTGTTCCAGAAGAACCTCGTGGCGCCGTACGACGACAACTACAACCTGCTCGCGGGCGTCGGCGTCGAGTCTTTCTCCAAGTGCGGCACCACGGCCATCCTCAACGTGAACTCCGAGGTCCGCATCACGCCCATTACGAGCCCCAGTAAGGGCGCCATGACGGTGAGCATCCCCCAGACTGTTCAGCTGAAGTGGCGCCGTTGCAGCGATGCGTCGGCCTAGTCTTTCTTTTTTTCTTTCCTTCTTTCTTTGTATCTTTTTCTCTCCTCGGTCCCCAGGCGTTATTTGGGAAAGACGAAGAGCGAAAAAAGGAATGTGGGCTGATTGAGAGCGGCGGGCAAAACCGCCTATGCCTCAAAAATAGATTGACTCGTTTGATGGAAACGTCCATGTCATCTTCAGGACCAACTGGAAGACGTGCAAATAGGTCTATTGAGCCCTTAATTGACGGCTGGGACCCGGGATGTTAAATCATGGCAGCGAGACTAGTGAGATTATTCGTGAGGAAAGTCCGCAGACGTGGTTTGGGGGGTGACTTTGTTATTTTCACGAGGTGAATGGATTTTTATACTGTGGAAGAGGCTGCAATAGTTAGTTAGATGGATGCCATAATTGACATTATTGCCATGACACTGATATTGCGTCGACTTCGTTAATCAATGTGATTAGGTGAAGTAATGGCTGTTCGTGCGGGAACTAGGTTCATTTGCTGCGGGTGTGCATCTAGTAAGACGGGTATGTTAGGCTATCAGCTACCTGAATAACCCGAAAACATCGGAAACCTGACAACCTCCCCACAAACTCCATGCTCAGTAGCTGATTACGTTTCGGGGATGGAAACAAGGCGAATGCGGGGATGGAAGTTGAGTGAGATCGGAAGGGGGCATGAAACGGCGGAAACGATGTACTCAAAGATTCTAGCATACATGTGGATCAGGGAGCAATGCTCACCTCAGAGCCACAGAGTTCTGCTCGTACGAAGCTTCCTTGGGGATAGGGTATATGCGAATCTGCTCGCGCGATGATTGACTGTGTAAGAAAGGGGACTAGAAGAGGAAAGGAAATGCTGAAGACTGCTCCGAATATGCGTTGCCGAAGCGAAGTCGAGCATCTTTGGTCGAAATACTGTATGTAATTCTTAGAATCGTAGAGGCGACCATATAGACATGCCTGGCGCACAAACTGCTGCTCCCAACCACCGGCGCTGTAGGCTCTACACCAGCTTTTGAGATGCTGGCGAGAAGCGAACTCAGAAGTCGCGAAAGGAATGACCTCGTCGAGTTCGCCGTTCTCTTGAAAAGATGCCTGCCTGAGCGAACGAATTGTGTCGAGAGACTTTGAGGCGGAATCTTGTGACGCGCCCAAGAGATGAATATGGAGATAGTGGACAAACTAGACTTGCTCTTCTTGGCCTTGTGGCTTGCGAATCTCCGGCTGGCGGTGTGGCAATGCGACTTGGAGGTGCTCGGCCCATGCGTGTGCTAAAGGACAAGTGTCGTGGGCCGAGATGGTCAATAGCTCAAGGGCAAGGGTCAAGTACTGAAAGAAAAAAGTCATCAGTAAAGTGACCAAGATGACACCGAAAAGACAGTTTCGCAGAAAATTAATTATTGCTTACCGCCATCTTCTTGTTCCATGCCTTGTGGTGTCTCTGCTTTAGTATTGCACGCCGTGCCTTCTCTGGGCTTGGCTTCCGGCGTTTCTTGGGCGAAGTATGGCTGCTGGTGTGGCGGTCAGCTGAGCTTTGCCTTATTGTTGCATAGTTGCTGACATGTAGCTTGGCAGTCATCTGGTTGCAAAGCTCCTGCTGCATGCCGGTTTCGGTTTCCAAGAACTCATCTTTGGGCTGTGCCTCTCCTTCTGCCTCCAGCGCGGTAGTCGCATCACGCATGCGGGCTTGCTGCCGCTTTTTCATCTCACGGCGCTTCTGAGTACTGGTCCGTTTTGGCGTATTTTCCTCGGGAAGTGGTAAGCCAGCCTCGAGTGCTGCACGCTTTCTCTCCTTCGCACAGTTCAGCTTGTCGCGGCGCTTCTCTGTGGGGGTCCGACCTGTCATCTCGTTGTCTGGAAGCGGTACGCCGGCGGCGAGTGCTGCACGATGTCTCTCCTGCTGACGCTTTTTGCGTTCGCGCCTTCGTTGAGTTCTTGTCAGGCCGCTGGGCGGGTGTGGAGGAATGAATGGGGGTAGGCCGAGTTCAGCACGAATCCGCGCCTTCTTCCGCTTTTGTGCTTCTCGCCTCCTCTGGGAGATTGTTAGATAGGTGGACGGCAAAGGAGTAGCGGGGTCTAGGCGAAGCTCAGCACGAATTCGCTCGTCCTGCCGCTTTTTGCTGGCTGCACGTTTCTGCGTGGCTCCCTTTTTTGATTGCTTTGGTTGCTTCTTGGAAAGCAGCGACAGGTCCGAAAATGATTCCTCGACCTCCTTCATGAAGGTCTCAATGTCTATGGCCGAGTCCATTTTGTCTCGGATAGGACGTGTCAGAAGAAAGGGCGACGGGGAGAGAATGTGAGGTTTGTGGGGAGATTTCTGGGGGTGAGCGACAAGGAGCGAAACGAAGTGATGTCGCGGTGGTGGCGAGATTTATTCACGCCAAGAAGGTGTAATTGGTGGGTTGTCGTCTGCTGTAGTAGCGAAAGGCGGAAGTGTAGGAAGACCAAAGTACCTAGAGGGTGAAAACGGAAGGCGCGTCAAAGCGGAAGCGAGAGGTGGAAGCGAGGTGCCAGGCGTGGGTGAATGCGAGTGAGCGACAGCCTCTTCAGACAATGGCAGGGCAGGGCGGGGGAAAACGTAGGCCTGCTACTCACACAGGGCTAATGAAGGTAGGTAGGTGGAGGGAGAAAGAAGGTTGAGCCTGGAAGCATCCCCCGAGATAGCAGCGTGGCCTTCGCACGTCATACGATGAATTGTAAATCGGCAGACACTGTAAAGTGCCTACCGGGTTAGGGACCCAAGGTAAGTGCTGCCTGGGTAAGTTGAGATGAAATGCCCCACCCCACACCGGACAGTGACGTGAACTTCACAAGATGGCAAGTCGAACAGTCAGTCAACTTCAGCGCTAGTCAAGACCTCGGGGCCTAGGGCGAACCGCCTTAGTCAGATGATCAGACTCTACACTGATACTTGGAACTTCAAGTCGCTTTATATTCATCGATAGCCAAACAGACCTACTCGCCACAGCTATCTATCATGGAAGACCTTCGCGAAAATAGCGCAATGCTAGTCTTTGTGATTGAGGCGCCAATGGTGGTAAGCTGGGAAGTGCTCGTAGAGAAGAAATTCCACATTATTCCTTCCCTCCAGTGTTGTCCACAGGTACATGACAGCACGGGAGAAGAAGAAAAGTCGTCTGAACCTTTTATCATCTCACTTTACAATCACAGCATACCTACCTACCTACCCAGGTACTTACGAGTCGCATGGTTGCCTAGGTTACCGTCTCTTGCTATTTACCTCATCGGAACCTCATCGGAACTCGTTAGATAAGAACCCACTCTAATTAATCCTTAACTCCGAGGTTTGATCCGTTGCACTGCCACGGCCCAAATCCGACCAGTTAGGCATCTATATGGTGGCTTAGCTGCATGAGCTCTCGCATTGCTGCATGGCCTGGCAATTCCCAAAGCCTGGCTACTATGATTAATCACCCTTCCCCGCTCACTTTAACTTCAGCTTCCTCCTCAGGTCATGTTGGATTTATAGCCATTTCAGCACCGACGCCCAGCCCCGCCGATAATAATCCGACAAGCCCTCGTCATGGGTGTTTGGTTCGTTGAAGACGACTATGATCCCGAGCCGGAGCCACGGTTTGTCACTGAATTGGGCGCGGGGCCAGCCTGCGAGATCTGCAGTGGATTTGCTCAATCGATTTCGCGACAAAACAGGGAAGACGACCGCGACAGCTTTGCCGTCGAGGTTGACGATGCCTCCCTCAACTTCCCTTCACTTGCGGCCTCGCCATGCGGGGTAGGGATTTGCCGCTTCGTGCGAGCATGTCTCATCGCTCAGTTCGGCGTCCGCCCGCTGGTGGACGTCATGTCCAAGTCGCCAAATACAAATCCCGAGAGCAATGTCTACGTCGAAATTGAAACCCATGGCTTCGACGAGTCGGACGATGGGTCCCAGTTCTCGGGTATGCTGGAGGTTTCCGTCCGGCTCCGCCGTTCGAATGTTCTGGTCATTCCCAAGGTCATGCAAATTGCCTTTGCTTTCAACAGCGAGCTGCCCCCCACGGCCAGGGACACTCTGGGGCGCGAGAACTTGGAGCTGATCAGAGCATGGTGCCGGGATTGCGACAAAACCCATGACGCCTGTAGGCTCAACCGCAAGGGCTTTTGCCCCAAGAGACTCGTTGATCTCGGCCCCGACGATAAGCAGCTGTCACTTGTTGATGGCAGCGATATTGAGGGGGATTTCCCCAGTTATCACACCCTCAGCTACTGCTGGGGCAAACAGCAGGCCGGAACTCAATTGTACCACACGACAAAGGAGAACCTCGTAACCAGAAAGGTGGGCTTCCTCCAAGAAGAGCTTCCAAAATCCCTGCAGGATGCCATTGTGGTGGCGAGAACGCTGGGGGCACCTTACATCTGGATCGACGCAATCTGCATCGTGCAAGACGACCTCGCCGACTGGGCCGACCAGGCAGCCCACATGTGGCAAATCTTCGAGAACTCCGACCTGACCATCGCTGCCGTTTCCGCACGGAATGTTTTTGAGGGGTTTCTGGAAAGGCCTCGACATCAGTCTATGAAGGTTGCCTGCGAGAGACGTGTTGCCGATGGAGAGGGCGAGGGGGAAGACGGCCAGGTCTCGCGCGGCGAGCTCGCCCTCCGGTTCCCACACAACTCGTCCAACTCGGACTCCCTTGTCAATTCTCGGTGGAATGAGAGAGGTTGGATATTCCAAGAGCAGATTCTCTGTAGCCGCATTCTCTACTTTCTCGACGAGCTCCTGGTCATGGACTGCCTCAGCTCACACCTGAGAACCGAGGTCCCGCTAGACCACAAACCGCGCACGCAGAGGAACCCATGGACCCCCAAGATTTTACCAGAGACAGAAACCAGTCATGTCCGCACAAGGGGAGACGATTATCTCGACTGGTACGCCCTCATGACCTTCTACTCGGGGAAGCAACTGTCTTTTCCCGAGGACAAGCTGCCCGCCGTGTCCGGTCTCGCACACAAGATGTTACAGACACATAATGATACATATCTGGCTGGCCTGTGGAAAGGGGACCTTTGTCGGGGCCTAATGTGGTGGCCAATGAACAATATCAGAGCTGCTGAGTATACTACATATGTGGCGCCGAGCTGGTCTTGGGCGGCACATAATGGTGGAGTGACTTGGGCGTCCCAAGGCCCTACTGGCTTTCGACAGGAAATGGAGCTTCTGGACGTGGTAGTGAGTCCGAGCGGAGCGGATCCCCACGGCCGACTCCAGAGCGGTTACCTCGATGTTGTGGCCAAGACACTGCCCTGGCGCGACATGTTTGATGGCCCATTGGTCTACACGGCATATATGGCGGAGGAGGGTGGTAGGAAATCAGGCCCTCGCGCGCAAGTCAGGCATGATTCCATCAAATTCGGGTGGTCCACTGCAGACAACGTCCTGGCCTTACGAGTTGGCACGACTCAGCTAGGAGAGGGCCTGCAAACTGCGTCGGGTCTTTTAGTGCAGACTGTGCCACCAACTGACCAAGTTGCCCATGGGGCTTCCAAATGGCGCCGTGTTGGTTGGTTCAAGTGCGACAGTTCCAAATTTACCAGTGCAATCGGCAAGACGTTTGTTTTGGTTTGAGTTGGGGGCTGGCACGACACGCACGTCTCGTAGCTACTAAATACACATGGGAAAGCTGGGTGTCCTAGACTTTCTTTTCCTTTTTTCCTCTTATTTTGGACACCAGAAGAAGTCAAGAAGATTTCTTAAATCGCGGAGAGCGAATAATGGTGGCGATTAGTTAAGGGCACCTCCGGGTTGAATAATTAACAACCTTTGACCCCATCAGTACCCGTCCCCAGCAAGCCTGAAGACGTAGAGCCAAGATGTCTTGTGAATAACGAATGTTATGCGTATTATCCACTGAGCGAAGGAGTGAGAGTTTTTTGTCCTAATTGACTGGTTATTAACTAGATAGCGGGTGGACAGGTTGATGGCAAATTCTCGTTTCTCCACCTGTCCTGCTCCAGAATCCTTTGCCACCTTCCATCAATTTAAATGATCACGTACTCCAATACCCAGCGAGGAAGTGAATATGTGCGTAGATTGGATATCGGGGACAATGTCCACGTGGCCTTTAGGATAAAACTTGATCCCCACGGGGCGGCAGCGTTGCTTTAGGCACAATCGCTTCCCCACAGAATGGCACCCTGGATTGCCGGACAGTGGCTTGTGTATTCGGCATTCATCCGCCACATATAGCGAGGGGCCATGCCTTGCCCGCTTCGAGAGTATGGCAATATCGCCGACACCATGCCAAGAATCAATGCGAAACAAGGTTCCGATTTGCCCTTCCGAGCATCTTCGTCGAGAACCTAGCCCAGTCTCGGCCGATATGATGCCTTCGTGAAAGACTAGAAACCGGAATTTGAGCCCCCTGCAAGTCTAGACGCTTGAATTTCAGTCCATGGCACCGGCGAGTCTAACCCAAATTGCCCATACCGCTACAAATCTTGCCGCTGGGAAAGGAAACGTTGCTCCGGTTCTCTTCCATCCCACATCCCGGGAAGGACTTGCTTGGCGGCTGGACGATAGGAGACCTCATGAATGGTCAAGCAGTTCATCCGCGCTCCGTCGTTGGTTGTTGCACCAATATTTGTATATATATTTCTCTGAAATGAAGACTCCATCGGGGAAAGGGAGCCGTGCGGTTTCTGGGTTCGAGGCTCGGAATGAGACCCTGGGTTTTCCGAATGAGGTTCAGTTTGCCGTCTGCCCGGATTCACTGTAGTGGGCCTGCTGGGGATAAATTTTATATAGTTGCCCTCCCTCATCCAACATCGTAATTCTATTTCCCCAACCTCATTCAATTAACCCCAAGGCCAGAAATCCGCTCAACCACCACCATGAAGGTCTCAACTGTTGCAGTCCCCCTTCTCGCAGGTCTAGTTAGCGCGGGGCCTGTCGAGCTCGAGCAACGCCAGTCTTGCCCTAAGGTGTACGTATTCGGGGCTCGGGAGACGACGGTCCCACAGGGCTATGGCACCTCGCAGGGTCTTGTCAACATGGTGACACAGGCATATGCGGGAGCGGGCAAGGAGGCCATTGTCTACCCGGCGTGTGGCGGCCAGAGCAACTGCGGAGGGGTCAGCTACGAGAATTCGGCCAAGCAGGGTACTGCGGCCGTCGTCAAGGCCGTGACGGACCTAAACAAGAGATGCCCCGACACCAAGATTGTGCTTATTGGCTACTCCCAGGTAATGACCACCACAGTGGACCAGGAGGTGAGAAAAAGACGTGAATTCTAACTATGCATGCGCAGGGGGGACAAATCATGGACAACGCCCTTTGCGGTGGTGCTGGCGCCACTCTGACGGGCACTGCCCTCGACGCGGTCAAGGCCGCCATATTCATGGGCGACCCGCACAACGTGAATGGCTTGCCCTACAACGTTGGCACCTGCAAGAACGGTGGCGTAAGTTGGGATAGGATATCCAGCATCCTTCTGCCGCAAGAGAGAAAAGCACTAACGCGTGCTCCCAGTTCGCTGCCCGCCCGAGCGGCTACAAGTGCTCTCCCGCCAACCCGGCCATCATCCAGTCTTACTGTGACTCGACCGACCCGTACTGCTGCAACGGCAACGATGCCAACTCTCATCAGCAGTATGTCAACAAGTATGGCTCGCAGGCGCTGACATTTATCAAGAAGCTCTTGGACGCCGCATAGATAGCATGTCTTGGCTCCCCAGTCGACGTCTTATTTCTTTCTCTCGAAAATGTACATAGCTCAGCTACCCGACTTTTGGGGTCCAAGTTTTTATTCTGTACATAAGCATAACCCAAAAACACACTCAAATAACAGAGCCACATTTCCACTAGTATGCACTACGGGATGCTTTCCTGCCCAAAGATTGTGTAGCGAAACCGATTTTTTGCCGTCATTAACTCCCGAAGCCTTCTACCGGAGCGGTCTACCGGAGCGACTCCAATTCTAGCACCGATTGCTCTTGTTTTTGACACCAACCACCTGCCGCCCACAATCTCGTGGCTTCCCCAGGCTAGCCGATCTACTCGACAGCTTGCTTGCGTCCGCATTTTCTGCAAAATACGTCGTTTAGTTGGCACGAGTTCCCGCATCCCGGACAAAATTGGATTGCTGGATTGTCTTGCTGCATCGGCGGTAGCGGTGTGCTTACCGAAGTCGATCTGGACGCTGTTGCCGTCCCCGGGGATGAGAGGGGAGACCTCGGCGAGAGGGACATGTGCCGCGTGTTGCTGTCTGCCTGCAAGAACACGGCCGACATGGGACTATTCTGCGGCGTGCCGGAAGCAAAGTCAAAGGGAGTCGGAGGGGGCACCATATTGCTCGTTGGATCCTGTGAGGGACTGAAGTAGGTTTGGCGTGGCTGCTCCGGGACGTAGGTCTGGGGAGGCTGCGCAAGTGGAGGTTGAGCCTGCTGGGCGCTGCTGGGCGATGGACTGGCAGCTAGAGGCTGAGAGGGACCACCTCCGGCTGTGCCGAGTCCCGCCTTCTTCAGAGCTTCCTCGACTGCTCGCTGGGTCCGCACATCCTGCTCCGCTTCCTCGCGCTGCCGTCGCTCGACCTCGTGCTCCACGTCTTGCTCGTACTGCGCTTGGCCGGCAGTCTGCCGGCATATCTCGCGACGGGCTGCTGCTCTAGATGCACCAACAAGAACCGCAGCGCCCAATACCGGACGTCTTCGTCGCACATACATTTTGGTCTGTTTTAGTCGTCGAGAGTACGGAGTGGTGGGTTAGTTTGGGTATTTCGTGCCTATTGGCTTGTTCTCAGACACACTCCCAAGAATAATCAAGTGAGGGCAAGACGTCTTTCCATGGATGGATGTTGTAGTGCGCAATGCATTCTAGCAGTCTGAGCGGGGTTCAAGCTTCAAAGAAACTGCTTTCGTCCATATTTACTGCCGCTTCCGTCGTGGCTGATGTCATACCGTCTCGATCGACTCACTGAAGCTGACTGCCTGCGGCTGCCTTTGTTCTCACTATTGGCGGGAAAAGGGCATTTTACGTCAGAATTGAATAGGTATGTACATAGAAACAAGTAACTGAACTTTCTAAACATGAGTCTCAACACGCCATTAAACATTAGACTATGTCCATCACATCTCTAACCTATGTTTCCATTAATTGTCACAGCATCTTGAAGTTCTTCGAAAATGTCGGGTGGGCGTGGCTACGGTACAGAGTTATGTAATAATTATTTCCGTACGTGAAGCTGCAGGCAATGAAGCACCCCGTTGTTGCCGACTTCTGATCAGCACGCCCCAAGACTCAGACCTGGGCTGCAGTAGTTGTGGGCGGCGGCACCGCTGGAGCCCCTCCTGGAGCTGATGGTGCTGGACCAGGTACGGGTTGCGTTGCTGGAGAGATGCCATGAGGTCCAGGGTAACTACCAGGGGCAGCAACGCCAGAGTTGGTACCTGACATGGTGGCGGGTGCAGTTGCTGTTGCAGCGGAGGGTCCGACACCGTTTTGTTTCCCTCCTCGGCCCCAACGACGTCTGCAGTAAATGATGGTTAGTTAACGTGCGGTCCCTGCATAAGTAGAGTGCACCTACCTGAACATGTTCTGGGTTCGCGTTCTGATCATTCCGTACTCAAACGTCCAGTAAAGTCCCTGACTCCCTTGTTAGAAAGGGACCAAAGGCCAGAGGGAAGTGGGAGACTCGCCAGGAAGAAACTAAGGAGGTGAAGAAAACAAGCAACAAACGAGAAGGCTAGGACCGTTCGCCAAGATCCGCAGCCTGTCCAGTTCACATTGATGCCGACAGGACCCACCGTGTACCATCTTCCCCAATAGTACCCCCAGTAATTGTTGAACCACCACCCATCGCAGGCGCCGTAACCACTCAGCTATCAACAATGTCAGTTCGCCGGGCTCAAGGTTGACAGTTGCTGGAGTAAAACAAGACTTACTGTCTCGAGAGCAATAAAGGCAACCAGCCAGGCCACGAAGAAAAAGAAGTCGATGGGGAAAGCCCAAAAGGCATAGGCCAGCGGTGGCATGAAGAAAAGCGAGAACAGAATGGTCAGCCCGGCAATGACCATCGTATAGACTAGTCTCGGATTGGGATCGATAGAGCCGCCCTGGTCAACCAGGTAGAAGAGCCGGCCAACAACACCGACAACGATGGCGGCACATGTCAGCTCGCCGAGGCGGAGGAAGACGGACAGGCCGCGAGACGCCGTGCCCTTGGACTTGGCTGTGTTTGCCCTGTAGGAAGACATGAGGATTTCTGCGGTTATGCTTGTTTATGTGACGATGGGGATAGAGGAAACGTCGGCGGAGGGCAGTGAAACCGATGCAAGACATTGGAGGTTCAAGGTAAGAAGAGACATGGCGAAATAGTCGGCGGACTTGCGTATTTTCGGCTGAATATCGAATAAAGAAGCTCTTGAAATGCTTTAGTCGCTATGTCGGTCCGAGGTTTGATAGTCTCCCGCATCCGGATGCCGGAAGTCGACCGGAATGCTGATGGTGGGCTGAACCCATCCAGAGAGGCTCTCTCTTGTGAGATCCCAAATCCGGGGCAGACGTTCACTCACACCATTATTGTCATTGTTCCCGTTCTGTTAGTCAAGGGAGAAATTCTAGACTGAAAGCTGAGCGCGTGCACTTCCGTAAACAATCACCTGATAATTGGACAATTAAAACGTAGACTTTCATTCAGTCGACACATTATCTTTAGGATACCACCTGATTCAGGAGTTCCATTATCAATATTGCCAATCTAATTCCCTAACGAGCGCAATGATAGAGGTACCAAATCTTGATTGTTCCATTACAGATAAAGCCAACCAAATACTGAGTCCCTTTCCTGAGTCTTTTCTAACCCTAACCCTTCCACGAAAACCAACTTGGTGATTTGTTTCGACAAAGAGGAAAATTGAAAATGCCAAGTGCCAAGCGCTGCAGATTGATGCACGCCGCTGCGACAGCTGTGTTCCGCTCAGCGAACGAGAGGATGTCGCCAAGAGACCATGTCTGAACGGCGAGAAGGCGTTGGAGGAGTCAAGTGACAGAGCAAGGTGTCTGCTGCAAGCCAAGCAACCAGCCACCGGCCACCGGGGCTTTGCCTCCTCGTTGGACTGCTTTTGGTCTGGTCCCCTTTTCTGTCGGATTGATGGTTGGCCTTCCCGTCTCTGGGCCCCTGCATGCTGGGAATGGGTGGAGGGCGCTTGGTTGGCTGGTAAACGCAGTGAGCCTCGAGCTGGACTTAGCCCTAAACTTGGAAGCAATAGCACGACATATGGTTGGTCCGCCACCTGGGACACGAGGCCAGCAACCAGCTCGGGCGGGCTGCAACTAACAATTTGCCGTAGTCGCAAAAACGCCAAACCCCTTTTGTGCCGGTGAAAAATAGGTACTTAAATCCAGCTTCGCCGCTGCCTGCTGGCGTCGCTGAGCGATGGATGCGCATCTTCAGTGCCTGGCCTGGCGCAAATGACGGCACAGGGTAATTCCAAAACATCAACATGGCACGTCAAGCACGAATGGCTGCTGATGCTGCTGACGACGTGCCTTGTGCTTCTGACCGCACTGCAGGCCAGCGGGTCCATGTTGACGCGCAACTTTGTGCTCGTCAACCAGTCGCGCAGCTACTCCATCTTCTTCCTGCGCGTCATCTCCGAGCTGGCCGGTCTGTCGCTGGCTGCCACGCTGGCCGCGACCCTTGAGCGACTAAAATGGGCCATGGTCATGATGGCTGCTGCCATGGGCCGCAACGATTCCCTCGATACCAAAACTGCCCGCAAGCCAGCGAGATTGGTCGATTTTCTGGCACTTGACGAGTCAACAACGGCCCTCGGGCTACTGCTTCTCCTGTTTGCTCCGTCGGTTACATCGTCGCGGGCGAGATTGTTGAGCCTCTGCAGACTGGTAATCCTGGCCGTAGTGCCTGTCACGGGCATCTTAATTATGAGTAAGAAGCCATGGCTCCGTTTGTGCTTTCTCTCTAGAGATTCTAACTACGGCTCAATATCTTAGGCAGAGTGGACGTCCGGCCTGTCTTCACGTCCATATCTATCGATACCCCGTATAAGGGTTTTGGAAT
Source organism: Lasiosphaeria ovina (assembly GCA_033439765.1). Lineage (NCBI taxonomy): Eukaryota > Fungi > Ascomycota > Sordariomycetes > Sordariales > Lasiosphaeriaceae > Lasiosphaeria > Lasiosphaeria ovina. The sequence continues at coordinate 7,236,629 of JAULSN010000002.1, read as the reverse complement.
ACACCCAATGAATTCCACCACGGCCGGCGAGTATCTAGGGTTCACAGACATGCTTTTCGGATCTAAATTCTCCTCATTTGTTGACGGGCCCTCTCGCTCCATTGATTTGACACCAGAGGATCTCCGCTCGCAGCGCTGTGGCCTGAACGCGGCCGGGCTCAGCGACAACTCGGGCTGCCACCGCGAGTACTTTGTCGCTGGCGAGGCCATATTCATCATGCCCGAGACCCGCAACGATCTGCGGTACCCAGATGCAGGCGTGTTCCTCGTTGAGAACCACCGCGGCCTGCTTGTGCGGTACGGTGCTGGGGACCCAAACGTCGAGTTCAACGAGACAACCAACTGCAGGGTCTACTCGGGCCGGTATTGGGGATTTCAAATTGGCGCAATCCAGCTGTGTGTCGCCAATACCGCCCCAAATGAGGTGCATTCTCGTGTGTAACACCCGTTTACAAACATTCCGGTTACAAGCTCTACTACCACTCTTATCCTAACCCCTCTGTGACAATAGGTCTTGTCAAATGTACGGGGGAACTGGTTACACAGCAAGCATGCATGACCAACTCGTCGTGGCACAGCAACCCAGGGTGGCTCATCAAGATGTCGACCGCCTACAGAGAGGCATCAGTCGCGTACAGCCGGGCCAACTCGACGATCTTATGGCACTCATTTAACAAGTCACAGCCCGAGACGCCATCGGAGGTGTCGGCAACGGGCATCCTCAAGGCCTACGATAGCCTGCTACTCGACACTACGACATTGCTGCACAAGAACGGGACGCAGCTGCCACTTTTCTCGGGAACGTCGTTCCCGACCATGCTCTGGCTCTCGGTGCCAGACTTCACGCCCGAAAACGCCAGGAACCCCGAGGTCGCCGGCAACTGGTTCTCGGCCATGCAGTCGATGCTCGTTCTACCGCTGTACTACTGTCAGAACGGAATGCTACGACGCCTGATCCCCAGTATTCAATACACGAAGCTCTCGCTAGACGAGGCCGTGGATAGGTTCCTGAGCCCACTTCCCCCGCGCACCACCGACGTGAGCTTCGCATACCAGCGCTTCGAGACTGTGGCAGACACGGCGACGCTTGTCGCCTACGCGGCCATTAGCGGCGTGGCCCTGCTGCTCTGTGTTGCCTCACACGCCGGCCTCGCCGTGGCGGCAGCTGCGAGGCGGCGGCGGGAGGGGTACGAGCGGTTTGCGGCCGCGCCGCAGCTGACTTCGTTTGGCGCCGTCGACCTCTTCACGCACTGCACCATTGTGAAGAAGCGCAGAGGCGGCGACATGGAGCGGAGTGGCGGTGACGACATTGTCTACAAAGGCGACGCCCGGCTGGCCGCGCAGCTCGATTCCAGCGGGACGCCGTTGGCCTGGCTGTCCAGTCTCGGGATCAGGTGGGCGGGATCAGCCGCACCCGCGCCATCGCACGACACGCCGCCCGATGCAGAGGAGATGCAATCGTTTAGCTGGATATGGGAAACCAGCAACAACAGTCGCGATCGCCTGGTGCATGTCAGCAGTCGTGAATCGCGCCACGGACTCGGGGCCACGGGGTGGGCACCGCCAGCTTCGTCGCCCTCGTCGCTGGGTGGCAATGTGTCTCGGTCACACATTCCAGAGGAATCCTTGGCCGGACCCGGCGCCACTTCATTCTTGGCTGAGAGCCCGGAAACCCATTATTGGGGGATAGCGAGGTGACTGGGCGAGAGAAACGGGAAACCAAAATACAAACAGAAAGAGTAATTATCACTACAGTTCCCAATTTGTGCCCGTGAAAATCTTGAATCTGTCCCGTCGTTCGGATACGAGCTGAAGACTGCAACTGACAATCACGCAGTTAAATACGCTCTTGATGCGCCAGTCAGGTACGCCGCGTCAGCGCGGTGCAGCGGCCGTTTGGAGACCAAGGGGTAAAAGAGCAGAGCATGGCCGCACAACGCGGTCTCTGACACGCCTGGCGTTGACACGCGTCTCGGCCAGTGCTTCGGATTGTGGCGCAGCGGCTTTTGCACGGCGTGGTCGCGTCTCCGGGCGGCCGTGTTGCCCGACCCAGTTTGGGAGTGACCGGCCGGCCCCCCGTGCCGAACGTGACATAAAGGGTCCCGGGTCAGGTCAGAGGCCGGCGGGGGCCAAGATTGAGTGGGTTTCCCGCTGAAACCCGCCGTAAGAAATGCCAAGTGCTCCTGTGGCCTTTCCGACTTGGGTGTTGTCACGGTCAACGTCATGGGTGCACCGGCCAACGTCGACGGCACTATTTAACCTTGGGCCAGAGCCGCCCACCAGATCCACCTAGTTCCCGACTTTTCCGAACACCCTGGATCGTATATTCATACTTCAAATTTCCACCAGACAACACTGAGCTTCTTTTTACATCGACTTTTTTGCCCAAAATGAAGGTATGCACCCAACTTCCTCCCATGACATGGTGTATCAAACAATCTTGAGAATGAAAGACTGACTGGGATTGGCCAGATCTTCGCCATCATTCTTCTCGCTGCTGCCGCAGTCATCGCCAGCCCCGTATCGCTTGAGGCGCGCGCGTGCCCCGAGAACAAGGACGACTGCCTGTCCACCTTCACCAAAGAATAGCCAGCCATGAGACACTTTTCCCAAACAATTTCTTGTACCTCGACTTGAAACGACCATGCACATAACGCGAGCTTCTCGGATCTTCCAGAGATTGGGGTCCTCGGTGGTAATTAGATCTCCACACGTTGGACAACGCCACTGGCTGGCTTCGGTTGCTGTAATAATTAGATTATAAAAGAGGTCGATGAGCTGGGGATCTGCATCAATAAAGTATCAAGACTTGGGTGCTTGCTTTCGTAAATTCAAGTGCATATTTCTCTTCTTTCGATTACCTCTTGGGCGAGAACAGTGCCTTGGTCATTGTCGTGAGAGTGAAATGCGCGATTAATAATTACCTATCAATTGCAGGGTATGTACTTTTTGGCCAACACCATAATGTCTGCAATGCTCTGCCTATCAGATAACTTAAAACTGAACTTTCCTGACGTGATTAAATTCCAACTCTTGCGGCCTTTGCCGAGGTAAGAACCTCCGTATTAACGCGGCCCATCCATTCAAAACTCGGAAATTGTCGAACGAGTCGGCTATCACAACATCACCATATACAGAACAGAGAGAACAAGCGACGCAAACCCAGCCAGCGACGGGGTGAGACCAACTGCTGCACTAGTGGGAGACGGCGCGCCTGTGGGAGTGGTGGTCGTGCTGGCGCTGGTGCTGGCGCTGGTGCTGGTGGGAGCCGTGCTGGTGGACGGAGCTGCCGTTGTCGTCGTCGACGTCGACGTCGATGCGGTGGACGCGTTGAATTTGCTGACGATGAAGTCGACGACATCAGTGGTGTAGTTGGCAAAGTAGCTGCCGTGGACGGCTCTGTTGGTTCCCAAGTCGCAATACGTGTCCCCTGAATCGCACCACCCGCGGATCTGATCCGAGAAGGGCTCGCAGGCGGTTATGTTCTTGCGGGGAAAGAGCTGCTCGGGGGTCAGTTCATCCAAAGAGACTGGGACGGGAGCGGGGGCGGGAGCGGGGGCGGAAGCGGTCAACACGTACGCCTGTCTTGTTGCTGGTTCCGCGGTCCCATGGGACGTTGATGATGTGGCTCGGGTCGCCGAAAGTCACTGCCGCAATGACTGCAGATGTTCCCACCGTCAGCTATCATGTCGCGACTCGTGCGCTGCGTGCCATAATATGGCGGAATTGGAATTGGGGTAACGCACCGACCGAATCGTACACGTCTGCAAGGTCGGGAGTAACGACAAAGCCAACCTCGCTATTGCCGCACAGCGAGTCCATGACGGCCTGGCCGCCCTGCGAGTAGCCCAGCAGCGCGATCTTGGCCTTTGGGCACAGGCGGGTGTAGGATTCAACGGCGGAGCTTATGGCAAGGGCGCCCGAGACCTCTGACTTGACGTATTCGGCAAAGGTGGCTGGGTAGTCGATGGGCACAATGGCGGACCCGGGTATGGCCTGCGACACCTTCTGCGCGACACCGCCCATCAGGCCGAGCCCCGGCAGCTCGCTGCTGCCGCGCGCGACGAGCATGTAGATGCCTGTGACGCATGTCGTGTTCAGCGACGTCGTGTTGGACACGGCCTGGGCCACGGCGGCCATGGCGGCCACGGCCAGTGCAGTGGCGGTTCCTCTCATTTTCTTCGGTTGGACTTGGGGTGCTCTCTCGTGGCGGAGAGGGTGACGACTGACGGCCCGCGAATGCTGAGGGGAAGAGGTTCAGCTGTAATGTATGTACAAAAGACGGCCCGAGGGATTGGCACCTCGCTCGCGCAACAAAAGACAGACTCCACATTGGGGGTCGCAAGCGGGCCAAGGACGGACGCTATGGGTGGATCCCTATGCGCGTCCTCCCCGAGTCCTGACCAATCTTGAGACAGCGTGTATACTAGTGTAGGATCGAGGGTGCGACGGAAGGGAAGGCGCACTCACATCCGCACAAGCCGAGGTCGGGATGTTGCTGCCGCCAACAGCAACAACAACCTGGAAACACTTGCGCCATAAATTACCGTCAAGTGCACGGAGGTGGCTGCTGGGAATTGAACTTGGTGCAAGCAATTCCGACACCACTGCCCTCTCATTTCCGACTACTCGAGGAGTCGAGGCAGATGTTTGGTGTTTTGCCCCAAATTTGCAATTTTGCAGCTGCTCAGCTCTCGTCTCCCCGGTTGGCTGCGATTTTCTTCTTGTGTAACCTCTTCGCACTAGCGACTTGGTGCGTGTTCCAATCCCGTTTGGGAAGCTGCCACAAGCGCCAGCTGTGCCTGGCCCCGAACCAGCCTATCGTTTCGCAGTTTTTCGTTCCGTTCCGTACCTTGGCTTAGCTCGAGGCGAACGCATCCATGCAGTCAGGCATGCACCGCCATGCAGTACCGCAACCCTATACACGGAAACCGCTGCGCCAAACCATCTCGACTCCACAAGCGAGAAATCCGTTTGAACGTTTCGACTAGTTTCGACGCTGCATCGTTTGATATATTGCCCCCTTGACAGCTGCACTGGGACGGTGGAGCATGCCTAAATTGGATTACGAGCTACACTCATCGAATGCCCACACCTACGTACCTTACCTACCTAGGTAAGCCAAGCTTCGCTTGGACAGCTTCTCGAGGCTTCACTTTGTTGCTCTTCCCGAAAATCCTGGCCCAAAATCCCAACCAAAGGAAAAACCAGCATCGTTGAGCTGGTGACAAAACTGATTACCAAATGATAAGCCGTTAGAGGTATGAAATAAAGGACCAAGTTCATTTTCTAGTACAAATCGATTACTTCGGCTCTCCAATTACAAACGAAAAGTCTAGGTCTATGTCTAATTCAACAAAATCTACTCCACTCCTATTAGTTATAGCCTCTCTATTAAGATGCTACGCAGCTAGGCACAAGAGTTACCAGTAGCTCGCTCATTCTTACGCCTTCTTCTGCTTCTTCCACTTCAGACTGCCTGTATTCCACTTCTTGACCCGTAACAGATAATACACGGCAACAACGACAAAGATGTTAAAGAAGATGTACGCCCACATGATGCCATATTTTCGACACCGCTGATCCTAGAAGATGTCAGCCCCTGCCAGGTACTGGTTGGCCTCGCCGAGGCTGCAGTGGTGACACTGCTCGAAAGCGTCGGGGCTCTGCAGCGTGCCCTGGGTTACGCGGGTCACGGGGTTGAAATACTGGCCGCACGTCATGTTGGCCGGCGGGTTGAAGGTAAGCGTCTCGGTGGGCGAGCACTCGACGAGCCGGCCGTGCAGCAGCGTGGCCACGACGCCCGAGATCCACCACGTGAAGGGGCTGACGTGGTTATTACATGAAGGACCAGAAGCCCGGCAGCGCCACGCGCGTCTGAGCACGCCGCTGAAGATTGTCGACATCATGGTCAGCAGGATCACCAGCCCCGCCGCCGCCTACGCGTTGGGCAACGCCGCGATGGTCATGTGTGCAAACGTGCTGGCATAGACGAACAGCTGCACGATGAACAGGAGCACCAGTATCTGCCGGTCCGAGCTCTGCACGCCCGCCACGGGGTAGTAGAAGCAGGCAAACGTCAGGATGCCGACGGCGATCTGGAAGGGGATCTCGACGGCGATGTTGGCCGCAAGAATCGCTTTCCATGGGTACGCCTTGCTCGGCTGCTCACGCACCTCGTCCAGCGACCGCTGCGTGATGAAGAGGGGCTGGATCTGCTGTACTAGCGTTGTGAAGGGTGTCGTGATCATGAAGACGGCGAACACGACGTCGCGCATGCCGGTTTGCGTGACCTTTGGCTGGTAGAAGGTGAAGCCGATGAACAGGCACGTCGCGACGCCCAGGGCCAGCTTGGTGAGGACGTACTGCGGTATGCGCCAGTACTGCCAGTGCCGCCGACTGCGGCAGTCTTTTCGTCACTGTGCTTTCCGCTGACACCCGCGCAAATCCTGCCGATTTCCATCCGAACTTCGCGGTATTCGCCACTCGACTTCCAAACGGAATGCCATTCTTCCCCGCTGCTGTTTGTATCTTCGGCAACCAGCTCCAATATTCATTCGGCAGGGTTCTCCTCGTCACCGCACTGCCGCGACCCATTGGACTCACAGTAGTCAATGAGGATGCGCGAGTTGTGCCCTCTTTGTGCTCAACTTGATCTGCATGCCGATGCTGATCGTGTAGGGAGACCTGGGGCGGACGTATTTGGCTTGCATGTGCTTCTTTTGCTGCCGCATTCCCGCAATGCTCTCGACTTGGCGCTCTCTCTCGAACTCGCTGTCCTAGCGCTGTATCTCGTCCTGTAGGGCCTTAAATTCGGAAGAGTCGCGCTAGTACTGCTCGAATTAGTCGAGGGTGCGCGGGACCTTGCCCTCCATCCCCGGCCGCGGCGTGTGTTCCTGGGGGTTGGTGACCGACGTCAAGAAGTCTCCAGTCGTCTGACGCGCGCGGGGCAGTGCCATCCTTGGTGCTCGAAGAAGGCCCTGGCCATGTTTGCGGGTCCAAAGTAGATCTGCCGACCCTCGTAAAGCACCGTGGCTTTGTCGAAGACGTCGCTGGCTGGCCTGGTACATGGCGACAAGATGGCATTGTCTCCCTGCATCAGCCGGTGTCCGCAGCGCCTGCACGAACTTGAGGGCGCTCGCCGAGTCCAGACCTCGAGTGCTATTTGCAACCCGTGAATACGATACTTAAAAAGAGACTTGTCAAGGAACGGTGGCTCACCTATTGTCCTATGCGCAAATGGGAGACCTCGCTAGCATCATCTCGGCAGTGCTAACTCACTCCCGTTCGCCACCCGACACGCCGCGGATGAAGTCGTTGCCGACCTTGGTGTGGTGCGTATGGGTCAGCCCAAAGCTAGCCATGACGACGCGCGCCATGTAGCCGTAGAACTCGGACCGTGACATGTCGTCGATGCGGTCCGACGGCGTGCGCATTGACGCAGCAAACTCCAGAATCTGTCCCACGGTGAGATGCGGGAAGTGCTTGTCGAACTCCTAGTTGTAGATGACATCGCCCTTGAACTCCTTCTTGATCTTGGCTTCCGTGATTCCATTGTAGTAGATTACCGAATTCTTTTCGAGCTCAAAACCGTGCAGCTCTCCGTAGATAGTCTTGAGGAACGTGCTGCAGCTAGACCCAGGACTTTCGAGCACGGCATGCAGCTCGCCGCTGCGATCGAGTCCGTTGAAGCCCTCGAGGATATGCTTGGGCTCCTTCTTGCGCGAGCTGAAGAGCTCGGCCGGACGGAATGGGGCCAGAAGCACCGAGTCGACGGCCTCTTGCAGCTGGAGGGCGTCCCCTGACCCGAAAACATTGACATCTCGGAAGGCAACGCCCAAGTAGTTAGTCCTGTGCCCCTTTTCTCTCAGTTGAGAGACAAAATGCCTCGCCCACTTTACAACATCAAAGTCTCTATAGTTCGGGTCTAGGGCAGAGTCTAGTTTATCGTGGGTAGGCCCTGGGTGCGCGGTAGAGTGGTGTCTTGATATGGCCGTGGCAATGCGTTGTATCTCGCCGTGTCTGCCTCCACCATTATCCCCTGCGTGGCCAAGTCGCCATGGTTCGGGATCTCGCGGTCACACCAGGTCGACGAACTGGCCGAGTGGCCGCCATGGGCACTGAACTTGGTGGCAGCTTCGAAGGGCTCCGCGTCACAGGAGTCCTCCGGGATGCGAACTGCGGATGGAGTCGCCATGCCGGGTCGATCTAGTGGCTGGGAAAGTTCCGGGCCCGGGAGTTGCGAGAAAGGGATGGATGGAAACGGCTGCCACGTTTTTAATAAGCCAGCGGAATTATCACATGTCACCAACCATGGCATCCGAACTCAACGACACTTTCAGATGGGAAGTCACCCGTGTTCGGGCCGATTACCATCGCAGGCGTCAGGAATCCAATCAATCTCTTCCCTCCTGCTGGCCAACCTGTCCTTGAGATGCATCTCGTGCATGGTGAGAGGCCGTATATGGGCTTCTGGTTTGAAGATAGCTCTGAGTTTAGCCGATACGTTCGACTCTTTGACATCCCGGGAACGCTTTCTGGAGACATTCTTCGACTGGAGCGCAACCTTCCTCTGGTTCCGGGACATTTCGAAATCGAAGGCGATGTGGCCCGTACCCTGGAACGGTGCCCTGACTACCCGCCGCTCGTCAAAGACGACTTTGACGACGTTAACGACCTCGTAGCTCAACTGCCTGTCGTCAATATCGACCTTTCTAAGCATTTTGTCAAGAAGCCGAAGTACGGGAGCGAGATTAAGAATTTCCCGAGATGCCAAGGGGGCTCATGCCTAGGGGCCGTCTTGTCCGAGCACTTGGTTCGTCTCCTTGGGCGTCATCTCGGGGGCAGCTAGTCTTCGACAAACTGCAGACCCAGGTGATCCTGGCGAGTTTCTCCTGTCTGTAGAGCTATAAGCGCTAGATTCTCGATATGATCGACAGCCTCGCCTGTCTCCATTCTCTCAGTATCGTTCATCGCATTGACAACTGCCTCTTTACTTTAGATGGTAGTCGTCTGGTGATCTGCGACCTTGGGAGCCGTCGGGGTCAGCGGGCCGCTCCAGAGATTACCCCAAACGGTAGACTCGACTCGGGGTGGAATGCCCGTTCAGATATCTACGACATTAGCAATTGCATCAAATGTATGGTATACGCCAATGCCCCAATCACGAACCAAATCTAGTGGCCTGTCCCTCAACCGCTCTAGGCCATCGTCAACGCTTGCATGCGCGAGAGGCCGGACAACAGACCGACGTTGCTCCAACTGCGAGCCATGGTTGAATGCATCGCAGCTGGCGTGGAATAAGAAAGGACAATGTTCTACAGCGTGGCCTGCTGGTTTCTTTTTGCTTTGTGTAAATCGGGGATATGGATCGAGAGGTTCGAACGTCCGTACTTTATCCATTCAAACACTCTCGATACGGAAAGTCCAAGGTGAACTTGTGAAGTGCTCACACATCGTAAAAATACTACATTTGAGGTCCACATCATCTCTCTCCCCTTTCCAAAGATGAAAGAGACGACTGTTCGTAAATCGGATAGGGAGGGAGTAATCTATGTAGTGTCAATTGCTACGGAGGCGCTTCGTTATTGTCACAGCATGTACCGGGGCTCAGTGGGAGAACTTGACTCTGAACCATGCATCGTCATAAATTCTTGGAGGGTGACCTGAGAGATGCGTGACAGGCAATAATTATAACACTCATCTGGATTGAAACTCCGGGGCGCCCCGCCCGATTTATTATGTTTTCGGGGTACCACCGCTGTCAGGCATCTCGGACGAATTTAGGCTTCACCTTGAAGGTTCAGCAAGAAACGGTAAACTACCTAGGAGTCTATTTGCGAAGAGCAAACAATCTTGACGTGGCGTGACCGTGGCGATGCGAAAGCCTAAGCAAAGTATAAATTCTCTTCCACGCCTGCTGCGCACTTTGACCCCGGCATACCCGAGCAAGAGTCACACGGAAAAAACAAAAATAGTACAAATAGGCACCGCCATATTCTGCAGCCACCCCAAAAAGGTAGGTAACAATGCTTCGACTTCTCTCATTCTTCAAAATGTTCAAATCACGCCGCCGTAAATCTCAAGAAGATGTTGACTCGCGAATCCTCGAAGCCAACATCGCAACCGCCCGCAAGAACAAACACCAGAACACGGCAGTACGCACAGTTTCCGCGCCATCGCGCAGCCAAAAGCCCCCACGCCCGTCAACTTCTGCCCGCGCCGTCACCGCTTCAAGATCGAAAATGCCTGATGCTCTGCCGCCCCTGACACCCGACAACTCGGAGCGATGGGCCTGCTGCGGGTGCGACAAAGTGCACTCCAAGGAAAAGAAGAAATGCTACTACTGCGGCCATGAGAACTGCTGGGAGGAGGGCAAGAAGAAGGGCTGCAAGTACACAAACTGAGCGGAGCTGCTCCACGCCCTACGGCGCGCCGAAAGAAACACCGACCAGTGTTACGATATTACGACAATCGCATCAACTGCCGCGGAGGATACGGGGGGGGGGGGGTATTAGGCTATGGTGTCTTTGGCGCGCTCTTGCAAATTTTCGACTACGGAGTTTGGACTTTGTTTATCGTTTTCTTTTGGTCTTCATCTGGTTGGAATCGGCATCTTGGGTTTAAGTTTGCATCTTCAAAATGAAAGCGGGAGTTAATACCTTATCACGGCAATATTTGGAGATGGGGAGTTTATTATCCCAATATCAGCAGTCTCCTGATTAATACACAATTTAAAATAACCGGGTCCATGTGAGTCACTTTGTTTGCTATGGGACACTCGTGTTTCGAGTGCTGCGAAAAGTTCTCGGCAGCGATAATGTTGGACGTTTGTGTTGGTCGCCATCCCGTGATCTTGTTGAATTAAAGCTGAGGCAGCAGCGGGGTTATCGTCTAGAACCGCTGCGGGTGGGAAAACACGCCGTCGTCGATACCAAAACGCCCTGGCTTGCGGAGTTTCACATTCCTGCTTGCCTAGATTATTTGTACCTTGGTACCTAGACACATAGAGCGAGCACCAATCTTGATATGGCGCCTTCTCTAGACTATGCAGTCATATATGATTCTAATTAGAATTCTTGTCGGTAGGTAGCATCAACTCTATGGTCACGCGGGTGAAAGCCCCCGCGTGGTCGCCCGCCGATCTGGCATATGCACGAGACAAAGTAGCTGCACTACGGCCTGCGTAGCACGGAACGGAGCCGATGCGTCACCCGGAATCCACTCAGTCTGGCAACTATCCATTTTAGTTATCTTTTTCTGCCTTTCTTAAGTTCTTTCTTTTGGCTATGGTTACTTTGGCTAGGCCGTTCTATGTCCCACACTCGATGGGGAGGCCCAAGTCCCAAGTGGTGCGGCGCTTATGCCCCAAGTAAACTGTGAGTCCCAAATTGGACCCGAGTATACCTGGAGTATAGAATCTTTACAGCATGTCCCCGGTATATCTCGCATTGACCTGACACGCTAGGCTGGAAAATCGCCAGCACTCACATGCGCAAGCATTATCGTCTTATTCATCATCATCATGGCTGTTAAGGATATCCCCGAGACCCACATCAAGCTCACGCCGTTTGACCACTGCGTCCCGCGCGCCTATTACTATGGCTGCGTCTACCTACCCCTGAAGACGGGCGTCTCGTATGGCAAGGCCTTCGACCTCTTCCACGAGGGCCTGCGCCAGCTCTTCGTCCAGATCCCGTGGCTCAACGGCGACGTGCACCTGCAACAGCCCACAACGGCGGGCTGGCGGCCGGGTCAGCTCGAGATCCGCTACCGACCGCTCGCCCCGACCGACCCCCTGCCGCCGCAGCTCAGGTACAATGAACTCGACACGGACCTCGACTTCGCCTCGTTGCGGGAGCTCGGGTTCGCGCCCGACGCGTTCCGCGACGACGACATCATGCCGCCGACGGGCTTCTTCGCCGACCCCAAAGTAGCGTCTGGGCCCGTGTTCGCTGCGCAGGCTAACTTCGTCGACGGCGGGTGCCTTCTCGTCAGCGCGCTGCACCACTCGGCCAGCGACACGGTCGGCTACTACCACATTGTGCGCATGTGGGCCGCCCAGTGCGCGGCGCTGCAGGAGGGCGGCGGCCCGCCCGAGGCCTTTGCTGCCGGCAGCGACAGCCACGCGCTCCTGCACGAGATCTGGACCCGCGAGACGCCCGGGCTGACCGCCGAGGACGTCAACCCCGAGACGTGGCGCCTGGTCGGCCTGGACCCTAAGGACATGCGCGTGCTCAAGCAGGGTGAGGCGCCGCCCAACGAGGACGGAGGGTCCGTGTGGGCTACCGAGACGGGCGCGACTGGCCCGCCCAAGCTGCCGGGCGGGCGCAAGCTCAAGACGGCTGTCTTCTACCTGCCGACGGCGCGCCTGGCCGCGCTGTGTAAGGCGGTGGCGGATGAGCTGGGCGACTCCAGCAGCGTGGGGACCAACGACGCCGTGTGCGCGCTGATCTGGCGGTGCTTCATCCGGGCGCGCGTGGCCACGCGGCGGGCGCGTGGCTTCAGCTCTCCCGAGGACGACTCGGAGTCGGCCATCACCAAGCTGAACCTCATCTATGACGGGCGCGCCACGTACTCGTCAGCCCTGCCACCGACGTACCTGGGCAACATCACGTTCAACATCTTCTCAGAGATGCCACTGAGCCAGTTGGTCGGGCCCGAGAGCTCGCTGGGGCCCATCACGCTGCTGCTGCGCAAGAACGCGGGCCACGGCGACCAGGAGAACCTGCTCAACCTGTACAACCTGCTCGACCACATGCCCAGCTACGACGAGCTGATCAAGAAGAAGCGCCGGCGCATGCCCATGATTGACGGCAACAACATGCAGGTGTCGTCGCTGATGCACATCCCGCTCGACGCCGTGTGCTTCGGCGACGGCGCCGTGCTGGGCAACAAGGGCTGCCCCGAGGCCTCGCGCCTGCTGATGGACGCCTCCAACAGCTTCACCCGCACTTGCCTGGTGCTGCCGCGCAACAAGAACGCCGGCGTCGAGGTCTTGGTCGGCCTGTACGACGAGGAGCTAGACTCGCTGATGGCGGACGAGGATTTTACGCGCTATGCGCTGTGCTTGTGCCGGCCCGAATAGCGGGTCTTGTCAACATAGACTTCACGAATTGCTCATTTATTTGTTTTTCCGTCTTTGAGGAGTCAAGTGCCGCAGTGCTAAACACATTAGGTAGATATACGAGTTTCTCACAGTCTGGGGTATCTAGCCCCAGGTTAGCTGGGGGCGAAACCGTTGAAGTATCAAGTAAGGATAGTTGCGTTGAAGAGAACCACGGTTCTGACTTGATGCACATTCCCAACATCCGCCCGCTAGGAGCGCCATCCCGCATTGTGCATATGCCATTTAGCCAATGAAGGAGAATTTAACTCGAAATAAAGTATACACGCCGCAAGGCGCACACCAACAACGGTGGGTGGTGCTCGCAACTGTGGCGGACCCGAGTAAACCGGGAATCAGCTGGGGACGACCACGGCACCGTCTACCCAGTCCACTGGGGCCTGGGAACGGATCTCTCCGAGCATCGCATGTTGGCAGTCGGTTTAATAGCACCACTGTGTTCCTTTCCAGTGTGTGACATGGCCGAGAGGATACGCCGCTTGTCTTTCCGGGGGTTAAAACTGCGCAACTTGGCTGCTCAGAGTAGGTAGGTAGGTACCTAGCGACAAGTAGTAAATCTCTTTAAAGAAAAGGAAATTAATCGGATTGACGTCACTATAGTCTCGTGAGAGGACAGAACGATTCGCAATATCCTCCAGCAGCGCCGGCACAAGATCGTCAACATGGGTGTCTTCCAAGACCTGCTCCTCCCCAAGCTCTCGCTGCTAAGCCCATCCGACATCCCGCGGGCGCTCGCCGTCGTGCTTGTCTCGGCAGCGCTGTATAGACTCTACGTGCACCCGCTGGCCCACGTGCCGGGGCCGTGGTTCGCGGGCATATCGCCGCTGTTCCTCTACCTCATCTGCTACTTCGGTGTCGAGGGCCGCGTGCTGCTACACTACCACAAGAAGTACTCGACGCCGGTGCTGCGTATCGCGCCCGACGCCGTGTCGCTGTCAGACGGCGACGCGCTGCACGCGACCTACGTGGCCGGCGGCGGGCTGCCCAAGGACGCCCGCTACAGCAACTTCCGCATCGAGGGCCACGACACCATCTTCTCGTCGCTCGACCAGGAGTTCCGCGACCGCCGCGCCAAGGCCGTGCTGCCGCTGTTCGCACCCGCAAGGATCCAGGCCGCCTACGAGAGCGACGGCGCCGGCGGCCTGGCTTCGCTCGTGCGCAAGTTCATCGCGCGGCTGCATGAAGAAAAGGCCAAGGGGCCTGGCGCGAGGGCCGACATCCTCGACCTGTCGTCGCGCCTGTCCATCGACATTCTGACGGGCTACCTGTTCCACCGCGTCTATGGCGGCCTGAACGAGCCGCCCACGGCCAAGACGGACCCGGCGGCGGCCAAGCGGCTCAAGTACGCCGACAAGCTCTCGGCCACGCCGTTTGTGCTGGCTATTGTGGCCTTTAGCCGCTTCTCGCTGCTGCCCAACTGGCTGTTTACCTTCATCTTCTCGTCGCTCATCAACCGCGTGCTCGCCGACGACGAGGTCAACGCGTCGGTGCGCACCGTGTCGCACTTTCTCGACGGCGTCGTCGCGGCAGACGGCAGCGACAGCAGCAGCAACAAGACGACCAGCACGGCCGAGACCGACGCCGACACGTACCAGTCGCGGCTTCTGCGGGCGGGGGTCTCGCGGGCCGAGACGCTAGTGCAGTGCAAGGGCGTCGTGTTCGCGGGCGCCGACTCGACGGCGGTGATGCTGGCGACGATCATGTTCCACCTGGTGCAGCAGGATGCGGTGCGGCGGCGGCTGGCCGACGAGATCGCGGCGAACCCAGGCGCGGATCCGCAGACGCTGCCGTACCTGCGCGCCGTGGTGCGCGAGGGCCTGCGCGTCGGCATGGCCAACCCGGCGCGGCTGACGCGCGAGGTCGGCGCCGCCGGCCTGGCCGTCAGCGGCTTCTTGCTGCCGCCCGGCACCAAGGTCGGCGCCGCCGCCTACGTCTTCCACCACGACGACGCGACGTACCCGGAGCCGTTTGCCTTCCGCCCCGAGCGGTGGTTGGCCGGCGAGGGCCGTGGCGCCGGCGTCAGGGACCACTTTGCCTACGGACTTGGCGGGCGCGCCTGTCTGGGCCGCAACCTCGCCAACTGGCAGTTGTACTTGGTTGTGCGTGAGGTGGTGGCTAGCGGGGTACTCGAGGGCGCGAGGACGTGCAAGGACAAGATTGAGATTGTCGAGTGGTTCAACGCCGAGATCGAGGGACATGTGCTGGAAGTTGAGTGGTAGGGCGTCTCGTCGCGCATATGTAACTTCAAGACGCGGATTTTTCTCCTACCCCCAGGCTTTCCCGTGGCAACTTTCGTACGAAGCATGGTTGGAAATCTCGAAAACAATTATCCAGTGCTAAACTAACGATATCCTCTCGGCCTCGTACAGCCCATCCTTCCATCGTTGGATTGCTTCCCCTTGCATGTAGCCATAGGAATAACAAGCACCCAAAAGCTCATGCCGTCTTCCCCGAGCTTCCCTTGGGCGGATGACAAGTAGTAGCGGACACCCAAACGCCACGCATAAATTGTCACCTGGTTATGGACCCCACCTAGCCTAACACGATGTCGGTCATATTAGCAGCGGGAGACTCGGAGACGCGATAACTATATACCGTACTGAACAGCGATGATGCTTTTAGCTCGTTGGAGATGTTGATCCCGCCTATTCGAATGCCTGCCCAGAGGTTATCGATGGACGGTGCGCTACATTCAGAAAAGAATCTGCGAAATGTAAGCAGCGGGCCAGTGTCTTCGGGACTGGCAAACAATGTCGCGGCGGCAGCAGCTATTTCTGCGACAAAGTCAGAATTTTCAATCTAATCTGTGCGTGGATCATTTGCCCGTCATGGTCTCTTACCGGACATAGTATAATCTTGACCAAGCTCGGCCCACCAGAAGCAGTCATCAAATACAGTCTTTTGCAGGCCCTGCAAAGTTATGGGCTGTGGAGGAATCCAAGTCGAATTCAAGATCATAGAAACGTCCGAGGCGGCCACGCCTGTGAAGAATACATATATTATATTAGGATTGGGAATGAACACATGGATGAGAGCGATGAATCAACTTACCGCTCATTGTGGGATATCCGGCATCTTCTTCGGGCGTCGCTAACACTGAGCGAGAGGGTGGAGCAAGCCCGGGGATGAGCGTCCAAGCGCCGCCGCCGAGATATCCCAAACCCAGAATAGGTCCGTCTCCCAGTGGAGTGATGACTCCATGACTTTGAGCCCATCGGAATGCCGCAACAGTAGGGTCAAAATTGACCTTTTTAGGAGTCGTTAGTAGATCATAGCAAACCGTCAGTCAAGAGACAAAATTCAATTACCCTTGCGGCATCTATTAGGGGATTGTCATAATACACTATGAGCCTTATGACCAATGGAGTGCTAGGCGACTCTTGGTGTTGGAATAGCGACATTGGTGACCACACGCTAGCGGGAGTCGCGTGACCGCGCACGTGTGAAGGCACGTGCCGCGCGCAGACCTCCCGCCCGTACACACAAAACTCCGGTCGCCCTAGAACCTAGTTTAGTTCCTTAGATAGAATAGAACCAACATTACACCCCCCCCCTAACGGTAGATCTACCACCCTTAGACCTATAGGATCCCTACGTAGTTTAAGAACCACGAATACTAATTAGTGAGTGGTCAAATACTCATAGAGAAGTAACGTAAAGAGACGAGATCGTACTACCGACGTACGCGTACCGAACTTTCGAGGGAGGTACGAAAGTACGTACGATAGTATCTCGTACTACTACCTAGACGGAGCCCTTCTTTGAACTTTCGAGGAAAGAGAAGGATCTCTATCTAGAAGAATAAAGGAACTAAGCGTATAACGACGTTTATAGCTATAGGTCGGGAGCGACGTACGTATAACTAGAACCTATATTATACGTTACTATATAACCCCGCTATACCTACTAAACTCCCCTATATATACCCCGGTCGTACGATTACGACTAATTACTAATAACTTTATTAATATTATCGATACCCCGTTATCGCCGAAGATAGTATTAGCCTCAGGCGTAGGAAAAGGCCCGAATAAGGGTAACGACTCGTACGAAGATATTTAGGAGAAGAGTAATATCCTAGGTATAGTATAGAAGGCGAATATCGACTAGGACCTCTAGTACGAGGCCTAGACCCTAGATATTACCTATCCCCTTTAAGATGAGGAAGCTATAACCTACTTCGCCTATACGATAATAGAGATTATATAGTTTAATATAAACTTAAAGTAAATCTAATTATCCTTCTACGAGGAGTTCGAAGGATAAATAGTCGTATAATTTAATTAAGTTAATCGTATATTTAGGAAAGAGATAATTAATATCGCTACGAAGAAAGGCGTATAGATTATTAGCGCCCGAATCTCGGACTAACTTATAAATATTATAGAGGCGGTACTCCTAGAGCCTAATCTTCTATAGCCCCCTCTATTACTACCGTTAAAGGTGACGATAGTACTTCTATACCGCTTAGCGTACGAAGGAGAGGATATAAGAGGATTACCGACTCTAACCCTATCGTATATATATAGTAACTTATTATACGGGACGCTATATATCTAATACTCTAATATCCTACCGACCCGCCTAATCTATAACGGTATAATAGATAGTAGGAAGGTTACTATATTTAGTAAGTTATAAAAGTTATCGTATAACTATACTAGCCGACTATATAATATCCTCTATAATAAGGCTAAGTACTTCGTTAATATTTACTAGCGACTAGAGATCCTAGAGGATATATACTTCGTAGTCTTCCCGGAGATCCTATCCGATCGTACGGAGGACTATTACCTCTTATATATTAGTCCGGATAAGTATTAAGACGAGGTATATATTATACTCGATATATATTATTCGTAGTTCTCAAACTACGTAGGGATCCTACAGGTCTAAGGGTGGTAGATCTACCGTTGGGGGGGGGGTGCAATGTTGGTTCTATTCTGTCTAAGGAACTAAACTAGGTTCTAGGGCGACCGGAGTTTTGTGTATGCGGGCGGGAGGTCTACGCACGGCACGTATCTTCACACGTGCGCGGTCACGCGACTCCCGCTAGCGTGTAGTCACCAATATCGCTATTCCAACACTAGCAACTCTTCTTTTGTGACCGTACGTCTCCGGTCTTCCTTCCTATCGTAGATAACGCCTTCTCATCTCTCTCATATAACTCGGAGATAAGTCCCTCTCGAAATGACCTATTTCCGTGGTTTGCTTGACGTGATCGTGCTCTCGGTGTACTTCTTCATCGGATCATTATTTGCCTCAATCGTACGCTGCCTTGATCGTACGCTGCCTTATTTGCTTTTGTGTAACGACGAGATTGAGTTCGAGGTCCGTACGGAAGGGGCAGTAGGTCCGGGCCTTACCCTCTCGAGGCTGGCCGCCCGGGTATAAAGCAGCTCTTCTTTCCTGGCTCTTTTCCTTCTTCCCTTCTTCCTTATACCTCACTCTCTCTCTTATACCCGCGCGCGTGCTTTCCCTCTCCTCTCAGAAGCTCGCGCGTACCTGGTCTAGTATAATATAATGTCTTTTACTAAGGGTACGGCTACGACCGCCCTATTCGGCAGCGTTCCTTATTGTACGATAGGAGACGGATCTATCTGGATTCTGATTCCTACTACCTCGGAGGGTAATCGGCGTCTCCTTAGCTTTCTTACTATTAACGTACGATACCCTCGGGACTCTTTCTTTTATCGTACGATAAGTTAACTCGTACCTAGGACGACGAGCGTCGTATCGCCGCGATGCCCTCGGTCGATACCGAGGTGCGCGTAAACGCTAAAGACTTCGCTAACCTTAATACCTTCTTTACCAAGATTATTCGCCGCGAGTCGTACTTCCGTACGCTCCTTATTCACTCGTACGGTACGCGTATTCGTCGTTATATAAACCGGTATAGTAATCCGGAGTCTATTCCTCGCTTTCGCTACTATTTTCGCCTACCCGACTATTAGAATAGCGCCTATTCGTTATACGTCTAGTAATCGCGTAGTACGGTCTATTCGTACTCCCGTACGGGCTCGGTTTCGGGCGCCGAATCGGTACTTAGCGGTAGTAGTAGCGGCGGTGGAAGTCTAGGCGGTAGTTCGTTTGGGGGCTCGCCTAATTACCCGTAGTAGGGGCGTCTACCGTTATCTAGTTCGGGCTCGCGCCTGAACCCGATTACTTTTAATAGGAATACCCTCCTCCTTTAGCCTTAGCTTACGCCTTAGCTCTTCGTACGCTCGAGGAGGTTTCTTAGTACGGCTAGGGTCGTTCTTAGTATAGTATCTTTTCTCTATTATATAGGTTATATATTAAGTTTAAAATAAATTCCGGGGTTCTTTAGTAAATCTATACTAATATTATAGCCGTCGTAATATATTAGTATATAGTATGCTCTCCTCCCTTTACTCGTCCTCCTCCTTCTTCTCTAATCTATTTACGAATACCTCGATTCGTATAGTAATCTTACCGTCCTCTACTAGGCGTACGAGGGCTTGGTTAGGGTCCTTCTTAATAAGTACGTTAGTTAGGTTATCTCGTCCGTTAATCTATCTAACTTCCGAGATCTCCCGCCTTTCGTACGCTTCCCGTAGGTATATAATATCGATTATTAACCTCTTCTTACTCGTAGTTTTAAGTTTTACTAAGTAGTCGTATAGAGATCGAGAGTCCGTATAAATAACTACTAGTATCCGTACGATTCCTAGTATAGTCGTAATCCTAACGAGCGTTATATTAATTACGATACCGCTATCGAAGCCGCCTATTATACCGTAGAGTTCGCTTACTAGTATGCTCCTTATAATCCTCTTATACTTAGTAGAGGACTAGTAGATAATATTACCGGTTATTATATATAACTTCTCTATACGATCGTCTTCTATCCCTAGTACGATTAAGTATCCGAGCTATGATAATATATCCTTATTATTTACGAACGAGCTATCGGTATAGATAAATAGCTTCGTACGGTCGAGGTCTAGCGGTTAGTATCGAAGTCCTTGCTCTAGGTGGTCCATTTACTATTAGATTCGCTTATTTAGAGTTACGAAGTCTTCCTTCTTAGGTTCCTTTACCTAAGCCGCGACTAAGAGATCGTACGATACTTTAGGTTAGTAGATACTAGTAATATACGCTCCGCGCGTTCGCTAGGAGATATACTACTAGGGTGCGTCCTTATCCTTCGGGTTAATTAAGCTTAGTTACTTGGCCTATCCCTTCTACTTAATTATAATCTTAT
This sequence comes from Lasiosphaeria ovina, assembly GCA_033439765.1. Lineage (NCBI taxonomy): Eukaryota > Fungi > Ascomycota > Sordariomycetes > Sordariales > Lasiosphaeriaceae > Lasiosphaeria > Lasiosphaeria ovina. Next base: position 7,216,278 of record JAULSN010000002.1, on the reverse strand, counting down.
ATCCTTAAAGTTGGATCCGGCATCCGTTAAACTCGATCTAGGTATCGTACGTAAGGTACGACTTCGGCTTAGCCTTTAGCCCTACTTCTTTAAGCTTGGCTTCCTCCTTCCTAGAGAACTCGGGAGTGGCTAGCGTAAGTATATCGTCCGTTTATATTCTAGTAATGCCGAATTCCTTCTAGCCGTCCTAGGTATAGAATAGGCAGGGGTCGTACGTCGACGTACGTATACCTAGCTTCTCGATATAGTACTAGGCGTACGTCTTAAACTAATATACTCCTAACTCTACTAGTCTATAGAGTAGCCTTCGGATCTAAAGTACCGTTCCCTTTAGATACTTATCTCTAAGTTCCTTAGGGAGTCGTACGATAATCTTTCGCTATAGCGGATCCTTGGACTAAGTATACGCTTGGGTAATATCGCGTAGCTCGATTCGTATATTAAACCTCTTCTCTAATAAGGGTACTAGTACGAGAATTAGGCGCTGGCTCATCCTCTAGATAGTTAGGGCCTAGGTAAGGATCTCCTTCTTATCCTCGTCTTTGTACCCCTAAACGATAAGTCTAGACTTCTCGTACGGGACTATCTCCTTTCCCTTTATCTCGCGTACGAGCCGAGTATTATATATCCGGAGCTTTCTATACTCTTCCTTATTATACCGGATAACCTCGATAATATATACGATTAAGAGGGCGTCGATCTCCTTAGCGTCCGACTCCTCGAACGGGTTACTTAGTATAGTAATCTTCCCTTCTTCTCGTAGTTAGATCGCTAGTTATTATACGTTACGTTCCCTCTAGGTTATATTAATCGTACTCTATATTAGGGTTAGGATAGGATTCTTTCTCAGTCGTCCCCTTCCTCTCTTAATAGGTATAAGAACTAGTTCTATAGGATTAGGATCTAGTACGTTAGGAATAGGGTTAAGTACGCTAGGAATAGGTTCTTAACCTTAATCGTACGTAACGTCTGGATTCTTATCTCGATAGTACGGCTTGACTTATATAATTCTGAACGTCTTTAGCCCGCTCTATATCTCGATAGTAACGTTAGCGTAGTCTTTTACGATAACTAGGTAGGGGCCTTCCTACTTCTTATCCTTACCTTCTCGCTAAACGAGTACCTCGCTCCTTAGGGGTAGTACGAGGATGTCGTCCGTCCGTAGGCCGTTCCTGGTATTTAACGTACGATTAATATTGACCTACGTACGTATCTCGCGTAGTATCTTCATCGCTTTCTATACTATTAATGCTCGCTCCTTAATCTCCGGCGACGGTAGCGAGTCGTAGTTAATTCAGGGGTATACTCCGAAGACTAGGAGCGTAGGTATAAGTCCGTCTAGGCCGGCGGTATCGTTTAAGGCCTTAATAGCTATCTAGAGTATAGTTTCATTATCCGTACGATAGCTAAGCTTATAGTAAAGGATATCGTACGCCCGCTCCAAGGGGCGGTAAGCTCGCTCGACCTTTCCGACTACCTAGTATACCTCGATTAGTATCTCCTTATAAGAGATACTTATGATTCTCGTATTATTCTTAAATTCCTTAGATACGAAGTTAGTACCTGGATCGTACGAGACGATATCTAGTAGTCCTTAATAGATATAGATCTAGTATCGATATAGTACGTTCTACGTATTATTTACCGATATCGATCGTACGAACGTAGCTGTGACAGCGGTTAATAACAACTAGGAAAAGGATCGCTAATATAGCTATACCATAGTCTAAGGATTCTAAGGTGAAGAAGAAAGGAAGAAAATCTACAAAGGTGCGATTATGGTCGCGGGGTAAGTATGGGCTAGGGCTCAGGGAGCACGGACCTCTGGGGCTTGCGGGAGGTCACGTACGACTAATCCTAATCGGGGCTAGTAATAAGCTTAAATCCGTAGTAGGGCCTTGGCGCTGGTGCCGACCGTGATATTACTCCCCCCTTCCGAAAAAGGCTCGCCCTCGAGTCCTTTATATAAAAAGAAAAAAAAAAAAATTTATAGCTACTAATAGTAATCGAACAAGTAACCTTCTAGAATAAACCGCTTTATTTCTTTCGTATTAATCGGCGTATACGTATAACTCCGGAGTCCATCGCTATATTATCGTCTTCGTAAGGTGGATCAATTTCGTCGCGCTCGTACGCCTCGCGCTACTATTATAGTCGCTTCGGCGGGCCTATATTATCGGGGTGTTAGTTATAGAAGTCGGCCAACTTTAGGGGCGTATTCTTGAATCCTAATATATCGTACTACGTTAGATCTGGATCCTATCTACGCTATTCTACCTAGTATTAGAGCACGTTTCCGTTTATTCGGGAAGTAATAATCTTATCTACTTCCTATTCCTCCTTATTATTAAATAGCTCTCCTAGCGGGTTATCGTTAGCCTATCCCGGTACGGGGTTATTTAGGTACTTCCTTAGGCGATCGGCGTAAAATACTAAGGAGCCCTTCTAATCGTCCGGGACTTCTAGTTAGTAGGAGTATCCTACTATACTAAGGATCTTATAGTGGCGGCGTATTAACGGGTAGTCTAGCTTATCGCTCGGGCGGTTAATAGACTAGGATTTCTTAATAATAAAGACGTAGTCGCCGGGACCGAAGTCAGGTTCCCTACGATACTTATTAGCCTACTTCGCCTACCTCTACTATACTAAACGTATCGTATCTTTAGCTAAGTTGATAAATCCCTATATACGTTTCGTTATATCCTAAGCTTCTTATCTATTGAGCCGTTCGCGGTAGGGAATAGTAGTATCGAGGGGGGTCCTCGCGCTCTAGTCGAACGGTAAGTTTATCGGGAAACCTATTAGGACCTCGTATAGGGATAGTCCTATACTATTATATAGTAAGGAGCCCGCTACGGCGTCTATAGCGGGTATCGCTCTAAATTAGTTATCCTAATAATAGTTAACGAAAGGTCGTAGACGTTAGTCGATATATTAGTTTATGATTTCTACTTAGCCGGCGCTCTAAGAGTATTTAGTAGAAGAGAGCTTCTACTTAATCCCGAGTAGTCTAGATATTTCGTCGGTAAAGTCCGTTATGAACTAGGGTCCTCGATCCGATCCGACTTCGTAAGGTAATCCGAATACTCGATAGGGTCCCTTATAGTATATTAGGGTAGCGTCCTTAGCCGTGGCGTTCTTATAATAGGGGATATACTAGGGTTACTTACTAAGTCTATCTACTATTACGAGAATATTATCGAATCCGTATCGGTCTAAGGGTTAGCTTTTGAAGTTAATAACTATCGAAGACTAAGGCCGGAGTAGAATAGGTAAGGGATATAGCAAACTAGGGGTCTTATCCCTAGGGTAGCGTACTAGTTAGTAGGCTATATAGTTCGTAATATATTAGTTGGAGAACGTCCTTATTTCGGGCTACTAGTAGTATAGCTTTAAGAGTTTGAAAGTTTTATTACGCCCGGGATAAGCCGTAATAATTCTATTATGAACCTCTTTTATAAGTAATATCCGGAGGTTATCCTTTCCTAAGACTACTAGTTTTCTATCGCGCGTAAGGAGTCCTGATTCGGATAGGGCGAACTTAGTATCTCCCTATTACGCTCTCTCTCGCTATACGCTCATCTCCGGATCCTTACGATTAGCGGTAATAATCTCGTCGATAACCTCGATACCTAAAGGTTAAGCTAGCGGTTCGTCGTTCTCTAGGAGGGAGATCTTTAGGGCTAGCGTACTAGTCTACTCCGGGGAGGGGAGTTCATCTCCTTTGTCCCAGGCTAGTATACTAATTTATCCCTCTAGTAGCTTAAAGATCCGTATATAACGTTCCGCTTTACGCTTCGCTTTAATAGTAACTAGATCTTCTATTTTACGGGAGAGCGCGTCCGCTATAATATTCTCCTTCCCTAGTCGATATATAAACTAGACGTTATATCGTAATAAATCATCCTACTAGTTCGCTTATTGCTAACCTAGTAGTCTCTTCTCCGAATAGAACTTAAGAGCCTTATAGTCGGTAATAGCGAGGAATGGTTTTTATAACCCCTATAATATAGTACGCTAGGTTTCCAGACCTCTAACGATAACGAGGAGCTCTTTGTCTTATATCGGGTAATTGTACTTGGCTCCTTATAGGGTTTCCGAATAATAGGCTATTAGGTACTATTCGCTATCCTCCCCTATCTACGTAAGTACTCCTATAACTACGCCGTTCGAGGAGTCCGTTTCTATACGGGTTTCTACGTAGAAATCGAAGTATCCGAGTAGTAGGGCGGTAAGTAGGGAGTGCTTAAGCTCCTCAAATACCTCCTAATAATAGGGTGACTATACGAATAGTTAGTCTTTCCTCGTAAGGTCCGTTATAGGGCGGGCTATCCGGCTATAATCTTTAATAAACCGGCGGAAATAGTTATAGAACCCGAGGAAAGACTAGATCCCTTTTACGGTCGTAGGCCTTTCCTAGTTTCTAATTACGGAGGTCTTTTCTGGGTCTACGCGTATACCGTCTTTTCCGATAATAAAGCCTAAGTAGCGAGTCTCGGTAACGTAGAACTCGTATTTCTTAATATCGGCCTAGAGGCCGTACTCTCTTAACTTAGCGAGGACCTTTTTAATATACTCCTTATATTCCTCTAGGGAGTTAGAAAAGATAAGAATATTATCGATATAGGTACTATAGAATATATCGAGGTATTCTACTAATACTTCGTTAATAAATCGCTAGAAAGTGGCGGGTCTATTAGTTAACCCGAAGGGTAGGACTCGGTACTAGTAGGACCCGTACCTTATCCTGAACGCGGTCAATTCGATATTATCGTCGTAGATTCTTAGCCTATAGAAGGCTTGCCGGATATCGATTTTAGTAAAGATCTTCTTACTAGTAATTAGCGCGAGGGTCTCGTCGATAAGGGGGATCGGGTACCGATCCTTCCGGGTAATTAAGTTCAGTCGTCGGTAGTCGATATAAAAACGGAGTCCTCCTCCAGGCTTAGCTACTATTAGTACCGGGGCTACCTAGGGGGCTGAGCTAGGCTCGATAAATCCCTTTTATAGGTACTCCATAATATATATACGATAAGCCTCTAGTTCCTCTAGAGATATCTTATAGAGAGGGCTATAGATAAGGTCTTTCTCTAGGGTCTTACCTTCTAATAGCTCGATACGGTGATTAGCCTTTCCTGGGCGGTAGGGTACGCGAACGTCCGATTCGGCTTTACTAAAGACGTCTAGGAAATTATAGTACGCTATAGGGACGGTCTGGATAATTTTCTCAGCCAGATCTATATCGTCTTTTAGTAACTACTATTCCCGGCGGTCCTAGATATACCGGTCTAGCTCATATAACGATATAATATAGATAGAGTCCTGCGCCTTATGGGCCGTCTTAAGGAATGATATAGCTCTAACTATACGTAGGTTAGGTGTACGCTCTTTATACTAGCTAATAGCGTCTCGCTTTATCTTATATCGCCCGCGAATATCCGTTTCCGGGTATAAGGAAGTAATCGTTACCTTCGGTTAACTTGGTTCCGGTAGGCTTGGTTGACCTTCCTTATTATCGCCACTACTACTATTATAGAGTTCCCGCTCTATACGGTTTAGCTCGCGTTACTGGAAGTTACTAGACGACGACCTCCGGGGTTATTAGTTAAGGAAGCGAACTTTCTTTAGACGGGGAGTAGTGGGGGTAGGCGTAGGAGAAGTGGTAGGTTCTAGTTCAATAGCTTATTACTCTAGGATCTTAATTCGATTACGGATACTACGTCTATCCTAACGTCGTTTATCCTCGGCGTCTATAGCCCGTTACCTCCGTACTATATCCTCCTAATAGCTCTTGCTCTTAAGAAGCTTAGTCTTCCCGACCGGGATATCTATCTAGTACCGTAGGTCGATATTCTAGTCGGGGGGGAATAGTAGGCGTTACTTTATATAGTCCGCCTATACGTCGTAGTACGCGAACTAGTTCTTACTAATAAGGATATCGTACCTTATCTCGAGTACGATTATTTATTTATTATAAATAGTTCGCCCTTATATACGGAGGTGCCCTCGTACTAGCCTACTAATATCCTATATAGGCTTGCCTCGATAGTCGGAAACTCCTCTCTTACGAAAGTTATCTAGTTAATCGGACTATAGGTGCTTTACTATTCGTTTAGCGAATCTGGGGCTTATAAATATATAACTATCTACTCCCGTATCTATTAATACGTTAGAAGTAGAAAGAGAAAATCCATTATTAGCTATACTATAATTATAGAGGAAGGAACCTCTACCGATAAGGGGGCTAATATCGAAGGAACTATTACTTAATTATTCTAACGAGATGCCTTATCTTAGTATACTTAATCCTATCTTCTTCTTCGTCGATCTTAGGGATATATTCCCTAGGAGGGAGTCCTTATTTCCTAGGGCGCTTAGTTTATTAACTCGATATCGGTATTATTATTATCGCTTATTGACGAAGATTGGCTACTATCTTCCTCCGAGTCCGAATTAAATTACTATATAATAGCTCGGATTTTGGCTTCCTATTAGCGACGAGCTTGCTCCTTAAGCGGGTAATTATTCTAGACGTAGCCTTTCTCGCGGTATACGAAGTAACGACCTTCCTTAGTAAGCTATATAGCTTCGGTCTTATTAGGACGTAGGGGAAGCGACGGGGAGTTACCCGAGGCTACCGGCTTCGGGTTCCTAATAGGGGTATTAGGGCGGTAACTACCGCCGCGGCGAGTCTTATCTTTCTTTACGGTAGGAACTAGGTCCTTCTACTTAGCCTCTTTTCGCTAACGTACGTTAGTGAAATTTCGGGTAATGCTTTATCCGTACTTGGCGACGCTCTCGAAAGTAGCGTCCGGGGCCAAGAATATAGGTATTATAGCGGTAATATAGCTGGGGTGAATCTTACGGCGGAACTCTATAATCCATTCCGACTTCGGTTTACGGACCTTACTTGCTAAACGAATAAACTTATTCTTGAACTTAATATAGTCGTTACCGACGTTTTCTATAGCTAACTTATCGTAGTTATCCTAAGCGGTCTTAAGGCGATTCGGGTTATACTATTCGGACTAGATAAGATCGAGTAAGGCGTTACTAATAGTGATTAGTTTAGGGTAGTTATTCGATATATAGGGATTAATCGTATCCGAGGCTACGCCTACTAAATAGTTCTCGATATACGCTATACGTACGCGGTCGGTAGTGAAGTAGTTAGCGTTACCTTCTAACTTATTTATTAAGTATCGATAGAAGATCTCGAATTCTACCTTATCTACGTCGGGGTCGGCGTTTTAGGGCTTTAGGCTATTAATCTTTACGGAACGGGTAGCTCGCTAGGTCGAGGTCTCTAATAGGGCCGGTATAGTACGGGGTAGGCGGCTACGGTTCCTAATAGTATTCTAGGTACTAATATTAATATTGATCGTAATCGAGGGGTCGGGAATAGAAGTGACCGATAGAGTCGGGTTCGGAGTATTTAGGTTCTTGAGCTTACGATTCTCGACGGCTTACTCGGCGATTATTTATTAGAGGTCGAACGTATCGGCGACCTTGTCTTATAATTCTTACTCTAAGCTAGCGATACGGACTTAGGTATCGCTAAGAGCGACGTTAGGGTTCTTTAGTACCTCTTCGATATTCTAGGTAAATACTTTAGTCTACTAGAAAAGAAGTTCCTAATTAGTATCTAGTCGGCTGGCGGTGGTTAGTAATTCGGCGCTCTAGGCTCGAAAAGCGGCTATAGCGATAGCTCGGAACTTGAATTCCTAGTATATAGCGTCTTTATTATCTTTTACTATACGGGCGAAGTCATCTCGTAAGTAGAGTCTATTAAAAGCGGGCTAAGTATCGATACCTTTATTAGTTATCGGGCGGAAATGAAAAGCTACTCCTATAGTCGCTCGGCGACCGTAATACTCGGTAATCTTACCTATACGAAGTACGGCATTAGTACGCCATTAGTCGGTCGTCATCTCGAAGCGTTCCCTAGGCATTTCGGCTATAATGACTCGCTTATAGAACTCGAGCTAGGTCTCGTTTTCATCGATAGTAGTACGCGGGTTAGTAATATTAAGGGATAGGCGCGACGCTCCGCGTACTACTCCTATTCGTATTAGATTAGGGTACTACGTTATAATCTTATCTTACGGCGGTATTATAGCGTCCAACGCTATAGGGTTATAGTCAACTTCAGTTCTAGCCTTCTATATAGTAGTAGCGGCTTCTTCGGGGGATCTCGGTATCGTAACGGAGATACTTTAAGTCTTCGGTCGGGGTTCGTTAGGTCAATCTTATTAGTCGGTTTCTTCTTCTTCAGGTCGGTGGGATATTAGAAAGCCTTCCTAGGCGGTGGATATTAACCTTAGAATGATGTAATAGCGGTTAATAGTAACTAGGAAAAGGATCGCTAATATAGCTATACTATAGTCTAAGGATTCTAAGGTGAAGAAGAAAGGAAGAAAATCTATAAAGGTGCGATTGTGGTCGCGGGGTAAGTATAGGCTAGGGCTCAGGGAGCACGGACCTCTGGGGCTTACGGGAGGTCACGTACGACTAATCCTAATCGGGGCTAGTAATGAGCTTAAATCCGTGGTGGGGCCTTAGCGCTGGTGCCGACCGTAATAGTAGCTACCTGGAATAATATCGCCAAATTAATAACGTATAATACCTTCTTTCCCTTAAGCTAAACGATATCGATAACGACTTCGTAATTGAATTCGTACTCGTCCTTAATCGTGAACTTGAACCGTTTAGGTACCGGGTCGTACGTTTAGTAGTAGTAGTAGACTTTCTCGATCTCCTTAAGGATCTTCTTACGTACGTCCTCGTGCCCGGCCTTCTTTAGAAGTTTATAAAGCTTATCCGTACGAGGGTGTCCGAATCGACGGTAAAGTCTCCTTAGTTCTAGTTCAGTTAGGTAGACTCCTACCTCGATAGGGCTAGTATTAAAGAAAGCATATCCCTATTTCCGTACGACTAGAATCTTTATACTATCCTCTTATACGATAACGTTCTCGACGTTATTAAAGAACGCCTTCATCCGATCCGTATCCCCTAAGCTTAATAGGAATGGGGTTACCGTTTCGAGGATATAGTACGTAACTTTGCCGATCGCGTTCTCCATAAGGATCGTTCCGATAGAAGTCTTAGTATTTCTACCGCCAAAACGGATCTCGGCCGTACCCGGCTTCTAGGTAATCTTCGTACGAGGGTTCTCCCTCAAGTACGCTTTAACTTAGCACTTTCTAACGGTCGATACTTAGGCGGCTCCGGTATCCTAGAGTTCGCCCTAGTATATCGTCGTATACTAGTTCCCGAGGACGAATTAGTAGGCGGGTTACTTCCCTTATTCTTAGTATATATCCTCGCCGAACGTACGATAAATATATGCCTTATCTTAGAGGAACTATACGGCTTAAGCCTTCTCTTTATCCTAACTCTCGTCCTCCGATTCCTCCTCGCTTTCCTCGTCGTTAGTCTCGGGCGCGGTACCTTTATATCTAACGAGGAAGTATATAAAGTCCTCTTAATTCTCTAGAGTCTCGTACGCTTAGAGGTATACTCGTCGGGATTTCTCCCTCTCCTCTTTCGAGTAGTTTATTAACTAGTATCCCTCCTTCTTATATATAAAGTATTTCTTATCCTTCGTACGTACGTCCTTAAATCTCGTACGAGGGCGATAAGACGAGTCTTATCGATTAAATAGACGCTTATAGAACTTCGGCTTATCGTCTCCGCGATTTAATCGGTATCGTTAGTCGATATAGTTCTAGTCGTACGTCTCTATATAATACTGGCTTATCGCTTTCCTATCGTTTACGACCTTAAGAGCCGTCCGGAGTTTATCGAAGAGTACTTCGTATATAGTCCTCTAATCTATTAGTACGGACTCGAACTCCTTAATTCCTACGAAGGCTCGTATAATCGTGGTATATAGTACGATCTCGCCTTAGTAACCTTCTCCTAGTACGCGTTATACGAGCCTAAGCTTGTCGAATATCTTCTCGAGGAGCTTACGGGCTAGTACGTCTGGGTTCTCTTCGCGTATCTTAGTAAAAGTAAGAGTCGTCTAATCTAAGTAGTACTCTATATAATTGACCGTCGTATTGAAGTACGTATCGAGTATGACGTACACCTCGTCCTAACGCTTATCCGGACTAATATACGAGAGGTAGTAGTCCTCCGTACGATCGGATAGGATCTCCGGGAAGACTACGAAGTATATATCCTCCGGGATCTCCAGTCGCTAGTAGATACTAACGAAGTACTTGGCCTTATCGTAGAGGATATCGTACGGTCGGCTAGTATAATTACGCGATGACTTCTACGACTTACTAAATACGGTAACCTTCCTACTATTTACTATACTATTATAGATTAGGCGGGTCGGTAGGATATTAGAGTATTAGATATATGGCGTCCCGTATAATGGGTTATTATATATATACGATGGGGTTAGAGTCGGTAATCCTCTTATATCCTCTCCTTCGTACGCTGGGCGGTATAGAAGTACTATCGTCACCTTCGGCGGTGGTGGTAGAGGGGGCTATTAAAGATTAGGCTCTAGGAGTACCGCCTCTATAATATTCATAAGTTAGTCCGAGATTCGGGCGCCGGTAATCCGTACGCCTTTCTTCGTAGCGATATTAATTATCTCTTTCCTAAACGTACGATTAACTTAATTAAATTATACGACTATCCATCCTTCGAACTCCTCGCGGAAGGACGATTAGATTTGCTTTGAGTTTATATCGAACTATATAATCTCTATTATCGTACGGGCGAAGTAGGTTATGGCTTCCTCGTCTTAAAGGGGATGGGTAATATCTGGGGTCTGGGCCTCGTACTAGAGGTCCCAGTCGATATTCGCCTTCTATACCGTACCTGGGATATTACTCTTCTCCTAGATATCTTTATACGAGTCGTTGCCCTTACTCGGGCCTTTTCCTACGCCCGAGGCTAATACTATCTTCGGCGATAGCGGGGTGTCGATAATATTAATAAAGTTATTAATAATTAGTCGCGATCGTACGACCGGGGTATATATAGGGGAGTTTAGTAGGTATAGCGGGGTTGTATAGCGGCGTATAATATAGGTTCTAGTTATACGTACGTCGCTCCCGACCTATAGCCGTAAACGTCGTTATACGCTTAGTTCCTTTATTCTTCTAGATAGAGATCCTTCTCTTTCCTCGAAAGTTTAAAGAAGGGCTCCGTCTAGGTAGTAATACGAGATACTATTACACGTACTTTCGTACCTCCCTCGAAAGTTCGGTACGCGTACGTCGGTAGTACGATCTCGTTTCTTCACGTTGCTTCTCTATAAGTATTTAACTACTTACTAATTAATATTCGTAGTTCTCAAACTATATAGGGATCCTATAGGTCTAAGGGTGGTAGATCTACCGTTAGGGGGGGGGGTGTAATGTTAGTTCTATTCTATCTAAGGAACTAAATTAGGTTCTAGGGCGACCGGAGTTTTGTATGTGCGGGCGGGAGGTCTGTGCGCGGCACGTGTCTTTATACGTACGCGGTTACGCGACTCCCGCTAGCGTGTGGTTACTAATGTCGCTATTCTAATATATACTTTAATATAACGGTTAATTATATAGAGTATTACTTAGATTAGACGACTCTTACTTTTATTAAGATACGTAAAGAGAACTTAGATATACTAGCTTATAAGCTCCTTAAGAAGATATTCGATAAGCTTAGGCTCGTATAACGTATATTAGGAGAAGGTTATTAAGGCGAGATTATACTATATATTATAATTATACGAGCCTTCGTAGGAATTAAGGAGTTCGAGTCCGTACTAATAGGTTAGAGGACTACGTACGAAATACTCTTTAATAAACTCCGGACGGCTCTTAAAGTCGTAAGCGATAGGAAAGCGATAAGCTAGTATTATATAGAGACGTACGACTAGAATTATATCGACCGACGATACTAATTAAATTACGGAGACGATAAGCTGAAGTTCTATAAGTATCTATTTAATTAACGAGACTCGTCTTATCGCCCTCGTATAAGATTTAAGGACGTATATACGAAGGATAAGAAATACTTTATATATAAGAAGGAGGGATACTAATTAATAAACTACTCGAAAGAGGAGAAGGAGAAATCCCGACGAGTATACCTCTAAGCGTACGAGACTCTAGAGAATTAAGAGGACTTTATATACTTCCTCGTTAGATATAAAGGTACCGCGCCCGAGACTAACGACGAGGAAAGCGAGGAGGAATCGGAGGACGAGAATTAGGATAAAGAGAAGGCTTAAGCCGTATAGTTCCTCTAAGATAAGGTATATATTTATTATATATTCGGCGAGGATATATATTAAGAATAAGGGAAGTAACCCGCCTACTAATTCGTCCTCGGGAATTAATATACGATAATATACTAGGGCGAACTTTAAGATACTGGAGCCGCCTAAGTATCGACCGTCGGAAAGTACTAGGTTAAAGCGTACTTAAGGGAGAACCCTCGTATAAAGATTACTTAGAAGCCGGGTACGGCCGAGATCCGTTTTAGCGGCGGAAATACTAAGACTTCTATCGGAACGATCCTTATAAAGAACGCGATCGGTAAAGTTATATACTATATCCTCGAAATGGTAACCCTATTCCTATTAAGCTTAGGGGATATGGATCGGATAAAGGCGTTCTTTAATAATATCGAGAACGTTATCGTATAAGAGGATAGTATAAAGATTCTAATTATACGGAAATAGGGATATACTTTCTTTAATACTAGCCCTATCGAGGTAGGAGTCTACCTAATTAAATTAGAATTAAGAAGACTTTACTATCGATTCGGATACCCTTATATAAATAAGCTTTATAAACTTCTAAAGAAGGCCGGGTATAAGGATATACGTAAGAAGATCCTTAAAGAGATTAAGAAAGTTTATTACTACTACTAAACGTACGACCCGGTACTTAAATGGTTTAAGTTTACGATTAAGGACGAGTATAAATTTAATTATAAAGTCGTTATCGATATCGTTTAACTTAAGGGAAAGAAGGTATTATATATTATTAATATAGCGATATTATTCTAAGTAGCTATATTCGTACGATCGATATCGGTAAATAATATATAGAACGTACTATATCGATATTAGATTTATATCTATTAAGGACTATTAAATATCGTCTTATACGATCTAGGTACTAACTTCATATTTAAGGAATTTAGGAATAATACGAGAATTATAAGTATTTCTTATAAGGAAATACTAATCGAGGTATATTAAGTAGTCGGAAAGGTCGAGCGAGCTTACTACCCCTTAAAGCGGGCGTACGATATCCTTTACTATAAGCTTAGCTATTGTACGGATAATAAAATTATACTCTAAATAGCTATTAAGGCCTTAAATAATACCGCCGGCCTAGACGGACTTATACCTACGCTCCTAGTCTTCGGAATATACCCCCGAATTAACTACGACTCGCTACTATTACCGGAGATTAAGGAGCGAGTATTAGTAGTATAGAAAGCGATAAAGATATTATACGAGATATATACGTAGGTTAACGTTAATTATACGTTAAATACTAGGAACGGCCTACGGACGGACGACGTCCTCGTACTACCCCTAAGGAGTAAGGTACTCGTTTAGCGAGAAGGTAAGGATAAGAAGTAGGAAGGCCCCTACCTAATTATCGTAAAAGACTACGCTAACGTTACCGTCGAGATATAGAGTAGGTTAAAGACGTTTAGAATTATATAAGTTAAGCCGTACTATCGAGATAAGAATCTAGACGTTACGTACGATTAAGGTTAAGAACCTATTCCTAACGTACTTAACCCTATTCCTAACGTACTAGATCCTAATCCTATAGAACTAGTTCCTATACCTATTAAGAGAGGAAGGGGACGACCGAGAAAGAATCCTATCCTAACCCTAATATAGGGTACGATTAATATAACCTAGAGGGAACGTAATATATAATAACTAGCGATCTAACTATAAGAAGAAGGGAAGATTATTATATTAGGTAACCCGTTCGAGGAGTCGGACGCTAAGGAGATCGACGCCCTCTTAATTATATACGTTATCGAGGTTATCCGGTATAATAAGGAAGAGTATAGAAAGCTCCGGATATATAATACTCGGCTCGTACGCGAGATAAAGGGAAAGGAGATAGTCCTATACGAGAAGTCTAGACTTATCATTTAGGGGTACGAAGACGAGGATAAGAAAGAGATCCTTACCTAAGCCCTAACTATTTAGAGGATAAGCTAGCGCCTAATTCTCGTACTAGTACCTTTATTAGAGAAGAGGTTTAATATACGAATCGAGTTACGCGATATTACCTAAGCGTATACTTAGTCTAAGGATCCGCTATAGCGAAAGATTATCGTACGACTCCCTAAGGAACTTAGAGATAAGTATCTAAAGGGAACGGTACTCTAGATCCGAAGTGTCACGGTCGCTATAGGGGCTCATATAACAGGATTAATTCTATTGGCTGTATTGTATTTAGGGTGTGGCCTATGCGCACAGCTCGCACGTGCTCAGCCTTTGGCTCGCACCACTACCTATTTCCCCGCGCCCTACGCGGTCCCTACGATAGATCTTCTTTTTCCTTCCTTAGCTTTAAATCCACATTCGTTACTATATTGAACCGTTGACTTCCTTGCGGGCCGTCATATCATTTAAAGCTCATTTCTACACGCTTGAGAAAGGCTGTAGATCTTATTCTTCTTTTCTAGTAATTACGCGCGCGATTTTTTTTCCATTCAAATACCAACTTGGCCGCGGTTAATAGCGCGAAAGACAGCCCACTAGTCGGCATACTTCGCGGGCCCCAGTAGCCAATCGACAGGTCCCTAAATGCCCTCAATTTCGTCGCCCTCAATCGCTTCCGACCTAACGACCTGAACGCCCAGGTTTTTAATCACCGAAATCTTCCCTGCTTTTCCAGCAGTGTGCGAGAAAGTAGAACCCTGTGGCCAGGTAGCGGACCGCCGGACCCCGAACCGAACTGAATAGACTTGAACTTAATATTCGGACCTTCGTCAGGTTGACCTTCGATCAACCTTCCACGAAGCCAGCCGACTGGCCCGATCGATCGGCAAGATGAACTCCGATAACCAGATCTTTCAACTTCAACATGCCGTCAATCAGCATGAAGAAACCATCAAGGCGTTACACCAAGACAACAACAATCTTACCGCCAGGCTCACGACCTTGGAGAGCAATATGTCGTTGATCATAGAGCTGTTAACTAGCCGAAGCTCCCGCCCGAAGGCGAGCATTCCTGACCCAGAGAAATTTACCGGCTCTGAGTTTTCTTGGGATACTTGGTTCCCTACCATTAAGGCCAAACTACGAATCGATGGACCTGCGATCGGAAACGACGAAGCCCAGTTTTTCTACGTCTACGGCCGACTTGATCCAAAGATTCAAGCCTTAGTAATACCTCAGCTAACCGAAGCTGAAGACAACGATATATACGACGCTCAGACCCTATTGGATTAGTTGGAACGTCTACACGACGACCCTAATAAGGTCGAGAACGTACAAGATAAGTTCCATACGAGTAAACAACGTAATAATGAAGCTATTACCAGCTTCCTTATGCGTTTCGAGCGGTTGATATATAAAGCCCGAGCCAATCACTGGCTTGACGATGTTAAGATCTCCCTCTTGCGCCGGGGACTTAATAAGGCCACTCGCGATCGCCTTAAAGTCTAACTCAACGTCCCGAAGGACTATAATGACTTCGTCAAGCTTCTTCAGAAGTTGAGCGGCCCTGGTATTTATCAGATAGGTTAATCGTACGGTAGCTCAAAGGACTATATAGACAAGATGGATATTAGCCATATTAGCAACTTCAATATTAAAGATATGGAATATATTACGGACTTAGAACCTTCCGAGGATGACCGCTCGGAATGCCCTTAACCCCGCGAATATATTAATCTGGCTGCCCTACATACTAATAAAGCCCGGATGGATTAATAATTTTACGATGACCTATCTAATTGACCGGTCTAATAACTGCCTGTTAAGCCATAGCGCGTCCTGACAGACCTGTATAATACATACCTATATATTAGTCCTTGTACCTATATATAGCTGCGAACGACTATTAATAGCCCGACTGATAGTTCCTGACGGCCCGTTAATAACAACTTCGTCTTCAAATGCGGAAACCCCGGATTTGAACGATTCAGGCCTTACGGCTTGACCTGACGGTTTTCCAAGGATGGATTTGAACGTATCGGGGCGATGCTTTTTTCGAGGGGGGGATGATGTCACGGTCGCCACAGGGGCTCACATGACAGGATTGATTCTATTGGCTGCATTGTATTTAGGGTGTGGCCTGTGCGCACAGCTCGCACGTGCTCAGCCTTTGGCTCGCACCACTACCTATTTCCCCGCGCCCTGCGCGGTCCCTGCGATAGATCTTCTTTTTCCTTCCTTAGCTTTAAATCCACATTCGTTACTGCATTGAACCGTTGACTTCCTTGCGGGCCGTCACACGAAGGCTACTCTATAGACTAGTAGAGTTAGGAGTATATTAGTTCAAGACGTACGCCTAGTACTATATCGAGAAGCTAGGTATATATATATCGACGTACGACCCCTACCTACTCTATACCTAGGACGGCTAGAAGGAATTCGGTATTATTAGAATATAAATGGACGATATACTTACGCTAGCCACTCCCGAGTTCTTTAGGAAGGAGGAAGCTAAGCTTAAAGAAGTAGGGCTAAAGGCCAAGCCGAAGTCGTACCTTATATACGATACCTAGATCGAGTTTAACGGATACCGGATTTAACTTTAAGGATACGAGATTATAGTTAAGTAGAAGGGATAGGCTAAGTAACTAAGCTTAATTAACCTAAAGGATAAGAACGTACCCTAGTAATATATCTCTTAGTAAGTACGTAAAGCGTATATTACTAGTATTTACTAACTTAAAGTATCGTACGATCTCTTAGTTACGGCTTAAGTAAAGGAACCTAAGAAGGAAGACTTTATAACTCTAAATAAGCGAATCTAATAATAAATAGACTACCTAGAACGAGGACTTCGATACTAACTACTAGACCTCGACCGTACGAAGCTATTTATCTATACTAATAGCTCGTTTATAAATAATAAGGATATATTATTATAATTCGGATACTTAATCGTACTAGGGATAGAGGACGATTATATAGAGAAGTTATATATAATAACTAGTAATATTATTTACTAGTCCTCTACTAAATATAAGAGGATTATAAGGAGCGTACTAGTAAGCGAACTTTACGGTATAGTAGGCGGCTTCGATAGCGGTATCGTAATTAGTATAACGCTCGTTAGGATTATAACTATACTAGGAATCGTATAAATACTAGTAGTTATTTATACGGACTCTCGATCTCTATATAACTACTTAGTAAAACTTAGAACTATAAGTAAGAAGAGGTTAATAATTAATATTATATACCTACGGGAAGCGTACGAAAGGCGGGAGATTTCGGAAGTTAGATAAATTAATAAACGAGATAACTTAGCTAATATACTTATTAAGAAAGACCCTAATTAAGCCCTCGTACGCCTAATAGAGGATAGTAAGATTATTATACGAATCGAGGTATTCGTAGATAGATTAAAGAAGAAGGAGGAGGATAAGTAAAGGGAGGAGAGTATACTATATACTAATATATTACGACGGCTATAATACTAATATAGATTTATTAAAGAACCCCGGAATTTATTTTAAACTTAATATATAACTTATATAATAGAGAAAAGATATTATATTAAGAACGACCCTAACCGTACTAAGAAACCTCCTCGAGCGTACGAAGAGCTAAGGCGTAAGTTAAGGCTAAAGGAGGAGGGTATTCCTATTAAAAGTAATCGGGTTTAGGCGCGAGCCCGAACTAGATAACGGTAGACGCCCCTATTACGGGCGATTAGGCGAGCCCTTAAACGAACTACCGCCTAGACTTCTACCGCCGCTACTACTACCGCTAAGTACCGATTTAGCGCCCGAAACCGAGCCCGTACGGGAGTACGAATAGACCGTACTACGCGATTACTAGACGTACGACGAATAGGTACTATTCTAATAGTCGGGTAGGCGAAAATAGTAACGAAAGCGAGGAATAGACTCCAGATTATTATACCGGTTTATATAACGACGAACGCGCGTACCGCGCGAGTAAATAAGGAGCGTACGGAAGTACGACTCACGGCGAATAATCTTAGTAAAGAAGGTATTAAGGTTAGCGAAGTCTTTAGTATTTATATATACCTCGGTATCGACTAAGGGTATTACGGCGATACGACGTTCGTCGTCCTAGGTACGAGTTAACTTATTATACGATAAAAGAAAGAGTCCCGAGGGTATCGTACGTTAATAGTAAGAAAGCTAAGGAGACGCCGATTACCCTCCGAGGTAGTAGGAATTAGAATCTAGATAGATCCGTCTCCTATTATACGATAAGGAACGCTACCGAATAGGGCGGTCGTAGCCGTACCCTTAGTAAAAGATATTATATTATACTAGGCCAGGTACGCGCGAGCTTCTAAGAGGAGAGGGAAAGTACGCGCGCGGGTATAAGAGAGAGAGTAAGGTATAAGGAAGAAGGGAAGAAGGAAAAGAGCTAGGAAAGAAGAGCTACTTTATACCCGGGCGGCCAGCCTCGAGAGGGCAAGGCCCGGACCTACTACCCCTTCCGTACGGACCTCGAACTCAATCTCGTCGTTATATAAAGGAAAATATATTATCGGACGACCCGGTACGCGAGTACGGAGCGGGCCACTCATCTTACCATTATCTTATACGGTACCGGCTATTGGATAAGGTAAGCCGGTACGGCTTACTTCTCTACTACGTACGTACCTAGATAAGTAAATAAGGTAGCGTACGATTAAGGTAGCGTACGATTGAGGTAAATAATAATCCGATAAAGAAGTATACCGAGAGCACGATTACGTTAAGCAAACCACGGAAATAGGTCATTTCGAGAGGGACTCATCTCCGAGTTATATAAGAGAGATAAGAAGGCGTTATTTACGATAGGAAGGAAGACCGGAGACGTACGGTCACAAAAGAAGAGTTACCAGTATTAGAATAGCGATATTAGTAACCACACGCTAGCGGGAGTCGCGTAACCGCGTACGTATAAAGGCACGTGCCGCGCGTAGACCTCCCGCCCGTACACACAAAACTCCGGTCGCCCTAGAACCTAGTTTAATTCCTTAGACAGAATAGAACCAACATTGCACCCCCCCCCCAACGGTAGATCTACCACCCTTATACCTGTAGGATCCCTACGTGGTTTGAGAACTACGAACACTTGGGCTTTAATGGTTACAATCGACGAGTTGGAAAGCACGACAAAGAGACCATCCTCATCGGCCGGGAGAGTAGCATTGCTGGATAGATTGTAGTAGGCAGGAAAGTAGTAAGGTTCGATCTAGGTCTAGTGCCGTCACGCTAGGTTAGCTGCCAGCATATTGCCAGTATCAAATAGGTAGTGGTTCAACCAATGGCGAGTATCAACCCGTGTAGAACTTACCGACACCACGTTGCTCCCTAAGTCTATGACTTGCCAGTCTCCGTAACCGCCGGACGCGTCAATAGCCAATGACCGGTCGTTAAAACTCCATAAGAACTGACACTCGTCTGAGACGGTTGCCAAATGCGGCATAGGCCATCTCACCCCGATAGGCTGCAGCTGTGTGATGGCTTGGCCATGGGTGACTTTGTCGGGACTCGGAACCGCCGCAGAAACTATGGTATCGGTACGTTTGTCGTTTGGCTCGTCAGATAATTTGACGCATTGCGGGCGAAATTTAACGTATCCCTCGTCATTTTTCGAAACCTAGAAGCCAAAGTCTTGCGGCCGTTGTGGGTCGCACTCAGTGTTAGACCACGGCATGAACTATTTTCCAAGTTTTCAGCCGAGGAAGAAATTAAATGGTCGAAAAGATTCGACTCACGTCTACCGCTTCGTTTCCGGCAGATACTAGGAATATGTCGGTAAAGTTATACCACGGCGACGGTATATCATTCGTACCCACCATATAACCCCCAGATGACGCCTGTGATATCCACAGCGAACACCGTCTTGGTGTCTCGGTGCATTTCCCCAAAGGACACGCCAGAAAAGGAGGCAAGGGGAGAGGGGTGGGGTACGTGTTCAGAATTGGTGCTTCGACAATGGTGTTTGAAAGGGCATATCGCCTCAACATGCCCTGATCGGTTACGTAGACGAGCCACCACATACCGTACGACGACACGTATCTTGCACCGATATCCGTGACGGCGCCGAGAGCTGGTGACGGCATATGGTTAGAACCCCAGTACATGTCCACTTCATTGGTTTCGCTCAAGATGGTGATCCTGTCCGAGATGGTAACCGAGGCTATGGGTAGGAGATTGGGTGCTTTATCGGTCCCGATTCGGGCATGGTCGAAAGTCCCAGAGAGCGACACGCCGCCGTTGTTGTTGCTGTAGCAAGTCGCCTTGGCATATGACTCCCACTCGTCGCCTTGCATGCTCTCGGCCGAGATCGAGTAGCAGGGATCATCTGTGCCGACAAGCTTTGTGTAGCAAGAATTCCATCAGTTAAGGTTTAATATCTCCTTAAAGAATAATGAATAAGCCTCGGCGTGTACATACCGTGCCGATATAGGTGTAGGTTTCGTTCCGAAGACTGCCCATGCGGTTGGGTCGGCTGACCACGTAACTATCCTGCTAGGCAGCGTAAAAGGCTTGCAGAGTACGAACGGCACTAACAATGAGCTTGGGAAAGGCGGCCAGGTCCTAGCCGTTATCGTTTGAAGTTGCCATGGTGGACTAGTTCCAGTAGACGCTAACGAATTCGCCGCTCTTTAGGTCCTGCGTGACGTGTATGAGCTGGTCGAGGCCGGCTGGGATAGCGGGCACGTTGCAGTCGGGAAGGGGATCCTGGTGGCTGGTGGCCGAGGCATTCTGACGCGCGTTACACTCACTGCGTGATGTTGAGCGTAGCCTGGAAGATGAGGGTATTGGCCTCAGGTGACTGGTCCAGCGGCCACGTTTTCACCGTCAGGACGCCTCCGACCGTAGCATTGAGAAACTCGCTCGCTGGGTCTGCGAGGTCCGACGAAAAGTCCGAGGCGTGAGATGACACGGTCAGTGAGACTTGGTACTGATAAGATGTCGATGCCTTGAAGGCGGGCCCTTGATCGAGCTTTGGCAGTTCACGTCCGCCATCTAGAAGGTGCCTTGGCAAGATTTCCTGGCTGGTCCGCTTGACATTAAATGGAGCCCCGGGTGGTGAGGGAGCTTCCGGAGAGGGAATGAATTGGCCGCTGGCCGCGGCCAACAGCAAAGCTAGTATAAATAGGACGAACGACAGCTGTGGCGGATGACGATGCATCATGGCGAGGGGAAGAGGTTCCTCGTACTTGAAATGCCCGCTGGCCCAGAATGCGCGTACGAAGAGCCTGCACTTTTGCCTCTAACTACTGGAAGAAGCGTCGACTAGTCTTTGTTTATTTATCTCGGCTAGCAAGTTAAGAACTTGAGAGTGGGGGAGTAGTTCACACTACGGTCCAAGCTGCATTTACCGCATGTTCTTCCATGTGGAGGCTCAGCGCTGCATAGACAATCGATAATGGAAAGACGCTTTCTACTGTGTAAATGGACTGTCTCTTGATATAGTAAGTGATTCCCTGAATAGATAAACGCTCGCCAGCATTACCATGGACTGGACAGTGGCGGTAATAAAAAGATCAATGACCTGTGTGATCAATCTGTAATCTGTAAAACAACAAGCCCGTGCCAGGCGAAAATGCATGGTAGTAAAAACAAATAACAAACAAAACAATGCATCCCTCTCTAATTATCTCAACACAACCCCTCAGCTCTCAGGTCTCACATGACCCACCTCGCTAGCATCTCATAGCCCTCAGCAACAGCCCGCTGCGCCGCCTCATCCGTCTCGTAAGCCCTGTATAGATCAAACAAATGCACCGCACCCTCCAGAATGCGAATCTCAGCTTCGACGCCGCGCTCGCGCAGCGCCTCGTATGTCCGGCGCGCCTGCTGCCAGGGGATCAGGTCGTCGCGCGTGCCGTGCACGATGAAGGTGGGCACGGCGTAGCGGCCGGCGCGGATCTGCGCCAGCGGGCTGACGGCGCGCACGGCCTCGGCGCTCGGCTCGGGCAGCGCGTCCGTCGGGTCCGTCCCGATTGTCTTGCCCGACGATGGCGACAGCCCGTTGAGCAGCACGCGCAAGTAGCGGCCGGTCCAGTTCATGTGCAGCGCGATGCGCGACCGGGCGTCGTCGGCGCTCATCCAGCCGCCGAGCGCGCGCTTGGTGGGCGGCGGGTTGTACGCGGCGATGGGCCGGGCGCGCACGCCCTCGAGCAGGTCGTAGCTGGCGAGGGAGTGGCGGCTCTGGCCGAACGGCAGGTTAGGTCGCTGCCAGAAGGCGTCCTCGTAGTCGGACGGGCAATAGAAGGCCAGCGTGGCGTCGGGCGGCCGGATGCCGGCAGCCGCCGCGGTGAAGCCGAGGGTTAGGGCCAGATGGCCGCCTGTGGACCAGCCGATGGCGACGACGCGGGAGCCGTCGGCGCGGATATCGTGGCGGCGGAGGCGCAGGTGGGGGAGGGTGTTGCGTGCCCAGGCCAGCGCGTCGCGGGCGTCGGTTATTGGGCCCGCTGGCAGCGTGGTTTCGGGGCACAGGCGGTAGTCAATGCTGACGGGGAGGAAGCCAGCGGCGAGCAGGGTGGCGGTGCCGGCTGGTCGGATATCTTTGCGCGAGAGCATGACGTGGCCGCCGCCGTGGATCATGAGGGCTTGAGAGGAGAGGGGTGTCAGCGGCGCGGCTGCTAGAGGGCGGTGATGCTGATCATGGACGGGCGAGGGTGCTCACCGACCGGGCGGACCTGGACGCCTTCCCTCTGTTTCTCCGAGGGGTAGTAGATGTCGGCGTTAAGGTCGAGGTCGCCAACCGTCTTGAAGACGACCGTCTCCGTCGACACCGGCGTGTCTGTGTCGGACAGGGACGAGAGGTCGGCGGGCGACGCGGTGATGACGCGCAGCACATTGGACTCGTCCGAGGCGCTCACGGTCCAGTCGATCCAGCGGTAGCCGGCGCGCACTAGGTGCTCACGCCATAGTGTCTCGCTGGCGAGGGCGTGCTGGCGGCCGTCGTCAAACAGCCACCAGCCCTCAAGTAGGCCAAAGACGAGATCGAACCAGAACAAGTTGCGCGTTAACTCGACGAGGCACAGTACGCCGTCGTCGGGCCTCAGGCAGGCGCGGATGTTGGTGCACGAGTTTGTCAGGTCCTTGGTAGCGTGGATGCAGTTGGTCGAGAGCACGATGTCGTACTGTCCTGAGAACTGCGCGGGCGGCGGTTGCTCAATATTCAGGACGGCGTAGCGCATGCAGTCGTGCTGGGCAAACTTCTTGCGGGCCGCGGCCACCAGCGACGGCGAGATGTCGGTGAAGGTGTACTCGAACGCGCGGCCGGTACCGAGCAGGCTCTCGAGCAGGTACTTGGTCGTGCCACCGGTGCCGGCACCGAGCTCGAGCACGCGAATCGGCCGCTCCGAGGAGAAGCGGTTGAAGACCTGCACCAGGTAGCGGGCCAGGTTCACGGTACCGGCCTTGAACATAGGCGCGTGTGTGTAGACGTTCTCCATGAGAGTGCGTGCCGCGGCGCTGCCGAACAAGATGGCCAGAGGGTCGGTGCGGCCGGTGAGGCAGTCGGCTAGCTTAGAGCCGGTCGAGGCCAGCAAGTTGTGCTCATAGGCGTGCTGCGGGAACTTGGCCACGAGGGGAGGGTGGAGCTGCGATGATGGAGTAGTCGGGACGGGGACAGCGGTGCGGACAAAAGCACCCGACGTGTCTTGCTTGACGAGGCCGCCGACTTCGAGGATCTCGTAGATGCGGCGCTTGACCTTGTGGTGCTTGCCGAGGACTGGGATGTCGCCGACCCTGTCGCCGGGGCGGAGCGCGTCAAGCGAGCAGTCCATGTCGCGGAAGGCCTCGACAATGTAAGTAACGACGAGCTGCATCTGCCCAGGGTAGACCTTCGCATAAAAATCGGCAAACTCGACGTCGCGGCTGATGGAATCGAACTCGCGCTTGACGCTATCGAAGCTGCGGTGAGCGACCGCTGCCGACGAGTCGGACTCAGACTCGGAGTCGCTGACATCATGCACTCCGTTTGTATGTCCGTTCGTATTCCCGTTAGTATACCCATTGGCATACCCATTGGTTGCATGCCCGTTCGTGGTGTGCCCGTTTGTGTGCCCGTTCGTGGTGTGCCCGTTAGTTGTGTAGCCACTTGTCGCGTGCCCGTTGACCTGGACAGTGGTGTTCATCTCGCCCTGCGTCAGTGGCGGCGTGAAGGCACCGGACGACGCCTGCAAGCGCGAGGCGATGGCGAGCACGTCTTGGAACTCCTGGAACTCATCAGCCAGGATCGTCACGCCGAACCGTTTTTTGATCTCGCTGAGCACCTCGGTCGCCATCAGAGAGTCGATGCCGAGATCGTCGAGAGACGTGTCGGCAGCGATCTCGTCGGCGGGAATGTCGAGCAGGCTGCTCAGGAACTCTTGGATCTGAGCAAACGAAGAAGACAAGCCGTTGACACTCGGCCCCCGTGGCACTGCGGACTGCGGAATGGCTGCGATGGCGTCCTGTTGCTGCTGTACCTGTTGCTGCAGCTGTGGAACTGTAAGAGCAGGTTCGCCGTCATTGCTCGTGACGGAGCTGACCAGCCGGGCAAGCGACTGCACGTCGTCGAGCGCCAGGAACTGCTCGGCTGCGATGACAACGTCAAACTGAGTCTTGATGTCATTCAAGACCTCAGTGCTCATCAGCGAGTCGACGCCGAGGTCGGCCAATGACACGCTTGGCTTCACCTCGTCGAGAGGTATCTCGATGACGCGACTAAGAAGCTCGCGGACCTGCCGCAAAACAAGGGTCGAGTCGGCCTCTGCCTTAGCCGAAGCCGATACTCCATTTGTCTTAGCCGGCACCCTAGGCTGTTGAGCCAACACCGGTGTCGGGGTGGTCGATACAAGCGGAGCACGAACACTGGCAACAGGGGCAGGCGTGCTCGTATAGCCAGACGGCTTCTGCACAACGGGAATCTGCACCGCCGGCAAGACGGCAGGCGCGCTGCGCCGAGTCTCAGTCTCGGCCGCATCGCTGCCGTTCAGCCTCGCCAGTGTCCTCGCCAAGGCCTTCATGGGCACGCCCTGGAACACGGCACCGAGGAACAACACGACTACGTCGCCCGTCTCGGGGTCAAACACGAGGATGTCGTTGACCAGTGTCTTGCCGGCGCCCTGCTCGAACGACGTGTACACGCGGTACTCGGCCACGTCGCCGCGCTTGGCCAGGAAGCCGTCGCCGATGAACATCTCGGCCAGCTCCGTGCACACGTAGACGTCGTCGGCACTGCGCTCCGACAGGCAGTTGACGTGGATGCCGGCCACCTGCAGGAAGTTGTCGAGCGCGATGGGGTCGCAGCTGGCCTCGCGCATGATGGGGTGCTGCTTCTGAGCGCCCTCGCCGCCGCCGCCGGGCGGTACGCGCACGACGCCGACGGCCTCGTGCCCGCTGGCCACGATGCGCTCCACGCCGTGGTAGTATGGCTTGTAGTCGACCACCTGGTCGAATACCTGGTACACGATGCTGCCGCTGAGCACGTGCGCCCCGGGCGCCGCCGCCAGCTTGCCGTCGCCGTGCTTACCGTGGCTGCCGGTGAGGCGTCGGATGAGTTGCAGGCGCGGCGCGTCCAGGTACGTGCCGGGCGCCAGAAGGGACACCTTTCCCGTCGCGTGCTTGGTTGACGCGGTTGCTGTTGGGCTGCTGCGGCTGAGGATGGTGAAAGCCAGAGTGCTGGGGTTGCTGGCAGGGGAAAGCTGAAGGAAGACACTGCGGGTAGACGATATGGAGAGGGGCGCCGAGATCTTGAGGTCTTTGACGCAAGGCGCCAGAGTCAACTCAGGGGAGGTAGTGCTCGAGCTGCCGAGGGCGGTAGCTGCGCGCACGGCCATCTCGACGTACAGCGATGCGGGACACAGAGACTGCCCCAGCACGGCGTGGCCTTGGGTGCAGTACGTGAACATGTCGTGCGCTGTGTTGATGCGGAATGTAGAGCTGCCACTGGGGTCGCGTTCGAGCAGGTCAAGCAGCTGCAGGGGCTGCGGCGCAACGTTGTTCTCCTTGACAACCGGCTGCGCGGCTTCTTGAATCATGATCGTTGGTTTGGGCGTGATGTACTCAATCCAGTGCGAGTTCTTCTGGAACTGGTACGGCGGCAGGTTGATCCACGCAAAGCCGTCCTTCTGGCTGCGGTCGAAAGGCCAGTACTGCACGCTCACGCTGGCCGCCCACAGGTTGCTGGTGGCCTGGGCCAGCGTGTCAAGAGAGTCGGACGGGCCGATGTCGATGGGCTGGAAGATGTGCTCACTGCCGGCTTTGTTGACCAGGGCCCGTTGGGCCATTTGAACGATGCCTGACGCCGAGCCGGCTTCAAGGAACACGCAGGCGCCCAGGCGAGCCTCGATGCGGTGAATCGCGTCATTGAAATGAACGGGTCTGCGGCTGTGCTGCACCAGGGTCTCGGCGTCGATTGCCACTGTCCAGTCTTGAGGTTCCCGCGAGCACGCCTCGATTGGGATGGACGGGCTCCGGAACTTGAGCGTGGCGGCAACCTCGGCAAGACGCGGCAGGATGCCGTCTACCAGTCTCGAGTGGAAGGCGTGTGTGGTCTTCAGCTTGACCACCTTGACTGGCCCGCCAAAGTCGCCTGGACTGGCGGCCCTCGCGACGTCCTCTACGGCATCAACCGATGCGTGGTCGCCCGCCATGACAACCAGCTGCGGGCCGTTGTAGGAGGCGACCTCAACAGCCAAGGCCGAATACTGCAGCTTTGTTCTGTCAAGTAGACGGTGCACGTCATCTCTGGCGCCCTGCACCGATATCATTGCGCCCGTGTTGTGGCCCCAGGACTCCTGGATCAGGCGGGCGCGCTCCGTGACGAAGCGCAGCCCATCCTCCACCGACAGCGCGCCGGCCACGACCAGGGCCGTGAGTTGGCCGAAGCTGTGGCCGATGATGGTGTCAACTTTCAGGCAGCTGTCCAGCCACGCCCGCGCGCTAGCGTACTGCAGCGAGAAGAGCTGGCTGTGCAGGCTGACCAGATCGTCGACCGGCTCTGGGCTGAAAATGGTTGGGTACAGGCTTGCGAGTCCGAGGGTCTGGCA
Organism: Lasiosphaeria ovina; assembly: GCA_033439765.1. Taxonomy (NCBI): domain Eukaryota; kingdom Fungi; phylum Ascomycota; class Sordariomycetes; order Sordariales; family Lasiosphaeriaceae; genus Lasiosphaeria; species Lasiosphaeria ovina. The sequence goes on along the minus strand of JAULSN010000002.1, from coordinate 7,189,075 downwards.
TGCTCTTTCGCACGTGTTCTGGAGGATAAAAGGTCAGCTGGGGTTAAATACACAAGGCTAAATGTCTAGGGGTACTCACGACGTGTTTCTGGAGGAGCTTGCTGTTGCGGAATAGATCCTCGTCGAGATGCACCGTCCGGCCAGTTTGGCCGCCGATGCAGAACACGACTGGACACCGTCGGTTGATCGGCGTCTTGTTAAGAGCGACGGACTGCGCGCGGTCGAGGTTCGCGGCCACCTCTTCCAGGCTGGATGCCGTGAAGCTATAGCTGTATTCGAAGCCGCGGCCTTGCTTAGCGGAAAGATTGTACGCTAGGTTCAGCACCGCAGAGGCACCGTGCTCCTTCTTGATGTCGGCCAAACTGGTCTTGAGGACTTTGCAGTAGTCTCTCAGGCTGTCGGGCGTCTTGGCAGAGATGAAGAATGGCAGCTCGGACGCTGCCAAGACCGGGCCACGACCATTCGTTGTGGTAACTGGCGCGGCGTACGTCTGGCCTGCGTCCTCTACGACAATGGCGGCGTTGCTACCGGCAGCGCCATAGTTGTTGACTACGGCGATGCGGCGCTCCGCAGTCCAAGGCCGCGTTTGGCGAGGGACAGCGATACGGTCCGGCTCCAGGGGCGGAATCTTGGGGTTGAGGTGCGTGAAGCCGGCCTGCTTCGGGATGGCGCGTTTCTGCATCATCAGCACCGTCTTGATCAGCGCGGCGGCACCTGACGCCGCTTCAGTGTGTCCGACGTTGTCCTTGACGGAGCCAAGGAACAGTTCCTGCGCGCGATCCGAGCCGCCAAAGGTGCGCCGGATGCTCTCGCACTCGATGGGGTCACCAACAGGTGTACCTGTAGACAGACTGGGTTAGCTTTTGGCCGGACCTCATATCCAGGAGTCGGAGAAAGAGAGATCTACCTGTACCATGGGCCTCGACAAAGCTAACATGCTTGGGATTAGTCCCGGAGATAGACAATGCCTTTCTGTACAACGCGCTCTGCGACGCCGAGACTGGCACACTGATAGGGGAGCAGTTTGCACCGTGGTTGACGGCAGAACCAGTGATGACAGCCAGGATGGAGTCTCCATCAGCACGGGCACGCGCCAGCGACTTCAGGAGCACAAGGCCGGCGCCTTCACCCCGGCAGTATCCGTTAGCGCTGGCATCAAAAGCCTTGGACGCGCCTGTCGGGCTCAAGAAGGACGCAGCAGCAAGGTTCTGGGACAGAGCCGGGCTAGTCATAACATTGACGCCGCCTGCCAGGGCCAGCGAGCATTCGCCGCTCCGTATCGCCTATTTTTGTCTGTCAGTAGTGTCTCAGATTGCATGCAGGCGAGTCAATGCAGAGAGCGGGGAGAAGAGAGGCATTCTAACCGTCACGGCGGAGTGTATCGCCACGGCACCAGACGAGCAGGCCGTGTCGTACGTGATCGACGGTCCGCTCCAGCCGAAATGGTGGCTCACTCTGCCACTAATGAAAGCCCGCAGAGTACCCAACGCCGAAAATGCCGTGGCATCGTGGCAGGCAATGTTGTCGCCGTAGTCGACCGCGCCAACTCCCAGATAGCAGCCAATGTCGCCCGGAAACCTGTCCGGCGACGCACCGACGCCAAAGTAGCCGGCCGACTCAAGCACCTCGTACGCCACCTGCAGCGTCAGTCGCTGCTGCGGGTCCATGTACTTGGCTTCGCGCCCTGAGAGACCAAAGAAGCGGTGGTCAAACAAGTCTGGGCGGCGCAGGAAGTTACCCCAGAAGGCGCCGCCCTTAGGCTCGCGAGTTATCTCGGAGATGTCGAACCGGTCGGAGGGCAGCGGCCGGACTGCCGACTTGCCGTCCCGGAGGAGGTCCCAGAACTCCTCAAGCGAGTCGGCGTCGGGGTAGCGGCACGACATGCCGATGATGGCGACGGCCGAGGCGTCGTCCTGCGTGGAACTGTCTTGTGTGGCCTCGTCGTCTTGACCGAAAGAGGACGACCGCGAGGACGACGAGGACGATGCCTTGTTCAGTGAGCGAGGCACGGCCGGCTCGGCGCCGACTTGGAAAATGTCGTCGGTTGGGATGCGACTGCGCGAGGCGGCGTAGCGCACCGTCTCATACCACCGGCATTGGCGCAGCAGGATGGACTCGAGCGCGATCTCGTGCAGGGCGCCTTCGGCAATGATGCCGCCGTCGGCATTTGACCGCAGCGGCAGGACTAGCGCTGCGGCATTGGGCAGCTGGAATCGCGCGTCCCGCTGGAACAGAGCCTTGAGCGAGCGAGCACCGTCCTCATAGGCCGGACGGTAGTGGTACCGACCTTCAAGGGGAATGGACTGGACTGCCAGACCGAGTGCCGAAAGTTGTTGCTTAATGGGATCTACATCACGGCCGAGAAGGGTTACCGTGGCGCGGGTGGCGTCCGTCATGCAGGCAATGTACCCCTGTTCACATGTGATTCACTGTTAGCGAAGGCCTTGTGTTTGTGTCTGGCTTTGACGGTAAAACTCACATTCGGGTAAGAGTTCAAGACGTCGCCGAGCCCCTCGTAGTCATTCTGCGAGCTCCACCCCACCGACAGAGATGCCGGCTTTGTGCCCGACTTGCCCAGCTCCACGACGTCGGCTTCCACGAGGGCACCGGTGCAGACTGCGATGCGGAGGGCTGCAGCGGCATTTGTCTCAAACTCAGCCTTGTTCTTGGCGCTGGCCACGGCTGCAGCGGCCAAGAAGCCAAGACAGAAGCCTTGGATGTTGTACAGGTGGTGACGGCCCGCGTCGTCGGACTTGAGGGGCGTGAAAATCCCATTCTGTATTTTGGTCGTGGCCAGGCGCCAGAAGTCGACAATCTGGGACAGCACCGTGACCACGTCTAGCAGGATGTTATCGTGGCGGGATCCCGTCTGGGTGAGAGTGTCCAGCTCTCCCGTTTTGAGAAACTGGCCAAGGCTGTGGAGGCTCTGTTTTCCGTCAACTTGCTTCAATGCTGGATGGGCGGCGACAATAGTTGGCCACAGGGACTCGAGTCCCGTGATGGCCTCGTGGAGGAAGCCTAGGTCTGGGCTGCGTGTGATTGCCGAACGGAGTTCTGAGAGAGCCTTGGGCGTGAACCTCGACCGCTTAGGGCCTACCACCACTAGAGCTTCCCGCAGCAGGGAGCCGTTTGCAGCAGACATCTTGACCAGATGTTTTGTTGAAAAATCAGAGAAGTGGTTCGATAATGGCACAGCATGCCATCAGTATCCGGCTGGAACGTCGTCAGCAGAGACAAGCCGGCCTGAATATACTTCAACGACTGCACCCGGCGTTTTGGCACAGCAACGCGTGTTTCGAGTCTGAAGCGCCTTTCCTTCAGCCGCTTGGTAAGACAGGGCTGACTGCGAGTAGGTCCCATTGGGTCTACTCGGGGCTTTGGTCGGCTCACTTGGCCACCTCAACCCTACACTCGGGACCCGCCGAACAGGCCACCACGGAATAATACTCGGTGTCGCCCCTCCCGACAGCCTCCGTCTCACGTCGAGACTGAATGGAGGAAAGTAGAGAACTGGGCTTCAAAAACTCTTTGGATTAGCGTTTGATCTTCACAAGTGCCACACTTTAGGTATGTCCTGGTCGCCGAAGCTGAATCCCATTTGCCTCAACTTCGAACTCACTGAATACCAAGCTTGGTGAACATTTCTCATAACCACAATACCATTGTCACCCATCAAATCGCAAATGGGCATGGATTCGTCTTCCGGTATGCCAGCGGCCCATGGGATACAGCTCCCGCCGCTGTCGCTGCCGCCGCAGCTCCGCGGCCTCCCCATCGTGCCGCTGCTCCTAACCCTCGCGGCGTCGGGCATCGCGCTGCACCTCTTCCGCGTCTGGTGGCGGCTGCGCCATGTCCCGGGCCCGATCTGGGCAAACTTCACAAATATTCAGCGTGTGCTGTGGGTGACGACGGGCCGCTCGCACGAGATCCACCGCGACATGCACACCAAGTATGGCGAGGTCGTGCGGTTCGCTCCCAACATGGTGTCGCTAGGCAACCCAGCCTGGATCCCGCAGCTGTATCCCATACGCCCGGGGTTTCCTAAGGTGAGAGACACTCGTACCAAAGAGAAAGAAATCAAAGAGAATTGCAGTAGAACTCGATAACTGAGACGATAATGTGTGTTTGTTGTTTGTCTGTGAACAGAGCGACTTCTACCGTGTCTTGATGCCGTTCACGCGTACGGGCGGCGCTCTTCCGGCCGTGTTCAACACGCGCGACGAGGAGCTGCACAAGAAGATCAAGTCACCCATCGCGCCGCTCTTCTCCATGTCCAACACGCTGCCGCTCGAGGTCTTTGTGGACAAGACCATCTCGGTCATGATGGAGCAGCTGGACAAGCGCTTTGTCGACTCGGGCGTCGTCTTTGACCTCTCAGAGTGGCTGCAGTACTTTGCCTTCGACGTCATGGGAACCCTGACCTTTTCCAAGCGCTACGGCTTTCTGGAAGAGGGCAGGGATGTGAATAGCATGCTGAGCACCATCTGGCAGTATATGAAGAGAGCCGCGCCGGTGAGTATTGAATCAAAAAGACAGTCACATGTTGATTTCGTACAAGCTGACCAAAATGGCAGTATACGCAAATCCCCTGGTTCGACGAGATCTGGAACAAGAGCAATTTCATGGCCACATTTCGCTCAGCGTCGGGATTCACCATTCTGGGTCTCGTCGCCAAGCACATTGCCGATCGGAAAGCGGCGCGCATCACCGGAAAGGGCGCTGACCACGGCCGGGGCGACCGCGACATGCTCTCGCAGTTCTTTGAGCTCACGACCAACAACGCGAGCCTGCCGCCGTGGTGCGTCACGGCGTGGACCTTCTCCAACGTCATCGCCGGCTCCGACTCGACCGCCATCATCATGAAGACGGTCTGGTTCAACCTGCTTGCGTACCCGGACACGCTGAACCGCCTGCGGGCAGAGCTACTCGAGGCCGACCGCACGGCCGAGGGTGGTCTGACCAAGCCGTACCCGTCGTGGAAAGACGTCTGCGACCTGCCGTATCTTGACGCCGTCATCCAGGAGGGCCTGCGCATGCACCCGCCCTTCTGCCTGCCGCTCGAGCGTGTAGTGCCCAAGGGTGGTATCGCCATCGGCGGAAACTTCTTCCCCGAGGGCACCGTGCTCGGCATGAGCCCGTACGTGGCCAACAGGCACGTCCCCACGTTCGGCGAGGATGCCGAGATCTGGAACCCCGACCGCTGGATGGTGCCCAAGGAGCTGCGACAGAGGCGCGAGGCGGCCATCATGTCGGTGAGTCTCGAGACAATCATACTAACGCAACCCTGAGAGTCTTCACAATCAAATTCCAGGTTGAAACCCGTCATGACTGACCGGTGTGGCAATTATCTAGTTCGGCGCCGGAAGACGAGTCTGCCTCGGACGGCACATTGCCATGTTGGAGCTGAAGAAGATCGTCCCAGCCTTGGTGCTGCGATACGAGGTACGTGAACGAGCTACATGTGGGCATTGCAGTGACTCTAACACCCTCCAGTTTGACCTCATCGACCACAAGAGGTATGTGGTGGAGAACCACTGGTTCTTCCGCCAGTACGGCATTGATGTGAAGGCAAGGAGACGCGTAGAGACCGAATCTGAAAAGAAGACGGTCGTGGTCTCTGCGTAAAGTATTGTGACTGCGAGCATGAGGGACTTGGGGAAATGATGGAATGTAGTTACCTAGGTACTCCAGTCTTAAAAAAAGAGAGATTTCTGAAATGACATGCAATCAGATACTTCGTGCGGCCCTGAGTCTGAGTGAGTCGTGGTTCGTGGATGCAAGGGTCGGGCGTGACGTTGTTGCCAACTCTGGGCCTTAGCTGAAACCCTGGGTAGGCTGACAGGACTATACCCCGGGTGACTACACCGTGCCGCCGGGGGCTGTTGTAGGTGCAGGTACCTTGGTGACCGTATATAAGCCATCCCCGACCGCTGTGTTGGTGATTTGGTGAGACTCGGGTCTTGGCATCTTGGCAGCATCACAAGCAATCCAACAATTGCAAAATTTGTGACGACATCCATGACCATGGCCTCCTCCGCGTGCCTGACACGTCCCATGACGCCTCCACCGTTGAACATCCCGTCCTCGTCCGCGACGGTGACGGTGAAGGTGATCGACTCGTAAGTTACCGACACATTTTTTGTGATCTCGCGTCTGGCAGAGCTCAACCAGGGCCTTAGAACGACGTCGCTGTTCCTCGACCCGCCCTTGTTCTGGCGCCCGGCGATGAAAGGGTTCGACGGCATCCACGTGCCCATCTACTGCTTCCTCGTCTCGCACGGCGACCGCCACGTGCTGTTCGACCTGGGCGTCCGGCGCGACTGGGACAACTACGCCCCCAAGACGGTCGACCTGATCCGCCGTACGACGCAATGCCACACTGAGAAGAACGTGTCCGAGATCCTGGACGCGCACGCCAATGCCGTTGACACCGACACCGCCGCTGCCGCGGTCCGCAGCACCGACATCGAGGCCGTCATCTGGTCACACCACCACTTCGACCACATCGGCGACCCGTCCACCTTCCCGGTGTCGACGGCGCTCGTCGTCGGACCGGGCGTGCCGAAGGTGTGCTGGCCGGGATACCCGCGCAATCCGGACGCCATGGTGCTCGACGCCGACATGGCAGGGCGAGAGGTGCGCGAGATTGACTTCTCGGTGCGCCCGCTGCGAGTCGGCCGCTTCGACGCCTTTGACTACTTTGGCGACGGGTCCTTCTACCTGCTCGACGCGCCGGGCCATAGCGTTGGCCACATCACGGCGCTGGCGCGCGTGACAGCGGGAGACGGCGAGGACTCGTTCGTCTTCATGGGCGCCGACGCTTGTCACCACCCGGGCGTGCTGCGACCGAGTGCGTACCTGCCGCTGCCGGTGCAAATGGAATTGGACATGGCGCAGAAGCAGCCGACAGCGACAGCGACCGCGAGTAGCCGCGGCGTCTGTGCGTGTCCGGGCGAGGCGTTTCAGCGTGTGCAGCGCAACGGCGACGCGGCCGAGCCCTTCTTCGTGGTGTCGCCGGTGCTGTTCCCAGACCGGCCGGCGGCCATGGAGACAGTGCGCAAGATTGCCGAGATGGACGCAGCGGACAATGTGTTTGTGATTTTGGCTCACGACGAGTCGATTCTCGGCCGCATTGACCTGTTTCCGCGCGAAATCAATGGGTGGCGGGCAAGAGGGCTGGGGTCCGAGACCAGGTGGCTGTTCTGCAAGGATTTTGGGGGCGCGATCGACGTGCAAGAGTAGGGCCGGGACCCGAATTGGGAAGGTTGAAGGTGGAGAGGTCTATGCAGGTGGAGGCGGGTGTTGGCAAGGGTGGGTGGGCTGGAAGGGAGGCCGAGATTAGGTTATCTCGGTGGGTGTGCTGGAGCCTGGGGGTCGGCGGGGGAGATCTGGCCGGAGTTGCAATGTGCCAGTGTGGAGGGCAGGAGCGAGCGAGTCGGGGACGGTGTGAAGGTGCCAAGGATCCGTGGCTTGGAGATGCAGGAGCGACCCGACGCAAGTTTGTTGGTTGCGTTGGGGGAGGGAAGGCACTTTTCCACCACACCTCAGCAAAGCTGGAGGTGCCAAGCCTTTGAGGATACATGGATGTTGGAAGAGACGGCAATTTTATCCATATTCAAGGTTAGCGTGCGGCTCTCCACCAACCTTGCGCCAAGTACCAGCCAAGCACGCCAAATTCAGGTACCGACACGAATTTCGGACGGCTTCCGAGCGACTTTCAACTACCGCCAAGGAACTAGACAGCCAAGAGGCGGCAGAGTCAGACACGGCATGGCCGCCATGCAGACGCGGTTCAAATCTACAAATGGCACTAGACTGGAACTCAGGAAGGCAATGAATGCAAATGTACGTCTAGATTGGAGATTGGTCTGATCATCATCATCTGCTCGATCATCATCGTCGTGATGCTCTATCTATCAGGACAAGAATTTTAAGTCTAGCCTATTAACTAGGCAGACTACTCCGTGTCGATCTTCATGTTCACAGGCAGGCCCGTGCTGGCCAGCAGCGACATGATGTTGCTCAGCTGACCCGTAGTGCACGAGAACTTGATGGACACGCTGTGCGAGAGCGTATCGGCCGTGTCGCCGCCACCCTGCGCCGTCTTGTTGCTCTTGTTGCGCGCCGACGACGGAGTGGAAGCCCTGCCGCCCTTGTCGTCCCCCGCAGAAGACACAGATGCGGTGTGGGCGTGGCCGTGGCCGTGGGTGTGACTATGAGTAATCCCCAACATGGGGTCCAGGGCCAGGCTGACGGGGCTCAGGTTGATCGACATCGGCATTTCCCCTTCGGTCGCCAGCGGCGCCGCAGTGGTGGTGATTGGTGGCAGTGGTGGCATTGCCAGGTGCGCTGGGCTATACTGCGGGAAGCTGTCATCCAGGTTTGCCAGATACAGGTACATGGCGTCGTCGTCTGCGGCCGAGTGACTGTGTGTGTGGGTGTGAGTGTGGTGGGCAAGCTGGTCTGGCCTCTGATTCTCGAGCGGCCCGCTCGCATACGGCTCGCCTGCGACCGTGTACAGCGGTGTCGCACTGCTGTCTCCGCTAAGGCCGCCATCGTCCAGGCCCTCCTCGTCCAGACCCTTCATCCACGTCTCACCGCTCTTGATGCGACCCGTCTTTGCATGATATCCTGTCCACAGGGGTGTGAGTGGTACTAAGGATTTGGACGATACCAGCTTTTGCCCTGGCCAGTCGCCGAGCCAGCAGTTAGGATCTGCCTGCTGCTCGTACTCATTGGCGTGCATGTCCACGTCTGCGTCTGGCCCCTCCGTCTCGCTCTGGTCGTTCGGGTTTGCTGCCTGCACGTTCTCCTCATCGTCGTCGTCGTCGTCATTACTGGAGACAGATGGCGTCTGAATCGTCTTGTTTGCCGTTTGCGCCCCCGTTCCTACCGCGGGGGTCTCGGTGCCGCTGGGCGACGACTCCGAGCCGTCGGGCCTAGCGGGGCATGCCTTGCCCGCCTTTTGGCTGCGCTGCCGTAGCTTCCAGTACTGGTTTTTGAGTGCCAGCGTCGTCCGCTCCGGGGTGTGGAACGACGCAATGGTAGACCAGTTGGTGCCGTAGATGCGGATTGCATCCAGCAGCCGTTTGTCCTGACGCCGTCGGTGGTTAGCGGTGTGGACAGGCGGGTGGCGGTCACGGCACCGTTTTTTTTCTCACTGCTCGGGGAGGGGCATGATGGCCGCTGCCGACTCACCTCTTCGGGCGTCCAATCACAGTAGTTGATGTTGGGATTCAAGACATGCCGCCAGTGACCCGAGCACTGGTCGCCGCAGCGGGTGCCGACGGCCCCGGCCACCTTCATCCAGTTGTTGGTGCCATACTTCTCCACGGCCTCAATCAGCCGCCTGTCTTCCTCTGGCGACCAGGCCCCCTTTGCTGTCGATCCGGCCAGGCTGTTCCACCACCGCTTGCGGCAGTCTTTGTTCGACCGGCCGGGGATGTGCTTGGCCAGTTCGCGCCAGAGGAGGGGCCGTTTGTTGTCCAGTTCTTCACGGAGTTTACTGTGAGCAATTCGTCCGCGGACATAAGGGTTCTCGCTGTTGCATCTAGAAGTAGAGTAGCGCACGCGCAACGTCACTCACCTTTCTGCACCGACCTGCGAAGCAACGCATCCTCCTTTGCCGTCCAGCTTCTCCTGACGCGGCTCTCCATCAAAGCGCCTTGCAGTACATGGAAATGGCATAAACAGCGACCCTACCAGGTGACTCTGCCATCTGGCATCGCAGCAACGACTTGGCTTCTGACTCAGGGTAGCGGCCACGGCGGGATACACGGGGTACGGGTACGGACGGAGAGGACGCACTGGAAATCTTATTATATATTAGCCTGTACTCTCCCGTCTGGATCATACCGCAGGGCTGGTGCTATGTTTCATTTATATTCGGCCACGACACCGAGGTAGGTAGGCGGCCGTTAGCCAGATTCGGAGCTCTACACTACTGCGGATCAGGAGCTAGGGAGATAGGTATACCTACCTACCTATCTGTTGGCATGCAAATGCACCAAGGATACGCCATGTTCGGGTCAATGTAACTGTCTGATTGTATGTAACGTGGAGCACAGAGAGGACGGGCCAGCCAAGTCTTTGTCCTACTCCTCCTGCTGTGTGCTTGCCAGCCGGGGACCCCCCGGCCGCTGGTCCCATTCGCCGTTTAGCTTTCCCGAAACCTTACGTCAGGGTAAACCCGCAGCGCCCAGAGACCCAAGCCACCCGATACGGCAAGAATATTGCAGCCAGCCTGCACGTTGGTGGTGTGAAAAATAATAAGCTCGCCATCTTGGCTACCTTGATGAAGCGTGAGGGTGCTGCACCAGTGCACCGTTGGTCACTAAAACCCACTGACGCGTACATGTACGAGTCTGGGCATCAGAGAAATGCCACACCTTTACCAAGCAATTGCTGCACTTGCTAATCAGTGATAACCTAATTGGGGGGGGAGTTGTTTTAGGCACTTGCCTGATAGACACTGAAAACTGCACACGGGACATGGACAGGGACAGGGCATAAGGCTGGCTGGCTGGCTGAGCTCGCACGAGAGTGTCACCGTAGCGACTTTGAGCCCGAAGCTGCTTTCTCGGCAAAAAAAGAGGGGTTTTGATGGGCCTGCAGGCGGCTACAGGTCGGGCGACCGGTGAATTCCGAAATTCCGATCGTGGCCAATAGTCGAGAGGTGAGAAATCCTCAACACTATCACTGCCTCATCGGGGCATTGGAGAGATAGACGATTGCGTGTTTTGTACGATGGATGTCAAGATACGTACTTGCCCTGGTTGTTGCGCCCGAGTTCCTACTCGATTCGCGTGGAATGCTCACGACTTTGAGTGCGTTGTCCAATCCCGCTTTCGCTTCCTGGCACCTGCAGGCGATGCCACGGCGGCAAGATTGTTCGGCCGTGTCAGACTGTCAGTCATCCGAGCAGTAACGAAATAGTATTTGCGTCCTACCCACGAATCTACAGACACAAAGAGGCAGGTTGCCCCAAGCGAGCCTGCCGCACAGCGGTAGCAGGATTTACTCAGTGTCAGAAATATACTGAATATTCCACATATAGGAAGGGAATACGAGCCTTCCCATAGGATCGATTACGTCCTGCATGCTTCCCCCGACAACTTGCTTCGCCTCAGCCAAACATTCAATAATACAAACGCGTACCTCACAGCTCCGCCAGTAAGAGCGCCAGAGCCCATCTGCCCTGCAGTCGCTTAGCGGCGCAGGGGGGGATCCGAGTCGAAGAAACGTGGAAGCGATAGGATTCTTGCTGCCCTCGTACCCCTGGAAACGGGCTGCGGTTAAGTCCGCGGGGATCTAAGCAACCCGATGCACTGAGCCCATAAAATCCATGGATGGACTGCTTGAAAACTCCACGCACCAATTCTTGCCGGTCAGCCCGGGGGGGGGGGGGGGGGGGTCCACCCGAAGCAGCAAACCGACTTCCTTCCACACCACTACTTCACCGATGTTCGATATTGGGAAAACGCCCTCAAACCATCGGGTTCGTGATGAGAAATTGTTTTTCGAGGCCGGCCAGCGATCCGCGGCCGGATTTGAAGCGCTGTACTCCGTAATTGGACGATCTCAGCGGAGATCGGCGGCCGAACTGAATGCCCCCGAAGCCAATTACGGCGCGAGACCGACTTGAATGGCCGAGGCCGACCAAATACCCATCGAGAGCTGAATGTGAGACATGCCGATTGAAGATTCTTTACTGAGAGAGGCTTGGTGCCGGGAAAGTCGAGCCGATCACCGGGCGCTAGAAAAGGATTGGCATAAAGGCCCGGCGCCACCCGCGGTGGCGCATCCACTAAAATACACCTCCCAGATACGCCAAACCCGCAGCGCTGCTGGAATAACGGGAGGTCCGATTCCTGCCTAACGGCTTGAGTACCTTATCTGAACCGTGCATTGCGTGGCTTGATGGTGGGATGATGACTCAACCCCTTCGTGGTTGCAACTTTGGCCGAGTTTTGGGAACCCCGCACTTGAACGGTGCAAATGTAGGAAATTAGTAAGGGCTAAAAGGAGTAGGTACCCCACATTTGAGGGTTAACCATCTCCCATCGGGAATTTTGTCGCCTCAGCCCTGCAGCATTGCAACAAGGATACACGTGTTGCCCGTGCAAGAGAAGACAAGCTTTCCACCCTTTTCCATGGTCCGTGGAGGGGGGGTTTTAGCTCCGTGGATTTAAGGTTGCCTTAGTTGTCGATGATGTGTAACCCGCTAATCTAACCAACAGCCCGCCATCGGCTGCAGGGTGCAGGTGGCCTGTCTGGTCATAACTCAAAAAATTGCACAGACCCGCGGCGACCCGCGGCAACCGGGAAACGCACGGTCGCCCGTGCTACTGTGGGCCGGCTCGCTCATCGCATCGTTTTGTTCTACGCCTCTGGTTGGTACGTTAAATCCGCGGCGTTTAGACGACTATCCCCTTTGGGACTCCCTTACTCGGGGTACATTATGTTGTGTACCCGAATTGGCAAAAAAGGGAAAAAAATAGCGGGAGCATTCCCGAGTCCCAGCATTTCCAGCATCACCCAAGGCTGCCGCTGCTGTGTCGTGTCGGACCCTGGGTCTGGGTCTCTGGGACAGCTTGGCAATTAATCAGTCAAACCTGCAAAGTGTCTGCAGTTCGTCTCGCAATAAACAACAGTCTTGGCCCTTGGCAGTCTCTGCATCAGTGATCCATCACTATCACCTTGCGCTGCTCTGCCCATCACTCACACACCAGTAACACCGTTGGAACCACCCGGCTCGCGTACCCCGATTTTTGGCCTGTCTCTGCGCTGCTTCACCGAAAAAATAACCGCCCACCATGGCAGAGCGACCGTCCCGCGACCAGAACGACGGCGCCGCCATCTCAGACGATGCGCCGGAGAAGACGGAGGCCAAGGAGCAAGGCTCGGATGTGCCCGAAGACCCCGAGAATCAGTTTGGGGATCATGAGTATCTTTCGGGGGTGAAGCTGATTCTGGTCTTGGCGGGTTTGACATTTGCCGTCTTTCTCATGCTCTTGGACGCATCCATCGTGGCGACGGTGAGTCTCGAGGAATTGACATCTAATTCATCTCTGGCACATTACTGACTTTTGACAGGCTGTCCCGACGATCACTAGCGAGTTTCATTCTTTGAACGACATCGGCTGGTATGGCACAGCGTACCTCATGACCAAGTGAGTTTGAGTTTGAGCTTCATTGTGACTATGGCCGTTGCATCAAAACAACGAGTGAGAGAACCCCGTGCGCAGGAGAGTCGCTAACACTGTTTCCAACAGCTGCGCGTGCCAGCCGCTTAGCGGGAAGATCTACAGCTACTTCAACGTCAAGGTAGGCATTCAGCCGCTGCTCATCACTTGTCTCTGGAATATGGCCCTAACTTGGCATCACGCAGTGGACGTTTCTCTCCTTTTTCTTCATTTTCGAAGTCGGCTCTGCCATTTGCGGAGCCGCCCAGTCCTCGTCAATGCTCATTGGTGGCCGCGCAATCGCAGGCATAGGGGCATCTGGGCTGCTCAACGGCGGCTACACGGTTCTTGCACTGGTCGTGCCGCCTGCCAGACAGGCCGGTAAGCATTGCCCCGTTTCCCGCGAACACAAGGAAGAGTTGAACTGCAATCTAACGCCCAAGGGGGGAACAGCACTCAGAGGTGTGCTGATAGGTTTGGCATTCTTCGGCCTGCTCGCGGGGCCGCTCATCGGCGGCGCTTTTACATCGAACGCAACTTGGCGGTGGTGTAAGTAACCAGCAGCAATCCTTGCAATCCTAGGCCTCTGCCAGAGGCCACCACGAGAGGTGCGAAAGGCAGGAACTAACAAGGACGCACTAGGCTTCTATATCAATCTCCCCATCGGCGCCGTGATCGCCCTGTTCATCGTCATCGTGCCAATCCCCAACTACCGCGTGGCCGGCGACGGCAAGCAGACCGTGCTTGAGCGCATCAACAAATTCGACCTTGTCGGCTTTGCCCTCTTCGCGCCGACCGTGATCATGCTGATCCTCGCGCTGCAGTGGGGCGGCGTGCGGTACGCGTGGTCCAGCGCGACCGTCATCGGGCTGTTCTGCGGGTCCTTTGGCAACCTGCTCGTGTTCCTGGCGTGGGAGTACCGCGTGGGCGCCGGCGCGCTGATCCCGCTGGGGCTGCTGCGGCGGCGCGTCGTGTGGACGGGATGCCTTAACATGGCCTTCCTCATCGGCTGCACCATGACCACGGCCTACTACTTCCCCATCTGGTTCCAGAGCGTGCAGGACGCCACGCCCGTGCAGAGCGGCGTCGACATGCTGCCCATCATCGGCACCAACACCGTCGTCACCATGATCACGGGCGGCCTGATCGGCCGCATCGGCTACTACACGCCCTTCGCGCTCGCCAGCGGCCTCTTCACGGCGCTGGGCGCGGGCCTGTCGACGACGCTGACGCCCACGTCGAGCCGCTCACGCCGCATCGGCTTCCAGATCCTGCTCGGTCTGCAAGGGTTCGGCTTCCAGGTGCCCGTACTAGCGGTGCAGAACGGCGTGCGCCGCGAGGAGCAGTCCGTGGCCAGCGCGCTGGTGGTGCTAGCCCAGAACCTCAGCGCCTCGATCTTCCTGTCGCTGGGCGAGGTCGTCTTCAGCACCGAGTTGCGCCGGTTCCTGACCCAGTACGCGCCGTCGGCCGACATCGACCTAATTGTCGCCGCCGGCGCCGCGGCCGCCCAGATCAGGCAGGCCGTACCTGAGGCGCTGCTGGAGCCCGTCAAGCAGGCGTACAGCGACACCTTCAACCACGTTTTATATCTAGCTACCGGGTCGGCGAGCGCCGCGTTCGTGACGGCCTTGTGCATGGGGTGGGTGAGGTTGCCACCTCCGGCCAAGGCTGCGCCGAAGCCAGAGTCGAAGCCGGTCGAACCGGCTGCTGAGTGACTAGGTAGCAGCGCTCGTCATTAGTCTTCAGATTAGGTTGTTTGTGGTTTCGGTGGCGGTGCATATTAGCCATATACCATTTTTTAAATACATACAGCAATTTTAATCGTTATTGACATCGTTGCGGCCCTTGATTTGTGCGTGAAGACGAAACTGCATAACATCCTCGTATTTTTAATTTCAATTTCAGACCAACTGTTAGATTTGCGGGTTGATATAAGACGCCAATAGCGGCATATACGAAAGTAGACGACTTATTTGAAAATCGAAGATAGCCCTTGTGTCTCTTTCGGTTTCTTGACAGGATGTGACCATGGAACCTTTCTCACAAGCAACATTCATTCGGAAGAACATACCTAGTCTCTATAGACGGGCGATATATATAAAATAGAGCTGTTAAAGTCCCTCCTTCAGCAGAGCCTCGTCGAGCAGACGAAATAAACATGTAAAATAGAGTTTCCCCATAACCTGCATGACAAGCTGTCAAGTGCTCTCACCTCCTTGATTAACCGCTCTGGGCCTAGGTTCCGTTTCTCACGAGTTAAAGTTTTAAGCTCGCGGTAGAATGCAATGTAAGGACGAAATGAGACAGTCCCGAGTATTAACCCGAACTATACCTCATGGCCTAAAGCATGTTGTGATGTTTGTGGTTTCTGCTAACCCGATTAAAATATCGTGATTACTATCGTCCTAACTCGGGAAGAAATGCACCGATCTTGAAGTACTTCAACAAGGTTGCCATGCAGATCGCCGGCTTCCAATGTCGATCCCCAGTGGTGTTGGCGACGAGGTAACTACGGTCAATGACAAGTCTCGAATGCCAAAAGAGCCAAGGCTTACACATTTAACTAATTACAAATAATGGTTTCCTGCCCCCCTGTGAATAAGGAGAATATCTATCAATTTTCTGAACCTTTGTTTTAAGTGAAGAAATCCGAATTGTCTGGTTCGGCTAAAACTAATTATCCCCTCTGCAGCTGTTTGCTGATCCCCTTCCTGGTTATTATCTGAACCCTGAGCTACTAAAACAAGTGCTGTGCCTTTAGCATCATCGATGACAAAAGAAAGAAATAGAGAAAAGACTGGTGTGTTGGTATCTAGCGAGAACATCCACCTATCCATCTACCCGTTCATGATCCCGTCACTTTAGGTTCTCCAGGATAGTCGGGTCCTGCGTCCAAATGTGTCAGTAATTGCTTGAACCTTCTCTTCCGAGAAGGGGAAGTAAGGAGAAACAAAACTCACCAGCTTCACCAGCCGCTTGGACAAAACCTCCCACAGGTACTCGGTCTTGGCGGGGTCGGAAGCGATGGGCTTGTAGGCCTGGATGGCGCCGGCGCGCATGTACAGGCCGTGGGTCTCGCGGCCGGTGGAGGCGGCGTGCACGATCTGGCGGGCGCCGTCGTCGGCGGGCCGCGCGGCGATGGCGGCGAACGTCTTGGTGACGACGCGCGTTAGCCCTGTCACCTCGCGCGAAAGCCCCGTCTCGCAGAAGCACGGGTCGACCGAGTTGACCACGATGGGGTGCGGCTCGGCACCGTCGAGCGGGTCCACCAGCGTCGCCAGCTTGATCAGCGTGTAGAGCTGTATCAGCTTGGACAGGTTGTATCTGTTTTGGCGGTTCGGGTTAGCTATCTGGACCAAGTGGATCAAGAAGGGGCGGGCGGGCTTAACTGGTTCCACGGGTTCACCTTGGTCTTGTCGGTGAAGTAGGTGAATATGTCCTCGCCCGGGTCTTTGGGGTACTTGGCTATGTCGTACAGCGCGGACCCGACGATGGTCATGACGGGAGTGGTGTTGTAGGTGCGGGCCGTCTCCTTCAACTTAGGGATCAGCGGCAGCCCCACGAGGAAGGTGCCGATGTTGTTGACGGCCAGGGTGCGCTCAGTGTCGTAGACAACCCCGAAATCAAATGCGCGGATGCCAGCGAGGTGGATGACGGTGTCTAGGCGCGGCAGGCCCTTGGCGCGCTCGACGAAGTTCTTGATGGAGGGGGGCGATTCGAGGTCGAGCTCCCACACTTCGATAAGGTCAGGCTTGCAGCTGGTCACGGCCTCGATGGCCTTCTTGGCTTCGGCGCCGCGCGACAGGCTGCGGCAGGCGCAGATGATCCTATCCGCGCCAAGGCGGACAATGTGCTTGATGATCTCCTGGCCAAGGCCTCCGTTCGCGCCGGTCACGATGACGGTCTTGGACTCGAAGGACGTGGTGGGCTCAGGGATCTTGAGCAGGAACTGCGTGTGGACAAAGTCCTTGAAGGAAGGCATCGTGTTGGGTCGGAAGCTCTGTTTTTTTTTTTTTTTTTTTTTGGCTGGTCACTGGTGAGTAGGAAAGGCGGATTTGGCAGGCAGGGAGCTGGTGGGCAAGCAAGCAGGTGGGCACGCGGCACGTAGGGAGTCAGGAAGTGTGGAGAGTGAACAACGCCAAATTCCAAGAACGGCAATTCGATTGCTATATTTATGTGTCTGTCTCTCCTTGCCTGTTTCAAAGCACGCCATGGAGATACAGCAGCACAAGGAGGGGCGAAGATGAGACACTTACGTCAGGAACGTGTTAAGTCCGCGGATTTTGCGGTTTTACCTGGCACCTGGCCTGGCCCTTTATCTGATAATTAAATTGCGGCCAGGTCAGGCCAGTGATCATGTGACACGACTCTGCCTCTTGCCGCATGTTTGCCACGCACACACGCCGCCTCAGCGTCCAACAAGTGTCCAAGGCCAAGTCCGAGGGGTGCTTGGCTCGTCGGGCCAAGGCGGGTGAAGGACCCTCAGTGGTGCCTTGTGAGGCGAGGCCTTTCACGCTCGAGGGTGGATTAGTAGCGTGCGTTCCTCAGCCCGGAATCCTGGAAACATTCCACAACACTCTCCCGCGGCATATACCCGTCCGTGGACATGACATGACTCGCACACAACCTTCGCTGCAACTCAACAACTGGATTTAACCAATTACCCAAAAAACACTCGGCAACACGCCATACGACGGCCATGCAGTCCCAGCAGCTGGAACTTCGCAAAGCACACCGGCGCTCCCGTGTTCCCCTGTCCTGCGACCCCTGCAGGTCCAGAAAGTGTGCCATTACCCGCGCCCACTGCCCCCACCCAGCCGGTTCTCTTAGTGAGACAGAGCACGGGTTGATGCTGATGATGCTGATGATGCTGACGCTGATGCTGATGCTGACCACGATGCGAGTGAGATAGACTCAAGTGTAACCGGGAGAAGCCGTGCCAGAACTGCACGGCCCGAAACGAGCAGGTGACATGCAAATTCCGCCGACCCCTGAGCGCTGCTGCCGGAAGTGCCGGAAATATCAATTCCCCGACGGCACTTCGCGGGGCAAGCCCGGCCCAATCCCTGGTTGGCGGAGACCGGTCCGATGCCAGCTCCAATTTCGCCGGCTACCGCAGTGATGCCGGCATAAACGGCGAGTCGATGCGCCAGCGCATCGTCCACTTGGAGGACCTGGTCAGGAGGCTCATTGCGGAGCGCCCGCTTCCCTTGTCGCCGCCCCAGAGTAGCACTGGAGCCTCAATCTCCACTCCCGAGAAGACGCCCGAGAAGACGCCCGGAACCGACTCGTCCGATGCTGCTAGCTCCGACGACTTGCTCGCGGCGGCCACAGGCAAGACGGTCATGGATGGACTCCGTTCCGTATACATTGGCGGGGACGACTTGTCGGTTGTGCTCCAGGAAGCAGGTACCCCCAGTTTTGCTAGATAGCAACCAATACGTCTCTGTTGCACACACTTGCTAACCGGCCTAGATCAACGAGCTCAAGAGGACGTGGAACCAGCATGAGCAAGACGACATGTTCAGCGACCACAACCTCCGATCCGCTCCCTCACACACAGTCGACGGCTCAAGCCTGCTGTACGACCAGGTGAAGCCGCTCGACCGGATAAGCATCCTCTCCAGCCTGCCACCCAAGCACGAGGTCGACTGGCTCATCGCCCAATTCTTTGACCGCCAAAACTTTCCCATCGCCATTCCCCGTAAGTACTCCCTGTCCACCCGCAGCATGGGTTTTCCCACGCAGCCCTCACACAAGTCCAGCCATCCTCCACGAACCGACCTTTATGCGCGAGTACGCCGCGCACTGGAAAGACCCGTCTAGCACCGACTTCATTTGGCTCGGCCTGATCTTTTCCATCCTCGGCATTACCATGCTGGCATTTCTACAGTACGGCGAACCTCCCGAGTACGAGGGCCTGTCCGAGTCCTTCTTCCAGCTCTACCGCATGCGCACCGCCCAGTGCCTGCTCAACGGCGACGTGGCCAAGTGCCTGCCCTACACGGTCGAGACGCTGCGGTTCAACGCCACGGCCGAGCTCAACCGCCGCGACGACAACCGCCGCGGCCTGTGGATCATGACGGGCGTCGTGGTCCGCGCCGCCGTCAACATGGGCTACCACCGCGACCCCGGCTCGTATCCCTCGCCCTCGTCAAGCGGCATCAGCACGCTACAAGCCGAGTACCGCCGGCGCGTGTGGTCGTCGGTCGTCAGCATGGACGACATGGCGTCGTTCCTCGGCGGCTTCCCACGCACCATGTCGGCGCTGTACGCCGACGCCCTGGAGCCGCGCAACGTGCACGACTGGGAACTGGTCGAGGACATGGTGGCGCTGCCGCCGTCGCGCCCGCTGGCCGACACCACGGCCGCCACGTACCTGATCGTCAAGGGC
Source organism: Lasiosphaeria ovina (assembly GCA_033439765.1). Lineage (NCBI taxonomy): Eukaryota > Fungi > Ascomycota > Sordariomycetes > Sordariales > Lasiosphaeriaceae > Lasiosphaeria > Lasiosphaeria ovina. The sequence continues at coordinate 7,169,497 of JAULSN010000002.1, read as the reverse complement.
CGCCTGTTCCGCGAGCTTGGCCGCGTCGCCGACTTCAACAGCACCCCAACGCTGGGCTCGTACGACACGGTGCTCGAGATCGACCGCGCTCTCGCCGCCGTCTATGACACCTTCCCGCCGTACATGAAGGTGTCGGCGCAGACGCTGCCGTCAGCGCCCCTTGCCACGCCGCCACCCACCGCAGCGTCTGTCGGTGCCGCTTCGGCGGCGCGCAGCAGCAGCCCGGCCAACTTCTCCAACATGAGCCTCGTGGGCATGTATCACCGCGGCATGTGCACGCTGCACCGCAAGTTCCTGGCCAAGGCGCACAACCAGCACCACGAAGGCGGCGGCGGCAGCGGCGAGCGGTTCCGGCTGTCGCGCGACCGCTGCGTTGCCTCGGCGCTCGGCCTGCTGGCCTTCCAGGAGCTGCTGGAGCCGGCCTTTTACCGCATCTCACAGACGCGCCAGATGCTCATGCTCGGCGCCATGGTGCTGTTTCTTGAGCTGGCGCTGCGGCGGAAGAATGCCAACAGCAATGCCAACATGTCGCCGCTGTTACAGCGGCGTGATGAAGACGACGGGAGCCCGAGCAGCGCGGCTCTGCTGGCCGCGCTCGAGAGGTCGTGTGTCCTCCTCGAGAAGGCCATGGACGTGTGCGAGGAGGCCCGGAGGGTGCACCAGTTTCTTATTGGGCTGCTGTCGAGCTTTCGGACCGAGACGGCGGCGGCAGCGACGGTGTCGGCGGTCGAAGTGCCGGCGGACCAGCTGCTGTTTTCGGGACTTCCTGATGGCGGCAGCCCGCCTTTTGATGCTGCTGTTCCGGGCAGTTTCTCGTTCGAGATGGATTTTGACTGGGTTGGTCTCCTCCCTCTCCCCACTCCCGCGTGCCCTGATGAGTCGAAACTGGAGACTGACTGGATATTTAGGCTACGTGGGATACTTATATCGAGGAGACGGGGTATGAGACCGGGCCTACGTATTGATTCATCGAAACGCGTTTTGAACAAAGGTAGGCAGGTTAGATATTTACTTTGGCACGTTTCATATCAATCTCTTTGGAATTAGTTGGGCCAAAGATTCCTAAGGCCGGGTACGTGTTATAGAATTCTTTAATACATATTCCAAGGTCTCTCTCTATCTGATACGTCCTTACTCGCACTCTTTGTTGAGGCCAGGTAGGTGCTGTCCACTGCTCTCCATGTCGTCCCCAGCGATGTGGTTGCTAAACACTTATTACCTCGTTGAACCCCTATTTTTCTAGGGTGCTAAGAGCCGTCTTTTGACCAAATTCACATATGTTTATCGCTTAACCATTGCCGGTGCCAATTTTAATGCTGAATTTAGCTATTAATTATGCTTTTGGTTTGATCTGTAAGGCAGGTTAATCCATGTAGTCTCAAAGAAGCAGGTGGTACTGCTCTCGAATTGTACATCATCTTATGGATGAGATCTTCGGTAGAGGGAGGTGAAAGGCTGCTGCATCGAGACAATAGTCACCAGTGTCCGCACAGAGTGTGACCCCGCCTAGCTCTATTTTGTAGCCAGTACCTTGATGTTGATTCAGGCTTTCAGCCGCAGATAATATCTGTCGGGACCAAGATAAGTAGTTTCTATTTTGGGTACTCCTTTCTTGATCTTGTTTCATACTAGGAAAGTAGTGTAATTATGCATGTATAATTATCCTCACCTGAGTTGGGCAAGATGGCTACCTAGGTACCTACCGCACCCAGGTGCTCGCATGCATGCTATTCTTGTGTGTTTAGCTACCTCCCTCGCAACCCCCATACTTCCGCTATTTGAAATCCCCGGTCAGAGCACACAAGTCTCACCCCGGTCTCCCGGCCCGAGTCCTTCTGGCAACCCGTCACGCTCCAGGCACTGCTAGCCAGGCCTGTTCCACAGCCTCACCCGGACATCCCATCTCTTCCCGCGTCGGGAACGGTCCCTCAGACTCAGATCATCTAAAAGCTCTCCACAGCCTGTCTTCCGGATTGCGGTAAGTTCCAAGGTTGTGATAAGCAGTGATGGAGACGACTCAGCGCCCGCCAGAACGCCGCACCCAGCAGGGCTGCCGTATCCCCGCCTTCCCGTTCTTCCACTCGACGACGGTGCGTATGTCGGTGAGGCACAGATGGCACGAGTCCCCAAAGCTGCCGGGTCGAAGCGGCTCGTCATCCGGGCTCCCGCCGCCGTTCTTGGGCTCTTCCGCATCCAGTGGCAGTCCTTTCACTCGTCTCCACTCGGAGGTCCAGCGCCATCCAGCATCCGAATATCGGTGGTGGCAGAGCCATACGGGCACCTCATCCAGGGCGCGGCGAAACCGCCGTCCGCGGCCCAGGGAGCATTCGGCCAGGGTGGACACGGACCGGAGGAGCAGTTGGCCGTCGTCGACGACCTTGGCCGACCAGCTCTACATCCATGCGAGAAAGCTAAGGGGATGAGCCTTAAACAGGCTACCGTGGTGAAACGTTAAGTAGCTCCATAGGCTAAGACGTATCGACGCGTTGTCGAAGCGGAAGACGTCAACGGGCAGCCCGGCGTCGGCGCCGTAGTGATGTTTGTTCGTGGCCGCCCGGGCGTGGTGGAAGTTGAACCGCAGCGGGCTCCCGAAGTTGAAACCGTGCCAATAAAGCGTACTAAACGAGCAGCCAGCCATGCGGATGCCGTCGGGGTGAGCTCGCCCTCGCCCTCGCCACCGCTGCCTCGGCCGAATGTTGATCCTGTGCAGTGCGATACAGTCGTGGCAGAAGAGGCACCGGTCTGCGACTTCTCCCTCGGGCAGCAGGAGGAGGGCCTTCTTACTCTCGGGACTGGTCCTGACGCGTCTCGCGGCAGCCTCGCCAAACAGGTTGGATAAGACCTTGCATGTTAGGGAGAGGCAGAGCAGGCTCTCGGGCGGCAGGTGGTCCAAGATCTCGAAGAGAATGTCGCGGGGCCGTCGGAAGAGACACGAGCCGAGATAGAGGTTGCAGTCTGCGTCTGCTGCGATGGGCCAAGCCGGGATTGGCTGCTCAGGATCCTGACGAAATAGACGGCGCAGACGCTCACAAGGGGCATTCGACTTTATGAGGGCCTTTACGGTATACATTGGCTTCGCCTTAGACCAACGGGCCCTTGGGTGATGCGTCTGGTGTCTTTCGGCGAGGATGTTGGATGCAAATCGGAGCGTATCAAGAAGAATCCAGATGGCGTTTCGTAAATTTTCAATTTTCTTTTTGCTTTCTTAAGTACCTACGTACTTCCGATTGACCCCAGCGCATGTACTTTGACAGGCAGAGCAGGCGAGATGGTTCCAAGGTGCCTGGAGCCGGACAACTGGAGGCTGCATGATGGCCTGCAGCAATAAAAGCGGTCATTCGCCGCCTGCACCAGGACATGTTGTCACAAGAAACTGGAGAGAGACGGCAAAGGTGCTGGTGGATGAATGAATTAAAATTAATCTCGCGGATTCTTATGTGCGAGACGTGCTCTGCGGGGTGTGTCATCAGCCTATGGCCCGTTACCTGTCACGACTAGTATTCATTTGGATCATGCCAACCGTCAACGTGGTCCTGTCGTGCTGCCTGGGCTCTGGATGGAAGCTCAAGCCGCTTTGTTCTTGTGAATTCACGTCCCCCGTCTTTTTCCAGTGGCCTGCGTTTGCTTCCCGTGTTCTGATGCCTGTGTTTGCTTCCCGTGTTCTGATTGGCCACAGTCAGCAGAGGAAGCGCTGTGAGTCCACCGAGCTCCCGTACCCCACCAATGCTGAATGGAAGGCACTCCGCTGGATTTCCAGCAGTCAGGGCCGGACCTTTTGAACGAAACATCAATTGAACCACGCGCGATCTCGACTTGGAACTACAAAATAATTTGACTAACTTCAGCAGAACAGACAGCCAGTACAGCGCATCCCAAGGAGAAGCGAAAGAGAAATACCTAACAACATTGCGCCTCAGAAAAATAACCGTCTTCCAACACCCAGTCTTCCATTACCAGACTCCTCCTGTTCAATCCCAAGAACTAGAACTAGATCTAGACAACCAAGGCACTCCTTCCGACGACCAGCTTGGAAAACTCGCGCATGGTGGCCGTCTGCAGAATCTCGAAAACGGTGACCTTGGCCTGGACCACAGAACTCAGCCAGTTGCGCAGCTCGACGGCCACCAGCGAGTCGACACCCACAGCGCTCAGGCCCGAGCTGGTGTCGATCTCGGCCGCCACCAGGTTGAACAGGGCAGCCACCTTGCGCACCAGCGCGCCCATGACCAGCCCGAGCGCATCGTCGCTCGACGCCCCCGCCAACTCCTGCTTCAATACCTCATCCGGGTTCTTGGCTCCTCCGGACCCGCCGCTTCCCGCCCCCTTGCCGCTGTTGGCCAGCCGCATCGTCCAGAACCGCCGGTCGCGCTTGGGATTCGCCCCTGTCGTGATGCGGTCCCATGCAACGATGCCCGTGACAACCTGCGCAGCGTTTACGTTGTCGGACCGCGACGGCGTCACCACGGCAGCCTCAATCAGCCGCAGCACGCGCCCGATGGAAATGGACCCGGATCCGAGTGTTCGCTCGAGGCGCGCCCGCATCAGCGTGTCGCTTGATTCGGTCACGACGCCCACATCGGCCACGGCCGGCAAATCGATGGCAACGGCCGCCAGGCCTTGCGCTGCCCGGTGCCGCGCCAGTGCGTCCTGGAAGGTGTTGCCGGCGGCATAGTTGGCCTGGGACACCAAGCCCACCACGCCCGACGCCGACGACAGCATGACGAAGAAGCGCAGGTCTTTGGGCAGGTGGTTGTGCAGGTTGAGGGAGCCGACAACCTTGGGCTGGGTGCTGGACTGCCATTGCTCAAACGTCATGCGCTGGATGATTGTGTCGTGCAGAGCCATGGCCGCCTGCACCACACCGCGGATGGGCGGCATCGTCTTTGCCACCTCTGCCAGCAGCGCGACGAGCTGGTCCGCCTTGGCGATGTCGCAGTTGCGCACCACCACGTTGCATTCCCGGGTCCGCCCGCGCGAGACCAACGGCTCCGCTGCCGCGTGCGACTCGGCGCGACGCGACACCACCAGGATGTTCCGTGCCCCGCGCTCCATCATCCACTCGGCCAGGGCACGGCCGATGCCGCCGAGACCACCCGCAATCAGATAGGTCGCGTTGGGGTCGTCCAGGCTGGCGAAGCTGGAAGTGCGTGTCAGGACCTTGAAGCGGGCGTCGGGCGCAGGCACCAGCACCAGCTTGCCGACGTGCGCGCCGCGCTGCATGCGACGCATGGCCGTCTCCATCTCCCCAATGGGGTACGTGACGATGGGGTGCACGGCGCGGATGGCCTTCTCGTTCCACAGCTTCATCAGAGACTGCCACGCGCGGTGCACGGCTTTCCCGTTGTACATGCACCACTGGATCAGGTCGAAGCCCACGATGGTGGCATTGCGCGTCAACGGTGTCAGATCGAGACGGCGGCCTGCTTCCATGTCCACCTTGCCGATCTCGACGAAGCGGCCAAAGCGCGCCATGCAGTCCCACGTCGCCTTGAGGAGCGGGCCCGACAGCGAGTTAATGACGACGTCGACGCCGGCGCCGCCGGTGCGCGCGTTGATGGCTGCCGCGAAGGACGCGTCGCGACTGGAGAGGATGTGGTCCGCGTCCAGCCCGTACTGCTCCATCAGCAGCTCCTTCTTTGACTCGCTGCTGCACGTCGCAAACACCTCGGCGCCCGCATGTAGGGCCAACATGATGGCCGACTGGCCGACACCACCGCTGCCGGCGTGGATCAGCACGCGCTCGCCGGGCTGGAGGCGCGCGACGTCAAACAGGCAGAGGTAAGTGGTCAAGAAGATACACGGCAGCGAAGCAGCCTCCTCCCACGACATGTCGTCGGGAATCTTGGCGAAGCCAGTCCACAGCGCGCGCGGGTGCGTAGCAAAGCGCCCCTCGAGCGCACCAGCGACGCGGTCGCCCACCTTCAGGCCACTTGCCTCGGTGTCAGGCCCCAGCCGCGTGACGATGCCGGCGGCGTCGTGCATATAGCGCGACTCGTCGATCTGGCCCAGAGCGACCAGCACGTCACGGAAGTTGAGCCCCAGTGCCTGCGTCTTGATCTCGACGTAGCCCGACGGCAGCGACGGCTCGCCCGCCTTCGGGTCGTCGGTGAAGTACAGGTTGCTTAGCGTGCCTACCGTCTGCACCGTCTCCCACAGCAGCGGCCGGTTAGGCTGCCACAGCGGCTGCTCGACCGGTGTCGGGTCGACCGGTGTCTCGCTGGACGCGCGGTCTTCGGCCAGGCTGGGGTAGAAGCGAGGCACGTGCAACATGCCATCCTTTACGGCGTACTCCCACTCTATCTCGGCCGTGTCGACGCGCGTGTCGAAGCTCTGCTTCAAGGCCTGCACGATATGCGGGACTGTGTCAGCTGACCACGAAGCGTCCTTGGCAGAGCCGGGAGTGATCTCAAAGTCGAGCAACACGTAGCGCTTGGTGGTGTCTTCTTGCTTGGCGGCGCGCAGGAGGCCGGCCGACTGAGCATAAAGCGGCTGCTCCGAAGTGGTCGCGCTGCCGCGGCTGAGCCACAGCAGGCCTTGGCCCTGGACCACCAGCGTCTTGAGCTGTTCGAACTCGGCCTCGTCCATGGTGTTCAGGAATGGCGTTACCATGTCGGGCGTGAAGATGTACACGACATCGGGCTTGGCTTCGACCTCGCTGAGGCGCTCAACTTGGACAGAGGCGCCCGTTTGCGCGGCGATGGCAGCTTGCACCTCCTCCAGCCACTTCTGCGTCGGTGCGGCGTCGCGCGTGTGGACGATGGACACAGCTGTCGGATAGGCGGAAGCGGACGCCTCAACAGCAGTAGTGAAGATGACGCTGCTGGAGCGGTACTGGGCGTCCTCGCTGTCGCCGATCTCGACCTCGGCCCCGGCGAAACCTGCCTGGCTGAGGACCTCGCTCCAGCGCTTGAGCGAAACAACTGAGCCATCCTCACTGCTCAGCCCACTCTGCCACCAGTTGGGCAGGCCGCCAAAGACCAAGTGCGTGTCCATACGCGCGCTGGTGGTCTCGACCATCGCTAGCTTGCCGCCGGCCTTCAGCAAGCGACGAGCATTGGCGAGCGACCGCGACAGCTCGTCGGGTGTGCCACTTGCCAAACCAAGCAATGCGCCCGGCGACACTACTACGAGGTCATAGCTGCTCTCGGCAAAGCCCTGCGCGATGGGGTCGTTGCGGAGATCGAGCGTCTTGAAGGCCAATGAAGCCGTCCATTGCTCGAGCTTCTGTTTGGCCAGCTCGAACCTGTCGGCCACAACATCGGTGAAGTCATATTGTCCCAGCAGCGTGCCCGATTCTCCCTCAGTGGCCTTGGCTTCAAAGGCTTTCATGACCCACGTAGTGACGGCTCCAGATCGTCCGCCGATCTCGAGAACGTTGGCCCCGGGCTGTGCGACGGCGAACTGTGCTACGAAGCCTTGCAGATGGGCGAAGCTGCGCTGGCTCAACCGCGGCAGCGCCTCGTAATACAGGTCGAGCAGGTCGTCCTGCTTCAGCAGGGCCTCGGCGTCGACAGCACCCCTCACGATGTCAGCCAGCTGCGGCCCCACGCGCGAGAGCAGTCTTCCCGCCGCGTTTTCAGCCTCCAAGTCGTCGGCCAGCTTCTGCTTGACTCCGGCGCCGGCCCTGGCCCACACGCGGCTGCCCGGTCCGAGCTCGCCCGCCTGCCCCTTGGTGACGACAGTCTGCATCCAGGCGTACAATCGCTGGAGATGCGGGGCTCTGGCCGTCTCGCTGTCGCCAGCGAGCTGCTTGATGGCGTCCGCGACAAAGTTGAACGTTACTCTGTCAAGCTTCCTCTCGAAGCCGCGGCTCTCGTCGTCAAAGACGACCTGCTGCTGCAGCGAATCCTTGAAGGGCGCCGGCACCGGGCCCTTGGCGACGTCGACCTCCCAGCGCATCTCGGAGCAGATGGCCGCCGATGCCTGTCCCTCAGCATCACCCGTGTCGAGCGGCACGGCCTGGCAGTACAGCCCGTCAATTTCCAGCCGCTCGGCAGTCGCGTCGTCACCTTCGCCATTGACGGCCACGGCGCTGACGGTGGCGCCGCGGCGGTCCGCGCGCTCGAGCTCGACAAAAGCCGTCAGGCCCTCGCCGACGCCGCGGTTCAGTGTCCGGGGAACGTACAGGTGGCGCAGTGACCGCGGCACCGCCATGGCGCCCTGCCGCGTCGAGTCGGGGATGGACACGAAGGCAGCCTGGATGAGCGAGTCTAGCGTGGTCGGGTGTAGCACGTACGGACGCTCCCCAACCATGTTGTCGCCCGGCTCTGCGGCGGGCGACACGACCAGCGACGTGATTGACTTGTTCGCCGCCGTGTAGCTGGCACGGAGGTTTTGGAAGACGGGCCCGTGGAACAGGTTCATGGCGCGGAGGCCGGCGAAGATGGCTTCGGGCGTGACCTCGCGGATCGGCTGCTTCGAGTCTGGCGCGAAGAAGGACTTGGCCAGCGGAGCCGGGGTGGTGAACTTGGTGGACGCCTCTTTGGTCTTGACGACCGTCTCGGCCGTGACGCTACCCTTGCAGTGCTGGATCCAGCTGTCGTCGGTGAGCGAGACGGACCACACCTCGAAGTTGTACCAGCCCTTGGACTCGAGCTCCTTGTCGCTGCTGGGCGAAAGCACGATTTGCACCTCGACGCCGAGCACAGTGTCGGGGATCGTCAGCGCGTTGACAAACTCGATCTCGCGCAGGCGATACCCAGCGATGGTCTCCTCGGTCGGGTCGTCGGCCAACAGCCGCACAGCCTCGATGGCCATGGCCACGTAGCCGGCACCGGGCAGCACGACGTCGCTGCCCAGCTTGTGGTCGGCCAGCCACGGCACGTCAATCGCGCGCAGGAAGCTGCGCCACGTCGGCGTCTGGCGGTTGGTGCCCGCGATGGGGCTTCCCAGCAGCTCGTGCGGGTTAAAGCGCTTGTGGCGGTACTCGCGTGACAGCCGCGACTCGGCCCAGCACGGCGTCGCATGGTTCCAGGCATAGCCCGGCAGGTCCGCGACGAAGGCGCCGTCGGCGTGCAAGTTGACGCCGGCCAGTGACACGGGCCAGCCCTGCGCCACTAGCGCGCACGCGGCGTCCTGTACCGTTTGCACGGCGTCGGCCTGGCGCTTGAGCACCGACACGTACGCGGGCTTGGTCTTGCGGTCCTTGAGGATCTGGCGGATCGGGCCGGCCAGCGTGCCGTGCGCGCCGATCTCGACGATGACGTCGACGTTGGCCACGGCCTCGTCTCCCTCTTTGGCCTGCCCGTCGAGCGAGCCGAAGCACATCTGGTCGAAGGCCTGCGAGAACAGCACCGGGCTGACGAGGTTACGCACAAAGTGCTCAGGCGTCAGGGCCTTGGGAGTCGACACGAGCCCGCCCGTGACGGGCGACGCGAACAGCGCGCCGCTCCAGCGGCCCTCGGCCGGCATCATGACCTCGCGCAGCGCGTCCGTGTAGTCGGCCGCCATGGCCTGCATGTGGTGCGAGTGGTACGCCAGCGGCACGTTGAGGCGGCGCGCAAAGATGCCGTCAGCCGACAGGCGCGCCGACACCTCGTCGACGGCCGTCGCGTCGCCTGAGATGGTGACGCTGTCGGGGCTGTTGTGGCACGCTATCACGGCCTTGCCCGTCTTGGTGTCCTTGACGTACGCAGCCGCCGCCTCGGCGCCCAGCCCGGCAGCCAGCATGGCACCTTCGGCCACGCCCTTGTGCTTCTGCGCCAGCTCGCCGCGGAAGTAGACCACGCCCAGCGCCTGTCGGAAGCTCAGCGCGCCTACGGCGTACGCGGCCGCGATCTCGCCGCTCGAGTGGCTCGTCACCGCCGCCGGCGTCACGCCCCAGTCGGTCAGCAGGTCCACGAGGCACAACTGCAGCGCCACGCTGAGCGGCTGGCTGAGGCGGATCTCGTGCACGCGCGTCGTCTTTTCGTCGCGGAGCAGCTCCTCTGTGTTTCGGTGTTAGTTAGCTGTCCTGGACCAGTAGCCATCGTGGACGAGACTTCACGAAGCAAAAGAAAGAAGTTAAAAACTAAAGAGAGATGGGGGGTGAGGGGGTACAGTACCATGCAGCGACCACGTAGCGCCGTAGTCCTTGAGGATCTCGTCGGCGGCCAGCAGCGAGCGGCGGAAGGCGGGATACGCGGTGATCAGCTCGCGGCCCATGGCGTGCCACTGCGCGCCCTGGCCGTTAAAGACGAAGCCCAGCCGCGGCACGCGTGACGCCCGCGCCGGCACGCGGTCCGCGTCGCCGAGCTTGTCGGCCAGCTCCGTCAGGCTGGTCGCGCGCACCACCGTCGTCCACGGGAACCGCGACTTGCGCTCCGCCAGCGTGAAGGCCAGGTCCGTGGCGCTCGGCAGCGCTGAAGACGGCTCCCGCAGGTACGCGGCCAGGTTCTTGTTCATCTGCGCCGCGCCCGCCGAGTCCTTGGCGCTGAGGACGTAGACCTTGGAGCCGAGCTCGCTGTTGCTGTGGCCGTTGGTGTGCCCGTTGGTGTGCCCGTTGGTGTGCCCGTTGGTGTGCCCGTTGGTGTGCCCGTTGGTGTGCCCGTTGGTGTGCCCGTTGGTGTGCCCGTTGGTGGTACCGTTTGAATGGCCGTTGGTGGTTCCATTTGCATGACCATTGGTGACACCATTCGAGTAGCCGTTGGTGCTGTCATTTGCGTAGCCATTGGTGTGGCCATTTGTTCCGTTCGTGGTCCCATTGGCATGTCCATTTGCATGGCCATTGGCGTGGCCATTCGTGGCTCCGTTGGTGGCTCCGTCGGTCCCATTGGCATAGGATATCACGCCTTTGGGCTTTTCTGTTCTTGCCTCTGCCGGGGGCAGCTCGAGAATGACGTGGGCGTTGGTGCCGCCGTATCCGAAGTTGTTAATCGACGCTCGCCGCGGCTTGTCGGCCGGCCAGGTCGTCAGGGTGCGAGGAACCTTGAGCTTCCACTGCTCAAGCGGGATCTTGGGATTCGTCTTGTCGTAGTTGGCATTGGGGGGGATGACGCCCTCCCGCAGCACAAAGATGGTCTTGATGAGGGCCGCCAGCCCGCTCACGGGCTCCGTGTGGCCGAGATTGGGCTTCACGGACCCGACTAGCACGGGATCTCCGGCGGCGCGGCCGGCGCCGAACGTGCGGGCCAGCGCCTCAGCCTCAATGGGGTCGCCCGTCGGAGTACCCGTCATGTGCGCCTCGACGTAGCCCGTGTCGGCCGACGGGTCCAGCCCCGCGCGCCGGTACACGTCGCGGATCAGCTTGACCTGCGCCTCAAACGACGGCGACGTGATGGTCGGCGTCTTGCCATCCTGGTTGAGCCCCGTCTCGCGCACCACGGCGTGCACGCGGTCGCCGTCGCGCAGCGCCGCCGCGAGCGGCTTGAGGAGGATGGACGCCACGCCCTCGCCGCGGCCGTAGCCTTCGGCGCGCTCGTCCCAGGCGAAGCACTTGCCTGTCGGGCCGAGGACACTAGATAACGAGACACCGTGGTGAGTAAATGTCCGATGACGAGAGACTAACTGCTGTAATTACCTCGAGTTCGCCATGGCGATAAACATGTCGGGAGACAGGCAGATGAGCGACGAGCCGACGATAGCGTGGTCACTCTCGCCGGACCGCAGCGACTGCACGGCCTGATGCAGGGCGGTCAGGCTGGTTGAGCAGCCCACGTCGATGGTCATGCTGGGGCCCTGGAAGTCGTAGAAGTGCGAGATGCGGTTGGACAGCATGGCGATGCCGTTGCCCGTCTTGTACGTCTCGTGCATGATGTACGGGTCCTTGAGCGATATGTCCGAGTAGTCGGTGCTGAAGCTGCCCGCGTACACGGACGTGTTGGACCCGGCCAGTTTCTGGATCGGGATCCCGGCTGAGCACGGGGTGGTTTGCACGCGTCAGTCTCAACTCGCTCTCGAGGAACTTTCAGACTTGGCCAAGGCGGGCCTGGCACTCACCGTCTTCCATGCTCTCGTACACGCTCTCGAGGAGCATGCGGATCTGGGGGTCCATGGCCTGCAGTGGTTTGGGACACGGTCAGTCTCGCCATCTCGAGCCGAGAAACAGGGATACCTATGGTAGGTGCTCACATTTGCTGTGTCGGTGGTGTAGTTGTAAAACGCCGAGTCGAACAGCGCAATGTCTTTGAGAAAGTAGCCGCCCTGAACCGCGAACTGCACAACGAGGTGAGTTAGACTAATCAGAACTGGGGACATAGGATATTGGACATACCCGGCCGCGCGTTGCTTTCCGCTTATCGTACAGGCCGGCGGAGTCGAAGCGCTCGTGGGGAACTGGTGACCACGCGTCTCCGGCTTTGGCGCAAAGATCCCATAGCTTGGACGGGCTTGTGGCGTCGCCGGCAAATCTGCAGCTCATGCCGACGATGGCGATGGGGGCGGCACTGCCCGGGGCGCCTTCCTGGGCGGGCGAGCCATTGCCCGTCGTCGTCGTCGTCGTCGTCGTCGTCGTCGTCGTCGAGTTGCGTGTCATGGTGTTGAGACTCTCCTGCATGCAAACAAAAAAGGGGGCTCAGAGTTTTGATTGATTACTCACATAATTTTGTTTACTAGTCGCTCACCTGGGATGTGAATGCCCAGAGTCGGTGATATATGCCCGAGGTCAGCTCGAGTTGCAGACCTGGACGCTTTCGGCGCTGTGTCGGCCGTCTACGCCGCCCTCGGACAGCCTTACTTGGTGTCCTTCAGCCCGGCGGCACATACTCGGCCACGCCCCCCCCCCCCCCCCCCCAGACCCAGACCCAGACCAGAACCAGCGACCCCGAGTGGGGGCGCGCAACCCAAGGCACCGAGTATTGGTTCGCAGCGCACGTCTTGGCAAGAGTAGCTAGCGTAGCTGTCGCAGGCAGTCTGCCTCGTGCGAGTAAACGAGCTGCCTGCATTGTTGCACTTGCACTGCTGCTGCTGCGGTCTGCGGTTCTGCAGCAGGATCCGCTACCCCGGCCCCGGGAATTAGGAACGAGGTCGTATGCAGCGCGCAGGGGCAGCCAGGTACTGAGTGAGCAATACGGAATATGGGCTGTTTTTTTTGGTTTTTTTTTTTCACGCTCATCACGATCGACGCGACGCGCCGAGATTCTAATGTCCATCGTCGGGGCCTTTAATATTGTCTCTGTCCGTCCGCGACGATCAGTCGGAGCTGACTTTGCTCTTTACCATCCCAGCTGATCCCGCTCTCCTCGTCCTCCAGTCCTCGGTCCTCTTTATCACTCCTGCTCACGTCACGGTTCATCCCTGTTTCGTGTTCTTGTGTCTGTGTTTGTGTCCGTCTGTGTGCTGTCCAGTGTCAATCCTCCCGCGAGCCTGCCCAGAATGGCTCTCCCGCGCCTCATCCTCAGTCTCGCCGTGTGCCTGGCTCCCGCCCAGGTGTGGGCAGCCGCCGTCTCCCACGCGACGGACCCATGCCGGTCTGCCTCGTTCGACTATGTCATTGTCGGCGGAGGAACGTCGGGCCTGACGCTGGCCAACCGGCTGAGCGAGACGCCTGGCGTCACCGTTGCCGTTATTGAGGCCGGCACCTTCCCCGAGAACGTCGTGGGCAACCTCAGCGCCGTTCCCGCCTATGCTGGTAGGCTGGAGGCCTTGGCCGAGACGAACTTGTCCGCGGGCTGGGGCTTCCGGACGACACCGCAGCCGGTTCGTGAATTTCCGCCAGACTTGTGTCCTAAAGCCTGAAGATGCTCATGTCCTTGCCATGTCCGCTGCTGACACTGGAATCTGCTGTAGGGTCTAGGAGGCACCGTAGCCCCATTTGTGCGGGCCAAGCTTGTATGTATTCACACTCCGTTGCCACTGGCACCCGCCCACGCCCACGACTCCGCACGAACTAACGCGTGTACCTGTCCAGCTCGGCGGCTGCAGCTCCCTCAACTTCGCGGCCTACTCGCGCGCGTCCAAGGGCTCACTGCAGAAGTTTGCCGACGCGGTAGGCGACCAGTCGTACACGTGGGACAACGTGCTGCCGTACTACAAGAAGAGTATGCTCTTCACGCCGCCCAACAGCGCGACTCGCTTCCCCAACGCCACGCCAAGCTACGACCCCGCCTACACGGCCCGCAGAGGGCCCCTGGACGTCACCTACCCGGCCTACGGCGAGGCCTGGGGCACGTGGGTTGCCCGGGGCCTGACAGCCGCCGGCCTCCCGCGGGCCGGCGCCTTCATCACGGGCACGCTCAACGGGAACACGTTCCAGGTGCTGACCCTCAACCCGCGGACCGGCCACCGTGCTTCGTCCGACACGGCCTTCCTGCGTCCGGTGCTGAGCCGTAACAACCTGGTTCTCTTCGACGGGACGCTGGCCGAGCGCGTGCTGTTCGACTCGAGCAAGACGGCCACGGGCGTTAGGGTCAGCAGCACAAAGTGCCCCGCGGCCTTCACGCTCTCGGCCAGGAAAGAAGTCATCCTCTCAGCCGGTGTCATCCAGTCGCCACAGCTGCTCATGGTGTCGGGCGTGGGTCCGGCCGCGACGCTGGCGCAGTACAACATCACCGTCGTGGCGGACCGGCCGGGCGTGGGTCAGGGTCTGGTCGACCACATCCTGATCCCCCTCACCTGGAAGACCAATCTGGCCATCCCAGACACGGCGAGCCCCGCGTCGGTCAACGCCTTCAACACGGCCAAGACAGGCCCGCTGACCAACCCGGGCGGCGACTTCGCGGCGCTCGAGAAGATCCCCGCGGCGTTCCGCACCAACTTCTCGGCGTCGACCACGGCCACACTCGCGGCGCTGCCGGCCGACTGGCCCGAGGTCGAGTACCTGATCAGTCCGTTCGCCGTGTCGCCTGGGGCGACGCCGGGGCAGGGGTACTCGAGCCTATTCGTGGTGCTGCAGGCGCCGCAGAGCGTGGGCACGGTGGGCATCGTTAGCGCTAGCATAGCCGACGCGCCCGTCATCAACCCCAACTGGCTGACGGCGCAGGCCGACATCGACGTGCTGCTGGCTGGCTTCAAGCGCATCCGCGCCTTCGCCGCCTCCCCCGCCATGGCCCCCGTCGTCCAGGGCGAGTTCCTCCCCGGCGCCCAGCTGCAGACCGACGCCCAGATCCTCGAGTACTTCAAGCTCGCCGCCACCTCCATCCACCACGGCCACGCCACGTGCAAGATGGGCAAGCCCAGCGACCCCAGTGCCGTCGTCGGGCCCACGGGCAAGGTGTTCGGTGTCAAGAATCGTGAGTGTACCCGCCCCCTGTGTCTGTGTGAGAGTGGTTGGACTGACTTCGACGTGTGCCCGCAGTGCGTGTTATCGACTCTGCGTCGTTCCCCTTCTTGTTGCCCGGACCGGGCCCGCAGACGCACATCTGTGAGTAGTTCCTTACCTCTTGGCTCGCCGTGTTGTGAGGCAAGGCTAACATGAGTTTGATAGACATGCTTGCGGAGAAGCTGGCGGATGCAATCAAGAGTCGCAATTAGTTGAGGGCTGGGGCTGGACTAGGATGAAGATGGGCCATACTTGGTGGGAGAGGGGCAGCTGCTTCTCTCGTGCAGGCCGTACTAAAAGTAATGATTGCCCTTGTTCTTATTTCTCTACTCGATATTTACAGCGGGAGTGGCTGTCAACCACGGCCTTATAGCCAAGGGGTTGCCACACCCACTCCATTTACACTCACTAATCAAATTTCTCCACAATGCCTCCGTAATCCCTGATCTTGACGCACTCCACGTATCGCACCCAGTCAGAACTGTGAATGTACGTAGGAGTGTGCCCGTCCCGTCCCCGAGTCATCCGGCTGTGCTTATTACTGATGATGCACCTCTGATACGGTGCAGGCACTGAAACACGATAACAAGTCCAGAACTAGCAGCTGGAATACTCGCATCTGCTGTCCGCTTGCATAGCGTGCAAAAATGCGAGGGTTAGGGTGGCATTCGTGCGGGAAGAGTGGTCCTCGGGGGCCGAGAGGCGTGAGACCACCCGACACCGAGTAAAATGCTGGAGCTAGGATTAATATGCTGATCCACGGCAGCCGGTCTGGTTACCGAGAGTCAGTCTCGGGAGGGGCACCTAGTTCTAGATAGATATTGATAGAGCGGTCAAATCAGTCACTGCTGCCCACCATTACAACTGCATCCCAGCCCAAGCAGTTGTGTGTTAACAAGCTGTTCCAAACGGCAATCACTGATGATGGACACAATCATGGACAACTGGCCGCTGGTCGGCGTGGCGGCCCTCGCGACGCTGCTGTATCCGCTCTACCAGATCTTCCTGCACCCCCTGAGCCGGTACCCAGGCCCGCTGCTCGCCAAGCTCACCGACTACTGGCGGTTCCGCGACGTGCGCAGCCGCCGGAGCCACCTCACGCGCGTGGCTCTGCACGAGCGGCACGGCCCCGTGGTGCGCGTCGGCCCCAACATGCTCAGCATCGCCGACCCGGCCTACATCCCCAAGATCTACGGCCCCGGCCAGGGCTTCCTCAAGGTCGGTACTTACCTACGCTCACAGATTCCCGACAATCAACTTGACCCTGACGTTGACTGTCTTGGCTGCAGAGCCCCTTCTACCAGCCCTTCGAGGGCTGGGTCGGCGAAAAGATCGGGTATAACCTGTTCACGACGCGCGACCCGGCGTACCATGCGGCGCTGAAGCAGCCCGTGGCCGCCGCCTACGGCTTCAAGTCGGCGCTCGAATTTGAGCCCATTGTCGACCAGTGCATCGAGACCATGGTCCGCCGCATCGACGAGCTGATTGTGCAGGCCAAGGTGAAGAAGGCCTGCGATCTGGCCGGCTGGATGCAGTACTGTGCGTGTCTCTTCCCCCAATCGTTCTGTGTCTGTTGATGGCGGCTAACTTCTGGGTTAGATGCCTTTGACGTCATGGCCATCATGACCTACGGCAAGGCCTTCGGCTTTCTCGAGCGCGGCGAGGACGTCAACCACATGATCGCCCGGCTCGACGCCCGGCTCGACGTCATCTCGCCCGTATGTTTTCTTGCCGGTCCCCAATTCTATGTAATCCATTAACCCATTAAATGCGGCAGGAATCGCAAATGCCCTGGCTGGACTGGCTGCAGCGCAAGAACTGGGTCGTCAACATCTTCCGCGACCGGACGAACCCGTTCGCGACCATCGCGGCCTCGCTGATCCGCGACCGGCAGGCGGCGCTAATCGCAACCTCGTCCTCGGGGGACACGGAACAGAAGGCGCCGTCGCCGCGGCTCTTCATCGACCACTTCCTCGACGCGCAGGAGACGCACCCGGCCGTCGTCGACTCGCGCACCGTCGTCATCTACACCACCACCAACATCATGGCCGGCTCCGACACGGTCGCCATCGCCCTGCGCACCCTATTCTACATGGTGCTGCGGCACGCGGGCGTGCGCGCGCGGCTGCTAGCCGAGCTCGACGCCGCGGCCCCTGGCCTTACCTTCCCCGTGTCGTGGGAGCAGAGCCAGCGGCTGCCGTACCTCGACGCCGTCGTCCAGGAGAGCCTGCGCATCCACCCGCCCGTGGGGCTGCCGCTGGAGCGCGTGGTGCCGGCGGCGGGGCTGGCCATGCGCGACGGCTCGCGCGTGCCGGCCGGCGTACAGGTCGGCTGCCACGCCTGGCCCATCCACCTGCTCGACCCCGTGTGGGGGCCCGAGCCCAAGCAGTTCCGCCCCGAGCGCTGGCTGCGCGCCGCCGGCGAGTCGGCCGAGGCGCATGCCGAGAGGGTGGCTGCAATGAAGCGCGCCATGCTGGCGTTCGGCGCCGGCTCGCGCATGTGCATGGGCCGCCACCTCGCCGCCGTCCAGATCGCCAAGCTGGTGCCGAGCTTGCTGATGAAGTTCCGCTTCGAGCTGGTCGAGCCGCTGCGCGACTGGGACCTCGTGTGCGGCTGGTTTGTGAGGCAGGCAAACATGGATGTTTTTGTCGACAAGAGGTAGATGCTGAGTGAGCCTGACATGGTCAGCACCTCAAAATACAGAGACAATAGCAGTGTTTCTCAATTTGCGCCTGTTGCAGTCCGTGTAGAATAATGGAGAGCCAAAAGGCTTTGCCAGGAAGCTGCCGAACATGGTCATTTATCTGCTGCCGTGCAACCAAGTGTATTTGAAGTTGTGAGTTGCCGAATCCAGGACAAAGTTGGGCCCAAAGGTTTCTCATTTTAATTTCAATTTGTCGCCATCTCCTGACATCAAGAGAGAAAGAGAGAGAGAGAGAGAGAGAGAGAGCACAACCCTTCCCAATCCTGCGTCTTGAGAGACTGAACAACCTCGCAGCACCTGTCGCGGGAAAGTCGGGGTTTCCATCGGCCAGTGGCATAGTTAGAAGCTGCCTCCCAACTGTTCCCCGCCTCTGCCAGAAACCCGACTTTTTGTCCCATATTTCTTTGGTTTCAGTCAAACAAACTGTTATTCAGCTGCACCAGACTTGAGGCGATTTGCCACTCTCTATCCGTACTTTTAGTCCGGTAC
The DNA here is from genome assembly GCA_033439765.1 of Lasiosphaeria ovina. NCBI lineage: Eukaryota > Fungi > Ascomycota > Sordariomycetes > Sordariales > Lasiosphaeriaceae > Lasiosphaeria > Lasiosphaeria ovina. Next base: position 7,151,129 of record JAULSN010000002.1, on the reverse strand, counting down.
GGAGTTTGTCGGGGGATACGGTACCCGGGACGCTTTGGGCTAGCAAACAGCCGAGATCTATGTGCATTGCCGCTTCGAGATACGTACTGCATCGGGAAGCTAGGCGGGCTTCCCAAGACGGAACAGAGCCGCCTGGCGAAGCATGCAACGGCCCAAACCCACCATTACGCAACCTGCAACCCTGGCAAAAGCTTATCGCAAGTCCGGGACGGAGTTACACACGACCCGGGGTAAAACTCGGCACAGTTTCGCTGAAACAGTCCACCCGGGGTAGGCGGCTTCTACTTTGGGCCAAGCCAGCCAATCAAGCACGGAAAAGCCTACCTGAAACTTTGTGTGGGGGTCATGGATGACGAACAACGGGATGATAACTTAGTTGCTGCTTCCACTCTAACGGCAAGGGACTCAAGTAAGCAGCTGCTGGGACGTCAGATTATGGCATACTAGACTGAATGGGCTGCTGCCATGCTCTAGCCGGCTCCATCAGCTCGGCCAACGGTAGTTCGGCCTTTGGGCGATAAAATCGTTGCCAAGTGGCCCGCTGCAATATCCTCTTCCATGGTCCCTGTTGTCGGGACGAGGCTGGTTACACCGTATTGAGGTGACAAGCGTATCTGAGGGAGGACGATGGAGACGGGGTGGCAGTGGTGATGATCAGGTACCTAAAATGATTGAAAGAAATGGAAAATCCAACGCATTGTGTTATAGACGGGTTTGGCGATGAACTGGCCTGTAAAAAGCCTTTAGACCTCCTGGGGAGTTTGTGAAAAGGAGGCTGGGCTTTGGCATTCCGCATCAAGTCTTGGCGCGATTATCTGATGAGATTCTTTTGACAGTCAATACCGAGTTATCTAATTCTATCGCCTTTGGCGCAAGTTCTTCCCCACAATCCATCATCTGCCTTCCAGAGCGGCCTTCTATATAATTAATACGTGTATACACAAGGCGGTCGCAAAGTCCGCCTCACTTATGCTTGAAAGTGCACTTCGTCGGGTAATTGCCGCTTCGCACGCAGTCAGTGCAGATGGTGGCCCATGCCTTGGCCATCTCAACATCGTCGCGATAGCCCTTGAACTCTGCGTGGTGCTTGTAACTGCACTGGTAGGATTGCGCTTTTTGGATGTCTCCCATCTTCTCGACCATACTCGAAATCGAATTGTTGAGCTGTTTGGATGGGCCAAACGTGTCTAGCAATGCTCTGCACGAGTCGGCCGGGCTTCCTCGCCAAGTGCAGCGAGATGGTTGCGTGCAAACCAGCTTCACGCCGTCGAGTAACAGTTTCCAGAGATCGGCTCGCATCCGATTTCTTCGCTCCTCCAGTAGGTCTAGACACGTTAGCTTCCTTCTTGATTCGCGACTCTTCTAGAGGCGAAGCGGAAAAGGTCACTCACAGATTATCTTGAATGGAATTGACTCATTCATTGTGTCGTCCTCGAGGAAGTCCAGGTAGGAGGCCGTATAGTTCATGACGAGATCGAGAGTGAGCGACGCAAATTCGTCTTTCTTGCTGAGAATGAAGGCTGCTGCCATCAGGCGTCCCAAATCTATCATTTCGGGCTGCGGCTGGTTGGGGTTGGTCTTGGGTGGCTGCAGCCACTGGGCGAGCTGGAACTTCAGCGCAATGGCCAGGTCATATTTGTCCACTTCGATGGCGATTTTCAGAATCTCGTCTGGCGAGGGGTCTTCCGACACCATGTCGTTCCGGTGGTGGAGAACACAACAGACGGTGCGCATGGCCTCGGCGTCATCTTCCTCCAGCGGGACCTCTTTGGGCGATGTGCTGGACAGATCGCGCCCTTCGGACCAGCGTGGGCCAAACATGACGTCGAAAACCTTGGAAGCGCACCGTAGGACCTGCGAGCACACCATAAGGCGCACCTGTTCCGGGCCGACCACCAAAATGAGGTCGCCGTCGCTACGGACCGAGTCTACATGGGTTTCCTCAACTGCTTCCCCCATATTCAGTTGGCCCATATTAATCGCTGACGTGGTTGTGTGGTCAATTCGCGGTGTTTGGCCTGATTTGCAAGAAAATGAAGAAACACAAATTCCTAGGCATATTTGTGTGAAGTGGTCTTCACTAGAGTAATTAAACCTGGAAGGTGATTTTCTGGACTTGCGAGGAATTACCGTACTTGCCTTAATTACCTGAGTCGCGGCCTAACCCAACCCAAACATAAAGAAGCTGCCAGCGCTGCCCATCTCGTCACTCGTGCTTTCCAATAATTTTGATGGTGTGTGGTCAACTCCCAAGCTTTGGGTTTGATGGGCGCCGCCAAAGACTGCCTGGCAGCATCTGCTTGGTCCAGGTCTTACCGTCCAATGAGTGTCTGGCAAGTGTCTGCGAGTCGGTCCGCGCGCACCTTGAGAGCCAGTCATCGATACAATGCCATTCGCTTCCCTATCACGTCGTCCACTGGTCCTGGTATAATTCTGAAAAGGACGTCAAGTTCTGTCTGGCGCTTGGATGCCCTGTTCTCCATTGGCTCAATGGCTCCGTACCCCCGTTGACTTTCCTAGTGATCCAGAGTGTCAATCAAGAACTCTATGATCCCAAATGCTGCACTTAAAAGCCGACCCAACCTCCTTGGTTGACGTGGTCAGGGACCAGAACAATCCTGGCGAGGTATATCCAATCTCACCGACAGTGTTTCAAGCGATGGTAGAATTGTAATTGGCTCTGGAAAGAAAAAGGGGGAAATTCCGCTCCGCTCTTGTCCTCCCGGGTGATTAGCGAGGGCGTCAGATAATTGCCCTGTGTTCGCTCAGTCGAAGATTGGTATGGAGACAAGCAATGGAGAAATCCCAGAGAACAGCCAATAAGACACTACCTATAGCAGAGATATGAGCCGCCTGGGGGGACTTCGGGTTCTGCCTTGTTTGCTTGTCAGTTGTAGTTCAAGTAAGTTTCTCCATTTGTTGTCTCGGGAATATTCTAGAACAGCCAATAAGAGACTTCAAGCAAAGAAGAACCCACCGGGTAGCACTTCGGGTTATGCCCTGTTTGCTTATTACTAATTAGTATTTAATTCAGATGGATTTCTCTATTTCCTATCTCGGAGATTTTCTAATAGGTATGAATGCAAGCAATAAACACAAGTATAGCAGAGGAAGAACCCCCACGAGGACTTTGGTTATGCCTTGTTTGTTTGACATTAGTGATTGTATTGAGTTTCTTCTTTGCCCCCGAACTAATCTATGACATTCCAATAGACAGTGGCACGTAGGAAACAACCATAAATCTCTAGTCGACCTTCGCCATGGGTCGGGACGCTCAGCAAATGACCCAACGACAACGGGAAGGGTAGCTGCGAGAACTGCCTCCGTGCGGATGACAACACATTGGGACCTGCTACAGACTTTTTTAAAACCTGTCAAGGACAGGCCTACACGTTCTCGAGGGACAAAGCTGCAAATTCAAACGGCATCTGCCAAAGCGGCGATATCACATGCAACGTCTACCCGAATGGCCTATAAGCACTGCGCACATGGGCTGCTCCAGATGCCCGGTGGGATCCATCTCTTGCTGCCAGCGGGGTTCTCTCTTTTTGGAAGTTATGGAAGCTATGGGACGAGGTTGGTAGACGCTACGTCTACTTGTTCGAATCGAACGGCACATACACGGGGCAAGTACCGATGTTGGGGCCTTGACGTATCCCTCGGTACGTACGTCAGCACAGTAGCTTAACCAGCTGGGGGATAGGGATACCGAGTTCATAAACTTTTCGCTGCTGGGTGAGCTTCCAATCACCAAACATCACTAGGTACTCTGCCATATGTGTTCCTTGTATTGGACGTGAAAGAAATGCGATATACTTAGTGAACATGAGTGATTATCAGTTGCTTGCCACTTCGCTTTCAGACCGTGCTCAGACTCGGGACTTTGGCTGATGCTGCCCCTCACCGGGATTGGCCAACCGCAGTTGAATGTTCACCCTTGCCAACCGGAACAAACGATCCAGGGTGCCTCTCACATGTCACAACAAACCCAGCTGCCGCTCTTTGCCAGCTCCGCCATGGCACCAAACCCCGAACACTCTGGGTCGATGTGCTGCAGGAAGACCTGGATGAGAGAAAACACCAGGTCCAGATGGCGCAAAATATCGTTCGGCCGCATGTCATCTCCTGGTTGGGCGCTGGCGCGAGACGCGAGTTGCCGGCCCCATTTTGCAGCGGAGCCTAATTAGCGTCAATTAAGACGCCCAAGTCTCGCCACATGGACAGCTTCTAGTGTACAGCGAGGTGGGCCAATTCGGCCGGGCGCTCCCGTCGGTGCTGCTGCCGCAAGGCAAAAAAAACCTGGGGCGGTGACCATATTTGAACTTTTGTAATCAGCAATGAGGAGTGCAAGAAAAACCTAGCCTTGGTTGGTCACAGGCATTACGACCAATTCGGAATAGCATTACGTGGAGCTGCAAGGGCACATTGTTGCGAGTGAAGGATTGATGGCGCAGTCGTGCTGGTCGGCGGAAGGAGCGGGTAGCGCATCCAAAGTTCCAATGGAACACTTGGATGGAGTGCTGGGACTCGATCCGGTTGGCGAGCAAGCCACTGGCCCCGTCCTAAATCGCGCGGCGGATATTTGCATCGCGTATCCGTATTTCGCCTTGGCCTGCAAGCGACAGCCTAACTAAGCCACCCAGCCTTCAGAACCCCAACAAACGGGCAACCGATCAACCAATAACCAACACGAACAGGGGGTTGAATTACCTAGGGCTGATGTTTTATCAAGCTAGGAGGTTAATTACCTTAATCAGCAGCTCGGTTTCGGTTCGGTGGGAAGAATGCACTGGCGACTGTGCAAGATTGCGCCGTTGCGGTGCCGCGTCGTCTGTCTGTTTCACGTTCCACAATGAGCCTCAGCTCAATAAATATCTTACCTGCCCTCCATGTCTTCTCAACCTCCACGTGCGGGTGCGAAGAAGGTACTCTGAACTGCATACGTAAATTACTACCCACATTACTGTCCCTTACTGTGCATCGCCACCACACCCCCATCATCCGGGCATCCCTGCAGTGAACCATCGCGTGTAAAAATTAGAAGCGCCGGCCGCAAACTGAAAAGGAGAGAAGAAAACCCAGCGGCATGCCACGACACGACGACGCGGCGGCGTCGCGGGCCTCGCTACTGACCTCGCTGCTCACCTCACTGTCGGCGTACCAAGTGGTCGCCGTTGCGCTCGTCGGCTGGCTGCTGTACCGCCTGATACCGCGGCCCAGCAGCGGCTCGCAGCCGAGATTCCCCGTCTGGGCGACGCTGGAGATTCCGCTCGTGAGCTATGTGGCCGCCAACAAGGGCGGGCTAGCTCAACGCATCTAGTGAGTGGTACTCATACTAAAAAGAAAGGAAAAAAGAAGAAAAAGCAGAAGAAACTGACCGCGCCATGTGCCACAGCTCGGCTCTGAGCCGATTCGGCGGGTCGCTGTTCGGGATCTCGTCGACGCACCAGGTGCTGGTCAACACGTCGGGCGTCGAGAAGTTCATGTCGCAGGGCCTGCACTCGCTGACGCCCGAGCCCATGCACAACACACTGCTGGTCCGCGTGTTTGGGCGGCCCGACTCGCCCCGGTGGGACCGCATGTACTACGAGTCGGCGCGCCAGCTGACCATCCCCGTCGAGCGCATGTTCCTCAACGACGCCGCCGCCACCGCCACCCTCGAGCGCGGCGCCATCGCTAAGCGCGCCGCCTCCTTCGTCACCTTCTCCGCCGACCCCGCCCGCACGCAGCCCTGGGAGAAGTCGGCCGGCATTCGCGTCGTCCGCCCCGACACCCCCGGCAAGCCCGGCGCCGTCGAAGCCAACCTGCAGAGCCTGACGCGCGACTTTGGCGCGCACATGGCCATCTCGCTGCTGTACGGCCGCGACTTTGTGGCGCGCTACACGACGCTGCTCGAGGACTTCTGGCGTTTCGACAACGACATGTTCCCGCTGCTGATGATTGGGATCCCGGACTGGGCGCCGTTCCGCATGATGCGCGAGGCGAAAGCGTCGCGCACGCGCTTGATCGACGAGCTCGAGGCCTTCTACCGCCGCCTCGGCCAGCACTCGCGCGGCGAGCCCGTCGACTTTGGCGCCGACATGTCCGACGCCGGCGACGCCGTCATCGGCCGCCAGGCCGTCTACGACAAGTACGGCTGGACCATGCGCGAGCGCGGCCACGCCGACATGGGCGTCATCTGGGGCCAGAACGGCAACACGCAGCCCATGCTGTTTTGGTACCTGGTGTACCTGTACTCGACGCCGGGGTTCGTCGACGAGCTGCGCCGGGGCGAGGTGGCGTCGTGCGTGACGCTGACCGACGGCAGCCCGAGCGAGATCGCCGGGCTGGACATGGGCGTGCTGTCGCGCGACTGCCCGCGCATGAAGGCGGCGCTGTTCGAGACGTACCGGCTGGCCAGCGACCCGACGTCGATCCGCTACGTGGCGCGCGACGCCAAGCTCGACGACGGCGCGCGCAAGCACGACATGCGCCAGGGCATGTACGTGTCGGTGCCGCACAGCGTCATCCAGCGCGACCCGGACGTGTTCGCCGAGCCCGACCGCTTCGTGCCCGACCGCTTCCTCGAGGTCGACGAGGAGACGGGCAAGACGGTGGCACGCTACGGCCGGCTGCGGCCATGGGGCTTCGGCCCGGGCATCTGTAAGGGGAGGACGTTTGCCGAGAAGGAGATCCTCGCCCTGGCCGCCACCATCATTGCCCTATGGGACATCAACCCCGTCGGCGGGACCTGGAAGGTGCCTACCATGATGCCCGGGACGGGAGTGAAGAAGCCCGTCGAGGATGTCCGGGTTGTCATTTCTCGGAGGGTTTTCTAGGGTTGCTTGTTGACTCTTGTAATTACTTGCCTTGGGTACCTAGGGAGCTACGCGATTCAATATTATCAAAAACAGGAGAGGGAAAGTCACGATTCGTTTGTTGTATCAACGGTATCATATCAGTACGCTTTTCTCAAGTTCATTAATTTTTGTCGGTGCTAATTATAGAAAACTGCCCATCGGTGTACGTGTCATCGGGTAGAAAATCCATGGTTGTGCCGAACCTTGACGCCTCCGGGGCGTTCAAAGTTCGGGTGTGTGGAGCGGAGCGGCCGGCATGTGATGCGCCAGTTGTAGTCAGCCGGATCCGAGAACCTTTCGTGTTGGACTTGTGCTTCGTGCTTCCGCCGGGTATTGGCTTTATTTTTCGTGACCAACTTTAAACTATATATCTCATAGAAAACTGCATGTTCAGCCCAAACCAGCCGTTGGGTTATTAAGATGGTGGAAGCTCCAGGTTCTACAAAACCACCAACACAAACACAAGGCGAGCCTCATAGGTAGAGGATAATTATATTAGGTGGTCGGTATATCGAAGAAAGACACAAGCTCGTGCGTAGTACCGGGAATCTTGGATTATTGCGAATAGGGTGGAGATTTCTTCCCAAAATGCTAGGATAAAGCGAAAAAGAACGCCCCACGTTAGACTAGAGAGGGCGGTCCAACCAACCACCTTACGGTATATAAGGTGACTGGCTAAGAAATAAAAAAGAGAAGACCCGATTAAAATGTGTTGGCGGTATTACCCTCCACTGGGTCGTATGTAGACCTAAACAACCTTTTTTACTATGCCACTTACCCCCTCGCTACTATTATCAAGAAGCTGCTTTTCTTGCTTCCTTTTCTTAAAGGCGATCCTGTCCCTTTTACGAGGTGTGTAACACATCAACCCCCAGGCTTCTCCGTTGCGGCCAGGGGTTCCGTACAGTGCCGGCGAGTGCACTGCGCGACGTGTCTTTTTACACCACCCAGTCTCGTCCGTGGCAATCACGGGTTCCATGCAGTTCGGGCGACGGCATTTTGTGAGGTGTTTTTCACACAACCCCCCAGGCTTCTCCGTTGCAGCCACGGGTTCCCCGCAGCACCGACTACTACAGAGGTGTATCTCGCCCTGCACAAGTCCACCTATTCTGTGCTCCTCGCACAGACGAAACCCCAATCTAGGCTTCCCGCACCCGGGCAAGACGCACTTTTTGATGTGGTATGTACAGTATCCCTCACCTAGCAATCTGTATTTCACGCAGCCAGCTGCCTGACACTGGCTATTTTCATCCACAGGTTTAGCTAATTTGTGCTCCTCGCAATAACGAAACCCTGCTCCTCGAGCTGTAAGCTCCTGACACCCGAACCTGGCACATTTCAAAATGTGGTATTCGCAACGTCTCTTGCCTGGCAATTTGTGTTCCACGCAGCCAGCTGCCTCGCACTGACTACTTTCCTGCAATCCGTTCATCTCGTCACCCGAGTGTGCATCCGGATCGCGCTTCAGGGTCACATTGTCGTCGTCATCGTCGTCGATGACTATTATGACCGGCGGCCCGGGATTGGTAACCCTTGAAGCTGGCAGTGCCGAGAAGCTATTCGTCCCAGAGGGAGGCCGATGGTTTGGCAAAGGGTGCCTTGGTAAAGGGCTGGGCAGCTGCAAGTACGGCAATCCCGAGAAGTCGATTGACCCAGAGGGAGGTAGATGATTTGGTAAAGGGCTGGGCAGTTGCGAGTATGCAATCCCGAGAAGTTGATTGATCCAGAGGGAGGCCGATGGTCCAGTAAAGGAAGCCTTGGTAAAGTGACGGGCTGTTGCGAGTGGTTCGGAGCCCGGGTAATTGGAGCCAAGGTCTCTAAAGAAAGATTGATAGTCTTTTCTGTCGCTTTGGGCAAAGGAGCGGGGCCCGGCGCCGGCTTGCAGAAGTTCCAGGTTCCAAAAACCATGATTGGTGTGTCCGTGCTCACTTAACTGACAAAAGTGGGTGGGAAACTTTGCTAGTATCTGGGACTGATAATTGCATGACTGCCCATATAGCACACAGGGTTTATATATTAAATAGCAAGAGCGGCTCGTGAGTGTTTCGTCAAGAAATCTGTTAAGCTTCGACTCGTCATACAATGAGATTGTGTTTAGACTAGAGCATCTGCTTTACCCATGGTCGTTTACTACGCATCGAGACAAGTTGCGCCTTTGTAGGCCAAGTAGAGTGTCCGGCCGTCGGTAGTGAACCGAAAGAAAGGAGTAAGAAAGCTGTGAGACCCATGCAAATACTCGAGAAGTCTATCGCTATTGAAAATGCCAGTATCGTATACATTGCTTTTTAGCTAATTATCTCGCTCCATTTACGAAGATCCCTATTGTATTAGAATACTAATTAAACGGTGACTTGGCCCGAGGTGACTAAATAGACCCATGTCTACGGGAGTCCCGGAGATCAATGGAAAACCAGCAAATACCTCATTAGTATAAGGGGGTGAAGATTGAAGCTGAGTGAGCAAGTGCATGGTAATTAATTAAGATAACTTTCCCAGTAAATAATTGTAGATCGTCTAGTTAACAAGAAACAAAGGAAATGATGTGACTTGATTATAGACTCGATAAATTTTGGTCTCAGCTATTCTTTGTTCAGAATTTCGGGTTCTTATAGTTCAAAGCCAAATATGTCTAGGTTGGTCATGATGAGGCATAAAATACAAAAATAAACCAAACGACCGCAGCTAAACTAATAGTGTTCTTAGTAGAAAAGCAAATAGCTGAAATTTTCAACGGCATCCTAGATACCGGTAGCACTCTTTTATATACCTGTAAACTCCTGCCCAGTCCCAATAACAGCCCAAGTAACATCCCCCTTTTCCCTCAGCGCCAGCGCCAGCGTCACCCCTCACAGCTCTAGCCCCTTATACGCCTCCTCGAGCCCCTGGAGGCCCTCGACGCCGATATCATCCCCAGTCAGGACTGTGTACTTGTGCTGAGCAGCGGCAGCGGCGGACGCCGTCCAGCTCTTGTCGCGGAACTCGTCCCAGAACTCCATCATGACGCCCATCTCGTCGCCCCACAGCGGCCACAGGGCGCGGAAGTCCTCGCCACCAACCTGCACGAAGCGCGCCCGCGTGCCCCTGGCGCGCGCCCACATCTGCAGCAGCTCGTCAGCGGTGTGCGTGGCGAGCGCGCCCAGCACGACGTTGCCGCGCGCCGTCTTGGCCGGCTGCGCCACGATGGCGCGCACGAACGGCGCGATGTTGACCGTCACGTCGCCGAGCGTCGTGATGGGCGTGTCGGGCGCGTAGTTGGCGAACTGCACGTGCGCGTTGGCAGTCGCGATCCAGTACGGCGTGAACACGGGCCACACGTAGTTGTTGTGGTACCACGTCACCCAGAAGAAGGTCGTGACGGCGAGCAGCGCGGGCTGCTGGGTGCGGATGTAGGCGTCGACGCGCGCCTTGCCGTCGAAGTGCGGGACGACGTACTTGCCGGCTGATAGTGTGCGTGCGTCGGGTAGCGTGCTCCAGATGTAGTGCTCGAGCGTGGGCAGGGCCGAGGCGGCGGCCTGCGCGAGGTTGATGCCCTGCTGGACCTCGACCTCGGTGGCGCGCTCGGGGCTCTGCAGGGCCGTGAAGGGCTCGAAGAAGTTGGTCACGGCGTAGACTATGTGTGAGCCGGCGAAGGCGCGCTTGAGCGACTCCAGGTCGCCGAGGTCGGCCTGCACCAGCTCGGCACCACTTCCCGCGAGGGCCTTGGCGGCGGCGCTGGACGTGTTGCGCGTGATGGCGCGGACTTGGTACGCTGGGTTGTCGATGAAGGCAGCAACTGCGCCCTTGCCCTGAAGCCCAGTGGCTCCGACAACGGTGACGATCTTTCTAGACATTTTGAAGGGGGTTGTGGAGTTGTGGAGTTATGATGGACTAAGAGGCTGTTGTGTGAGAGGCGATGCCGATGTTTTGAGTGTTGGTAGAGAGTATTCTGCGGTAGCTCAACTGGTTGTTTGATGATGCGTTTTCTCTAAGAGCTGATACAGAAAACAAGACTCCATCGCAGTCATGGTGTTGAGGGTCGATATATATATACACAACTCCAACAAGCGAGGGTCGGCATCGAGACTGAGAATCCCACCATCTTAATCATCGCCAGTTTGTCAGCGTCAATGCTCCGAGGAAGCTTCCAAAGTCTTTCGGTGTAAGTGGTATACATGTTACCCTGGGCAGCCCTACTCGCCGGTCGGGATGCTGACCTAGCTAACCCACTCTCGGTATTCACTGAGCTGTGATGCTTCGCTAACCGACTCTCGGAAATCCCAACGAATGCCGAGAACCTGCCAGCTGGCGACGTAGTAAGCAGCCCTGCCGACGACGAGATTACAAATGCCGGAAATCCTCAAACAAAGCGGAGCGTTTCACCAAGATGCAGCATTGTAGTTTTCTTATCAATACATTAATCCTCTGGTAGCTTTGATAGGCGGGAAGTGCGAGCGAGCCAGTCAAACATCTCCACGGAGGTGCGCCAAGAGGTCAAAGAAATCAGGAGATGCAAGCTCGAAGTCGCGGGGTAAAGTATTGCCCTCTGCAGCTGCAAATGTAACCCAGTGTAACAGCAATTAATGGCAAAAAGAAACCCCGAAAGGATTGCAGTTAGATCGACGTTGTGTTGAAGGGTAAACAAAAAAAAAGATATTTCACAAATCTCTCTGCGATCTTGGCCCAGCCCGGATTCGAACCGGGGTCTTCTCGGGTGGCAAGTGAATTTGACGTAGAGAGTCGCTACGTTTTGTTGCAGGTATCCGTATTCGCTTCCGCCCGCAAGGAATCGTCCATTATTTCCGGCCGCCGTTCGGTATCGTATCCGCCGCGCTATTATCCAATCGTGTGCCGGTCATCGATGGTTGGTTACGCGAGTAATTACGTTTTACGGTAATTGTCGGTATCGGAGTCTATGGAGGTACGGCCTTCAAGACCGGCTCCCGACAACACTTTTTCCACCCCGCGTGTTAACCGCCTACACTACTGAGCCAAGTTCACTGAGAAGATTTGTGGTTACTGTCAGAGGCTGAAAAACTTCTTGATGAACCTAGCCGACCGCGTGGTGCGCCCACCGACTATCAGACGGAGGCTGAAAAAGCCAACGCGCCTGAGGCTGCCCCCGTGGACCATGCTCGCGCCTCAACGCAGAAGGGACGCGAAGTAGCAAACCGATATAACGTCAATAAAATCGTTAAACGTATGGGTATCAAAATAAGCCAGATACGCCCTCCCCATCTCATCATCATCCGGTAAACACACGGAACCCCAATGTCCTTTGGGGAACGCATCACGTGTAAGCAATCCTCAACTCGGCCTTTTCCACCAAGTCCCTAAGCAACCTCCAGGCGGCGCGTATCTGGCTATTCCTAGGCGAGCGCATCTCCGCATCATCATCCGCTGCCGCATTACCCGAGGCAGCAGGCGGCGCAAACACCTTGAGCCGGCCCTCGGACATGACAAACCCGCCACAGGCTATCTTGGTGACTCTGACGCCCGGGTGGAACAGGTTCAGCCCGAGATGCTGGTCGAGGTAGCAGCCCAGGGCTTCTGTGAACGGCTGCGTTTCGATACCACTGTTCGCCGCCGCCGGTGTGGCTGTGTCTGACGCTTTGGGTGTTTTCCGCCACTCCCAGCCCTCCTCGTGGAGGCGGCCCGCGAGTTTCCTCCGCTTTTTCAGGTCGTCTTCCCATGCCCACCCGGCGCCAGCCTGGGCCTTTCGTTTTGTTTCTGGCGTTGCGCGAGCGCTGCCGGCATCCACGAACTTGCGCAGCTCTGATGCAGGGACAATGATGTCGATGGACCTGAGGCCCAGCGGATGAGCCGCAGCGGCACCGTTCTCCGCCTGGTCGTCGGGGGGGGGTTTCTCGCTGTCAGGGGTTGGTGAGGGGAGGTGGAAACCGAGGCTGAGCACGACGTCCTTGGCAAGCGGCCCGCGAGACGGTGTGCCGACCGCTTTGATCCACGACTCCCAGCTGCGCACGAGGCTGCGCGTGCCGAGCCGCAGAGTGCTGACGCGACAGTCGAACGTCGTGGCGAGGAAGTCGCCGACAACGCCTTTCAGCGGCGCCGGCATGCGCAGCAGGAGCAGCGGCATGGCGAGGAAATGTTGCGGGTCGGCTGCGAGCTCGCCATGTTCTACTGCTGTGCCGGCAACAGAAAACAATGCCTCCTTTCCCGGCAGGGCCCCTGCGTCACCGCCATCTTCCGTCCCCGATGCCGTTCGTGTGAGCGGCGGCAGCAGCAGCGCAGTGCATTCTGCCGCCTCGTAGCGCAACGAAATGTGCAACGCATTCCGCGCGCCGGACGCGGCGAGATTGCGCGACCAATCAGCCGCTGACCAGTCCTCAATGGCAGCAGGACCGCTGCCACCAAGCACGCTATCGTCACTGTCGGGGGGTGGTACGTCCAATACCGACGCCACGGTGACCCAGCGCATCTCGACCACTTCCAGCGCGCCGGCGCGGCCCATGAGGGCGTCCTCGCCGTCAAAGTGGCCGAGTCCCACCTCGACTCCGCGCACGACATCCCCCACGAGCGTGTCGCGCAGGCGGCGGGCGAGGGCTTGCAGCCGTGCAGCCGTGAGCGCCTCCTTGCCTAAGTACAGGGGCGAGACGCGGTGTACGGAGAAGGTTGTGTTGTAGAACTGTGGTGCGTCCGAGAGGGAGGAATCGTGGTCGGATCCGGCTTGTGACAGCGAGGGCCGGTCAGGAGAGACGGAGGCGCGTCGCTGGTCTGAGCCCGGCGGGCGACCTTGGCGCCGCCGGGAAGCCATCTGGGTGCTCGTAAAGTCGCGACGGGCGCCGCGGTCGGCTGAAGGTGCGTGATCGACACCAGCTCTGGAGAGGGACGGAGAATGCGACGCGCGGGGCAAAGTTTGACGCGTCGCAAGTCGATAATGTGTCTGTTGACGGGGATCTCGAGGCTAAAATTAGCGACAATCTCCGTGTTACACACCAACACAGAAGTTTGACGCGTCGAGGTGTGTGCAATCGGGATGCAAATCGGATGTGCTGCTTGCCATGCTGATGATGGATTGAGGTCAAAGCTTCAATCCCAGTGGCCAATGGTGGGGTCATATTCCGTACACTGAGCCATGTGACGAATACGGTACGTATTGAATAACACAAAGATGGTATTGCTATATAACCCTAACCCTACGCGTACTTAGACAGTGTGCTTTGGACATCGTGATTTACATGATCGATTGCATGATATGATAAAGCTACACATCTATCTCGTCATTTTGAATGGGCCACTATCTCGCCCGGCCAAAAGGTGGGTTGTGTTTTGCAACCACGAGACCACCATGGATAAATGTCGGTCGCCCCTGTCCCCCCCTTGTTCTACAGATATTCACTTGGCCGTCGAATGCCTCCTTGAATACGACGAGAAGCGCCTGGCCACGTCCTCAGGCGGCACCCACCGGCTCGGCCCCCTCGCCGACAGCTCAAACATGAGGTCGACCTGCTCCAGGGTCAGGCCCTTGGTCTCGGGCACGAAGAAGTACGTGAAGACGCAGGCCAGCAGGCACGCGGAGCCCCAGATCAGAAACACGGCCGGCCCGAGGTTCCACTGGTCGGCGTCGATCAGTACCGGCGTGACGAAGCTGACGACCGAGTTCGACAGCCAGTTGGTCGCCGTCGACAGGCCGACCCCGCGCGCGCGGATGTTGAGTGGGAAGATCTCGCCCGTCAAGATCCACGCCCCCGGCCCCCATGTGGTCGCGTAGCAGAACAGGTAGATGCCGACCCCCGCCATCGTGGTCCAGAAGTGCCATGCCGGCATGGGCGCCAGGTTGCGCGTCGGCGCGTGCCCTACGTGGAACCCGCCCCGAGAGGGCGGCGACCCCTGGCCCCGCCATACCAGGCCGACGGTGGCCACGGTGAACTGGCAGAGCGCCATGATGGCCGCGCCCGCCATTAGAAGCGAGCGCCGCCGCAGTTTGTTGACGACGTAGAAGGATGCAATCGTCGACGCCACGTTGACGGCGCTCATGGCCACCAGGATGACGAAAACGTTGTCGAACCCCTGCTGCTGGAAGAAGGCGGTGCCAAAGTAGAAGATGAAGTTGACACCTGTGATTTGCTGGAACATCTGCATCGCGATGCCCAGAATCGTCCTCCGCACGTTGGAGCCGCTCTCGCGCCACGGGCCACGAAAACAGCTTAGCCAGGATTGCCAGTACTTCCCCGGCTGCGTCACGGTCAGCTCGTGCTCGTAGTTGAGCTCCATGTCGTTCAGTTCCATGCGCACCGACTCGTCGTTCTCGTGCAGGCACCGCAGCTGCGCCAGCGCAACCTTGGCCTTGTTGAGGTTGCCCATCTTGACATGCCACCGCGGCGACTCAGGTAGGAACAGGAGCCAGACGATGAGTGCTATCGCCCACACAAGCTGCAAGCTGACGGGGATGCGGTAGCTGCCCATGTTCCACATGCCCCGCGTGCCCATGTTGATGCACGACGAGATGAGCAGGCCCATGGTGATGCAAAACTGGTAAAAGGCGACCATGAAGCCGCGGATGGACGCGGGGCTGATCTCGGCCAGGTACAGGATGATGACGGTCGAGATCATGCCCATACCGAGCCCCGTCTCGAAGCGGCCGCGGCCCAGGAGGTCCATGTGCACCGACGTCGTCTGGTCGACGATGCCCCATATGAAGACCAGACACCCCAGCAGCAGCGCCACGCGCCGGCCGAGATAGTCGGCGGCGTCCGAGCCCAGCAGCGAGCCGACGCATGTCCCGGCCGACAGCAGGCCGACGATCAGCGACTTGTCGCGCCCGGGAAGGTGGAACCAGGCCGGGGCGAGCTTGTCGTCCGCCCAAAAGGGTCGCTGCTCGCGGTCGAGCTTGAGCCACGGCGGCGGCTTGGCGCTGTCGTAGCGGAACGCCTCGAGCATGTCGTCGGAACCGGGTACGAGCTGCGCGTGCAGCTCCTCGACGGAGAGCGGGCCGCGCATCTGGTTGCCAGCCGTGTTCAGGATAGGCTCGTCATTGCAATTCACGACGGTCACAGCCTGCGGCCGGTAACTGTATCCTCTGCGGAACCCGACAACGCATGAGCACCTAGGTACACAAAGCGCGCGCTCATCAAAAGTGCAATGACATGATACGAGATGGTCGAAGCCAGAGAGACAAAAGCTCTGACGACCTGCTGTTTTTTCTTTTGGAGGGGTAGCGAATCACTCACAAGTACATATTCTCGAAATACCCCATGGCCATGACGCCGTTGATGTAGCCCGTGTCGTAGCCAAACAAGATGCCGCCAAAACCGGCAAACGCGCCGATGGCCAGCGCCTTCCAAACGGACGAGCCTCTGAACCCCGTCCGTTCAGGGCTGCGGCCGTTCTGCTGTTGGGCCTGCGGCCCATTCTCATCCATCTCCTCCACGACAACCTGTAGCTGCTGCATGGTCGACTCGGTGTGGCGATATAGCCACCTGATATGGTGGGTTTGCAAGCAGGTGCTGTGAGCGGCTCCGAGCTGCAAAATGGGACCCCAGATCCAAGTTCTCGATTAAGTTCCTGCGTGAGAGTTTCTGTGTGATAGCCACGCTAGCCTCGGCGTTGCAGCTGTCGACCGCAGCTAAATATGAAGATGCTAATACTCTCTCCCAGTCCTGCGTGTACAGTCCGAGGTGTATCTCCTTCGTTGCTTTAGCTAATATTGATACAGACATCGTTATATCTGGGTTCTGGGTTGTTATGTTGTCCAGTGAGAGACTTTGACGGGGTTTCGGTCCCGAGAACCCCGTACTTTAGTGACGGGATAGACCGAGGAGAAGAAGTCTGCCCTCGATTCGAAGTCAATTTAACTCTGTGGCGTCTGAAGATTTGCCGTGGTGCCGGGCGGCCCCCCATCATGTGGAGACTGCTGAAGAGGCGCGAACCGGAAAACCCCAAGGCCTAAACCCCCTTGAAAAGAAAGTGCGCGCAAGTGACTCCAGGCAAGGGGACGTGAAGCGTCAGTACTGACGCGCTGCTCAAAGAGTCGACGCATGGCGACGGCCAGCGGCAGATGTCTCGTTGCTGGTCCCGGCTACCGCACCCGACGGTGTCAAAGGAGGCACACTTGAAAGACAGATGATGCCATGTATCCATAGACGGAAATTTAACCACGCCGAGACTTAGGTTGGAGACGCACTTTAGCCAATTATCACATGTCAGTCGTAGTCCTGTAAACCGTCACCAGTACGGATAACCTCCACTCGCTGCCGTGCTTCATTCATCATCACTGACCTACGGAATATCTTATTCCAAGAAGGAAAAGGGAAAGAATATAAAAAAAGATGAAAAAATTCAGAAGCCCCAATTCGGCCCCTATGTATGACATTCCAAACTCCTCGCAATGCGTTGGCTAACCATGGCCCGATCATAAATATCGTGATTGTACGACGGGGTAACATAAAAGTCGATATCTGCGGGCCGAGAGTCTGCAGGTCGCCGATGTCGAATTCATCAGGCGCCTGCCGAGTAAAGGCCTTCCCATCTCTCTTCCACGCCGCTAACTTGTTTCTTCAAACTTTCAATTTCCTTGTCAAGCTCCTCGAGATTTCTCGTCAAGGAGCCCACCTCTTCGAACCTTCGGGCGCCGCGGGAGTTGTTAAGCATCTTCTGGACCATATATCGCTGCTCCTCCAGCACGATAAGCTTCTCTCGAATTTCTTTTTCTTCGGCCTCCAAGGCCGATACTGCTGTGCTTGCTTCGCTAGCACCACCTTGACTAGAGGTTTCCACATCAAAAGTTGCCAGCTCGCCATTTCGCAAGGGCGAAAGCTGAGCCGAGCCATTTAGGCCCGAGAGAAGGCGGCGATGGCTCGGGGCATGAGATTTGAGCATCTTGGGCACGCTTTTTAAGGGTATAAGATTGGTGTGGAGAAAGCCCGAGGCAGAAGAATAAATGGCCTTTTGGAGTCGCAGCTGTGTGGGGTTTTTAGTCTTCATGTCGCGGATACGCCTCGCGGCAATGTCGTATTTGGCGAATGCGTCGGTAAGCCGCTTGCGGATTTTGGCCGCCTCTTGGATCTGAGCATGGCTGGGAGGAGGCTTGTCGAAGCCGTAAGATCCTTCGCCTGGCGGCTGCAAGGCTAGTAAGGTTCTCTGGAATGAAGGCATCAGCATCTCAATGCCACGCTGGAACTGACGCAGCGTCTCATAGGCGCGCTGGTCTGGTGGTTTATGCGCAATTGAATCCGAAAAGTCGCGATGAGAGAAGATGGTGGTCTTGCAGTCGCGACACATCCGAACATCGACACTGAGTTGGCTATTGGCTGAAGGCGGCTTCTCGGTTATAGATATTGATGTTGCTGCTCTCGGTTAGTCCGTGTAAACAAGAAGAGGAGTCATGGGCGGAGAGCTCTTACGACTTGACACGTTCAATCCGACATCACTTGAACAGCCAGTCTCGGGGTCAGCACACACCACCCGGCCACATATCCGGCAGTGGTGTCTTCGAAATGTCCACGAGCCAAACTCTTGCTTGCAAAAGGGACACCTCAAAACGGCGGCGTCTTCCTCCCATGTCACGACGGATTGTTCGATCATCTTCCTCTGACTTTTCTGCCCCGATAACGAGGCCGCAACCGGAGACAAGAGGCTCGAAGAGTTTGCGCTAGCATCTGAGGGTATCTCGGCTAGCATCCTCGTAAGCTTGGTTAACCTCTTCTCTAGCCTCTGGACCTCTAGCCGCTGCCTCTCGACTTTCTTGTCACGTATTGCCGCGAAGTCGGCAGTATGGTCGCGGGATAGTCCGGAATGGTCGTTGTATCCATCTCTGGACTTGTAGCACGTCTCACATACGCGGCACCAGACGCCGCGAACGGGGTCGTGACTGGCTGATCTCGAGAGCCTCATCTGGTACATTGTGTGGTCCTCGCAAAATAGGCGCCCGCAATTCCTGCAGTTCACGCTACCATTCAGAGGGCCCAACTTCCTCTCACACAGCGGATCCGTGCAGGTGTCATTGCCCATAGGCCGCTGCCAGTGTTTTCGCGCCACGAGCTCTTCCGGGTCGATCACAGTCTCGACCGGCCTTCCGGGGCCGGAGGGAACGGGAAGTGGTTGCGTCTCATTCGATTCGAACACATCCAGCCCTCGAAGCTTCTGGTTTATCAGAGAGAGAGGCTGGAACCGTTTCGCCTTGAGGACCTGCTTGTCGAACCACGTCTTAACCTCGTCTTGCTCTGCCTCGGGCAGTTCTTGGTGGACGTCGTCGAGGTGTCGGTTGAGTTGTAGGAGTGTTACCTGAAGAATATTGTTAGTTGGCGTACCCGACCGTTGATACCAAGAGCGCATCATCTCCCACGGTACAAGGAACGTACCATCTCATCCTCGCATATGGGGCACACGATTTTGTTGCTGGATGAGGCGTCATTGGAGGGACTGGCAAGGCTGATGTTGGAGGTGAGGTCTTGTGCGAAGTCGGGAATGGGGCTAGACGAGGGCGAGGGCGATATCGAATTCTGGGTCGAGTTGCGCGAGTGAAAAGATACGGACGTGCTATCCGAAGGCGCGAAGGGGCTCGCAGCTCTGGGAGAGTAGACTGGGGCTGGCGACGAGGATGGCGGGGCGAGGCCCTTGCCGCTTCCTAGCACCCTCCCTCCCCCAAGCTTCCGGCCCGACATGACGGGATGGAAATGTCGGCTTCGGGCTGTCGCGTTGATTGAGGACTATGCAGAGAATAACTGCACTCGCTGGCGCAGCCTATTCTCCTCCTTGCGATTGCTGTGGCAAAGACATGGCTGCTCCAAGGGGTCCAGAAGCAGGCAGAGCTGCGGCGGTTGCGTTGGAGAAGTGCCAAGGACAGTGACCAACCAGCGAAGGTTTAGGTAAGTTATGGATACCCTCCTAGTTAGTTTATTAATTGCAGGGATCTGCCCACCGCCGGCTCGCTGGCTTCCCGTCCAAAGGGTTCAAGGGTCGGCGCGCTTCCGGTGACGCGGATCCGGTGGGGACATTATTACAGTAATACTTGCCAGTTTGTACACAGGTAGGTAGTACACATCAACCACGCGGCAAGGTCGAAGGCAATTGCGTTGAATTGGGTCTTTTTGAGGAGCGTGCGTGGTCCGCGCACAGAATACGTGCTGTATGCATTCCGTACGCACTGTTTTATAGTGGAGTACGAAACCGGACAGGTCCCGGTTTAAGGTTGGTTATCGTTATCGCCCCTCCAAGGAAAAAGAAAGCTGAAGCTGGGGCATCCATCCAATACCATCATTTTCTTTTAGGTCATCCCAGCTCCAGCCTCTCGTGCAGTTCCTCCCCCCAATCGAAATGATTCACCTGCAACCTTCGCGGCAACCTTGCCACCCCAGCTTGACAACCGCTGGCGACACGAGCCATGGCTGAGACACAAACGAAATTCCCCGAGGTGCAAGGCGGCGGGAGCTTGATCGTCGCCTGGCAGGTAAAAGGCAAGAGGGTTCTCGTCGTGGGCGGAGGCGAAGTCAGTTCCATCCTTTCCCCTGCTATTCATTGTTTTACTTGTTTTTCCCAATTGGGCATCCAACAACCCCGTCTCGACTTGCAACCGCCAGACTGACCAGAAACGTCGAAACGAGTTAGGTTGCCGCCGGCCGCATCATCAACTGCCTCAATGCGGACGCCCTCGTGACCGTCGTCAGCCCGTCCTTGGGCCTCAACCCCGAGGTCGCGCACCGCGTCGCGCAGAAGCAGGTCGCCCACGTCGACCGCAAGTTCGAGCCGTCGGACCTCGACGGCGCCGACATGGTGCTGGTGGCGGTTGACGACTCACAGGCGTCGACGGCCATCTGGAAGCTGTGCAAGGAGCGGCGCATCCCCGCCAACATCGCCGACGTGCCGCCCGAGTGCGACTTCTACTTTGGCAGCGTGCACCGCGACGGCCCGCTGCAGATCATGGTTAGCACTAACGGCAAGGGCCCGCGGCTGGCTAGCACCATCCGCAAGTTCATCGCGAGACAGCTGCCGGGGGACGCCGGCCGCGCCATCGAGACGGTCGGCCAGCTACGCGTCAAGCTGCGGCAGCTGGCTCCGCGCCCCGAGGACGGGCCGCGGCGCATGGCCTGGATGACGCAGGTCAGCGACGCCTACACCTTCGAAGAGATGTGCGGCCTGACCGAAGAGGATATGAACAACCTGCTACGCTACTACCCTTCGGGCCGGGTGCCGTCGCTGGACGTGCTCAAGGCGATGCGTGGTAACGCAGACGTGGTCCGCCTGGACGTGTTTGACGGGTCGTTTGGGTTCAGCGTCGGTGCTTGAATACCTACCTAGGCACCTTTTAAATGTGATTTGGGCGTTGGGCAGCATTCGACGGATTGATACTATGGGCCGACAGATTGTATATATACTATATAGTACAGAGAATTGCCGTATTAGTACGGACTCTGGTTACTAAAGCTAGTAAAAACCGAGGCATATAATACAAAACACTTGCAACATACCATCCTAGCTCTCTCTCGGGCTCGCATTTATTATATGGAGGTGTTACACGTTTACCATTAGGTTGTAACTCCAATATTCTACTATCCAAGCCAAGGTACGATGTGAGCTGGATGTATTCTATGTAAACGGATAAGTCAACGACTTTTATTCAACGACGCCCGTCTCATGTGAACGTCGTGCTTTGATCACAATTGCCCGTGTTAATATAACAATCGTGCGAGTAACCTGTCATTGGGAGCCAACACTAAAGCAAAGTGGTATACTTGCATTCGATAACAGCTACGATAAAAGATATACAGTAAAGAAACTCCAAGATAAAGAAACTCCAAGATATGTAATCGTATTGGAGCAACAAGTACATGCTTATTAGGCACCACGGGGGAATAAAACATGATCTTTCAAGCAACCAACAAACTCCAAATACGCCATGCCCTCACCCGATCCAGTCCATCCATCCATCCCATGCCCGAGACCCGAGACGTGAAGAGCAAAATAGACTGCTGCAATGTCAAGCAGGATACATGAAGATGAACAACCCCTTAGACAGGAGTTCAAAAGAGACAAGGGCAGCAGTAGGGCGGGCCACTACTAGTGCACGACGCCCTCGACTCCTCCCAAGAACCTCCTAACTCTGGAAATTTCCAACTCGCCCTTTTCTGACTCTACCGCTCTCGTCAGCGTATCCAGTAGCGTGTCCACCTCGGTTTCTGGCTGCCGTGTACAGAGCGATACGAGGCGGCGATATTTGAGCTCTCTTTCTTTACTCCTCGCCTGAAGAGCTGCCACCGCCTGTCGTGTTTGGGTGGAGCTGCTGCGAAGGGCGTTGATTCTAGCGCGAAGCACTGCAGTACTTGGGAGCCCCGGGCTGTGGCCGTTGACCCCCGGTGTATCTTGCGTTTGGGGGTTCGACGCGCCTTTGAGCGCCGCCTCAAGCTCCATTTCCCAAGCGTTTGCACTTGCCACGTCTAGCCGTCCATGACGCTGTTCAACCTGCAATAGCCGATATTCTTCCTCGTCACAGGCTCTTTTGAGATTGGCCACCATTTGGCGCGCAAGTTGTTGCGCGTTCAGCTTTTCTTGCAGGGCTTCAAGTGTGCGGCGAGCTTCACCAACTTGTCCCGAGGTGGTTCGAAGCGAGTTGTGCAGAGAGGCGATCGTGTCTTGCTTCCGCTTCAGCTCGGCCTGGAAAAGCGAGGATGTCTCGCCAATAAGGTGTGTGATGGCTTTTGGCAAAATATTAGCAAGAGCAGAACAAAAGTTGCGGAGGGCAATTCACTCACAATTTACTACGTCGTCGCTGTTTTCCCTACTCTTGTGACTTGAGCCTTGCGCAACGCCGTTTCTTTCCAAGTTGGACTCGCCATTGGCCTGTTCACCCGCTTCGGCTCCAATGCCAAAGTCCAAGGGCCGAAGGCCGGCACGGTTTGCAATGTTTGGGTCCGCACCAACCTCGAGAAGCTGCGAGATGATGCTTCGTATGCCAATGCGAGCGGCGATGTTCAGGGCCGTGTCGCCGCTGTGGTCCTGGGCGTTGACAATCTCACTAATGAAGCGTCCGATGCCCATCCTCGCAGGCGCGCTGATACCGTTACTATTGGGAATATTCTGGCTGCTGGGGGCACTTCCTTGCCGCACAACCCATTCCAGAAGACTGTCGAGGTAGTATCTGCTGGCAATGCTCCGACCCTTGACGGCGCTGGTAACAGCAATGTGGTGTAGCACGGTTCTCCCTTTGTCGTCGGTGACGTCAATCGTGCCACCCAGCACATCAAGTAGCTCGGGAAAAGTGTTAAGGTCCATAGAATTTGTCACCACACAGGCACGCATCAGAGCAGTTTCTCCCGAAGCATTCACCCTAAATGGGCTTGCACCAGCGTCAATGAGGGCCCGCAAAAGAGGCATGCGGGATAGGGTCGCAGCCCAGTGTAAAGCCGTATGGCTCTGCGTATCGATGGGTGCATCTAGCTGCTGGGGGGTCATGTTGCGCAAAATGTTTTGCTTTGACTCGTCCGGGCCGTTGGGGTCCATGAAAAGACCCATTAGCATGCTTCTTTTTGCCTCAGCCTCGGGCGACATCTCATATGGCAGGGGCCGGAGCGGGCCGGGCCCGTAATGGGGCTCCGGCTCGTTATTGAGGCCGGCCTGCGAGTATATGAACGACTCGTTCGGCTCAGTCGGAGAACCGGGGAAGTTTGCGGCATAAGACTCCAATGGCGGGTATGTCGGGGTTAGCCCGCCGAAACTGTTTGCAGGAGTAAGCACCCTTTGGCGCTTCCGGGGAGGTTGCTCCAAGCTGTCGCCGCCGTTGAGTGGCTGAGTGGTCTGGGACCCAAATGCCGACTCGGTGTTCTGCCCGTAGTCGGAAACAAAGCTCTGTTGCGAATTTGCTGGGAGCTCGTTCGCCTCTTGCATTGAAGGTTGGCGGTTGAAGCTAGGCGCTCGAGTTGGACCATTGCGATTTCTAGGCGCAGGAGAATCGAAACGGGCCTTGCTAATAGCAGCGACGGCATGGGATGCTGTAGACGATATGTTCTTAAAAAAAGTCCCCGCCAAGCCATTTCCGCGATTCTCTTGGGAACTGGCATTGTACATCCTCTTCCTTTGCGCTGCCATAGCCTGCTCCTTGGTGGGCGTATCAACGTCACCCGTCCCTCCCTCTGGTCCACCACGGTTGTGAGTTAGGAGCTTTGTCAAGAGCCCTTCGACATCGTATTGGCGGCACACTTCGAGACCGCGCTCAAACGGGATCCACGTGCCCTGGTATTTACCATAGCCGCCCTGCACCTTCTCGTGCTCGCCCGTCTGAATCTCCTTTTCGAGTATTTTCGTGCGGCGGCCCTTGTCGACCCCGGCGACCTTGAGGATCTGGGTAGCGTTAAGCCACCCATCGTTTTGTCGCCGCATGACGGCCACGGAGTTCACCTCCATTTCATACACGTTCACGCCGGAGTACGTGGCCTAGAAGGGTCTCGTTAGTTTCAAGCTGCGGCACGGCAATTGGCGTTGCACGTCGGGAGGGATGTTGCGGCACCAACCGAGTAAATTGACATGACGGGATCGGTCGTTAGTCTGGGAGGCGGGTCGGTGTATTGGCGATAGACTGATGCGGAAACGTTGGCGGTCTGCGAAGACGGTTGGCTCATGGAAAAGGATTGCTGCGAAGATGGTTGCGACTGCTGCGAGGCAGCCGCCATTTGGGGCGGCGGCATGGTGCTGGGGTTGAGAGAGTTTGACGATGACGACGTCGGCGGATTTGGGGCAGCGCCCGGCTGGGGGACCGGCGACGCGGGCACTAAAGTGGTTGTTGCGCTCCCGGAGAAGGAGGCGCGGTGGGAATGGAGGGGGGAAGGGGCGGTTGACGAAGTTGTAACCGTTGTCGAGGCCATCAGTCGCCCATCCAAGTCAGACGCACGTGAAAAAGTTGGGGTGTTGGGTATTGGGAGGAGAGAGAGCGACAATAGTTTGTTATAGTTTGTTTTTGTCGGCCGCCAGTGGAAATCCGACGATGGTTTCCAACAACGCTGGCCGAGATGGATGAAGGGAGCGGTGATGGCGAATTGTGTGCGCAAAACGAGAGAGGATGGCCCCTGCAACGACGAGAGGAGCAAGCGAGGACGGTGCGTCGCAGTGGACCGCGGAGGGGACGTGTGAACCAGGTTGTTACCTTAGTCGATGCGCTTGCAGCTCGAATCGAGTCGCTGCAGCGCAGAAGAAAGGGTATTGTTGGCGCGGCGCGGATACCAAGGTGGGTGAAGAACAAGAGGCAGAGCACACGAGGTTGAGATATGTGACTCGCACACCGCAGCTTGATAGCAAGGAACCCTGTCGCAGAATGTCGAGCGAAGGCTGTTCCCCTTTTGGAATTTCAATTAAGCTGGGATGGCGACGTGCGATTTTCGTGTTCTGGCGGTCGTGTCAGGTTTTGGCACGGGCGCGTCCTGAGTGAGATGAGCAGCACGGCCCAGCGGGGCTCGCTTCACTGGAGGGAACGCGGGCGGGGGAGACAACGAAACCGAGTTTTTGCGTGCCAGGAGCACAGACCACCAAGAGACTCAATGAGCTCGTGCATCCAATCAAGGGCCGTCGGGTGAGTACCTGGTGAAACTTTCGGCATTGAAAACCGGGCACCTCAGCTACGGAGGCAGCTTTCCAAAGACGGTAGACGGGGCAGCGTGCGCGTGCTTTCATTCATCCATTCAGCGCAGCCAGCAACACGACGGTATAACGGTAAAACGCAGCACAATCCGCGCCAAGCCTTTTGAGTGTTTGCTCCGCATTAGTAACAGCTGGACGACTACACGTGAGCAACGCATCTAGGGTGACGACGGACACGACACGCCGCCGGCCTAGTCTGGAGATGTATTAGAAGGCGACGTCGTCGTCTACAAATAGCTAGGATGCCGCGTCCGCTCCTCCACCAACCCCCCAAAACCCCATCACAGATGTTTCGGCACCTGCTTCGCGAGGCGTCGTACCTGCCGCCCTTTGCGCAGCCCGTTGCCCGTGAACGCATCAGATCACGATTCGACCGCCACAGGAACACTAAAGACCCAGAACGTCTGAAGACTCTCCTTCGGAAAGGCAACCATAAGCTCCGGTACCTCCGGGCCGCCAACAACGGTGACTTCCCCCGCATGCGTTTTGTGCTGTTCGAAATCTTTGGCCGCCTTGGTTTTCGGCGACGGCAGCTTTTACATCAATTCTTTGCCCGGGAGCCTCCCGCCGATGAGGCAGAACTAGAAAAATTTATGCAGACGCTGGCAAGCCAGGACCTACTGAACCGGCATTCTGACTGGCTCGACCGGTGGAATTTTGAGAAGCTGCAAGCGTTCCTCAAGTCGCAGGCATTGAATCCCTTCGACAATTCTCCGAGGCCGAGCGTCGCTGGGAAGACACTAGACCCGACCAATGTCGTGCTCAAGGAAACCATTTGGGGAAGGCCACCTTCCGCCAAGCTTGCGCGTTCTAGGTTACGGAAATGGTGGAGGAATATGCTCGAGCGGGTCATGCCTCCCTTGCCCAAAAAAGAATGGGAAATGCTTCGCGACTTGAGTCTTGGGAATAACGAGACGACAAAGAACCCGTGGGCTCCGCCGCGCCGTACCGTTGCGCAGAGCAGCTCGCCGAAAGAGGGCGAGCGCTGGGACTGGAAGCTGTACGCCACAAGACGCGTTGCCTTTGCTGATATACAGAAGAGCCGGCGGAATAAACTGCTGAGCGGTGCTGTGGACGATACGTCCCCGATGGGGGACACCCGGGCAATCCACGAGGGAAAATTCACGCCGCGGACCTGGCGGAGTGTAGTGGGGGATGTTTTCATGATGTCGTCTTACATGGAGAAAAAGCCCACTGGCGATGGCTGGGACATTAAATGGGGGAAGGTCAGATTTGAACCTCCGGTGGCGAATCAAGCCCGTGCCGAGATCTTTGAGGGCATCTCTTTTGACGACAAACCGCAAGCCAAAAACTCGATTCAACCGGCCTCTCGCGCAAAGAGCGGAAGAGGATAAGACTCGAAGCTGGAGGCGAAGATCCGTCCTCTTAAGGTCGGATATCAAAACGCGAAGGATTACTCGGCCTCAAAGAGGATCTAATGACGCCATAAACAAGGTGAAAGGGAGATAGAGCCCAAGGTCCTTGTCTGATCTTTTGTTTTGGTTTTGTCTATCGCCAACCGCCGGACATCCGTGCGGTGGGCAGGGGGCACATTACCTCGATATACAGATCTACGTTTTACCAGCCTCGTTCCCTTGCCGCCGCCTATCCTGAGAACGCCGTTCGTTGTTCGTTCAGTCCAGCAGCGAGGCCAGCTTTGTCAGGCCGTCGCCATCGACGCGCATGCCCACCCATTCGCTCATCATGCGAGCGCCAATGCTCTCGTAGAACTGGATCGACGGCGTGTTCCACTTGAGCACGCTCCACTCGAGCCGTCCGCCCTCCATGGTCACCACCTCCTTGGCCAGCTCGACCAGCAGGCGCTTCCCGTAGCCGTGCTTGCGCTCGCTCTGCTTGACGTACAGGTCCTCGAGGTAGATACCGGCCCGCGCACGCCACGTGCTGTAGTTGTAGAAGTAGAGGGCAATGCCGGCGGGCACGCCGGCGGGCGTCAGCAGGATCAGGCACCGCGCCGGCTTTGTCGGCGAGATGGGCTCCGTGTTGGGCAGGCCCTTTGGCGCCGCCGCCCTGGTCACCGAGGGTTCGTCCGCCGCGGACGGCGCGAAGGCGATGGTGTCGAGGAGCTTGGCCTCGGTGGCCTCGACGCTGTGCAGCTCGTGCTCGTAGTCAGCCAGCTCGCGGATCAGGTCCAGGATGGCGGGGACGTCTGAGGGTTTGGGACGGAATGTTAGCAGGAGCGGTCTTTCCTTTTCCTCGGGAGTCGGAGCGCCGGGGGCAAGGTGAACAAACCTTCTCGCCGCGCGTGGCGGACAGCGGGGCTGCTGGATGCCATTGGAGCTGGTGTTTCGTATGTCACGTCTTCTGGTCTTCTGCTAGTCTCGAATGGAAAATTCGTCTCTTCTCTCGATTACGACGCAGCTATATATCGTCCTTTTCTCCTTGGCCAACCCGGGGCGAGTGCCAAATTTCCCTGCTGCGTATTTGCGTATTTGCGCATTGCCCCGCAGCACCCGCCCGCATCGTTGTTGCGTTGCGGGGTAGTTGCAGGCGGTAATAAGAAGGGCGTCCATGTCCACTGCGTGTGCATGTGCATGGGAGGGCCCGACGGGTTTGTCAGGGCAAGAGGCAGGAACTGGAAGGCGCGGGTGCTCCATGGAAGTATTTGGATGGATTCCAGACTTTGAGTTGACCTTCGAGAGGCCAATCGCTCGCCGTCGTTCACCTGGATTTTATCCCTTTGGTGACATGTGGGGGCCCTCAGCTCGTTGGTTTGCTTGGCGCCCTCAAGCCTGGAAACCAGGGGCTTCAAAGGAATCAATCCCCGCACATGGCTGCCGTCCTTGAATTAATTCGATGCAACGTCCGGGTAATCGTCAGCCCAGAGCTTGGTGTTTGAGCCTCGTCTTCGCTTGAACCAACTCAGCTGAGATCATTCTCTGTGCGTCTGTTCCATATTGTTCGACCTGCAGCAGTGTTGCAGCGTATCCATTGTACAGTTTGCGAGCACGAGAACCTAGCTGGCCTTTTTGGATGGGAAGTTGGATGGGAAGTTTGAGGTTTCCGCCACGAGCCAAGTCACCTCCTGATTGTAGACACGATTCCCTCAGGTAACCCGCTGACTCCCTACTCCGTACCGTGCATTGCAGGCCAATGAAAAGCATCAACGGAGCGCACCGTGGGTACTAGCAGCGGCCTCCAGCTAGTAGCACAGCAACATCTCGATACTGAGCTGATGTGCTGCATGAACTTCACATACCTCAGGCTCAAAAGTTCCAGTGTCTTGGAAAGCCAGCGTACTCAGTTCTCAAAGCCCGGTCTTTTGACATTGGCCCCGGCTCTCTGATCAAAAGTGCCTACCACCAATACCGTTCGCCGCTCGTAATGGGACCCTCGGAGACGACGGCCGAGCCGTCCGCTGCGGCCACCGTGACGTTCAGCTCGGGCCGGCTCTCGCCAGAGTCGCCGCCGCCGCCCGACTTGCGACTACTCCACTTCAATGATGTCTACCACCTCGACCCCTCGTCTTCGGAGCCGGTCGGCGGCGTTGCGCGTTTCGTGTCTCTATGCAACGAATACCGTGACGGCGAGCGGTTCCACGGCCAACCCGAGCTGGTCACGCTCTTTTCTGGCGATGTCTTCAATCCGAGCTTAGAGAGTTCCGTGACAAAAGGCGTGTACATATGGCCAGTGATAGCACTGGTACCTACTGTACTGTATCATCTCCTCCAGCTAATTTGAGGTTATAGGTGCCCATATGGTCCCGCTTCTGAACAAGATCGGGACTCACTGTGCCTGTGTCGGGGTAGGTCGGTTCCTATCACTTGCCTGACAGATGCCATAGACCTGTACCTTTGAACGGGGGTTGCTGACAGCTTGGCCATATCACTTGCCGCAATCACACGTAGAACCATGATCTCGACTTTGGCGTCATGCAGTTCCGCCATCTAACGTCCAAGTGCGACTTCCCCTGGCTGCTAGCCAACGTGCTCGACCCTGCGCTGGGAGACGGCGTCCCTCTCGGCAATGCCAAACGCACCCACATGATCACGGCGTCGAACGGCATCAAGATCGGGCTGCTCGGTCTCGGCGAGCGTGAGTGGCTTGATACTATCAACTCGCTCCCGCCGAACCTCATCTACCGGTCCGCCAGCGAGGTTGCGCGCGAGCTGGTGCCGCAGCTGCGTGCCGACGGCGCCGACATCGTCATCGCCCTGACTCACCAGCGCGAGCCCAACGACAACAAGCTCGCCGAGAACTTGGGCGGCGTTATAGACATCATCCTGGGCGGCCACGACCACTTCTACGCCCACAGCCTCATCAACGGCACCCACGTTCTGCGGTCCGGCAGCGACTTCAAGCAGCTTAGCTACCTCGAGCTCCGCCGGTCCACGTCACCTGACAGGCGGTGGGACGTAGACATCTGGCGCCGCGACGTGGTCAAGGCCATCCCTGAGGACGGCGAGACGCTTGCGCTCGTCGACAAGCTCACGGCGCGGCTGAAGAAGAGCCTCGAAAGGCCCATCGGCTGGACGGCAGCGCCGCTGGACGCGCGCTTCACCACGGTGCGGCTGCGCGAGAGCAACCTAGGCAACTTCGTCTGCGACATCATGCGCCATCACTACGAGGCCGAGTGCGCGCTCATGGCGGCCGGCACCATCCGCGGCGATCAGATCTACACGCCCGGGCCCGTCCGCGTCAAGGACATCACCGACTGCTTCCCCTTCGAAGACCCCGTCGTCGTCATCAAGGCCTCGGGCCAGGCCATATGGGACGCCCTGGAGAACAGCGTGTCCATGTACCCGGCCCTGGAGGGTAAGTGGCTGGTGCCTTCCCACTTGGCCTTTTACTTTTGCTGTAGCTTGCTGACTCGTTTGTTGCAGGCCGGTTCCCGCAGGTCTCGAACATCAAGTTCAAGTTCGACCCCGCCAAGCCCCCCGGATCTCGTATCCTCTGGGTCGAGATTGCCGGCGCAGCTCTCGACGCCGAGCGCATCTACGTCCTTGCCACGCGCGGGTACATGGCGCGCGGCAAGGACGGCTACGACAGTCTCCTGGTACAGCCCGAGGGCGGCGTGTGCGAGGAGGTGGTGTCGGAGGAGAACGGCATGCTCATCTCGGCCATGCTGCGGCAGTACTTCATGTCGCTGCGCGTCATGGACCGGTGGTCGCGCTGGGGCCCGTCGCTCGACCGCCACTGGCACCGCGTCGGGTCCGACGTCGCCAAGAGCCACCCCGTCGTCGACCCGTCGTCCGCCGCTGTCGTCGAGGAGTCGCCGTCGTCTCCCGCCGGCGGCCCGGGGCTGTCCAGGACCGACACCAGGGACAGCCGCGAGAGCTGGGCCGAATGGACGCCCACCAAGCTGCGCGACCGGCGGTCTAGCGTCACGCCGCTGGTCGAGAACGCCGACGACGACACGGACCACGAGGACGCTGGCGGCGACAGCAGCTACGCCCAGGACGTGCGCGATGTCGATCGGGAGCTGCGCACCATGCGCCGCGTCTTTGGCAAGTGGTGCCGCCTGGCGGGCGTCCGGGGCCAGGCCTGCGACAGCCTGCCCGACGGCGAGGGGGCTGTGCCCTGGACCAAGGCCATCTCGCCCAAGGTCGAGGGCCGCATCCTGATGGTTGGCGACGACGGAAAGCGGTAAGGCCTGCGAGCCCGGCCTGTGGATTGCGATGGCGCGGGGACCGTTCACGGACTGATCCTGATGCTGCTGCTGTTAGTGGTTCTGCTGCTGTTGCTAGCGGTTCTGCTGCTGTCGCTGCTAGCGGAGCGGTTGATGGTGGTGATGGCGGCTGCTGCCGAGACTCGGGCTGTGCTACTACTAGACGGTAGACGCATGGCACGCAGGGGTGCATGCATGCTAGAGCCGCCCCCAAGCTTCCCAACTATCATGTCTAGGGCAAAGTCCGGTTGCTTTCGCCGTTCCAGCCCCGCCATACACATTGCGCGATTTCACGTTTGCTCTGGCGTGGGCCGCTTTAGTGGCCAGTAGAGACGGCGCAAGCCAGTTGCTTTTTGTTTCCTTGATGTTTGGTATCTTCGGTCAATCCAGTGCTGGCTTGGCGCTAGGTCGAGGTCGTTCTTCTGTTTTGCCGGGAGCACTAGCCGCGCACTAGCAGACTCTGAGGGCAGCGAATGCGGATGTGGATGGAAGGTCATGTACTCGAACGGTGGCAGTGAGGGTACGATAGGCCTGGAGATCTCGTTTATTTACCTACACGTGTAGTTCTCGTCGGGTAGTACCAGCCTAGTGGTCTTGGCTATCATGCGACCCTAGGGGGCGGGTGAAATGGAATAACCTGCGTCTTCTTCTTGTTTGGGCAGCTCACAGAGTTGAGTTGACAGCTTTCCCACCCGGTAAGGTGAGCTCGGATGCCGAGTTGGAAGGTATGATGCCGGCTTGCTGCTCGCAGATGCAGTGTCACACACGGCACTTTGAGGAAGTACTCACCCGGTTTGGATGCGTTTTGGGGCGTTGCATCATCAATCACCACCTCCCTACCTTGGCCGCAGGATTTACCGAGAAAACCCCAGGGCTGCATGCAACGGCAAAAAAAAAATCCTAACGCGCCATGAGACATCGCCGGTACCGACCTGCGACGTAGAAGCGACGGCCGTCATTGCCGAGTCCCGGGGCCCTGAATATATTGCCATTGCACTCCGGAGCACTCCTTGTGCTTAAGACGATGCCTCGAAGTCTCGCACGGGGAGAGACGTCGGTCAAGCTTCGGCGTTGGTCGTGGACGTGAACAAAAGTGAAGGGTGTCCGCCAGCCGTGGATACGGGCAAGCTCGACAAGGAGTAGGGCTGATGTGATCTGTCATGTCGTATGTGGATATTGGATCTGCACGCACCTGCTCAGCACCGGACGAACATGCTTCCCCGCGATGTCTCGTGGAGAATTTTGAGATTCGACCCGTCCACGGTCAGTCAACCACCGCTCGGCTCGCTTGCTGAGTGAACTTGCTGCTGCTTGTCTTGAATAGTCCTGAGGTAAGAACCAAGCCTGCGGTGTAACATATGGAGGTCCTTGTATTGGTATAGCCACCAATAAAAATGCAACGCCAAGGGGGAGTATTGTTAGCTAATACTTGCCCTATTTTCCAAGGGCCTTCTTTGCTTGTTGACTTGCGCGATTTCTTCTTCTTTGTCTAACTCCTCGCCTTGTTCTAGTTTCTTGAGATTGCACCACATTTCGAGTCCTTCGGAGACCGGGCCCGGAACCTCGAACCACGGACGGTTAGACAACAGAACACTCCGAGTGGGCCGTCTGAATACCGAGTCCACAAGGCGGGGCTTTCCACGGTGCTCGAGCCTCGTGTCTCCCTGAGTGGAAGTTGAATACACGTGCTGGACCCGGCCTAGTCCCAGAGCCTGGCCCACAGACTCCACCGCCGTCATGGCCATTCCGCTCACTGACAGTGGAGACAAACACGCTACGAATCCCCTACGGCCCTCTGTGGAAGACGCGACTTCGGGCCCTTCCAGTACAGGCAAGCGTACCCCAAGTCTTGGGTCAGAGTAGCTGGTTCACGGGCCAAGCGCTGGTTAGCCCGTGGAGATGTTTCCTATTCCTATCAAGGGCAGATGCTAGAGACGTAGCCATATGCCAAGATGCGGAGAAGGTCATTATTTGACAGATCATAGCGCACGGTAGACCCACTGTCTCGCACCGAGGCTTGATTCTCTTGCCGACTGTTGGATTGGGGAGGCCGAAGTTGTCAGCTAGGTGCTGTACATACGGTGTTTGTTTACTTGTAGCAGATGCTGTGTATCGACTGGAATGTAGAAGAACATGGGCACTCGCGCTTCCGTAGATGAGATGACTACCTTAGACAAAACTACCATAGACAAAAAAGTCGCAGTCACACTGCACTAACATAACTAGGATGTCCTCGTTACATCATCTCCAAGTTGCTCGCAGAAGTGCGGCTGGCCAGACATGTCCAAGTCTGAGTAAAGGGTGAGACAGGCCAAGACATTGGTGATCATCCTCCACCCGCCTCCTCCTCATTCTCCACCATCAACAAACCCCGCGATATCACCACCACCCATCGAGCCATCAGGTTGTCACCCAAACTAGCTCCCCTCACTCACATCGAGGCTTCAGTCAGAACAATGAGCTCCAAGCCACCCCTGGCTGGGCCTAGCGCGCCATGCGTCGAAGTGACGGCTGAAATCTCCATGCAACCCCCGCTTTCGTGGCGGGGCACGGGTCCCGGGTTGATCCTCGTTGTCGCCGCCGACCTCGACTTGAGCCGCCACGGCAAGACGCTCGACCCTCCACCGCTGCAGAAGTGGGCCGAGGAAGGCTACGCCGTCGCGCAGATCCGCGTCGACGACCACGCCTCCGCCTCCGCGCTGCCTTGCCAGCTGGCTGTTGCCCTGGCCGAGCTTGCGAAGCTGCCCGAGTGTTCCTCTGTGGACAAGGTCGGCCTTGTTGGTGCGTGGTGCCACTTTGTTGTTGATTAACCTGATTATGGTTTGTCGACGTCTAAGGTTTCATATCTGCTTTGAGTTCATGCTGGCTCTTTCAACTTTGTGGCTTTATGCCATTACTCTATTGCAGATGGCTGATGTGATTTGAGATTTGAAGTCATTCACAGAAAAGTCAGCGAAAGCCTTATAAAGGCTGTCCAAGCACATCCCGAGATCGTTGCGGCTGTTTTCTACGGTTGTAACCCGAATGTAGAAGTGCCGGCCCCGGTCCTCTGCCACCTGGCCAAGAACAGCCATGGCATTCATGAACCGGTGCTGGGCAAAGAGGGACATGCCGTTCACACGTACCCAGGATCCGGCGACATGTTCAGTATCCCAACTCATGCAGACTACCGCTCTAGCTCTGCAGCCGTGGCGCATACGCGGTCGTTGGCATTCCTAAAACCCCTGACGAACGGCCCCTATTTCGACCTGGAGGCTATCTGGGACGACCACACGCGTTATGAATTCGCCGACCGCAGCGTCGAAGAGACTATGGCTACCATGGTGGCTGAGCCCTATGTCAACCATGTGCCCACTCTGACGGGCGGCATCGGCCGCCAGAGCCTGGCCAGCTTCTACTGCGACCACTTCATATTCAGCAACTCCGACGATGCTGCTCTGGAGCTGATCAGCAGGACTGTTGGTGTCGATCGCATTGTCGACGAGTTCCTGTTCAACTGCACCCACGACCGCGTCATCGACTGGCTGTAGGTATTCGTTACCGATACTTTGATTCATATTAGTACTCTACTGACTCTGTGCGCAAATGCCTGTACAGCATCCCTGGCATCCCGCCCACTTTCCTGCCGCTGAGCATCCCCTTCACTGCCATCGTCAACATCCGCGGCGACCGCCTCTATCACGAACACATTGCCTGGGACCAGGGCACCGTGCTCCGCCAGCTGGGCCTACTGCCCGAGTATCTGCTATTTCCATATCCGATTTCCGGAATTGCAGGTGGCGACGGCAGTAAACAGTTTGAGTTCCACGTGCCAGTCGCTGGTGTCCAGACAGCCCACAAGCTGCGTGATGAAAACGCAGTGCCGTCGAATGAAATGCTCGAGTTTTCAGTGAGAGAGTTGGAGCATAAGGTTCAGTAGGAAATGTAAATTCAGTTTTTAAGAAATCAAATAGCTGCGGCACATGAATTCAGTTTCACAAAAATCACAAATGCTTTCCGCTTGAATAATGACCCGACGTAAAAGAGTTCAAACGAACATAGTAGATCAGAGTAAAAAGCAGGTCCCCAACAGATGAAAACGTTAGAAAAGCAAAAATACATGCAATAAAAACAAATTGCCACGCTTAATATTATTAAAGTAGGTAGACACATGATAAGTTGTGCTAAGGTACCACCCCTCGGGAAGGATAGACAAGCCAAGCTTCATTAAAGTAAATAAATTTAGGTACTTAGAACTATGGGCACGCATCTAAACTGTATGTTGCACGTGATCTGGATTGACTGAGCATTGAATTGTCTGGCTAGATAGGTCTAAAATACAGGTAAAATACCATCTTCTTTTAGCCAACAAGATCACTGAATATCTCCACGGAAGTCCGTATTCAGGGCAGGCAGTGCGGGCAAAAAGGAGGCCGTAGAATCGAAAGGAATCTCCGATGCAAGGGATGCAGTCGAAATGAGGGTATTCCGAACGCAAGGGAGGGTGTAAAGGAAGGAAAAGCAGGCATTTGCATAAGCGGGGGGGAAAATGGTCAATTTTGCAAGCAAGGGCCATTTCTTGGCGACACCGTACGAGCCGTAGCTGCTAGGACCACCGTTCGCACTCAGATAGCAAAGACGAAAGTGACGGTCAAAACTCAGCAGCGGTAAATATGGAGGGGGAGCGAGCAACCCAAGGTCCGAGAGGGTCCTTCCGTCCTTGTCAGATGATTTAGCAAAATAATACCTAGGTGCCTTATTGAGTACAATCTTTGCAGCCGCTCTTGCATCAATTCTTAGCTGGCTACCGCTACGATATGCTTCGAAGCTAGTTAATTCCTTGTACTCTACCCTACTCTGTAATTGATAGTTTCCTTTGCGGCCCATCGCTAGGATAGATTCCTTGCGTCTGGACACTTGGACGTGCCATTTGCTGCAATTAGAGAAAATCACTTGCACCAAAATCTAGACATGTGCCTTGGGTTTCCATCTAGTCTAGACGCAACGCAAGGGAACATCCATTACTTTAGAGGTGCCCCAGATTCACGGCGGCACTCTAATATGCATTGATTTGGCCATAGCAGAACGGGGGCTGTCGAGGGGCTACCTAGGGAGACACGTCACTTTTGCGAGTGGCTTCCGTCGACGGATATTCAAAACGGGGCCTAGGCCAACGCTATTGCGCACTAGACCTGTGCGCCGTGAATTTGTAGCGTGTCATCAAAGATTTAAGGTGTGACCTGCCTGGAGATAAAGTGCCTGGTCAGGAAAACGTGAAAGTAACTTTAAAAAAGAAAAAAGGAAAGAAAAGGAAAAAAAGCAAATCCGCAATTCGACGCGTGACCGCGGTTTGTGGCCGATGGCGAAGGCGGGAAAAATGGGGGATGAAACGCGTACAGTGCAAAGAGGATGCGGCCAGGCCAGATAAGTCGAGTTCGCACTGTGGAACTCCCCATTTGACTGCCCGTTTGCGTCGAAAAAGTCACGAGCAAAATCACGTTCTTGGCGTTGTGGGTCTCGCTGCTCGGCATCTGCCTTTCCACTACCTCATTCGAAACTGCAAAAAAAAAAGGAAAGCTCCCAACCTCGCTGCGTTGTCCTGACCTTGTCCTAATCGCACTACGAAATATTCACAACACACCTAGCAATCTTGAACAGCGCTTCTTTGATCGGTTATTTATTGTCGGTTACCTTGCCAAGTAATTGACTGCCCAAATCCCATCATGCCTTCCCAGCTACCGTCGAGCTTTGCCTCTGCTGCCGCTGGTCAAATGCGAGATTCGCGAGGGAACCCTAGAGGCGATGCCGTTCGCGGATCGGGGAGCGGTGAATGGTGAGTCCTCCCGCACGTCCTTCCAACTTCAACCCGCCCCGTCATAGTCCCAGCCCGCCTCGAGCGCCTCTGTCGCAACGTCCTACCGCCCTTCCTCGGGCGCGAAGCTGGTCATCGTTTCGTCAGGCCAGCTTTGCACCGCGACGCGAGGGCACGAGAGCTGCACCGCACACCTCTGCCTTCCGCCGAACCCCCGCAACCGCCATGGCCCGCCCGCGCAATGATCTGCGCTTCTGTTTTCCAGAGCTGACGATGATAACTGTGACAGGCCACGGGCAAACGGAACTAGGACTTTTCGCCGCCCCTCTACCACACCATTCACCACGTCCGCCTCAGCAAACCCGGCCGACAATTCACAACAGTCAGCTGGCGATGTAGCGCCCTTGTCTGCGAACTCCCAGCCTGCTACATCCGACCCGAACGCGCTTCGCTATTCGAAGGAAGAATTGTTGGACATCTACCAAAAATACAAAAACTCCGAGCCTTCGTCGCAGATTAACCCATCGAGTCTCTTCATGCCGAACTGGAACCCGACAGAGGTGAACGGTAGTTCTTCGAGGGGTTGGGGTAAACCTAGTGGCGACTCTTCCCATGTCCCTCAAGATCCAGCTGTCTGCTGGGACCAGGATGGCAATGTAAGGCCTGTTGGCCTGGAAGAAATGACGGCGGAAGAGCGCGAGATGTTTGCCACCGATGTCAATTCCCCACTCAAGCCCTTGCAGCCGCAGGCTAAGGAAGGCAGTCACCAAGGTGTTGGGGGAGGACCGAATGGACGTAAGACTTCCATCAGCGTTGGGACCACGGCGAATCACCCAACTTCATCCCCGTCAACTGCCTCGCGGCCTGGCACTCGCCGACGAGAGACGGGCGATACCAATCCGTTTTCGACTGCTGCCTTGGCCTCCCCCACGGGTACCGGCCGTCTGCCACGAGATGACGCATGGCTTCCGCGCCGGAGCACCGAGCTGAAGGAGTCGATTACCGACGAACCCGAGGAGGACGTCAATACACGCGAACCGCTTGTTCGAGGCCAGTCCTTTGGTCTTCCGCGTATCAACACCGCTGCCACTACCGGGTTCGGAGTTCCCTCGCTCTGGGGAACCCCGCCCGGCTCTGTATCCGCAGGAATCGGCGCCTTTGGGAGTTTTGCACTGAACTCGTCTGCAATCGGCGATAATAAGCGATTCGGCACTTCCGGGAGCCGTCTTGCTCATCTGATTCCCAAGGAATCGGCAGAGAACGTGGCGGGAAAGGCAGGCGAAGCCGCTAATGTTGAGGGAAATCGTGGATGGCGACCCCGGCAGCGCACCGATACTGATCCCTTTGCCGGCACCGGCGAACCCAGTGTTTCGGGCAGCGCGATCCTTGGCGGAGCACAGGACAACAGCCCACCCTTGAGCTCTCAACATCAGCGTGTCGGGTTGTTCGACACCCCAGCCAAAGGGAATGCCGGCGACTTTGGAATGTCTGGACTCACCCTAGGCGGACATGGGGCAAACGGCCCTGCGAGTCCCTCGGAGACAAATCCTTACCGGAGCCCGCTGGCAGACCGTGGCGACGATGGGCATGACGACGATACGGAGAAGCATGGCCATTCCGGATTGTCTACCGACCCACCGCATAATTTTGGCACTCTCCCGAGAACTTTCGGGGCCAATGCGTTCGACGGCAGCGACCGAAGCCAGACCTCTAGTGTTGGCGCGAAAGGATTTGCTTCAGTAAACCCCCTCACTGGATGGCCGGCAGTTCCGTCTGCTGGCACACCGGACCGTGAGCGTCAATTCCACAATGCTTTTGGAGGTAGCATATTCAGCCCGTTGGAAGGCCTTCCGTCTCCCGGCCTGGGAGGCTTAGGTAGTATGTTCAGCGCCTCTAGTGCCGGACTCGGCCGAGGCAGCAAGTTGAACTCGCTCTTCACCCCCGCGATGCAAGCTCAGATGCAAGGCCAAGACCAGGAGAATCTGAGTGATTCTGTGCCGGATTTGAGACAAAGCAACCCTCTGGGTGCCATCGGTCGAGGCCCTATCGGCTCACAGCATCGTGATACGGGCAGCCCAGTGCGGTCGGGCAGAGTCGCTTTTGATGAGGTTTATGACCCCAACCAGTCGCCTTTTGCGACTTCTGAGCAACCCCAACCCGGCCTTACAGCCACATCTCAGGGACAGTCATTCCTCCCTACGTCGTCTGCCGGCCTTCCATTCCCGTCCACGCAGTCAGCCGGGGATCCTTCAGTCCCACGTATGATGGTCATGCCCGACCGCATGAGATGGGTCTATCTAGATCCCCAAGGCACTATGCAGGGTCCCTTCAACGGACTGGAGATGAATGATTGGTACAAGGCAAACTTCTTTACGGCTGATCTTCGCGTGAAGCGAGTCGAAGACCAAGATTTTGAACCACTTGGCCAGCTTATTAGACGCATCGGGAACTCGCGCGAGCCTTTCCTCGTGCCTCAGATGGGGGTCGCACATGGGCCCAATCCTCCCGGAGGCCCTTTCCCTATCGGAGGGCCTGAGGCTATTCCCCCACTGCAGAACGCATTCCCGTCGTTTGGCAGGACTCTGACAGCCCAGCAACAGAATGATCTGGAGCGCAGGAAACAAGAAGAGCAACTTTATCACGCCAGAGCGCGCGAGATGGCCCATCATCACCACCAGACGACATTCGGTAGACTGCCGATGCAGCCAGGAGTGCCCGGCTCGCTCCAGCACCACTCCAGCGCCCACAGCCTTCAGAGCCAGCCGAGCTTCGGAAGCATGGCTTCGCCAATCAACATGCCTCCACAGTCCCAGCTTGGGAACATTGCCCCAAACGCGTCTTTTTTTGACGCACCTGCAGGCATGGGACAGGTTCAGTCCCAGCCTGGTATCGGACCCGCGCCAGACCAATTCTCCCAGGATCTGAACTTCGGCGAGCGCCAGGTGCTAGCAAACATGCAGTCAGGCGGGAGCGTTGGTTTTCCGGCGCAGCCTGCTGGAGGTGATGGCACTGGACTTCGCAGTCAGTTACCAGGAATTGATCAACTTCAGAAGGACCCCCAGGGATTCAGCACTAGGATCCAAGAGTTCCACGATCTGCGCGCGCAGCACGATGCTGAGGAAGCCGCAGCCAAAGAGCGCCTCGCCGATGTGATGGAGGACAAAACTGATGTCACCTCGGCGGGTGCTGGTGCCACCGCCGCTAAGCAGGTCATTGAGACGACGTCGGAAGTTACTATCACCAAGAAGGGCGACGTTCAGTCTCGGACGGAACTTTCGCTTACTGAGAGGGTCCGGCGAACACAGGCTGACGCAGCTGCTGCGGATTCCAAACCTGCTCAGCAGCTGTCCACTTCGGGGCTTCCGAAGCCGTTTCCCCCACCGTTGCGGTCCGGCAGCCCCATTCCGGCACCACTTGCCAAACGGCCCCAGTCAAGCCTCCCCACACAGTACGACGATCGGTCTGCATCCGGAACCCCTGATACGTCTTCTGATGCGCCTGCACTGGCCCCGCCTCCCACGGCGCCCTGGGCGCCACAGCCGGGGACGGAAGCGTACAAGGGGCCTAGCCTTAAGGAGATTCAGGAGGCCGAGGCTAAGAAGGCGGCTAAGAGAGAGGAGGCCGCTGCTGCTTTGCGTCGTGCTGCCATGGAACAGGAGGCGGCCACTCTCCGTGAGCGAGAGAAGGCCGCGGCCGTGGGCACGGGATTGCCACCCACTAGCACATGGGGTACGGGGTCGCCAGTCGGCGCTCCGGCTACAGGCAGTCCGTGGAAGCAACCCGCCGTTTCCAAGGGCATTGCCGCTGGTACCGCCTCAGCAAGCGCCGCTGCCAAAAAGACGCTGGCCGACATTCAGCGCGAGGAGGAGGCCCGAAAGCAGAAGGCCAGAGAGGCGGCTGCCGTCCAGTCCAGCGCTGCCTTAGCATCCACTATGGGTAAGCGCTATGCGGATCTAGCAAGCAAGAGCTCGGCACCGCCCGGCCTGGCCGCTGCCGCCCCGGCGGTCAGCGGTGGATGGTCGACAGTTGGGGCTGGTGGTAAGGTTAAAATCCCTACCGGACCTGCCGCGCAGTCCCGCACAGTCAGCGCGAGCAACGTTAAGGTGTCGGCCACGCCAACCGCGTTGAAGTCTGCGTCGAAACAGGCCTCGATCGGATCGAGCGACGCCAAGAGCGTGGCTTTGGAGGAGTTCAAGAAGTGGCTAAACCGAGAGCTTGTTCGCGGTCTTAATGGTGTCGCTAATAGTAAGTGTGCTGTGATTGGCCATGGTTGTCTTGGCTAGAGGCTTTTTGCATTCGGATGCTAACCGTGTTGTTCTAGTTGATGTCTTTGCTTCCAACTTGCTGGAATTGCCTCTTGATGCTCTGCTCCTTGCGGAACAAGTGTATCAGTACAGCACTACAATGGACGGTCGTCATTTCGGCGAAGAATTTGTCCGCCGGAAGAAGCAGGCCGACAGGGGCATCATCGAAAAGGACCCGGTTGCTGCGCTGGCCGTCGAGAGCAAGAACAGCAACAACGGCGGCTGGAGCGAGGTGGCGAAGAAGGGCAGCAGCAACAACACGCCAAAGGAAGATGCCAACGTCCCCGGTTTTAGGGTTGTGACGGCCAAGAAAGGGAAGGGCAAGAAATAGGGGGGTGCTTGACTTTGATGGCACCTCGCTTTATTCTACCTGCGAGTGCGGGTGTTCTTGGGCTTGGGCCCGCGTTGTACAAGTTCCCGACTCGTTTATTTTTCGCTTTCGAGTAATTACCCCAAGCACAAGTACTCACTGGCTTCAGATAGAGCGAGCGATGGCGTTGAGCGCCCCTTGTTCGAGCCATTTTTACGCCATCACATCTGGAGAGAGAAAACGTCTTGGTGTTTTGTGTGTGGCCAACTTGTATCAGCTATGACGGGGAAATTAGTGTAGTCGAAGGAGGTTATTGTGCGTATTGTGGTAGTTAGGTATTCAGTAGAGCAAGTGTAGTATTCTAGCGCGGTATCATTACCACTCTAGTTACGATGCGTTTTCTACAAATATAAGTAAGGTACGATACTGTGCTTTCGACATATGGCTTACAATTCGCCCTCGTCTTGTGTTTCGATATGTTGACATGAAGGTGGTCTCGTCCCTCTTGTCTGGAAAACATTGGAGACCGCAACACGGCACCGCAATTTCTTCCATGTTGGATGGAACGTTTGGTTACATAAGCGCCCCTGTGTGCCTCACTGGCGGTCCTGTAGTGCAGGCTGCAGCTCATTGCCGCCCCACCCCCGCTTCCATTTTGTGCCTGAAAAAAAAAATGTGAATTTCCGCGGTGACCCCTCCACGAGTCCGTCCACTACGTGCTGGGGCACGGAAATAGCCCTGTCATCTCTGAAACGCAGCTCACTTTGTCGATAGCTTGATCGAAACACTCGTGCATACATATACTTCACATTTAATGATGACGTCTACCAGCTCCGGCCCCGGCACTGTTGGCCAGAGCCTGGGCGCCCAGCAGCACGCGGGGAGGTACCTCGACGTGCTGTGCAGCGACCCCGCCCAGGCGCTGATCGCGGCCTTTGTCGGTGGGTTGCTAACGCCCGAGTCGCAGCAAAAGAAGGCTTCAGCCTCTGCAACAACAGCAGCGACAGCAACAGCAACAGGCACAGGACCAACACACAATACCGGCGGTGGCAACACCACCTCACAGCAAGACAGGGTTGCCGTCGGCCTGGCTGTGTTCAATGCCTTCCTGCAGGCCAACGTGACTGGTCCTGTGTTGGATGTTGCCGGCGTGCA
The DNA here is from genome assembly GCA_033439765.1 of Lasiosphaeria ovina. Taxonomy (NCBI): domain Eukaryota; kingdom Fungi; phylum Ascomycota; class Sordariomycetes; order Sordariales; family Lasiosphaeriaceae; genus Lasiosphaeria; species Lasiosphaeria ovina. The sequence goes on along the minus strand of JAULSN010000002.1, from coordinate 7,108,546 downwards.
CCGCGTCGACGACTCTTTTTTGAGTGCCGCCCACAAGAGCGGACTGGAAAGCGAGGACAGCAAGAGCAGCAAGGGACGAGAGGCACAGCTGCTGGTCCTGCGCAGGGCCTGCCTCACGTCGCTTGACGTCGACGGTGTGTCGGTCTATCCCCACATCCCGCACATTGAATTCTTTTGCCTCGCGCGCTTCATCTTCACTGCCGGCTTGGTTTCAAGCATTGACGCTGCTGACGACGCCGTCGAGGGGGCCGAAACGTCGCTGCAGTGGCTTGCCCTGCGCATCCACGTCTGGCACTACAAGCTTTTGACGCAGCCGAGTCTCGGCCCGGGATCTGTTTTTACCAAGGGAGCCCAGTGGAGCGATGTGCACAGCCTGCACGACACCATCGAGCAGGGTCTCGCGTCGGTCGAAAAGGAGGTCCTCACCGGCTCCGACGGATCGCGATGGAGCACCCGCTCGCAGGCCGAGCTCATGGTTGAGAAGGCCAACGTCTGTATCATGTTAGGCCAGGACCTGAGGGCTAGAGAGGCCCTGCGTCAGGCAACCGAGCTGAGCGGCCTGGTCTACGCCCTGTCCGGCGCCCTGGGAAAGCGGACCAAGTTCCAGCAGAGTAGCACAAGCCAGCTTGTCGTGCTGGCCAAGAGCCGCGACGCCGAGGCCGAGCAAAAGGAGCTGGATGAAGCCCAGAAGGCGAAGCCCCAGGCTCTCGCCCTCAACGACGACACCCTGCTCGAGAGTTTGCAGTTCACAAAGGAGGAGACAGAGATCGGGGAGGTCGGAAACACGAGCGCACTTCCCGCCGTCCTGAAAGACTTGCTGCCCGACGAGCAGCCCCAGCTCTCGCCGCTGGATCAGATCATCTTGCTCACCGAGGCTACGCTGAAAGACTCCTTCTCGCCCGCTGACTCGCTGACATCGGAGGAGATTCTGCCGTATGCCGTCCGTGTCATATCCGACAAGTCGACAAACTGGCAAATCTACACACAAGCGCTCCTGGTCCGGTCGAGAATCGAAATGCACAGGAGCCGAACTATCGAGAGGGGTGTTTTGCAGCTGCAGGCCGTCGTGGACCAAGTCGTCGTTGATACAACAGCGGCCGCGTCAGAAGTCGGAGCCCAGACCGCGCCCGTCTTGTCCGACACTGCAATCCCGTCGATTCAAGTCACAGCCGATGGCGAATCTGGGAGCAAAAAGGAGCCGGCTCCTGTGGTGAACAAGCCGACCTCGTTCTTTCCCGCACCGAAACCGTCCGAGTCGGCCTCGGCTCCTGTTAGGCTGCAGTACATTCATGTATTGAGCTCGCCGCCCCGTTGGCATCTGGAGTCCGAGCTCGCGTACTCCTGGGCCGGCGTGGGGTCTCTGATCTCGGCCCTCGAAATCTTCAAACGGTTACGGCTATGGGCCGAGGTTGCGCTGTGCTTGGCAAGCAGCGCAACGAGAAGCGAAGACGACGGCCGGGGAAGTAGCGACGAGGCCAGGGCTAAAGCCGTCCTCCGCTGGCGGCTTTTCCGCAAGACCGGCTCATCCCAAGAGCAGACCAGCTCAGAGGAGGAGCTTGACGAGGACATTGATATCTCGCAGCTCCGGGAGGCCGACTACCATGGCCTAGAGCGCCGCCCGCCGCCTCACAACGCGCCCCGGCTTTTTTGCATCCTGGGTGACATTGACAATGAGCCGGCCCACTACGAGCGTGCCTGGGATGTTTCAAAGCAGCGCTTCGCGCGGGCACAGCGGTCGCTGGGCGAGTACTACCTCAAGCAGCAAGATTTGAAGAAAGCTAGGGAAGCCTACCAGAAAGCCATCGGCGTAAACCGTCTTAGCTCTGACATGTGGAGCCGCTTCGGTGATATTAGTCTGCGTCTCGGAAACTTTTCAGAAGCAGCCGACGCATTCGGGAGGGCTATCGCGTCCTCGGATAATACGGCGGACGGCGACGATTCCCGTACCTGGAGTAACATGGGCAGCGCGCTTTACAGCTTATATATTGAGCGTGTGAAGGAAGCCAAGAAGGAGAAAGACGAGCAAGAGAGTGAAGGCGAATGGGAAAAAGAGGATTCAAATGACGCGGTTGACGACTCGATATTAGTGTCGCAGACAACACCGCCGCGACAGGACCCGGCAATGCTTCTCTCACAGTCACTGGCGGCATACAAACGCGGCGCGTCCGCGGCGCACGACAACTGGCGCATCTGGGACAACGTGATCACGCTCGGCTCGCGGCTACGTCCGCCCGCCGTATCCGACATTGTCCTGGCCCTGCAGAACGTCATCCGCATCCGCAGCTCCGAAGACGCGCTCGACGTCGACGTGCTGCGGCTGCTACTCAACGAGGCCGTGCTCTCAAAGCCCAATTCGGGCGACACCCCCGACGGCGCCACCGGCGTCTACGAGCCCCCGCGCGGCACCACAGAGCGCGCCGTGTGCGAGCTGATCGAGACAAAGGTCGTGCCGCTCATCACGGCGCGCTCAGAGCTCTGGGAGCTCGTCGCCCGCGAGCGCGTCTGGAAACGCGATCACGTCGGCGTTATCGACGCTGCCGAGCGCGCGTGGCGTGCCGCTGTGGGCAGTGCCGGCGGCGGCGGCCTTCTTCCGGCGTCTGGCGGCAGCAGCGGGAAGAACTGGCTCGAGGACAAGGAGGCCTGGCTGTCCGTGGTCGCGCGCACCGACGAGCTCGTGTCGGCGCTCGAGAACTACGGCCCTGAGGCTCCTGAGATCGGTACTAAGTGGAAGGGCAAGGCCCGGAGCGCTATCCGCAGCGTGCTCCGCAAGGCGAGGGAGGCCTGGGAGGGGAGTCAAGAGTGGGAGCAGCTGCAGGCGTTGCTGGAGGGGCTGAAATAGGACTTCATCAGGGTTGGGTCTCTTGCCTGGAACTTGGAAGGTTGTGATAGATAATTGGCTTGTGATATATAGAAGCTCGGTCTACAAGGAACTGGGTCACAGCTTGATATGAATTCTGTTCCATGCAACCAGGTTGTGTTGCCATCTAGGCGTACGTGGCTAGCGCCTGGCGCGAATGGTATTAGTGAATGTCGTTCGTTCTTTTCCTCCCATTCCCCCGTTTCGGCACCCCTGCATTACGAACTTCCATGGTAATACGTGATATTATGTGCAATGTCGAATTAAGGGGCAGGAGGTGCCTGCCTAATCGTGCTAATAAGGTCACGGCGTAGGGATACTTTAAGCGCGTTCTGGTTAGGGAAGTTGAAGGCTCGGCATCCGCCATCCGGTAATTGTGGTCCGCTCGACGCCCTGTGTGAACTTCCGGGGTGGGGGTGCTAGAGGAAGAGTACTCGTCACTCACGGCTACAAAAAGACCAATGAGCATACGATTTTGTCACGGCGTTTTTGTAGCCCTGACGAGTAGATGGCAGGGACGGGAATTTCGTATATCGCCATTGCTCCGATGGCCGTAGGTCCACACCATGAATCCATGAACGGGGCTGGGCCGTGGACCTCCCTCCCGAGCGCCAGACTCGCCTCAGGCTCTCAGCTGTTCATTGCCGAGTTGACTGCGCACCCCACAAGTAAACGATGAGCAGGTGATGGAAGTGTTGACGTAGGCTATCTGTCCATCTAATCCGGCTAGAATGAAAACATGTGGGCCTGTGACAGCACATGCTCCTGATGAACCCCAGGATTGGGGAGCTTATAAAACCCTTCTGTCCGCTGAATTGGCTGCAACAGTTTCCATCCTTCTCAAGATATTTGTTATAGCAACTCCCTGGCAGCAACAGCCTGTCGGCGGCCTCCGACAATGGAGAGGCTTCGACCGACTACAACGAACACTTCTCCCCCACCGCCGACTTCAGGATGTTGACGGGTGAAACTTGGCAACTTTCCGTTCCCACGGAGGATGCCTCAGCTTCGGAACCTCGACGGCATGGAGTCGGCGGCGGATGCGAGGGTTTCGTTGTAGTCGATCGAGGCCTTTCCTTGTTGGAGGCCAAGGTCCCGGACTGTTGCCCGCGGCCTCGGGCTGGAGTGAAGAGCAGGCATGGAGCCCGCGTCGGTTTGGGCTGAGTCAGTGCCACGTCAAATCATTTAGCAGCGGCAGAAACAGCAGTCGATACGGCGAGCATCCATTGGACCTGACGAGCGTCTGGCTCGACGTCGTCTTGGATGCGCGCAGCTCAACCTCGCATACGGAACGGACCGGCTGCCGGCACTGTTCGCACTCACGGCTGTCTTCCCACGCCCTGAACTGGGAGGACACCTTGCCAGCTTGTCGGACGCGTCACTCTGCGAGGGGCTACTGTTCAAGGTCGTCCATGATGAGACAGGCGCGACCCACCACGCCGTGTCGGAAAGCGCAACACCAGTTTGTCATGGCCGCCGCCGTCGCCACCTCCTTTCCGTTGCCGGCTCGAGAACGCCAGCGACTGCTCAAGCGCCGACCTGGCCGTGAACATCGATCCCGCTCGCTGGTGATACCCATATCTCGCACGACAGACCCCTGGCGGCACCGACAAAGTCACAACCCTTCGCGCTAGTCTATTTCATGCCTGCACTGCTCAGATGCTAGGGCGTTGGCCTGGCTTAAGGTTTTACTAGCCCACACTCCCTCTAACGGGATTGAAGCCGAAAATAAGCTGAAAATAAGGGTTGTGATGGAAATCATAGTGTTGTAGTTAGTCAACATCAACTAGTCCAAGCAACTCTACGAAGCGAGCGGAGATGGCCTTATCAAGGGCCTTCGTCAGGCCGTCGGCTGCGTTGCCTTCGGATTACTCTCACTTACGTGGTTCGCCGAGGCCGAAGCCCCAGCAGCAATCCGTCGAGCTGCCTTAGGAATTAGCATCTCACAGTCCGTGGCCTGGTCAAAGATGTTGCCGCACTGCGTCGGACCGCAGCGTCACACCGAAGAGTCATGTCTATAAAGTGATTTGACGACGGGGGTCAAGGAGTCTGTGGGAAGATAGGCGGGAAGATAGATGGGGGACGAATTGCTTGGAGTGGTCGATGTTGACTGATTAGCCACCCACAGCACTATGAATTTCATCACGGCGTATGTTTTTGTCTTCATTTTGGTTTGATGGCCGGCTAGAGGGAGTATGGGCTAGTAAAGCCTTGAGCCATGTCAACAAACGCCAACGATTACAGGGCCAAAGGCCCACCTGGCCTGACTGAGGGCATTTGCGAAGGATTATAGCATGTTCTCAATCGCGTTGGTACCGAGCCTGGTTTAAAGGCCTATTTTCTTGCATGGTGGAAGCTTGGCGGGAAATTTACAGCAGTTGCTGGACTCTGTGGACCGAGAGACCGAGTCTGGCATGCTTTGTTACGGGCTCGTTCTTCACCAAGCTTCAGGGACAAACACTGGCACTAGTTTTGACGCCTGCCTTAGGCTGAGGGCTGGAGAGTACTAGGGAGGGTTGTTTGGTTCGGCTGCGATGATGGGCGTTGGATAGGTTGACCTTGTTTTAGGTCCGATTCAGATGTGTAATAGGTATTCCTTCTTTCACAGGGAAAGACTTCAAAATATAAGCTTACCATTAGTGAGAAAGTTCAACAGTCTAAACGATACACTCTCTAAAACAAATGTTATTAAATTTTGGTGTAAAAACGTATTTCTCACAAATCTTGATGTTCTCATAACGGATATCATCGAGACTAAAGGCGGTTAGAGTGTTATAGACACGCATTTAATCAGCGAACGACTAACAAATACCCTAGAGCCCCTTCCAAGGTCTATAGGTATTTAATTCTTTTCTCTCCTCTAGGAGCGACTTCCACAAGTTAGATTTATCACCAAATTGAAATGGGAGCCGACACCGCCGCCCCAAGGTGATTATTACGGCACGTAAAGTCCTAATTCGCCAGAGGCTAAAGGCCTTCGGACCTAGTTTCATTAGGGATAGACCCAGGTGAAGGATTACGAAGAGTTCTAGATCAGATGCAAATAACTAGAACTACTAAATACATGCAGCTTGAAAATGATCCCAACCATTCTACTATCGAATTATTGTTATTTGTGGCATTGAAAGCAAGTCGCCTAACTAGTAACGAGAGATCTTAAGGGATATTAAACACACAAGTAACGGAGGCGCAGGGCTTTGTCTCTCATATTTCCTCCGCAATTCCAAGCAGCCGACAGAGAGACAGGGTCCAAAACAGTCGAAGCCAGACAACAAGAGGTAAAATCCGGGCGTTCGAAACCAGAACCCCGCAAAGACTCACCTCCCAAAAAAAAGCGCGTGTTAAGTTCAGTCCCAGGTGGTTCTCACACCTGTCTCCCTCTTCAAGTCTCGTCTCGCCCGCCCTCTGCGAGAAACAAGAACCTCACCTCTAGCTGGGAAGACAAGGACGCACTCACTCCGCGACAAAGAACGCCATTAAACCCACTTTCCAGAAAGACCCCGACCGACTCAGTCCAGTCTCTCCCCTCTGTCTGACACACAAATTCCAGACACCACACCGACCCCCCAACCCGCCGGCAAAAAAACAAAAAAACACAGTTCGCAGAACCGCCGCCCCAAAACTCAGACACGCACGGATAAGGGAGACAGACGGAAGGAGAGGAATGCCGGAATAGGGGCACGGGCCGATTCCTGGGCGGCTGGCGTGCGGGTTCTGAGATCCAGGTCTCAAACAGAACAGAACAGAGCAGAACAAGCAGCAGCAGCAGCAGCCACAAGAAACAGATCATGCCATTTTGGTTTCTTTTAATTAGTGATCGACAACAAAATGCTGTTCGTGCCTGCCTTTCTTGCACGTCACAACCGGAAACCTCCGCCGTCACACGCACGCCACCGGCGCGCGCCGTTGGGACAGGCTAGTACGTACCTACCTAATCCAGCAGTGCGGTCTGGGCAGAGTGGAGGAGGGGCTGTCCGGTCAGGCAAGAGTGCTGCCGACGGCCGGATAGGGGCGCCGAGCGAGCCACTGGGCATGGGGCAGTGGGGGAGGCAGGTAGCTAGGCCGGGCTTTTGCTCCCCAGTCCCTCGACAGGGCTGGCGGCGGGCGGGCGGCAGAGGCAGGCAGCAATGGCGGGGGAGCACGCTGAGGGCAGCGAGGGTGAGCCCAAAAGGTCTCAGTCCTTTCCCAACGGTGTGACGAATGCCTCTGGAGGGGGGGAAGGGGGTGCGGTGGGGTTGTTTCGTGGACGGACAAGACAGGAATTGTTGGCCAGGAAGGTGCACGAGACATCAAAATGCCACTTCTTTTTGGGGGTGATCGTCGCCCGGACGGCTTGGCCGGGGAAAAACTCACATGCAGCGAGACTGGATACGTATCTCTGGCCTCTCGACGGGCACTGCAGTCGATACGTTGAGAAATTTCACCCGAGCCCGAACGGTTCAACGAAAAAAGGAAGCCAGCTACGTGTGATGGTAGGAATTGTTGCGCAGCATGCAGCTTCACACATCCAAGAGCTGGCCGTGGTCCCTCTGTGTTGGTGCTCGCGGCAGACTGGCAGTGCAAAAGAAGAGAGAAAGAGCCTGGGCAGTGGACAAGACACAGCGGACGGCACCCCAACGGCGAGTCATGGCCTGTCTCGAGTGTCTGCCCCCCGATAGGGCGGGCAGCGTGAGTGGACCAGCTGGCATTCAAATGTCCGTTGGCTCCTTGTTTAGAGTAAGTCACGAAAGTCTAGCGCCCCCCCGTACATGTACATCCTGCCGGCCCTTCCTCTTCCAAGGGCCGCATTTGCAAATCTGTCTGACACGGAGAAACGGCTTTCTCGCGCAGCGGCCCTGCGGCGGGGGAGGGCGTGTGTCTACCGGACGAGTGCCTGCCGTCCGGGGAAACGAAAAGATGCCTGCGGACCGGCGAAAGGGGAAATAATTGGCACAGAAGAAGCTCCATCCTGAAAGAGTATCCCGTACTTCGTATCGAGCAAGTCCAAACTTGCCCGGATGCAAGCCCCTGCGCATCGCGCTATGCCAAGCACAAGAAGAAAGGAAGCGAAAAGCAAAAACTTTTTTTTGCAACACAGGCTGCAGGCTGCAGCACCCGGTGCACATAGGAGGCCGCAGCATTCTAGAGAAATTGAACAAAAAAGGCACGAGCAGTCACAAATCATCTGGGGGCGTAGATCAGCCGTGGCGTAGACAAGCAGGGGAGTGAAAGGGAGCACGGAGCACCCAATGTCGGGGTTGGGGTTGAGAGAAAGCGGGGGCTCTTCGGAGACCGGGGGGGTAAAAAAAAAAAAAAAAAAAAAAAAAGGGATAAAAAAGAAACGATCTGCAAGAGATCGCCAAGCCAGACTTTGCCTAGAATCGTATGGCGCCGGTCTTATTTTCTTTTCTTTTTCGGTCTGATAGGAGCCGCCGACTGGTTGGTGTGTTGGAAAGGGGGGGGCCTTTCGCTTTCTGAGCACCCTGCTAAGCTGAAAGGTGACGCGCGTGCAGCAACACGATTTTTTCAGTGCTCTTCCAGCTGCATTCACCCATCGCTTTTGTCTTTGTAGGCTCTCAACACGCTGCAGGTTCTCAGAGCAGGATAGAACCCTTTTAGAAAATAAAAAGGAAAATAGAGAAACAAAGGAGAAGAAAAAGGTCAAATGAGGACTGAAACAAATGGTCCTCAGAAACATGTCCAAAGGCGGCTGCAAACCTTTCACTCCCTAGCTCCGTGGTCACTGAGACGCCATGCTTGCCCGCTGCACTGTCCTGAGCCATCACTCTGACTTGGCGGCCACTGCATCAATAGGACATTCTTGTCCTGCCAGCAGGATACGGCTTCATGTTTCGTGGCTGCTGGCCTGCACGATCGGGAACTAATACTTCTCGGGACGACTTTCCAGCAGTTTGAAAGGTGTTGCTAGTGGCTCAGCAAACACCACCTGCAATGTTGGCAGGCACCAAGACAAGAACCAGAAAGGTCTCAGTACGGGAGGGGCGCCGGGGCGGAGAGAAAGCCGCCATGTCCGTGACAGCGCTCACGGTATTAGCCGCCGAAAGAATCACGACACGGCCAAGAAACCTCAAGTGCTTGAACCCAAAGGGAGGGAACGAACAGGTAGGCGGCTATTTTCTTCCCAAGCGCTCTCGATTATTAATCCGAACCGAACATCCGGGCAGGCATATGCTAGGATGGCAAGCAGATTGCCTTCGAGGGCTGTCCATCGATGCACTCTCGAAGTCAACTTAAGGTTTGAAAATCTATTCTCACCAGAGACGTCAAGCTTCGGAAGAGCACAAAAGGATGACCCGGCCGATTGCATGGGGCAAGAGCTGGTGGGAATCTGTCCGGCAAGCAAGTTTGGCCGACTTCACCGGCGTCGGGCTGGCTGGCAGCAGGCACTCATGAAGCTCAGTCCACCTTGGCCGACCAAGCGGTGGCGGGAGGGGACAAAAAAACCACACCAGCTGGGTTTTTGGCACGGCGCCTCCTCCCGGTCGCAGAGGGCTGAAATCAGACGCTAGGATCGGAGACAGCAGGCCGCGCCTTGCTTGAAGCGGTCTGGCGTGTCCATTCCTAGTCGGCGATCAATGCAGGCCAAGCCGAGCTTCACTACCTTGGCTTTGATAGCTTCACACCCCGACGCGGACCGGCTTCCCAAGTGCAATTACGGAGGGAGAGGTGAAACGAGGAGAAAAGAGGGACGAGGAGGGGAAAAAAAGAAAGGAAAACTAGGCGCTCCCCTAAAAACGGAAGAAGGAATGAACGTTGGCAGCAGCAACAGCAGCCGCCAGCATGATTATTGGCGGTCAAGTCCGGACGGAGAAAGCGAAAGGTTTTTGCTTGGGTGATCAGCGCCAGTTGGGCATACAGGCGCCTCTGCACGGATTGGGCCATTCGGCCAATAGTGGTCGGTGGCTGGAGCGAAAACGCGAGTGGGCGGCGCCCGTTTGGGAAATGAAGACCAACCAGCCAGGCCCAAAGAGGAAAATCGGAGAGACAGGTGGCTGCTGCAACTCAAATCTTTGCACAGGCCCCTTCCTAGTGACTGGTGCGTGTACGACTGAATACGTACGATACGTGCGTGCTGCTCTTGCGCTGGGACACATGGCTTTTAATTTGCCGCCAAAAGGATCTCAGATAGCAGATGAGGGGAGAGATGTTGGTCTCCTTGGTGTGCGGTGACGGGCCCCCGGCCCCCTTTCCCACGTCCGCCCTCGGCCCTAGGCGTGAGCGCCTTCCTGAACTGGCGGGATCTTGCCAATCACGGACCACCCTCGGCACCGAAACGACCTTGTGCTGCAAACCGGTCGCCTGCGGGACGGGCGGGAGGATCCTTGCCTCGAACGTTGAAGTGGAGCAAGCGTTGTCGGAGCCTCCCCAGCAGTCCGCTCATGTGTGGTTCCGGTATCAAGACGAGCTTCGGAATGCCAACTGAGCCCGTAGTTGCATCGGGAATCCACGTGTGTTGGCGTCTTCCAGCACTTGCCCATTTTCTCCGTCGGGAAGATCCCGCCCTGTTCGTTCACTGCGAACGCCTCGACCCAGAGCCAGGCGGGGACCAGGGACCGGGGACTGTGGACTTGGGGCCGACAAACGGGACAGACGGGGCTTCGTGCAAGAACCACGAAATCTCCGAGATTAGTATTCGCATTTAAGTTGCGGAGCAGCCGCCGGCTTGTTCAACAGCAATTATGTGCCAAGTGGTCACCAGAAGTTGAGGCCGTGCGGCCGTGACATGGCTGAAGAGCATGTCGTCGTCTTGTAGACCTCTTAATCTCGCATGACTGTAAGACGTTACATGAGGCCAGCATGAGGGCGGCCCTGTCTCGATTCGCTCCACAGTATTATTGGCATGGTCCGAGGTTCCCACAGACGCAGGTGCGCCGAATCTCTGACGTTCCGGTGGAGGAGAGGGCGTTTGCATCAGGATCATGTACTTCGCCGGAAGGCTAGCCCATTCATCTTGGCCGGAGGGGGCCCAACAACGGATATCTGCTTATCCGGCGAGCGAGCCACGGAAACGAGCATGATCACGCCCGTGGGTTCCAGCGAGGTCCCAACTCTGTGGTTATGATTGAATGGGCGGGACTGGCTGGGGTTTGCCGCCCCGGCGACCGTGGTGCCGAGTCTGCCGCCCCTTTGGCAGTTCGTTTGCTCGTCGGCCCCAAGCCGTTGCCGCTAATTTGCCGCCATGTGACAACTCCCATGTCGTCGTCTCGTTGATTGAATTTGGCTGCGTGCCCGAGCCATTGAGCGTGGGGCGAGCGATGGGCTAGGGTTTTCAACCTGGTGTGGTGTGGTAAGCCTTCGCCTCGGGCATCTCGAGCTCCCTGTTTCCTCTCCATGTTGAAAACCCGAAACGAGGCGCGCCAAGCCACCCACACAAAGTCGCCAGCATGGTTTCCCTGGATCGATTTTGTTACTGAGATCCATGCTTACTGAGTGGGGATAAGGTGTGGCACTCTGCCTTTGCCTCATCCTGAGGCAATTTACATCGCGGGCACGTGTATGAGCTCCGTTTACCCGTCATCAGATATCGTGAACTAATTACTGGATCAGTGCCAGAAGTGATCTCCATTAATTAATCTATCCGTCCAGCACGAGGATGGGAATAGCGTAGTGGTACTGTATCGTTTGCCCCGCACTTCCCAGCTCTGTCTGAGATCTGGCACTCGAACACCTCGGCCCTGTCGGATGGCGAAATGCATCGAACCCTAGTCAGGTGTTTCAATGTCTGCCACAAACCGCATCGTTCAACCAGGCGCGAGCCAGCATGGCTTGTTCATGCGTGGTGCCGGTGAACACGATGAGCGAGCACACCGTAGCTCGTGTCAGTGGCGCGAGAGATTCCGTACCCCAGATGCCAGGGAACCATGTGCTTGTATTCGTCCCTCTCCTCCGTTTTCGAAGGAAATGCTATCCTGCGCCATGATCTGTCGAGTTAATCCAACTAGCCATCATGGCCATTACGCCGTCCGGTACACATGATGATAGCGCTGTGCCTGGCTTTGGACACCGGAAGGGCCACTTATTGTAAGGGCTCCCAGCCTCGGTGCATATGCTGAGTGAAGAAGGAACTCCATCTTGTTGATGCCGCAGCAAAGCTGCCTAGTCGTTCTCTTGCATGTTACGGGCGTAAGGCTACACATCACACAGAAAGCTCAGTGGCTCCCCGCCATTTAGAGTGCTCGCATCGCTGCAGGATCGAGGGAGAAGTCAACACCGGCGTGCGGCTGCCTGCAGGTGAGAGCAGCAGGAGCCGAAGCGTCTGCCACGGGTTGTGGAAGGATTGCGCTAGCCCGTCCACCAAGGCACAAGACACATTTTCTCCTAATCCGACCAGGATTACTTGGCAGAAGAGACATCGAGATGCGTGTGGGATATGGGATTCCGACCGTCGGTTGTCCAACCCCGTTTCACGGGGCAGAGCCTAGACCATCCCCGACTGGTGCACCGGGATGAGAACGTACCACAGCCATTTGGTGTCGATCAGTTCGTTCGGAATCTGGGGCGAATATTCTTGGCAGAGCAGATAGGGCGGCTCCCAGAAATGTCTTCGGACAATGACAGCGGTTGCTGAAAAACAAAAGACTAGGGGAAAATTCTGGGCTCGTCCCAGTGCGTTTTTCGTGGAACTCGAGATGCCGGGCTGAAGCTTGTGTTATGGTACGGCCGTTGATGTGTTTTTTTTTCCAGCCGTTGCCAGTGGGCAGAACTGGCATGTCCGTGCCTGCTTACCCGTGATACGTAAAAGCCATGGGCGTTGTGAGGTAAATTGCTGAAACCTCCCCTACTGACTGGAAGACTCGTTTGCAATGAAATGATATTTCCGATATTAGGTGAGCGTTCCCTCATGCTCGAGCGTCGTCCAGATGCGATGCGATTACGTGAATGTAGCTCCCACATGGACGTCGCTGAAATATTTTTAAGGATAGGCTAGCCATACCAGAGAAGACATGTGATCTGAATCAGTGGGGGAAGGGTGAGAACATGTCCTTGTAGCCCGTCTCAGAAGGTGAATCCATGCTGGGAGCCATAGGCGAGTATGTTGCAACTTAATGTCGAAATACAACAAGAGGCACAATCCCTGACGAGGTCTATGAAGGGCTGCGGAAAATGTATAGTAGACCCAGCACAACGATAAATTTGCTAGCAAGGGGAAAACAATTGTAGCAATCGCGCATGATCTGAAGGGGGAGCAAGTTGTCTCAACAAGTTCTCTGTTTGTCACCCGAGTCCAATGCGGCCCTTGTGGCCGTATGGCAATGCATGCGCCTATTTCCCGACACGGAACAGGCTTGGTCGTCGGTTGAAGGGTCGTTTGCGAAGGAGTGAGGTGATCAAGGTTGGGTAATTATCCGGCCGGTTTGTTATGGCGGAGGAGCGATGGGGGCAGGGGTTTTGAGTCCCTGTCTCCCGTGCATGCAGTGCGGGAACTTGGACCGCCCAGAACCAGATCCTCGGGCCGCAATGGGATGGTACTGACTGCCCTGCACATACCTCGGCTTCCAATTGAGGTTGGAGCTGCTCCAAAGATGGAAGCCTTTCTCGGCTCAGACCGAGAGCTAATGTTAACTGCCTGCAGGAAGGTAGTGCCGTGCAATGGTGCAATGGCTGAAAGGTCAACCCTGAGCGTCGACTCACTCTTCCCCGCTTGAGCCCCCCGTGCCACAAGCATCGCTCAGCATGAGGCATCCAGCTCGTACCGCAGCTTCGGGTCGTCAAGCGCTTTTACCGCAGAGTATCTTGACACCCGCCTGACTGCCAATCCAAGGCGTAAAACTTTGAGCTCCAGTTGACGGCTCGCTCCTTTGCCGTAGGTGATGCTTTAGGAGGAGAATGTTTGGGGACTTGGCAAGTTGAACCTAGGTGTCTTTAGACTCCCGTCCTCGGCTGGCTGGAAAAGGGGGCACGACATCTGCGGTGCCGGGATTGACTGCCTCGATCTGACCTCGGTGTACGAATACTTCACCTGCCCAGCCAGACGGGTTTGGTACCAGGGAGGAGCTCCGTACTATATGTACCATGTATGTACCATGTATGTACAAACATACGGATGCATTCGTAGGCAATATACAAAGTACTCCGTACCGTGCCCGAATATCCGTACCATGGTATGTATGCATTTTTACCATTCAGAACAGCAGGCTGTCATTATCGCCGGAAATCGCAGGCTGGCTCGGGGAGCACGCACCAGAGAACGGTCCCGACATGGTGAGATTGAGATTGCAGATTGTGCAGCAGCCCCGACTGGCCTACAGGTCGACTCCCCACGGGCTTGTGCGAGGCTGGCCACGACACAGAGAGTGAGGAGCGGCGCTGTGACACGAAAACCGGAATGGGCGAGACTGAGAGTGCGCGCGCATGCCGCTACCTAACATTTTGACGAGAAGCTCCATCCTTGAAGGTGGGCGCAGATGGCGGGGAGCCGTCAAGATTGGGAGCTAAGTGAAGCAGCTTGCCCGTGCTCGTACGGCCGTACAGTACTCCTTGTCGTGGCAATTATTTCGACGACAGCTTTCCAGTACGCCTGCAGGTAGAGAGGGGCAATCCAGCTGCATTTACTTCGTGGCTACCTGGATATTGCCGGCGATGCAAGTCGAGGCGAGGCGAGCGTCTGGATTCCCGACCAGTCGAGCTGAGAAGTACTTCGTACGGATACTTCCATATGTCCGGAGCAAAGGAAAGAGCGTCTGTCTTGGCCATTGCATTTAATTACATCCCGTTGCGTCGGGGACGCCGCAACAATGCGCTGTGTATGTCCGTACAATACATGCATGCCTGCACTCGTCGTCAAAATTGCTGGATATTCGACGGACAGGAGGTCTAGAATGCCGGCGTTATGGGCAAGAAAGGTTGACTCAATGAGATTTCTGTCGCGTTGTTGCACTGGTGTAGACAGGGCAATGCGAACTGGAAATAAGTCGCGGGTCGGGAGGTAGGTGCGAGCTCACCTCCGGCCATAATGGGGCACCTCGAGCTCGGGAACGCCAGCCAGTGGGCTGTTGCGAGCAATTTTACAGAGTTGAAGGCGCGAGCAAAGCAGCGGGCAGCCAATTGGAACCAGCAACTTCATTCAGCTGAAGGCGTCCAAAAAACCTTGAAGGTTCAAGCAATCCAATTCCGTCTATCGTTGGATTCCGAGTGTTTTCCAAAGCGCGACACTTAAGAGACCTCCTACAAATAGCGCTATGGCTGTCGAGTCATATTCGTATTGTCCATACGAATACTAAGGCGCATCCTTACGAAGTAAGGTACTTCGTACATAACCACAGACACCCGGGCATGCAGCACTGAAAATCGGAGAGTACTGTACAGCTCAAAGTGCATTTATTCTGTATTTCCCGTCATGGGCCCGCCTTCCCTCCTTCAACCGTATCCGTATGTACCAGCTGGAGGGCCACTGCACACGCACACACCGCTTGCACTTTCCCCCTTCGGCGATATGCATCCACCAGGCTCGGGCAGGGCAATTGCATTTGGAAATTGTCAGAGCAGAGTGCCAGCCCGCACAAAAACCGCAGCGCAGCGACTGACAACTTGACGAGATTTCATGTCAGGCAAGCACCCTCGCGATGCACAGCAGCAAGGCGCGATTTTACCATGGTTGCCGGGAGTACTGGGCTGGCCGACGCCGGGCTCGGGCTCGATCAAGATTGCCCGTCATCGGGGACCCCTGAACCCTGGCCTCCGAGGCTAGTACGCCTATCTATAGTATGTACATACAGCACTGAAGGTTGCTTCTCCACTCTCTTCAGTGGGCGACCGACAGTGGGAGGAGCGAGTGGGGGCCAGCGCTTGCCTGCCTGTGTATCGTCGCCGGCTTGCCATCAACGGCGACTACGTCCGTATCTGCCACAAAGCAATATTCTCTGTTTAACCACACCATCCTCGATTCCCAGCAGGCATCTGCAGCTTTGCACCTTTCCCTCCTCCCATGATGCTGGATCCCTGGGAGAAACATGCGCGCCCAGGAACAGGCGTCCGTGATGGCTTCCGCAAGATTTACGGAAGGTACTTTGACAATACCGACTGACGGCCTGCACCTTCCCACACCCGCTTGGTCAATCGAGGTACCGGACGCGGCTGTAAGTTCTCTGCAACCGTGGCTGCCTTTGGCCGAGAACAACCTGGAAGGTGGAAACCCGGCTCCCTGACGACGACAGCTTGGCCTCTGGATTCCGGTTGTCAATGTATATGCTGTGATGCGCTCGCGCGTCTGCGTCTCTAAGACGGTCGGAGTAGTCTCGACCTGCCTTCACCTCACCCATCAAAACCTCAATCTCCAGGTATCCGTACCTTCCTTGCCTAGCGCTCGAGACCGACCCCGACTGTGTGCATCCGAGCATCCATATATACAAACTACAATAGGTACAGACAAGCTCTCACTTTGTCTTGCCTTGGCCCCGGATCCTTCATTCTTTCTTGCTCGACCTCTACGGAAACTTCGCTTCGAGGACTCCGTTACGCTCTGTCGAGAAACGCGCCTACGGTAGTCAACTCTCCAAGACCAGACGAGGTGTTAGACCTTGCCTATTGTTTCCGAGCGTCCTTCTCTTCCCTTCCCAGGACCGAGACAGCAGCGAAGTCCACCAACAACGACCTTCCCCGGCCTCACCCAGCACGGACAGACAACTTCCTCTCCACTGCACCTGCACGGACGATGCGCGTCGAAAGCACCAAGCACCAAGCGAGATAAACAGCTGCAGCTGCTTCTAGGTGGCAGTGGCCGTCTTAATTGTCGGAAAACAGGACAACAAGAGAGGCCTGAGAAGTTTGAGAAGATTCCGTGGCATTTTGCGGTTGGTGAGCTCCGGTTTCATTACGAAGTTCCATGCCTTCACACACCTCTCCTCAGCTGCACTTGTCAAGGTGGCGGCGGGTAGGTAGCTCGAGTCCCAGCTCCTAGCTCCCGCCCGGAAGCCAAAGCCCCAACCCTTGAGCGCTTTAGCAGCCCCATCAGCCGCCAACATCCGAGCTATTAGATGCAAGGCGCGCCAGCCCAGGAGAAAATGCAGAGAGAATGAGCGGCGGCCAGACAGGCAGGCGGCAGGCCGTGCGCCATTACACGCGCGGCTGGTGCAGGGGCTTCGACGGCCTCTCAAGACGTAACTGTCAGCTGGGATAACCGGTATCTATGAAAGACGTTCCCAAGCCTGGCCGCATGGACTAGGACGGACGGCTCACGCAGAAGAAGCTCTCTTATCCTCCTTCCTTCCCGGTGCATTGCTGCGGTAGTCCCGCGATGTATCCGACCATACCATGCCTAGCTCTTGTTGGATAACACATCACGGTGGCAACGTTCTGACCAGTCAGGTGGCAGAATACCACAGCTTTTGCACCGCGCTGCTGCTGCATGCTTGGCCTTGCACATCCGCTACGAACCATACCCTTCAGTGGAGAGCTGTCTTGGCTGCTGCGTGTCGGCTGATCTGCGACCGGCATTCCGTATTTGCCCGAGCTTCCCAGGGCGACAGGCGGCCAGGATCCGACGGATCGCCGCCAGCGGCTTGACTGAGGGCCGTGGAAGTGCCGGACGACGAGCAGAGGTCACATTTTCGATCACAGGGGTCAGGACAGGCGTTGGGGTTGCGCTGCCTGCTGTTGGCCTGTTGCGCAGCTGATCTGGGATCCAAGATTCGTGGAGGGAGATCTCTTCCCCCCCTGTGAGTGCAGGCCTTTCAGGCGCCGTCTGCTGTTCGTCCAATAGTAGCTGCCGCTGACAGGGCTTTCGCAGGCCGCCCCCTGCACAGAGAATTTTTCCTCTCCAAAAGCGACCATTCCCAGCGCGTTCATTCGGCAGGCCCGCCACCCCTTCCCAGTTCCCCGACGGCTCCTGTGCACACCCCACGGGTGTCTCTCGTTACAATCTGGAAAGCCACCCCGTTCACTTACACCACCCACACCCACCCTGTAAGTGACATCCCTAACACCCACATACCCGCTTGTTGTCATCCCTGTCTTAAGCATCCCATCCCATCCACCTTCTGCTTTTCCTGGTCTGGCCTTCGCATCGTATCGGTATTTTTTTCTTTTTGCTCTGTCAAGCATATCTTGGCTGGTCCGAGCCCGCGCCCCTGCCGTCGATCGCTGCGCGGCCCATGGCGGACTCCAGCACTTCCCTCCTTCCCCTGGCTCGCCTGCGTCGTCAGAGCCTACCAGCAAACGCTGGAGACTGTTGGGGCTCTTCCGTCCTGAGACTCCTGGCTCCCGCCGAAAAACCGTTGTCCATCCTTGCAGCCTGACACCACCCCCATTGGGGTCCGCCCCTCCACCCTCCAATGTCCCTCTGCATGATCCGCGTCGCCTGAGAGACAATGATCTTGCATTCAACGGCCGGATCAGTTGCAATCCCTGCTTGCCCCGCGCTATATCCTACCCTTCTGCCGGAGGTTGTCACCTGCGGTCTCGACAAGATCAAGAGACCAGAATCGGGGACGACGAGCAGAGAGGGCAGGACTAGGACGAAGCCCTCCACTTTTCGGTGTTTATCTCCTTCGCAAGACGAGACGCACCAAAGGTTGGTGTTGGCTGGAGAGGGTGTGAAGGCCCAACTAAGGCGGGGAAACTGGCGATACGCGTCTCGTCTGCCGGCTGATGCGCCTCTCCAGGTCTCAAACAGCATCATTCCTTTCCCGGTCTCTGACGGCCGTCTCGGCAAGACACCAACCCTCCTAAGAAATGCAAGCTGCTGGTCCGTGTCATTATCCTCTGCCTCCCTGCCCAGCTTCGTCTTCACCAACAGCATCCATCGTCTTAGTTCTTCCACGCCTGGCCTTTCCCAACTTCCTTCCCCCAAACCAAAACACTTGGAAACGTAGTGTTTGGGTCTTGTCTTGAATCTCTTGTTGCCTTATTGTCTACCGCTGTATCCCGCCGCGTCCTATGCCACCAGCAGACCAACAGTTCGCGGATACCTACTTCTTCTGATTGCAGACGTTCCTGACGTTTCACCATACGAACAGGTTCGGGATAGCTGCATCGACCACATCGCATCTCATTGCCCACAGGACCGAAAGCAAAAGCTGAGACTTGACTGGCAGCAGCTTTGTGCCAAATCGGCGAGAGAGTAAGGGCCTTCCCATGCCCCAAGCGTTGCCAGCCTACCGGCTTCCCAAGCTTCACCCACATGGGTCAGCAGGGGAAACCGGGGCTTTGTTGTCACCAGGCCCCAGGGCTGCTCATGCAGCCCCGCCTACCTAGTCAGTGGTCCAAATTCAAGCTGACCGACAATTGACAGGCTCAGAAGCACCTTTGAACTTCCTTCTTTGATCTGGCCACATCGACGAGGGGTCTGCGCAGCGGAATCCAGTACTCGGTTCGGAGGTTGGTTCGTCGTGCTTGCCGCAGCTGCAAACTGGACCGAGCCCCTAACCTGCCGGTGCCAAGAAAGCCTTGTCAAAGAATCCGCCATCTGAACTTAAGGTCGTCCACATCGCGACCAAGCTCGGGGCAATTTCGCTTAGATTGACAACCGGATCAACAACAGTTCGATTTGTGGCCGGCCGACAAGTCATCTGGCGACAGGTTTCCGGCCGTGTGCGCACTGAAGGTGAGCCCCGCTCCGTTCCGTCCCGCTCTGGATCACTGTCTGGGGGACGCCCATGTCATTTGCCATCTGTCTCCTCCTCTGCCTCGAACCCTAGGTGACACCCGGAAGAAATTCGGTTCCCCACTAACAGTTGTTGCACAGAGGAAATATTCTTGAAGTTTAATCCTGTTCGTTTTCTTAGCCTCTTCGCCCCCTTGCTGGGACAGCCCGGAAGCGACTGCGAGGACTTCTCCTACGTTGACGTCGACCTTTTTGCAGCGAATAGCATCTACTTTGACGGCTTCGCTGTCGATAAGTTTCCCAACCTTAGCAGGATTTCCCAGTTCAAATCAGTTTGAATGTCTGTGGCCAGGTTCGAGCAGCCGGCTTACAAGGTGTTCGAGGTAAGATAGAAAAGTGCTCATCCGAACATGCAGTTCGGGTGCTGCAATCCACTGCTCTCTCTGTCGAGCCCGGCCTGCACCAGCAATGCCGGCTAGGTGCTTGATGATCGGTCATCTTGTATTTATCCGAATCTCCAAGCCCGTCACTGGCATGGCTTTTTCTGGTCAAGATGATTAAGGAGTAGGAAATCTATGTTAGACCTTCCGAACCTGGACTGACGTGTTTGTTTTTGCTCCATAGCCCGGCTACCGCACACGGCGGACGATAATCGTTGACGAACAAGTCGAATCGCCCGAGACGCTGACTATCAGGCTTGAGGAAGAAGCTGCGCGGAACGGAGGAGACCTTTGCGGGGGTTCCCCCACCGGTCTCCTGCCCATGTCGTACAAGGCTCAGCCGTCCCAGCTGCACGGTACGTCAACTTGACCCCTCCATTACTGGAAAGATATCGAATTAAAAATCATGGACCGCTTTGGGTCTGGTGGTTTGGCGGCTTCCTGCACCGTCCGGATAGCTAACTTTTCGTGTAGGGTACGCAGATTCCTCCTACCCGGCATATTCGTCCCAGACCTTCTCGAGCGAAAATGCAGCATCGCAGATGAATCAGATGGCATTTGCCGCAAACAATGCGGCGACTGGACAGTACCTTGGTCCTCAAACGGCCTCTGGGCCTGCCCTTGATGTCATTTCATGTCAGCCCAGTAGCGGATCCTACGGCACCAAGATAACCCTCAAAGTGAGGAGCCAGTACGATCTCGCCTCTGGGGCCATATCAGCACACGACCCCTTTGTTTCGGTCCTTTTCGGGTCGCAGCGATGCCCAGCCCAAGTGACGAGGGGTTCTAGGGATGGAAATGGTGCTTGCACCTACACTGTTACCGCCGAGGCTCCCCAGTTTCAGACGACAAGTTGCCCTTCGCTCAGCAACGTGCCCTTGACATTGCTGGTCGAGAGCGCCAACGGCGAGGAAGTCGCACGAGCTAACAGTGCTGGCGCGTTCTCATACCACGGTGGGCACGGTGGAGCCGCGGGTAGTGTGGTAGTTGGGGGCTCTGCTGACACCAGCACTCCGGACCTAGAGTCACCCAGGACACGGTCACCTGTCCTGCGCCCCAGCCCACCCAACCAAACCCTAAAGGTGGACACCAAGAGTGCCAGCCTGTCTTCTCACCACGGCCTTCCTAGCGACTCGGATACAAATACATATGGCTTCCCACCTGTCGGCTCGGCCGCCACGTCGGCAGCCTCACAAGCACATGCGCATGTTCAACCCGACTTCGCCTTCAGCCAAGGAAGCAGCATGTTGGGGGCATACCGCACTGCGCCTCCATCCTATACGGATCAATACTCTCGTGCACCTCTACTGCGATCACCGCATGGGTCACCATGGTCGCCCTTTGGGAACCACATAGACACGATCCGGAGCTCTGCAACGACTGTTTCAGCACACAGCAATGGACTTGCACGGCCAAGCTTGAATCCTATCCACCACTCGATTTCATCAACTCCCCAGCTAGTCCGGACGAGCACCCTCTCCCAGTCTTCAAGTGCAGGGCCGTCGGGTTACAACCCATATGTCTTGTTCCAGACGAAAGCCTCGCTCAACATCGTTGGTGACCTTGAGAGCATGAAAGAGAACTGGACGCACGAGGAGTGGGAGAACAGGCGCAGAATCGTCCTCTTCAAGAAGCAGCAGAATGGAAACGTGCTCACAACCAGCTTCAAGCCCGTGAGCGTCTCCGAACGGCCTCCAGGCAGTATCTGCATCAGTTGCATATGGTGGCAGGAAAAGAATGACTGTTTTGTCACGTCGGTCGACACAATTCACTTGCTGGAGCAGCTTGTTGCTGCACCCAAGAAGTTCGCGGTGGACGAGAAAAACCGCATACGCAGAAACCTCGAGGGATTCCACCCGTTGACGGTCAGCAAATCCAAGCACGACAGCGAAGAGTTTTTCAAACTCATCATGGGGTTTGGAAACCCAAAGCCACGAAACATTGAGAAAGACGTCAAGGTGTTTCCATGGAAGGTCCTGAGCCAGGCATTAATGAAGATCATCTCCAAGTATAGCGCCCCGTCGTCCGGCAATTTTCCGCCACCGGCCAGTGTTAGCAGCTCATACCCGACGTTGCCCCCTACACCCGTCTCCGCGTCTTCAGCCAGTGCTGCCGACCCCTTGACGGCAACGGCATACATGGGTTCCGGACACCATCAGCACCACGCAGAGTCGGGACCAAGTCCTCGGCCTCTCTCGGGTGGCTCAGCATCTTGGGCGGCGTACGGCGGACCAGTCAAGACAATGTCGCCGGCCATGAAACTTGAGACCATCAGCTCCCCGATCCCAACATCTGGCCCGATGACATCAGGCCCGATCCCAACATCAGGTCTACGCATCTCAACGCTACCTGCTGTTTACAACAGCCGCGGGTCGTTACAGAGCATCACATCTCCATACAACATGCCTAGTTCGGCCCACAGTGGCCAATACCATGGACAAGGAGGCTATAGCCAGCCGGGAGTACCCGTCACACAGAGCCAGACGCGGAGTTGGGAGGGGTACGCGGTCGCAGACCCCTACTCAACTCAATCGAACCACCCCCACAGCCAAGTCTATGGAGCCGGGTCATATGGCGAGGGCACCCAGCGCGCTTAGACTGGGCAGCGAAACGGTGCTGCGCTTGACATCTGGTCGGCTGCGGCAGCCCTTTTGGCCTTGCGGAGGCGGCTGGCGCGTGATGGTTCCACTCATGGCCGTCTTTCGATGGCGTTTGGTGTGGGATGGGCGACTAGCGGCCGTTATCGATGCGTGGTGCCCAGATAGACGACGGCATGTGAGAAGACGGCCCAGACAAAACAGCCATGGGGCGTCTCGCAACCTGGGTGACCGCAGGACGTGAGTCATGGTCGTGGTGGGAGGGGCATGTGATGGTCCGAAGCTGGGCCCAACACGACAACCACCCTGTTTGATTTCGACTTCAGTGTCACAACACGGGCAATTCGTATTTTGAATCTGGGAAAAGCGACAAGCGACAGGAAGCGGAGATGGCAGAGTTCAATCAAGGACCAATCCTGTCGACGCATGTCCGTGGATAGATCCTGGTGCGGATCTCGAGGGAGCCGTCGAACCAACGCTCAGACACCAGGAAGTATGAGACACACTAGAGAGGGCCTCGAGGTGCGGGCAGCTGGTGTGGTGGTGTGGGAACCATGGGGGTTGGTCAGCTGCTGTCGCGCAGCCAATCAGCAGCTGGCGAGCTCCCCCATCCCATTTCATCGAGGCACATCCCGAGAGCTCGCTGCCGTCCACCATGCCAAAGTCTCCGACCCGCATCCGACCAAACAGGTGCCGGCACCTCCGTTATTAGGGCCTCGCCCAAACCGGGCCATATTTGCCAGGGAATCTTGATTCGACCTGGGGCAGCGAATGGCACGTTGCTTCGCGATCGAGAGGATGCAATATGCAGCGCGTCTCAACAGCGATTACCGACATGTCGCCCGTGCAGTCGCCTTCGTCGACAGGCGGCACTCAATCAAAGGCGTTCGCTGCGGCCCGCAGGTCGTATATACCTTATGCAGGCTGTGGATCAAGCGAGCTGCAGGTTGGCCGATATCAAAAGCTACTGCATGTCTAGGGCACACGGATGCGCTCCGAGCCAGGGAGGGCGTCTGCATGGCGCAAATCCTCGGTCAGTCATCCACTGCCGGCCTGCCTTGAGGTGTGTACCACACTCTCTCACCTCGGATGGTCCTGCGACCTGGCCACTTGCCATCCGAGGGCGATCCCGAGACCTCCCCATGCCGCATACCGATAAGGCCTGCCCCGCTGCCCCATCACCCGTGTGTCTCTACCACAACCGGGCGGACCAAACCGCGCACACAGCGGCCTTGGCACAGTGGCTCGCGAATCAAACCTTTGCCCGGCATGAGCATTTGAGACACCCAACTGCCGGTCTATGTATGGCCTATCTCAACCTCAACCGACGCCTTGACCTCGCGCGAGCTGTGGGATAATAACGATATCCCCCGAGCCCTTTCTTTTGGGCGCTTACCACCTGCTTCCTAGAGTTATCACAAATGACTTGATCGCTGGCAGATACGGGATTTTGCTGCAGCAGGGTGCGAATGACTTGAATCCGACCCTACACCACCCGCACATGCCGGGAGCACCTCCTTCTCTCCCAGGAAGGCGAGATCAGACCACGAGAGGCTTGCGCGGCCACCCCCTTGCTTTCACATCGTCATCCATCGAGGCCTTTCTAGATCACTGCATACCCACACCTTTACCACACCTTTGCTCCGCGCTTTTACACCCCCCCCCCCCCCCCCCTGGCCAATAATTATTTGCAAGACGGGCTGCCACATTGCTAGGGACTGCAGTGGTCTTTGCGGATTTTCCTCAGTTCAAACACTTTGACCTTTCGATACCCAACACTTTGCGATCTGTCGTTTCATTCAGTCACGTTGTCATTATAGAGGATATTGCATCATGGATTTGGGGAAATCTGCCCAGTAGGATATTTTTGAGCTGGCAGGCAAGACCATGCGGTGCTCGGCGCTTGTTTAATAGAGGCTGCAGCGTCTTTTTCTTCGCGGCGTGTTTGCCACACGCCCCCTCGGGGAACGGGTCCGCCAGCGAGGAGGCCCGACAAACGTGGCCGTTAATTCTGTTTTCTTTTTTCTTTCTTTTCTTTTCTTCTCTTCTCCTTCTTATTCTCATCGTCGGCTATCATGGTGGGTTGGGCACTGGGCAGACAGGATGGACTTAGAGGGTTATTACAGGTTTACAGGTTTATTCGAGACGCGTTCATGCTTCAATACCGTCTAAGCCCTGCCGTGCTGCTCTAGCGGGGTGAAACCTTTTCACGCAAGCCTGTCATCGTGCATTGGGGTACTTGTTGGGATTTTGTTCCTTGTTCCGTGGCGTAGGGGATTGTGTTTGCCAGGACTGGCAAGGAATCGGTGGCACTCTTATAATTAATCGAATCTCAATACCGCTTCTACTCAACCACGTCGCCTTTGCACTAGCAGGGAATCTCTCGCCGTTCATTTGTTCATTATGAAGACTACCCCACTTTTCCTTCGTTCCCCACGATCCCGATCCCGAAATTTAGTGGCTTTTAATCCCTGAGACTGCTAGTGCAAAGGCGACTTTGGCTGAGAAGAAGCGGTAATCGGCTGGCCATGTGTGTGCTCTCGAACTCGTCGCACGGCTGCAGGTTTCTTTCCCACTCGGTTTTCTTTCTCATTCCATCATGATGGAAAGACGTGCTCGCATTACAGTCGACTGACTGGTGGTACGTAATGAGATAGGTCAGTCACAGTCATGGTATTACCCCATCGCAAAAGTCGTGCATCGCAACTACAGGTAAATCTCGGTCTCGTGTCCTCTGCGGTCATCTCCGCTTCCGCCACGCGTCAGTCGCTTGCCGAGGCCTCTCGCGCCACACATATACCCTGTTACCGTGGATACCTGCCGTATTGGTACGGTATATTTAAGAGGCGTGTTGTTGACTTCCTTCTCTTTCACGATCTGCTTCTGGGTGTCGAAAAGAAACGGGGTTGTTGTATTTAGCATTTAATGCCAGTCCTGGGCCACAACTTTTTTTCTGTTGTTTTCACTGACACCCTATCTCGACGATCACCCTGATATTCGCGTCCCTAAGCAAAGGGTAATTAGACTACCTACGTAGCAGTGACCTTTGGGGTACTGGGACTTGTCATACAAGGGCCATTACTGCCAAAGGAGGCCTTGTGAAATGTTTCGAAATGGAGAAATGGGAGTACCAAACAGGAAAATACCCCTCTTTCCTTCCTGCCCTGTATTGAGGAATCGCGCCCTCCCGTCGACCCACTTATAACATGGTTCGACGTCATCGTCGAGACGAATACCTGTAAAGCAGAGCTAGCAGCTCCCCTGCGAACCGCATTGCCCAGATCTAGGGTCCAATCTCTCCACCACCTGCATATCCCGCCCACTTAAAATTCATGCCTGTCTTTACCCGTCACCGGCGACCTGGATGTGCCTGACGGACCCTGAAAATCGTCTAGATTAGAACACGGCAGGACGTGGAATCTTGAAAAGAAAGAAAAGAGGCTGGAGAATTTTCTCTTAGCGGCGATTCGACCTACAGTACCTACCTAGCCCGCAATCCATTCACAGCCCCCTAATAACCAAGATTGACAAAAAATCTTGCAGTGACGTATCATCCTTGATTCCTTGGCAACGAACAGCTGTTATAAGTAGGAAGTTATCCGCATGTTACCTTGATAATTCTCAGCCATCAACTTCACAATACTCATCATCCTCATAATCAATCACACTCAGAACCAACAGTTCACCCCCAATCCATTTCCTCAAGATGAAGACCACCACAGCCTACTCGTGCATCCTCGCGGCCCTCGCATCGGTGGCCGCCGGCAACCCCATGCCGGAATTCACCCCCGGCGTCGTCTCCGACTTCACGCCCGGCATTAACGTCGGCCAGGCCACGTCCAAGATTGACGGCGCGCTCGACACTGCCGGTACAGCCATCGGCGGCGCCTTCAACACTGCCACTTCAGCCATCAACGGCGGGTTCGACACGGCGACATCCAAGATCGACGGCGCCTTCAACACCGCGACGTCGGCCATCGACGGCGCCAAGGACACGGCTACCTCGTTTGTCGGCGGCGCGTTCACCACTGCCACTTCCGCAATTGACGGCGCAAAAGACACGGCCACCTCGGCCATTGCCGGCGCGTTTACTACCGCTACTTCCGCGATTGACGGAGCGAAAGACACGGCCACGTCGGCGATCGGCGGCGCGTTCACTACCGCCACGTCCAAGATCGACGGCGCCAAAGACACGGCCACGTCGGCGGTCGGCGGCGCGTTCGACACCGCTACGGCGGCGCTCGGCGGCACGAAGCCCACGGGCACCAATGCCGCTAACGCTAACCGCGTGGCGGGCGTGAGCTTCGCGGGTCTGGTTGTCGTTGCTGTTGCCATGGCGGTTTAGTCTTCTTAATTACAGGGGATTGGTGTTGTGCATATACTTGGACTACTCTGTAGATAAAAGTGGGATCCTTTTTGGCTGGTCGCTGGTGAATTTTTGGGCGGCGTTTGTTTTTTCTTGTTAGTTATTATTCGTTGCATGATAATACCCCCGCCGCATATAACGAAGATTACCCTATGCAAGTCACGTTGATAATATGATAATTACTAGCCACCTCACATAACATATTTTGATGCATTGTTCCGTTCGTATCAGACAGATGTTGGTGCCAGGGATAAGGCCTGGAGAATTCGCGGGTTGCGCCCAGTGTGGACCGAGACTAGCAAGTTGCGATAATCCTGCGTTTCGCACCTGTTGGTTGACACGGCACTAGACAAACCCTTGACGCGGCAATATCTATAATATCTTAAAGGAGACGACAGTCAATTCCTTCATTCGACATGCGCGAACCTGCGCGAGCCTGCGCAGTGCACGTCGTCCCGAGTCTATCCAGACAGCTGACAGCGACTGCTCACGACGTGCTCCGACGTCCCTCATTGGGTGGGTTTTGTGTTTGGCAGAATGCGGTCGTCAGGTGATTAGTTATGGTACAGGGTATTTTATCCTTTGTGGTGCCCGACTCGCAGAGCCGCAGCCAATATCAACACGAATCGCATTTGTTGTTCATTTCTTTTTCTCTCTCTTCTTTTCTTCTCGAACGGCCGGCCCCTCAGTTGAAGTGCGGCGTCCCGCGCTTGATGGAGCCCATGGAGTGCACCAGCGGCAGGAAGCCGACAATGTGTTCAAACACGTTGAGGCAGTTGTGGCGCAGCGTCCTGTGGTTGCCCTTCTTGCTGATGCCGCCCTTGGGGTCGAGGTTGGTGTAGGGATGCTTGCCGATGACATTGAGCGGGCCGGCGCACGTCAGCATCGAGGCCACGTAGTTCATGGCCAGGTCCTCGCAGTTGAAGGCCTCATCAACGTGCTGGCGCATGCGCGTCGGGATGGCCTCGTCGGACCAGTAGTAGTCGAGGAACGACACGTGCACGAACGACAGCCCCGTCAGGATTAGCGCGTACCAGTCGCTGCCGTCGCGGCACTGGTGGTACTGCAGCATGCCCTTGCCGTTGCGGCTGTAGCACCGCGGCAGCGCCCCCGTCAGCCGGTACCGCCCCAGCTGCCGCCACGTCTGGAACACAAACTCGACGTCGTCGTGCTCGTACCACACGTCGTCGTCGTGCGTGAGCACTGCTTGTGTTTGGTATTCCGGGTCCGGAAACAGTCGGTTGTTCAGGCTGTTGCGCTCCGACGTCCGGTACCGCACCGCCACGCCGTGTTTGGACACGAAGCCCGAGGGCGGCGCCTTGTCGAGCTCGTTCCAGATGACGACAATCTCGTGCAGCGAGGGGATCTTGTAGTTAAGCAGCTTCGCGAGCGTCCCGTTGAGCACGTCGGGGCGCTTGTACGTGGGGATGGCGATGCTGTGGCCGGGCTCAAAGTCAGTCCGTGTTGGGGTGCGACGAAGAGGAACGAAAGAATGGGTCAATGGGGAGAAGATGGGCATGGACTGGGCCAGACTGACGTGAACTTGTCGTCGGCCAGGTGCGCATACCGCGCATCGGCCTCGAGCCACACCTTGCGCGTCTCGGCATGCGTCTCGTTCCCGCAGCTCGCTAGGCTCGCGATGTACCACGACGGGAGGAGGGGCGCCGGCGGCGGGATTGGGGTGGTGTCGGACGGTGACACAACCGGTGGTACCTTGATGGCTTCCGGCTCAGCCGGCGCGCCGAGGTAGCCCGAGCTGTGCGTCCAGAGCAGCAGCGCCGCCAGGATGGCAAACGAGTAGCATATGGTCACCAGCTTCCGCTGGGGAAGCGTCCTCAGGAAATCCCCCGCGTGCTGCTGCATTTTGGCGGGGAGCGGACGGGAAGGAGGGCGGGTCGTTGGCATGAAGCGCGAGAAATCCGCCCAGCGTCTAGAAAGGTCAAAGGGGGAGAGGAGGAGAGATCTGATGGATCCTGCCGATTGGGACCCCATTTTCGCATATGCGCATGGAGTCGGCGGGTGTCGTATGTTGGGCCCGTTGGCTCCACACACCACGTCAGCTCCCCCCTGGAAGTTTTCCGATGTGGTGGAGACGAAGACACAGGGATCAGCGGTCGGATCTGACGACGGCGGCCGCACTTCCTTTTGGTAATAAGGCTTGTGTTACGCTGAGTAACAGTCAGGTGACTATCAATTGATGATCACTATTTGTCATATTTCTTCAATTCCACATGGCATCATCACAGCGAGACTCTGCAAGCCTGGATTGATACCTGGTTCACCATGGCGCATTAGAGCTACCGTGGATGCGGACCAGCCACGGCACACAATTTTACTCTTTTAATTAGCCCCTGAAAATTCGTCTGTGCTCTGTGGCTGGCTGAACAATAATAACTACAGTACAGGATTTGAGACCTTAGCGCGATACAATCAAGCCACCACGTGACTTTTTGGTGAGAATCGGCTAGAAAAGTGACTTCGAACCCTCTGTATTTTCGTCTTATATCCCCTGTTACAATCCCCTGCCAAAGTCACCGCGCTAAGTTCAAATCCTGGCGGAGGTGTAATCAATTTTGGTGCAAGAGTGAAGCCAGTCTTGGTTAGATCCTGCCAAGGCCAGAAAATCAGACTAACGAACTTTCAGGGATTGGAGGGCAATAAAGTCCGAAGCTTCATTGAGATCTTTGGATGACATGGGGATTTCTGATAACGGTCTGAGGTGGAGTCCACTGCATTAATGAAAATGGTCAAGAATTTGCCTCTTGAAACATTTTTTTTAATATTTGCTGAGTGCTTGCCAAAGGCATGGCTGCATATCATCGTTCTCATGGTTAGAACATCTGTCGAGGAAGAGTTGCCAATGAAATTGGTGGGGCAATATTGCGTCTTTTGAGTTCTCAGGGGTTTTCACGCTACTGTTTCACTATTGGGCTGGATTCACGACGGCGCCTTGGCAGCTCGACTCGGCGGGTACAGTACCTCGCTCTGTCCCGTCCCTCCGGTCCTGGATCGAGTGTGGTGCAGGGCGGACGGGACCTGAACAGGGGTCAACTCTGAAAAGAGTTCTGAATCTCCCCGTATTAATAGTGTTCCTGCGCCTCTCCCCTTCGTTTCTTTAATCAATTCACATTCCACACACAGTGAATGCCTTCATTCTGGTGATTTCCTGGAATACTGCGCTTTTCCCACCGTCATCGAGGAAAGCTGTGCCAGTTTGCAGAATCCCCAGCCAGCCCAGACTATGCTCTCTTGCTTCTGGTCTGTAGCGATCAACCGTATTAATTACGTTGTCTCGGAAGACGTACGTCGCTCACCTCGACAGGCTAGCCTATGACCTGCAGTTCAAAGTCGACGCTGTTTGTTTGGCCAGCCTGATGAGGAGCATTTGATGGTGCTGTCGACATTCGGGGCAGAGCTGGTCCTCGGCGCTCTTGGTGTTTTGAAGGTGACAATGACTTGATTTTCAAGTAAGCGGCGGGCTCATCCGGAATACGCGGGGTTCGCATTTTCTTGCACATTAGTCAGTCTTTGGAGTCGGTAATTAAACCATTCGCCGCCCGCTTACTGATTACGGACTACGGTCCGCTAATAAATTGTGTAACATCAATCCCAGTCACGTATTGCTGACATTTAGAGGTGTCTCCGGAGGTAACCCGGAAACAGAGAACCTTATTTCTCATGGCCAGTTACTCGGAACATTTATTCTCCATGGGCGACTGAGTTGATTAGACTATTACTCCTAGGAGTTCCGATTCACGACTATTACTCGTAGGAGTCTGAAGCGATTGCTAGATTCTTTTGCAAGCAACTGCAAGTTACGAAAACACGCGACAAGGAGATTCACATGGCATGAAGCTCTGACCATCAACAGAACACATAATTATCAGAGTCCGACATTTCTACTCGATTTCTTCTCGAAGGATAGAACAGAAGTCGTGGTCTGTGGGATACCGACCGTGCGTTGTCAGTGTGGCGGCACAAAGGGAAGGGAAATGCCATTGTGGCAACCAGCCACAGATGACGAGTTGCTTGATATATTGCCAAGCAGCCAAGCATCTGGCGCCATCCTTGGATTCCGGCGACGTCAGCTCTTGGCACCGGGGGCGGTGCACTGCAATTTTAGTCTCGACGAGGGCGGTATGCTCAAGATGTGATCACTCTGTTGGAAAGTTGACAACGAATCGACAATAGACTACGGATACCTGGCGCATACTCTGTATAGCTGAATTGAGAAGACTAATTAGAGCCTCAATACCTTGGGGATGTTAGGGACTAGCACTGCCTGATGTGACAATCTTGTCCAAGTTAACATTAGACGGGGAGCTGTAGACCTCTGAAGTGAAATGCGGTTCTCCTGTTGAGCGCCTTTGCGACATTCCAGGCCTTTGTGTGCGAGTTTTTGCGACCGATACATCCGCAGGCTGTGTGTGAGGCAGCTGCACAGCATTTTTAGCCTCCATGGAGAGTTGTCGGATCCGGGGGAGCTAACCTTGACCCTGCTTACTTCGTCGTGATGATGAGAGAAAATGAGAAATTAGTACGGGGTCTCAAATGCAATTAGAATAATCGAAACAACTAAATATTGGGAGATAATATTCAACTAGAAGGGCTGCACTGCATTTTTAGTCTCGGCGAGGGAGAGACATTTAGGCTCGACGGAGGCCGCGGACGGATGCTGCGGACGGGCCCATTCACTGCATTTTTAGCGTCCACGAAGGGGATGTCGAACCCTAACCCTTGTTATCAGGGCGGAACGACAAGAACAGGACCGAAAATTATGCCCCTTTTGGGGGCGGTCGGGCTGAGAGGAGCTCATTGGTTTTCCGAGGCCGTGCAGACACACGCAGACTGAGAGGGCCAACTGCCGTGCACGCTTCACCTCGAAGCGCAGTCAGCCCAACCATCCGGGACAGCCACAAGCGAGTCATCGGTCCACGCTCCCACTTCCTAGACTCGCAATGGGTGTGCACTCTGCAGGCGTGGCCCAGCCCAGCGGGACCGAAGCCATGCTCCTTCGCGAGACTGGCCCGCCGTGTGCCAGCCATGTCGTACCCCAAGTGTCGGAGACATAGAATTGAGATGCTGAGTCGGTGAACCACAGGCCGCGCCATCAGCCACGCTCGATGCAGCTTGGCGTCGCGACCAGCCAGTATTTCACCAGAATCCGGCACTCTAGCCGTCCTCGGATCTGATTGGAGAGGCTGCCGCAGCGTGGCTTGACGTGACTGTCCCCGCCATTGGACTGCAAAGGGGCAGAGACAGATGGCAAGTTCCAAACTTTCTCTCCCTGCGAGGGGCCCAGGCTGCCCCGAGGGGGTTGAAGACGTTAAATGTTCCGCGTGTTGCGTCTTGGCATCAGGCGGCGGTCCTGTGTGTTCCTGCACCTCAATCCTCAAGGCTCAACTCGACGGTTTGACCCCATGCATGCGACGAGCCGATATCAAACAGGTAAACCGAGGCCAACAGCAAGTCTTTCTCATGCAACATCCACTCGACTGCCGCCGCTTGCAACCCCAGCGACACTGAGCTCTGTCTGCGGCCCCCATGATTTGATGTCTGGCTTTCAACACCAGCATGAGTGGGCATCGGGCGGTTATCAAGACTCCGCCAAGCCAGCCTCGTTCCGCTCCCGCGCCAGCAACGCCGGCAACGGCTTTGACCAGGCTTTTGAGCATATTGAACTCAGGTTCGTCTCAAGCGATTCTGGCCTAATCGAACCCGGAGGCTCAGTGACAAGAAGGGAACCGACGGCATGGCCACTGCGCGACGACCATCTGCCGCGGACCCCCGGCGAGTGCGACTCGTCCTTTCTGTCGCCGCGGCCCTCACCGCAGCTACCCAGCAGCAGCGACACCAAGCTCATACAAGAGGCCGACAGCAGCAACTTCACGTGGATCCCGCCGCCGGCCACGGGCCGGTCGTCGGCCGACAACCTCATCCACGGCGACCGCGAGGGCGACGACGCCGTCTTCACGTGGCCGGCGGGCGTGCAGACGGGCCTGTTCGTGGTGGCGGCCATCCTGGTGGCCAACGCGGCCGTGACCATGTGGGCGAGCGTGACGCTGCACGTACGCGGCGGCGCCGGCACGCTGCACGTCGGGCCCTGCGCCGACATCAAGCGCGCCGGCCTCGGCCTGCACATCCTCATCAACTTCCTCGCCACCTTCCTGCTCGGCGCCAGCAACTTCTGCATGCAATGCCTGACCTCCCCCACGCGTGCCGAGGTCGACGCCCAGCACGCCCGCAGGCAGTGGCTTGAGATTGGCATTCTCAGTCTGCGGAATCTGCGCGCCATCGACCGCCCGCGCGTGTGGCTGTGGGCCATGCTGGCCCTGAGTTCCTTTCCAATCCACCTGATGTGAGTCTGGTGGCTGTGACGCCGTTTGGGCTTTGCTGATTTCTGGGGGCAGGTTTAACTCGGCCGTCTTTGTGAGCCTGACGTGCGTCTCTGGCCCCCTTTCGAGTTAAATATTTTGGATCTGACTCGAGTGAGTCGGGTGAGGGCGGAACCACTGACTAACCCCTTGGCCCAACAGAGCCAACGAATACACGGTTGCCGTGGCCACCCAGGATTTTGTCGACGGCGCCAACTTTACTTTGCCTGTCGCCGACCCCGTGGCAATGGACTTTCTGCGGTCCATGCAGCAGAACCTGTCCACCTACGAGCGCTTGGACCCCATCGCGTGCATTCAAGCATACGGCGTCGACTTCCTGTCGGACCGCCGGCACATTCTGGCTGTTGTTTTGATACCTCCTGACGCCGGAAGCGGCGACGAAGGCGCCAACGAGAAACGAGACAACGATGATGCCGGCGACGGTGGTGACGACAGCCCAAGCAACAGCACCGACACGGGGCCGCTGCTGGGGTACCTGGACTGGACGTACGACGCGGTGCAGAACTCGTGGGTGTGCGGGACGTCGGTCGACGGCAGCGGGGTGCTGGTGCCCGAGGACATCAACGACTTCGACTGCGACGTCGGCGAGGCGCTGAGCGACCTGCCCATCACGTTTGGCGACTGGCAGCTGGACCACTGCCTCAGCGAGCGCGTCGTCGACCGGTGCCGGCTGCAGTTCTCGCTGCCCATCATGTTTGTGGTGATTGCGTGCAACGCCATCAAGCTCGTCGCCATCCTCGCCACGCTGCTGCGCAAGCAGTCGCCGCTGCTGACCCTGGGCGATGCCATTGCCAGCTTCCTCGAGCGGCCTGACCCTACCACCCGCGGCATGGGCACTGCTTCGATTGCAGACTTTAGGGCTGGCCGTTGGCGCGACGACCCTCTGCCCCAGCGCTGGGAGTACACGCGCCACTTTCGCTGGGAGGCCGTCGGGCTCTGGCGCTGGGCTGCGACCAATGGCTTGTGAGTGCTTGTTGTTGCCCTTTACCCCTTCACCCCTTTACCCTTTACCCTCCACCCCCTTTCACTAAAAGCCAACCACTAACCCCACCCAAAAAGTGCCTTCGCCACCCTCTGCATCTTCGCCGCACTCCTCTACGAAGCCATCAACACCACCACGACCAACCCTGACCTAGCCACATGGTGGGGCCTCGGCTTCGGCACCGTCACGGCGTCCTCCCTAGTCCGCTGGCCAGCAAACCAAACCGCGGCCGGCCACGCGGGGCTGCTGCGCAACGTGCTCCTCGCCAACGTGCCTCAGCTCCTGCTGTCAGCCCTCTACCTCGCCTACAACGCCGCGTACACGTGCATGGCGTTCGCCGACGAGTACGCGCGCTACTTTGCCGCGCGGCGCGGGCTGCGCGTCACGAACCCGCTGCCCAAGGCTAAAGGCAACGATAACACGCAGCGCTCGACCCGCTTCCTCACGCTGCCGTACCGCTACGTGGCCCCGCTGCTGCTCGCCAGCGGCGGCGCCCACTTTTTGCTCTCGCAGGCGTTTTTCCTCGTCGCGGTCGACGTGTTCGGCCCCGACGGCGACCCGGACCCGCAGCGCGCGATCCTGACGGTCGGCTTCTCGCCTATTGCGATGGTGATTTTGTTCATCGCGCTGGCTGTGGCCCTGCTGCTCGCGCTGCTGCTCGGCTGGCGCCGCTTGCGTGTCGGCATGCCGCTGGCTGGCCCGTGTTCGGCGGCGATCAGTGCCGCGTGCCATGTTGCCGCCGGCGAGAGCGGTGCGGAGGCGGCGCGGCGGTTGATTAGGTGGGGCGTTGTTGGCTCGGAGGGTGGTGTCGGGCATCTTTCGTTCAGTGCCGGGCCGGTGAGCGAGCCTGTTCCGGGGCGGTTGTATCGGTAGGCAGTTGGTGTGATTCTGCAAGTGATTATTTGTGTGATGGGAGTTGGATGTGTGGGGTTCTGGTTGTTCGGGGTTGTTTGTCTTCATGCGTGGAGTTGGGAACTGGAGGATGGAAGGCACTTGGCATGGCGCTGGAGTTGATCTCTAGGCATAGGAAAATGGCTTCATGGGTGCTTCAGGATGGGAAAATGGGGAAATTAAAATCCAAAAGTGAATAAATATCAGATATGAAAACCACACCTACTGCTGGCAACCTTTTGCTGGCCTTAGCTTGGAGTTCGCCTCAGCAGCGTGATATGTCATGACCAGTAATTAGGAGCGGTTATGGGCGTTGTTTCGTGGCACTTGAAGGGTCCGTTGATCATCTATCAATTATTTCATGAGTTGGAATTGTCCTTTTGTTTGATAGTACACGTCTGCTTTGAAGCATCTCAGGTCTCGCTATCCGCGCCGTCCGCTCCAGGGCCACGCACTTGGTCGTGTAGCTGGCGCGCGTGTCTTCTCGCTAATACCACCAACCCCCTTGATTACACGTCACCTACGCCATAAAACCACGGATGTTTAAGGGCTTCGCGTGCGGTGATCCTCTTTGGCGGGTACAAACCCGTCATCTTTCCTACAAGATCCTTGAACACGGGGTCTAGAGTATCGTCCCGCCAAAGTGAAAATGGTTTGCGAGGGTTGTCGGCATTGGAAGACGGGGTCATTTCTAACAACGGAGCATAGTATGGGTTTTCCTCATTGCCGATGTGATTAAAAAGACCTTCCAAGCCTGGGAGGTCGCCAAAGTACGACACATGACGTCGCAGAATCGTCCGCCACGGCTCCTCGCCCTTGCGCTCGCTTTCCGAGACGTAGAATACCATAATGTCGGTGACAGCGTAGATGGACTGTGGAGATATTAGCTCAGTCTGGTCTGGTTGAGGGTGACATTGCTGGGAGCGAACATAACCAAAATGGTAGTAGCTGCACTTACAAGAATGGCAAAGGAGAAGACGTCGGACGGCGTGTTTTGAGCGGCTCGGGCCCACGTCTCGGGGGTCCTCCAGATTTCGTTGCCAGAAACGCAGCCCTTGAGGGCCTTCCTGGGTGGGATGACGACAGAGTCTTCCAGGTCGGTTACCTAGACATCCTTTACCACAACGTCTTCCGAGGGGCCCGCCTCGCAGTTCATCATGATGTTGTTAGGCTTGATATCTGGGAGACCCGTCAGCAAAGTTCACCTGAAAGAGTGGCGCGCAAGCGAGTTACCGGTGTGGAGGGTGCAGTTGTTGTGCAGGTCCGCGAGGCCCAGCAGAACCCTCTTCAGGATACTCTTCTTTTGGGCCAGGGAGAGCGTTTTGTTGTCGAACTGGAGGAGCCTATTGGTCAGGTATGGGAACACGAAGAGGCGATGTTTAGGGACGGTGTCGATGACTGCCCTGACATGCGGCGACGAAGCGACAGAGTCTTGGAGTTTTCTTTGGTAGTCGAAGTTGCTATGGGGGGTGATTTTCTTGGCCACGTACTGGCTGCCTGCAGCGCTAAATGCACTAGGTAATTGCGGTGGATGGATTAGTAGTCTGACACCGTCGCGGACTTCTAACCTGGTCAATCGCCGCGAAAAGGCAACGTCTCGTTTGCATGCCGCTTACCTAGCACGGTACACGGCCATGATCTGAGCGGAAGATATCCTCCGATCCTAAAGTATTTCTTCAACTAGATAGACTTGGCCAGATTGGCCGTGGAGGGCGGTGCCTCGAGATTGGAGGTGGTCTTCGCGCTTTGAGTCTGCTGAGGTCGACATGGCCTGGGACCGAGAGTGATGGGCCTGAAACCAAAAGGGCGGGGTGGTTCGTGCAAGAGACGGGCGTCGGGGATGCATTCGACGGCGACATCGCCACATCTTGGAGGCTGACTGTATGTTCGAGAGGCTCAACATGGTGAAGTTGTCAAATGAGAGCCAGTCGAGAAATTTTTACTGTTTGTTCGCTACCGGGAAGTGCTTGAGAGTTGCCCCTGGCCTGGGCAACCAACATTGAGAGATTCAAGGCACGGAGGCAGAACACTCCTCAGACACTCTTCGGATCTCTTTCTCTGCATATTCAATCATTGATAATACTTACTCGGCAAACAAGGCCTATCATGTGGTATTATTTGAACCATCCTCTTTCGTATCCTTCCCACTTGCCTACAGATATAAGAAGAGCAACGCAGAAACCAAAGAGGCGATATTAGAAGTTGACATGAACGAATTGCTGAAATGAAATAGACTCCGGTATCGGAGCAGTCGAAACTGTATTGCAGGCTTTGATGAACATCTTGGCCGATGAATCTTGAAGAAGAGGGAGAACATGGTTGGAACCGTCGTTCGGGGTGGTATCTGTCGAGTGGCGAAAGAGCACTTAATTAGATTAGGTACTTTCAGTGGTGAAGTGGGTGCTTAAGAATCGTTCCACGTGCATTCCCCCCATAAAGCCCACCGATGCAGCTCTCAATTTCTGGCATTACTCCCCTTTTAAGATTAATATCCCCAAACCGCCAGCTGTTAGCAATGCCTACGGAAGACATTCGGGAGTCTTCGAATGAGAGGTTGAGGAACCTGAGACGGCAGAAAAGTCGCCATCTCCATTCAACCACGTCATTGGTGCCAAGCACGGGTGAGCTTTTCTTCCCTTGTTCTGGTTGGCTGGTTTTGAAAAGGGGGCTGAGCTGAAGGACTGAAGCGGGGTAGGGTACAGCTTTGCGGCGTTTTCGAACGTCTGGCCCTTTTCTGGGACACTTTCCATAAGGGCGCCCTTATCTGAGATCCATTCCTTGACCTTCACCTGGCCACCTGGACCGAGAGGGAGAGCCTATGGCAGACCCGTTGAGTATTGCGGCCGGAGTTGTTGGCCTCGTGGCTACAGCGACCAAGATCATCAAAACGCTGTCAGATCTTTGCGCCAGTGTTAGCGACGCCCCTGAGTCCGCGCGGGCGGTCATTGTCGCTGTCGAAACAACCAAGCTCTCACTGGGCTCCATCAAAGACCTCTTCGATACCATCTCAACTCTTGCACCAGAGCGCAAGGCCCTGATCCGCTTAGACCACATTGCCGTGACCTGCTCACAGTGTGTTCTGACATTGTCTGAGTTGGAAGAGCTTGTATGCAAACAACTACTCAAAGACGGAGGCAGCCTCTTCGATCGGATACGATGGTCGTGGGGTGAGAAAAGAGTCCTCTCTATGTTGCCCCGACTCGAGTCACAAAAAAGTTGCTTGGCGCTGATGATAAGTGTTCTGCAATGGTATTAATTCTTTGTCACGCTAAAAATGCAACAACCGTGGTCATCATTGCTGATATACATTAACTAGTCAATCTTGGGCGGACGCTTTTAATAACAGCAGCAAGCTCAACAAGGCTGTCGACACTATGCTTTTGGATGACGAGAATCTGGCAGCGCGGATTGAGCAGTCAGGACGAGAATTGGAAATGGAAACCCAGTCCATCAAATCAGCAGATTCTCAGTCCACCACTCGCCCTCCGGAGGCTGACGTCGTGGCATCTCAAAGTTTTGCAGTTGACAGACACGATCATGGACAGGTTTCCGGCCAGATCCAGGAATTTGAGCTGTTGCTGGAGACCTCCAGAGTCTATACCCGGGCGAACCCAAACGAAATTGACCTGATGTCTGTTAGGGGGTCGACAATTCGCACCGTGTCCAGCACACTGTCGGAAATAACTATGAATCACATGTCGATTATTTCCGTCTACCGACTTCCCATTACATTGAACGATATCAACAGCATCGGCGCCGGCTTGACGTTTGCCGCTGTCATCACTAAAAACCAAACAGCACAACGCAGCCGCCTCGATCGCCCACCATCGAAAACACTTGTAACAACAGCCTCGCACCATTTGAAGTATGTAGTGCGGTGCACAGCAAGTCTCGTTCAACCACTGATATTTGATTCAGGATATGCGTTGTGGGCGACAGCTCGAGTTGCAAAACCAAACTACTCCATCGTTATATAACCCAGAAGCTCCCAACCGAAACTCTAGAATCAACGGTTTTTGAGCACTACACCGCCCTTGTCAGGTGAGAGCACAAATGACCCAAATTAGAATGGTTTGGCGTACAGAGCAACTGACGCGGATATAGATTCAGAAGCGTCGAATTCACTATGGGGATTTTTGATACAGCCGGCGCCGAAGATTACGATAGGCTCCGGCCTCTCTCGTATCCTCAAACTGATGTGTTTATCATCTGTGCGAGAATTCCCAGTCTGGATATGTTCGAGAACATGGGAACTAAATGGATTCCAGAGATCCAGCACCACTGTCCCGACACTCCATTCCTTATTGTCGGTATCGTAGATCAGGATCTTACAACCTTAAATACCTCATTGGAAAATGAAGAGGATGATCCAGCTCCTAGGACCATCGCCGAGTTTAGTTCACTCGGAAGTCAGCTCGCTGAGCAGCACGAAAAAGCTTGGAAATACATGGATTGCAATTTGCTCAGCCAGGAGGATACAAATAAAGTTTTCGAACAGGTTAGTTGTTTCTAAGCTGTATTTGAGTCGCGCTTACATGACTCTCACAGGCAATCCTTTTGTACATGAAGCAAGGCACCAGAAAAGAGAAGTCGAGTAGATTCCGCACATTTGGCCGGCGAAGAGAGAAGTCGTACAAACCCATCGATCTCGAGGACATCGATGAAGACGATTGGTCTCATACCTCAGGCAGCAGGACATGAAGAAAGGATTTGCTCGGTGACTATTTAAGGCACACAGGGAAATCGCTATTTACGGTATTTAAATCCCAACTCTCTCGTCATTGTGTCAAATTCCTCCCAAGCTCAAGCCTATTTCTATAACTCAAGTAGCTGAAATTATGTTTACCCTCCATCCCGGTAGTACCCATATCTGTGACAAATACAACATCCCCATCGGATATCCCGTGGCCTACAGCACCTGTCTGTTGTGCTGTACCTGCCCACAATGATCCGATGCGAATGCCATCGCTCGAACTCAAGCCACCAGTTAACTAACGAGCTGACTGACTGACTGGCCGATCGACTCACCGTTCTAGCGAGCAGACCCAGCCAGCCAGCAAGCCAGGAAACAATTAACCAATTAATTAATTATTAACAACGAATCCAATCGAATCGTCTGGCTGCCAGCAGCAAGTACATATAAATAGTACCCAATCCCGCGGCAAGAAACCTAATCAGCCATCGGTACTTTTAGCGGTAGCCCGCCTAACCGGCAGGCCAGCGACCGCGTCGCCGGCGCACGAGAGGTGCTCGCGCAATGCGCAGAGGAGGCGCGTGATCTCGTGCCTGACGACGTCGCGCGCCGCCGACGCGAGGAGCACGTCCGCGGCGGGCGGCGGCGGTAGTGCAGGCATTTGTATTCTGTTGCTGTTGTTATTACTCGGCGAGGCGCTGTCGGTGTTGCTGTCGGTGCTGTGCCTGTTATGCGAGCCGGTGGTCGTGGGACCGACTTCGATGCGTGGGATGCGGCTGCTGGCGGTGCTGCCCGGTCTGAGCCTGGGTCTTGGTGTGGGCGTGGTGTGGCGTGGCAATGGTCTGCCGGCGGCGCGCAGCATGTTCTCTGCCGCTGGGTGGGCGGATGCGCATGCGCGCACGAAGCCGGGAGTGCGCTGGAGGTGCGGCGACGGCGTCGGCGGGCAGATGATGCGCGGCGGCGCTGGTCCTGGCCCTGACCCTGGCGGCGACGGCGACGGCGACGGTAGCGAGGACGATGTGCCAGCGGCGTCGTAGTGGTAGCCGCCCGACTCTGGCCGCGACCCCAGCAGCAGCCTCATCGGACCGACGGGCGACGTGGGCGTGTCGGGCATTGATGATAGTGAGTTGATTTCGATCGGAATGTACAGCGACGGCTCGCGGGTGTGGTGGTTCCTACTGCTGTTCCTGGCGGTGCGCACTGGGATGTACAGGGACGGCTGTCGGTTGTGTTGCGTGCCGGCCACCGACCGGTTGCCGCCACCGGCCACCGAGGCCACCGACGCAAAGTCCATGACGGCGGTGGCTCCTGTGGTGGCGGCGGCGGCGGCGGCCAGCGGTTCCATGTCGATTACTGCCGCATTCAGCGACATGGGCGATATCAGCGGGAGGTGGTTAGCCTCGCTGGCGGTCGGGACCGTGGTGGCGCTCAGGGGCAGCCCGGCGTCGAGGTCAATCAGGCTCAGCACCGACATGCGGCTGGACACGGCGCGGCAGCCCGGTAGCAGTTCGCGCTGCTCGTGGTCTGGGGCTTCCAGCCACGGGTGGGCCGGGTCCATGTTGATGGCCAGGGCGTTGTCGTGTGGCGACGGTGGCGCAGCTGAGATGACCGTTTCCTGGACTCTGGGGCTCGGCGCCGGAAAGGTCCAGTCCTGCGTGCGCGTCGTGTCGAAGCGTACCACGTCTGTAGTCATGTCTGTGGCCGATACCGATGTCTGGCAGGGCGGCTTGATCGTCTCGGCATCGGTAAGGTCCGACTGGATGCTCTGGGGCATGGGCAGGGGCATGGGTAGGGGCAGGGGAAGGGGCGCGGAATTGGCGCGGACGGGCGATTCCCGGATGTTGCCCTCGTCGGACGAACCGTCGACTATCTGTAAGCTTAGAAGTGGCGCGGTGGCGGTTGGACTGCCGCCACTGCCGTAGAACTGTCTTGCATTGTCCTTGTAGTTGCTGAGGATATTCGGGTCGAACGTCCTTTCCAGCGGCACTGTCACCGCCCGCGCCTGCACGTTCGTGTTCTGCGGCCGACGGTGCCGGCGTCGCTGCTTGGGTAGCGATTGGTGCTCCGAATCGGAGCTCGCTGCGGTGCCCGTGTCGGGGAAGGACAGCTGGTCGGCCTCGTCCATGGACCCGTAGTCCCACGCCGCGTCCATAGAACAGGAGCGGGTACTGCGCGGTCGCTGAGCGCCGCCGGCCGAGAAGAGCGAGCGCCGGTCTCCACCCTCGCGCTCCCAGTCCCTGTATTCCTGCACGAGCTGCCTCAGGCCGTGCGTCGGGTGCTGCTGGGCGCTGCCGAAAATGTAGGGGTGCTTCTGGACCTGCTCGATGTGCGGGCGGCTGACGGGACTCGGCACCATGCAGAACTCGATCAGGCCCTTGAGCTCGGCCGAGTACTGATCGCCCTCGAGGCGGGGACAGCAGGTCCTCAGGTAGTTGCCGAATTTCTCGAGCTTGACGTCGACTGTGGAGGCGGCGTTGGGCGGCAGGCCGGTGGCGGCCTCGTAGGCCATGGATCCAAAGGCCCAGATGTCGACCTCGCTGCC
This sequence comes from Lasiosphaeria ovina, assembly GCA_033439765.1. NCBI lineage: Eukaryota > Fungi > Ascomycota > Sordariomycetes > Sordariales > Lasiosphaeriaceae > Lasiosphaeria > Lasiosphaeria ovina. The sequence goes on along the minus strand of JAULSN010000002.1, from coordinate 7,066,243 downwards.
GTACGACACTTTACTGTCGAACAGCTCGGGCGCCATCCACTGCAGCGTGCCCGTGACGGTGCTGCGCTTATCGAACCGTGACTTGACCACGCCGGCCACGCCAAAGTCGCACAGCTGCACCCCGCCGTCCTCGGCCACGAGCACGTTGGCGCACTTGAGGTCGCGGTGCATGACGCCCTGGCTATGCACCCAGTAGACGGCCTCGGCCACCTCGCGCAGGATGGGCACGATCCACGCCTCGCGCAGCCGTCCCGTCGGCCGCATCAGCGTGGCCACGCTGCCCCCGGCGCAGTACTCGGTCACCACCCATATGGACTGGCCGATCAGCAGCGCGTCGACGATAGGGTTGATGTTGCGGGCGCCGCTATCGTGGAGCAGGCGCAGCGTATTGACCTCCTTGAGCACCTCGGCAAACGTGTCGCACTCGCCCGGCGCCGCCCAGTCGCCCTCCTCGATGCTCATGATCTTGACCGCCACCACCCGGCTGCCGTGCTGCCCGCGCGCCTTGTACACGCGCCCGAAGCTGCCCTTGCCGATCAGCTCCGTCAGCCGGTACGGCGGCGCCGCCACCCCGGCCTCGCCGCACTCGCGCGCCACCGCTGCCTGCATCTCGTTGGCATCGTCGATGGCCCGCAGTTTGGTCGCCGAGTGGCGCATTATCTGGAAATCTGCCAGATCCATCTTGTGTCTTGAGGTTTCGACTATGTTGGGGGGCAAGAGAGACTAGGGGCCGAGATCTCCAGCTTGCGCACGTTGGCTCCGGATACCTTGGGAGCTTGGCTGCCGCTGCCACTGCCGCCGTCGCTGACGCCTTGAGCGTGTTTTGAGTTCATTGCGCCGGGGTAGCTAGTGCAAAGTCTATAATGTTGACATGACTCTGGTAGCCGAAGAGGCGCTGCTGGCGTCGGATGTTGCCGCGCTAGGGGCTCAGCAATCGGACAGCAAGCCTTGATTCCGCGGGATGATGGAAATGGGCGTTGGTTGATCCAAGTGTAGACTTAGGGTTTCACCCACGCATCACAGCGACATTTTGTCTACGCAGGGCTGGGCTCCTGTCATCTTCTCACTGCCACAAACACTCTACAGAGGCGTGGATTAATTAATATTGCATCCAGCAGGAATCACTGCCTCGTAACACACATTGAGACGGGCCGGTTCGTGCAACCGTGCAAGCTGCAGTGGTTGGTCATCACTCGCCCGCCAGATACCCGACTCGCCGAACTCTCCGGGCCTGGCAATCCCGAACCGTCGGGGCCGAGCCTCAGCACCACCCGTTACCGGAAACAGGTATTTACCGCCAACAGGCGCGAGAACGACCGGGGTGTCTCCTATATATTTGCTTGTTGGTGCCCGAGCCCGGTTTCAACTTAGGACCAGCTGCCAGGGCACGAGCCCATTGACGCAACCCCTTGTGAAAACACTATCCAAATTGCAGACATGCGCCGACTTGCCATTTGTAAGCTTAATGTTGGTGACTCCCGCGTGTTGGTCATCTCGAGAGTTTCGCGTCGCTGTTCCTTGGACGCTTCCTCTACCGGGTCAGCCGACCGCTCGGTGAGAAGTGGCTGTGCGCCTCGACTTCTATTTAGGCAAAGAAGAATTCGCTCAATGATGGCAGGTCTGCTTGAACATTTTGCAACTACATGCACTCTCTAAATAGGTGATATTCTCTCGACATCATTTTATCACAATGTTTCTGGCCAAGAGCATCATGTTCCTGGGAGTCATTGGCAGCATTGCCAAGGCCAGTTCTCCCTGGACACAGTGTGGAAAGGTCGACATCATCTTCACGTACGTAGATCAATTAATTTACATACCCTCAAATTCGTCGAGAAACACTCACACAGCTTAATAACCGACAGCGGCCTGCCTCCCTACCACCCGCTGGTCACGAGCCAGGGCTTCGATCCCGCGGTTGTCGATGCCGCTCTCAGGGAAGACGCTGCAAACATTGTCAAGGCTGGCTACAACCTTCGAGGCGAGTTGCACCCCTCTGTTTCAGCTAGTCCCAGCTAACAATCCGGGTGGTAATATCACGGCAGTTGTTTTGATGGGCCCAGAGCAGAACATGTCCGTCCTTGCCGAGCAGGCACAGGGCGTGAGCTGGACTGGCACGGGAGTTGGCTTCGGCGTCAGGGGCGGGCATACGCCCGAGCTCACTGTGCGGCTCGAGGGTAAGGGCCTGCGATGCAACTATCCTTCGAGCAAGGACTGGACTGATAGCTCTCTACACACATCAGACATCATCGAGCTGTACCGCGAGCGCGTCCCCGGAGCGCAGCTTCTGTTCGACTACTCGCCAAGTACCGGGCTCTGGGCCATCGAGCGCCACTTCCCGTTGGCCAGCAACTGCACGGGATCGCCGGGCAAGGACTTGGTAAGTGATGACTCTTGGCTACAGCCACCCTACCACGATAATAGGGGAGAGTGTATTGACTGAGTTTGCGGCAGGGGTTCAACGTTTTTTGCGATATTTGCACGTAATAGCCGCCCTGGAATTACTCCGCGGAATGATAAGGAAGGATGGTGGCTGAGAACATGTAAATACATACATGATTGCAGTGTTGATAGTTGTGATTGCAGTCTATTTCTTTCTTTATAGGTGTAGTGGTACAGTCAACTCCAAAGCCTGTTCTTAAAGGTTGGTGGAATGCTTGAGAAAATCACGTGAAATCATGGATGCAGGCAGGTATGTAGGTATTTTACTTAGGTACCTAGGTAGGCTGCACGTGCAGGAACGATTGCGTGGGCTACAAGTATCGGGCACCCCCAAGGTGCTGATTGATCGCAGTCATCCCACCATCTCTTCCAGACTTCGCGTCCAGAGCGCGGCGCTCTCTTCCCCCAATCATAGCTCCCCGTGGGAAGTCCTAGGGCGAGTATAATAATTTCAACGCAAAACCCAACCTACCTATAATTACGTATTTATAATATGGCCCCTTTCTGTTACCGTCCTCTCGCCGAGGAAAAGAAGCAGATTCGCATCTTAACGTTACATCCGTCGCCGTCGCCGGACCCGACAATCGAGTGCAAACTCAAGCCAGTCGATCTCTTGAACAACGCCGACGTTTCATACGAAGCCTTGTCGTACGTGTGGGGGGGGCAAGATCAGCGACTCGTGCCCAGTCATTCTCGTCGATGACACCGAGTTTAAAGTGGCGCCGAATCTCGAGTCTGGTCTGCGACGCCTGCGCTATGCAGACCGTCCCCGGTTTCTGTGGGTCGATGCCATCTGCATCAACCAGGACGACTCAGTGGAGCAAGGCTCCCAGGTGCAGAAGATGAACGAGGTCTATGCACGGGCGGCTTGAACCGTATCCTGGCTGGGGGAGGCTGCCGACGAGAGTGATGCCGCTATGGAACTTATACGGACGCTGGGAGACTGGGTGCGGGAGCATGCTGATGCCATTTGGGGCGACGACGACGACGACAACGACGAGCTGCCGGATGACGGGTCAATCCAGACGGTCACCGACGCCATCGAATGGCTTGGCTTCCCGTTGCGTTCCCAGAACTGGCCGGCCCTTTGGCGCCTTTTCGAGCGTCCCTACTTGACGAGGGTGTGGATTATCCAGGAGCTTGCGGCGAACTGCCCCCTGTTGAGTGATGACCCGACAGCGTTGTCCTCCGGCCTGATCCTCTGGGGCACCAGCCAGGCTGAGAGGCACCAGTACAACCACGTCTGCATACTGCTGGTATTCATGATGGCGTCCGGAAAGACGGTCCACACTGGCGGCAACACACACGAGATGGACGAACCCTTCAGGTCTCTGCTCCGTGGAACCGGGCACCCGCCAGGCCTCACCATGGTCCAAGTACTAACTGGTTGCACCGGGTCAGCACGCAGGGACCTGGAATTCATATTGCGCGCCACTCCGATGTTCAAGGCAACTGACCCGCGGGATAAGCTGTATTCGCTGCTTGGGCTGGCGGCGGACGGGGACATGCTCAGAGCAGACTATACAATCAGCTACGAGCAGCTGGTCAGGTCATTTGTATGGGCTTCCATCCGGAAAAGCAACTCTCTCCGCGTGCTGCTGGGAAATCGGTATAGAGAGGCGCCTTCTGGACTGCCATCCTGGGCACCCGACTTGCTTTATAAGGACCCCGAGTTTGGCATTAACCGTGGGCTAACACCAGTTATGGACAATGGTTTTTTCCAAGCGGCCGGCTTTACAAGGGTCGTAGTTCCATCGCTTGATGCCAGAACAACAACCACGCCCGATTATTTATCATGCCGCGGCATTCTCGTCGGGGAGGTAAGAAAGGTCATTGGCCCTCTGCGAGTGGCAAGAAGCCAGTTCGACTGGACAGCCCAAAATGCTGTGGCTGCCTACACTTCCATGGGCCAGAAAGAAGTTTTCGAGGCGCTGCGAGATTTCTATCACCGTCTTCCCGCCCAGTCCGCCCCGAATAAGAGTAGCAAGGACACGTTTTGGCGGACTCTGTGTTTGGACGGCGACTGGTGTGAGCTAAACCCCGTCTTTCCCGCCCCGGCCGACTTTGCACAGCAGCACCGTGTAGTATTTGGATACGAATCCGTGCCAGCCGAGTTTATGCCGCAAGAGACCGAGAATAGGAGGCACAGGGAATTTGTTCACCGATTCGGGGCGAGTATGTCGGCAGCCCTCTCGAATAGAACCTTTATAGAGACCAAGGACGGGCGGGTGGGGATTGGCCCGTATTTGGCGCAAGAGGGAGATGTCGTTGTCATCCTCTTTGGGGCTCCTTTCTGCTTGGTTCTTCGCCCAGAAGGCGTCGGCCAATACCGACTAGTTGGCGATGCATACGTCCATGGCGTCATGCACGGGGAATTGATCGAAAGCCGGAGTGGCCAGATGTTTGACATTGTTTAGGTAATTACCTACCTTAGTTATAACCTGCATTTAAGTTAACTAAACCGCATCGAGAGCGGTTACATGCGTCCTCGCTGAGTACAGGTATTCAAGTGCATTATGGTGCAGCTACATAACCTAGACGTAGGCCTGTTAATTAGGGCACACGTAGTAATAAGAGATAGGTAGGTCTCATTAAATTAACAGTAACTCGGTACATGCTGTTGCTGTTGCTATCGACTGGGGCTGGATGACGTCGAAGTGGTTTCCGATGACCCTCTAGCTGAATTTGAGAGCTGCAGACGAGTTGGACTGGTATATGGACTGAAAGGACCATTTAGACTTGTAGCCGAAGATTTTACAGATGGTTGGCTCTGCTTGCCACTGTTGTGTTTCTGTTTGACCGCCTCACTTTGGAGCCTTGCGAGATGCGGGGTTGGTGGCTTGCGGACGAAGAGGCAGTGTTTCTGGGCGTTGATTAGATTAGGACAGCTGCCTGCAGCGAGTCGGGTGCCGCAGCAGGGAAGCGCAAATATTGGCCGCAGCTGAATGGACACGATCCCGACGAGCTCCCGTTTGGTCACACAATGCGGAGGCCGACATCAGGCAGACGTGCAGCACATTCACGTCGTCAAGAGCAAACGGAATACCCGACCTTCGTCATTTAGCTCCCAGCCCAACTCGACAGATTTCCCAGCATCCCACCGCCCAAGAGTCTGGACATTTTATTCTGCTTTCGCTTTGTTTCCATCCCTTTTCCTTAACGTTAGTCCTACATCCGAGACGCGATGCGTATCAGATATCCCACTGCAACCCCCACAGATACACAAGAACTCGAGTACAGACCAGCAAACACCAGTGACACCACTATGGCACAGGGCACTGCTTCCCCCGGCTTCCAGCCCGGCGCACCAGAGCCCAACAGCAACACCTCCACCGCTTCGTAAGCGCCCCTAGCTCCACCAGAAATCCCAAGGCACAGGGAAATAACTAATATTTGCTTTCCTTCAAAGCCCCTTTTGCTCGCCTATTATCACCTTGCAATTCCGCTCGTCCCCCCTCACCGCACACCGGGCACTTGTATTCCGCAGCTCCAAGCTCGCCCTGCTCTGCGACCCTTCGGCCAGGTACATCGACCTGGGGCACATCTCGACCGGCGCCGGCCATGTCCTCGTGCAGTACCTCTATACCAACAAGTACCAATCCCTGGAGTGGAACGAGAGCTGGGATAGCGCCTTCGTCCGCATTTCCCAATACAAGACGGCTTTCGAGGTCTACAATGCCGCCCACGAGTATGAGCTTGTCGGCCTCGAGGGCCTGGCAAAGGAGCGAATCGACCTGCTAGGTGCTGGACTCGACCTTTTTACCATCATCGACGTCGTCAGGGAAATGTACCCCGCCCCGGTTGGCGACGGATCGTGGCTTCCCGACTACATCAAGTCATGCATCAAGGCCGCCTTCCAGAACCCCCGGTCGCTGCTCGCCTCAAAGTTTCCCATCGACTTTGGCGACAGCACGTCCGTTGCCAAGCTCCTTCTCAAGGGCGTCCTTGAGGTCTACTGCGACATGGTCGACTCTCTGCCAGCTACCCAAACGGCTACTGTAGACGAGACCCAGCCTGTGCGGACCGAGGGAGCTATCCAGGGTTCGCCAGCACAGACGGTTCGGAAGAGGGTGTCGTTCGATCAAACGGTCCAGCCCACACCGGCCCCGACAGCTGAGGCTGACAACCGGCCGTACATTGTCGACGCTCTTCATCCGATGGAAAAGTCGACCGACTTGGCGTCTCCTGCTGGCGGAAATGCCAGTGATCAATTCCAGCCCGGACTTGCCGGGGAACGCTTTGACCAGACAATATCGGCGCTCACCATCGAGCCGGAATTGGCACCAGCACCCGTCTCAGACCAAGTCGACCCGGAGACTCCATGCGATGAACCTCAACTCACACCCGTCAATTCACAAGGCACCCAGGACTTTTTTGACGTCTGGGAGCCAAAGCCTGCTGACCCTGTGGTCGCGCCAGACGCGGAACTCGTGCACGAGCCAATGATGGCACCAATCCCCGAGCCTGTGCTCATGCCTGCTGTTTCGCTGTTGTGTGAGCCGGAACCTGCCGAAGAGCCAGCGGCTGAGCCATTGCCGGAACCTGTGCCCGACAGCGCAGATCTCAAGGAAGACGATTCATTGGCAATCTTCACCAAAAAGTCGAAGAAGGACAAGAAGAAGAAGAAGCCTGCCAGCATGTCGTGGGCTGACCTTGAGCCCGCTCCCGAGCTAGCACCTGCGACTGAGTTAGCAGTCGAGCCAGTGCCTGAGGAGAACGAAGATGGCGGTTTTGACTTCCTTGCTGGGTTGAAGAGCGACAAAAAGACCAAGATAAGCGGCTGGGTCTTCAGTCAGGCGTTGATAGAGGAAGAGACAGCCCCTCCGGTTGAACTGGAGACTCAGCCAGTCAAGGATTCCGACGACGACTTCTGGGGCACTATCCTGGCAAAAAAAGACAAGAAGAGGAAATCAACCCAGATCCAGCCTGCGCCGGAGCTTGAGAAGGAGCCTGAAAAGCCGCCAATTCCCCATGAGATGGTGGTAGAGAAGATCGAAGATGACTGGGGCTTCGGAGCATCAAAGAGAGGCAAGATGAGCAAGGTTCAACTCGGCTTTGAACCTGACAAAGAGTCAAAGCCTGCCCTAGAGCCTGCCCCAGTCCTGGAAAAAGATGATGACTTCTGGGCCTTTTCGACAAAGAAGTCGAAGAAGGAGAAAAAAAAGAAATCGATTCTGAGCTTGCAAGATGAGGCGCAAAACCTCGAACCGCTGGAGGAGGCAGTCATTGACCTCTGGGGCACTTTCACAACCAAGAAATCCAAGGACAAGAAGGAGTCCCAACCTCTCTCTGAGGACTCGAAAGCCCCTGAGCCGTTGGAAGAGGAACCCGGCGAAGTACCAATGTCGATTCTGAGCTTGCAAGATGAGGCGCAAAACCTCGAACCGCTGGAGGAGGCAGTCTTTGACCTCTGGGGCACTTTCACAACCAAGAAATCCAAGGACAAGAAGGAGTCCCAACCTCTCTCTGAGGACTCGAAAGCCCCCTCGCCGTTGGAAGAGGAACCCGGCGCAGTACCAATGTTGTCAGTTGAGCCAGATGTCGCACCAGTTCAGGAAAAGGAGGACGATATCTGGGGAATCCTGACATCGAAGAAGGACAAGAAAAAGAAGGGAAAGAAGGCATTGGCTGACCCAGAGCCTGAGCCAGTCCGAGAGCCCGAGCCCGAGCCTCAGCCTGAACCGCAGCCCAAGCCACAATCAGCTGCTGAGGAGAACCTAGAGGATATGTGGGGTTCGTGGGGAAGACCCTCTGCCAAGAAGGGAAAGAAAAAGAAGGGCAAGGTGGCTGAGCCAGAGCAAGTGCCGGAGCCGGAGCTGGAGCCTGAAGTGAAAGCGACCGTCGACAAGAAGGCCGATGATGATTTGAATCGTTGGGTTTCTAGCTGGGCGGGGGCAAGTAAGAAAGACAAGAAGGCACTGCCTGAACCGGACCCCGAACCAGAGAAGGTATTGACCCCAGTCTGACCCGCATCAACTTGCCCTCACCTCACCTAACACCACGCTGACCATGTACCGCTGCCCACAGAAAGAGGATCCGGCCTCCGATCCGTGGGCCTTTTGGGGCGCGACCAGATCGCCTCGACAGAGTACCTAGATAGTCGGCTTCTGCCATCACTGACATACTGAAGAGATGAAGAGCACGGGTTTTCTTTCCTTTGGCTGAACCATGTTGAGCAAGGGACTGCTTCTGTCTCACTGTTTGCTGCTTACCGGGGCTTCCATTTTCACATAGGGGAGACGGGGTCCACTGGCTTTCTCCTAGTTCGATGCCCAGCAAAGGGGGAATCAGCAGCGACGGGATGGCCGCACACAGTCTCTATATAAAATATAATAATCGAAATCCATGTCTAATTGTCACCTGCAATGCTCAACAACACCAATCAAACAGAGGACTGCTCTCGCTTGTAGCCCCGCGCCTCGCGGAACGACACGTCGGCATCGCTCTCCCTCTCCTCGTGCAGGCCGTCGCCACCGGCAGCAGCGGATCTCGCCTCGGCCCTGCCCGACACCCACACCAGCCCGGCGGTCCACACTCCGAGCGCCACCGACACGGCGATCATGGCGTACATGCCGCGCTGCGGGAGACTTCACGTTAGCTCGCGCGAAAATCTCAAAACGAGGAGTACCGTGCACACTCACCGTAAACCACGGCGCCATGGACGCGCCGTAGAAGAGGATACTCCACCAGGCATTGACGGAGTTACTCCCCAGATTCATACCAGCCAGCACAACGGCGCGAAACACAGGCTCGCGTGCGCGCATGGCGTCGTTGGCCCAGGCGAAGAAGGTGGCCTGGCACGCGTAGACGGCGCCGGCCCAGTAGTAGGCGGCGAACACGACAGTCTCTGACCGGGCGGTACCGGGGTTGTGTGACTCGGCGGCGAGCACCATGGCGCTGGTGGCCACGCCCGTGGCCGCGATGAAGTACCCGACCAGGTAGCGCTTGCCGCGGGCGGCGTCGGTAAGCGTGGCCCAGAACAGGGTTGAGACGATGCCGACAACTGGCACGCCGGTGGGGTAGTTGTTGAGCTGTTTGATGGAGTACATGGTGGTGGGTGAGTTTTTCATGTAGAGTGCTAGTAGTGAGTTAGACGAGAAGGACTCGGTCTCGCCGGCGATGATCCACAGCACGACGAAGCCCCACCATTCCCAGGAGGGGAGGACGGAGCGGACAAAGGCCCACGAGAAGACGGCGGTCTTGGCCGAGGCGTGGTCGGCGGGGGGCAGGCGCGAGACGGCGAGGGCGCGCTCGGCGGGGGTCAGGTAGCAGGCGGCGGTGGTGGCGGGGGTGTCGGGGAACAGCAGGAAGCCGTAGAGGGCGACGGGCAGGGTGATGAGGCCGTCGACGAGGAACAGCCAGCGCCAGCCGGCGAGGCCGTGGCGGCTGTTGAGGCTCGAGTAGATGCCGCTCTGGATGAAGCCGCCGATCATGGTGCCGGCGAGCCCCGAGGCCGTAAAGATGCCGCTGCGCTTGCCCAGCTCGCGCTCCGTGTACCACGACCCCAGGATGTAGTGAGTGCCGACGAACGTGCTCGACTCGGCGATGCCCTGGAAGAAGCGGATGGCCATGACGGCTTGGGGGGAGCGTGCCGACGCCGTGAGCATGGTCAGGCACGCCCACACCACCATCATGGCCGGGAAGAAGTACCGCGGCTTGACATAGTTGAGGATGAGGTTGGACGGGATCTGCCCGATGACATAGCTTTGTCTCTCGATTAGATTTCATTAATTAACGTTATCCCGCATGTCTAGCCTGTATCTTGGATGGCAGCTCAACTCACCCCACGGTAAAACACGTATTGATCTGGTTCAGCTGGTCGCCCTCAAAGCCGAGGTCCTCCTTCATCCCCGACACGTATGCATTGGACAAGTTGGACCGGTCGAGCTGGGAACCAGTTTCAGCAAAGTAACAGACCGTTTCTGGCCCCGTCAGGAACGAAAAGGGGAAACCACAGGTACCTACATAATTGAGAAAGTAACTCAGACAGCAAAAGGTGAGGATGAAGAAGTCAATCTTGTGCACCAGCCTGCGCTCCCCGGGTGCCCCGCGCGACACTGCAAGCGACAGCTTGGGCATTTTCCTGGATCCAGCTTTGCGGGGCGAGACGAGGGACGCGTCCCGAGCTGGGCGTCGTTGGATCAGTTAGAAATTGATTAGCTGCCGCGGCCCACTGCTCAAGACGGCCCCTATGACGTCGCGGAGATCAGCGTGCTTCGGGTCTAGTCAGGTGGAGCCGGGAGCCAGGGCGATCCAAGATCTGCTGCGCCTAAATCGCCACAGATCTCTGACTCTCCATTGGCCCCACCTTTTCGTTGATTCCGATATATGTCTCCCTGTTAGCTGCCACGACATATTAAACCGATGGGGTACAGATCTTGTGCGTGCAGTTCGAGTCCAAATCCTCGGAATTATTAATTCACGACCAGTCTCCAGCCGGGAAAAGGGGATCCAATAACCTGCACATGCGCCTGGTCGTCCACAAGCAAAGGGAGTTAGCGGTGACGCCGTTTACACCGAGACCCCGGCATGCCACTGTGAAACACTGAGACAGGGAACTTTGGCAAATGCTAGTCGTCAAAAGTCTGCTGCTAGAAACGAGACGAATTGACAGGGTTAGGGTTACTTGTTGACGCGTTATTTGATCGTCTTTCTTTCTCCCTTAACCATCATGTTCAAGGGCCGTATGGCAGAACAGTAATTGGAATGGCCCATATCGGCATATCTTCATTATGTAGGTGTCATGCCAATAATACCAATTGCTAGCTCTCCGCTCTCCCAACCGCAAAAAAATAACTATCGCGTGATTTAGACACGGAGTCGACCCTGTATTAGATGCTTGGTCTCCTCCCAGTCAGAAAGCAAATAGTTGGCAAAATATGACTAGTTCTGAGTTGCCCACCCTGTGTTGGCGACGCACTCTTTGAGGTGTCGCACTGCCTAGACCAAACTAATTTTGGGCACCACCTCACCCCCGTATTCCACATCATCCTCATCACACTCGTCCAAGAACGACCCAAAACTCGAAAGGACTTCGACATTGAGCGCGGGGTATCCGAGGGTGCCGGCGACCTGGTCGACTTGGACAAAGTCGTCGAGCACTGTCTTGAGACCGTGGAACCTTTGCGGGAGCACGACGGCGTGAAGGTAGGGGACGTTGATAAGGTCGGAAATGGATGCCCCTACGCGTGGCTCGAGGCCGGCAGTGCGCTTCACGACGCGCTCCACCCGCTGCATCAGGACCTTGTCTTTGGCGTAGGCTCCCCGGAGCCAAGTCCACTGCGAACTTGATGAAGACGCTGATCTTCGCGTCCAATCTGGCGATGTCCATCCTAGTCCCCGAATTAGTCTATAATTGCGTTGCGAAAGGAAGCTCAGTAAATAGCAGTCAAAATTTAGGTGTGCCTGATGCCGTGTTGTGTATGGTCAAGGGTCGATTGACACCTCGAAGGGGCTGCCTAGGTGGAGAAAAAGAAACCTAGAGCCCCTCAAACCCGTTGCAGTACTTATTTAATACATATGAGGGACTCCCTCGGTGAGGCACTCGCAATAGGTTGAAACAGTGCAGAAACAGTTGCACGCGTGAGTCGCCGCAGCAAACACCCTCAGCCACCTGACCATAACTTCTCACGTGGGGAGGCGATGACCTGCTAATGCGATGACAAGCAAACTGGTCGGCCTTACATGGGTTTTACGAATAGGTAGAGTTGACACAAAGATGCGAGAGAGGCTGGTTAAACGGATTCAATTATGTTCTAACTAGCAAGTATTTTCCCACGGCAATGGGGGCAACAAAGTTCCTTTAATTAATATTCATTTTTACTTCAAAGCTCAATAGGAATAAGGCTAAGTCTATGAATTTTCTCAATTATAAATCCGTTATGATGTTAATCTGGTAGAAAAGGCTGACACGACAGGAACAGAACAAACGCCATGACAGCAATGAACAAAGAACCACGGTCAAAGCCCACCCGTTCTGGCGACGCACTTACCTCTGCTCAGAATGAGGAGTTCTTGTGGGCGGCGCGTGCATAAGCAGTCTACGAGCAAGCTCAAACTGGTTAGTGGTTATTCCCAGGGTGGCCTTGACGAAATAGTTGCGAAGTAGTATGGCGGTTTTGCGCGCCTTGTCAGCCTCATTCACGTCGATTGTCGTAGCACTCGTAGGACTGTGCTGCAGGGCCGTTGCCTGGCTAGCTCTCACCGCGTCCCCCGGCCTCAAAGAAGTGATAATGTCGTCCAGGACGACGTACGACAATCGCTCGTGGCCTATCTGCCGGGCGATCTTTTCAGTTTCCAGGAATGCGTTAAGCACGTTTGCCATGTCATGAACGGCTTCATCAAACTCATCGTTGAACTCCTCGAAGAATTCCTTGAGCTCCTCGCGGGTTTCAAGGAACTCGACGGGATAGTCGGCCGCCCATTCATCCAATTCAAGAATCTCCCGGATGGCCTGCTCTGTCCGGATCTTGATGTCGCCGATGAAGATTTGCCGATACTCGTCCTTGACATGACGCAAGATCATCCAGTCGAGGGTCTGAACAACCCATAGCGGGGTCTCGAATACTTGGTCCTCGGGTATCTGCATCACAGAGAATGTGACAGAGGGAAGAGACATTGTGATAGAGGGGAGAGTTGTTCGACTAATTAGTTTCAAGTTCCTTGGATAATGTTGATGGTTAGAAAAATGGGTTGGCAGTTATGGCCTTGAGTAAGAAATCCAAGTGAAGAACCAAGGAAGCGTTTTATACTTTCTTTCCAGGGCAGAGGATAGCTCGATATGAACAGAACCACATGTGCTGATAAAAAACAAGGCAGCAACAATAGTCACCGACACAATGCAGAACAAAGCCGCATTAGATGAAAATATGGGTCAGTAAAATGCCAACAAACACGGGTCTTTCTTACGGTAGAATTGATAGAAGACTGTTTCGGAAGCGCGATAGCGATCCTAATTGCACATGGCCTCCTACCAACATTCGATATTTAATTGCTTAAATCGTTGTACCAAAACAGAAGTTTGCCGTGGCTTGGCCCTTGACAGGGAAATTGTGTAATTGGCAGTGAACAGTCCGCCGCTGCATCGGCAAACAAGACAAACACCTGTTGCCAGACACCTCCTGAAGTGATTAACCAACTAAATCTTCAGGTAATGATCACCCACAGACACCGAAATACTATTCTCCTCCCAGACAGGAAACGGCTCAAAGTCCAACAGGCCGGCCAGTTGCCTGGCGAGCAGTACAGCCGGGCGGAACTCTGCCGCGCACTTCTGCTCCTTCATGTCTTGGAGCGCGACAAGCCTGCGAGTGCTCTCAACCGCATTGCCGAAGCGCTCGTTGCCGGGCCAGTACGCCATTTCCGCGTACGCTTGCTGATGCTCCAAGCGCCTCAATGTTTCCCTTAAATCATCTCGCTGTCCAAGGAACATGCGAAACACAACCTTGGCGTGCATGACCTCTAGGACGAGGTTGGCGACCTCGCAGATGTGTTGTACTTTGGTGCCAAACTTGGCGTGAAACTTGGCGGCGCCTTCGTCCGTGTGCCCGGCCGCGTACTTGGGGTGTCTGCTGAGCCAAGAAATGATTTCGTCCTGGAGCACATTGATGCAGCACTGCAGCGCCGCGTCGAAGAGCGTGGGTTTTCCCTCGGGTTGTAGGTAGGTGAAGGCAAAGTGCAGCTGGTTGTTGACTCGGCGGACCGAGTCGTCGAGATACCAGCTCAGCAAGGCTTGGATCCAGACGGGCACGGGGTTGCTCATCCTGGAGAGACTTAAGTTTCATATGGTTTTAAAGTCGTTGTTGTGTTTCGACGGGGTGGGGGGAGGAGGTTACCTGCTGTTTGAACGCGTGTGTTTCTGAAGCCGAAACTAATCAAAGACTGTTTCATAGACGCTAAGATCTGGAGGTAGATGTTATACGACTCCTGTTGGTGTCTGGGTTCGTTCTCTCGGTACTCGAACGCGCCAGGGTGTAACTGAATTGGATTTTTCTCACTCAGTGCCACAGCCTAAACGGGGGACCCCAGCGTTTTTATGCTTGCCTAGCATCTACGGTTCTAGTTAGAGATTTGAGGTGATTCTTTTTAGGTAGACAAGCGCTCTCAAACAGCAAACGTAGATGTTGAAACATTAAATTCACAAACAACTCCGAAATCGACACCACAAATTTATCCTTCCGTTTTCGGAACTGAGCTGTTGCAGCCTTCGGCTGAGCCGGGCTGAGCCATGTTGAGCAGTCTTTCAGTCCTCCACTATGTTGGTTAGATGCAAGGAACCTCCAATTCATTGCGCTTTATTTCCTACCGTAAGAACATACCCCCTGCGTCTCTCTAAACCGTCACATACGCTCCTAGTTCTTATCCAACCCAACACAAGGCAAGCCTCATCGAGCGGGTCTGCCCGCCCCATCCACAACAGAGACATGCCAGCGGGATATGCGAGAGAGACTTCAGCCACTGATCATGGAATGTGCCACGTCCAAGAATACGGGAACCCAGAACACGGCAGCAACCACCTGGCCAAAGGACCAGCCGTGGGTGTCGATAGCGTTGACGTCACGGAACCTCGTCACCATGTGGAAACTGTAGCCGAGACCAACCGAGCAGAGCATGATGAAGACAACAGCAACAATGAGTCTCCCGGTTCGAGGACTTTGTTCTTCTTGGCTGCTGCTATCACTCTCCTGTTGTTGAGTCTCGTCAAGCCTGCTGTAGTTCGTCTCTTCCTCCTTCGGCCCGGGTGTTTGCTTCCCATGCAGAAGACGGTCGACGTCAATGTGCCGCGCTCCATCAGCCACCATCACAAGTAGGATGACTGTCGTGAGGGCCCAAACCACAGGGATGGTGCGGATGTTTGTCCACGAACTCCTCTCGAAGAACCCGGTGAGACTCTGCAGGGGGTTATCTCCTGTCAGCTGCTGACACAGAGACATGGCGGAGGAATCGCCGCAGGTCGGGACGGAGAATAGCTGCTTCAGCGCGTCTTCGGCAACGTTATCGCCAAACGTCGAGAGGTTCGGCAGCAACATGAAGAAGACGACCGTGTTCAAGAGCCAGCTGGTGAGCGTCAAGGCAGTGCCGAATCTAGTAACTCGTGCGGCGTTGAGGCAGTGAAGGAGCAGCAGCGTGAACACGGGGCATAGGCACCCCACAATGGCGACTACCATGAGCGCGTAGCCGTTGAGGGGATCGATTGCTCGCGGACTCAGGATGAAGGCGGCGATTGCAGTAGAAACTGTGTGTGGTCGGCCGATGTATGTCAGCGATTTGTAGGCGTCATGGCATGGCTGCCCTCTCTCATGGGTAGTAGATTGGATCGGCTTACTGCTAAAATATGTCTCCGCTGTTAGGAAGGTGGCCATGGGGCTCTTGAGCTTCTGCACCACCGAGGAGTTGATGCCGCCCTGACCAAGCAAAAGTCGGCATGCCCATGAAACAAGCACTCCGGCGGCAGCAACTAGAAGCAGGATTCCTTGGATATAGTAGGATATTAGAACCTGCAGAGGAATTCTGTTAATGCATTTCTCATTCTTATGTTAGGTAATTAGGAAATTGCGGATGGTGGAAGGCACTGACGCCGATACCGAGAACATCCTGATTTGCATACGGTAGGACCTGGGCGGATTTGCACAGCATCCTCGTGCAATCTAACATGGCCCCCTCCCATTCAATGGCTCGGACATCGTTCTTCAGCAGGCTCCTCAGCCCGCACGCTGCCCTGCACTGAGATGGGTTGCGAGTCTGACCACATGTGTCCGAGACGCAAGCCGCGACGCCCAACGCAACCTGTCTGAAAGGGTCGGTCACCCCAAGGACGTGTTTCTCAATTGTGAAGAACGGCCGGATCGGGTCCAGCTCGGCGCCGCCCGCGTCTACCAGCTTGTGCGCGCTGAGGAAATTGGTGCAGACCCCGAAGAGTGTCACGCTGACATTGCCGCCCCTCCCGTTCTCGGGCTGTCCATAGTCTTGGACCGTGGCGTTGATGTAGTCGGGCACAGCTTGGAAGAGGCGCGCGTGGTCGAGGCAGTCTTTGAAGCAGCTTCTCGAATGGCAGAGTTGGGAGAACGGGGCGGCGAGGAATTGGTCTTCGGTGATGGAATCGACGCGGTAGCCGTCGTGTGTCTGGAGGAAGTCGAATGCCGTGCTAGCTCTGGGTGCTAAAAGGGCGGTGCCCACAAGGATGAAGGTTGTCAAGGAATGAGAGTCGCCGAGTAACTGCATCTTGAGAGAAGTGGATTTTACATGTTGAGAGAAGCAGATTCTAATTGCTTGTGCGGGGGGGGCAAGGAATTTTCCTCGGGCATGAACAAGGCAAGTTATACGTACATGTATTGTACATTAGCCAGTCGCTTTTGCTCGGATTCAGCTGTGCAGTCTCGTCATTGAGCATCACTCCTTATGCACTTATTGGTGATCGTCGTATTTGGGGTCGCGAGGTCGAATAATTAGCTTGGAAATGCGGTAACACAGTCAGCACCGCTTTTGGGGGCGATTGACATCTGCATGTTAATTGGGCAGATCAGTTGCGTGTTTGCCACCCACTGCTCGAGCGGCAGGGAATATGGGGTCAAGGTGAGCCTTTTTCTCCATCATAAGACCACTCTGCACCTTGATGGCTTGCTGCAGTCCGGTTCCTGGAACCGCGTCTTGGAATGCATACACCGGAATAAAGTGCTTCGCAACCACCCTGTGGGCAATGTCTCGAAAAGCTCGGCGCAACAAATCATAGAACCAGCTAGAAGCAAACGAGGGTACAACCGGCGCAAGATTTTTTTTTCGCACCGACTATAGTCTTTCATCCATTCGAGAGATCGTTGCAGCTGAACAGCGCGGCAACACTCTAGTATCTTATCGTGGATAATGTATTGCGGGCATCCATACAGATAGAGGTCCGTGGATTCGTCTATCGCGTCATTGATGATCTTCTCAAACTCAAACTCGAGTCATAGCACCCAAGTTTCTTGGCTGTCCTTCACCACTTCTTGAAGTGTCCTTCTCGCTTGTTACAGCATCTTGGTCATATCAAGACAATTCAAGGCGAAGAAAAGGATGTACCGTTGTTATCTTGATGTTGCGTAGGCATGATGTGCTGGGCAGGCAACCAAGTTCTTAGGGCTGTGAACAACAAGCCATATCATCCCCTGGACGACGGCTCCAAGGTATTATATTGGTAATTGAACAGATAGACAAAGACATTGTACAGTCATGGTGACTAAATGCTTGTCCATGTTATTGTCTCGTGGCAAATACTCGACAATCACTTGGCAGGTCGATTGCAAACGATAGAAGAAAGAAAAAAACAAAGAAAAGATCATTAGTCGAGTCGTGAAAGGAGTCATGGCGGCTGCTAGTTCCGAACTGGACAATGCCAATCCCATCACAATAGACCCTCCAGGTCAGCGAACTGATATTAGCCATCAATGCCAGTGTTCTGATAAAGAATGACCAAACCCAAACGCCTGCCCCAAGCACCCCTTTAATTTTCTATGCACCATCAAATGAATTCCGACTTTTGCGAATAATCAACTTGTTTTACTTTGATAAGTTCGTGAACTGCAGTGAAGCTTTTGGGTAGCCTATATACTTAATTCCTCAGTGGTAAGGTTCGTAAGTTGGCTGGTATAACTCTGCCGGTGCCGTTTAGTTATTTGACTTTTTGCTATAATACCGCAGATACTGCTCAACTGTGTTCATTTGAGTATGTGCGTGGTGATATGCATATGCTGTTTCACATTGGTCATACATCTAGTTGTGGAAGTCCCTCCTTGAGATGACAAAATACAATGCACTTCAATCCTTTAAAGAGGGTGGTTAAATCATTTGCAAGTTATACAATATATAGAAATACATAAGATGGTGGGTAGGAAAAGAATAGATCGCCCCGCCCCATGGATAACCAGCTGCTAATACCCCCGATAATGACCCCGATACGGCCAGGTAGAATCGTTGCAAGTACGGCATCGCCGGTTCCCCATTTCCCTTTGGCTTGGGACACCTCGAGCTACCACTTGAAGGTCTTGAGCGAGCGCATTGAGCTCTTGCAAGACTTATTGAAAAGTCTCTTGTACATTTCTATGTTCCGCTCCAGTCTCGCCATGCCGTCCATGACGCCATCTTTGCGGTTGTAGTCCTTGAAGTTATATATCATCCGGAAGTGCATAAACACAACCTCGCAAATCTCCTCCACCTTGCGGCCAAAGTTCCAGCGCAGCCGCAAGGCACCCATCTTGGTCCGTTTCTCGTACCGGGGATGTTTCGCGAGCCAGTCGATGACGTCGCGCTCGAGGACGTCGTTGAAGCACAGAAGCGCAATGGATCGTATCAGGGATCGGTGGAATCTTTCGGACCCCAAGGTTTAGGCCATTCTTCGGTATCGTTTGGCAATGACGTGGGAGGTTTTGTCTGGGGCTCCTTCTCAGACATCCTACAGAGGCAATAAGATCAGTTCAATTACCCCGTTATATCTCCCATGAGCAAACGCGTGCATACGGTACAAATTGCCTGACACTGGAATGCGAGTTCGTGAAGTCGTGCAGGCAATGGATTGTGGTGAGGTTCGAGAACCTGGGTGTAGATAATGGAAATATGGCTGGTTTGTTACAGAGGCTGCACTTAGAATATACAACAATGGATGGGCGAAGCTTGGGTAAATAACTGGAAAGTAACATCCTCGGGACAGGATGTGCCAGTGAAATTATACCTGCCCAGAGAGACCAGGCCGGTAACAGTCAGCGGAAAAAGATTCTAGTGGGTCAAAACACTCTCCAGCAGCTGACGTAGGTTGAAACACCCAAAAGCCGTATGGAACTATCTTTTGCGATACACCTCAGTGAGCTGATACAGGTTGAAACAGGTAAAAACGGTCATGGGAAATCGTTTTCAGCTTCAGTAACTCGGAACGTGACCAATACCTATTAGATGAAATCTGGCCAGCATTTCCAACTCAAATCCAAACTTCGAACAACGATTCAGGCGCCGATAGGTGCGAGGGAGTACGCTGCGTAACTAATGTTGTGACTGGCCCTCGCGGTTTGCTTGCGATCAGGGCAAACTCAATTTTATTTGCACAGCCTTCTTTACCCATAGAAGCCGCACCGCATTATTAGCAGTAAATGCTTTTCTCACTATTGGAGAATTAGGACTGGTGGTCCATGCTACTAAGCCTTGCGTGGGCCGCAACGGTGATATGGCTGGCCGTGGCGTGCTACAATAAAACAGCATGATGGGGACCCATAATAAATGTCCCTCTCTTAACGGTTGTAGTGGCTATGAAGGCTCCTGGATTGATGAGGTCGTGCTTTGAGAGCAAGTGTTAACTATCAAGGTAGGTTTCTAGGTTAAAAGCCAGCCAATGTCAACGCTTCCAGAATCCATTCTACTTCATCGCTCGACGCTCCGTCCCGCCACCTGACTACACTACCAGCCGCTGTGAGAGCTATTGTCCCCTATCGCAGCATATCAAAGAGTTTTTCAGCCATCTTGTGTTTTCGTCTTTTTGAGCTGCTGAAGATACGCGAATTGTCCTTCCCCACGAGTTTCGAAAACTCACGAGTAGCTTTAGCTGCCCTTAACAAGGCCATTGACTCTGCTCTCGCGTTTGGGTATATTTCTACCAATTTCCGCCGCTCTTCGAGGAATGCCGCTCTCTCATCCAAATGTTTATCCTTGAATATATCCCCAAATCGGTCCGCGAGGCTCAAATTCTCTAGGAATAGTATGACGACGTCGCGCAGCTCTTCGACCTTGTCGTAAAATCTTATCTCCAATTCCTCTATCGACTCGGCTGTGGGGTGCTTGAACTCGGGGTATTCTTCGCACCATTCTTCCGCATCGAGAATGTCGCAGCAAAACCTTGGCACCTCGTCTTTCGGACAGCGTCTCAATGGCCCATAGTTTTTGGTGTATAAATCCTTGAGTGATTCGTCGATACCTTTCTCAATGATGACACCAAACTTGTCCTTGACCCATGGAAGCAATATAGGTTTGTTGCTTTTCACCTTTTTGGCCTTTTTATTCGGCATCCTGGAACACATTATCAATTAATTGTTGTTGTCAGTGAATTCCGGTGTGCCGGGGTGAACGGGCAGAGCATGGATTACCTGTGGGCGGAATGGGAAGTTTCAGAGTTGTGAAAATTGCCAACCACGGCCAGATCGGAAAGCCACGTCACAAGGTAGAGATATATATGGCGGCTTGTTGCTCTTCAAATGGGTCGGTTGCGTTGAACGAGACCCATCGGGGGCTGATTGACTTGGATCGGGCTCAGAATGGAGATTTGCTTGGGCTTGGTGGTTTGAGGCGACCTGACATGCTCCAGATGGAGCAGCGCAGTGTATTTATGCTTGTTCCGGTGACGTAAAACTCTTCCGTGCCGTTTGTCAAAGTAGACACCACCTCAGTCTTCACCTTCACACCCAAACGCCAACCATTTCCATCTCGACACTTTCGACTGGTAAACCACTGCCATCTCGTCACTCAAGATTCGACACTCAAGATTTGGCATCTGAGCTGCCCCTTTTGTTTCACTTATTACTCGCCCCAGCCTGAACTCAATATGGCTACAGCAAAGCGACCCCGCGACGACAACGGTACGCCGACGCCACAGGGAAATGGCAACTCGAAACGAACGCGTCTCTCGCTCGCCCCAACGACCTGCAGCTCATCGGCTCAGCCGGCTGAAAACTGAGCTACTCCCCCATTGGACCCATGTCTGTCGCACTCATTTCATCAGTCTGCTGCGCTTGCACCCCTGAGCGTGAACAAACCCAAGGCCGAGCCGCCCAGCAGCAGCAACCTCGTCTTCGCCAAGGACGCACACGAGGCCGCCCCGCAGCCTCAGCGCAGCCATGTCATTGTCCCCCAGCCCCAAACCCTCTGCCATCATGGGCGTGTCGGCGGTAGCCGCTCGGCTGCCCATCGCCGACATTCGTCACGTTCTCGCATCCATGCTGACCGAGAGCGAAGCGCGCAACCTCGTCGCTTCGCTGGCGACCTCCAAGCCCCGCGGTCGCCCTGCAGCCTTCATCAACACCCGCTACGACGACATGTTTGCGCCGCAGCCCGACCAACTCGTCGGCTTTGATGCACTGGTCACGACAATCAAGACGACGCTGGAGCCGCTTGCCGTTTAAGCCGAGGCCGTCAGAAGCAGCGACGGCAACACGGAGACTCAAGAATCCCTCATGCTCCTGCAGCAAACACTTGCCAATTCTACGGCCACCGGCACGGGCGCCACGCCCAACAAATCCACGGCCCTCGTTCCCGGCCGCACCAAGATAAAGAGCAACACCCGCCGCCCCACCACCACAGTCACAGCTAACCTGCGCGCCATCCAGGCCGCTGCAGTCCCGCCCGCCGGCTTCGGCACGCGCCTCAACGCCCTGCGCGCGCTGCTCTCCGTTAACAGTTTCCTCATCACGCGGGCCCTGCTGTTCACCGATGCGCAGCGCGACATCGTGGAGGCGGCGCTCAGCGGCATTGTCAATGCAGGCATGCGCGCCGTATGCGGCGTCATGACCACGCCTGAGAGTATTATGGCGCTCAGGACGAGCGTGCTTGAGGACCCGTCATCGTCGTCGTCGCAGGCAGCTCGTTGCACGATTGAGCAGGAGCTCGTGGGTCAGACGAATGTTTTCAAGAGACATGGTATGTTTGAGGGCGTGGTTGAGGGCTATGAGATGCTGGTTGAGGGACGCAGACGGGCTGGCGCGGCCGTGCAGGCACTGCCTGTTGTTATTGAGATCGAGGACGATGAGGAGGAGGAGGAGGAGGGGGAGATTCCGGATAGTACTGACGCATAGGTGAAAACTTTTTTTTAGGGATAGGATGTTTGGGACGAGGCTTTCGATGAAAAGGTATGGCTCGGGATGAGCGATAATACGATTATGAGCAGGTGTGAACGTATTATTGGGCATTTTATGATGTTAATTATACCTATGATGGTTTAGATAGGGGTAAATAGAGTAATGATACCGAGCCGCACCACCTTTAACAACCTATCGTGTACTAAACATGAGTTGACGAAAGGCCTCAATTCTTTACGGCTCGCCTTATAGGTTTTCCCCCGACGGGGGTAAAAGCAATTGGAGTCCCTATCTCGGAATCCTAGAGGTCTTATCTCTTCTCCAAAACACCTAAGGCTTTTTCCTAGCCGGTTTACTAGGCTATAATTAAGAGGATTGCTGCGCGTACCCACCCCTTTTGCTCGGTGCACCCACCCTATGATAAAATCACAGGCCTGGCACTTGACATCAACTGCCCGGCTTTTGCCGTAGTAAATTCGGTCTTTTGGATGGAGCCGCCCATGAATCTCATCCTTGCCCTGGCAGGGCATACAGGGTTGGTTGCGGGCTCCCACAAAAGTATCGTAAATAGGGCGGAAAATGCAGCAACAATATTGCCAGTCACCAGGCATACAATTTATGTGCTCGGCGCCGGCGAGGGACTTCGGGCTGCGGGCAGGAGATCGGGTGAGTCGGCCGCGCCCGGTGCCGGCGAGGGAGGTGGAGAGGGAGTTCGTGATGCCATCTAAATATAACCAGGCTCGTCAATACGGTATGGTGATAGGAAGCGGAATTGGTCATTACTTACCTGGATTAACGAGAGTTGAAAATAGCTTCATAATTCAACAAAGTCGACCCTGCCATAGTGTGGGCTAGTTGCATGGCTAGTTGCGTTGAAAGTGGGCATTTTTGCGTACAAGAAGGTAGATCTAGAATGACAGGTGCCAGGCCTACGATGTTAGGAATGGAGGGTGCACCGAGCAAAAAGGGTGGGTGCGCGCAGCAACCCTCATAATTAATGCACCGGATCAAGGAACAGCGGGAGCCTATTCAGAAGACTCAGCAGCTTGAGCAGCGGACTCACATGCTGGAGAAGCTTGTCTTGCAGATGACTGGTGCACCTGCGGATGTTGCTCTCCAGCAAAACTATACTGCCGTGGTGTCTGTGTATCGCTCTCTTCCCACAGTGGCTTCACCAGTGGGATCATTCACGCCGTTACAGTTCCTGCCGACAACCCTGCAACCATCATCAACCGTTCAGACCACTTACGGTGGTCTTCCACTTTATTAGGGAGCGGTATCTTTCAATGATTTTAATATCCAGATGATTTTATTCTGCCCGAGTACCACGCCAACAAACATTCAGGGATTGGAGTGCATTTCCTCTAGATGCTTTCCCAGTCACTTACACACAAATTCGCATTCACTTTACACACATAATTATACCACAGCTCCGGTATTATCGAGACACGGGTCGAGCCCAACCCATCAGATCCCCGAGTCGTCCTGGAACGGCGCGGATGCATTCCAGTGGTTCGACGGGTCGGCGTACCACGCGTCCCACTCGCGGCAGACCCTGCGCGTCTCGGCCAGGCGCGCGTCGGTCATCATCTTCTGCAAGTCCGCCTGGCGCTCGAGGATCTGCAGCGCCAGCCCGCTCGACGCGTGCCACGGGATGTGGCAGTGGAACAGCCACGACCCCGGGTTGTCGGCCTTGAACGCCACCACCACGTACCCGTTCGACGGCAGCAGCACCACGTCGCGCCGCGGCGGGTTATCGAACTTGAGTTTTACGTCGGGCAGCTTGCTCGAGTCGTTGCCCTGTGCGAGCAGTGCGAAGTCGTGTCCGTGCAGGTGCATCTATTTTACCCACCAAATTAGAACCAGCGGGAGAGTAGACTAAGAGAACACTCACGGGATGCGCCACGGGGAAAAAGGACCGCGTTTGGTTTGTCGAGGCGCCGTTGTTGCCCGGCCCTGTGATGACCAGGTACACCCACGTATCGTCGTTGCCGTTCTGCGTGATGACCACCGAGTCGTTGTTCCACGTCGTGTTGTGCAGGTCGAGCAGCGTCGGCCGCCCAAAGTCGAGCCACAGCGGGTGGTCCCCCATCGCCCACCACGAAAAATTGTCTGCTCGCTCGGGCCGCGCCGGCCGGCTGACCTTGCCGATGTCGAATTTCGGGGTCAGTGCTGATGAGGGGATTGTCAGTCGACTCACGTCAGACAAAGTCCAACTTAATAACATGAAAGGGAGGAAGGAAGGAAAAGAAAAAAGACGCACAAGAAATCGACGCAGGCGGAATCTTCCACGGCAGCACGGGCACGAGATGTGTATAATTCTCATCGCGACACGCGGTGGAAAACCCATCGCGGAAACTCGTCGGCACGCCTCTACTCTCATCATCATAGCGCAAGATCCCCTGGCGCTCGTCGGGCTCGTTGCCCGTCTCGAAGCCCTTGCAGCCGTCGGCGGGGATCGCGCGGATCCAGTAGTCGCCCGTCGCCGACAGCGCGCCGTTGTCGAGCGGCACGGCGTTGAGCACTACGTGGTACCGCTGCCCGATGCCCACGGCGATGTGGCTGACGTTGTAGGGCACCACGGGCACGAAGTCGGATGACATCACGGTGAACTCATGGTTGTCGATGCTAAAGATGTAGGTCGTGTCGACGGATGTGTTGATGATCCGGAGCAGATATTTCTTGTTCTGTGTGTTCTGAGTGTGAGTACTCTATGCGTGGATGATGGATGGATGGATGGCGGTGAAAAAGTGTGATGGTTGCTGACCTTGGTCACCGTCATGTTGAACTTGTCCCTCGGAAAAGCACCGGCGAAGTTTCCTATAAAGTTAAGATTAGTTCCTGCTGTCAGATTCACGAACAAGGAAACCTACCATGCCCGTTAATGAGCACGCTGTTCATGGTGGGGAAGCTCGGCTTGGGGACGAGCTCGCGCTGCCAGTCCTTGAAGGCGCTACGGTGGTTCCAGTCGGTGATGATGAGGGGGTTCCGGCCCTCGTCGTAGCTGGCCGACGACGGGCCAAAGACGGTGATGGGGCCGTGCAGGCCGTCGGCGTACTGCAGCGAGTAGTGGCTGTGGTACCACGAAGTGCCGTACTGCGTGGCTCGGAATTCGTACGTGTAGCTGTGCTGCGGCGCGATGGGGCACTGCGTCACCCCGTTGACGCCGTCCATCTCGGTGCTGTTGAGCTGCCGGAACCCATGCCAGTGCACCGTCGTGCCGTTGAACGTCAGGTTGTTGAACACGGTCACCCGGATCAGGTCCCCCCAGCACGCTTTGATCCAAGGGCCGGGGTATGAGTCGTTGAACACCTTGCCGTCGGGGTTCGCGATGCCGTCGGCGTTGAAGGTCTGGTTGTTGACAACCAGGTAGTACTCGCGCGTGATGCCCTCGGGCCATTGGTTCTCGTAGTCCGTGTTGATGTCAAACTGTTCGGAGCCGTCTGAGTTCTTCAGCCAGCACGTCCGGTCGTCCGCGGTGGAGCAGCTGGACCACTGTTTGCCCAGACTCGGATACTTGCACACAAACTCCTCATTGGGGTCGTCGGGTCCGTTGGGTGCGGGAAACTTGGGGTAGTGGCCCCCGGGGCGGTGGACATCGCCCGTGAACGGTGACCCGAAAGTGACCTGGTGTGAAGACGAACCATACTCCAGGAGCGATGACGGGAGCAAAGCTGTGAGATAGAGGGCGAGCGTCTTGCAGCTCTCCAGAAGACCCATATTGACGTTTGGGCCCTGACGACTGTGAGAGGTGACTGAGGGGGTTTGATCAGGGGAGGGCCGGTTTTGCCACGACGGGCAGGGCGGGGATATGTAGAGGTTGGGTACCTTGCAAGCGCCAGCGATGTCATCTTCGAGTGATATATCCCATTTCAGTTTATGACAACTGCGGGCGAATTACCACCCTGGCTGACTTTCACATCGGTTAGCGATTTGCGCCGTTTGCGGTTGCCATGACCCACTGGTGTCAGTATTAGGGGTGAAATATTGATTGTTTTTTAATGAAGGAAATGTCCTGAAACGTAACATTTCACTCCGTAACAAACCATGATAAGGAGGTCCGGGTCTGGGAATACAATTCCGGCGAGTGAAATAAAGAGACTTGGTTGTAATACTGTATGGAATTTCACAATTCAGCACAGAGAGGTAAAGGTGTGTGTTGATACCCTGAAATTCCCCATGAACATTAGATGGTGCGGGGTGCGGCGAGACTATCGGTTAGCCGTCGTTGTCATTTTAGGATGGGATGCGGCGCGACTGGGCGCGCTATTGAGGCCTAGACAGAGCTGAAATGCCACCCTCTATTCCCAAAAAAGCGCTAGCGAGGTCTAGAACCGATAAATGGCAAGCCGGCACTGATGGCCAGCCAGTCACAGCCCGGCACTGATCGCCCGCAAGCCACATTTAGATAGAGAAGCTTAGCTGACAATTGATACGTCAACCTCAGCTCGCGTCTTGCACCCACAGCCTGCCAATGATGGCCTGTTACAGAACGCCAATAAGCCTGCGTCCGAAACCCGACAGCCAGGCGCTCGGTTTGGCGCAAGGCTTCCAATGGCACATGGATCTTCTTTCATTTCACGGAGCATTTTTTGCTGCTTGCAGGTGGTCAAATGTCCGAGCAAGGGCGAGACGCGTGCGGTCTAGGCCTGGGGGAGAAATGGCCAGCGGGTGCTGGCACAAAACAGGCATAAGCTGAACACTGGCCCAGTCCCAAAAGCATTGCTTCTTGCACTGGAAGCCTGCCCAATTGAAACAGCCGAGGAAATAAAGAAGGGTCACATTCCCCAATTCTGCTCTCTGTGCTCTGCCATTTTCCTTTTTCGTTTCTTTTCTTGTTCAGTGCTGCTGTTGCGCCCTGCCTCCTTCGGCTCCCCCCTTCCCCACAGTTGCGATTGTTTGTAAACACCACACCTAGCACACAATGGCGGCCAACTTCTTCTCACGAACCGTCACCAAGCGCATCATTGCCGGTGGAGCCGCAGTCGGCGGAACTGGTGTTGCAGTCAGCCAGCTGTCGGGCCCAAGTCTGGCCCACACCGCCGAGGAAGCCAAGGCCCAGTTCGAGACATCATGGGGATACCTGAATGTGGTCAAGCTGCCCGACAACTGGACGGGCAAGGTCTTCCGCATCAAAAACGACTACCCCAAGCTGCCCGGCACCTTTGACATCGTGGCCGCCAAGACGCTGGCTGCCAAAAACGTAGCCGCCAAGGGCCAGCTGCCCACACTGCCCGGCCCAGACCTGCCCGTCCCGGGCCTTGATCCCCTCAAGGAAGCGCCGTGGCTCGATATCGACTACAAGGAAGACCCGCTTGAGTACTGCGCGCGGGTTAAGCTGTACTGCTGGGAGGGCAATGTCAACAACGAATTTGACGTGCACAAGAACCCTATCCGCCCCTGGTACCATGCCCCGTGGATGCACTGGAACGACAATGGCCGAGAGCCGGTCCACGGTCTGACTTTCGAGCGACCTACCAAGGCGGGAGAGCTTTCGGACAAGCAGAAGACGGTCGTGCAGGCGTGGGCCGTTGGGTTCTATAACTGGATCGGTACGTGGTACTTCCTTTGTGTTTTTACAATGTCTCGGTGAGCTGACTGGACACCAAACAGGCGCCGCAACCTTTGGCGAAATCTGGGAAGACCCGGCCAAGCCGAACTGGGAGAAGGGAGTCTTGTTCCGCCCCGGAACATGTGTCTTCAAGGTAGGCAGTGATTCGGGCGACAGACGCATGGCAACAAAGGGCTGACACAGACGCAGATTCTCATGACGGAAGCCAACGAAACGCAACTCTTCAATCTTAAGGACGCTCCGACGATGCAAGCTGTATGTTCTCCCCGCCTCGGAGACTGGAGATGGCTGTCGCTGACCGGTCTAGTTCATTGCGACCCCCAAGTCTGTGAAGAATAACAACGCAAGTGAGCGCAAAACGACACCAACCGATTTGCGACTCCTGCAGGTCGATTTCGCTGTCCGTGACGACCGGTCGCCAATTGGGTGGGTGTTTGGCACGTTTATGTACGATGGGAGTCTGACCCAGCACAAGAACGTGAGTTGCCCCTTGGCAGATTTGGATGTTGATCTCGAACTCGATATCTCTAACAAAAGCTTGCAGACATGGGACCGTATCATCCCGGTTGGCATCATGTGGGGAAATGACCCCGACCTCACCAAGCAAGATTACGCAGACGGAAAGCGTCCCGTCGAGTCTTGGATCAATCCCGTGGCGGACGATCTCAAGAAGAGGCTGGGCGGGACACGAGCGTTGAGCCCTTGGGGCGTGTCTGGGAGGCTGAACGGCCCTGGTAAGATGCCGAAACTTCACACGCCTCGGCTGAGTGGAACCACAGCTAACAACCCACAGTCGACAACTTCAAGTCGGCCTGCACATCATGCCACTCGATCGCCGAGAACTACCCCGACGGCAGCGTCAGCATGATCCCGCCAGACACGGGCGACGCCAAGCCGTGGTTCCGCAACCTGCTCGCGCCCAAGCAGTCGTTCACGCCGGGCAAGGCCACTGGCGACTACTCGCTGCAGCTCATGACGGGGTACAACAACTACCTCAAGTGGGACGGCGTGCAGCAGGGGTTCAAGCACAAGGTCAAGGTGTCCATCCCGTTCTCGGCGGCCAGGAGGAGGGAGGCCGCCATCGACGCCAAGAGAGCGCCGCTGCGGTCGCAGGAGTGAGGTGTTGAGGGGAAGCTGTAACGTCATCTGTATTATTCTTGGCAGTCGTTTTCTTCGAAGATGCCCATTGGCTTCTGAAATATTCTGCAGATTCGAGAATGTCCATCAGCTAGAACTCGGCTTTGTTCAATAGTCCGGTTGATAGTTGCTGGCCGTATTGAAGGCCCTGTCAGCTGACGTTAGCCCTGTGCCGACCCGGTAGGCCGTAACCAACGGCCCGACCCGGTCTGCGGCTTGGTGGTCCGAGTTGCGGCCTGGCAGTTGAAACTGTCCCCTTGTAAGTCAGTATCAGGGATTAATAGGTTTCCGCGTATATACTGTGTCATGAACGCCTTCGAAACCACATCATGTCAACTGGTTTCCACGTATAAGTGTCTTGGACGTCTTTGAAACACATCCTCCGCGGAATTATGACCAAGGGTCCAAAAACCAATAAAGGTAATCATTTCGACGCGTGACAATGTTCCACTTACCCAGTGGCCATGAGCCTCTTCCTCCTTTCTTCCACTCTTTTTCGGGTCATGGAGGCAGCTAAGGTCAAGGCTAAAATCACGGTGTGGTAAACTCTCAAAGTAGAGAAACCTTGCCAAGGGTTGAGGCTCCCCCGCCGTTGACAAACGTCAGCAATGAGGCCAGCCCCATTTGACGCTTATTTCCAAAAGGCAAAAAAAGAGATAAGAAAGGTAATTCTGGCATTGACCGCCCAGCAGCCAGTAGCGTTTTATAGATAGGGCTATCGTTTACTTGCGCAGCTTCCGGCCTGCCTGGTAGCTTAGGGAAGCACACAGCGTATGCAAACAACCATAAACCTCAGCTCAACGCCTTTTACTTCCTCGTGTAGAAACCATCAGATTCCTACCTCCCCCTCTGCTTACCCGGAGTCCTCGGCTTTACCGGGGATGGTTTGGGATTTGTTGTATTCACGGACCTCTGTTCGCTGGTGCGAAAGGCGGAGTATTCGCCACAGCAGGTTGACCTGCGACATGGCGTCTGGGTTGGCCTGGTGGTGTTCCTGGTACTGTTGCTTTTGCTTTTGCTACTGCTGCCACCGCAATGTCCAGTACCTCCAGTTGAAGATGGAAGAGCTCAATCGCGTCGGAAGCGTCGGTAAAATTCTCCTTTCCTAGCCTGCTTCTCAAGTCGAACGCCGCAACCGGACCCATGCTACTTTTGACTAGATCGGACAAGTCCTTCATCAACTCAATTTTGTCGCACTTTGAGAAGTATTGGAACAGCGCGTCCGAAACATGGGGCTTGATGATCGGCGCCATATTTTTGCGAATATACGGATCCACTTTCTTGCACTCAAATGCTAGATCGAGCACGTATGCCGGGATCACGAGCTCCCTGCACAGCTTGGCCTTGTTCTTCGCTTTGCCGG
Organism: Lasiosphaeria ovina; assembly: GCA_033439765.1. Taxonomy (NCBI): domain Eukaryota; kingdom Fungi; phylum Ascomycota; class Sordariomycetes; order Sordariales; family Lasiosphaeriaceae; genus Lasiosphaeria; species Lasiosphaeria ovina. The sequence goes on along the minus strand of JAULSN010000002.1, from coordinate 7,035,930 downwards.
ATTGATCCACCGCGTAGTCTTCGAGATTCTTGGAACGGTGTTGGCCGTCTAGGGAGAAACCGAGAGCTGTTTTAGATGGCTTTGTTCAGACACCGGTGATATTGTTTAGGTCGACATATAAGATAACTGCTTGCATGTAGGCCGGCGAGACTATTTTCCCTAAGATAGCGAACTCGATGACACGGAGATAGCCCTGAAAGCTATTCAACTCGTCCTTGTCTCCAGCACCCCCAGTACCTGCGCCCAGGCCCGGGGTGAACCGCTTTCTGCATAGAAAAGTGACTCGGAGCTTTATTCCTTGCTTGCTGAGGTCCTCATTGCCTGGCACGTATAGGCGGAGGCATTTAGCCTTGAAATCTTGGATAATAATGGGAGCGCCACCAATTTCACCTCCTGATATGCTTTATTTTTGCTGTGCCTTTCGCTGGCGCGCGGTTGAAATTCTCAACCAGCACCTCGTCGATAGCTGCTAACATAACCCGTTCGACAGCCATGTCCGGACTCTGTGATGGGAGGATTAAGGTTAGCTCGCACCGACTGATGAGTACCGAGCTCGAGACGATCCGGTTGAGAGTGCACGAACCTGCAAAGACGACGGTTGTTACGGTATTGGTGTTGTAATGAGCCTAGAAAACCACAAGTCGAGTTCGTGCGGTGTACAGAGGAGTCACCTATCGCGGCAGGTGTCGGCGTATGTGCGACAGACAAGGGGGAGGGGATCCTGAAATTGGGACAGACCGGCAATATAGGTAGGTATGCAGCCAATCTTGGTGTCGTTCTGTATTCTCAGTTGTGTTGATAGCTTCTATAGAAATAAAATCGATGTCGAAGTTGTTGGGAATCTGGCAGTCTAAATACGCACAGTCCTGCGCGGCGGCTTTGGATCTTGTGTGTGGATGGGCGGATGCCAAAATTGTCACACGAAGGGAGAGCCGAAGGTCATAACACCAAGGAGTGTGCTGTTTCATCAATGAGACCATGGAAATCGGCTGGTCATGCGCGCCCGGGGCTGACACAACCAAAGGCCGCGGCTGGGAAAGAAGTATAGCCGAATCGAACACATTACAAATCCCATGCGCACACCTGAAGTTCAGTGAATGATGAATAGGTGGAAGTCCGACTTTCCACCAACTAAGCCAGGCAGATATGGGACCGACGCCTGGCCAACTGTGCTAGCATTAAACTAAACTGAAAAGACATTGCAACTCGAATAGACCATCACCAGTCAAGTCAGGCCTTTTCGCATAGCTAGATCGGCCATTTCTGAGCCAAAATATCATCTCCCAAAGTCGATGGGAACTTATTAGTTTTGAGGAACGGTTCAGTTCCTCGGCTTCCATCCTCGACCGGGCTACTTCCCTTCTTCATTTCCACCTGTGCAAGCCGGTCACTGATCTCATTGGCGAGATTCTCTACGCCGAACCCCGACTTGGAAGAACACGTGCTGACAGGACCGCGCAATCTCAACTCGGAACCTAATATACCACTAAATTTCTGTGGGCGGGCGGGACGAGTCGATTAGCTGCGTGGCTTGATTCTCTTGAAATTGGCAGCGTATGGTAGTTACCCTGGTAATCCTGTTTATCTCGATCCCTGGTTCGCAGCCGAGGTCTGATTTGAGGCGCACGGGCATGATGGGCACGTTTGGGTGGGCTCGCTCGATGCCCTTTACCTCCTATGAAAACCCATGTCCTAGTAAGCAGTCTTCTTGTTTGGTTTGAGCGTGTTGACTGGAGGGTATGAGGTAAGGGGTTCGGTGGTGATATCAAGAAATACGCACATCGATAATCATGGATGCGGGATACCAGTGCGGGCCATCGAAGAAGCATAATAGCACGATATCAGGGGCCGTGTGCATAGTCCAGTTCTCATCTATGACCGCTGACTGCCGACGGAATTCGTCGGTACCTTCGTCAAGAAAGTTAAGCGCAAGCCTCACCCTCCGGGCCGTGACCTGGAGGGGCTTCTGCGATGGCGACATGTCGCCAGCCGGTATCGCCTATATAAACGCAAGACATTATCTCCAAAATCAGTGAGGGTTACATCGAGGTGCCCTTGGCGGCTTTGGATTTCTACCTACCTCTGTAAAATACCCGCTGCATATCCTCCTGGTTGCGAGTCAAGTTGTTAAAAGGAGGTGTGAGAATTTGTTATCAGCGGGTACTTCATGGGAGGATGATTGCCTACACGATTAGAGACGATATTCCACATGAGCCATAACCACAAGCATTCAATAATACCACATTCTTTGGAATTACAGGTGCAGAAATGCGTTTAAGCACGTGAAAGATATCGCGTAATGTTGTTGTCCGCTCGTTTTTTCGGGCCCTGGTAATGGCCACGTCGGAGGAAGAATCCTCGCTTTTCTGACCAGCAGGAGGCGGCTGTTTTGGTGACAGTGACGGGCCACAGTCCACATACACTACCTCGGACCTAAGGGGGTTTTCCACGGTGATTGCCGGGCTAGTGGGTTCTGAAGAAGGGGCAGCTGGCAGAGATGGTGTCGGGGACTCTCCTGGGCTCGTCCATTCGCCCCTCGCTGCAGATGGGCTGGCTCGCACCTGCAAATGGATCGGATCTCCTTGCGTCGGTCCCGCAATACTTGGCTCCGAGAAAGAGATCAGATCTTCGTGGCTCAGTGTTCTTGACTCGCCAGAACGACTTTCGTTTGGCAGATCGCACTCGATGTCGTTGCAGACAGTTTCCGCATACGAGGTCAGGCCGTCAAGGTACTGCTGAAGGACGAAGTTCTGGCCGCGGGAGGTAGAGGGGATATCCCCACCGCCAATGATGGCCCGTAGTCTCATGACTTCGTCCATGAGCTCGGGGATCAAACTCGTGTCCTGTTTGATGTCGGTAACCTGGGCCCTGATTGCCGACGTGTCTTGCTTGACGGCTTTGGAGACTGCAAGAGACACCAAATCGACGACGAGACTGAGGGAAGCGCGGTGCGCCTCGAGCGACATGAGGAGGCCGTTGACCTCGGTCTTTCCAGAGACGACCCATTTCACCGGGCCTGACGTCCCCTTGTGGTTTTCGAGTACCGTGTCGACCTTCTCCATGACAGAAAAGCAGTTTTTGATGATGGCCAGGACCTGCGACTGAAGCGATGTGGGGATGATCTTATCGTCGCTCACGGCGGTGTCGTCCTTGATGAGCTCGAGTACCAGCTGGAGCTGGGTCAGCTCGCCGGTCAGGGCTGTCAAGTCGGAGCGCGCTGCCCGATAGCCGCGGACAAAGTCGGTCACTGCGAATGTCGTCTTGCCGATTCCACCCAGCAGCGCGAGACAGGCTGTTGAGATGGATAGGGGATCCATTGTTTGAGCTTGACGGTTGGCCGTCTGCTGGTCAGGGTGCGGTTGATGAGAGAGTGAAACGTCAGAATGCGAAGCGCCGGCGACATCCGTCCTTCAGAGCTGAAACTCAGCCACATTCGCTTCTGGGCAACGTCACGTGGGAACTCGCCGCCAATCGCATCATTGGAGGCCTCACAATCACTTAGGTCTTTTAATAGCGCACGGTTTCCTAGGAATTAAGTTTTACATTTTTTTGTATTTTCTTTTCTATTATTCTAACAACCTCACGGGCCTCGTCTGTGTTTACGCGATTGGAAAAGCCAATATCAAAACATTAAATAGCAGCTCGGTAAGGACTGGAAGGGGAGTCATGGGAAGGGTAGTTGGAAGCGGGTGAGTTACTTCCACTTACCCATGATTGCCATGAGAATCGCACCCATGAACAAATCCCCAAACATAAGGCTAAGACCTAGAGGGCTGCGGGGGCGATCAGTGTTGAACATGAAGTCTCTAGCAAGAACATCAACAAAGCTCACATAGAGCATGATGCCGGCAGAGATAGAGTCAAGCACACCCGAGGCGACTGAGGGATGAAAAGCATGGCGGTCGTAACCCTGAGCGATCCCAACAGTCATGGCGATGGGGGTAGCAAAGCTGTAGAAAAGGCACAGAACCCAAGGGATCCAAGCCCAAGCCATGCTCTTGGGGAGTTGGACGGTATGAAACCGAGCCCCAAGGCTGAGCCCCTCGAAGATGGTGAAGAAGACGAATGCAAAGTACATCATCGACCTCTCCGAAACAGTGCTCATGTTCAGTCCAATGACGACTGCGTGCATGATAACAGCAATCTCAAAGACCAGGAACGATGTGAGCTGAGCCCACAAAGCCCGAGTAGTCGATGAGACAGTGTACTGAGCCTTCTCAGCATCAGTTGGAGTAACAGCCTTAGCCCAGAGCTCAGTAGAAACCTCGAACATGAAGAAGAGCAGAGCCGAAGTCATGGCAATAGCCGGAGGCCAAGAGAACTCAGCCCAGCCATACGACATGCCGACACAGGTGTTCGGACCAATCGACTCGTAAGCCGAGTCCAGCAGGTGAACGAAAGCCGTGGCAATCAGAACACCGCCGCCAAAGTAGCGGAAGAAGTCATAAATATGACCGGGGATCTTAAAAGGGAACTTGGCCGGGGGAATTATGGGGAAGGCGAAGGACAGAGTAGACAGGATGATGAAGAAGAACATGGCAACAAACTGCACGACCTCATTTTGAGGAGTCGTGTCGACGTTCCGGTGCGAGTTCATGTAGCAGATAATGTCACGAACATTGTCCGTGTCCAAGTTGGCAATAGTCGGGACGGCCTGAGCCGCAGATCCTGACATCTTGAAAAACAAGGCCTCTGTCTGTGAATGAAAAGTGTAAACTATTCCCTAATGGTTCGAAAACTCTCGAGCGATGGAGAATAAGTCTAATTAAACTAGAACGAGTCGTCCTTTAAATACGAGGTTTGCCAGATTTCCTAACTAGACAGTTGTCAGAAAACAGGATCCTACGTAGAGAGAAGCATAAAGCCTTTCATTATGTAACAATTGTTGAGGCTAAAAGGGGCTTGGCGCATGGAGTTTTGCATGCTCTGGGGATAAAGAACTTTAAGAGTGGCGATATTTAGTTCAACGTTCTCCAAGAAAGAACCTTGACGCTTATTAGACCAACTTCCTTCAATATTGCTGTACTTCAAAGGAATCAGTAGTGTTGGAAATTTTGGCCATTTTATAACTTGTTCATCGTTGGGCCACGAAGAACTAGCCCCAATTATTTAGGACCTCTTGAAGCTACGTGTACAACAAAGAAGAATGGCATTAGACTGAGCTTAGAGGGGATAACGAACAAAGCCCTGTGGAAAGTAAACGTGGGGTTTGACAGGATAGGCTGAGCAAGCTCTAAAAGAGCTGAGTTAATTAGACCTCCGAGAATGCAAATTTCGCCACCGTATAGTCTAAGTAACCTCAACCCGATATGTGAAGAAGTCTTATCGAAATGGAAAATAAAGAATCTATAGAGCTAAAAGTCCGAAACCCAACGTTCAAGGTTATCACACTCCTCTTGATGCTCGTGCAAGCTTTAGACTTGCTCTCCTTCCTTTACTCAGACGGCTTATGCTCGGATTGCTCTCCATCTGCTGCTTTATCTCCCTCCTCTTTGTGGTCTTCCTGGCTATCCTTACCAGTATGCTCGGCTTGCTCTCCTTGCACGTCTCCCGCTCCCCGACATCCAACCTCCGTCTGCTGTTCGCTCTCTGCATCCCCCGACTCATCTGCCTTGTATTATTGCCGTCCTCTTTGTTCCATCTCCGCCTCTCGGACGTAGTATTCCAGCCACTCGGGATCGGCAACAACTCTGGCGAGCCCTATCCCTGTAGTTTCTGGGACGCCCCGCCAATATGGACGGTTTGGGTCCCGCTTAAGATGGTCGAAGAAATAGAACTGCAGCTGCAGCTTCTGCATCTCAGACACCAGCTCCTCTATCTCACCCTGGTTATCGGAGAGTCCCGCGGCGTCAAGCTCGTAGGTCAACTCATCCATGAGTTCCTCAGGATTATCAGCCTTAGAGGCGTGGCCGTGTCCCTGACGAGCTCGAAAGTCTTGTCGAGTCTGAAACCTTCGACTGAGGACCAGATATCAGATCTCTTCAGCTTGTGTACCAAGACGGCCGCGAGAATCTTCTTTGTCTCTTTCTTCCAAGCATCGTTAGCAGCAGGAGGAACGATGGTATCATCGGCGAGATTTAGAGGCACAGAGATAGTGAGCTCTACGGTGACACCTAAGGTGAGAGTCCTGCGGCAGACACAACCTTATTAGCTTATGTTTCAGAGGGGTTTAGGGGTTATTCATACTTAGAGGCGGATTTCTCGACCGCTGGTAGCTTCGTAGAGGATTCCTGATTGCTCATGCTAGTTTCTCGATATGCGTCTGTAGCCAACTCAGCTGCGTATGTTGTGAGGAGGGGTCGAAGCTCGAGTCTAGAAATAAGTCTAGGGTTTAATATGGAGGATAAACACCTGCTCCGAGATCATACTGCTTGCCTGATGGCGAAACAAGCTGTCGGCAGACATTTCACCCGTGGTCGTTTCCTGGTGCCCATGGCGTTTGTTGTTGGTGTTCTACAGGACCTAAATCAAGTCGCTAATGTCCCTTCGCGAGCATTGGCTTGGGGCCACGAAGTTAAAAAGGGGGTTTCTCCAGTTAATGATACGATAGTGGATACCGTGCAGCATTTCTGTGATTGGTAAAGCGCCAATCCTGCTGGCAGCCTGGTTGGCGTTCTTGCCCATCTGAACTCTGAGCTGGCAGGGGATTGACTGGCCATTGGCGCCACGGCGGCCCCACCACCCGATCACAAGCGGCAACCCCCCGTGATGCCGGGTAAATCGGCCTAAGAATCGGCCTACCTACGAGCGTTGGAGCGAGTGCACTGCGGCGCGCAGAAGGTAATAGTCGTATAGTACCTACCGCCATTCCACAACACACGTCACAAGTCCCATATCCCAAACTACTCCTTCCACCACTATCAAACTTGAAACACGGCGTCATCGTCAATGGCCACACTACAAGACCCCGAGACACCCGCCCGGCCGCCATCCGAGGGTGGCCCGCCACTGTACAGCGAGCAGCGCGACGACCCCGACGAGATTCTGCAACCCACAATCTTCATTCTGAATGACCGGTTCGTGCACGCCGAGACGGCCAACTCGACGCCATTATACGAGCTGTCGCGGCAGATCCACGCCCAGGGGGCCGCGACAACCATCATCGAGTTTGAGCGGCTCTCGTACCGCGTGCGCACGTCAGCCGACGGCACGCCCAGCGCCATCACGAAACGTAGCAAACAGCTGTACAATCTGACGCACCTGCAGCCGTGGCTGGTGCTGGACTTCCTGGGCAAGCTACACCCGACGACGCGCAAGGGCCTGGGCGAGGTCGGCATCCGCAAGAGCTCGTTCCCCCACACGGGCCACCGCGCCGTGCCCATCGTCCCCGACAGGAACGGCAGCAGCAGCGGCGGCAGCGGCAGGAGCAGTGCAGCGCCGGCCCACCTGTTCACCATCAAGGAAAAGCGCCACGGCCTGATCGAGTGGATTAATGTCGATGGCAACGTCGTTGCCACCCAGGACAGCAAGAGCGACGGCGGCCAGCACAAGCTGCTCGTAGCCGTGCCGCTGCCCCGCCGCACCCTCGACGGCCTCGTCGCGCTGTGGTGTCTCTGGCTGTGGCATCTGCACTCGGTGAACACGCGCGAGAAGCTCACCTGGAAGGAGGGTACGTGTCTCCATATTGGGCGTGCGTGATGGGAACTTGTCGAACTGACCTTTTGGCAGTCAAGCAAATATTGCAAAAACCGCATGGATTCAAGGGCGGCTTTTTATGATATGTGAACTTGTTTGGCCATTTTCAGCCTCTCATTTATACCTACCTACCTATCTAGGTAGTGACAATGGTAGGCCCGAGTGTGTGTGGCGCGATCGAGTATTGTAATTACAGGTATTCTAACATTAAATATTAGGTAGTAGCTTCTAAGGAATAAGAAGAATAACTAGAGGTCAAAGTTGCTGGAAATCTGGGAGTTTATGTACACTCCTACCGTCTACATAGTGGCCATTGCTCTTGTTTGCGGAAGGCGAGTACCAACATTTTTGCACGACGAAGGCCGTGGCCCTGATAGTGTTTTGGCTGCAGGTCATAACACCGCGGAGTGGGTTATTTCATTAATGAGCTTAAGGTTGTTGGCAGGTTGTGGCGCGGTAGTCAAGGCCTGAAACGACGAAAGGCCGCACGTGGAGATCAAGAGAAGTGTTTGAAGTCTGCTTTCGCAGTTCGGATCAAGAGCTGCGGCGCGCTTGTGACCCGTAATTAGGTTCACTTGAAATAACTTCCCTCGCCATCAGACCATGTAACAGCTGCCCAGCTAAGAAAACAAGAGATGAAATCCGTTCCTAGGAAGCACTTATACAAGCGTTATACCGGCGACTCCCCGCTCCGCTGTGAGCCTGCGCGAAGCTCCAAAACTATGTTCTCAATCACTATTTAGTTTGAACTACTCTATCGACGTGGGGTCTTCTTTCAACTTCATCTCACCCTTTCATTCCTCTCTTGAACTTCTCGAACAACTCTTACAGCATGATACCCAACTCTCAAAGCCGAATTCCCAACGGTACGTGCACTTTTAAGGCATAGGCTTGTACATGAGCAAATTAACATTACGCAAGCCTACCTAGATGGAACTTCAAATGGAAATCCGACCATTGATGAAGCGCGCCGTGTGCGACTATTTTGAGATCATATCCCCCCCAGCAGAAGGTGCCAAGATGCTTGAGGCATTTGAGGAAGTTGCCCTCCGAGAGTGTCGATATCTTCATGAAAGCTGTTCGACCCCAGCTCCAACGCCTCCACGATGCATGCCACATACTAATAAGTCTTACTGGCGTTTTTAATAGCCTACATTATTTTTCAACCCGCCTATGCTAACTTTTTAAACTACAAACGAGATCTATCAAATAGCCTACGTCATCTTTCTGAAGGTGTTTTTGAGTATCTAGACTAGGGCATAAATACACGCAGGTCCGTTCTGGGAAGATCTCTTGCTCGCAGCACACGTGCTCGACTTAGCTTCAATCTGTAGTACGTGTAATCCGAGATCACAACATATAGGGATTTAGATTATGAAAGCCATTGCTCCCGTTACGTGGGTCCGGTACGTTGAGCAAGGTTCTCATCTGTCCTTAAACTATGATTAGGGGATTCGAGAGGGAGTCTTAGTTATGATTGCAAGATAGATCTCGATAGACTGTAGGCATTAGACGATAGGGTTGAGTTTAACCGCTTGATAGAAATTCTCGAAGTTGACGGAAACTCTCGAACCTAATGATAGAAACTCTCGACGTAAATAGATACTCAAAGGGGATAGAGATTCCAAAGACGCCGATAGTCGTTAAGGTTACTGGTAGTAGTTACTGAGGAATATCGTCTCTAATAGTATAAGAAATCACCTTTCGCCTTACAAAGTATTTCTCTAATTAGATAGTCACCACCGCAAGGAGGTGGTACCTAGCTATCTATCGACTTTTGTGTCTGCTGGTGCACTGGTAGGTCGTTGCACCATGGTCAAGCTAGAGCTGGAAACCTCTTAAATCGTCTGAATGAAGACTTGTGACACGGTAAATATACCCCTGTCAAGGCGTAGTAGTGGGGCTCCCGAGCACCTGAGCCACATGCCCTTGTGCTCACAACACTGCCGTGCTCACTTTTACCCTGTACAGGGCACTCCCTGTGCTCTCTCTTTTGTATATAACTAGGTACTGGGTTCTTTCCTTTGTATTACCCTCAATCTACATCCTTTTCTCAGTGCAGTTCCCCAGCTCTATATTCTGTGTTTCAAGACTATGAGTGACTGGGGTTGTATCGTTGTATTTAATTTACGTCAGTCATGAGATTTTCGCCAAAAGGCTACAAGTCTACAGGTAACTAGGTAGGTACGTAACAGTTGGACTGGGCTGGCTTATTCAGGTTGCAATCACTTTACTTCCAGATACGAGCGCTGCCAGTCCGCTTATTGAAGTGGCGGGTACGCTTTCTCGACCATTCTTCTTCGCTACATCGCAGGACCCAAGGCTTCCGTCCGTTTGCTATGGTCCGTTTGCAGGCCCGAGTTGGCCATTTTCCATCCCACCAAAACGCCAAAAAGCCTACAACCCCTCTGCCAATTAGAGGGCTGAAAATGCATGAAAACACTAATTAATTGGTGTTTGGTCATTTTCCGCATTCTGTTGCTCAGACATCCACCATGCCTAGCAATCTCGTGAATTCATATACTGGCCCTGAATTATTTTATAGTAAATTACATCGAATTTGCAATCTGAAGGCACTTTTTCAAAATCGGTACGTGTTGGGTGTTAGGTAAAGGTTCGCCCGGGCTCAGCGACTCGTTCCTGAGCCCGTGCTGACCCCGCCAAAGTGCTCCGTATCAGAATACGAAATACAGTACTCAGTATTCCGTACAGTCGGCTGAGATTATCCCTGTAACTGCCAAGCGTCGATGACGCCTGTGGTCCGTGCGGGACGAGAATTATGGCTCGGGCGTGACTTCCCCAAATCCAACCCCAAACCTTGAGTTCCCCTCCGTTCGATCGGTTGGGGCAAGTCCTGGCCGATTCAGCACCATTCCATTCGCCCTTTCCCGCCGCCATTGAGAACTCTGCCATCATTTCGACACCGAACTCTAACTCGCCAAGCCCGCATCACGTATTCAACCTTGTCTACCGTTGCCAGTGTCGGGTGTGACCAGAATGCCGCGCAAGGCCATGCCCAAGGCCGCGGCGGGGGTGCGGCTGCCCAGCCTGCCGCCCGAGATCTGGCACATGGTTTGCTCGTACCTCGACACGGCCGACGTACCCAGCTTTCGCCAGACGTGTCAGGGCTTTGCCCACCTCGGCCAGCCCTTTGCCCTCCCCGAGATCGTCCTCTACCTCCACCAGAGCGACTTCAAGAATCTCCGCGTTCTTGCTGACCACCCCGTCAAGTCCAAATACGTCCGGTCGCTCATCTTCGTCCCCCACACGCTCCCAGACCCCAAGCTCACCTTCGACCAATTTGTCCGAAAATACCACCACCGAGAGAAGATAAACATGTTCACCAACACGGCCAGCCGCTATGGCGGCCACAGCACCCGCCCTTTCAACCGCCGCCAGCTGCGCGAATACTACGCCGCCTACGAAGATGCTCTCCGACAACAGACCGAGATCCTGCAGCAACACCTCGACTTCGCTTGCCTCGCCGATGTACTGCCCAAGCTTACGAATCTCAGAAAGATTATGGTCTCCGTTGGGAACTGGCATCGTGAGAGACTCCCGGATTCGGCGAGCGATCCCTTTAACGGCACCATGCAAAGGCCATTCAGCTATCTACAACCCTCGGGCTACCGCGCAATGGTTGCTGTCGTCGACGGCCTCAAGGGCTGTGAGTCGAAGCTGTCTTCGTTTGAGGGCGGTACCTTTAGCTGGAAGTTCGTCGAGCAATTGCCCCCGCCCGACCTATTCTCCTCCCTGACCAACCTTGCCTTCGACTTTGAGGTGCACGAATTAGACCCCGACCCCAACTTCTACGTTCCCGATACTGGCGTTCCTGAATGCCGCGCCCTCCTGGCGCGTGGAGGCTTACGCGACTTTCTGGCCGGCCTGCCCTGCCTCGAGTCTCTGTCGATCAGCTTCATGTTAAATGCCGACACTATGGACATTGACTACCCCGCGAGACTGGAGGACATCATCAAGGCCGACCATCGCTGGCCTCGCCTCAGGTCACTCAGCCTCGGTGACATTGAAGTCAAAACCCAAGAGATCATCGACACGTTGACTCTGCACCAGGACACGCTGCGGCGACTCGAGTTGCACGACATTCGGTTGTCGACCTCTTGGCTTACATTTCTCCCTGAAGTCTCGGAGCTTCTAGAGCTTGACGAAGCCTCTATCTGGGGGGATATCTACGGGGCCAGACAACCCGTGCTGGGGCCGGGGCTGGTCTGGGTTGAGCATTGGGACATGGGAGAGCCGCACCTGTGGCCAGACGACTCTTTCCGGACCGACCTGGGCGCCTATCTCGTCAACGGGGGTACGTGCCCCCTCAACCACCACAACCAGGGCACGAGACTGTCGCCAGGCTACGACCCATTCTCCCTTGGCCTTGCTTCGTTGCTCGGGCTAGGGAACCTGTTTTAAGCCCGACGAACGGACGTTGCTGGAGCTATGAGCTAGACCTTCGGGGTAGAGACGCAAGTGCATTTCTAGCATGTGCTTTTTTGTTTAAACACAGATCATTCGATCTCCACCAGCTTCTAAGTTTGGCGGGGCACCAATTCGCGTATCATACATTGGCTTCGGCTTATTGGCTCTTTGATAGCGAAGGCTGTCTTGGGGGATACATTGGCTGGATTGCTGGAAGGGTCCAACACTCCTTCCTGCACGTAGATTAATATTGCTTGTCAGAGTCTACTTAGACGTTAGGTACTCGTGTCGTGCCTGATCGCTCCTAGATGTGCTTGGTCTCGCCCTTGCCTGTCTTAACTGCCCTTTCCAGATGTGCCCCCTATGTCCGGTCCTGATCGACCCGGACGCCAAACTGAACAAGGGCATCCTGCACCATTGCCTCGACATCATAGTTCCAGACCTTATAGAATCTCTTGGTGATCTCGTGGCCAAACTTGGCCCCGTCGCTGCCAACAGCCGGATTCTGCCACTGGAAAAGGTCGCATGCCGCGCGTGTCGACTGCACCACATCCTGCGTGCGCTCATATCTCGCGTCGTTGTATGTCGCCAGCGCGGCCTTGACAAGCACGGTCTTGGGCTCGGCAACGGTGCCGGTACCACCGGCCGCCAATCTTCTGTCGACGGCAGCCAGAAGCTCGGATAGCACAAGCGCGTCCTCGATGCCCATCCCGCCTCCAGCGCCAAGATGCGGGCCCGCGGCGTGCGCCGCATCGCCCGCCACGCACACGCAGTCTCGCACGTACGTCGGCGCCGGGTGCTCGGCCATGTCGAACACGGCCCACTTGTCCATCTCGTCGGGCAGCAGGTCCACAATCCTGCGCACCGTGCCGTGCCAGCCCGCAAACGCCGCCACCGCCTCCTGCTTGTTGCCGCTCGCCGTGTGCCGCTTGCTCTGCTCGCCGCCGCTCTCGGCCGGCGGCGACCAAGCCTCCGCGTCCGACAGCACCGCCAGAACGTTGAGCACCGTGTTGTTGCCCACCGGGTACGTGATGACGTGCGCCCCCGGCCCGTTGTACATGAATCGCGTCCCCGCCCGGTAGCTCCCGATGGCCGCCACCGCCCGCTCCATGGGCACCAGCGCGCGGAAACAGAACTTGTGCGTGTAGTTGGCGCGCGCCGCCGCAGAGCTCTTGGGCAGCACCAGCTGCCGGATCTGCGAGTGGATGCCGTCGCACCCGACCACCACGTCGGCCGTCGCGGACGTGCCGTCGCGGAACCGCAGCACGAGCGGCGTGCCGTCACCGTCAGAGATGGCCTCGATCTCCTTGCCGAACTCGACGCGTGCCGGCGGCAGCTGCTTGGCCCACTCCTCGAGGATGTCGGAGCGGCGGCACCCGCGGAAGCCGTCGCGGCCGACGTGCAGCCGGAACACGACGGCGTCGCTGCCGTGCCCGTCCACCCACTGGAAGTAGTCCTCCATGTTGGGGTTCGCCACGCGGTCGTACGCCGCCGCTACCCCCCCGCTGAGCACCCCCATCGCCCGCTCCGCGTTCGGGCTGAACCCGATCCCCGCCCCGATCTCCCGGAACCCCCGCGACCGCTCGTAGATGGTGAAGGATACCCCGCGCTCTTGCAGGCCGAGTGCTAGGTTGACGCCCGTGATGCCACCGCCAACGATGGCGACGTGCAGCCCGCTGCTGCTGCTGCTGCTGCTGCTGCTGCTGCTGCTGCTGCTGCTGCCGGCTGGCGCGGCGTCGCTGGAGGGGGTCAATGCGGAGGGCATTTTCTTGGACTTTTCCTTTCTTGTAGACTTCGTTATGATGTACTGAATTAAACCACTTCACTGTCTAGCTGGAGTTTTGAAGATTGGAGTTTAAGATTCTCTTCTCGTCAAGCTGTGGTGCAGTTTGGTGTAGTGCAGTCCCAAGCCGGGTCCCGACGCCTCCCGTCGGGTAGCAGTCCGGATAGATTTCTATCGTGGTACCACCAGGCTCACTTGTGAAACAAGAATGCAGGAGGGAGATCAGTGAGCACGAAATACCTACAACCTGGGCCGAGTGGTCCCGGGTAAAACCGCCGACTTTGCTCTTCCGGTCTTGGGGTGGGGTTTCCCCCTTTCGGACCCCCGACGGGTGTGCGACGGTGAACTTGTCCGGCGCGCCACTCGCTCTTTATGCCGTTACTGAGTATTAGTGCTACGCGGCTTGTTGTCGCCAGTGGCTGACCGGGCAGGTCTATCTTGTTCTCCCTCTCAGGTTGAGAGTCTCAGCCTGTTTGTCTTGCACTTTTCGTTGCAGATTGTGCATTTCACGTTCGAGTTCTCACCCACACTTCCATACCTCAAGACGGTTCCACAACCCACCCCCATCGTCGCTGTTATACGCCGAGTATGACAAGAGCCGAAACTCCCGCTGCCACGAGCAAGGGCAAGGTGCTGCTGACTGGTGAGTGGCGGTTGAGAGTGTGAGTCGCATCGCGAAGCTGACGACAGGCACCCGGCTGTCAGGTGGCACGGGCTTCATTGCCTCGCATGTCCTCGACTCCTTGATCGACCACGGGTATGTGTCTACAACGGCAGGCTAGCTGGGTGGTTGTGCTGATGATTTTCGGGCAGCTACGATGTTGTAGTGACCGTCCGGTCCGAGGAGAAAGGACGGCGAATCGAGAAATCAATCGATAATGCGCTGGGCGTGCAGGTGTCGTTTGTCGTCGTCGAAAATATTTCCGACGATGGCGCGTTTGACGAGGTAACCTTCCGCCGGAACGGCCAAACCACTCGCAGTTCTGGGTTAATATGGCCCACAGGCTGTCCAAGCAGACCCGCCGTTTGACTACGTCGTCCACACGGCCTCCCCGTACCAGCTGCAATGGGAGGACCCTGTCCGTGAATGTCTCGACCCGGCCATCAAGGGCACCACGGGCATTCTGAAGTCGATCAAGGCCTTTGCGCCGAGCGTCAAGCGCGTCGTCATCACGTCGTCCTCGGCCGCCATTCTGAGCCCGCCAAATCATCGCCCCGTCTACGACGAGACGTGCTGGAGCGACTCGACCATGGAGCAGGCCAAGGACCCCCGGCAGACCTACCGAGTCGGCAAGGTATGCAGTCGTCTATCCGCCCTACAAACCGGACGACCATGCTAAACTTTTGAATAACAACTTAGAAATTCGCCGAAAAAGCCGCGTGGGACTTTGTCGCCAACGAGCAGCCGGGCTTCGACCTGGCGACCATCAACAACACGTACACGTTCGGGCCGGTGCCGCGCAGCCTGCCGCACCTCAACGCCGTCAACACGTCCAACCAGCGGATCCGCGACCTGGTCGAGGGCCGCATGCGCGCCGGCATCGCGCCCACGGCCCCCGTCTTCACCTTTGTCGACGTGCGCGACGTCGCCCTCGCCCACGTGCGCGCCATGACCGTCCCGCTTGCCGCCCCGGGCTCGCGCTTCTACGTCGTCGGCGGCTACTTCTCGAACCCGCGGATTTGCGGTATCATTCGCGCTGCGCGCCCCGAGCTCGCGGCCACCTGTCTGCCGCCGCCCGAGGCGGACGCGCAGGATGATTTCCCGAGCGACCACTGGGCGTTTGACAACTCGCGCTCGCGAGACGTGCTGGGACTGCAGTATACCAGTCTTGAGAAGAGCGTTGTGGACACGGTCGAGTCGATGTTGCGGCTTGGGAGCGCGGCGGGGAAGGCATGATGGGCTGGTATCTTGCGTCACATTGTAGGTGAAAATGAAGCTACATATCAGTTCCATATAGAAGTGAAAATCCTTTTTGTTGCCTTTAGTGATTAACTCCCCGTGATTACACGCGTCCAGGCATATATCTCATTCTATCCGACTTCTTGAACACCAAACACGAGAAAAAGACGCGACCAAACATTACCGGACGGGTACCTAACAGATTTATCAAACCAAAGACCGCTTGAAAAACCGACCCACCTTGGACTCCTTCTTGGGCCGCTCAACCTCCGGGGATGTGGGCCGGCCATACTGCACCGACGGCCCTGCCCTCGAGCCGCTGCTCTGCTGCTGCTGCTGCGCAAAATACGGCCCGCCATTCACATCACTAGCCTCATGTACTCCGGTAGACACAGGCTGAGACCCTGACTCGTGTCGCCTACCACCATTTCTTGTCCGAACAGTCCCGAACGGCTGCGGGCCGTCGACAGCCGCATCCTCGTCTCCTGGGAACTGTCCCGGCATGTTGAACCCCTGGCCCCTGCTGCTGCCGCTGCCGCTGCCGCTGCCGCGCGGGAGGTAGATGTCCTGCGCCGTGTACGCCCAGTCATCGGGCGTGGCGGGCGGGTCTTGCAGTTGCACGGGTTTCCTGGTGGTGGTATCATCAGGAACGGGATCTTCGGGGATCGTCTGCTGCACGGCCGTTGGCGTCAGCGGCATGTTCAAGTTGTTGGTGGTGCTGCTGCGCCGGTGACGGGGTGACGAAGGTTGGCCGCCTGTGCTTGTGCGTGTCGGGGAGTTCTGTGGCTCCACCTGCGAGCCGAGGGAGGCGTGGCTTCGCTTTCTGGCTTGGTCTAGGTCCCGTTGAATCTGACGCTGCTGCTGTTGCTGCAAGGCTCGCTGCTTCTGCTCCTCGAGAGCTTCGACTTGCAGTCTTGCCAGCTCTCGCCGGTTGCGCTCTTCTATGCGCTCGCGTATCTCCTGCTCTGCTTGTTGTTCCTGTTGCCACTGTTGGCTGTGCTGTCTCTGCGCTTCGCGCTGCTTCTCGCGTTGTTGCTGCTTGTCCAGCGCGTGCTGCTCGAGCTGGCGCTGCTGTTCTTCCCGGAGTCGGGCCTCGGCCTCGCGCCGCTGCTGTTTATCCTGCTGCCGTTGCCGGTCCTCTTGTTGGCGTTTCAAATCTTGGCGTATCATGTCTTGTCTCTCTTCCTCCTCGCGATCTCGTTTCTCTTGTTCGCGCTGGGCTTCCAGTTTCTTCCTTGCCTCGTCCATTTCCCGCTGGTGTTGCTCGAGCGTACGCTGGTGCTCCTCTCGCAAACGTCGCTCTGCCTCGCGAACGTGTTCTCGCTCCTCTTGCTCTTTGCGTTGGCGCTGCTCTTCTTCTAGCTTCTTCTGCTCTTGGATCCGCTGCTGGCGTTCGAGCTGACGCCGATTCTCCTCATCCAATAGCCGCTTGGCTTCAACTCGGTCTCTTTCTTCCTTCTCTTGCCTTTGGCGTTGCTCTTGACGCCGACGCTCTCGCTCCCGACTTTGGGTCTCCTCAAGCTTTCGCAGCTGTTCCAGTCTCTCCTCTGCTTCACGCTGGCGTCGCTCTGCAAGCTGCCGCTCTCCTTCTCTTTGCTGGCGCCTCTGCAGTTCCGAATCGACTTCGTCGTCACTCGCTTGCGCGGGCTGCGAGTCTTCACTACTGCTAGGGGAGAGGGTCACTGGAATGTTCTCCTAGTTCAAACGGTCACTGGTGCACTCCTCGTGACCCCTGTATTTGGGAACTCACAGTTCTGTGCCCGTTGGGCACCTCGTAGTCGTCGCCGCCGGATGCGGCACCGGCGTCAGCGTCACGGCTGACCCCGACCTCGTATCCCTGAGTCAGACATGTTAGTTGACTTGTTACTTTGCATGGTAGCAGTGTTGGTGTAATTAGATCAGAGGATTCACATACCACTTGCAGGTCCTTTTTGCGTCTCAAGATCTTGTTACAGACGTCTCTCGCGTCCTCGATCCGTTTCTTCTCTTCTTCGAGCCTTTTTCTTTCCTCTTGAGCCTCCTTACTCACGGCGGTGATGTCATCAATCTTCTTCTCCTCCATCTGGGCAACCTCGGTTGGGTCAAAGATGCGGAGCATGCCACGGAGGAGATGTCTCTCTGCAACTTGGTAGATGACGTTTCGGATAAAGACGCTCTCGGCAATCTAGCAAGCCGCGTTGGGGTCGCCGTCAGTAAAGTGAACATGGCAGCAAGAAGCGGTTGTGTAGGTAGGTAGGTACCTTGTAGTAGGCAAGCATCTGCTCAACGACCCTTTCGGCTTCGGTCATGGGTCGTGCAATCCCGTCTTCGCTCTGGTACGTTTTGACTGCGTCGTCGAGGCAGGTCAGATATTCGGGGTCAAATGGTTGGATCTCGTATCGCTCCTTGTTGAGCTGATGGAGCTCAACTTTCGCTGCGCTAAGAATAGCGGCGATCTTCTCCTTGAGAAACTGCTCTTCGAGAGGCGAGCGCATAGTCGGCGGCCAGACATACTCGGTCACCTCGCCCAGGAACTCCTGGCAGGCGGCCGCGACCTTCCACTGGTACTCCTGAGCGCGGACCGGCCAGTCCCGCGAGTGCTGCCGAAACACCATGTACGGTGCTCGTGTATTGGAGTCCCCTGGGAGCTGCGTGCCTATGATCTGCGGCAGCAGGGGTTCGACCTCCTTCTTGGCAAACTTGCGTTTCGCCTTGGCATCAGGCTTGCCGTCCTTTCCGGTGACGAACCTCTGTTGGAGGCCAAACTGGCGGAATTGTCGTTCGAACTCATTACTCTCAGCCACCACCCTGGCACGGAGGTTCCTTGGCGGGATGCCTCTCGGGTCTCGCTCATCCTTGAAGAAGCGCTCGTCTGGAGGGTTTGTGTAATGTCCCTTGGCGGCCTCGAGGACAAGCTGGTTGGACAGCCCGAAGAGCCGAGCGAGCTCAATGAGTTTATCTCTCGGCTTGGTGAGAACTTTGCCAAGGGCCTTGAGCTGAGCTTCGTTCTTATCTTCGGCTTCTTGGATGCTCCGTTGAATGGCTGGGATCTCACGGACAACAGCCCTCTGGAGTTCCAGGCTGAGCCGCGCCCTCAGGGTATCGGCGCCACGCATGCTGGCTGGGAGGGCGGATGCCCACTTTCCAGCCCAGAAGCTGGCTTCGTGGCGAATTCTCTCGTCCATGGTGGGGTTGCTCTTGAAATCCGGGTTGAGGAGGACATGCCAGCCGAGCTTGAAGTGGTACTTTGTGTTAGTGTCCTGCTTGGTAATGAGGTCAATGTATTCGTCGGTCAAGCCCTCACGGTCCGCCATGTCAGGCTTCGTCAATATGCCAATGGTGCGGCTTCCCACGCCCAGTGCGACAACCTTGTCCAGGATTTGAGCCTGGACAAACTGGTAGGCCCCGCTGACGACGGCGAGGATGACTGTTGCTGGATTTTTCATGTAGACCTCCGAGAGAGCCTCGATCATCTGGATATCTTCTTTCGTCTGCTGTTCGTTGGCGTTCAAGACAAGGCCAGGCAAATCGACAAGAGTCAGGAGCGGCAAGTCGGGCCCCGACTTTTCAATCACCAGCTTGTCTTTGAAGGCAAAAGTGGAGCGATTTTGGCTCACGATGAGCTTGGATGCCGCCTCCATGCATTCTCTGATCCTTTCGGGCGTCTCCTGGATCTCTCTCGCGAACTGTTGTAGCTCCTGGTTCTCCTTGTCGCTCCGACGCCGGCTTTCGTCGGGGACGATCCACACCCTGACGCGTGGAGCTGGGCTGTTGCGCCGCAGTCGGATTTCGGTGGCGTATCTGGTGCATGCTTTTTGGTGGCGAGCGAAATGAATGCCAGTGAGCGAGGTGAGGGCTGAACTCTTGCCCGAGGACTGGTCGCCAACGACGATAATCTGCGGGAGAATTTCGCCACCAATTTGGGCAAACTGGACCTTGTCGAGGAGGTCAAGGAGCTCGCTCTGGTCTTTGCCCAAGCCGCTGAGGTTGAAGACGCTGCCAGAGGACAAGGGGGGGTCGGAACTATGGCATGTCAGTGATTTCGGAGCCTAGTAAAGTGCATCTGGAGTAGCTTCATGGTACATACAGAGAGCCCATGTTTGGTCGAGGTCACAAAACAGAGCTAAGAGACGTTTGTTGATGTCTCGGGCGTGGTTCGAGGAACCCAAAAGCCTGGGAGTGGAGTGCTCCCGTATTCACTGCGTCTGCTTTTGCTGTCCGAGCCATTTTCTCTTTAAATCCCTTGGGCCTTCAGAAGTCACTGTTCCAGCTCTGGGCGGTCTAGACTCGTCGACTCGCAGCCTTGCGGGCTACCACGGGGAGCTGCCAAGGCGGTGTCACACCACAGCATGCACAGCCTCCACCAGAACAATAGCTCTTGGACGGGACCGACCCAGCCTGACACCGCATTGCTTGTTTGGGAAATGCCAAGCCTAGCTGTATCAGTGAACTGCAACCACCACCTACCTACTTTGGAGCAATAAGAAGCAGTGAATGCAGCCTCTTGTCTAGGCAACATGAGAAAACATTCACGACGACGCGGCCACCTTCACATCATTAATTCGTCATTCAGCTCGAACTTGGAGAATGGGTTGAAGGACAAAGCATCAAGAAGAGTTCTGCCTGCAGCACGACGAAATATTGGCTCACGCAGCCAATGGAAACATGCACAGGTAGGTATTGAGAGATAACGCATGGCCAGTCTGCCCCGGGCAGCTCAGGACCTGGAGGCGCGAATTCCACCTCGGCGCCGACTAACAGCGGCAGTCTGCCTCGGGAGGCTCAACAGCGGGCTCCGGCCCAGACTCATCGGATATCGAACCAACACTCAGCCCAACCAACTCCAAGACCAGCAGCGAGCCAGCCCAGCCGAAAAAAATGAGACAAATCTGCATGCATGCCAAGACACACTCGAGCGGTCCAGCCTTCACCAACAACCACAAAGCCCATCAGCCACCAGCCACGCACAGTGGCAAATCAAATCACCATTATTCGCTGCGAGCCAGCCCAGCCGAAAACGGAGGCGATTTTGCAAGACAACCTGAAATCAAGCTGCAGGCCGATACATGAGCGACAATGCAAGCTAGCTTACGGCACCGCACAATCACTCCAGTGGTCCAGCCTCTGCCATCAACCCAAAGCCTACCAGCCACCACCCACGCCCGGTGGCAAATCACACCACTACATTAGCCAAGACCAGCAGCGAGCCGGTCCAGCCGAAAAAGGGGACAGTATGCAAGCCAACAAGCTGAAAGCAGGCTGCAACAAACCCCAAGCCCCTATCCAATCAACACAACCCACGTACAGTCACAAATCACATCACGAACATCCTCAAAACCACCACCCCCCACCAGCCAGAGGGCCAATGGAAGTGCGGGCGAGGGAATGGGCCTTCTGACCCCCAGCACACAGCATCGTGCTCCAATCAGACTGGCGCATGCATTGGTGTTGCAGGCGATGACCTCAGTCCGAGTCAAGTCAATACAGCGGCAGCGACCCCTCCGTCTCCGCAAACGCCTGCTCGAGAATCCTCAACCCCTCATCAATCTCCGCCGGCTGGATCGTAATCGGCGGCGCGATGCGGAACGCACCCCCAAAACTCGGGTGCGAGCTGAGATTCGCCCACAAACCCAACTTGTACGCGCGGTCGGCGATGCGCGATGCCAGCTCGAGCGCCGGCTGTTTCGTCGTGCGGTCGGCGACGATCTCGATTCCCGCCATCAGGCCGCGGCCGCGCACGTCGCCGACGCAGCCGTAGCGCGCCTTGAGGGCCATCAGCCCGGCCTGCAATTGTTTGCCGCTGGCGCGGGACTGTGCGACCAGGTTGTCGCGCACGACGATCTCGAGGACCTTTGCGCCGACGGCAGCCGGCAGCGGGTCGTTGACGTGCGTGGTGAAGAAGTTGAAGTCGCGCTGGGTGCAGACCGCTTCGATTTCCGCGCTGGTGACGACGGCGCTGAGCGGCAGGCCGTTGCCGAGGGTTTTGCTGAGGGTCAGGATGTCGGGGACGGCGCCGCCAAAGTCGGGCGAGTTGACGGCGACCAGCTCGCCGCAGCGGCCGATGCCCGTCTGCGCCTCGTCGACGATCAGCAGCATGCCGCGGCGCGCGCAGTGGCGCTTGAGCGCCGCCAGGTAGCCCGTCGGCAGCACGTGCATGCCGGCCGACGACTGGATGCACTCGACGATGCACGCCGCCAGGCTGCCGCAGGACGCCGTGTCGATGAGCTGCCACCCGTAGTCGAGCTCGGCCTCCCAGTCGTACGCGTCGAGGCCCGTCGCCGGGTCCGTCTTGCGGAACGGGCTGCGGTACGCGTTGGGCGCCGGCAGCATGAACATGCCGGGCATGGTGGGGCCCTGGCCGGCGCGGCCGTGGTGGTACTGCGCGCCGAGGGCCTGCGCCGTGCAGCCGTGCCACGAGCCGCCGACGCCGACGATCTCGAAGCGGCCGGTGTAGACTTTGGCCATCTTGATAGCGGCCTCGTTGCTCTCGCCGCCCGTGGAGAGGAAGAAGACCTTGTCGAGGCCCGGCGGGAGGAGTGTGCACAGACGCTCGGCGAGGTCGAGCACGGGCGGCGAGACCATGCCGCTGAAGAGGTGGTCGAGCTTGGCGGCGTGGGCGGCGATGGTGGCGACGATCTCGGGGTGGCCGTGCCCGAGCAAGCACGACATCTGGCCCGAAGTCCAGTCCAACACGCGCCGCCCCTCGGCCGTGTACACGTAGATGCCCTTGGCGCCGACGATGATGTCGCTGTGGAAGGCCGTGCCGTATCTGGCGAGATACCGCGACGTCTTCTTGAGGAGCTCGCCCTGGTTGACGGCGGGGTAGAGGCTCATGGCCGAGGCGGCGTCGGCGTCGGCATCTTTTACCGTCCCACTGCTGTGCTCGTGCTTCACGTTTGCAGCCGCCATTTGGGACGATGGGAGGCGCACCGGAAGGGGTTGTCAGTCTGTCTCGGGGTAATGAATTAGGGGCAAGCCATGAGAAACAGAAGATGCACGGATGGCTGTCGAGACAGGTGTTCTGCTGGGCTACCCCGCGACGTTATATCCGATGGAGAGGTGGTGCGTTGCATGCATGCATGCGTCGAATTCGAAGCACCTCTGCTGCAACCTTGCTTGGGCTTGCTCGGGCCAACAACCAACGCCGAAGGCTAGTGCATGGCTACGGCACATGCGCACATCTATTTTGGAAATAGACAATCGCGTATCCCATCTGCATTTGAACTCTCCGTCGGCAAGTGTCGACTGGGCCGCTTCCCACACGGACTTTGGCAGGCATGCTGTGTTGGCAAGTAAGCAGGGTTGATTAGGTCGGGGTGGAAACCGGAAGCAAGAAAGGGGCAAAGCTGGGGGGCATTTCATAGATTTGGGTCCCAGGGTTAGGGTTCCCTCACAGACAACCACTCATTCTGTCTCCTTTTCATAAATAATTACCAGACTTCAATACAGCGCACTCCATCAAGACTCAAGACCCAAAAACGTTTTCAATATCCAACGTAGACTATCAAAAAGATGCGTGGGCTGTATTAAAACCCTACGACGTTTCAGAAGCTTAGGAATAGTATTAAAAGCCATAAAAGGTTTAGAAATACCTACTCAAGCCTTTTGTCTACTAATTTAAACTATCTAACGGCTGTCTTAAGCTAGTAGTTAACATAAGAGAATGTATTCAGGCCTTCAAGAAGGTAGAGTACTGATCATGCTGGGGGGCTCCATCTAATAGAGTGCGAAGCAACAGACGCCTGTTTTTTCTGCTGGTGTAACAGCACCCTGTTGCACATCATGGCGATGCGATGCGATGCGATACGATGCGATGCGATGCGCAGCCCGAGATCACGCCTCTGGCCCAGCTGGATTGGCAGATTTGTTTCGTTTCAGGAACCCCGTGCTCGCAACTCCCCATGACGACCAAGTTTGCTTGTTTCAACCGCCTCGCACCTGTTCAGGCGCTCTCGTGCCAGGCGCCTCTCAGTCGTCCGCTGGAGAACGAGAGATTATAAAACCCTCTGGGACTCTGGGGGGTTTAATACGGCCCACGTATGCCTTTGACTGTTTACGTAGGCTTTTAAAAATGTCTTCGGGGTTTAAATCTTGGTGGAGTACGCGACCGCAACCAAAACCAATTGAGCAGCGCTTTCCACCACCCACAGAATACCCAACATCAGCGCTGTCGGTCCCCACACTCAGGTAACACGCTCCACGTAGACTCAGCTTTCAATGGATGCAGGGACGCGGAGTGGACTAACTGTATTCTCCAGGATGTCGAACGGAAACCCGCAGGCTGCTGGATACCCTCAGGCTGTTGCACAACTCCAGGCTACTAGAACGAGCGAGAATCTTGGCTGGTTCCCGTGGATGCAAGAAGATTTCGGCAAATGGATCCGCAAGGACCTCCCCAACAACCTCGCGGAGGTCTACAATTATAACTTCAACCAAGGGCGCGCGCAAGCCCAGGCGGACGAATGGCTCGTGCAAACCGAGGCGCCGGTGTTTTGCTGCGAGGTTCTCGATGCCCAGACCTGGACCAGAAAACACCCCAAACTCAAGCAGCGCAGCCACAAGGGCATGATGCAGCTCGAAAAGGATTTCAGGAGCGATGTTAGGGACCTCGTGCAGGTCATCGTCTTGCATCTGCGGGTGCTGGTAGCCATGAACAAAAATCCAGACGCCTTCAAGCCGGACATGAACCTGACGGACAGCGCCGCTACCCTAGACAAGCTATACAAGGAAGCAGTGGAAAAGAAGGGAAAGGGGGAAAAAGAAACAGCGTTGCTGGCTATCACGGCCGCAGCCGTTGGAGAATTCTCAAAGCTTGATGGGCCAGAAGTGCCCTCCTTTACCTGGATCACAGACAGCGCCAAGATGAAGGTGGCCAAGGCGAAGCTGGCCAAGAGGCTTTGGGCCAGCATTGGCCGTAATAGCTCGCCGATCAGTGCGGACATTCTCAAGAAGGTGGTGGGAAAATAGGGTTTGAGTCTTGGTGGACTTGGTTGCCTATTGATTAGGCTTTTGGCAAGCTCGGGTGCATGGCTGAATATCTGAAAAGGGCATTATCAAACCGATCTATGGACTGGAGAAGCTTCCGCTGGGTATTGACTTTTTTTTTCGCGACCAACTTTAATCTATATATCGCATAGACTGGAGAAAGGGATTAGAACTACAGAACTCGCTCCTCAATAGAGATTACGAATAAACAGTAAATAAAAGCTTTAGAGCGTGCGCGGAAAACCATGTGCGGTACGCTATCACAACCTCTAGTTAATCTCCACCAACGATGCCTAACGATTTAACGGGGCAAGTATCCAGACGCGCTCCGCGCCATCACTACCACACAGTTCGCATATTCGAGATATTCTTTGCATAACTTGTAAATTTACATTACGAGCTGTATAAAGCTGTTTGGTTCCAACTATTACTCGGACCGACTTGTCTACCAACTCATTACATATTGACTTTAGATATCTTTTGAAACGCGAAACCAGCAGCAAACTCCCTGAAAAACGCCTTCAGTACTACCTAAGTACCCAAGCCTAACGCGGCTTGGACGACTGGGCCGTCACAATAGCTAACAATGCAAGTGGATGAGAGAGGTCGACGAAAGATCCAACCAGGAAGGACAAAAAGAAAAAGAAAAGGGTATCTCAACGCATATGCTCCTCTCCCATCTCGTTCACGTTTCGTTAAAGCTCCCTTCATCACGCACTCCGTCACTGACCCTTCCACTCCATAATCTCCCTGGTGCTGGGCAAGAACAAGCTTGGACCATTCTTCTTGCTGTTGATCGCGTCCAGACGATCCAGCGAGACGGTGTACTCGCCTCGCTTCTTGATCAAGAAGGCGAGTGCAAGCGTTGGGTGCACACTGTTGTTGTTGTTCTTCTTTGGCTTCCTCTTTCTGCTCTTCTTGTCGTCTCCAGCGTCATTGCCACCTGTCTGTGCACTCATCCTTACATCCGATTCGTGGTGGAAAAGTGCCCTGGACACGACCGACGCCAGCTGTCTTGCATCGGCTTCGGGAATTTCGTTGGGCCTCTCTGGGCTGCGAGGCGTCACCTCAGCAAAAAGCGTGAGGAGGTGCTTGGCGAGGTTGCGGCTTGCCAAGGGCAGGCGGTTCAGGGCCTCGGTCCAAAAGTCCAGCCCCGTCTCCACTCGAGGGCACGGGGGCTCGATGGCACCGGCTTGTCTCGCGAGCAACACCCACGACCTGACCACTGAGGGAGGGATGAGCGGCTTCGGTAACTCCTCAAGGTAGAGCAATATCAGCCGAGCTGCGTCGTAGACGGTGTAATCTGTGCTAGAGAGGTCGAATGACTCCCCATAAGACGGAGCCGAACTGAAGATATCCTTGAGCTGGGCAACATTAAAGGCATTGCCCGGGCCCGAGAACAGGTTGGGGTTGGTGTAGCCTGCAACGAGTGTTAGCAAACCACATGTTAGTAGGGGGATAGGGGCGGGAAGCCTGCGACAACATACCTGACTTGCGAATGAATTCGCAACATTTGTAAATGCAGATCGGGAATGTTCTGTACGAAGTGCTTTGTCCCCTGTGCGAGATTCTGGTCTTCATGGGTGCTACGCGAATGCTCGAGTTCAAGTCCACGCCAAAGACAGGTTTTGCCTGACCGTTCTGGCCATGCATCGGCGGGTAGGATACGGTCCTCCTGATACTTTCCATGTCCCCAGGGCCAGATGATGAAGAGGACGACGGCGGCGGTCGACGCGAAAATAAGCTTTCGTCAAAACCCCTGTCTCTGGGTGGGGCGACGAGTTCATGAGGAGTGAGTGACCGCTTCTCGATGAAGTCTTCTTCTGGGATCGTTCGACTGCCCAGTCGGCCCGCGCTACGGAGGCGAGAAAACAAGTTGACTGATCGCCGAGACGCCGACTTGGTTGTAACCCGCCATTCGCCCGAGCTGCGACCGCTGGAGGTGATCGTTGTCGTCATAACACCAGGGATTACCGATACTGATGCCGTCTGTCGGTGGTGTCCCGTCGGGGGGTGGTCGAGGCTAAAGTCGTCGACATCATACCTCACAGTTGCTGCTGTGCTCATCGGAGACACAGGCGCATAGCTCATGTTGTCATCCTCCTCCTGGATGATGCCTAGTTCGGATACGGACCAGTCCGAATCAGCCGTGTAAATTGAAGCTTTGCGATTGCGCTGAGCGTCGGTTTCGGTAAACCCGGAGTCGGACGAGGCAACGACGTCGATGGATGGCGCTGGCTCGACGGCCATTCCCGGCGACGTCGGGCCGGGCGTCGAGGGACTCGCGAGAGCGCTGGCTAGGTCTTCATGATCGGGCACTAACTCGGGTACCTCGCCAGGCTGCGTGAAGGGGATCCGCGAGATGCGGCACGAAATGTCGGCCTGCAGCGGTCCAGGGGTGCTGTTAACTCCCGGCTGACCCAGTCCTACGACGGGGCGCTGTGGTCGATGCGGCCGAAGTGCCCCGCCATGGTTTTGACGGTCGAGGTCGTGGTCGCCGTCGTGACTTAGGTCGGAGTCGGAGTCGGCGTCGACGTCATCGTTGACGGCCGGCAGGGTGCCCTGCTCGGCGTATTGCATGAGGGCGCGCATGTATTTTGTTCGATGGCCAAGAGGCAGGACGACATCTCGCTCTCGGTGGTTTTGGGTAAGGAGGGGCTGCGGCGGCGGAGGGCCTGGCAACGGCTTCCATATCAGGGCGGGGTTGGCCTTTAGGTTGTGGCGACTATTGTCCGCGCCGCTTCCACCTCCGCCCACCCCGAACAGTGTTGCTGCGGCCGGGTGCCCTGTGGAATGCTGGGCATGGGGACGGGGCAATCCGACGTGGTTTCGGTCGTCAGTCATGACTGCAACCTCGCAATCTTGGCTCCACTGGCATTACTACCCTCACCGCCTCATGACATGGCTGTCCCGAGCTTTTTGCGCCCTCGGGGGTGCTGCACCGGGCCTGCACCGTTTGATCCCGATCCTATCCACAGATCGATCCGACGCCGCCGGGCAACAGTCAACCCAGTCTGCGCTGTCTAGGTGGGTCGTGGTCCTTCGCTTGGGCGCTGTGCCCGTTGTGTGCTGTTTGATGCGTGATGTGACTTGTGGTGCGTGCTGCGTGCTGCGTGGAAGGTGCTGAGTGCTGGGATGTGGTGCAAGAGAGTGCGGCGCGGAATCCGTAGTACCAAATGTTCAGGTACTCGGTGCTGTAAAGGGGCAGCGTTGCTTGTTGGGCGGAACACCAACGTTCAAGCTGGTCTGTCTGCGCAAACTGTCTCCGAAAAGGAAAAGCTTTGGAGGAGCGAGGCGAGCCGACCGGATGAGATGAAGGGGAAGGCGAGGGTGGGATAGGAACTTTCGTTTTGTCGGTTGGAAGCTCGAGCTTTGTTTTATCAGTCTGCCATGCTGCCTGCCCCGTACCTTCCCTGTTTCCTTCCCCACCACACCGCTGCCGGTGGGTTTTGTGGCTGTCGCGCCTCATCTGACGGCAAGAGCCAACCAGGAGGGCGAGAGAGATCCTTCCCGTTCAATTCTTAGCAAACAATCGATTGTTCCAGGAAGGAGCCTCCACACCGCTTAGCTCATTCAGGCTTACGTGCCACAACGCCATCCCTACCCTACCGCACCCTCGCGCTCTCCGGTCCCCTGACACACCCCGGCGGTCTTTTGTTTTTGCGCACCTTCCCGCCGCCGGAATCCCGTTACGTGCGCTTCTCTCTCTTCGCAGAAACTCGACTGCCTGGAGTTGGTGGAGCCTCTCGTACATCCAAGTCTGGGCAAGCCAGCAAAATGGCAAGTGTGCCCTAGATTGATGGCCAATTTCGGCAGTCGTGCTCCGGCCAAGCCTGGCCTCCCGCCGACAAGTGCCTCGGAGGTGTGATTGGGTTAGGGTTTGGTGACACTGGTCCGCAATTAGACCACAATCGACGCGGGCGTGTGATGTAGTTTGCCATTGGCAATGGGGCTTGCGGCATCATTTATGACGAATCAGTAGCGTGCTTCTTGACCTAGTCTATAACGTCGCACTCGCCAGGGGAATTTTTAGCAGGGTTTAGGGCTAGGCCAAGAACAAGAACGGTTCCCTAGGCAAGAATTCGAGTTTGGAGGCTGCTCAGCTGCTGTCCCAAATTTTCAGAATCTGACTCTGTAGGCAGCCACAAGTGTTGATCTGCAGCTGCAGATCGCACAAACCGCCACGGCAAAGGTGGCTACCAGGGAGGTTGTGCAACAAACGGCGCCATCGTGTCCCAAAGACTGCAGTGTGGGGAAGTTCTGGCTGGTTGGCTGACCTTGAACGACCAACGGGAGGCACGGTCTGTCGAACGAAATTTGAAACGACGGGCTACGGCGCAGCTAATTCTTAGCGCCTTCTGCGCCGACAAGGGTGCATCGACCACTCTCCGAGCGCCATCCGATAAGCCCGCGCCGCAACGGCTCTGCGTCTCTGCACACCAGTCGTAATCGGGCATTTCCATTTCCGAGGCAAGTTCACCACATTCGAGTGACAGTTCGATCAGTGATCATCCTTGCGTGTGCCGAGACGCATTGATGCAGGTCGGGTACCTAGGTTGGGTAAAAGGCGCATCGGTGCCAAATACAGCGGGGGGTTACAGTGAGCGAGAGTCTGTTCCTTTGTCCAGAACTCGTTGTTCACCACACTCCAGTGCTCCGAAGGTTGAGAGTGGGGTTGCGAGATCCAGACAACCACCAACACTCTTTGACAATCCCGATCATCAACTTGTGAACTCTCGCCGCCACAACTTTAGGCTTTATTCGCCCTCCGCGCCACTGTCTCGAATTGCTTGCTCAGCACCAAGGATCGCTGGCTGACCCAAGACTTGGGAGTGGGTCGTGCAAGGAACCACGCCACCTCACTACACGACGGCACAATTAACATTTTCCCATTTCATCCGATGGCGCACTCTCGGCTGGGCCGGCCATTGGTGTGCATACGCCTCGGTCCGCATCAGGGAGTTCGTAACAGTAAGGGTCTTCTCCTTCAGGAAAGGCGGAGCTATTAATACTCAACAAGCAGCCTGAGACCCGAGTTGGCGGGTTTGCGTTGACTCAGTCTGATCACACAGTGAGTTTCCCTGCATGCTGTCAGCTTCTTATTTGGAAGCTTATCTGACCTGATAAAACCACACCCAAGACACCTGGACTCCTGCCCGGGAGGCAGTTTCCAGCGGAAGATAACTTGAGTTGTTTGCCATCAGCACGAAGCACAGTTTTGACCGATTTTAGGGCCTCTGTTTCCAGGTATATCTAATCTCTTAATTATTTCGTCTGCTTCAATGATGCTTTCCTCAAGCAGGGACTTCCATAGTTAAATTAGATTTATCACAAAAGTGAAATGGCTCATACCTATCGCTACGTAATTATACATTGAAACTGATTTCTTGCATATAGCTGAAACACGCTGTCGCCGATTACTGAAAGGCGTTCAGCCACGTAGTAAAGCGATATTTACGTTTTATATTACGACGAAAATAGTCGCCTTGGGGTGCGCTTTTTTCTTCTTGGCCTATAGCCTGTATTAGTTGATGCTGTACTGAATGAGTGGATGCGGTATTTCGGACACCTTGTCAAGTGGTTCATGATGAATCCTGACCATCGCGAACCGCACCGAGCGCCACAACTTCTCCGCCAACGCCTCCGTCACGCGCTACTTGTTCGGGCCCCTGTACGGCAACCGCAGCTTCACCTACCAGGCATCCAACGACGCCTACACTAACGGCAACGTGTACCAGGCCGCCGCGCCGTACCCAGAGTATGGCATGGGGTGAGCTATCCTTCTGTCTCTCACCTCCAAAAAAAAAAACAGAAAGACACTACTAACCTAATTTCTATTACACAGCGTGCGCCGAGCCTACTACGCCAACGGCATAATCGTACCAACCTGGTCCGTGTTCACGCCGATCGCCGAGCTTTCGGTGGCCAACAACGACGCCGACCTGACCCTAATGCTCACGGCGGCCAACGCAGTGCGCTTCTCCGTCACCGACGCATAGTTCCGCGCCACGACGGCCATCGGCGCGCGCGTGCCCGCGGCCGGCATGACGCCGGGCACCGAGTACGGACAGGACAGGCCGGGGGCCCCGCTGGTGTGCCTCGAGCGGTACCAGTTCTGCGCCTCTGAGAAATGCACGCGGCTGCGCGGGCTGTGGGACCTGGCGCAGGACCTGGCGTTGATGTTTGACAGGGATGAGGATGCGCAGAACCGCCTCCACTGGCTGTCGGCCATCACCGGGACGGCGAACGCCAATATGGCCGAGATGGCCATACGCGCGGACCTTTTGGCGCGCGCGTCGCTGCGCGGCGGCTTCCAGGCCGCCCTGCCCGACGGCCAGTGGCAGCTCGAGATGCAGTACTGGTTCGCGACCACGCTGGCGGCTGTCCAGCGCGCGTTTGTCGATGTCGCGGCCGGGCCATCGGCCAGTGGCGGCGGTGGGGATGATGGCGTGCCCGAGTCGGCGCTGACGCGGCCTGCCAATGCCGAGGAGCGTGCGCTGTGCGCCGGCCAGAGGATGCTCTCGCCGTACCACGTGTCGTTCTCGCTGTTTGGGCTGCTGTTTGTGTTGGTGTTCGGCCTGGTGGTGATTGTGGTGTCGGCGAACGGCGAGGCGGTTGCTGCGGCGTGCTGTTGGTGCTGTAGAGAGAGGCGGAAAGGGGCGGCCGCTAGCCCCGCGCGCCTCGAGTGGGCGCCGAACGACACGCTGCAGCTGCAGCGGCTGGCCCACGAGCAGCTCGGCGTGGGCCCGTGGAAGGGCGCCGTGGATGCCGTGCCGGTTGTGGTGGGACAGACGGGCGGCGCGAGCATGGGTGTGCTCGACATGACGGATGCGCGCCCTCCGAGGCTCAGGGCACCCGTTGATGACGTGGAAAGAGATTTGTCTCGCTTGGCGACAGAGGAGAAGGTTCCAGTGGAATCATCAGAGGCCATGGTCACTCTCAAAAAGGAAGATGAGTCTGTGTGATCGGCATATTGGGAGACGGGGTTATGTTCTTATTGTATACGGCCTTGCTATCTTCTTTGTCCCTCACTCTTCGTTCGAAACCGGTACACACCCCTGATCAAAACGTGAAAGCTAAAAAAACCGTAACATTGAGAGTTTATTTGTCTTTGAACGGCTTGCTTCAGGGTTTCTGCTTCGCTTCTCGTGATAGTTAGTTCCAACTCTATTCATTTTCTTCATCACTAAGTCTTTCAGATAGGTAGCCGTGTCCTCTGACCACCGTCACGAACCGCATCTCATTTTGTCTTCACTGGTTCTCCCTGCTCCCTAGGTCCACACAAAGTGGCGAAACTTCTCTTTGCCATATCAGCTTAAAGCGCCAACGCAAAAACCCTGATGGTTCCAATTAATCCCTGTTTAATTGCCATCGCGATCCCGCCAATCATCCAGCGACTTCGCAATGACTAACATTCAGGGGCTTGCCCAAGTAGTATCTACTAACCGGCACGAATTGGCCCCCAAGCGCCACAAGATCCAGGCACCCACAGGAAGCCTCAGAGCACACGTTCCAGACAGCAATTGGAACCCCAACGTGCTAACACCCCGGAGCTTTGACCTATTGGTGCCTGTGGATTAGACAAGGTCACATCGCTTGACGATATTTCCGACGACCCTTTCCGAACCATGACGACAGACTTGTCCAGCCACCCGAGGTCAGGGAGGTGCCGTGTCCATCGGGGGTCCGGCCGCTATCAAGTACGCAGAGCACATCTCCGTGCCTTTGCCGGGACAGCTTTATCTCGAATAGTATTTCCGTTTCCTGTTTGTTTTCAGGAGATAATTATTAATACCAAAAGCAACATTTAGGTCTTTGTAGCGTGCGTGCAGACATTATTCGTGGCCAGATTCTTCTCTTGTTTCATACGGGAACGATAGCCGAGCGAAATGAGATTGAACAAACCTACACGAAGGATTTTGAACACTATTAATCTAGTTCTACGCCATTGCTTCTCGCCAGTTTGCTACATAAGAATAGCTCAGCAGCCTGGAACAAATTTCCCAGTAAATAACAATAGGCAGTGAAGCGGTGAGAAGGCACCACAACACAACAACCACAAAAACAACACTAAGGCGAGCCGGACCCCTTACATGAGGTGAGCAGGCCAAGAAAAAAGGACAGAAAAGTACACTAGAGGCAATGTCACCCGTCCGTAATCTTGTCTAGTTATAAAATCGCATGGTCTAGTAAGGGATATATAAGCCTAATAGAGCACAAGGAGCAGTGTATTGCTTCCGTGAGGAACCAGGATTCCTTACTCCCATCGTAGCCACGATGATGGTATCTATACTACGCTAACTAGAACAAACTTGTATTCAGCCCTGTTGCCCGAGGCCTCTGTTGACACAAGCCTTTGAAAGCCTCGGACAGCGCGCTCTCGAAAACGGAACCCAAATGCCTGTCTGCTTCTCTAGTCGTCACTACCCGTTCATAGACATCCAGAGCGGCCAACAGCTGTCCGTGGAGGACCAGGCCGACCACGGGAAAGATTTGAAAGAATACATCGAAAAGAGGTTGAGAGTGGCCGGGACCGGTACGCAAGCGCAAGATATCAGAGCAGAACTATGCCGCAAGTCATCTGGCATCTTCATGTGGGTTGTTCTGGTCGTGGACATTCTGAATGAAGAATTCAGAAAGGGTAGGCTTTTCGCTGTCAAGAAACGGCTCTGGGAGATCCCGCCCGAGCTAAGCAAGCTGTTCGAGGAAATTCTGACTAAAACACGGAAAACACGGAGGACCTGCTGTTGTGCCTCCAGTGGATCCTCTACTCAAGATATCCCTTGCGCCGAGAGGAGTTCTACTTTGCAGTCGTGTCGGGATTAGACCCGTCCCCGGAGGACTTGGTCTGGAACAAAGACTTCGTCACTCCAGACATGATGGATCGCTTCATTCTGAACTCGTCCAGGGGGCTAGCCGAGGTTACAAAGTCGGATCCACACCTTTCCGAGGCGACAGTCCAGTTCATCCACGAGTCGGTGCGCGACTTCCTCGTCAAGGACGGCGGCATGCACCAGCTATGGCCCGAGTCCAGAGACGACCCCGACAGCAGCATCAGTCATGACCGACTGAAACACTGCTGCTCTGTTTATCTTGGCGCTGTCGACGCCTCAAATACGGCTAATTTACCCGTGCATGATAACCACTCATTCCCCTTTTTCGGATACGCGTCTGGGAACGTGCTGTACCACGCCAATGAAGCCGTCAGCGGCATACCGCAGGACGGCTTTTTAAAGGGACCCAACATCGCCTCGTGCATCCTTCGAAGGAATCTGGGGGTTTTCGACATTTTACGCCAAAATGCGCCACCAGATTCGACTCTTTTCTACGTCCTCGCGGAGCGTGGTTTATCCAGGCTCCTCCTTACCGCGAGAGGTTGGTGCGATCCCTGGGCCCGCCTGCCGCATGAAATGTACCCCTACGCTCTGTACGCCGCACTAACGGCTGGCCACCGCGACGCCGTCAGAGTCATTCTGCAGCAAGACGGGAAGAAGCCTCGTCCAGGAGATGCTGACGACGACATATCCGCGACCTTGCCATATGGTGTCGAGACATTCGGTAGAAGCTGGAGCGGCTAGGCGCCGCTGTCGTGGGCCGCATGCCTGGGCCACGAGGCCCTCATCAATCTGCTACTCGACCGCGGCGCAGATCTCCACGCGCATGACGGGCTGCGCAACCAGACGCCGCTGTGGTGGGCTGTGAGGTCCGGAAACGTGGCTGTCGCGCGGCTGCTACTCAACCGAGGCGCCAACCCGGATGTCCAGGGCGACGAGAACGACGACGCCGAAGGGGACAACATGTCGGTCGACACGGACGATTCTCTCCCATGGGACAGATTCGACATCCTCCACTCTACTACACCCCTGACGCAGGCTGCCGGGGACGGGAATGAAGCTCTGGTACGACTGTTGCTCGACCGAGGCGCCAATTTTAGTGCAGCAGACAGATCCGGACAGACGCCGCTAGTTGGGGCTGTTGAGAATAGCAGGGCAGCCAACGTACGGCTTCTGCTTGACCAAGGCGCTGACCCCAACGGCAGGAACAAACGGGGCCAAACGCCTCTAATAGTAGCCCACGATAACGCCATTACCCATTTGCTGCTCGAACGGGAGGCCGAGACCAATGCCCGCGATCATCAGGGCTCTTCGGCACTCATGGTCGCTGCCAGGTCTGGCAACGTGGCCCGGCTCCGGCTTCTTCTCGACCACGGCGCCAAAATTGACACAGAGAAACAGTCCATGAGTTATGAGAATTCGCCTTTGATATTAGCTAGCCGCGGTGGATGGGATGCCAGCGTGCAGCTGCTCCTCGACAGAGGGGCCTTCGTCGATGTGAGAGACTGCAATGGCAGGACGCCACTGTGGAACGCTGCTAGCCTCGGGCACCGAGACGTCGCGAAGCTTCTTCTTGATTCGGGCGCTGATGTCGATTCGAAGGACTCGGGCGGTCACACCCCGCTCTGGGCTGCGTGTACTAGCTTGGTCAAGAACGAGGTCGGGGAGACAACAGGAATCCATGTGCCGCTCGATCGAATCGCCAACGCCGATAGCATCAACACTTATGCCGGCGACGTTGATGCTGGCGGCGGCGCTAGTGCCGCCGATATCGACCGGACGGGCGACCAATACTGTGCACCACCGTCACCAGCCGCTGCCAGCCACAGGCACATGGGTGTCCTGAAACTGCTCCTTGAAGGGGGCGCCGATAGACAATCTATGCTTCTCAATGCTGTTATTCAAGTTTTCATGGCTTCCAAGAGCTAGAATCCCGACTCCGAAACAATGTGCGTGGCTTCCCCCCGGGCGGCTCGCGCGCGGCCCCATTCACTGACTACCTACCATTGTTCTACTGCTCCAAAATACACTTTTCTTGCTGTACAAAAGCTGATCTTAGCGAAAGCATGGAAAAGGCTGCTCGCTCGCGTTCCTGGAGAGCTAGATAGTGCTTTATGCGTGGTTAGAGGTTACCTTTGATATCGTCGGTGTATCGGGGGTTATCGTTGACGCGAGGGACGGGGGACGGCCATAGCGATTAGAGGCCCGGGGGCAGGGTAACAAGGGGCTTGTTTACACTCTTGCCCAATATAATCTGTCGTCAGCGACTCCATCAACAACTTAGTCATATCCCACACTACGTCCTTCTAAAACATAACATATCGACACTATAAGTCTACAATCTTCAGCAGGACGTGGATGAACCTTCTGATTTGTTTTAAATTTTCTTAGCGAGGCGCGGGTTGCTCTGCTCTGCCTATCAGGCCGTCTAGCACACACATGACACGCACACCCACATGCGCGTGAATTCGTAATTGGACTTGTTGTCTGGGAGCCATTCATGCAGATTACGCGTCATGTGTTCCGTCGAAAGGCGGCTCTAGCCGGGGGACTGAAAATGGGCCTCTAAGGCTATGCAGCGGCTACATGTATGATCACCCTAGCTCAGGGAAGAATCAGGAAAGCTCAAGACAAATCAGCCACAGCTCACCCCAGCTTAGGACTATGAAGGAAAAAGGAAATTTTGTGCGTCCAGATTTGTCCCACATTACCAGGCTGTAATCTACTTCCCGATCGTCAGCGGTAGGCTGCTGAACGAGAAACTCCTAATGACTCTGGGCGAAGTTTTATTTGCGAAGGGGCTTCTCAAGTCGGCTCCTTAAGTATCGCTCCATTGGTGCAAAATGGTCGTCACGGAGCGCGGGACACATCAACAGGGGGGCCAGTTCTGGTGGCGGCGGCAGCTGATCCGACAGCTAGGTTCTCAGCCACCAGACCCACCGATTAGCTTTTCAGCTAAAAAAATTCATCTAACGTTATCGTCAAAACGCGAAAACTTCCACCGCAGTTCTGCTGACTGACTGCCTTGGGAATCTCAAGTCACTTTGAGACATGCGATTAATTGACACGCACACGCTGACCCTGGAGGAGTTCAGCGGCTCCGGCGTCCAGACGCCCAAGTACGCCATCCTCTCCCACACTTGGGGCAATGAGGAGCTCAGCCTCCAGGAGTGGCTTCGCCCTTCGCACGCCACGATCGAGAAGCAAGGTTACAACAAGATATTGAGTGCCTGTGCAGTTGCGTTGGCGGGCGGTTTCGCGTACCTCTGGGTCGATACCAACTGCATCGACAAGACCAGCTCGGCGGAGTTATCTGAGGCTATTAACTCCATGTTCAGCTGGTACCGGAACGCCGAAATCTGTTACGCCTATCTTGCCGATGTTAGCGCGCAGGGGCCGACTTCAGGTGCCAGGGTCGGCCGAGGAAACGCGGGTGCACCGACGAGACCGTGGATGGACGACTTCAGGGCGTCTAGGTGGTTCACGAGGGGCTGGACATTGCAGGAGCTTGTTGCGCCGAGAAACCTGCTCTTCTACGACAAGGACTGGTCGTACCTGGGAAACAAGGTCAAGCTCGCAAGCGAAGTGTCTGGTGTCACGGGCATCGCCCCCGAGTATCTTGTCTGGCCGGATGGGGCCGATTGCCCTCCGCCATGGGCGCACACGTTGTTGGCCGAACGCATGTCTTGGCTCTCCCGACGAGAAACTGGGCGGATCGAAGATATGGCGTACTGCATGCTGGGAATCTTTGGGATCAACATGTCGCTGCTCTACGGCGAGGGCTGGAATGCATACTTCCGACTGCAGGAAGAGCTAATCAAGACATTTGACGATCATACCTTGTTCTGCTGGACAAACCATCCGGATTCAACCCACCTTGGCCAGGCCGCAAACGACCCGGGATTCCTCGCCCCCTCCCCAAGCATGTTTGCCTGCGACAAGCGAACGGCTAGGTTGTCACACGAGCCCGACCTCGCACCTCTGTCGCCGTGCTCTGTAACCAACGTCGGCATCTCCATCACCCTTCCGTTGCTGAGGACGTGGAACCACTTCATTGGGGTGCTGAATGTGAGAATGGGAAAAGATGACGTTGGAATATCCCTCAGTGGGGACATGGCGACCCGTTCGTTCAGAAGACGGAACGCCCTGCTCCCTCCAATCCCTCTCAGCCGACGAAGCAGAGACGATTCTCGTCCAGGCGAGCTATTTATTCGAGCAAGACCTCTCCCAAAGGCGGCCCAGGATTCGTTCCGACAGACATGTAAAGGCCTGGACTCGCGGTCCGGCTTCCTCCTTACATTCGGTGGCCGTGACGAACTGTGCGGCATCAACACGTTTCCGATGGGAAGTCTCAGGGAAGGGCAGAGCGTCGTCCTCCCACGAAGCCCTTACCATTCCGATCCCGCCCTGCCCCCCGCCAGGGCCACCATTCGGGACTCACGATGCCACAGGATCTCCACGGGAGTCATAGTGCAGCTCCGCGGTTGGGGGGGCTTCTGCAAGTGTCTGTTTCTCTGCGTTACCATATCCGATTCTCCGTATGGCACGACCGCCTACTTTAACTACATCCGCCTGAAGTCGTCATTTTGGTCCGCAACTAGTGACTTGGGTGCAGCTCTCCTAGAGCTGGAAATGGCCATCGCTAGCAACCAATTTGCGGACGGCGGAGTCAAGAGGGAGACCGGCGCCATGAAGCCCGGCTTGGATGTTATCATTGCATCTCATTCCTTCTCCACGCCTCCGTACGAGGAATTGAGACATGCACATATTGCTATTGTACGGGGTCTTGACTCTCAGGAATAGGCTGGCTTTCACGCAAGAGAGAACTTTATATTTTGTAGGTAGAGGAATTGAAAGGACGAGTAAATAAAGGTGTCGAGTAGGTCGAGCCCCTTGATCACAGACTAGGTGAAGCCGTGGCGAGACTTGAGACGGGCAGTGGAGTGGGCGATAATTACCACAGCGCCGATTTTTGTGTGCTAAGGTAGGTACCTAAGATAGACAACCCTTTTATTCCCGGTGTCGGCTTATGCTGGGAGCCTTCAGGTCTGCCATGCAGCAAGGCAACCACTGGCATTCTCGCCCGGATCAATTACCTACCATTGGATCGTTGTCGTGTTGGTTCTGGGTGGTGGGGCATGCGCTAAGCCTAGCTCGCCTGACCGCACCTCTCGTTGAGGAATGGCGTGGAACACACACCGGCACTTGTCCAGATTGGCTTGACCGTAGCACTTGTTTATCAGGATCACATTGGGAGGTGGCTGCAAAGTGAAAAACGCCTCAACATGCATTCGTCATTATTGCCAGGAGTAAAAAAATGACTCATGGGACCACTGTTTACCACCTAGTGTCGTTTTGAGACTCTTGCCATGGTTCTAACGCATTTAATGCAGAAGAGCTTTGATGCGCGCACCTACCTAAGTCTAGACTCTACTTTTTCATACCACCTGCAGGCAACTCAGATACTCAGAGCCTAATTTAGGCCGGTAAAATCCCGAATTACCATCTAGCCGCCCATGTGCTTACCATGCAGCCCGGCAGCCCGGCAGCCCGGGTCAACAACATCTAAGCCGTCAAAACCCTCAAAAGCCCAGAAAACGCGTCTGCCGTGGTGTTTTCCATTTTGACGATTTCTTCGTTGCTGAGTCAGCCTCGAAATAAAGGCAACTTGCAAATGGCAACTCTGAGGCCTGGATTTGTACGTAAATTAGCCAAATGTCATGGCAGGCGCCCAATTGCCTGAGTAATCCGTTGAATCCTGATTTGTTGACATGGTGATGTATTTCTTGGTGTTGAGTTTATCAATCTAGCTCCCTAGCCTATGACAACCGGGCTATCGCAGCCGCCCTCTCTGTTGTCACG
This sequence comes from Lasiosphaeria ovina, assembly GCA_033439765.1. Taxonomy (NCBI): domain Eukaryota; kingdom Fungi; phylum Ascomycota; class Sordariomycetes; order Sordariales; family Lasiosphaeriaceae; genus Lasiosphaeria; species Lasiosphaeria ovina. The sequence continues at coordinate 6,996,524 of JAULSN010000002.1, read as the reverse complement.
TACCTTACTAGGATGAGGGTCATTTTCATCGCCAGAGTCAAAGAAAATCTCCTCTTCAATATTAGCTAAATCCTCCCAACTACGACGGCATTCAGCCCTACGGCTATACCACATCGCCACCTCCATGTTGTACAGGTGAGGGTTAGGAACCGGGGTCTCGAATTTGGTCTCCGGGGACAATACCGGGCCCGGGCGGCCCGCCCTGACAGGCTGGCTCGCTTTCTTCGTTGGCTTTCTTTTCTTTCCTTTCCCTTTCTGTTGTGTTGTCTTTCTCTTTCTTCGATGTGTTCTTTGGCAAAGGAAAGGACTGCGACGGCATACAAAGGCCTGTAAAGGCCACCTGGCCGCTGCAGACCTTAAAACACCAACTACGCGCAAGAAGCCCGGCATATGAAAGTGTAAATAGTGTCATTTTGACTTTACCGGGCTTCCTTTGACTTTGCTCGGCTTCCTTAGTGCCTGTGGGTGGCTGCCATGGAATACGGCATTTTACAATACAAAAGCGGCCCCTGCGTTGCCAGTTGCCAAGGACCCACAGGTAGGTGGCATGAAAAAGTAGGTGGGTGCGCTCTGCCAACCTCGGGGAGATTGTCAAGGTTGTCTTCTCGCAGTGCCTTAGGCGCCAAATTGGAACTATCCTCGTTGAGCCAGACTACAGAATATAACCGAGGCCAGGTCATTCCCACCAATCCTTCCTGTGCCGTAACACCAGTTTGGAACGACTCAACTAATTACCATCCCCACGAAGCAGAGCAGAAAATAAACCGGCCAAACACTCCACTGCCTCTGAGTAGCTCCATTCATCAGTTCTTATACTCCCCCGCAACAGCCCGCTCACACATGGCCTTGAGCGTCTGGCCCGCCCACTCGAAATCATCCAGATCGAGATAGACCTGCGCACTGAGCCGCGACCACAAGCGGCCGTTATAAGCATAGATGGGCAGGAACGTCTTGTAGTCCTTGATCAGCGTCTGCTGGAGCCAGTTGCCCAAGTCAGCGGCCTCGGCCTCGGGGACCAACGCGACTTTCCCGCTGTCCAGCAGCTGCTTCAATCCCTCATCCGCCTCGTCCGCGCCGGCAACAGCCAGCGGCAGCACGACGTTAACCATGGCGCAGCGCGTCAGCGACTCGGCAGCATTATCAAGGACTTCTGTCCCGAGAATCTCCGCGACGCGCTGCCCGCCAGCCTTGGCCAGCGCATGCGTGTAGGCGAGGATGCGGTCCTCGCCGCCCAGCACGTCGGCGCGCCAGCGGATGGCGTCCTTGACGCACAGGTACGAGGCGTTGTCGAGCGTGCCGACGAACTCGAAGTTGTTGACAAACTCGCTCTTGGCCGACGGCGCAAACACGACGCGGCGCGCCGGCGTACTACCATCAGGCACCGGCACGAAGCCGTGCGACGTCGGCAGCGTCGAGCGCAGCAGCGCCTGGTTGCGCTGCGGCACGTAGAACACGGCGCATCCGCGCGGCGTGAACAGCCACTTGTGGCAGTTACTAACAAAAAAGTCCGGGTCGACGGCGGCGAGGTGCGTCAGCGAGACCAGGCCGATGCCCTGCGCGCCGTCGATGAGCGATAGAATGCCTTCGTCGCGGCAGGCGGCCGTGACGGCCTCGAAGGGGAAGCGCACGCCGGGCAGCGACGACACGACGTCGAAGACGGCGACGCGGGGCCGCTTGCCTTGGGCGCGCGACGCGGCGGCGGCGGCGTGGAAGGCGGCGACGACGGCGGCGTCGTCGACGGGGTAGGCGAGCGGGATGCTGCGGCTTGCGATGAGGCCGCGGCCGCTCTCGACGAGGTAGTCGATGGTCTTGGCGCAGGCGGCGTAGACGGTGTCGAAGTAGAGGATCTCGTCGCGGCCGTCGGCCGCCCACACTAGGTTGCGCAGCACCGTGTTGACGCCCGTGGTCGCGTTGGCCACGAACACCACCGTGTCGGTCGACACGCCGAGGAGCTCGGCCACGGCGGCGCGCGACTCGTCAATCAGCTCCGGGTTCTCGAACCGGATAAACGGGTCCGGCGCCGCCTCAGCCCGGTCCTGGAACGCGCGCTGCTTGGTCTGGATGGCGCGCGGGATCGCCCCGAAGGAACCTGCACTGGGGTGAGTTTTGTGTCTCTACTCCTGAGTTTGGGAGTCACGGGCATACCGTGATTGAGGTTGCGGTATTCCCGGTCAAAGAGAAAGTGGCTTGCCAGCTCCTTTCCAAACTGCAGCCCGCCAGCCTCTTCATCCTGGCCCTCGACGGCGGCCCCAGCTGCCTTGACTCGCACCGCAAGATCGGCTACGTAGTCGCCCATGCTGTATTGTGTGTGGTTGTTCGGGGATCGGGGGAATGGAGCGGGGTATGCAGCTGCTTCGGAAGAAGTGGTTAAACGGGAACCTTAAAAGTCAACAGAACGGGCGGTCTTTAATCTTTCAGAGTTCAAGCCATCAACCTAAGGTTGTGACTCAGTTGTGGGCCCCACCTTTGGAGTCACTGATTAGCGATTGACAGTAGTCGCAGTGGAGAGTCGTAAGCAATACACGTGCCTTTTTGGGCGTTGCGCTGGCTTGGCCGTTGTCGACGGGAGGGCGCGCTCTCCAGACACGCCATGCACAAACGGGTCGCTGCCGTTGCAATCCCGAAGGCCGCTTCAAGCCGACACCGGGCGCACCTTAGCCAGGACCCATACCAGCGCCAGATCGAATTAGGTTCATCGGCGACGTTAGATCTGCCAAGCGTCATTGCCAAGCTTTAGGACCGATTTAGCGCTAGGCCTTGGTTATTTCATGGATTGGCAATGCGCAGGCAGATAGTCCCGTTGAAGACTGGGATGCTATGCACTGACGGAAACAATTAAATAATTTTCCGAGGGCTTTCGTTAATTGGGAGGGGCGAAATGTTATTGACGTGTGGTTTGTCTCACCAATCTCTTTATTTACTTGCCGCCAAGTTGCAATGATTTGGAAAGCTTGAGGAAAGCCTGCACAGGCTGGAATAATTCTCTTACAATTCGTCCGTGTACATAAATATCACCAGAACCGCATGAAGGCCGGCATTAGTAGAGGGCTAGTCGGCGGCGGATGGAGCTTCTCTATATCTCACTCGTCAGATTGTGGATACCCGAAACTCAGGGGTATCAGGGGTATAAACAAAAAGTCCCATACAGTGCCCCTTTCCAATAGATAGTCTCCCGTGGACGGCTACTATAGACGGCTAACTACGGGTGATATGGGCTTAGTATAGGGTCTCCGCAGCTAGATGACGTGGATAATCTTCAGCGACTTCCCCATCAACTTTCCATCAAGGTCAACCTTGGGTTCGTCAGCCCACATGGTTCCAAATGTACGATCAGGCCATGAATAACTATAACCACTGTCGACATCATTGCCAAGGTCGAGCCTGCGAAAAGTGTCCGGGCTATCGGGAACAGACACGAGGATGAGGAAGGCTCCGCCCAGGATCCTCGCGCACGTTGTCTCTTGTTTTGGTTGGTCGGTCAACTTCGGAGGGTAAGAACGCGTTCGTGGACTGTGATTTCCGTAGGAGGCATTTTGTTGACAATACCGCGCAGGGATATCAGTCGGTCTCTCCCAAATGTTGCGGCCCTCGTCGTGTGCAAGGAAATAAACCCCAACCAGTCTACCATCCTGCTACTCGGCGTGGTACGCATGGTATCGTAGGTACTCCCGTCCTCTTCAGCATGCAGTGTCCTACATACCCATACTAACCCTCACGAGGTATGCGAGACAGACCTGCGGGAAAGGGCAAGCTCTTGCGTCACCCAGGCCCTTGTCATTAGAATGCCTCTACGGATTTCTTGCCCGTAATAACTTACGCTCCGCGGATCACCTCTATCGCACCAAGCCGGTTCCTCGCCCGCCACATAGCCTAGGAATGCGCAGTCCAGCTGATCGTCGTGGTATGGACTCGACGTTGAGGTGTTACTTGGAGAGTACGGAATATCAAGTGGCGGATAGGGGGGTGGGTGCGTAGTTAAGCGCTATGGGAACAACCCGCCACGCCCGTCCCATGAGTCAGTAGCCATCAGAGTGACATGGGCATTCTCGTAGATGTCGCCTATGCGCTCCGCTTCGGAGATCCAATCATGTTCGTCATCGTGGATGATACACAGCGAGTCAATCCGGATGTAGTCGACGCCGATTGATTTAGTGACGTTGATGGCGTCCCGGAACGTCTTGGGTAGCTCCATCCACTGAATACAGTCTATCATAGCAGCCATATTCGCTCTTTCAGTCTTCAGGGGCTGGATGCGGCCCCAGCAGTGACTGAGAGCTGCCCCAACGCCCACGGATGGTGCCGCCTATGCAGACAAGGCGTGGTCGCATGTCACCTGCTTCGCCCGGAAGATGAACAATTCGAGTGGGTAGGAGCGGTTCTTTATCATCAACAACTAGAGCACACTCCGGGTGATATTTGGTACACCCTTCGATCCATGATCTGACGAGGGCCGTCGCTTCCGGGCCATGTGCTGCGGTGAGTGGAAGACGCCCTACAATGTCGCCGTTGATAGCTGCAGGGCTATCTGCGCCAAGGGGTTGTTTCAGCGGTTGACCTAAACTACGGTTTGGAGGATGGACATACTCGGGGGCGCATAGAGCATCAACTGTCCACGGGATATGGTGATTTGGTATTGTGGAACATTTATCCCGAAGCGTAGCCCAATGGTATCCCCAGTTGCGTGTCTCTCCCGGTGCATTCTGCGGCGGTGGGAGTGGAACGTCGACTCCACGTCGTTCAAGTGAAACTGGATGCCAAAGGTGCCGTGGCTTGGCATGGTCTTTCCTAGAAATCTGACAATTATCGTTTCGTCTTTACTCCCCACATAGGTAGTAAGTTCTGGCGCCTTATGTACGACCATAGCGCGAACCATGTAAAAGCAGAGAGTGCATCGTCTTGTCGAAACCGCGGGCTTGCTCGGATCAGCGTGATGCCGGATAGGGTCGTAGTATTCCCCATTGCGTATGTACGGGGGGCAGTCCGGCAACACTCTGTTTTTCTTGCTTGAGAGACGACGGATCAAGTCGACGCAAAAGTTGCAGAAACTCGGCTCTGTTGCCATGGCTATCGCGAAAAGTCCGTGCGACAGGGGTCAAGTTCTTGAACGATATGCGTCGCTGGGTAGGCAGCCTCGGCGTCCAGATATGCCGTAGGTTGCGCGATGAACTTTGCGCGTGAGTTTGACCGTTGGGCTGCACGTCGAGGATTACCGGTTTGGTGTGGTGGGGAACAACATTCCTCCACCCGATCTTATCTATTACGCCGTGGAAAGTGACAACGCCTATTCATGTAGAGTCGGTGACCTCCGAAGTACTTCACAAGGCCATAACGCTACTATATTCTCTAGCCGTATCCATATGCGACCCAAAGACCGGACCTTCCATTAACTTTACCGGCTCCTTTTCGTTGGCTTTTGATCCAAACACGACTCGGAGCGAGGCTCAGGCTAGGAGACTTCGTTCAACTGCTATGATGCCGGTCTCTGCAGTCAGGCTAATGCAGGACCGGACCACGTTGCAACCCTGGCTGAGCAATGGATAGCTAACGGAACAGCCGAAGCATCCTCTTCAACTGCTGTTTCTGTTGGATGACCAATTAATCACGACAGTTGCAAGGCAAAAGAGCGGCGTTTAATTAATTAGTCTAGTGATTACTGGCAATTATGAAATAAACCGGCGGCTCTTGAACGGGAGCATTATCGTACACCTATTTACACCCCTTCTACAAGCTTGCCCTCGGGACACCCGAGAGAAGCTTGTTTGCACTCCAAAGAACGGCAAATCCCGCCAATACCGGATCTTCTCTCCGGCACAGCTGATGCCGCTTGCAAAGATTTCTTACGCCTTGCTGTCCTTGCTGTCCTTCCCATCCTTGTCAGCTTCCGTCTCTTTCTCTCCAACAGGCGCATCCTTCTCGCCAGCCTTGCCCTCCTCAGCGGCCTTGTGATCGGCCGCGCCCTTCTCGCCGCCCTTCTTCTTGACACTACGCCACTCCATGGTCAGCGCGCCAATAATCGACACAGCCGCCAGGACGAGCGCAACTTGGAAGCACACGCGCAGCGAGTCGTTGTACGCCTCCAGCGCGGCCGGCCGCAGCTGCGCGGGGACGCGGTCGAGGAGGTCCGTGGCACCATTGCCGGTAACCGCACTCGCGTCACCCCCGTCCCCACTCCTCGGCAAGATCCCGACCAGGCGGCTCGCGAGCTGGTTGGAGAGCACATTGCCGCCGACCGACGTGAAGACGGCGCCGAACAGCAGCTGCGAGAAGAACATGAGCGAGGCGCCGATAGACACGAGCTCGCGCGGCAGCACCGTCTGCGCGGCCATGTTGGCGCCCTGCATGCACGCGCCCATGCCGAAGCCGTAGACGACCTGGAAGCCGGCCCAGCGGCCGGCCGACGCGTCGACACTGAGTGTCGTGATCAACCCCGCGCCGACGGCCGTCAGGCTGGTCCCGAAGATCATGAACGGCGTGTAGTAGCCGATGCGCGACACCAAAATGCCCGAGGCGATGGACGAGATGACCAGCGGCAGCACCATCGGCAGCAGGTGGATGCCGCTGTCGACGGCCGACACGCCCTGGATGGCTTGGAACCACACGGGCAGGTAGTAGACTGTCTACCATGTCAGCACACCAATCCACTGGGGACGAGATTAAGGGGGGAACACACTGAACAGGCTCGAGTGCGCGCCGACGCAGGCGCTGACCAGCACGCCCGAGGCGATGCTGCGCTGCAAAAAGACATGCGGCGGCATGATGGCCTGGTCGGGCTTCCAGACCTGGATCGCGGCGAAAGTGATCAGCAGCGCAAAGGACAGCGTGAGCAGCGCGACGATGCGACCGTTGCTCCACTACACCGGTCACTCATGTCAGCCACCGCCGAGGAAACAAGACCAACGGACGCAAGACACTCACGGCATAGGTAGTCCCACCCCACTGCAGGGCCAGACACAGACAGACGACACCGGGCAGCAGGGCGGCGAAGCCGAGCGCGTTGAGCTGGGCAATCTTGGCGCGGAAGGGGATGTGCGTACCAGGACGGTCGGGGATGTCGAGCAGGAGGAAGATGAAGACCATGACGACGGCGCCGAGGGGCAGGTTGATGTAGAAGCACCAGCGCCAGGTGACGTGGGTGGTGAAGGCGCCGCCGACGAGCGGGCCGATGACGGACGACACGCCGAACACGGCGCCGAAGAAGCCCTGGTACTTGGGCCGGCTTTGTAGTGGGACTGCGTATACGATGATGACCATCTGCCAGTTTACCAAGTGTCAGTCAGCAACTCATGGAGGGTGTTGCTGGCGGAAAGGGGGAAAACTTACGACACCAGCGGCAATACCGCCCGCCCCCAGGCCGGCTATGCTGCGCCCGAGGATAAAGGTGACAGAGGTCGGGGCGGCGCCGCACAGGGCGGAGCCGACCTCGAACAGGAAAATGGAGGTGAGGAAGACGGTCTTGATGCTGAAGACCATGTATAGCTTGCCGAACAGCAGCTGGAAGGCGCAGTTGGTGAGCAGGTAGGCGGTGCCGTACCAGCCAATGTCGCCGGCCGAGCTGAAGTCGTTCGTGATTTGCGGGATGGCTGTCGAGATGATGAGGCGGTCCTGGACGTTGTTGTTAGCAATGATTTTCCTTAGTTTTGAGGAGGGTGGGAGTGGTTGGGGGTGTGATTTACCAGAGACAGCAGGAACATGCCGATGAACATAGACGAAAGCACCAGGACGAGCTTGAGGCCGGTTGGGTAGACGACATCGGCGTCCTTGGGCTTGTCGAGCTTGTCACCCTTTTCGGACTGGTCTGGATGTTCCGAGCTGGCGTGCTCTCGTTCGGCAGGCTGGGCGGGTTGAGGAGGCTTGACATCGGTACCGTTGGGCGTGTTAATTAGTCCGGCAATCATTCCGGCGAGCGTATAAGAGAGGTGGGGGCTCACTGTCAGACGGGTCCCCGAGATGGGCCATCTCTTTTTCTGGCATCTCGTCCGTCATGTTGACTGCAGTTGCCGGGTCCAAGATAAATACGGGAGAGCGGCCGCAAGGTCGTCTTTTCCACTTTCCTCCACTGAAAAGAATTGAAAGAGCGTAAGAAGAGAAGACCACGAGACCTCAAAGGGAGACAAATGAATGCAGGGTAGGGCATGAAGCAGGGGAGGTCGCCAAGAGGCGAACTCGACCGATTAATATGATGGAGGGCGAGCGGGGTGGGAGTAACGGGAAGTTCGTCAAGCCCGAGGGACAGGGGGTTGGCTCCTGGAAAAAGGTGGCTCTGGCCAACCAACAGCTGTCCGTGTTGTCGACGGAAATAGCATGCAAGACATTGCTTTGTGTCTTTCTTTAGCATTGACAGCCCTCACCTATGTCGATAGGGCCGTTAACTTGTTGCATGCAAGCTTCTGGCCCACTTGCAGTGACCTACTCGCGGCCGCTTGAGCCCGTGTTGACACTTTTAGGTTTTGCAACCGAGATTGAGACTCCCTATCTCGGACAGCTAGATGATCCATGGATGCGAACTTGAATGCTAAGGTACTTCACCTGAGGAATAATATGTACCGACTTGGTAGAGCAAGGAGTGTTCCAGACTGGCAACGAGCTGCAAGTCTACAAGACCAGGACTGCCTGGGGTGACCAAAGTGTCCTTCCTTGTCCTGACATTAAAAGTTGTCTCTAACAGATACTTGAGAGTTATTACGGCTTGGCTTAAAAGCATGACTGTTCCTGTGCAAGGAGAGAATTTGATGCGAAAATTGGAATACCAGGTCCAAGTTCCGGGCAAGGCAAGCGTCTCGGGCACCCCCACCCCTGGCAACGCCTGACTAATTTCACGAAATACCACTCGCTCGCGTCGTCCGAGTTCGGATTTCCGATGGGGGCACGCTAAGCCTATCCAGAAGCCGAAATTTCCGGGGCTTTTTCCTTCGCTCAACTACGTCGCACCCGACACGTCTTTGTCTATCCGTTATTTCCGTCGCGCGAACGGAGCACCGAAATGGAGAGCGATTCGCATGCGTCAAACTCGACGTCGCCGCTGTCGCTGAGCGGCACGGCCACGGCCACGGCCACGGCCACGGCCACGGCCACGAGCACAGGAACAGGGACGGGCACAGGGACGGGGCGGCAGCGGGTGCACCGGTACAAGCATGCGTGTGCGCTGTGTGCGCGCCGCAAGGTCAAGTGCGACAAGGACGAGCCGTGCGCCAACTGCCGCAAGGCGAGAGCCGTCTGTCTCTACGACGCCCACGACCCCGACGCCCGGCCGCGCATGCCCGCCAAGCGGCCGGCCGACGAAGACGTGCTCGACCGCCTCGCCCGCTACGAGGACCTGATGCGCAAGCACAGCCTCGACTTTTCCCTGCCAAACACTCCCAACGCCGTTGATGCCACCAAGCCCAACAGGCCCTGGATCCTTCCCGTCCCCGTCCCCGTCCCCGTCCCCGACGCGTCCCCCACCCTGACTCCGGCCCTGTTCGTGCCCGCCACGCACCGGCGTCCCAGCCAGTTTGAGCACTCGCGCGATGTCGTTCTTGCCGAGGCCGAGCTCGAGCCGTGTCTGTGGTCGACGCTGAGCTCCGAGGTGTGTTCCAGAGCTCCTCCGTACCAGCTTGATCGAAAACGACTGACAGTGGACACGCCCAGCTCAAACACCCGCCCATGCAGGGCCTGCGGCACCGCGAAGATCCGCTGCTGCATCCCACGCAGCCGCTGCACGTGGTGCTGGCCAGCTCGCAGCCGGACCTGTGCGAGCTGCACCCCGAGCCGCAGCGCATCTACCGGCTGTGGCACGTCTTCGTCGAGGCCGTCAACCCGCTGACCAAGATCGTCCACGTGCCGACGCTGCAGCAGCGCGTGCTCAACGCCAGCTTCGACCCGGGCGCCGCCCCCGCGCCCCTGACCGCCCTGCTGTTCGCCATCTACACGCTGGCCGTGACGTCGCTGTCGGCAACCGAGTGCGACGAGCTCTGCGCCGAGCCGCGCCCCGTGCTGCTGTCGCGCTACCGCGCCGCCACCCTGCGCGCCCTCGTGGCCGCCGACTTCCTGACCACGCACGACCTCGACGTCATGCAGGCCTTTGTGCTGTTCCTGCTGGCCAACCCCGAGTCGGAGCTCGCCAGCAGCCTGACCGGCGCCGCCGTGCGCGTCGGCCAGCGCATGGGCCTGCACCGCGACACGGACCCGACGTCGGCAGCCTCGTCGCCCGTCTCCTTCTTCGACGGCGAGATGCGCGTGCGCCTGTGGTGGCAGCTGCGCCGGCTCGACGCGCGCGACCGCACCGACGCCGCCACCACGGGCGTGCGGCCGCCGCACCCCGCCGACCTCGTCGGCGCCCTGCGTCTCCCGCTCAACGTCAACGACGCCGACCTGCACCCCAACATGCTCGCCCCGCCGGCCGCGCACGCCGGCCCGACCGAGATGCTGGCCGTGCTGGCCAAGATGGCCGTGCCGGCGTGGCAGCGCTCGTCGCCGAGAGCGGCCCGCGTGTGGGAGGCCATCATGGACCGCCAGAGCCACCCCTCGACATCATCCGCACCGCCAACCCTCCCCGACGGCACCCCCCGCCCCGCCCACCAGCAGCAGCAGCTCGCCCTGCAGGACGCCGCCATCGACGAGCTCGAGGCCCTGTTCCTCGACACGCACCTGCGCGGCTGCGACGCGCGCATCCCGCTGCACGCCCTCGCGCGCGCCATGGCCGCCCTCGCCGTCGCCCGCATGCGCTTCGCCGTCCACCACCCGCGCTGGCGGCAGCAGCACGCCCACCCGAATCTGCAGCACGCGCAACCATACCCCGGGCCTGGATCGGCAGCCCCAAACAGCGCGGCACTGATCCCCCGCCGCGAGAGCGACACCCTCTTCTCCGCAGCGCTAGCATACCTCGACGCAGCCCACGCCGGCGCGCGCAGCGGCTTCTCGCGGCACCTGCTGGCGCACATCACGACGCGCAACCAGCTGGATGCGCTGGTGTTTGTGCTCAGCGAGCTGCGGCGGCCGCGGCGCCGCGGCGAGCAGGAAAATGCTGCGCTGGCCTGGCGGCTGGTCGAGGACATGTATGGCGAGTATCCTGAGCTGTCGGCTGGTGATGATGATGATGACGATGTGGGGCGCGGCGAGTATGCTCCGTTTTTCGAGAAGCTCGGCGAGCTGGTGCTGGAGGCGTGGGACGCGCAGCGCGGGGCCGTGGCGGAATCGGTGGGAGGTGCTGGTGGTGGGCTTGCAGGTCAGGTGTTCAATACTGAAGACGCCGCGCCGCAGTTTGTCAGACTGCTGGAGGCCAGGCGGCTGAGCCGTGCTGAGGCGGGGCATGGTGGTGGTGGTGGTGGTGGTGCGGTGGGGAGGCCGGCGACGGCTGGGCTGGACGGGTCGGTGGGTGAGGGCTTCCCGGCCGATGTCGACTGGGACTGGACTTACTGGAATGATTTCCTGCGGCTGTGATGAGGTGGGGTGGAGGTTATAATTCTAGGGTTCTAGGGTTAATATCGAACCCTTTCTCCAGTTTAATTCCAGTTTCTTTTTTCTTTTAGATTGAGTTCAGGTTTTTTTTAAAGCAACGTTAAACTTTGATACTTGCCGTAATTAAATCGCACTCTTCGTAGTAGACTTTAAGATTATCAAATCTTGGCCATCATCGACGGGGGTGAATTAACCTGCCTCTGGTATTACAGTAGCATGACTTGCCCAATTCACCGCCAGGCGCGACTAAAGTCACCATACCTGACTCCGAATTCAAGAGAGACTCGCACATGCCTATACTTAGTCCCTTGAACCAGTCTTCGGAGAACACTAATGCCTTCGACCTCGAGGGTGACGCCTGGGGATTAATAATTACTGCATTGACTGGAGCGAATTGAACTCCAAAAAAGACGTGGGCGGGAATGACGATGGTGTCGCAAGACCGAGTAAATTTCCCGAGAATGGTAGTTGATGACTTCTGTAGTTGGCTACCTTAGTCATGGCAGAACTAAACGGTTTTAGTTTGGCATCCTGTAAAAGTCTGAATATAAACTCTACCCTGCGGTCTGTCACTGCGTTGGTTAGATTTCTGTCCTATTAGCATTTGTTCCAAGGTCTCGTAATCATCCAGGCATAATTCCCAACTTTCTAACTTTCTGTAATGGGACAAAATTCGACTTTAACAAATCTTAACTGCATAGCTTAAAGTGAAAATGGAAGAGAAAACTCTAGTGGGATATTCATACACTGTCCCCAACGAACCACTCGTTCTCAGGTATTAAACTCCTCCTCTTTCACTCATCAACATGGCGCGCTACACACTCCCTCCCCCCGTCGACGACAGCGACAACTTTGAAATGGCCATGGCCCCTTACATGAGCTCCCCAGGGGACAGCACCAGGGCCCCGGCCGCCGCGGCTGGAGACGTGCCAGCTGCTGGTTCTGATCACGAGCGGCAGGGATATCCGGAAAATCCCGCCGTCATCAACGAGCCACGGGCGGATGGACCTCCCGCCCCCAACGCCAACGCCTTGATAGGCATCCTCGACGGCAAGCTCCAACAAGCCTGGGCCTTTACGAAGAGCCGCGTGCAAGACAGCTGGAAGGGCTTCAGGGAGGTGCGTGAGGACTGGCTGGAGTGGCGTGATGCGCTGGTAGACTGGCGCATCGGCAGGTCGAGCTGGCCGTCGCTGCGGCGCGAGTGGGAGCACCTCAAGCGGCCCGACAAGATGCTGCTGTCCATGCGCTGTTTCCGGCGGCGCCACAAGGCCGCCGTCGCCGACTGGATTAAGGTCAGGGAGCAGTCGGTGCTGCGCGATTTCGCCCGCCTACGCAGAGCCATCCTCGGCGGCAATAAGATCATGGAGAGCGAGGCCAAGGAATGGACCCTGGGCGACGCGGCCAAGATCCCGCATGCCTGCCACGCCCTGCCGAGGAGATACATTGAGAGGCTTTATGATGACTGACGACGTCCAGGCTGTGTCCTGGTGGATGTCAGCCCCAGAGTGAGCCGTTGATAACCGTTTGAATACCCTGGATGCGCATTCTTGAGCCGGTCGATAATTTATATAGCGGTGATGAGGACAGTCCCGGCGTCGTCGCCCGTCTTGGGTTACGGCATATTCTCGCCCGAGACCGTCGAACAGCCAAGATTGCCGGCACCAACCTTCGTGTCAAGGCCCAGAGCCCTGGTTCCCACAACATGGTCTGCTGCAAATTCCACATTTCTTTTCCCTTTCCGCGCATTGTATGGCTCGGCATCTTGCCGAAGTGAGAGGCCAATCAGATCCGGAGGCCAATGGGCTGTGGTCATCCTTTGGACGCCACGGGCGCGCTAGCTGGGAAACAGACCCCTGGACGGACCCCTGAATCCTAGCCCTAGACGACTAACGTACCCGAGCAGACGAATGCGAGTGCGCGGGACAGGGAACACAGGTTAGCGAGAGGAGGACTCGATCCTACCAAACCGGCCCCGCTCCTCCCCATTGTCGGGTCCTGGGGTGCCCGTTTTTCCGCACCATACCGACTTTTTTCTGCGACGTCACGCAGGGGAGACTGGGGACAAAACCTTTCGGCATCAACATTCGCTATTCGCCAGCTATGATTTTCAAGCTTCTAGCCGGCGCTGCTGTCGCCTGGGTGGCGTGGAGTCTCGTGTGTCTCGAGATCAACGTGCGCAAGGGGCGGGCCATCAATGTGCCCGTGAAGCGGCTCCCCATCGACCCGTACAACATCGCGTGGCTCATATTCCAGGACTTTCTGTGGATGGTGATCGACCGGCTGCCCATCGAGTGGTCTTCGTTGCCCGACGCCGTCCGCTTCTCGCGCCGCGGCTGGCAGTTCCCCGAAAAGGCCAACATGCACGTGCGCCTCGGCCCCGTCTTCGCCCTCGCCACCCCCAGGGTCCTGTTCCTGATCATTGCCGACCCGGAAGCCGCCGAGGATGTCTTTGCGCGGCGCAGGGACTTTCTCCGCCCCATCGCCGACTACAGTGAGTCTCGGAACATGCATTGCCTTCTGCAACCGTAACAGTGCTAAACCACAAGCCAGAAATCCTCGAGGTGTACGGCCCGTCCGTCTCGACGGCGGGCTCGCACGACTGGGCGCGCCACCGCAAGGTCCTCTCGGCGCCCTTCAGCGAGAGCTCCATGCCGTTTGTGTGGGAGGAGTCGCTGCGGCAGGGCCGGGCCACGCTGCAGTCGTGGACGCGCGCGTTTGCGGCCGGCGTGCCCAGCATCCAGAAGGACACACGCACGCTGTCGCTCAACGTGCTGGCGTCGATCGGCATGCGCAAGTCGTTCCCGTTCCACGGCTCCGCCGACCCGCCGCAGGCCGCCAGCGAGGCCAACAACTACCGCGACTCGCTGCAGACGGTCCTCGACAACATCATCCTGCTGCTCATGGTCCCCTACCGCTTCCTGACCCACCCCGCCATGCCCAAGAGCTGGACCCGCATCGGCCACGCCGGCGCCGCCTTCAAGGCCCACCTGCAGCACATGGTCGACGCCGAGACCCAAGCCCGCAGCCAAGGCCGGCCCGGGTCCGGCGGCCTCGTCACAGGGCTCGTGCAGGCCCTCGAAGTCTACCAGCGCGAGGTGGCCGCCGGCACGCCCGCCGCCGACCGCAAGGGCTTGTCGCTCGACGAGATCATCGGCGACCTGTTCGTCATCAACTTCGCCGGCCACGACACGACGGCCAACACGCTCGCCTTCGCCGTTCTGCTGCTCGTCGCACACCCCGAGATCCAGACGTGGGTCGCCGAGGAGCTCACCGCCGTGCTCGGCGACTCGCCGGCCGCCGAGGAGGAGTGGGACTACAAGACCGTGTACCCGCGGCTGAAGCGGTGCCGGGCCGTGCTGCTCGAGACGCTGCGGCTGTTCCCGCCCGTCATCGCCATCCCCAAGTGGACCCCGGGCGCGCCGCACACGCACCTGCGCGTGCGCGACCAGACCCTGACCATCCCCGCCGGCACGCTCGTGCACCCGCAGATCGTGGCCCTGCAGAGACACCCGGCGTTCTGGCCCGACCCGGACGCGTGGCTGCCCAAGCGCTGGATCGTGAACTCGGCAGAAACTGGTGGCGAGGAGCTCTACGAGCCGCCCCGCCTCGTCTACCTGCCCTGGTCCCACGGCCCCATGAACTGCCCCGGCAAGAAGCTGTCCGAGGTCGAGTTCGTCGCCGTGCTGGCCTGTCTGCTGCGCCGCCACCGCCTCGGCGCCGTCAAGCTGCGCCCTGACGAGAGTGATAAAGAGGTGCGCAAGCGCGTGCTGGCGGTTGCCAATGATGCTAATGTGCCCATGCTCATCAAAATGCGCGATGCCGATCGCGTGCGCGTTGTCTGCACCGAGGCTTGAGTCGTCAGTGGGTTAGTTACGGTCGTGGTTTGAGGTTGGGCCGGGAGGGGTGCGACTGGTTGATTGGTTACTTGTTGAGACGACGCGGGAATGGATGGTGTGGTTGGGAGTATTATGCTGCGTACCCTAGTCACGGAGTGGATAATGAGTCGTTGCGAAAAATACCGCCGAGAACCCACGAGGGCCGCGTATTCTTGGCCGGGTCCCAATTTGTTATTTATGCATTTGTAGTTTTCAAGGCAATTTCTAACGAAACTCGGGCTTCTGCATTAATACGACCGAGGTTTTGGTGATTTTCGCTGATTTCATTACCACCGCCTGACTGGAGGGTTCTAGTTTCATGTCAGCTCTTGTTGAACGGGGCACCTTGGCTTTTATGATTATACGAACGACAAAGAGAAATAAACTGCTACAAGAACGCACTAGTCCGGGAATCTCAATTCATAGCAGTAGAACATGATCTCTGAAGGATGGCTAGGAACATAAAGAAGGAGGGTGATGCCGGTCCCCTGACCAGAAGGAGGGTAGACTTGGGATCGATTGCTTTGGCGGGTGCAGGAGCAGGTCCGGCTTGTCGTCAGGAGAGGCAGCCCCAAACGGATACGGAGATGGCGTATCACCGGCCCCTCGCCAGGGTCAAGCAGGAGATATCTATACCGGGTACTCCCACTGATACGGAGAGGGGTTACCGGAGCGTCGTACGGCCCCCAGCAACCAGCAAGTGGCGGAACCTCGCCTGCTATTTTAATCATGGCACGTTGCATTGCTTGAACCACCGGTATGTTGACGTCTTCGGGGATTCCGTCAATCATGGGGAGACTGTATCCATGAACTAATACTCAGATTAGCGGGGTCGGCCTGGAGAAGGGGTCTGAGGTTCGTCTGGTTTCCCACCGGGAACCCTCAGGGTTGTATAAATACTTAGTCTGGAGCTGAAACAGCCCCTGGTCGCTGGCTAACAGAGGTAGTGGTGGGTCAACAATGCTCCCCGACCAAAATGATTGATCATCTTCCCAATGTGCTCAATCCCCCTTTTCATTCTCAGTCCTATTCTATGTGATCCAATCTTCAATCGCCTTTGTGGCTTCGTCCGTAAGGGCCTAAGTACTGTTGTCCTTCTGGACACTCATCTTTTGTGCGTCGGCGTCTGATACATCAATGAGCTCACCAACGTGCAGCTCGCCCTTGGCGACTGGCCCGCATTACACCATCGCAAGCACATTGGTACCTTGAATAATAGCAGTTGAAGTCGAGTGGTTGATCTTAGTGTGTAGTACGAAATATTTGCCAATAATCAAGAGGCAGAGACGCCAAATCAAAATTGGGAAAGGGAAAAGAAGAAGCGCATGGGAAAGCTGTGGGCGGTGCCAGACCCCGCGTATCATCCACTAATTCTTCCAACTCCGAGTTTGCCCAGACAGACCAAACTTCATCAACCAGCCCGCCCCCCCCAAGCCAGAGGGAGCCCGCGAAGAAAACTCAACGCCGCCAAACAAAGAGGCTCCGGCTAGAGCGGAGTGAGCGCCTCAAAAAAAACCCGTCCTAACCCAAGCACGAACCCCTGACAAATCTCATAGTCCCGATATAAGAATGGGAGAAACCGATGATATAAAAGCCCCGGCCAGGAACAAAAGCAAACGTCCGCCGATAGGAAAGAAACCCAGTCCAATCCTCACGAAAAAAAACAAAAACAAAGCCACCCCCTTTCTTCAACGAACACCACACACTGAAACCAGTCAATCAGTCCCCGTCTCCCGAGACCACGCACTCGGCATCGTGCCTATAGCACTCGTCACATTTGGCAACGCGAAGACAGGCTCTCCTCTTCTTCTTGCAGGCATTGCAGGCGCGCTCCGGGCTGTCGCGCTCGCAGCGCACGCCAGTACGGTCACACTCGGTGCAGACCGAGCTAGGCACGCACACAAGGTCGTTCTCGCTGCACCGGCCACAGGGCCGGCGCTGTTCGCCATGGGGGCATGCGGGCGAGGCAGCGGAGACAGCACCCCGGCGGGAGCGAGGCGGTGTGGCGGCGGCGGCGGCCGGACCGGAAAGAGATGTGGCTTCGGCTGCGGCTGCGGCAGCCGCGGCACGGGCTTTGGCGGTAGGCACGGTGGCACGGCGGGGAGGGGCGGATTTCTCGACGGCTTCGTCGTCGTCAGGCTTGGTTTTGGGATGTTTTCGTCCAATTTTCTGCTTTGCGACGACGGGGTCGTATTCGGGCCGGGGATCGGGTGGAGGGAGAGGTAGACGGCGGTGGCGATGTGCCAGGGGCCGCCCCGCAGAGCGGCCAGGCTTGGACGACGCAGCGGGAACTTCTTCCGAGTCGGAGTCGGACTGGTAGTCTGGCATTATCTCGAATCCCCACCCGTTTGGCGCCTCCGGGGGTTCACGCCGGTCAATTTTCGTCCGCCGACCGATGGACGACGCATCACCCACGACAATACACTGTGTAGCGACGTAGGGTTAGCAGGGGAACGAATGAGCGGTAGTCTGTCAAGAATTCGAGAGAGATATATTGATGTACAAAAGGAAAGCCCAAGCTGCCAAGTGCCTCTCATGCAAAATTGACTGAGGCGGATAGGGGGGAGGAGCACGGAGCGAGAAAGCCGACGACAACGGCAATGACGCCGTCTCGGTAAAGACAAGGATAGGGCATGAGAGGGAGCATTGAGAAACTAGCCCGGACGCCCGCGTGGTATGAAACAAGGAAGGACTGAATCCTCAAAGGCGAAAAGGGCCGAGGAAGAGGAAAAGGGGATGGGCGGAA
The DNA here is from genome assembly GCA_033439765.1 of Lasiosphaeria ovina. Classification (NCBI taxonomy): domain Eukaryota; kingdom Fungi; phylum Ascomycota; class Sordariomycetes; order Sordariales; family Lasiosphaeriaceae; genus Lasiosphaeria; species Lasiosphaeria ovina. Next base: position 6,978,467 of record JAULSN010000002.1, on the reverse strand, counting down.
AAAAAAGCAAGCAGAGAGGATGTGCGGGTCTCCAATACCGACCAGGGTCCCAAGTCGTAGAGACGCGGTCACAATCCGGTAGTTGAGGGACAACAGGGAAAGCCAGTGAGTCCAGGACCACTTGACAGTGACCTCCTCGAGGCTTGTGGGGCAGAGAAAGGAAACGATATGAAACGAAACCAACACTTACATCGTAGATCTCCGCACACGCATGCGGCTCTATTTCCTCAATCAACGGTATATTCTCCCGCTTGCACCTCGCCTTCAAGGCCTCGGTCTCCTTTGGCTGCAAGAATGGGGACTTGAATTCACACGGCGCATAGTCCGGGTCCTGCAGGCTTTCAGCAGGCGGGCCTGTGCCGATACCATCAAATGCCGACGGGGACAGCTGCTCGCGGTGTGGGAAGAATAAATCGAAGACCTTCATCTGAGCGTCGATGCTTGCCTCTGTGGGTTCTGAGAAAAGGATTAGCAAAGTACGGGTGGTCAAATCGGATATGTAGACGAAGGAGGCTTGACAGAAAGATTGGCGGTGATGTGGCAGATTGATTAGCTGGTACGAGAGGGAGATATCATGGCCAGCACCAAGGAAAGGGTCTGATTAAAGTGTTGAAAGTAGAAGCAGAGCAGAAATCTGAGATGAGGAGTTGCGGTAGGAAAGGAGGTCGCACGTGACAGATAGGGCGGCAAATCGCGCGACGGGACGATAAACATACTATTCTTGCCATCCTGGGGCGTGTCCCCGACTTCTTCGTCATCGCCAGACTCGTTGTTCTCGCGTCCTGACGTGCTAGCGGTGACAGCAACGCCATCTGGTGGTGGCGACGACGACGGTTGAGGGGCAGAGGGGGCGCCAGCCCGGCCGAGGCTCATTCCGAACTTGGACTTGGTGCTAGCCGCCCACATCATCTTGACGAGTAGTGTCGATGGCGGCGCGGATATAGGAAATGAGAAAATACTCAGATATATGCTCGTTGGTGGCAAAGAGAAGATCACAGCACAAGCGAAGCAAAAGCGAGAAAGAACCTCGAAAAAACTCGAAATGCAAAGAAAATCGTCGCCGCCTGCGGAAGAAAAGGCGAGAAAGGAGCGGGGGATCAGGGCGCTCAGAAGAAAATTATAGGCAACACCCACGCCTAGCAGCCAAGGCAAAAGAGAAGAATAGGAACAAAAGGCGGGGGTAAGCGTTTAAGAGATGAGAATAGGGCCAGCGTAACGGCTGCAAACCAAGTGAGAGCAGAGTGAAATCTTCAGGAAAGACAAAGGTACCTTGGTACCTCCGTTGCTCTGCGAACCAAAAGATACCAGCGCTTGGGCCACATGGCTTCTCTGACGCTCTTTTCTCCGAAGCTCTTATAATCAAAGATTCATACCCACAACTGGTTAAGAATGCACTTTAGGCTCGAGCGGGTAAGGTGTAGAAACCTGGCCATAATGGCGAAGGAGTAGAAGCTCCGTCTTCCAGTCAACTAGTTACAGGTCTGCAGAATTATATAACGGTGAGAGCGAGTGCACGTCAAAAGGAACGAACATTTCGTTAGGCAGAAAGTAATCAAAAAAACAAACACATAGTACACACTATTCTACAGCCTCGGATTATAATACAAGATAGTAAATCCCAAATGAAAACGAAGTGCCGAATTGAGAAAAAGATCAACGCCATCCCAAAAGTCCAAGGCTCAGTCCACCTCCTAGAGATGCAGTAAGTCGGCCAAGGCAAGAAAACCCAAACTAGTGTACAAGAAGCAAGGCCCATAGCTTGTCCTTGTTAGGGTACAAACAAACAACCAACCCAACCCCTCACCCCCCTTTCCTCCTTGCCCCCTTCCGCCAAGTCACCGCCCCTTCATTCTCCTTGTTCACGACTGCACTCTTAACTGTCTTCCTATTTCCCTCCCCTCGCCGACCCCTCCTCCCAGGCTCCCAAGAGTTGGCTGCACCGGGCATTTTCCACTTGATGAGGTACGTAGACGATCCGTCGTCAAGGTACATCTCATCTTCAATTTTCTCGACATCCCACCTCGTATCGTCCTCATTTTCTATGGCATTGGTCTCTGCAGCATCGTTCTCTGCTGCATTGTTCTCTATGGCACCGATATCTGTGCCATTGAAAAGAGCTTTGGTTAACGACAGGACGGGAAAACATATCGTGGGCTCTTGATTTAGGCATATCTGTGCTCACCCATGGTGCCCACGTCATCCGGGAAGTCCTCGTCGTTTCCGTGGTCCGAGAATATTTCGGAATCATTGAGGACGTCGTCGTCACCATCCGCTTGGGACTCGCCGTCGTCTTCATTGCTGTCGTCCTCATTGCTATCGTCCTCATTTCTATTCTCTTCATAGTCACCGTCTTCATTGCCGTCATCTTCATTGCCGTCATCTTCATTGCCGTCCTAACAGGCGCGAGAATATCTCGTTAGCTGAAACGTCGCATGTTTTGGGCATGCACAACTGGTATTGCAAATATCGGCGGGATGGTACAGCTTTTGATGAACCACGCATGTTTGACTTATTAAGGTGAAATGCGCAGATTGCGGGCCGGTGCAGTTTTTTACCTCAGCTGTTCTCAAGCTGTGGTGGGACTTGAAGGATTGCGTAGAGTGGCGTCGGGTACGGTGCAGGGGATTGACATGTATCAGTGGGCTGTTTGATTGAACGTACCTCAACTGGACCTCTGGACCGGAGGTTGTAATCACGTCCCACGGCGTCAACCCTGCCTCTGAAATTTCCTTCTGGATCAACACCACGGACCCTACGGATCCTACGGACCCTACGGACCCGGGATCTCTTGGCAGGGGTCTTCTTGGTCGTGGCTCTCCGGTTGTTGGGTTTTCCGTCTCGGAAGGTGTCCACGTACTCGTCATCGTCATCGTTAGCGGGCATGGGCCGCTTGTGAACGCTAGAGCGGACGGGATTGATCGACTCAGTGCTGCTCAGGCGGTTACCGGTGACCATCCCCTGTGCTAACTTAGATAATCCTGAACGCAACTTGGGGCCGGGCGATATATCTGACATGTCCTTGTCCATGTCGGACGACAATTCAGTTACACTAGTGCGGGTGGCGGAGACGTTCCGGTTAGGTTGGCCTTTGCCAACTGGGCTGGCAGATGGATTAAAATGACCCAAAACTGGCCCAGATCTGGGAGGGGCCGGCGACTGACTATCGGTAGCCCTGGGCTGCATGGAGGTGCTGGTTTTGCCCGTGATGTGGCTCACCTCCTGGCCCTGTCCCTTGACAACGTTTGTAGACTGGCTAGCTTTGGCTGGTCTGGAGCCGTCGTTGCCGGGGGGACCAGTTCTGAAGGCCGAGCTCGCACGCTGCCCTGGCGTGGTATCTGGGTGTCCGGCTGACGACTGCCGTCTGCTCACTGCTGTCGGAAAGGTGCCCTTCTTGGGTTTCGCTGCCACTACCTTTCGGTTGGCCGGTATGCCTGCCGTGTCTTCGACCTGGCTTTGGTCGGAGGGGCGGCGTCGAGAATTGGGAAGTTGCCTTCGGCCATTGCCTTTCCCCTCGTTAAGATTCGGGGGGTTGCCAAGGCTGGCTGTTCCGGGGCTGCTGTTTCCGTTGCTGCTGGTGTCGATGTTATTTCCCTCGTCTCCGTATTTATCCATGTTCTTGTCTGAGCTGGCGTTCTTATTTTCACCTGGAAGTCTGAGTTGGCCCACTCTAGGTCTAGTCGTTGACAAGGAAGAAGGACGTGGGGCAACTTGACTCGGATTTCGGTTTGCCAAGGTGTCAGTATCATCATCCTTGAATAGATTAGAGACGCCGTCACCTCTGTCGTTTTTGTTGTTCATTTTTGCACGCTGATCCTGGCCGCCGCGGCTAGACTGACCAGAATCACCAGTAATGGCATTTGTAGGGCGGCTCTTGTCACTGGCGCTAGGTTTCCGGTCAGTCTTCCCGTCATTGTTGCCCATATTGTCAAGGGCAGCGGCGGCTAGTTCCAAATTGTCTGCGCTACTCGGAAGGTTGGCAATCTGGCTTGTTGGCTTGTGAAATTTCATGGATTTCTTGAGTGGATCCTTGGCTGGGCGAAGATCTGGGAGACGATGGTGGGGCATGCGCGGAAGCGGTTGGAAAACATACCAGCAGCCTCAGCAGGCCCGTTAAGTAGTCCGATGAGGTAACAAGGCAGCTTGATGGACTAAAAAATGGGGGATAGGTGATACGGGGGAAGGCTATTAAGATGCGTCGCGTATCAATGAGGATTGCACGGGGTGAGCCAGGAAATTTCTCAAAAGCGACTGTTGATGTCAGAAAGGGGAGCTTGGTTGGCTGGGCAAGGTTTTCTTTATAACTAGAACTTTTAGAGACAAGATCACCTGCCAAGCAACACCGCTCCAGCAGCGAGAAGGGCCTGGCAAGCTCGTATTAGGCACCTGACGCGGGGCTTTCTCTTACCATGCGTTAATGACTCCCGTATTAAAGCGAACGAAGGCACGTGGACGCAAAACTTGCTTAATCGTAGCCCGCTATTTAACGGCCGTTACCAAAGGCGAATATTTCCTTAATCTAGGTTCAGTCGAAGCAGGCATCTTAAAACCAACCGCCAACAATGCAACTTAGAAAGTTCGCTACTCAGTTTCTGTTCAATCCTTGGGAGCAATCCATTTCCTCGGACTCTATGTAGTATTCATGCATATCGCCCCAATAATCATCCATATGGCTCGCTCGCCCAAGACTGAGCTTTTTTCGTTTACGCACGTAAACGGGCTATATTACAGTGACACAGTGTATCTGGAATCGATGTGGGCTGGATTTGACACGGATGCACGTGCACAAACTACATGGGTCCCGTGATATCAAATCCGATCACCTAATCTTGACTATATATCCGCCTTGAGGAGCATAATTGAAGTCAGGAGAGAGTCCCTGAAGTCATCATAGGTGGTCATGACCGAAATTCAAAGTCAGACAAGTGAGTAACTAGGGATACGCAATGAAAGATGTATAACGTTATCTCTTCAAAATAAAACCATGTTGTTTTGTCTCAGTAATATCTGCTTGTGACAGCTGGTTCACTGGAAGGCGATCGAATTCCGCAAATTCAAACAAGCAAATTGCTTCTGGTAATAACTATGCTTCCCCCATTTCAGTTCATCATTTCCTTGTCCAAGCCAGTAAGCACCGCCGACCACTATCACCTTGTGAGTTCTTGGCTTTGTTAAGTCTTGCTCGGTCATTGTTTTGGGTTTTGAAAAGAATATGCCAGACACTCCAAGACCACAAGGATCTTGGACGGATGAGAAACACATAGCTTGGCTGAACAAAGCTTTTTTTTCTTTATTATTTTCTACTCAAGGAGCGAATTCGACAGTTAGATCTATCACCAACGTAAAATACTTGATTATACACATCGCCATACACAGACTAAAATGAATTGAACGAAGCATTGTATCACAAAGGCGCCGTGCCAAAAGCCCAAGGATGGAATGAAAGTGCAGGCAGAGGAACTAGGGATGCGATGCGTCACAGGCAGCGGAACTCGGATCAACCGCTGGACGTGGGGCGCGCTTCTTGACCTTGCGCACCCTCCATCTGGCACCCTGGGGCTTTTTCCTGCTGTTTCTCAGTCCCCGGGAATTAATTATAACATGGCAGCGGACAAGGCCGTTTCAAATCCTTAATTTCTGGATGCTTCGCCATTCCTTTCGTTGTCTGTGGAGTCACGGTTTGCTTGCTTCAACAGGTCCTCAAATATTTGGGGATCTGGTCCCTTGCACAAGCAGTCCGTCACTTGGACGCTTGTCAACAACACGTGCTTCCACGCCTACATTGAGCCCGACGCAGACATTTCGAGCAGAAATACCGCAACCGGTCAACGAGATCTCCATATCAACATGGCCAGGAATCACGGCTACACGTGGCATGATGTTGTCAACCACATGGGCATTTTTGCCACGGTCCCCCGCAAGGCAAGGGTCCTCGTGCCCGATCTACATGACTTTGACGCAGCTCAGGCTTGATGACTGGCTTCGCGACAGCGTGGAGCTGATCAAGAGCGTCAGCTTGCCGGTGTCCATGATCGCGTCGGCCACGGAGAGCATGAAGTACGTGGTGGCAATTGTCGACAAAATTGACGAGAAGCGGAGCAAGGGCTTTATCCTGGCATATTTCTCATCATTCCTGTCACGCCGTCGGCGAGGATCTGTCACCGAAGTAAGCCGGCAGTATGGCCGGCTCGTGATGGGCGTGCTGGGCATATACATGAATGTCAATGTCTAGCCAACGCGTCGCTTGCAATGTTTTGCCTCATCCTCGGTCCCTTTTGGACCGACGGATTTTGCCGCCATCTGAATGGCTGCGAACATGGGACGTGGCTTGAAAGCCGACGCCAGAGTCGAGAACGGGATGCTGACGAGAGAAAGGCTCGTGCCTCAAGGGAGTTGGGATGGAAGACATGGTTGGCAAGGTTGCTCGACATGTGTGTGGCTTGATGGGGGGGATTGGGACCATTGGGTGGGTGGCCTGGGTCTGCACTGGGCACGTCACAGCCGATGGACATCACGCCAGGCGCTTTTTCCCACTCCCTCAACACTCAACCATCCCTTTTGAATCCGGCCGGTTGTGGACTATTCGAATAACCTCTTGGTTCAACCCTTGACGATCGGAAGAAATATCCCCGGTTGTGAAATCCTTATTCCGCGAATGCACTGCTCAGCCAAACCAGTGTTTCTGGCGTGAATGTCCGCTCAAAGCTGACCCATTGGCAGCAGCAGCAGCAGCACGAGTTGTACGCCGAATTTGTAGGATAACAGCCCACATAGAGAGGTGCAGGCCAGAAGCTTGGAAGCCTGTCGCTGCGACGTGAAAACATGAATGAAACCGGGTCTGGTGGTCTCGGCCAGTGGCGGCCGGCCTTGCAGCCAACCCGCGGAATGGATTGTTTGCCATTTCCAAAATCCGGGCAAACCTTAATCCTCTTTCTGGCTTTTGCCAGTCCCGCTCAAGGACAGTGCAGACCCCCAAAGACTCACTCAATGGGAGAGCGGTTTGTCGTTGCATGGGCGGGTTCCTGTTCGAGCAAGTGTGCGAGTGGCTAGACGTTGAACCGGACTTCGGACGAAAACCTGGGTCGCCGGGATGGCTGATGTCAATCTGTCAGGGGTTTGGCTGGCCCTTTGAAGAGCTTTGACCACACTCTAAAGTCTACTGCACCCAATCACAGCGAGAACATCACATGTCTGCTCGGCCGTCTCCACGTCTCAGGTGCGCCATTCAGGTAGGGTCATTGCCTTGTCAGGCAGGAGCGGTGGCTTGTCAGGCCGGCCGGTGCAGCAGGCTCGGTCCACTGTGGGAGCAAGGATGGCTCCCCGCCGACCTTGTTTCTCGGAATCTTCCAATTTGCGGCTGCATTTGCGGTCGCTGATCTCACCTCTGTCAGAAACATGGGATAGTGCTTAAACGGCGACACAGACGACAGCTCGGTGCAATGAAACATTTCGACTTGGAACCTTAAGTAAGGGCTCACAGCAAGCGGCAAGGGAGCACAGCACAACCCTCAAAGTCTGAAAGGCACAACTTCAATTACATTTGCAATTCGTCTCCCCCGGTCTTGCTAGCCTCAGGTCGGCCTCGAATTGCTTTTCCCCTTTGAGTTCGGACTCATTGCGTAATGGCCCTGACCAGCGGCTAGCCCGGCCGCCTTTTTGCACATTTGACCCTGGTAGCTGGGCCGGCGCAAGGGCCGCGGCGATGCATCTGGCCCAGAAGGTTTCGCCTGGCAGGGCAACCCTCCAGGTCGTTTCGAGCCCATCCCCACTGCCCCAACATCAAGCGCCCGCTTCACCGGTCAGGCAGACAGACAGGCGCAAAACATTCAAACAAAATGTTTCGAGCAATTACCTAGTCGTGGGTCTGAAATCTGCAGCCACCCCTGAATCAGAACTAATTCACTTCATCCCATGTCCGACTCCGACCCGACAGCTGGGCGATGATGGCCTGGCAACAGCAACCCCGACATCAGGCGGACCTGAGGTTGCTTGGGCCTGCAACGGGCCTCTGCTCCGACATCTGCTCCGACATAAATAAGCGTGGCGCCCTTGGACGAAACAGCCAGAGATTCTGTAAAACGCTGCTTACTTTCTATCCCATCCCGTCGTATCATCAAACCCTCCAAGATGCAACTCTCTCTGTTTACGTACCTGTCCCTGTCAGTGGCCGGATTTGCGGCTGCGCACTCCTGGATCGAGTGCACCGACCACGACAAAGCCGGCGCCTTAAAGAAGATGGAAGATCAGGCCAAGACTGATCCCAAGGGTCTCACTCCCTTCGATCCTACGTAGGTGTCATCCCACCCTGAGCCATGCATGGCATGGCCGCCGTCCGTGTCTACGATTGCTAACTTGGCGATGCGTCCACCCACAGCGTACACCCCGAGCTCTGCAAAGCATGGCCCCGCGCAAAGGAGAACCCGGGCGACTGGGCGGTAGAGGGGAGAACCATTGCGTGGAACATCGATGCCGCGGTCTTTCTGAAGGACCGCAGTGCCTGCAGCCCGCCGCAGCGGGAGTTCAAGCCACAAGGGCCGAACACCCCCCTCGCCACCGCCAAGCCCGGTGGCAGCATCGTGCTGCGCTTCGGCGGCAACGGCCACTCGCGCGGCAACGGCACCGGCGAGAATGGCCTTCACGGTGACCCCGGCACCGTCGAGGTCTTCTGGGCCGGCAAGAAGGAGACCGAGATCAAGACCATCGACGAGCTCACTGACAAGACCAGCATCGCTAAGGCCGGCTTCTCCGACGAATCCTTCGCTCTCCCCGCAGACCCAAATGTCAAGGACCCACCAGGGCTCCAGGACAAGGGCAACTGGATGACGGTCAAAATGCCCGCAAACATGGAGCCCGGCCGCCACATGCTCGTCTGGCTCTGGAGCTTCAGGAACAAGCCCCAGTGGAGCAGCTGCTTTGATGTCATGATATCATAGGCGGGATGCAGGGGTGTTTGTGTCTGTCTCTGTGACAGCGGGTGCATAATAATAGACCGACTTTGGCTCATCGTAGATGTTGGTGTTGTTTTGTCCCTTGTAATCAATATCTGGTCTAGATGGCTTTGAAATTGTCGTTAACTCGCGCCAGAAATTCTCTTGGCAGCCGTTCCTGGTGATGTCCTTCTCGTTGTGCTCTTTTGTGTATCTACTCGACGGATCTCATCACACCCTACATCTCCCCGGTAACTAATTAGCAATAGGAATTCACATCATGAAACATGGTGATTCGTAGTAGCCAGGCAGCCAAAAACCGAAGAACATGAATCGGTCGGCGAAAAGGTAAAACATTGACTCTAGACTAGAGAATGAATTGTTTTCCACAGGCGCACATCACATTTTGAACAAATCGTGCCCGCCGACGACATGCGTGACGGTTTCGACTTCCACCCCAAGTCAAAGAACCAACCGGAAACTTGTCATCTCTTGATCTTGATCCTCAACCGCACAACAGCTAAACCACTCAGCTTCCAATGCAGGGGCAATCTTTTTCATTGAAGTTTTAGGAGGTTCCTCGAAAGATGATGGAGGCATACTCCGGAATTCATATACTAATTCCTGAAACTATAATCCGGGTACCTGGTTTACAAATTGACAAAAAGTAATTCCCAAGAAAAATGTAAACTGGAAGAATGGATATACAGGGGGGAAGCTCGTATACCCGAGACAGCCATACCCCGGACTTCAGGACGTGGTCAATGTGCTGAACGACATGAATCCAGATGGGGTTGCAATCAGTGGCCGCCCAGTGCCTGCTGTAGGCCTTGCTCCTACTAATTACCCCGGAAATGTCCGACAAAAAACGCAGCGTCGAGATCCTCCCCGCCAAAAGGCCCTCTTATGTCTACAACTCAATACGGATGCAAGACCGTCGCCAGCACTGGTCCTGGCCACAAAGTTGTTAGGTTACTTTCAAGGTTCCGCTTTTCTGTCGTCATCTACAGAGGAGGAAGACTGGAAAAATGCAACTCGAGCAAGTCTGGTTTTCCAGTCAACTGGATGCCTCGTCTCCATGATATACTCTGCGAGTTGGCCAAATTGAAGACATGTGCGAGGTCCAGGACTTGCTCATACCTCAACAGGATCGTCAGGGAGTTGCTCTTGGGCTGGTGGAAACGGGGTACGGGTTTTCAGACAGTCGGAGACAACGAAGTTAGGCACCTTCTTAATCTCTTTGTTCTCTCCGCCTATTCAGATAAAGTAGGTAGCTAGGGTATGTGCCGCTTCACCTTTTCCGTTCCTTCTGCATCTAATTCACACCTTTGGGATGCTGATTCTCCAAAGAGGCTTCAATCTTCATTTAATCAGCAAATGAAGTTGCTGATAATATCTGGCATCAGGCTGGCTTGAGTACGAGATAGCAAAACGCGATGGCATATGCCTCGGCTTCATGGCTTTGGGAGCGATGTATGTTTTGATGACTATCTCTAACTTTAGTACTGCGAGCAGTAAGGCCCTGTAATTAATCGAGTAGTTGACAGTAGTAGGAAGCTTCAGCTCCCCGGCGAATGCCTCTTGACGGCACGCCGGTAGCCGGACGGATGGCAGGGCCGAGTTGCGGTGGCCGTCTCCGCGGTGCATGTCTGCGTCCGAGACTTGGCTATGCATGTCACCTAAACGGGACGCTGCGGATGCTGTTGGTCCCCTGGCCGGATGCCAAGCCTTGGACACGGGATCTGGAATCCCTTTTGTTCCGGGCGGAATTTGCGGTTGCGTGTCTCTCTCACACGTTTTTCAGCGGCCAGCTTTGGTTGGACTCGTTACTTGATGGGCGAGCTGTGTTCAGAAGCCTGTTATTCCGGTTTTTCGGCTTGGGACTTTGGGTGATGTGGACGTATTGATCCAGCTGCTTGGCTGGCGGGGAGGGGGAGTCGGGACCAACGACGGGCACTGGGGTAAGCCCTAGTCCTAGCTCGCGCTCCCGTAGTTAGGCTCTGGCGCTCTTCCTTCCATGCAGTTGTTGCAGGGGGGTTGGTCCTTGGGGGACAACGCTTCGCAGTAGCATTGGGACCAGACTACGGGCGTGCGCCGTGGCGTGATTGTGAGCGAGTCAGCAGAGGGGTCCCGGAGCAGCGTCTGCCGCCAATCTCCATATCGGTCTTCCCAACCACGAAGAGAACAGTGGTAAAATGATGGAAAAGTGGGAAAGAGCAAGCGGAAGGGGTGGGGGTTGCGAAATACTCGATGCTCGCCGGTATACGAGCTCGGGAGTCGGCATATTGATGCTCCAGAGGCATGGGCACCCAGAATGCGACGTTGGGCACATCAACGTCCCGGGCGCCCGACTGGGACTGGGACTGGGAGCGCAGAGGGAGGGGCCTGGGAAGCGTGAGTCGTGCTATGGCATGGCATGGCATGGGTGGCCGGGAAGTGTGAGTGGGTCGGATCCCTCGCGAGAGTGGGCTTCTGATAACGCCAGTGCTGCAGACTCCCCCTCTCCGACACGCAGGCCGCGTCTGTGGAGAAGCTGGGGAAATACGGGGAACAGGAGTAGGGATTCTCTAGCTGGAATGCCCAGACAGCAGAGTTCGAGCTTTCACGTAATAGCAGCAGATTGATCAGCATCAGCCACGACGGAGGCACCCAGGGCTATTTTTGCCTACGTAGGCAATGGGATTATGGGGAACCTTGGCGGCTTCTGCGGCTACCAGGATAGTTATTGGAGTCTGTGTGGATGCGGCGCAACGCTCAGGAAGTGACACTGGTTGACGTTGTTTGGTTCAAGTCCAGCACCCGCTGCTGCCCAATCCTGGCGGTTGGAGTCGCCGACGGGCTTCGTGTTGCAGCGTCTGGTCGATTTGGAATTTGGGAGTTTGGCGCTACCGAGACCGAGTTCCGTCCGTTTCTGGCATGCCGAGGCCCGTAGCGGAAGCTAGCCCTGGTAGGTGCTTATAATTGGCGAGCTAAGTCGCTGGATACGCGGTGGAGAATCGGAGTCGATTGGGCTGGCTGGCGACGTTGATTGTACCCAACTACCACCAAAAGGTGGTGCGGGACACTTGGTGTGGGAGAGTATAAGGTGTGGCAGGCGACGGCATAGGCTGACATAGACCGAGCGTTGATGCCCAAGCCTGTATCTGTGCCATTTTTAGCTCGACGTCTGCCGCCTCTTTCCTGGTTGACCCGAACCCACGGCCACTTGTGCTGCAGCTTACATGGCTTCAATTAGTTGCCGGTAACTACCAGTGACCAGGAAAACTGCCGAATGTCAGAGAACCCATGTGTTACCACCTCTGGTCACTGGTGTTGCTATACATGCACCGATATAATTGTCGGCAGGTAGTGGATTGCTGAAAGCCAACCAGAGACTACTATCGCAAAGAGTGCTTAGTGAAGCAGACTGGGATGCAGGCTTGAACCCGAAGGATTTGTGATCCAATATGAAATAGTCGGATGATGGTGTGTTTGTGCCGCCTTTCCAGCCCACCAGTTGTCAGGGATTTGCCGTTAATTATTTTCGACTAATACTCCGTCATCGTAATGCATCAGACATCTTCAGACATTAGTCTCCTACTACGTTCCCGACTACAAGAGCCCCCGCATGCAAATCATTCCCGTGACTCGCTCCGCCGGTATCGGGGTTTTAATTACCGTTGTCGACGCCTGGGTTGGGATCCAGCGTGGTGCGAGGTCCCACCGGCTACGTGCAAGGGTGTGGATTGTCTACGATAGGGTCGAGACGATGCAACCTAGGGAGTCCACGGGTTCAGACGGGTGACGTCGCTTGGCTGCGGAATGCAAACGGAGCTAACGTTCTCCAGTGCAGGACTAGACCATGATCCATGATTGAGGCAAAGATAACGGGAGCGGGCAGCATGACCAACTAGGACCTATCAAGGCCGTCTTGAACCACTGTCCCTGCTTTTCCCCTGTCTAATTGGACATATGCAGGTGCACGGCAGGTGGCTCCTCCCGTCAAGACCAAGCTGATATCATAATGGCGCCACCGCATGGGAATAAGAAGGCAGTACTACCGCGGGCGCTAGACAAACTGCTACGCAACATGGCATGTTAGGCCTACCGAGAGCTCAATGTCGCCAGCAAGCTGGCGCGGTTGCCGGTGGATTGACCCAGTCTACCCAGTCTAAGACCCGACAAGCTGGAGTTTGTCGGGCTGCATCTCCTAGCACCTTGGCAGATGACTGCACACTGGCTGCACGCACATGGGCTTCGGTATAGCCGTGATTTGAGGGGAGGGGAGCATGCGTGAAGTTCACGTTCGTGCTGGGATAAATAGACGAGTCAACCCCACTCTGCGACCCCCCATGGCCTCGGTCTCAGCAGCAACCAACAACAGTCGGTGTCACGCTATATACGAGGTCAGCACACATCCCGGACCCAAGGCCATGGGGTCGAGCTGAAGTTGAGGGGGTCAGCCAAGGCAGATTTCCCTGTCAGACCAGTGCCGGCATATCATCCCCCGGCAGACAAATGGCGGTAGGTTGTCTCTCTACCTCACCCGAACAACGACACAGGATAACAAGAAACTCTGCTCTGCAGTTCGAAATTGGCGACGTCGTGCGGATCCGGGGCCAAACCTACACATACAAAGTCATTGCCATCACCAACTCGCTGGTTACCATTCTCATTGTCAATCCGCAACCGGATGGGACCGTCTTAACGTTCAGCCCAATATGCCTGCAGAGCGTCGACGAGTCAAGGATCGAAAAGGTTGAGGACGGGGGATGAGTGCTGTGCGCTGGGCACGGCGTGGTCTGGAAATGCGTAGAAAGTTAGGCCGAACAAGTACCTGTGATTGGCACTCCATTCTCCCTCCTACTCTCACTTTGTGGTGTGCACTGCATCGCTATCATTATTGTGTACCAGAAAAACTCCACACCAAACTCAAAGACACAATCCTTGCCTCTCCAAAGTGTTTTTCTTGGTCAATGAACCCGCCGCAAGTCAGCAGCGCCTTAGCCCCCCGCCCTCGCTCCTTTCCCAGATCTCCGGTCCAACCCTAACCCTACATCCCCCTTTTGTTGCCATAAACAAGTGTCTCCTTTGGGTCTTTACCACGGCAACTGCGCCCACGAACAATTTGGCAGTGGCCTATGCTTCCCCAATCCGGCCAATACTTCAGCTGCAAGACGAATCCGCAGGTGCGCAAATGCAGTATCCCTGGTGCTGCATGCGCTGTAGCTGCCGCTGTCCGAGACTCCTGACTCACCATCCCCATTCGCCTGCCTCACCACAAGTTCGACCACAACATGCCAAGGTTTGGCTTCGAGACAGTGGCCCATGGCAGCCCACCATATTACCCTTGCCAGAGGACAGCTGATCGATGGGCCTGGCATTGGCAATCCGCACCAATGATAGCAGATGGTGGCGTTTGGCGGCTAAATTGGCCACGCAACCAGTACTGTCGACACAGCACCCCTGTCGGCACAGATTGATTGCATCCCGCGGCAGTGATGCACGTAAATCTCCGCGCCGGCGGCAGTGGCGGCACCCTTTGCGGGGAAGAAGTCTGGGGAACATGATCAACCGGATATTGATCAACGCCCTTCTCCAACTGCACATGGCATCCCGTCAGTCTTGGCCATTTGCAGACAATTCTGGCAATGGACAACGGCGCTGGCAACGGCTGCTGGCGGGGAGTTTGCCCTCCAATCAGAGCAGACGACGCCTTTCCAGCTTCCCTTCCTCCAGGACAATACGACACTGCAAAACCCGCCCAGGAACAGGCGATATCGCCCGGAGAAACAATGGCCCAGGTACCGAGGTCGACTCTGGGCTCACCAAACACTGACCGCTGTCAAGTGTCTACAACGTCCATGCCGTTTCGAGTCAGAAGTCCCGTGCTTCTTGACTGTAAAAGACGACAATGGTCAGGCTTGCAATCACCGGCCTCGTCTTGGCCGCCCTCTGCGCGCCTGTGAGAGGGGGGCTCAAGTACCCAGACTGCGCCAGCGGGCCGCTCAAGTCGAATCTGGTATGCAACACATCGGCGGCGCCAGAAGCGCGGGCGTCGGCGCTGGTGGCGGCCATGAGCAACAGCGACAAGCTCAACAATCTCGTAAAGTGTGCCAACCCCCAATCAGACCTAAGCCAAAACAAAAACTGACAGACGACCACCAGCAACTCGCCCGGCGTGTCGAAACTGGGCCTCAGCGCGTACCAGTGGTGGAACGAGGCTCTGCACGGCGTGGCCCGCAACCGCGGCATCACATGGGGCGGGCAGTTCAGCGCGGCGACGCAGTTCCCGCAGGCCATCACGACGGGCGCGACGTTCGACGACGAGCTGGTGCAGCAGATGGGCGAGGTGATCGGGACAGAGGCACGAGCGTTTGCCAATGCGGGGCGCGCCCACCTCGACTTCTGGACGCCCAACGTGAACCCGTTCCGCGACCCGCGATGGGGGCGCGGCCACGAGACACCTGGCGAGGACGCCTTCCGCAACAGCCGGTGGGCCGCCGCCTTTGTGCGCGGCATGCAGGGAGACCCTGCGAGCCAGTCGACGCACCGCGTCGTCGCCACGTGCAAGCACTTTGCCGCGTACGACCTCGAGAACTCGGGGAGCGCCACGACGCGCTTCAACTTCGACGCCAAGGTGACCACCCAGGATCTTGCCGAGTACTACCTGCCGCCGTTCCAGCAGTGCGCGCGCGACTCGCGCGTCGGCTCCGTCATGTGCAGCTACAACGCAGTCAACGGCGTGCCGGCCTGCGCCAACGCGTACCTCATGGACACGATCCTGCGCAAGCACTGGTACGTTCCCAAAGCAGGCTACCACTCGATATCAGTAGACTAATAAGAGAAAAAAAACCAGGAACTGGACCGGCGACAACCAGTACATCGTCAGCGACTGCGACGCCGTGTACTACCTGGGCAACGCCAACGGTGGGCACCGATACAAGGCGAGCTACGCGGCAGCCATCGGCGCAGCACTCACCGCAGGCTGCGACAACATGTGCTGGGCGACGGACGGCACGGCGCCCAACGCAGCCGCCGCCTTCAGCAGCAAGCAGTTCGGCCAGGAGACGCTCGACCGAGCACTAGTACGGCAGATGCAGGGCCTCGTGCGCGCGGGCTACTTTGACGGGCCGGGTGGCGCGTACCGCAGCCTCGGCGCCAGCGACGTCAACACGGCCGCCGCGCAGGCCCTCGCGCTGCGCGCCGCGCGCGAGGGCATCGTGCTGCTCAAGAACGAAGGCGGCTTCCTGCCCCTCACCACGCTCAATTCGTCAGGGACGTCCGTCGCCATGGTCGGCTTCTGGGCGCAGGCCGCGGACCGCATGCTCGGCGGATACAGCGGCAACCCACCGTTCCAGCACGACGCGGTGGCGGCGGCCAAGGCGCGCGGGATCACGGTCAACTACGTCAGCGGGCCGCTGGCGCAGGGCAGCGCCGACGCCAGCGCGGCGGTGGCGGCGGCGCAGAAATCCAGCGTCGTGCTGTTTTTTGGGGGAATCGACAACTCGGTCGAGAAGGAGAGCCAGGACCGCAGCTCGATCGCGTGGCCGGCGGGCCAGCTGGCCGTCATCCAGAAGCTCGCCGCAACCGGCAAGCCCGTCGTGGTGGTGCGGATGGGCACGCACGTCGACGACACGCCGCTGCTGGGCCTCGCCGGCGTCAAGGCCATCCTGTGGGCTGGCTACCCGGGCCAGGACGGCGGGACGGCCGTCATGGACATGGTCACGGGCGTTGCTAGTCCCGCCGCCCGCCTGCCCGTGACCGCGTACCCGGCTGCGTTCACATCGCAGGCGCCCTACACCAACATGGCGTTGCGGCCCGGCAGCTCGTACCCCGGCCGCACGTACCGCTGGTACACGGGCGACGCCGTGTGGGAGTTCGGCCACGGGCTGCACTACACGACGTTCGACGTGTCGGCCCCCGCTAACTTTCCCCCGTCGTTCGCCATCGCGGACCTGCTCGCCGCATGCCAGGGCAAAGCAGCATATCTCGATTTGTGCCCGTTCCCGACCGTAAACGTGACGGTGCGCAACACGCGCGCGCGCGCGTCCGACTACGTGGCGCTGGGGTTCCTGGCGGGCCAGTTCGGCCCGGCGCCGTTCCCGCGCAAGACGCTCGCCGCGTACGCCCGCGTGTTTGACGTCGCGCCGGGGCAGAGTGTGACGGCCGTGCTGGACTGGACGCTTGGCAACCTCGCGCGCGTCGATGAGACGGGGAGCAGGGTGCTGTATCCGGGCGTGTATACCCTGCTGCTGGACCAGCCGGCTGTTGCGAATCTGACCTTTGCTTTGACGGGGGATAAGGTGGTGTTGGATAGCTGGCCGCAGCCGCCGGGGTGAATGGGTTTTTGCGCTTCGACTTGCGGGGAGAAGGGTGTTTGCTGTTGGTTGGTGACTCTTTGATACCATAATTTCTACCACTCAAGTCGCAGTTTTTTTATGCCTCGTTCTCGCGAAGTCCCGATGCAGGTGGTGTTTTGGAAATGTCCCTCCAGAGAAAAGCTCTCACAAGAAGCGCGAGTCGTGAAACTCACAAGGAAAACGTCAGCAGCGCAAGCAAAAATCGACATCCTGGTACAACAAGATAAACAGGGCAGTCACATCAAGTAGGAACTGAGCACTGAAGAACCGGATCCGAGATGAAATATTTTTGCTGTGCGAGGAGCACACATGCAGGAAAAACGTGGTGGATTGCTTAAGGAATCTCAGCTATCTGCCTGCAGGCAGGAAATCTATGGTAGGGGGATAGGCTGTTGGTGCAGGGACCATTATGTGGTCCCGGCTAGGTTAGGCTTAGCTCGTGCCTAGCACATTTGCAATGTTTTCTGTGCCACAAGCTTCAGCTACAAGCAGCTTCTATATGAAGAAGAAGAAAAGCCTTTACCATATTCTACAGTGTTCCCAATCTCACGTCTGCCCGTTTCATTCTCGCCGAGATTAATCGACATTAAATCCAACCCACGCAATCCCATTTCAACCATGTCCAAACAAACCACACACATCCAACCTCTCTCTCTCATCGCAACTAGATCACACCATACACCACACTCGCCACGTGTCTTCACCCGTAAAGACAGTCCATCTCTCAATCACCCCATACTTCATAAAACGAAAAGAAAAAAAAAGGAAGGAAAAAACCCTCACTTCCTCCCATTCGTCCTCCCCCGTTCAATAACATCCCAAAACTTCCTCTGCCTGAGCTCCACAAGCCCATCCCCCTCATCCGTCCAAAAAACCCTCTCGTCCGCCCACCGTGACCCATCCGGCACGAGCACAACGACATGCACGTCCCTCGCGGGATGGCGCTTGCCGCGGGGCGGCTCGCGCAGCGCGACGGCCCGTAGCCGCGCCCCGTCGTCCATCTCGACGGCCGGGCCGTCCGACACGGGATCGGACGACGCGATCTCCACGATGGATTTATCTGCGTGGAGCAGGGCCAGGAACTGCGGGATGGTGGCCACGATGCCGTCCGCGTCGGCTTCGCCGCGGTTGCGCATTGGTGATGGTGGGAGGCGGGTTGGTGACGCGAGCACGGGGACGACGAGGAGGGCTGAGTGCGGGTTTTTGTTCGCTGCGTTGCTGCTGTTGCCGGGAAACGTGCTGCTGCGCGGGTTGCTGTTGTTGGTGTTGTTGTTGTTGCCGGTGGTCGTGTTGGTCGTGTACGTCGCGGCGGTCGGCTTCAGGCGCGGCCGGTACGCGGCCGCCGGGTGCTCCGAGTCCGAGTCGTCGACGTGCGACACGGCGCTGCGGCGGCGGCGCATGCGGCGCTCGTACAGCGGCGCGTTGTCCTCGGCGTCGGAGAGGAAGACGGGCGACAGGGCTGAAGGAGACAGGGCGGATCTGCTACCCAGCGGGGCGAGGGGGCTGGGGAGGAGCAGCGGGGACGGCGACGGGGCGAGGCGCTGCTGCCCTTGCTGCCCTTGCTGCGGCGGCTGCAGCTGCGTGCTGGGAGACAGGCGGTCGAGCGGGTGCAGGTGCGGCAGGTGGTGGTGGGCGGTGTTGGCGCAGTGTTTGTGGGGGTCGTGGCGCGGCAGCCGGGCGTAGCGCGGCGTGCCGTCGCGGCCGGTGACCTGCGCCTTCCACCGGAAGCGGTTGTCGCTGTGCGTCAGCACCACCTTGCGCACCGCCTCGTCGGTGCGCATGCCCACCAGCACCGACTTGGGCACGTCCTCCATGGCCGCGACCGGCCGCAGCCGCGTGGCCAGCCCCAGGCCGGCGGCCGTGCCGAACGGCGTCATGGGCGGCATGGCGGATGCCGGCGAGTTCGCGGCGCTGCCGTTCTTACGCTGCGGGAGCGTCAGCGTCGTGCTAGTGATGCCGAGCGTTGGGCGCGTCGGAGTCGACGGCGTGGCGGGACCGCGCGTCGACGGGGTGCTGGGGCCGCGCGACGCGACGTCGACGGCGTAGAGCGTGATGGTGCCCCAGTGGCCGTCGGCCGTCCATGTCAGCACCGTCAGGTGGTTGGTGTTGCCCGTGTACTTGGCCGTGTCGAAGAGGTCGCTCTCGAGCCGCTCGAGCGCGCGCGGGTGCATGACGGGCGGCACCGTCGTGGGGTCGGTCCCGGCGGGCAGCGGCCGGAGCAGCGTGCGGTTTCCGGTTGCTGCCATCTCGCCGACGGGCAAGCCGCGCTGCTTGTGGATGATGGGCTTGGCAAGCATTCCCAGCCCCTTGACGGCGATCGGCGCGTGAAAGTCGACATAGCTGAGTGCCTCGATCATCTCCTCGTGAGGGTTCCTGGTCAGGGGTCGGCGCTGAGACAACACCTCGGGGTGGAACTCGGCCCAGTCAAAGAACGGAGGCTCTTGAACCCCGGACAGAAGCGCCGGCTCGATTCTGAGCAGGGGGCGCGAGGAAGACGGCGCTTGAGCGTGGAACAAGTCTCTGTCATCCTCGTCGCCCGACATCTCCGAGTCCGAGATTCCCGACGACGATAATGACGACGACGAGAAGGGTGTGTCTTCTCCGCTGCTTGGACCACTTCTGCGCCCTGCCCCCCGGTCTCGCGACCAGCGCCGCCGGGTTGCTGCGCCGCCCACTCTTGCTCTGTCGGACGACCCTCGCATATAGGGAAGCTGGGAGACGGAATCCGAGTAGCGCCTGGTATTCCACGACGAGGGCGCGACCAAACTTCCCGCGCTCCGGGGCTGGGCTTCATCAGGGCTTCGCACCGATGTCGAAGGGTTCCATGATCTTGCCGAGCTGGGGCCACGGCCTCCGTATTCCAGCGCCGGAGCCACGTCGATCGAAAGAAGAGGGACCCGGCGGCTCCTGGTCGGCTCCCCGGCTCGGGCACTATTGTGATATGCCATGGTTTTGTCCGTCAATGGTCAGTAATTGCCCGGGATAATTATCTCTTCTCTTCTGAGGCTCGACTCCTGGATCCTGGATTGGGAAAAGAGTTCACCACAATGTAATGGTTGAAAGTAAACCGGCATGCCGATCTGGAGTAATTCTAGACCACGAACCAGGCAGTCAGTCACTTTTAGCAGCCAAGTTCCTAATGTCACCCATCCGAGCCCGCGTCGGGGGCGGGGTGGCCCGGTTGCAGACGCGGCCGAGACCACGGCTGCGGCACGGCCGCGGCACGGTCAGGAAACGTTGTTGTCGCAGAACCCTGCCCGGGCGCTGTGATTGGCTGCCTCTCGGGTTTTACGATCCGATCAAACACTTGCGGCCGGCGACTACGGCCACGGCCCAGGCCCCAGCCCGAGGGACCTGGGTCCCGCCGTCACACAACATACGGAAATCCATCCATTCAGCAGCCATCGGAGAGCCGCCTGGATCCGACAGAGTGGAACTCGGCCTGGCTCCGAGCGCTCGCCGGAACACGAAACCCGCCCCGCCTGTCACAGCACCCCGTCTCTGGCTGCTGACGAGGCCGCGATCGACGTGCCACATCAAAACATGATGCGCCGGATTCGCAGGACGCGCATCGCCCAATTGGCACGACACGCATGGCGCCGAGGCTGGGCATTTTAATCAGGAGATGTCACGGAGAATTGCTGCCCCAGCAGACAGAATAGACACGTGTTGCCCTCCGGGCAACAGCGGCTAATATAATTATAGGGCCACAACCCCCGCCACACCTTGGCCAAATATCAACACTTTAATGTCCAATCGCTGAATATTTATTAGCGTGGTACCTGGATGCTTATAAAGAGGTCATGGTTATAGCAAATACACCGGCTGTGACGTCAGCTACGGACGTGCCACTGGCACGCACCTAGATTCTAGATCAACCGCAGCACACTAATTAGAAGGCTTTGGCGAAACCCCACAACAGGACGAAGAGAACGAGACGGACGACGAGAACTTCATGAGCAAATGGGAGAACTCATGCCGATAGACGTCGTGCCACGCCCCAGACACACTATTTCGACTGACTTCGTTGTGAGGCTCCCCGTGGTGCTCACTCAAATCCAAGTTGTGGTCAACCCCGGAGGGAGGATTTGACTTCTTTGCAACTGTCAGCCATCGTTCACGTTCTCCTCTCGATCCAGGTCTTGATGTTCTTGCATGCGTCCTCTGTCAAGACCCACGTTCCATCTTCTTTCTTAACGCCCATCTTTTCGGCCTCTGTGGCGGTCAAAACATCGACGGTCTAGATTTTTCGTTCGGCCGCACCGTTCGACGCGCAATACGACAGGAAAAGCCTTCGATGGATATATCTAGGCTAGAGAAAGGCGTCCAAGATTTCATAGTAGGGTTCCTAACAGCGACTACTCCCCTCAACGGAAAACCTCCAGGGGGAGCCGTTAGTTATTGAGGCCTTTCAAATCTTGGAGACTCTCCCGCTAATATCAGGGATTATATTATATCGTCAACGACTAGTTCAGTTGCCAAACGAACGAAAATACCGCTAATCGGCATTAGCCGGGTTGTCTTTCCAAGAGTTGAATGCCTCAGCGCCTCATAGCTCTCCCTAGGATCTCTCTTGAAATCCCCAATAGTAGTCCTGGAGGCCTCTCTCTCCTAGAAATATCCATTAAATGCATTTCCTCGCCGGTTTGTTTACTACAAACATTCAGGAGTTGAGCTTTATAGGCCTAAAAGTTTATCGCCGAGGGAGGTAATTGCTCTTAGAATCCCCATTAAACAAGAGGATTGCTGCGCGCACCCACCCCTTTTGCTCGGTGCACCTACCCTATAATAAAATCATAGGCTTGGCACTTGACATCAACTGCTCGGCTTTTGCCGTAGTAAATTCGGTCTTTTGGATGGAGCCCATGCATCTCATCCTTGCCCTGGCAGGGCACACAAGGTTGGTTGCGCGCTCCCACAAAAGTATCGTAAATAAGGCGGGAAATGCAGCAACAATATTGCCAGTCACCAGGCATACAAATTATGTGCTCGGCGCCGCCGAGGGACTTCGGGCTGCGGGCATGAGATCGGGAGAGTCGGCCGCGCCCGGTGCCGGCGAGGGAGGTGGAGAGGGAGTTCGTGATGCCATCTAAATATAACCGGGCTCGTCAATACGGTATGGCGATAGGAAGCGGAAGTAGTCATTACTTACCTGGATTAACAAGAGTTAAAAATAGCTTTATTCGCCTTGGTGGCCGTTGTAGGAAAATTGTCATATTTTACCGAGGCCAACATTTTTGGTCGAGGTTCAACCGGTAAGGACCTCCCCCTCTTCTGAATAGCTTCATAATTCAACAAGCCTGCCATAGTGTGGGCTCGTTGCATGTCCAATTGCGTTGAAAGTGGGTATTTTTACGTAGAAAAAGGTGGATCTAAAATGACAGTTGCCAGGCCTACGATTTTAGGGATGGTAGGTGCACCGAGCAAAAAGGGTGGGTGCGCGCAGCAACCCTCTTAAACAATCCTAGAGGTCTGTAAACAGAAACACATGCTGTATACCTTCTACCAAAGGTATAATTATCGCTATGGCATGCCTGCTCCCCCAGTCCCTACTCCATACTCCGAATCACGCTATCGCCGTGCAACTGCTTTCGAACCATGATGGATTTCCTCTGTACGCTGTCCTTGCAAGACAGCGGGATGTGCAACAGAAATGCGAGGTAGGCACCTAGTCGATTCCCTCGAACCATCCTCGTTTCATATTATCTATTAGTTCCTCTGCCGACATATCCTCCAGCTGTCGCTCCTCTGTGTCCCAGAATTTGGTAGAACCACTATTGCTATTTAAAGTGGCCAATCTCCAGTTCAACTTGTAAAGGTGTTGAGTGTGAGTGTTGAATACGGGCTTGCCCATACGACTCTGCGTCCGGCGGAATGAGATGACGTCAAACAGGCTCAGTGATTGGCTCAGACGATACTCATCGAATGCTAGCCAGGCAGAACAGCGTGCCCGTAGGTGCCTGGCGAGTTGAAGCTCGTGTATCGACTCCTGTACCTGGATTCTTCCCCAGGACGACAGTAGCCCGTCCGCCTTTCTTGGAACCACAAAGCGCAGCTGCTGTTGATCATACTTCGGCGACGGGGCCATGTAGTAGCACACCATCTCGACAGTGCATTGGTGAAGCCCAAAGATTTCAGCTCCCTGCAGTGGTATGCGGAAAAATGGACGCTGGGGCGGGTCGGCTTGGCAATCGGCCTCTGGCCTGTACACACTGAACCAGTTTTCAGGGTCTTTTTCGACGTAAGTGGGTTTGTCGTCTCCGGAGGCGTCTTCTTTGACAGGGCCCGCAGGCTCAGAACCAGACGAGAATTTCTCATTGATGCGGTGAATGGTGTCTGTCATCCAATCTTGCGCCACCTGGTGGTCTTCATCCTTGTCTAAACACAGTGTTTTTTGAACGCGATCCAGGGTCCAGGCATCGCTAGGCCAATAGATGGCATCAATGTAGCATTGATGGATATGCCCCAAGAACTGGCCTCCTGACACCTGTCTTGTCTGGAAGTACCACAGGTCCGAAAACTCTTTCTGAAAGACGTGAAAATTGGTAGGAATATGCCAACTAATGCCAAGTGCCAGGGTCAGTAGTTGCTCAGAAGGCATACGTGATTGGTCAAAGGGTCAACTGCCGGGGTAAATAATTCCTCAAAAGGCACGCGTGATTATTCAAAAGGTATGCGAATGAAACCAGTATGCTGCTGTCTGGCTCAATACCTGTGTCAGGCTTGGGAGTCGTCTCTGGCTCGGCAGTCTCCTCTGGGCTGGGAGTCGGATTCAACTTCGTTCTGGTTTCTAGATTGATGCCCGCGTTAGGTTCAAGCTCCTCTAGGCCGACAATCTTGTCTGGATCGACAGTCTTA
This sequence comes from Lasiosphaeria ovina, assembly GCA_033439765.1. NCBI lineage: Eukaryota > Fungi > Ascomycota > Sordariomycetes > Sordariales > Lasiosphaeriaceae > Lasiosphaeria > Lasiosphaeria ovina. The sequence goes on along the minus strand of JAULSN010000002.1, from coordinate 6,954,343 downwards.
CCTGCATCGAGGGTGGGGTTTGGCTCCTTGCCGGTGTCTGGCTCGGTACCCGCCTAAGGCTCCAGAGCCTCCTCTGCATTGAGAGTCTTGTCTGAGTCTGCATTGAGAGTCGCGCTTGATTGCATGCTGCCGTTTAGATCGATATCTGTGTCAGGCTCGACAGTCGTCTCTGGCTCGACAGTCGTGTCCAACTTCATACCGTTGTCTGGCTCCATATTTGTATTTTGTGCGATACAGCGAGGTATACAGCAATGAAGGGTCTAAGAGACAATTGCGCGAAATGCGTGGGGCTGACAATGAATGAAGAGGTCTCCGAGAGGATGCAAGACGCCAGAATCGACATCTGCCGAACCCAAGTCCCAGTCCCAGTTCCAGCTCCAGTTCAAGTCTGGCGCCCGTCTCCAACGCGCCTTCCGTTAGAATGTCACGCTCGGTTGGCACACATTGCCAAGACAGGAAAGGGAAAGAGTGGGGGCGGGGGATGTTCATGAATCCATATTCCGTATTTGATACGGGAATCCGCGTATCTTGGGTCTACCGAAGGAGGGTGTGTGGCACGGCCCCGCTCGGCCAATCCGCATTCGACTTCCCGATTCTGTCTCCACCACCAGTATTGTCACAGATGGTGAATGGGAGGGGGTGTCCCGTTGCTTCGGTACTGAGTGGGTCCGTGGAGGGCGAACTTGCAGTCACGATTGACCGCGCCCACCCATGGGGCAGAAGACATCGACTTATCGTCAATTACCTACCTACCTAGACATGCACGCACGTGTCGAGGACAAGACCAAACCATGCAGCCCATTCGCCGCTGCGCGAGCATTTCTCTGCCGAGACTCTGCCCATTGGTAGCCAAGGGCAAGGGCCTTGCACTGCCAGCCCTCCGTCCTCCCGTGCCTCGCCGCTACCTACGACCACAGCCCTCTCGCAGTCTTTGGGAATTCGGTGCTCGGCGAAATCTGTCTGTTGCTTTGACATTTGAAATTCATCCTGCCAGACTCTATCGACTTGAACCTCTCTCTTTCGACTGATCTCGCTAGCCTGGCCCTTCTTGTCTTACACAATGCAGCATTCACAGGCCCAGCTTCCACGCATTGCTATCGTCGGTGCTGGCGTTGGTGGCTTGTTGCTGGCGCATGGCCTACAAAAGGCAAGTACCCCGCTCTCGAGTCTTGGACCCGTCTTCCGACCCACCACAGCCGTGAAGTTCATCTGTCATCGTATTGCAAACTGACACTGCCTGGCAGAATGGCTTCGAGGTCGTCGTGTACGAAAAGGAGAAGTATCTCAACGAGAGGGTCCGAGAATGGACTATGCTCATCCACTGGGCCCTGCCGACGCTCCATAAGCTGCTTCCCGATCACATCATCGACAACCTGCGCTCGGCCTACGCCGACCAGTGGTACCCTTACGACCAAGAGAAGGAGTTCCTCCCGTACTACAATGGCATGTCGGGCGAGCTAGCCTTCAAGGTCGCGGTCTCCGCGAGAAGAGTATCGCGGACGAGACTGAGAGAAGTCTGCGCCAAGGGCCTCGACATCCGCTGGGGAAAGCAGTTTGCAGACCTGCAAGTCCCCAATTCCGCCGGCCCGGTCACAATTCGCTTCGGGGATGGCGACTCGGCGACCGCGGACGTCGTCTTTGGGGCAGACGGGTCCAACTCGCGCACGCGACGATGGCTGCTGGGCGACGAAGCGAGCAAGACGTTGGATTCGGAGCATATCATTGCAAGCGGAATATTGAAGTACAAGACGGCAGAGCAAGCCGTCGCCGTCAAAATGGGATACCCAATGTGTACCATTGCGCCAGTCAACGACGGCGTCATCTTTACCGCGTGTAAGTCCCACACCATAATCTCCTCTGGCCACAATGCCACCGCAAGTCAGCCGCTAAGATGCTGGAATGATGCAGTGCAGTCCGTCCCGGACCCAAATGATCCCGTTAACTGGTCATTTCACGTCGCTCGAGCCTGGAAAGGCAAGACGGACTTCCTCGAAGGCGCAGAGGCCATCGCCAAGGCTAAGGCCATGACCACGGATCCCAACATCAGCGAACCCTTCCGCTCCGCAATCCAGTTGATTCCAGACAATGCCAACTTCACCGTCACACAGCTTCGCTATTGGGAAACTGTTCCCTGGGATAACAAAGGCGGCAGGGTAACATTGCTTGGCGATGCGGCGCATTGCGTGCTGCCAGGTGAGCAATCGCCTAGCACTACGCAGCCCTACAAGCACAAGGTCAGCGCCGATAGTGCCATGGACTCTAAGCTGACCCATGCGCAGGCCGTGGCCAAGGACTCAACCACGCTCTGGGCGACGTCGACACACTGGTTTCTCAGTTTATCAGGGTCAAGGAGAACGGTAGCACCGTCATCGAAGCGCTGCAGGCATATGAGGCAGACGTCTTTGTGCGGGGCCCCAAGGCCGTGCGCGAGTCGCTCGAGGACACCGAAGCAATCATGAAGGTTAGAAACTTGGAGAAGTCTCGGCAGGCCCAGAAGGGCATGGCACTGTAGCGGTACCACCTCACACGCGCTCCGTAGTCTAGGATGGGTGGGATAATAGCTCTGACCACTTCTTTCTTGGAGAACTACCCCCCACTTGTGCAAGGCTTTGCTTTCGGTCTTTGCTTTGAGCGACGTGCAGAGACATGAAGCTCGACATGTGTCTCATCACATCTCCATTGAGTGATGCAAGGTTCTCTATCACGTTAAGCCTGGGCTTGTGCTCAACCTACTGCTAATATTGACGTGGCTGCGCGGCCCAGGCGCGGCCCCCAACACCACCAGTGTGCCTAGACCTCGGGAGCCAAGCTATCAGAATGGCAGGAATTGCCGTCACCTCTGGAATCACGGACCCTGTCCGTGGCCTAATAACTAGCAGATGTGTGGTGACCGGTGACGAGAGCGGACAGACGGACGGACAGACGAATGCCCTGGCAGGGAAACAATCAACAGAGTGCCTATTATGTACAGCTTCTCGCACGCAAGAGCAGACATGGTATTAGCCCCGTGGCCCTAGGGAAGATTAATCGGGGATACGACAGAACGGAAACGGTCACTGTTTGCCCGCAGGCTTGGAGATACTACAGTAAGTCCGAAGCTTGTATTCCCGACCGACGTCGCCGGCGATGGAACACCGCCCACGCTTTGAGCAGAAGCGGAGTTACCTAGCCCCCGTTCCGACCTCGTCGAACGCCGCTTGTGGTATCGGTATTATCATTGACGGTCCTGTGCTCGTCTCTGCCTTCAACGCTCTGGTCCCTTGGCTTGAGATGGCCAGCTCCGTTGCTTGTGCCGTGAGCGGTTTGGTGTTTTGGAGTTGGTTCGGAGATTTTCCGTTCGGCGTTCCCCCTTCTGCCCCTGCACATCTATTAGCTGACGGTCCACGGGAAGGGGAAGGTAACTTGGGAAGATCGAAAGACAAACAACATCATCAGATGCTGCTCAATCTGCAAACCGCCACAGCCGCGCACGATCGTGGAAGCGGCGCCATCGCTCCTGAAAAGCATCTGGCAGACGGTGGAGTTCCGCCAATCAGGATGAATAAACTTGCCGGCTTTGCTGCGGGAGCCGTCTCATTCGGCGTCAGTTCCCCGAGTCCGAGGCGTCCAATCCTGAGCGCTGGGTCGGTTGCTGGCCAGGGGTATCCCGAATCCGAATGCCATGGAGGCTGTGGCGCCTTGGTTGAAGCCTAACATGACGTCTCGTCAGATCGCGTTGTCGGCGGCGATGTTGTTGACGTTTTCCCACAACGCGGAATTCAACGCGGACTTCAACGCGAACTTTCAACACGGCATTATCCGAGGTTAAGTTGTTCCCAGAAGCGACTTGTTTGGTTTCGCGGGATGCCTACCTGGTATTAGCTGGCTGATTAATTCACAGTTTTTGAGGGTTCACGAAGAGGACTTCATTTCGCATATGAACAAGCACAAACACGAGGTTGGGTTTCCGGGGTCGAATGCCGAGCGTGCTGCATCTTCCGCGTACTGAGACGTGGACGAGACGGCGTCCTTTGGGGCCGCAGCCAGGCTCGGGCGGCCGCCTCAACCCGGGGGAGGGGGGGGGGCTGACCGGATGGCGAGACAAACAGGCCAAAGCAAACACGGCGCTATGACGCCGACGTGATGGCTCTCTTAACCCATGATGGACTCTAGGTTGAGATATGCGCTTGAAAAGACATCATATTGATGTGTTATTTCTCGACTCCAAGACCTCGGAGTCGGAGCCGATGAAAAGCTTCAATTCCACTCAAGACCGGAGCAGAGGCAGTTGCTGGCATTTTACGAACCTAACGCCATCGCCGTGTGTCAAAAGTCGGCAACACGGAATGAGATCTTGTGCAAAGCGCGCATCCCAGCGGCCCGTGGGTTGAGTGAGGGTGGGATCGTCTATAGTTGACGTCTACCTTGGCAGTTGCCTGCAGAGGCGGGCGCACGGTGCAGCAACAGGGCACGATATCTGTGGTGTGAAAGGGTCACAGTGAACCAGCCCGCGGCGAGGGCAAACTTCAACAGCGCTGGACGCGGTTGGGAGAAAATTAGGCTCTGGTGTGGATTGTGGGTTCCAGAGCCTCGATGGATACATGTCTGCCTTCCACGACACATGACGAGAGGCAGGCAGCATCAAGTGTGAGAAGGCGGCGGAGGGGGCTGAGGCCGTGGTAAGGATTTTGTCAGAGACTGTCTGGCAAGCAGAAAGCACAAATGTGATGATCCAGCTCGACCAACAAGACCACGGGCTGCAGTGTGCGTTGTACCGGTTACTTTTGGCCACAGGACATGCGGCCCGTGTGCTCATTCACATTGCACGCCAGCCACCTCGTTCAGAAGAACTTGGACCGGGAGTAGACGGTCAGCCACGCTGCCACTCTTGATCTTTGATCGTTGACAGGTGAGCACCGGTGTCCGTTATCAGTTGCACTATCATGTTCCGTATACAGTATACAGCAGGCTCACGAAGCTACACGGAAGGCCGGAACTTTACAAGAGATCGGCGCTCGCATTACCAACAGTGGAAATTGCTTCAGCTTTACGGTCCCGAAACATTGCCGTCACCGCTTTCAAGTGTGACCAAAGGGGGAGTCAACATGTAAATGCAGCCTCGCCAAGTCTTCACGTGCACACCAACCACTTTCTCTGGAACGAATGCACCCTGCACGCCACATTTCACAACACGGTCAACAGAAACTGTGTGCCAGCTTAAGGCCAGCACCAGAAAGAGAAGGCTTCACTGTGCCTGGGAGCCGTGGTGGACGGGTATCGGCAATTTAGATGTGGTCGACTGGAAAACGGCCAGGACAAATCCATACAATGATCCAGTCACAACTGCAGCAAAGTTGCCAGCTTGTCGACACAGCCTCCGCCCGAAGCTGGGAGTGAGGCAGGCCTGCGGCGCGTACATGTGCCATGGAGCTTCCACGAGCAGGGCGCACAGTGCCAACGGGCGAGCTAAAGTGAGCTAAATATAGGAGGATTCGGGTCCAAGCGGCGGCCGCCTCTTCGGGCCCAAAATGAGGGGTCCACGGGTGTTATCTTTCGATGTGGAGGTGCCTGAGCCCTCCAAGTCCCTGCATCCAGAGCCTTGTCTAGCTTTCACTTGGCGGTCATTCACCCTTTGACCGATCCTGGCATTGATAATCGCTTAATTTGGTGGGAATTCTTTTCCCATTTCTCGGCTCCTCTTTGCTTGGGTTTCGTAGCCAGTATTGAACTCACTGCGCGGGGACGTTACCCGAATCTCCCCCTCAGTGCTCACTGTTTGCGGGTCCCGATGCCCGCCACATCGTGGCCAAGGATGCTGTACCCTGCCTGGGGCCAAGCTGCTTTTGGGACGACCCTCCCCCGCTACGACGCTGCTTCCACGGAAAGCCCACGCCGTCCCGCTCCATTCCGCAGCCCTTTTGCGCGGGTGGGAACCCAACGGGACCCTTAATTCCCCACCGGGCTGTGGCCGCTTTTCGCGGTCGGTTTTGCAGGTTTGTTTTTCCGCACAGCTGTTTGGTAAATCCGGTCAGAATTTAGGTAGGCCTTGGGCTGGTGTTTGCTCACCCAGGGCGGGTGAGAACTGACGGGTCACCCCGCTAAATGGAGTCAGAGGAAGGTCGGTTGGAACGAAACCTAATGGCATTCATCCCAAACGTTCACCCCAACATCGCCTGAAGGCCCCCGCAGAATACATGTATGTAACTACAGCAGGGGACACTTCAACATTGCTTTTGACTCAATACGTCCATTCCGTAGCAAGATGCAAAGGTCTCGCGAGGCATCGGCTTCCGTGTATCATTGAAGTCAGTTGGTTCCAAGTGCTTCCTGAGCTTCAAAACTCCAAGGTAATTGTTCACACCGGCCAAACTCGTTTATGGATTGTCGCTATACGGCTGCCACTTGCGTCAAGGAGATATGAAAAATGACGACACAGACAATGAGGGCCCTGATTGGCAACACCTCGACGTTTCCAAACCCGCGCCCCGAGCTCGCGCCGTCAGCAGCCCACGGCGAGACCACAAGGCTACGAATCACACTCGCCGCGAGATGCAAATTGTCATATAATTAGATGAGTGGTGAGGTCGGCCACACTTATCTTCTCGAATAGGTGGCACAATGTTCTCGTGGAGTTCAGCTCGCTACCGAAGGATCCCGGACAAAAAAAAACCTTCGACACATGTCTTGGCCTGCGCCTCCCCCGCAGACCGTTGATGCATAAATCTGAAACTTCGTAGCTTGCACGCAGCACAGTGCAGGCATTCGGTGATAGCTCTCGGCGGGAGCCGCATTGACGAGTGCCACGTTCAGTGCTGGGTCATAGCACCACGACCACTGACAAACGGACAGGCTCGGGGTACGGTGTCTTTACGATCTTGGGCAGGTGGCAGTGACATCGAAGGCGCGACAGGGGTCCCAGCCTTAAAGTGATGCCTAGCACACAGTACGCCACAGCTACAGCCGCAGCACCGGGGGCACTGTGGTAACTTGTCTGTCGACGTGGTGTCGCTAGACCGCATCCAGCCTGGAAAGGCCAGCGAGGGTCAGTGTGTCCCGTGGTGGAACCAGAAGCAAGGGCGCGGCACGGGTATGGGGCGCGCAGTTTGCTTGAACGTTTGTTGCCTGATGGGGGGCAGGACCCGATGGCATGGCCAGAGGAAAAGGAAGGATTCGAAAGACGGGTGAAATCGAGACGAAAACGAGACCATAACTTCCGATGATATGGGTTTGGCCCGCAAAAGTTCCCAATGGCACTGGCAGAAAGTCGTTGTTGATGGGAAATTGGGAAAGGGGGGATAGGGTCGCAACAAGCTCAAACCCCATGCACCAGCACCACAACCGACTGCCCGCGGGAATTTGGAGAGTAAAACAGCGGGATCCCCAAATCTCGGATACGGGGAGAGTCTGCACGACAATTACAGTTGGCAGGCCCATGCAGATGCAGGATGGGATACCCGGATCACTGACTGACTGTGCCTAAACCCACCAACAACCTAAAAACCGACCCAGGGATTTTTCCAGCCCCCCCCCCTCACGCCTGCTTTCGAAGTTGCTGACTCCGTCAACGCCCTTTTCCGGTTGAAGAGTGACAACAGAACCCCCACAGTGCATCAAGCTACTAGTCGATGCCCGCCAATGGTGGTTTCTGCAGCTTTGGTATCAGCCTTCTTCGCACAGGGCCAACTGCATGACCTCAGGACCTGCCCGCACCGGCCCGGTTTGCGAGCGCGAGGCTGGCGAGCTACGAGCCACACATGGGATGGGCTACGTGCCAGGGCGGCGAGGATCTGCTACGCGGAACAGCCAGCCCCAGAGACAGCTAGGACCCCCCTGCCCAAGTGAACAAAAGGGCCAGGGCCAAGATAAACAACACCTGCAGCTCTGCTCACGGACGATGGATAGAATAAATATCGCAGCATCCTCCGGCTCATACGCCTCACAGCTGACTACTGTTGCTCAGACTCCCTGCCTCCGTCTCCTCTACCGACACTCTCACTGAGACATTCCTGCCATACCCCGTCCCGCCGCACCTTGCGGGCTCTGGCGATAGGAACATCTCTTCACACCAGCGGTCCGACAACAAAGCCTCACCCACAGCCGCCGCCGCCATGGTGCACTTGAGCATGTTCGCCTCCCTCGTGTGGGCCACGGGGCTCGGCCTCGTCTCGTCGTCCCCGACACCCATGGTGCCCGTGCTGGAGGCCCGCACGCTGCCCGGCCAGACTGTGTCTGACACCATGAAGGGGCTCGCACGGGGCCTCAGCAAGGTGAGAGTCGAGGGCAGAGACACATCCTTCCGGAGCAACAAGACGGTCCTCGACACAAGTTGGAACGGAGCCGTTCTGTACAAAGACGCCATGTAAGTGAAAGAACCAGCTCCTGCGGCGAACGACTGTCTGACACCGGGCTGCAGCGAGGCAAACGGGACTGTCAACGGCAAGGACGACAAGGCCGGCGAGTTCGCGGCCGAGGTTGGCGTCGAGATCCAGTGCAAGACGTGCTACCTCAAGGGCGCCGCATCGGCGTCCTTCACTATCAAGGGCAATGCCTCCGAGATCTTCACCGCGTATATCGACGAGGTGCAGGGCGTGGCCGAAAACATCACCGAGGGCGTGTTCGACCAGATCGGCCTCGCGGCCAAGGAGACTTTTGGCAACATCATCACCGACGGACTCGACATTGACGACTTTGTCATGCCCACGCTCAACGTCAGCCTCGACATCGACCTGCCGCCGCTGCCGTCGGTGGACATCAAGTTCGAGTTCGACGCCGGGCTCGAGCTGTACGTCGAGCTGGGCGTCAAGCTGCACGCCGGCGCCACGTACTCGCTCAACCTGTTCTCGTCCAACACGCCCATCGGCGTGGCGGTGGGCCCCGACATCCTGGCCGGCGTGGCCGTGACGGTCGACCTGATCCTCGACATCCAGGCCGCCATCGAGATCACCAGCGGCTTCCACCTCAAGGTCGACGACCCGCTGGCCATGGAACTGACCATGTTCAGCACCAACCTGTCGCACATCGACTTCCCCGGCGGCCAGTTCGAGTTCCTGCCCGTCACGCTCGTGTCCGACTCGGCCGTGCTCAAGGGCGTGCTGCGCGTCGCCCTCAAGGCCGGCCTCGCCTACAAGACCCCCAAGCTCGACTCGGCCTTCATCCCCGACAAGCTGGAGGAGAAGCTAACCTTTGGCGCCGGCGTCGCCGTGTCCGTCTTCGCCAACATGGCCGAGTTTATCACCAACGTCACGGGGCCCAGCATCTCCACCTCGGACGACGCCGCCACGAAGCAGAAGTGCGACCTCGAGGTGGTCGAGGAGTACAAGTTCGCGCTCGGCGTCGCCGCCGGCGCCACCATCAACGCCGGCACGCACACGTGGGGCCCGACGCCCAACACGTCCATCGACATCTTCTACAAGACCCTCGGCGCCATTTGCGCAACCCGCGGCACGCCGGCCGCCTCGTCCGCGACCGTCACCGCGCGCAACCTGCCCGCGCGCGTCGCCGACTTCGTCCACGCCCGCCAGACCGACCTCGCCGTGCTCGTCGGCCGCCAGGCCCCGCTGACCACGACCACGCTCACGTCGACCGGCACGTTCACGGGGCAGACCTGCGCATCCAGCGGGCTCGTCAACTGCCCCGCCTCCCTGCAAGCATCGTCGACATTCAAATCCGTCTTCACGCTCGTGACCGCCGTGGCGCGGGGGGTGACGCCAACATTCCCCGCGACGCAGATCGCGTCGGTGGCCAGCGCGATCCCGTTCGGGTCGGCCGCGAACGCCATCAGTTCGGCCGTCGGCACGCCCACCGAGTTCGTCCCGCCCGTCGTCAACTCGGGCTTCCCCGACCCGAGCCAGATTGCGGCTGATGTCCGCTCGTGGCTCGAACGAGATACGAATGGGGTCAGCAATAAGATCATTCTCGGCGTGTCGGTCGGCCTCGGTGTGCCGGTCTTGATTATGCTGATCTCGTGTCTGGTGTATGTGTTTATCTTCCCTCCCTTTTTTTTTCTTTTTCTTCTGGAGGAGTGATGCTGACAGTCTGCAGAATGTGCTGCCGCCGCCGCCGGTACAACTCCGTGCCGGCCCAGCCGCCCGCCCCCAGCCAGACCATCATCAACGTCGGCGCCCCCGCCGCCGTACCCGCGCCCATGACCTACAAGCAGCCGCTCGTCTCGGCCCAGGAGCACCACAGCAACGGCAACGGCAACAGCGACCGCAACAGCTACTGAGGTGGCTCGGGTGTGTGTGTGTGTGTGTGTGTGTTTTCTTTCTCTCGAGCGATATAGACTCCACCTCCACTTTCTGTCTTTCTCGGTATCTCCCCTCTTATGACTGGGCGGGTGTGCGAGTGAGTTTTGCGTGTCCAACATCGGGACTGCGGTTATATTATACCAGTGTGGGCTCTGGGTATGTGGGTGTCATGCAATGGTTGGCATGAATATATCATGCACCAATCAATGGGGATGCGGGCTGTTGCTTGGGTGCGAACGACGAAATGTCAAGTTCAAAAAGAAAATGTGCTGTTCGGGATTGGGCTAGTTTAGCGATGCATTTCTTCCTTACTTCTCTCGTTATTTATTTTTCTCGGTCGGCAGGGTGCTGCCAGCGTCAGTTGATACGACTAATCACGTATTCCTCCTCGTGCTTTTCCATTGACCATGGGTCGGGGGCTACGCTTGTGAATGTGGGTGTTATTATGATGCAGCTATCCGATGCTAGACAAGCAAGTCGCTTAAACGGCAGTCTTTGCATTAATAAGATGATCAAATGTCCCTGTAAAGAAGAACTGCGCCCTCTCGAGAGATACCCCTCAAACTCTTAAACTCACGAGTGATTAATAGCACGCTCGCGCTTCCAAAAGTCCACCACTTCCAGCACATCCGGGCGATAGTTTGGATCCGGCACCAAGCATCGATCGACGAAGCTCTTCCAGGCTGCCGGAATATCCTCTCCACCGTTTCCCAGGTGGTTTGTATGTCGCCGGGATGTTCAACGTCGTCGAGGTCTACTTTGACTTGGCACAGAAGCATCCACATGGACCGCCCCAGGCTGAACACCTCGGCCAGCTCCAGCGGCAGCGCCAGGGAGCTGTCCTCGCTCCAGGCGCGGAACGCGTTCCAGGCATGCCAGCTCTTGTCGCCGAAGCCGACGACGTCCTCCTCCATGTTGCGACGCGGCGGGCCTGCGTACTTGGTGTAGGTCAGAAGAGGCCGGGTCGCCAGGCCGCGAGGTGCTGGTGTCACAGCAACATCCCACGTCCCGTCTGCCTCAGAGGCGAGAGTGGAAAAGGCCACATCGCACTGCTCCCAGTCGCACAGCACGAGGTTGTCGTCGTCGTCAATGACAAAGTTGCTGGGCTTGATATCCATGTGGTACGTGTGCGCGACGCGGTGGGTGTGCGCCACTGCCGCGGCCATGTCCGCACACCACCGGGCCTTGAGGCTGAGAGGTAGCCGCGTGCCGGCCTCGTTGCTCTTCGCGATGAAGTTTGCCACGTCGCCGCGGGGGTGGTATTGCTGCAGGCTGCCGCAGACCACCGGGCCGCCACCGGCCGGGGAGCTGATCGTGACAAAGGCTACCGGGGGCGGCAGGATGTTCGGGTGGGGCGGCATGCGCAGGAGCAGGTTGTCGCCGTTGTGCCAGCACTGGGTTGCGTACCGCACCGTGCGGTCGTCGTCCTCGGTCAGGAACAGGTACGTGCGGAAATCGATCCCCTTGAACACGAAAAAGGCGTCGGTGGGCTCGTCGCCGCCGCGGATACGGACCCGCGTGGCGCAGCCGGTGCCGTCCTCGAGGTTTTCAAAGCGCTCGAGATCTGAAAAGTCTATCATTCGGTAGGCATCTACCGCCGCAGTGGCCGGTGGGGTTTGTCCAACTGCGTGTGGACGCGGTTAGCAAGTAGTCGGCACCGATTGGGTTGCGCGTCAGCTAATTACGCACGCGTTTTGTCTGCAAGAAGGTCAAAGTAGCGCGAATAGAGAGGGTGGCGGTAGGCTCCCCAGTGTATCGCTTCCACAGAACCGTCGCTGCTATCGATGCCGACGACGGTACCGGGGTCCGAAATGTCAGGGTGCTTCAAGCATTTGGGCCAGACGGTGTAAACAGCTTCCCATAGGGCTTTTCGCATCGAGCCATCATCTAGTGAGGTCGATGTTTCCTCGGTGGGCGTCCCATTGGTTGGCTTCAGTTCGGGAAAGCCCGTGCAGATTCGGTTGGCCAGCGTTGAGGGGGGCTCTGAGGGCGTAAGGTGGAAGCTGAAGATGACGGTCTGGCCTGCCCCGAACCCCTGGGCAAAAACGGTGGTTCCCTCGCCGTCTCCCCAGATCCATTCTGGCTGGAAGTTTGCCGGCTTCGCCATGCTGGCCAGAATACTGACAAATGAGGAAGTATGTTGGATAATTGGCGTGCGTTATGTCTACCTATCGAATGCTGTTTGGGGGTTTTCTTTTGCTGGGGAGGTGCACCAATTTGGGATTTTATAGCTGTAGAGTAACCAAACTCCCCGCCCTGATATCCGGCGGTGGCGACACCATTGAGTTAGTCATAAGACGTTGCGGGGTGAGTTACTGCTCCGTCACACGGGCAGTGCCCTTGTTGGGTTGTTAATTGCTGCATTGAAAACCACGGATGTTACAAGGACTGGATGATAGCGGGCGGTATAATGATGGGATGGGTGCCCTCAAGGAATTTCTTATTCGTATCCTTGCTCTCATAGATCTAATTAGAAATCGAGATTTAGTCTGCTTACATTCCACAACGTCACCTGGTCCTACGTTCTTGGAGGAAACATATTTGCGCCGTTTGCCGTGCCGTCAAGTGTGCAATTATGGCAAATATATTAGGTAAGTCTGTTTGTCAATTATCCTTTACAACTGGTGTTGAAGCGTACTTTAGCGCCCATGGGGCAAGTTTATGTGTTCATTGTGTTGTTTGCAAAGAGTACTACTTATTACCTTACTTTGCAATTGCAGTACAGTGGCGTGACGAGTTTGTTGTGGGAGCAATCTTAACAGCGATTTTAAATATTTAAACGAAGCATAAGTTGGATACTTTTCCTTCATCTTCTTTTCTCTTGGTCCATCAAACGTCATAGATGTTGACATCGACCCCCAGGGTGATAACAGCTTCATCCACGTCATCTGGCAGTTCGGTACCAAATAGGCGAGTTCAAGACCCCGGCCTCAAGCTACCGTGTTAACTCTAGTCCGTAATTCTAACATGGGATACACAGGCCGACGGGAGAACCCATGGTGCTTTAAAAGTACAAGATAGTCAACAAGCCCCAAAACGGTAGACATGGGCAGCGGCATACTAAAAAAAAAAACTTTAAAGGCCTAAATAACCATGACTGTACCGCCCACCAGGGAGGCAGCGTAATTATGTGATTCATTTGGACGTCCTGGTGGCCTTGCTTGTGCGTGGAGTAATGTAAGGTAGCTGGTACTTTTAACACGCCGCTTGAAATTTTCATTTGTTACATCCAAATCTCTGACCATGCAGTGGCTAGCAGCGATCTTGTAGATGCTGGATATCGATATCTGCATCGTAGCAAGGCATACGTTGACAAGCACAGCCACTGACTTGTCAATGTGAGGAAGAAGATCACTCTCTCGGTAATTGGAATACAGACGGAGAGATGGAGAGCCTGTTGTGGGGGTTGCGACCACTTGGCTACTGTTATCCAGAGTACTGGCTAACAGGTATCTGTTTTGTCAGCTTTGGCGCAGTGGCATGGCACAGCCATAGAGCCCCTGTCGAGGAAATGGGTCGGATACCTCGGGGATGTATTTAGGTGCCTGAATCAAAAGGAGATAAAAAGAATTGTATCCACAGGTGGAAAAAGAATTCGGCCCACCCAGGTCTCAAACCTGGAACCTCCTGATTCGTAGTCAGACGCTCTACCATTGAGCCAGCAGGCCTTGATTGATTGTAAGGATGAAAGGATGATGCTCGCAAGTAAGATTTCCAGATCTCCGTCAGAAGGGTGACCAAAAGTAAAGGAGGCAGCTTTCCACAAGCTCGGCTTTCTTAACTACGCACGGAATGGCAAGAACCTTTGCTTCACTTGGCTTCACTTGGCTTCACTTGGCTTCACTTGGCTTCACTTGGCTACACTTGGCCCGGCGAAGTTTCCTGGTTGACCGAGTCTTGGACGAGACGACAGCGTGGGCCGTAAACCACAGAACGGGAGGATGGGCCAGCCATGCGCAGCCAAAGTGGGGAACGGTATAAATTGCAATAATTGATAAACTAGCCCAAGGGGAAAAGGAAGGGCAGAATCTCTCCGCATTGCTGTTCGGGAGTGGCGCAAATCGGCAGTCTCTGCCGGCATTCCCCGCAAAATTAATCTCGCAGCCCCCAGCTCTCAAAGTGACACAAGGCTTGTTCGCACGGCAGCCCAATATACCCCCGGATAAAAAGGGGGTGCCCCAGAGAACAGCCGCCAAGTATCTCGAGGTGGGTTTTGACTAACGAGCCTCCTCGGCCAGCAGCACAGTCTCGCAGTCGGCTGCCCCGTTGCACGTTTCTGGAGACACCATCTGCAGGGTGGCCCTGCTGGCCCGGACACGCCAACTTTCAACCACCTCGCATCGGCGGATGCAATTTGCCATTTATCCCGGTTGGGCCACCTTTTGCACGGGAACATCAGGGCGCGGGTCTCATTCTCGTCATTATTGGCGCGGGTCGCGAGATCCAAATCACGACATTTTCCATATGAACAGGGCACAGACTGGAGTGTTGCTGGGGCATTTTACCCGGCACGAGCGCGCGGCGGCCATGGGTATAAGATCGCGGGCGGCGCTGCGGCACCTCGACCCTCTCCAGCAGGACAAGCGCATTCCTCAGCAGTTGCATACAGAGCCGCCACCATGGTCGCCTTTCCTTACCTCGCCGTCGCCGCCGCGGCCATCTCCGGCGCCCTCGCCGCCCCTGCCCCGGTTGCCGGGCCAGAGCTCCCAGACTTTGAGGTCGGCGCGCACAACCTCGCCCGCCGCCAGGACTACAACCAGAACTACAAGACGGGCGGCAACGTCAACTTCTCGCCCAACTCCAACGGCTACTCGGTCACCTTTTCCGGCGCGGGCGACTTTGTCGTCGGCAAGGGCTGGAAGAAGGGGTCTGACAGGTAGCACCAGCCGCAGTCCACCCTCGTGTGCCTGCAGAGATTCTAATCCACAGCCGCAGAAACCTGACCTTCACGGGGAGCACGACGCAGACGTCTGGCACGGTGCTGGTGTCCATCTACGGGTGGACGCGGAACCCGCTGGTGGAGTACTACGTGCAGGAGTACACGTCCAACGGCAAGGGGTCGGCGCAGGGGCAGAAGCTGGGCACGTTCGACACGGACGGCGGCACGTACGAGATCTGGAAGCACCAGCAGGTCAACCAGCCGTCCATCGCCGGCACCACCAACTTCTGGCAGTACATCTCCAACCGCGTCGACAAGCGGCCCAACGGCGGCACCGTCACCATGGCCAACCACTTCGCCGCCTGGGCCAAGGCCGGCCTCAACCTGGGCGCTCATGACTACCAGGTCCTCGCGACTGAAGGATGGGGGAATGCTGGTGGAAACTCAAAGTACACCATCTCGGAAGCGGGCGCTAGCTCTTAGGTGGTCGTGGCTGGAAGGTGAATACTGGAAGGACAGTTGTTGTTATCCTCACGATGGTCATCCGGTTCTGATCTTGCCGTAAATCCACAATGTGATCATTCAACAGAAGAATATAAAGCATAAGACCAACAGATGTTGCGCCGCATTCCGGGTCTCGTTTTGGAGGCTGTGACTTGAAATGATTGTGAATATCTTGAGACAGCGGGAGGTTCGTCGGAAATGACTTCCATGCTCCAACGCCTTTGTATGTTCGGAAACCGCCGGCTTATGGGCCGGAGTCCCACAGGAGCCGAACGGATCCAATTCCGCTTATCCCGTGATGAGATTCAAGGCCATGCGTGCTTGTTGGTGATGGGTTGTCGTAATCCTTGGCGCGACACACGTCGACCCCTGACTGGGAAGAATTTTAGTGCCTTGGCGCCGTTGTAAATTGCAGCCACACCTGTCAACGGTTTGAGTAAACTTTCCCTTCTTCAAATCTCACGTCAATCCTCGGTCGGCTCACTTCATCTTGTCGGCCGAAAGACGGAATCCTGCATCTTGTTATCAGCAATCGATTGCCCAGTCTTCATCGCCACGCTTAGCAAATCAGCACTACTTGTCGCCACATCACCAGCGCGCACCGAGCAAGTGAGAACTAACGATGGCGTTCAAAACCGCCGCCCCCCTCGGCTTTATGGAGAAGCTGTCAAACTCAGTACTGCTCTACCGGCCCGTAGCGCCGCCAGCCTCGGCGGCCGCCGTCACCATCACAAACGCCACTCCAACTCCCAAAGCCATCCTCATTTTCGGGTGGATGGACGCGCGCGACGCTCCCCTCGCCAAGTTCGTCAACCAGTACCGTAGCCTGTACCCATCCTCGGCCATCCTCCTCGTGAAGGCGCGGGGGATAGCGACAGGCTTTGCCCGGCTCGGGCGCCAAGACGCCGCCGGCGCCGTGGCACCGCTGCGCGCGCTTTTCCCCGACGACGCCGACGACGACAACACCGAATCACCGCCGCAGCTGCTGATCCACGCCTTCTCGGGCGGCGGGTCCTGCATGCTGTACCACATGTACCAGGCGTACGCGGCAACGGCACCACCCTCGTCACCGGCAGTGCTCCCGCGCCACGTGACCGTGTTCGACTCGACGCCGGGCGAGTGGAGCTGGGCGTTCAACGTCAACGTGTTCGCGGCGGGGATGCGCAGCCGCGCGCTGCGGCTGGCCGCACTACCGTTCCTGCACACTATGGCGGCCGTGCTGTGGATGTGTATCCGCGTGTTCGGCATGGTCGACACGCAGCGCACGTGGCGCGACGCGCATAATGACAGTTTCGATACGAAGAAGGATGGACGGAGGGGCGTGGTTCGCGAGACGCGCCGCGCGTATATCTACAGTGATGTCGACAAGATCTGCGCGCGCGCTGCGGTTGAGGCGCACGCTGATGATGCGGCTGCCAGAGGGTTCTGTGTGTGGCGCCGCGAGTTGTTTCACGGCTCCGGCCATGTTGCGCACGCCAAGGCCGATCCGGACCGTTACTGGCGTATTGTGCAGGAGATGTGGGCCGGGCGGCAGCTGTGAGGGTTGTCTGGTAGCTGGTTTGGCTTGGGGGTGGATGGTACTATACTAGGGAGGGTTGGGTGGTGGAGAGCGCGAAGAAACTTTTTGATGCGATTGAGCACCTACCTCGGTAACTAGATGTCGGGATTTTCGCATTTCACAATCCACGGCAATGGATGCCGCAGTCTGACTCTGGCGGCCTGGGCAAGCCGACAAAACCGGATCAGATTTCGGTTGCGCTTCCCGCCGCTTTTGCTGTCCGTGTATTCCCCGACGCTAGCTCTCTTGGCGCCGGTGTTGGCGCGTTGAAGCGTCATCAAATGCAGGGGGAAGTAGGTAAGCACAGGGTCACCTCAGGAAGATTACTAAGGATTGTTTGTAATGAAGAGGCTGGCGGAGGATTCAACGAACCTCGTTGGGCTTTTCCTCCCCCCGAACTCCACCTCCAGTATCTCCACCCAGGGGTACATAGAGCACCAGGTCCAGCGATAAATGGCTGCATCGCCAGAACGTCAAGGCGACATCACACTCACTCGCCACAAATTCCGATTCAACAGACCTCAGATGGCTGGATCCGGGAGCAGGCTGCGCTCAGCCGCAGTTATCGTCTCCAGCCTCTGCCTGACTCTCGTGCAGCTGCCATGGCTGGCGGCGTTGTACCTCTTCCCCAGCCTGCGACCCGTCCCGGCGTGGACGTACCGGCAGGCTCTTTCTCGCTCGCTCATCCGCTCGCTGCTGGACTTCCTGGTGGCCATCGAGTCCAAGCCGCCACTAGACCTCAAACCCGGCAAGGACAAGGACCGCTTCATCCTCGTCCCGCCCGCCTCGCCGCGTCTGTATCGCGACATCCTGCTCAGCGACCCCGAGATCAAGCCCGCCACCATCGGCGGGCTCTGGTTCCCCAAGCCCGTGCAAGGCGCCGCCCCCGGACCATCCACTGGCCGCCGCCGCCGCCGCCGCCACGTCTTCCTCTACTTCCACGGCGGCGCCTACGTGCTGGGCAGCGTACGCAGCATCGACGTCAAGCAGACGAGCGAGCTGTACCTGCGCCACGCGCCAGCCGGCAGCGCCGTGTTCTGCCCCGAGTACCGGCTGGCGCACCAGGCGGGCGGGCGGTGCCCGGCGGCGTTCCAGGACGCGCTTACAGCCTATGCACACCTGGTGTTCACGCTCGGCATCCCGCCGCGCGACATCGTGCTGACGGGCGACTCGGCCGGCGGCCACCTGGCGCTGGCCCTGCTGCGCTACCTCAACGCGCACCAGGCCGACATCCCCGAGCCCGGCGGCGTGCTGCTGTGGAGCCCCTGGCCCAACATGGAGCTGACCGTCGAGGAGGGCGCCCGCCGCCCCGCCATGGGCCTCGACATCGTGCCCGAGAACATGATCACCTGGGCGTACCGCGAGTTCCTGCCTGCGCCGCATGCGAACATCTCGCGCAGCAATCCGTACATGTCGCCCAACCTGCTGGCCGTGCCCACGCGCGTGCCCATCTGGGTCCAGTGGGGTGCTTCGGAACTGCTGAGCGAGGATATCGAGAAACTGGTGCGCGTGCAGCGCGAGGGCGGGTTGCAAGGCGCGAGATTGGGTGTCTGCGAGGTCCCGCACGCGCCGCATTGCATCGTTGCCATGGCGGGCATGCTGGGTTGGACGGCCGAGGCGGAGGAGGCTGTGGGTGGGGCGATGCGCTTTTTGGATGAGAAGTGAAGCGGAGGATGTGGGGGTGAAAATTTGGTTGGATAAAAGAGGACATAAAGAGACGAGCAAATAACGAAAAGATCGAACAGCTATGGAATTTGTGAGGTTTGTTTTTGGTTGTTGTTGAACTGAACTGAGCATTGATATCCTTTATCGGGGCCGACCCCAACCCGCAAATATGCCCGGGCAGTTTGACTGACAGCTGCTCTGCGGTGACCACTGCCGCCTATCAAAGGACGAAGCGGTGACTGGCGCCGTCTCGTGCAGCGGCAACCCCTATTCTTCCAGCGAGTTTCAGGTCACGCGGCTACCTGCAGGTCCTGTAATTACAGAAAACGATACATACAGCGCAGGCCATTTAACCTTCCTTCGCGCATTCCAACAAAACGTTCAAATCTGGAGCTTTCTCAGAATTCTCAACTTGGAGGTTACACTTGGCTCTGAGCTGCTTAGTACAGCAATCACAGAATCAAGATCAACACGTATGCAGAGACTACACTGAGCGCATTCCCCTGTGAATACTGGACGGCGAAAGTGAATAACCGAGTCATAAGACCGGAATATCTTGGTTGAGGGATGTAGAAGAAGCTCGGCCAAGAGAAAACGTGTCACAAGCGCGGATCAGTGTTTTGCGGCTCGTCTTGTGCTATTTTAGCGATGCTGGCGTTACTTGATAGATGATGTTACATACTTATTGCCTGCAACCAACTGCCTGGGGAACTGGCATGACGAGATCAAATGTCCAAACCACATTAATTATGATTTGAAACGGCTCGACGCCATAAATGAGATACTTCATTTTCATTGTCTATGAACCAAAGAACCACCATATGCACAACTCTCCTCGACAAACTGAGATACGAAATGGAACTAGTAACCCGCTGATTTCAAACTTCGGGGTGGACATAACCAAAATTGCTCAGCCCATGCCCTAGAAATCGACCCATGAGCATCCTATATCGGTTAAGGATCGCCAAAGCTCAGCAACTACAGCATATTAAACATAATGATTGACCTCTTGTTTGGCAGCATCTCCAGGCGACAGATATTGTGTTGACGGGCTACTTGCAGCCGCTGAGTTTGACCACTAAGCCATGGGGTTTTTGCCGCAACACAGCATACAGACAAAGTAGACGAAAATGATAGTGAGAATCATTTTGGAAGACGGGCTGACGGCTGGTGGTGGTGAAGGGTGTTGTCGTGTGCAAATAATTTGGAATGGAGGTGCTTTGGAGTTCAGATTTGTGAGTGGTTCTATTTGTTGAGACACATCTTGCGACTTTCCTGTTATATACAGATTTTCGCCAGGGCTCTCTGTGAATCGAGACAAAGGGCGTTCTTTGTTATTCAAGACAAGGAGGCCGCCTTCAAGACAAGGAGGTCTTCAAGACAAGGAGGCTTTCAAGACAAGGAGGCCCTCAACATGACCCATTGTAGTGTCGTCGGACAGGAGATCGCAAGCCTGGGAGTCAACCAACGACATCAGACCGCGGTGACCGAAGCGCCAGAATCGCAAAAATGTGGTGGGAGGCCGCGAGGCCCCGAAAGTGGCCTGCATCTCACCTTGCCAGGGTGGACTTCCGAAGTGGCCAGGCATGGCGCCAGCACGTTGGGGATCCAATCAAACCGCCGCTTTCTCGACCCGACAGACTAGAACCCTATCAGACACGACAAAACGCACAATTTCTGCGGCGGCGCGACGGCTTGATCACATGCACAGCCAGGCGAATTAAGAGGCGCATGCCAATCTGCAGGATAAAATCCCTCCAGCAGCCATCTCAAGGGCGGCCGCAGGCGACGAAAGTCACGCGTGACGCCGGCCACGGGCTTCAAATATCTCCCAGTTATCCCTCAAGTTCACAATGATCCAACAACTGGTCAAACCGACTCGGAAACATGACTTGTTGGCCTACATGACTAACACTCAACCCGACTGCTCGTTCATACCGGCTCGGCAGACGCCAGACTTTCGAGCCTCTTCTCCAACCATGCCCGGAACCCAGCAAACATGGCGACGCGCGGCCAGGCCTCGCAGAACATCGCCAGGGCAGCATACCTGTCCGCAACAAGCCGGCCCTCGTCGGCGTCACGCTTCCCCACGACATCCGCCAGAGCGCGGGTGAGCTTCTTGAGACACACCGGACACAGATACGGCGGCTGCTTGGCGTCCTCGGCGAGCCCAGCGGTGCCCTGCATGACGCAGGCATAGTAGACGCAGTGGTCGAGACAGAAGCAGTGACCGAGCTCATGCACTGTCGTGCGCGCCACGCGCGACAACCACAGGCCGCCCAGGTCGACGTCCAGGTCGCTTGTCGCGCGCGCCGCCTCGACGGCTGCGCCCAGCGGGGTGGCTTCGACGGCGAGCTTGTGCTCCAGGTCAATCACTCCCGCTTTCACTCCTGCCTTGCCCCCTTTCTTCTTCTTCCCACCTCTGGCCATCTCGCCACCCACAGCGGCACTGCAAAGCCTGTCCACGTACTCTTTGCAATGCGAAGCAGGCCACATGTGCCGACGATCAATTGCGCGCGCATCGCAGCCGCCCTCCACTTCCTCCTCGTCGTCCAGGTGCGGATGATACCGCGCAGCGGAAACAACGGCAACACGGCTGGCGCCGTACGCGCGCCCGCAGCAAAAGTCGTCGTCGTCGTCCTCGAACAAGTCCTGGTCCGTCAGGATCAGCAGCGCGTACGCGTCGGCCGGCAGCGCCGCGTCGGCTGCGTCCAGCACGTCGTTGAGGTTGAGCTGGCGCGCGAACACGTCGTCCGGGCATGCGCGCGTGCGGATTCGCGTCACGCCGGCAGATGGCGGGGAGCCTTCGCGCAGCCCGACGTGCTGGTCTGTGGCAGTGGCATCGCCGTCATCATCTTCACCGTCCCACGATACGAAAGACAATGTCTGTGGAAGCAGCCTCACCTCGAGCGGGTGGTAAAACGCACGCAGGTAAGCTGCGACGTCTGCAGCACTCGGCGATGCTAGCGGCTTTTGACTGCGCGGCTGATGCTTGGGCGCCGCCCAGCGCGTCATGAAGGCAACATCACGGGTGATGCGCGGCGTCGCGGCCAAGTACAGCGTCTTGCGCTGCGCCGTGAGGGGGTTGCGGTTCTTGTCGCGTAGCCAAGAGCGCAAGCTCTGCGGCGGACAGGCGGGGTCTGAGGCGAGGTCGTCGTCGGGGAGGACCAGCGGCCCCGGGAAGGTTGTCGTGAGTGCCTGCGCGGCCGTGCCTTGGCCGGGCTCGACGCGGCCTGAGGGCGTTGCCGCGGCAATGCGCTTCGCCGGCGGCGGCCGGGCAAACTCGGCTTGCCCTGCATGGGCCGAGACGTCGAGTTGCAGGTCGCCATGTCTGCATGCGGAACTTTTGCGCATCGTGGATTCCGGTGTTGGTTTGGAGTTGAGGTGACGATGAACAGTGCAGGCCTGTGCCTTGGCACGCGCCCAACCAAACAATGCTGGTAAACAACCCCTAGGCACCCGCCAACCCAATCCAGGGTTATATGGGAGGTGAGCACAGCCCCCTTCAATGGCCCCCGACGACGCTAAAATTGCAGTGAAGGGCATATGTAATTTGTAATTACATATGCCCTTCGGCGCTCGCCGTAATTGTGAACCGGCGCAAGACTCCCTCGACTAACTCGACAGCAGCCACCACACATTTTCTTCCAACACACGTCACACTTCCTCACATAGACGAGTCAAGGTTATAGCAATGAGGACCTAGTCAATTTAGCTTCGCCATCCGCCTGACTGCAGAGGCTGTCAACCAGAACGAAATACAAACTTGAAGCGATTACCTTGTTCGCTCTTACGTGTGGTACCCGGCTATCTTCCACCAGCAGAGATCATCTTCGCACGAGGTACAACCACGGTTGGGATTCCTTTGAACCTCCTGGAACGTTCTGTACTGCTCCACGGCTATGCGGCCATACTCCTTCTCCATCCGCGCAAGCCAGTCTTCTTCTGTCTCTGACAGGAAGTGGACGTCCGTTTTTGCGCCAGCCTCGAGCAGAATATCGACAATGTCCCAGAACCCCTTGGTAATTGCCGCGTGAAGAGCGCTGCCATACTTTCCTCCGCCCGCATTCACGTCGGCCCCTTTGTCCAGGAGTAGCTGTACCGCTTGTGCCTCGCCTGCGTATGCCGCTGCTTGTAGGGCATAGTTGAAGACGCCGCCTTGGGCATTGACGTCGAGATCGGGGCAGGATTCAAGAAGCAACTTAGCGTACTCCAGTTTCCCGGTTGCAAACGCAAACTGGAGTGGGGTGCCGTGCTCTCCAACGCTGATGTTGACGTTGGCTTCATGGTCGAGAAGGAACTTGACCCTCGCCGATATACCAGGTCCCTCCTGCACGGCATGCAGAGCAGTGGGGTGGAGCTTTCCCTCTTTGTTATTGATTTCCACACCATGTTTGAGGAGAAGCTGCATTAGTGGTATTGCATGCACGCTATCATCCTTAAATAGATTCCAGCTTGCTGCGACAGTGTGCCAGGCACCCCCCAATGGGCCACACGACGCATGGATGTCAGCCCCTCGTTCGATCAACAGGCGTGCAGTGTCGACTTCCACTGTCGAACAAGCCGCTTGGAGAGCAGTCCCGTGTGACCCCCCTTCGGCATTGATCTCGGCGCCGTGATCAAGTAACAGCTGCACCACTTTCCGATTTCCGGTTAAGCAAGCGGCTTGGAGAGCGCTTCCATATTCTCTGTCCAAGACATTGACGTCGGCTCCGCGGCTGAGCAGCAGCTCCACCACCGGGAAACATTCCAAGCTTGCGCACGCGGCTTGGAGAGCGCTTCCATACTTCCCGCCCAGGACATTGACGTCGGCTCCGCGGCTGAGCAGCAGGTCCACCACCGGGAAACATTCCAAGCTTGCGCACGCGGCTTGGGGAGCGCTTCCATACTTCCCGCCCAGGACATTGACGTCGGCTCCGCGGCTGAGCAGCAGATCCACCACCCGGAAACTTTCCCAGCCTGCGCACGCGGCTTGGAGAGCGCTTCCATATTCTCCGCCCAAGACGTTGACGTCGGCTCCGCGGCTGAGCAGCAGCTCCACCATCGGGAAACCTTTCCAGCTTGCGCACGCGGCTTGGAGAGCGCTTCCATACTTCCCGCCCAGGAGGTTGACTTCGGCTCCGTGGCTGAGTAGTAGCTCCACCACCCGGAAACCTTCCCGGCTTGCGCACGCGGCTTGGAGAGCGCTTCCATATTCACCCCCCAGGGCGTTGACGTCGGCTCCGCGTGTGAGCAGTAGCTGTAGCAGCTCCAATGGTCGTCTGGAAGAGCCGCAGACAGCCTGGAGTGCATTTCCGTGGAGTCCTCCCTGGGCATTTACGTCGGCCCCTTTTTCCAATAAGAATGTGACCAGTTTTAAATCTGGCTTCATCATCGCGCACAGCACCTGAAGCGGAGGCCCGTACTTTCCTCCCGATTGGTTGACGTTGGCTCCCCGGTCAAGCAGCAGCCGTATCACTGGCTTTGCTCTGTCCCCTATAAAGCCGTCTAGGCTTTCACAAGCCGCCTGTAGAGGGCTGCCGTATCTACCTCCCACGTCGTGAACTTTAGCGCCGTTTTCCAGGAGCAGAAGACATCCCGCCTCGTCACCAGCCGATGCCGCCGCGTACAAGGCCGAGCTAGGGGGGTCATCCCATGGGTATTCGTTACGCCATGGCCCAAGTATACCTGATTGTCTATCCGCTGGCTCAGAGGCTGCACTCAATTCCTCTTTCCGAGACTTGGCGTTAGGGTCAGCCCCACGGTCGAGGAGCAGGCGCATAATATCATGAAGACTTTGAGCCGCAGCGATGTGTAAAGCAAAACCCCTCTTTCCATGCGGTGCGGTGAGCTTAAATCCTCTACCCAGTAAAAGCTTCACTACTGGTTTCATCATTGCGGGATCCCTTGGTCTATAAGGGGATATTGGATCCCTTGGGCTATAAGGGGATTGTGGCCACAAGGCTGCTTGTAGTGCATCTCCGTAATTTGCCGTCTCTGCGTTGATGTTGGCGCCATTCTTGAGGAGGAGCTCGATCACCGGTATACTCCATCCGGCCGCCGCATCCTGGAGAGCGGCATCCAAATGTTCTTGCATGATATACTGGTTGGTGCCGGGAAGTTTGGACAGAAGCATATCAGTGAGGTTGGGGGCGCCGAACAGAGAAGTGTAGCAATGCGGCCATCGTCGGTGAAAAATAGCGTCCACATTCCTAACCGAGTATTTGAGTGATTGGCTACCCATGGTGAGAGCACGTATAGCATCACGAACGATGTCAGGTGTCCAGTACTGTCGCGGGACCTTTTCGAGTTGCTTCAACCACCTGCAATATTCGTCTCCCAGAACATCGTGCCGTGCGTTCTCATCCCCGCCTCTGGTGTCAATTAAGTAAAAGTGGTAGGCTATACAAGCCCGCGCAATGTGCAGGCGGGAATCAATCTCGGAGAAATTGAAGGCTGCCGCTGGACCTTGGATGACGCGACTGGAAGTCAGGTACTCCTGGATTGAGAAATGGGCCAAGCGTACATTCACCCCCTCTTCTTCTTTTGGACCTACGATGAAACCCCAAAATGGGACCCAAACTTCAACAAGGCCCGAGAGGTATTTGAGGACGTCTTCAGGTTTGAAAAGGCGTTCCTTTTCATCGAAAGCGACGTCGCGCTCAGGACAGATGATAAAAACCTCAGCAAGCGTTTCGAGTCGGACATCCTCATCACAGAAGGCAAGCCATTTCAGGGCTCGCAGCACGTGTGGCTGGAAGTCAGGATGTACAGCCTGTAGCATCCTGTCGTATGTTGCGTCAAGTCCGTCTGGGAGATTATTGAGGGCGCTGTCGATCGCTGCTTTTGAGGAGAGGCGCTGGAGCGCTTCAAATTGGCAGACGACGTACTGGAACCTGTGTGCCACAGTTTAGCCACAGTCGTAATTACACCATGCTCGGATTATAACTTACATTCCATCTGATTTTTCGATCAATGATCTTTTGGCATCATCCTTGATGCTCTCGGGCCACGAGCTGTAGTGGCTGGTTGCAAGCGTTCGGTCAATGTAGAGAGCTATATCGCCATTGACTACATTCCTCCGTTTTGAGAGGTCAATGGCTGCTCTCGACGGGGGAGACAACAGGCGAGAAATGACCGCGTCAATATCTGACTCCCTCCTACTCGTGCAGAAAACGCGGAGATTTTCGGGTGCTGTCGAGATGACGTTATGGATGATGTCCAGAAGCCTTGCCCTATGACCACCCAAGGCCGGGCACTCGTCCAGGGCGTCAATGACAAGGTACACGGTGGTGAATCCGCAGACGGTAGCCTCAAGCATAGTTTCAAGAGTTTTTGTTTCCGGGCGCTCGCCCTTCCTCTTGTATTCGCCCAAGCTCTTGACCGACTGTGGTGTATCTGGCCGGCTGGCACAAAGCTGCTTGACAAGGGATGCGAGCATTCCAGCAGCATTTTGTCTGTTTAGGTCGGCGAAGCTGAAGTAGTAATATGCAATGGCCGTCTTTGGGTCGGAACGATGCCGATTTTTCAGGGTTTCGATTACAGATGCGCTGAGTATCGATTTACCAGACCCGGCTGCCACTGTTAGTGTATATAGAAACTCTCTCCGGGGAATTACCATTCACCTTTTCCATGGAGCCACAATAGTGACCTGGGCATCACCATCCAGTTCTTGAACTCTTCACTTTCCTCCACGAGCCAGTTTCCTGTGCCGCCCTTACGCTTATCGATGGCAGAGTTGTAAGGCTGTGAATGGTCTACATCACAAAGCCACTGGAGGAGTTCACGACGGCCGTGATCGGCCTGCGCGTTCTCAATCGCCTCCCGAAGGCCCACGAGTCGAGCATCCATAGTATCCCAACGTTGGACAACGGCGTGGTGCCGCTGTCCAGCCTCTTCGCGCTCTTCGTCATCTTTCATCTCCTGCCAGATCTCGGCGATTTGGGAAAACCGATCGTGCTGCTCCCGGACCTCAGCCACGAGGTCGTCCCAGTCGTTCCACTTAACCATGTCGAGGCCGAGACGGAATGCGCCGTTCTGACTGTAGTAGCAATAGCTGGCCGCTTGGAACTTGAGGATTCGCCGGTACAATAACTCCAAAGTCTCTTTATACCCGGTGTGAGATGGCCTTGAGAATTCCTGACTTGCAGCCTTGGACTCGTAGCGGCGGACGTAGAGGTCTTCCCTCATGCGACTCTGGACAATGAGGGAAGAGACGTAGTCCAGACCCTTCGCTAGCCGCTCACCTTCTTCCGAGGGGTTGAGAAGGAGCTAGAAGGAATTGGTCAATTTCGCGTACAAGGACACAATGATGAATTGAGTTACAACCCACTGGGAGGAAAAGACTGATGCCTGCCCAAGCAATTGAAGCATAAGGGTTGACACTGAGCGCGTCCGTGATGTACACGTTCGCTGCACTGATGATGCCCAAGACTGGTTTCGCCATGTCACGAACTAGGAACTCGTGGCTCCCAAATTCCAGCTTCCAGGCATCTCGGTTGACTTCGTCGATTTTACTCTTGAGGATGGCTTCCATTTGCTCCCTGCTTCCGGCTTTCATGCCGAGCGCCGAGCCAAGGCCGGCCGGCAAGCTCCCAGCAAGGTTCTTTTCGTATTTCGCAATGAGTTCTCCGTTTTCCTTCCGTAGATTCTCATATGCTGTGGCCCAGAGGTTGCGGATTGTTGTTTCGCCATGGCCGTTTGGAATTCGTGATGAGCCTGGAATGGTCCCTTCCGGCGAGCGCGTCGATGGGAGGGTCGACTCCGAAGCAAGCAATGGTGGAGCAGCCTTGGGGGTTGTTTCAGGTTCCTTGTCTGACGACTTGCCAGCTTCGGCGCCCTGGGCCCGCTTTTGGTAAGAATCGGGTTGAACTCCGCCTACTGGTTCACCCTTGGCCTTGGAGTGGGAGTGAAGCTTCTTTGCGAAGAATCTCTTGAAACCCATCGTTGGCAGATGCGTGCCGGCTGGTGAAATGTTTGAAGATGTGGAGATGCCTGGTGCTTCTACTGTCCGGTTTTAATGTCGGGGTTTGGTGAAGGGAGAAGAATCGCGGGTTGCCGGGAATGCCCGGTTGGACTTGGGCGGGTGCAGGTTCGGAATTTTCCCAGCGCAGGCCCCCTCACTCTACCCTCTTTCAGCTTGTCAGCGCAATGCAAGCCACAAATACACCATTAAATTAAAAGGGGTGTGCGGCAATTGCTGCGACCATTCTTTTGGCGCCTAATCTTCACTTTGAACGGAAAGGCGCCAGATGCGCACGCCGGCACATACGACGAAGAAAGGGCAGCTATCCTCCATGATTTAGATCATGTTCTGACAAAAAGGTTCCTCAGTTTTGCATCGAACTCTATCACACCCCCTCTTGGTAGCTGCTCGCCCTCGCCATCGTGCATAAAACTGACGCAGGCTGCGGAGAGCCAACCATGCTGCTTCTGCAAGAGTTCTCGAATTCATGGCCATGACCCCCTCCCAGCCCCAACCACCTACCTTATCCCATCAGAGAACAAGCCAACCCCCCCAGCAGCGCATGTAGAAAACCATTGATTAGGCCAACGCAGAGGTAATTATGTCGTGATACACAGCCCACAAAGGTTCGGGGTGATTTCCCTGAAGTGCAGCGCGCGGCTGGGGGCCTGGATGCCGCGGATATGCCTGTGTCCCATACTGAAGTCGGCGGTGGAATATTGTGCATTTCTCAACTTCCAAAGCCAAAGCCAAAGCCAAAGCCACCAATTCTAGTATTCCTGTCCTTGCTCTATGCCACACAAATGGGTGCATAAGGTTACAAGGTACATAACATCTCTAACCCGATTCCGTGTAGTGGTTACCTTAATTGAACGTTAATACGAGGTTTAGTGTAGTACCAGTTCCTCCCTGAACTCGCTCAAACTGTGAAAAGAGGAGCACTAACTTCTACGACCCCGCCAAACGAGACGGATATATACTGTACAGCCAAGTCTATGCTGGAGAAGCGCAAATATTTTCCAAATTTCCAATCCAGAAACTCGCTAATAGCACGTAGCCAGTGGTCAAATACCCAACTGACCAATCCCCGCATCCATCACTGCAGCGCCAAATAACTCCCATCGTCGCGCATCATAGCCTCCTTGACCTTGTTCGTGACATCGCGCTGCGTGTCCTCGAGCGCGCGATCCACACCAACAAGAATGACATCCTCTTCATCATCGCCCGGCCGCTCCAGCGCAAGGAACTGCGAGTGCACCAGCTCGGGGCCGGCGAAATGGCCCTTGCGTGCGGCAGCGCGCGCGGCCAGCAGCGGCTCGGGCCCGTCGAGGAAGACGAAGCCGATGCGCAGGTCGCCGGCGGCCACGCCGCCCGCGCGCAGCACGTCGCGGTAGTGCTGCTTCAGCGCCGAACACGTCATGACCATGTGCGGCAGCGGGGGTCGGGGTGATGCGCTGTCACTAGGCTTTGGCCGTGGCGGTTGCGCCGTCTCGTGCTCCCGTAGCGCCTGCAGCCACCCCGCGCGGTCGTCGTCGGTCAGCGGCTCGCCGCGGCCCATCTTGTCGACATTGGCTTTGGGGTGGAACTGCGGGGTTTTCGTTTTGTTAGTTTGTAGCTTGACAAAAAAGGCCAATTGATTGCTCACGTCGTCGCCCTCGACAAAAGTGAAGCCGAGCTCGGCGGCCAGCGCCTTGGCAACCGTCGTCTTGCCGCACGCTGTCGGGCCGGTGATGAACCATATCCAGCGGTGGAGGTGGCGCTGCGGCGGCGGGTCTGGCGGGTGCGTGGCGATGCTTTCCGCTGCCTGCTCCTGCAGGTCGAGTAACGCTGATGAGTCTCCCATGCTGTCTGTTGTGGGGTTGTGTCTCGTGTTTTCACGGGAAGAGGCAGGAACTCTAAAATTTTGGCAATTCGTACGTTGACAGAAGCGGGATGCGCCTGCACCCGTTTCACCTGGCGGGCGGGCGGGTTGGGGTTCTCTGCGTCCGTGACGCTAATTAGCGTCCCGTCCCGGGTTGCGGATCACCGGATCATGGATGCTCGGGTGACGTCAACTATCTGCTGCAAGCCATTGCAAGATATGTTGCAGCCTCAACGCTGCGCGATCAATGGCCAATGTTGCCATGCCCCTTTTTCTCTGTTGACGTGGATACTGAAGTGTAGTGAATTTGATGACGATTATCATTATCTGTCGAAAACTTTTAGGGGGTGCCGTGTCGCAATGAAGACATGGTTTTTCGCAAACTAGCGCCCGGTACGTTTTTGTCTTCCAGGCATACAATTGACAAGGAATGATGCAGTTCCTTTATATCGAAGCTCTGCAAATCCCGAGGAAGGGTTAGCTAGTGTGAAATACGAATTGCGTCTTTTCGTAAATCGCTACCAGCCGTCAAGACAATTCCCAGCTGCTGGGCACGGACCGCATTCTTGTTGCCATGTATCCTTTCATCCGTCCAATCAAAATAAGGCCCGCTGGCTCAATGGTAGAGCGTCTGACTACGAATCAGGAGGTTCCAGGTTCGAGACCTGGGTGGGTCGATTCCTTTTTCCACTCGCTGAGAAGGGATTTTTTTTTGTACATCCTTCCGATAATCGACCGTACATCCCTCAATAAGGACTCTCCATCACTCCGTTTATATTCCTATTACGTATAGCATGATCCTCTTCATATGAGAGCTCCATGGTTACGCTTGATGTTGTAGTTACCACGTAAGCCAACGCGCCGACTTAAACTATGACTACCACCGATTGTGTTTAGCGTAGTAGATACAGCAGTATTCCGTGGAAATAGGGGCCCGGGATCCTTAGGTCAAGCATTTTTTGATCAGGGTTCCCAGTAAGCTATGACTATCGTCTCCCACTGTGGGTCAATCTCAGTCCAGCAAATAAGGTCAACGATCCCTGGTCACCCGTCGATACACATTCCCTTCTTTCCATAAGACATCCTGTCACCTGGCGGCCCATTGCGGCTAAGACAAAATCCAGAAACCGGTTTTAAGGTGGAAAGTCCAGAGCCTCGTCGCGCTTCTCTAGGTGGTGTCTTTATCCCCTGTGCTACCTCTTGGACAATTACTTAAGTTTGGCCCCAACTATGCCACGATTTACCAAGATATCAGTGCGGGGACGGGGACGCAAGCCATCACATCTGAAACGGCGGAACATGAAGCCAGAAGATACTTACTATCGTTGTCTACGCCGCAAGATAACACAGTTGATTCGGCGTTATCCTGCTCTTGAGTCTAAGGGAGGAAGAAATAACCAGCCGTGGCGCGAACAAGGTATTTATATTTTGTTATATCTTCACGGTTACGAATTCCAGAAGACACTCAAACCCACTTTGCTGACCGGATGGCCTTCGTTCTCGTCAAGCCCCAGCCGAGGCGAATCCCAATCTGGAGTTGCCACGAGTGTGCATTTGGACCGCTCTTTAGGGGTGGATTTCGTGTGCCGGAACTGCAGCCACGAGCGATGCATCGACTGCGAGTCCAGATTGATAGTTTTCCATGGCGCCAAGAAGGATGAACATTAGGGGTCTGTCTCTTGTTTTGCTGGGTGTTCCCCCTTTACGTTGGTGTCGAGTCTCCGGAAGAGCCATAGATTGTCGTGGGAATGGGTGAAAACGTGAAAAGGAAATTGCGGAGACAATTTGTGATGGTATCCACGAGAAATAGGCGACGCAAAAAGGTGAGAGGGGGCGAAATGGACTCAGGGTTATCCCCTTTCTGAAACAAGCCTGTCTACCTTATCTCAACAGATGCTTCCCAATGTCTAAAATCCTCTTCAGGTTCGCCTCGTAATTACTGGGTGGCTGTCCCCTTTCCTTTGGGCACACCCACCCATCTTGTGGTGGCCCTGCAGGAGTGGATGATCATGGTACCGTGATTCGAATTGCAGCAAAAATGGCATTTTCAAGTAGACGAGCCGAAAAACGCTGAAGCTCGAAGTCACTCTTGCAGCAGTGCACATATAAAGTCGACTTGGTCAGGCGGTTGTGATTGTCGCGCCAGGCTCTTACGGAGTGAAGTAGTGCCACATCGAAAGTGGCTGCGAAAAGGCATCCATTGGTACTGGCATGGCCCCGCCCGCCCTAAAATTGCAGTGTACATGGTGGGGCTTGACGTCGTACAGATGATGCAGCTCAACCAGGCGATCGAAACTTCTGTCCGTTCTCTGGTGGAAAGGGATGCCTGGTCACACCGAGGCAGGCTTTTTTTGTTCGGATCTTTCTGAGTCTGATATTCTCGAGGTTTCTGAGAGTCTCTCTGGCCGGGGGAGCGTATCCACGGCAGAAACCGATCTCGGGATGTGCCGGTGTGGCCTTGCTGCGTGGTTTTTGGCCCTGGCTTTGCATCCCGCGCGAGGCTCTGCATGATCAGGAAATTTTAATTTTGGAGGCCGTTCTGCTCGACTCGACCATGCCCGGTCTCTCTTCCGCAGCCCCCACCTGCGACGCCCTCGGCCCCTCACCCCTCCCCTATCTGTGTGTAGCTCCTCAGTGGCGTCCGTCGCCGAGCCTGGCGGTCAATTGAATGCTGCATTGTCGGGACGTTGGCTTTTTTGCCTTCCTTCGCCCCCCATTGCCAAACCGACTTTTCTCCAAGTAATGCCCGACTCTTGCTTCAAGCAGATCAGATCTCTTGGAGACGAAACGGCCTTCCTTCCCGTAGGCACCGCTGTTGTGTCTCCCGCCCTGACCACGATCCTGCGATCGGGCTCCGGGTACCTGACTGCCGTCGGGGCTTCTCGTCCACTCGATTCCTTGAGGCACGCCCGCCCATGAGCCGTTCGGCGAAATTCCATCGTGACTTGTCGCGAAGAGCCGGCGGCCTCCCTCCTTTTCTTGTGCCTCCAGCCCAAGGGCTCGGCATATCCCGGGAAGTTGGAACCCATTCCAGCTCCCAGAAATCTTGCATGTCGGATGGCCAACTGTGCCAGCCCAGGCGGGGCCCCTAATTGACGCCTGTCGAGCCTTGGTGGACGCTGCCTCCTGACTGCTGCCAGAGGTGCTGACGCTGGGCTCCGGAGGCCTGTCGCTGGGTGAGATCCAGTGCTGCCACTGTCGGCGTTTGCGCCTAAAGGCCTTCGTGCGTGCCTGTCTCCCTTCCGTTGCCGCCCATCGCCATCGCCAGCTAGGTTAGGTATCCTGCCATGTGTCTAGAGCGTGCAACGATATCCTATCGCGTCTCTTCGATCCCTTTCACCTCATACTGCAGGCCATGCTGCTTTGCCGCTGCTGTACTTGACCCGTGGTTGACTGGTCGTGCTGCTTTGCTGTCTCTGGTTGACTGGTCGTGCTGCTTTGCTGTCTCTGGTTGACTGGCCGTGCCAGAGTTTATCTCTCTTTCGCTTGCCGACCCATCAACCACCATTCTGCTTCTCCATCGCCTCACTTTGCTTTCAAGACGCTCTTGTCTCATCTGGCTTCCCACCGATCTGCTCCTAACTTGGAAGTAGCCTGCCACCTCTTGCTTGCCTGTGCAATACGGGTCCTGGAAGTATCCC
Source organism: Lasiosphaeria ovina (assembly GCA_033439765.1). Lineage (NCBI taxonomy): Eukaryota > Fungi > Ascomycota > Sordariomycetes > Sordariales > Lasiosphaeriaceae > Lasiosphaeria > Lasiosphaeria ovina. The sequence goes on along the minus strand of JAULSN010000002.1, from coordinate 6,921,065 downwards.
AGAGGAGCGGTGGCCTTAACATGTCACCCTGCCCAACTGGTGTACGATGTCTTTGCCGTAATTAGGCCTGAGCTGCCAACTGGCGTCCCTGTGTCGTGGCTTTACCAACTCTCCTTTCCCACTTCCTGCCAATGAGGCCTTCTCCCGAGAGCACCTTTGTAATTGCCATGTCTCTGTTGCAATGTTTGCGAGCCCAACAGTCGACGGTCGCGTGGTTTCGGGCCAAGTGTTGGGCTAGTTATTTGGTTCCCAAAATCTCCTCCCTTCGAGGCCAGGCCCGTCGTCATCAAACGAGATGGGATATATCGTGTCGTGGTTCCATTCTCCTTGATCGTCTTGGGCTTTTGGGCTACCCCGTGAGCTTTGTGCTGAGCGGTTCAGGGGGTTGTCCCGTGGCGACGGTCGTTATTGGTCCCACACCCTCCGCGCTCCCCACCGGGTATTGTGGCCCCTCAACCATCGACGTGGTGCGCTCGCTGTCCAGACTCCGTCAACGATCCATATAAAAAGCAAAATGAAGCTCGTAGAGATAGAACGACGTTGCGCGCAGCAATGGCTGCGCCTCTTCGTCCTCGTCACGGTCAAACTCGAACAGTCATTGCCTTTCCCAAAGAGCTGGCTCTACCTCTCAGTGAGTCAAGGAGCCACTTGGTGTTCTTGGTTCAGGGGTAATGTGGATGCCTGGGAAAGAAGGCTAACACGGAAACAGGGATCAGAGGACACCATATCGCTCCTCGCACATTCGGACACACATTCGCTCGACGAAGGCTTCTGTCCTGGGGGCAGCTGGACCTCGACACTCAAACACGAGACCCACTTGATCACTCCAAAGGAAAAGGGAGAGGATAGACGTCACACAACGATGGTATGTCGAGGCCGGACCGAGGTGACTTTGGTTTCTGTTTGCTAACTAATCCCTTCCATGCATGCAGCCCAATGCTAGGCGGGTGTGGGTATGGCGATGCCACAAGTGCTTTGCCGGACCGTTTTTGAGGGGCGGAAACGAGGAATGCCAGAACCCGGAGTGTATAAAACACAAGAGGTGCGAGGTTTGCTTCACACACTTCATCTTGAAGAGGCTGCCGGCGACTCCACCCACTCCACAATGAAGTCGACAAGAGTGACCTCGGAGATGGCACACAGCCAGCCAGGCGCTGGGTCAAATAGAGGAGGACGACGACGGAAAGGATCTGGGTGTTGGAGAAGAAGAGAACAGTGAAGAACCTCCAAACACTGGAGAAGCTTTGCCGGGGGGGGGGGGGGGGGGGTTCGGGTTGTCATCGAGCTTGTCTGGAGAGCGACAGTATGCCGGAAATTGACCATCGCTGTCGAATGAGTATTGACGCTTCAGTACCTATGCGGGTGGTTAGTGTTCAGGTCATGTAATTATGCAGAGGGGGGTGGGGTCACCACAGCACATCCCCACAGGTCTGAGACCATGTAGACGCCGCACCTCATGTTTGGCGTGGAGGGAAATGGAATCATACACAAGCAACCAACTTCATTCCACGAACGATAGTCCCCCTCTCTCGGTGTTGAACTCCGAGATGGGCCGTGAGAGGCAATCGTAGGATGATATGCTGGGTGTTCTGGGCGTGCTGGTTAGGATTTGATGATCATGTCGTCCCTGAAGGGGATAGATAGTCACCACACCACATTCAAGTATTAATCTTCGAGCAGGATAATTTTGTTCAAGTACAAGGTGGGCCAGCACTCCTGACCCGGACTCCAGGAGTGCATGTTGAAGTGAGATATGAAGCTTAAATGGCAACAAATTTGATCATGAAGGGGCACCATAAAAGAAAGGCCATAAAAAGACCAGGTGAGGAGTTATGGGGAAAACATAACAATGAGAGTTTTAGATCTTTGTGGGCTAGGACAGCAGGAGCCTGGGGTGAAGGCCATGATGAGGACGTAGGAGGAGGTGAAGAGATCTTTGCAGCATGGAGATGGCGGGAGTAAAAGATCGAGAGGGCGGTGAACAGAGCTTTCACCCCTCTTTTGTTCTATTCCATCTTCTTAATTTCACGATGCCCAACTGCCCTCGACGGCGGCGGTCTTAGCTCTAAGGACAGGGAGGCCGGCCAGAAGCTAGGGCAGTTTATGTCGTGTCGCGGGCTGTGAAAGCGGCCCAGGGTGAGACAGTGCGAGAAGGTGAGGAGCAAGTGAAATTGGATTAGCCTAGGTTGACTTCCACAAAACGACCACGGTGAGGCATTGGGGCAGCGGGGCTGGAGGATGCGGAAATTGCACTTCGGCGCTGGACAAGGCGGAGCAGATGTTTTGGCCCGATTTCATGATGTTGGGGGGCATCAAAACAACGAACACCAGAGCTCAGGAAGGGTCAACCGTGGCAGATTTGCCGAGGTGCCAGGGGGAGATGCTCAAAGGCACCGAGACTCAGGGGAATACTCTCCCCATTACATGGAAGCACGTCACGTCACGTCTCGCCCACATTCAGTCGCAATGGAAAATGTCCATGCTTCGCCAGTCTAAGCTAAGGTTGTTATCTAGCCTAATTAGATGAACCGCTGTGGCGAGTGGTGGCATTTGACGGGCTGTTACCTGTTAGCGAGAGACCTAACGCAATCTCATGATTAGTAGGTTCTGTCGCTCCTTCCACACTAGTACCGGTTCGTTCGTTCCGGCACACCGCCAAGCCACCCGATTTGACGACACTTTCATTGTCTCGGCAGAACAATCCCACATGAACCTTCTTCAGCTACCTCTTAATTTTTTGCCATCTTCTCCGCATTCCAATGTCTAGCTAGACACACAATTGGCCCCCTCGCCATGATCACGAGCATCGAATGATTATTCGAATTCGCTTCGGGGAGCTCAGGTGCCTAGTTGCCCACTAACAAGCTTTGAGAGCACACATGTTCTGGAATGTCAGGCGTCAATCCACCATCAGCTCGGCTCAACCAATCAATCCAACCTATTCGCCACAATTCGCCGAGAATTGTTCGCCCCAACTGGCCACGCCGGAAGGCCAACCGCCTGCGCAAGTTGGTTGGGCACTGTCGCATTTTTGCCTCGCCCTCAATCCGGCAATTCCTCACCGCCTGGGTCCCCAAGATCTGCCCTGTCTGCCTGGGTCTTGTCCTGGGGCTGCGGATTCTTTGGGTATCAACGCGTGGTTGATTACCACCCAGCTCACGTTTGGTGCTCCTCCCCCGCCGCAAGTGGCCGTTTGCCCGATCAAATGTTGCGGCGGGGATCGTGGCGTGGCGTCGTGGCATTGGCCGACGCCGTCAATTCATCAACGCAATATTAACGCAATCGAACTATCGGACTCGGCTGTGTGGTTGAGCTGGCGATGCGTCGTATCAGCTCGTGACTGCGAATGAAAGGGGGACCCGGGCGAACACCGCTCATTTCGCTGAAACTGGTAGGTGGCAGAGCATTGGGCCGTGTTACAGTGGGCAGAGCACTGAAATATTTGGATGGCACTGACCGAATGCACCCAAGGCATACTTCAGTGGTTCCGACGGAAGCTGTACGCTATGCACTGCAATTTTAGCGCCAGTGGAAGGGGAGACCGCGAACATCTTCTGTCTCTGTCCTTTTGAGGGCCAGAGCTCCCGTCAGGACGGAGGTCATTCTGCCGAGGTTGCCCCAAGCATAGTTCGTCCCGGTACCTCATTGTCCATCCGAAATCTCCAACAACGTCAAGTCCCTATCTAGCCATGGTTGGCTCTGGGCTCTCGGCATGCGTCCCGTGTTGCTGGGATGACGAGTTCGCTGCGTTTCGGCACGACTTCTCCGCCTCGCACGGGAACCAGACGCCCGACGAGTATCTGGGCGGGTTAAGCGACGGCAGTGAGTACGGCGACTTTGATAGTGGAGGCCCCGAGGCAGTTGCCAGGACGGTTTCCAGATTCATGGAAAGTGCTGCCGGGCACTCCAACGGCCCCAGCTCCATTTACCAGGCCGAAGTGGCCGCAGCCTTCTGCAGGCATCCGACACCTGACCTCTGGCAGGCAAAGAACACAAAGGGCCAAGAGAGACGGGTAGCTCTGGTTTACGAGTGGGAGAGCAAGCCATCACAAATAAGACGATTCGTCCAGGCCCCTGTACCCCTGACACATGAAGGGTTGCTCCAAAAGCTCTGCCACAAGGTAAGTGTCTACCTCATTACCCAGCACTACTACCGCCGCTCCAGTTCTAATCCCAGACACAGCGGTTTGTCGATCCGGACCAACCGGAATCTATCGTTGGGATAGACGCCGATCGGCGGCTTATGTACGAGGCTTCTAGAATTTCCCCCATCCGGACCTCTTTCCTTCCTGCCTTCTTCTTTCAACGGGACTATTTCTTTCATGGACAGGACCCCCGGAGTCGAATGTTCCGTTGACACCGGTTCTAGATACATCGACAGCTTAGACCCCCTGATTATCTCGATCCTGGCAAAGACCACCACTTGCCTGGAAACGCCTGTGGTCCAACGGACTATCCTCCGCTACTTGACAGCCCGGACTTGCTTCGACGCCCACATTACGGTATTTGCGCCCCGTCTAGTCGACAGGCCTGAGACCGTCGCTGACAATCATGCGCTCGTCTAGGTAAGAGGCTTCAAAACGTTCGGCCTCGAGCTCAACATTTCGTACTTCAGTCTTCGACAAGGCGGTCGGCCAGTCCTCGACCAGAGGTCGAGATGGGACAGGAAAGGATACCTCAGGGAGACCCTGTGTTCCCCGAGAGACCCCTCCAGCCCCTGCTCCATACCTGGCGCTCTGTATAGCATATATGAGACTCAGCTATCCATCGCCGTTACGGGGGTCGACCACTGGCGCTGGACGGCGTGGGCCTTTGTCGACAATTGGTTTGAGCCAGAAGACTCGGTCTCGACGTACTACGAGGGCGGCGAGACCACGGCTCAGCCGGATCCGCTGGCGGCCGGCCAAGTTGACGTCGACCCTCCAATAAGGTATCCCAGAGAATACTTTCTGAAGGTCTTTGAGATTCGGATTCTCGAGATAGAGAAGGAGTGGAATTATATGCTGCAGGTGCTGCAGGAAGAGGTGCAGCGAATCGACGCGGATCCACTCTTCGGCTCTCCCCAGCGGAGCTTCGAGAGCGAGCAAGGCCGCGAGAAGATTCGCAGGCTGTCGGCCTGGAACGGCGACATGATACGGCTCGTTGGAACACTGCTCAAATCGCTCTCCCGAACGCTGGGCGCCTGGGACGTCTTCCAGAAGACCGACATCGGCTATTTCCTCTACGACGATGCGTCGTGCACGAAACGACCCGAGCAACTGCTGCCCTCTCTCCGCATCATCGAGAAGACATTTCTCAATCTCCACGTCACGCGCGAGGAGCTGGAGCAGGTGAGGTGGAGCGTCGAAGAGCTTGGACGGGGACTGGCAAGAGGGGAGAAGAACTACGCCACCTTTGTCCAGCAACGCACCGGCGAGCACATCAAACTGCTGACTTGGGTCACAATAGTAAGTTCTTCGGCCAGTTCCAACCCCAATGCTAGCCAGCCTGACACTGAACCTCCAGGGCTGGTCCCCGGTCGTGATTGCCACGGGAATGTGCAGCGCCCAGGCTGGGATCTTCCCGTTCCACAACAACATTGGCGACTTCTTTGGGGCTGTTCTCGTTATTGGCGGGCTGGTGGGTGTATCCATTGCTGTCCTCCTCAACCGACACTCTAAGTTGCTGGAGTGGAAGATCATGTCTGCCCCACATGTCGTTATGCACCCTAGCCACTCGCCAGACGATGAGCCAGTAGATAACGGGGGGGCGGAAAAGCCAATGACATTCCCGGCCCGAGCCTTCTCGCGCCAACCCACAGTCGGCTCCATATTCTCCGGCAGAACACTTGTTCCGAGATTGAGCGGGCTCCGAACGAGGCCGACAGATCTATCGCACCCGCCACGAGCAAAACGCAACGATGTGAACTCCATGGCTTAACTACACAGACTAGACCCTAGTTTGCCACCCTATTGAGACTAGCTAGGCTATTGTTCTTCCTTGTTCTTCCCCCAAACCAATATCACCAGATCAGCAAGACGACATACACCAGTCTGCACCTTCCACGCTGGCCATTATCGGATCGAGAAGGGTCCCGTGGGTTTTGGAAAGTCTAACCGTCTCGTTTTATATAGGAAACTTTGCGCCTTCATAGCTCAATTTCATGGCCTCATTCGTCATCCACGTCAAGGATTTCCGGTCTCCTGTCATGGTACTATTTCCGGAGTCAGCTTGAATGTACCTATTTTGTGCGCGAGGCACCCGGTGTCCGCGAGGACGGGCCAACCAGGCTTGCTTCGTTATATAGTCAGCTACCACACCCCATTTTCCTCCTTTCCTTCCTACTCCACACCCTCCCATACCTAATCAGATAGACCAGCCAATGCAGTCTTCACCCATCACATCACGCATTGTCGAACACTCATATTTTGCCCAGGAGACTTTTTTAACAGTTCGAGCGAGCTTTCTTTTCTTCACTGACCTAGGTATGCGGCACTCTAACACAATGCAATGCATTTTCGACAAACAACACGATGCCTCTGCACACAACCAGCCACCAACATCACATATGTACACAACTTCCACCCCCTTTTATGACCCTCCACATACCCCTCACGTAACACTCAACGTCCCCGTAAGCCTAATGTCCCTCGAACTCGCGCCCACAGAAACGCCAAAGCTGCCCGCCGGCACGACCCAGTTCTGCGCGCGCACGTCCCAGTAGCTCAAATCGCGGCGGCGCAGCGCAAACGTGGCGGTCGCTGTCGCGCCCGGCGCGAGCGGCAGCTTGTCGAAGCCGCGCAGCTGGCGCGGCGGCGCGCTGGGTGCGGATGCCGGGAGCGAGAGGTACAGCTGCGCGACCTCGGCGCCGGCGACAGAACCCGAGTTGGTGATGGTTGCTGTGACTGTCGCGACCGTGTCGAAGAGGTCTTCGCGCCCGCCGGGGACGACGGTGCCGGTGGCGGGGCCGGATTTCGCTGTCGTTGTGATGGTGATGTCCGAGTACGTGAAGTTTGTGTATGCTTTACGGGGGTATTAGCTATCCAGTGAGAGTGATGGGGAAGAGTTTTGGGGGGGTGTCTTACACAAGCCAAAACCAAACTCGAAGCGCGGGGCGATGCCGGCCTTGTCAAAGTGGCGGTAGTCGATGAAGAGGCCCTCGGCAAAGTTATCGTCACCCCTCACCACGGCGGTGCCGTAGTCGGACGCGCTCTTGGCGATGGTGTAGGGCAGCTTGCCCGAGGGCGCGGTGGCGCCGTACAGGACATCGACCAGCGCGTTGCCGCTCTCCTGGCTCGGCAGGCCGGCCCACACGACGGCGCGCACGCCCGGCAACGCCAGGATGGTCTCGAGGATCACCGGCCCCACGCTGTGCACGACCACGATCGTGTTCTTGTTCGCCGCTGCCACCGCCTGCACCAGCTGGTTGCCGCCGTGCCACGGGTCCAGGTCGTTGCGGTCGCCCAGCACCTTCTCGACGGTGATGTAGCCCTCGCCCGAGTCTGATGTGAGGAACACGATGGCCGCGTCGGCGCCGGATGCTGCGCTGGCGACGTTGGCCGTGCTGTCCGAGTTGTGGAGTGTGACGGTCGTGCCGTCGGTCTGCGCGCGGGACTTGATGGCGTCGTACGGCGCCACAAAGTACGGGTAGTTGACGGACCCGGACCCCCAGCCCATGCCCAGCGCGCCCGTGTTGCAGCCCTTGTCGGTGCACGAGTTGATGCCCTTGTCGTTGTTGACAGCGGCGGATCCGATGACGGCGATCTTGCTTGGTTTTTTCAGCGGGAGGATGCCGCCGTCGTTCTTGAGCAGCACGATGCCGTCGCGCCCCACGGCCCGCACGTTCTCCTTGTGGTTGCCCTGCACGCTCGCCTTGATGTTGATGGCCGGGTAGCCCGAGTTCTGGCCCGTCAGGTACCACGCGGCGAGGATGCGCTTGGCCATGTCGTCGAGGCGCGCCTTGGATACCTGGTTGCTGTTGACGGCCGAGTTGAGCTGCGGGCCCCACAGAATGGTCTTGCCGCCGTAGTCGCTGCCGGGCATCGTCATATCCATACCACCGTTAGCAGCACCGTTAGTGGTGTGCTGGGCGTTCCAGTCGCTCATGACGTAGCCCTGGAAGCCGAGCTCCTTCTTGAGCAGCTGGTTGTTGGCGCGGTCGCTCTCGCACGCCCACGTGCTGTTGAGCTTGTTGTAGCTGCACATGACGCTGGCCACGTTGGCGTGCACGGCGTCGGCAAAGGGCCACAGGTACAGCTCGTGCATGGTGCGGTCGTCGATGTTGCTGCTCATGGTCTCGCGGTTCAGCTCCTGCTCGTTGCCAATGTAGTGCTTGGCCGTGGCCTGCACGCCCGCCGACTGCATGCCCTCGATGGTCTCGGCCATGGCAATGCCCGTCAGGAACGGGTCCGGCCCGAAGCCTTCCCAGTTGCGCCCGCCCGCCGCGTTCTTGCCCAGCGGCCCGGCCACGGGCCCCAGCAGCACGTGCACGCCGCAGCCCTTGGCCTCGGCGCCCATGTAGGCCCCGCGCTGCCGGATGAGGTCAATGTCCCACGTCGACGCCGCCTGGATGCCCGGCGTGAAGGCCGTGGTGCCCGTACCGAACCGCACGCCCAGCGGCCCGTCCTGGAGGCAGAGCTGCGGGTAGCCGACGGAGCCGATGGGGCTGGTGTTGCCGACGCAGGGGCCCTTGTTCCACCCGACGCCCGTCACAATGTTGATCTTGTCGCTCTGCGACATCTTGGCCAGCGCCGCAGCGGCCGACGAGTAGGCCGCCGTCCATGCCTCGGGTCCCGAGGGCACAGCGCGCGCATGGCTGCTGCTGGGGGTGGTCTCACTCTCGGCCCGGGCCAGAGCCGCGGCACTGGCAGCCAGGCCGGCAAGAGCGTGGGCGTGGAGGTGCATGGTAATTACAAGACTCGGTTCTGGTTTATGTCAGGTCCAACGTCGCCATGCCCGATGCGTCACTCTGTGCGGTGCAGTGCAGTCAAGCGCAGTCAAGTGCAATATCGACACCACCAGGGCCGCTCGCTCCCCTTATACCTACCTCATACCACGGCCCACGTCACTTTGGCGTCGCTCCCACGTTGCTCGCGCGGCCCTTTTCGCCCATGCCCAGCGCCGCCCAGTCGGAACACGGCGATATTTTGATGGGCAGCTGGTGCGTCTCCCCACATTTTCATCTAAGGCCGCTCGTGGCGCATGGGGCCGCCGTCTTATTCGAGACGCGACTAGTTCGGCGCTGTGGCCCCGAGGCAGGCGCACGCGGGAAATCCGTGCTGCGCGGGCTAAATCGTAAATGGCGGCGGATCTGGGCGGCCTGGGGTGCAGTGCCCGGCACTGGAGCGACCACGCATGCCAGAGTGACACTGGCCCCGTCTGCTACTCTACCGGTGCGTCTTGTTTCGAGCGGCTGTGGCGGCGCCTCCACGATCGACATAGCCGGCCCGCATTGCCGTATATTGCAATTATATTAATTGCCCGCCCGCCCGCCCTACCCAAGTCCACCTATCCGCGCTCGCCTGTCGTGCTCTGTTGCGTCCGTCTCTCGACCAGAGCCACCTGCAGAAGAAGCACCGAACGCTTTCCTTTCTGTCCAGCGGGGTGGCGACTGCTGACCTTCCGTGTGGCCTAGGCCAAGGCTGGTCCCGCAGTGTCCCGTGATGCACATTTGTTGCGAGAATTGCACCTCGGTTTCCCCATCTTCTTTCCTCTTGCTCCGTGTTTTTGCCGTACCGTATCTTGGCATACAGGACTTGCCGAATCCTGTCGACGCCGCGACGGGACCTGAAAAGCTGCAAGATCTAAAGTGGCATTTATATTCTTCATAACCTGCGCTTGTATCTTCTTTCTCAAAATGTGTAATTAAAGGACTAGAGAGTGGGGATTTTAAGATTCTCTAATCCTTAGAACAAAATGCTATCGTCGCTTTCAGGTCAAAATATTGCTTCCCGTCCGGATGCATTGCATATTATCGATGAGCCAGGCCCGAGCAGAAATACCTTTAGCAGGGAAGCTGAATCAGACTTCGGTATATTTTTATTTGTTTCATTTGTTCTCGCATTTGTTCTCGACATCTTTGAAGAACGAATTCCCCCAAGGTTAATATAAAGTTTGTCTGGCCCACGCTGCCAAGACAACGGGCAGCTGGGGAAGGCTTCAGGACTCTAGTGACTAGGTACTGGAATAGCCTGGTTTTAATTTAGCTTCAAGGAATTGAACCAGATTGCTTGGAAAGCCACTGGACTAGGGTGCATCTATCAGCGTCGGGGACAAACTATAACATCTTTATTGGCGTTTCGACGTGTCACATGGCATGCAATGTCATTCTCTAGGCATATCTTTCAGGATGAAAGAAAAGCTAAAAGCAAGACATAGTTAGGTACCTTTTGACCTCTCTTCATTCCGGCATGTGACCATATATTCCTAGTTCTAGGCATCAGGTGGCGATGCTGCCTGTCTCGCGGTACCTAGGCGGATATTACCTGGATGCGAATACTAATGCGGTGGTAACACAACACATCCCAAAACAAAGGAAATATGCATTGCTGCCTGCGCTGGTCTCTGGTGGTAGTAAAAAGGACGTGATTTGTAATAACGGTTGGTAGGAAAAATAAAAAGGGACCAATTCCGGGCGTATAATCAAGGAGATGACTAGTTGAGAACCTTATACAAAGTGAGTTGGCCGAGAAACGCGCTAGATGATACTAGATGGCAGTCGTTACAGATGCCAGCCCCGGCAACCGGGGTTGGGGGTTTACTCCGTCAAGTGGCAAAAAGGTACATTGAAGAGCTATGTGGGTTCTTTAGCGACGCATCGCCAAGGTCTATATGCTTCCCCTTGTAGCGCGTTCTCAGAGCGTACTAACATAGACTTAGTAGGACATTCATAATGAGAGGAGAAGCTGCTCGTGTCTTGTGTTGTTTTGAGAATTGAAATGTCGACTCCCACGTTCCCCCTCCCTTCCACGCCTACCGCCAGCTCTGGTAGTGCGGCGGACTAGTTGTCCGCCCATTCCACGCTTCTGGGGACGATTTTCGCAGGCGTCAGTATGTTTGTTTCGGCTAGGATTTCGATCTAGGCCGCCAAACGCTCCGGCACGCCGGGACCCTCCGGCAAAGACAGCAAGAATAGCACCAATGGCACCGATGGCAAAGACGGCAAAGACGGCAGGGATGGTGCGGACGACCTGTCCGCCGCCGCCGTGACCGCCCTCCGGGCCACCCTCGACGCCCTCGCCACCACCGCCGCCGCCACCATCGCCAACGCCGCCAATACCGCCGCCACCGCTGCCACCACCGCCGCCGCCAACCCCGTCACCGCCGCCCTCACCGCCGCCCACTCTAATAGGCCCCTCCCACTCCGTCCTTCACGTCATCCGTATCAACACAGTAACATCAAATTCAATAATTTGGTGCCTAGACTGTACCAGGCACGTGTTGCGGGCGACCGGTTGCTGGGACTCCGCGGACAGGCCAGATAGGTTTCTTTTTATTCAGTTAACTAATTGTCGCTCTGCCTTCTTCTTCTCCATATTCCACATACACACCAGAAGCCAATATACTATTGTCTTCACTTCCGCATACCGACCTCTTGTGGTCTTTACACTTATAACCTATCCACCCGCCGTATTTTCCTCGCCTGCGTGCGGAATACCTCACATTCCTCAACGAACCGACCACCTTTGCGCTAGGGCATATCTATGTTTGGCACGTAAATTGAGGACAAACAAACAACCAAAATGGTTAGCATCCCAGTATTACTTGAAGACTACCAGACATCAGCTAATGTCAGCAGCCTCTCCGGCAACTCTATCCAGACCCAAAGTCGGCCGCTTCAGGAGACCCGCCCAAAGTCAAGTAAGTCTTGCACCGTCTTTCAGTGTCCCGCTTCGATGTCCTCGCCGGCTTAGAGTCTCGCGAACGTTAAATGGAAACAACATCGGCGTTCCGCTCCGTTAACACTCTCAGCATCATCGCCGTCCACGGCCTGAACTTCCGCAGTAAAAACGATGTCGACCACGCTTGGGATACATGGCGCACACCTGCCGGACCAGCTGGACATCTCTGGCTCTGCGACGACCTTCCGCTGCACATTCCCGAATCGCGAATCTTTCTCTACCAGTATAACTCGACCGCGGTGTACGGCAAGGACAAGGGCACGTTCATGGATAAAGCGAACGAGCTGCTCGAGGCTATCAGAACTGAGGGCGACGACATGGAGTCCCTGCCAATCATCTTCCTAGGCCACAGCATGGGCGGCCTGCTCATCAAGCAGGCTTTGATCAACGCCCACAACAACCCAAAGTGCACGCCCTTGAAGGACGCCACAACTGATCTGGCGTTCTTTGCCACCCCCCATCACGGAGGGGATTGGAAGTTGGTGACCCTGGGAGGGGTGGCGGTGCAGATTGCAATGGCCTTGGGATTTCAGAAGGGAGACGACGTCCTGGAGACACTGAAGAGCCGAAGCATCTTCTCGGACGTCATGGAAGAGCACTGGAAGCACCAGCTCCTGCAATACGACATTGTCTCCTTTTGGTGAGCGCTCGACAACGTAAGTTTCACAGTAACATCACAGAGATGTATCATCCCAGAGATGTAGCATCTCAGAGATGGTATTTCCGGTTTCTAATCCCTGGATTCTAGGCTGTGCCAGGGGAGAGCGCCCGGTTCGGCATGCCCGGCGACCGCGAGAATGTCGTCAAGCTTAATGCAGACCATGTAACCATTTGTAAATTCGGACCTGGCCAGGAGGACCAGGATAACTTCGAGTTGGTACTGGGCAACATCAAGGATCTGTACAGCAATGCTCTGAAGAATCGTAAGTTGAATGTCATACCATGTGTCGGTCTGCAAGAAGCACCCCCTGCAGACGAGGATGAGCTGCAGGCACGGTCTGCGAAGCTTCGAGTGTAGATTGTTGAGAGGATGTGCATCTCAGCCCCTTGTACCATATTCTCCTGGTTGGCTAGGATATCCTACTGCCATTACCCAACTATTGTTGCCCAACCCTCCAGGCAACAGGCTTTTGTTTTGTCTGCTGGTGCAGCGGTAGTTTAAGATACCTAGCAAATGAGACAGCTAGCGACTAGGATTTCTTTCATAGACTTTCTACCAGATAACGTTCTAACGTTTTCTTTTTGCAAATCACAGGTATCCGACGTCGACTTGAGGCACCCATTTGCATTCCCAGCTGGTCAAGACATTTGTTCAGCGGACCGCACTACAGGGCAGAATTCGAGACCAACTATCCCGGGACCCTCAACGACAGCAGGAAGAACGAGCCAAAAATAGTCGGCATTTGGGGGTCTGGAGGCGTCGGAAAGTCTCAGTTAGCCATGAGCTATGTGCAACAATATTCCACCAGCTACGACGCGGTATTCTGTATTGAAGCCGGCCAAGCCGCCTCCATAAACCTAGATCTCCTCGGCGTATACCAGTCCCTGCCTGGCAGTACACCGGTCCAACCTCAGACAGATGCCGAGGATATCAGGCGGAAAGTCCTTACGTGGTTCACGGGGAGACCCGGAAAGTTCATGATTGTATTTGACGGCGCCGATGATCTATCCAGAGGAGACAATAACTTTGTGGATCTACGGAAATATTTCCCTGGATCTCCGAATGTCCACGTGATTATCACGAGTCGAACCAAGATTGCGGGGAAGCTCTCAACCTTCGAGGGAGTTGAGGTCGGCGAGCGAGATGAGCCACAGGCGGTCGACATGTTCTATCAATGCGCGAAGATACCAAAGACTGTGGAGACAGAGGCCCATGTGAGGGCTATCGGGAAAGAGTTGGGATTTCTCGCGTTAGCAATCACTCTTGCTGGCTCCTACGTGTCTCAGACCCCGAGGCTGTCCTCGAACCTCTCAGCATACCTCAAGGACTTTCGCCGACGGCGTCGAGAGCTTCTACACGAACTTCCCGAAAAGCTCGTCCACCAGTACGAACACAGTATGATGACAGCCTGGGAAACATCACATTCTGCGGTTGAAACCCAGATGCCACTGGCGTGTCGAGTTCTTGGCATCTTGGCATTTATCAACTACGACGACATCTTTCTTGGTCTGTTTGGTCTCAGTTTCGAGTGTGGTGAGAAGTTGATTTGGACAGAGCTCATATCCGAGACGGACGATTTCGACATGCACAGCCTCGAGAAGTGCTTCGCCGTTCTGGAGAGATACTCGCTCGTTCGACGGCAGGCAAATAAGGACTCATACTCGATGCATCGCCTGATCTATACATGGTATTATGAATGGCTGATGAAGAATAAGCGTCATGATATTTGGATGCTTCGTATCGCAGCTCTTGAGATACTCTTCATCGCAACTCGAGACATGGACAAGGCTGCCGAAGCAAGATACAAATTACGCTTTGTACCACATTTAAGTGCATACTTCGATAAATCAGGACATTTGGAACCCGATATACAGGATATACCCAAGGAGACACTGTTCATGCTACCATTCATGGCGAGGTTCACGTTTGGCAATATTTGAATGGCAGCTGATCGGCCAGATATCCCGGGCCATCGAGTCTGAGTGAGGCTTGCGCAACACGTGGTTGACGATGGCTGGAGTTGTAGAAGTGGGATTCAAATTGAGACCGCAAGAGCTGTTCCGAGTACACACCCTTCTTGTCGCGACGGCCATGCTCCGAAACCACAGGCATCTCCGCAGCGGCGCCGGCCAGCTTCTCGTCGGTTGAAGTCATTCTATCTGTTCCAGGTTGTTTCTTGTTAGCGAAACCACTGGAAACAACGAAACCCGGCCCTGAGGTAACCAAATTTGGTAGCACAAAAGGAAAGATTAGGGTGGAAGATTTTGTACCTTGCCGGTTTGCTAGACGCGAGGTGGTTGGAGGAAGTAGGCACGAAACTGCGCCACGAGATTCATTAAAAAACGTTTAAGCCGGGAATGAGAAGCGCAGGATACGAGTCGTTATATGATAGAAGGAATGTATTACTTACTGGGAGTAGGAGTGGTAGTGATGACGTTGATGAAGGTTGGCGGAGGTTGGCGAAGATGGTGCGGAGCAGCGGAAACGTGGTTGATCGTTGCGAGGTGAGGAAATAAAAACGCGCGGGGCCTGTAGCAGTTTGCAGATAGAGAAATACATGTAGGCGGGGCAAATTAGCAGCTTTATACACTAGAATTCTCATGATTCTAGCCTGAGAATATAGTGAGAGAGACATGAGATATGGCTCAACCTTTGCTCAGGTTGTTGGAGGTCAAGCCAAGCAGTGTGGCGGGGCTTTCTTAAGGTCGCCTGGCAAGCTGTCACCCCAACATCAGACCAAGTTTTGTTGAGTACGCCGTGGTGTAGCGGTTAGCACGAGCTCTTGACAATCTGTGGTTGGGATGATAACCTATGCATCGGGAGCCCAGGCGTCGAGAGCACTCTAGTTCGAGTCACGCTTGTAGTCCAAGGTGTAGTAAACGTTTATAAACCTCAAAAGCGCACCAGCGGCTACAAGCGTAAAAGAGCAAGCCTGCAGCGGATATAGAGGGTAACCTTCCACAGATCAATGTCAAGTGTGTAAGACCTTGGTTCGACTCCGAGGCGGCGTTCGACAAACCAAAAGGACAATTCGCGGGACGGGGGAATAATTTTTTTTTACCCCCCGCCCCCCTTTCCCTACTCTCTACTTTTCTTTTTTTTTATATTCTTTCCCTTATAAGCTCTTTAGATTAAGAGATATATAGATACGAATGAAAGATGGTCGGTCTAGAGAGTAGCCTTAAAGATTATCAAACTTCATTACATTTATGCGATATATAGGTTAAAGTTGGTCACGAAAAAAAAAGCCGATACCCGGCGGAAGCACGAAGCACAAGTCCAACACGAAAGGTTCCCGGATCCGGCTACAACTGGCGCATCATCATTACATTTATAAATAATTCTATACCTGCTCAAGTTCAAAATTTCGATGGATTGATATTACACCACAGCCCCGAAAGAATTCGGCGATAATTACGAACAATCTATTTTCGAAGTCCAAACTAATAATGTTGGCTATGGGTGTGTGCTGTGTATTACGCATGTCAAATGTATTATGGCGCAAGAGAAGCGCCTGTAAGATGGCCGGAAAGTATTCGCAGAATGCAAGGTGAGGGAAAGGAAGAAGGGGGAATCCGGACCATGAGCGCAGGGAAATGAGAAAGGTCTGTAGCTGAGAAGGTACATGTACGTACGCCAAGCACTGCCCTGTTGGACCCCCGCGGAAGGGATGTAGCTGACATAAGCAACGTCTTTTTCTAGGCGCGCCCCACAACGAGATGCCACCTTGCAAGCCGCCATCCCCAAAAATGAATGACATGTCCAAATCTCGAGCAAACGATCCGGCACACCTCCACTGCAGATCACTGAACGAGATCACCCGAATTCCTTCTCCCTACCCGCCCACCAACCGATTGCCTCACCAGCTCCTTTGATGCGCCGCCAGTGAGCACCAAGTAGGGCCGGCAGCATGGTACGCTTATTTCTTTCCGGCTTGCCCAGCTACATCTCGGCAAAAACGCAACAAGCAAGCCACCGCAAATGCTAACCCTTCCTGTTCTCCCCACAGAACACACACTTCAACTCTGCTCTGAAGCAGAGCACGGCGATTCGCAAAGACCTGTCGGCGCTGTCCCACCCGTCCTTCGGCAGCGACGACACACCAGAAACAACGCCGCTGACGCCGGCGGCGCTGGGGTCGGTCAGCGCGGCGCTGGCCGCCTTCAGCCGGACCATCGACGAGTACCACGCGCTGGCCAAGCAGGAGCTCAGCACGGCCAAGCAGGACAAGGCGTTTGAGCGCGTGCGCAACTTCCGCGGCGAGCTGCACGAGTTCCGCGCCCAGGTCGACGCGCTCAAGGCCGCCCGCGACGACGCCGCCCACGCCCAGAACCGCGCCGAGCTGCTCGGCCGCCGCCCCTTTGCGGCTGCCACCCCGGAGAATCCGTATGCGAGCAGCAGTAGCGGGACGGGGTATGGCGTGGCGTCGTCCTCGGGAGGTGGCCACGCGCGGACTACGAGCAGCGCTGAGGCCGGGAGGGGGATGATTGGTGGGGGCCTGGCGCTGGGCAGCGGCGATGCTGCGAGGGAGACGCACGCCCTGCGCGAGCAGCAGTTCTTCACCAGCACCCACTCGGCCCTCGACGACTACATTGCCCGCGGCCAGGCCGTGCTGGGCGACCTGGGCCAGCAGCGCGACATCCTCAAGTCGACGCAGCGCCGCCTGTACTCGGTCGGCAACACGCTGGGCATCTCGGGCGACACCATCCGCATGATCGACCGGCGGGCCAGGCAGGACAAGTGGATCTTCTGGGCCGGCGTCGTCGTCTTTTTCCTGTTCTGCTGGCTGGTGCTGCACTATCTAAGATGATTCCTCGTGGCCCCCGGGGTGTCACGCGGGGGTCTTGGACCTGGGAGAGACGAGGACTTTTGGCTTCCTCGCGCGTTCAAAAAAGCAAATATTCACGGCATGGTCAAATCTGGGCATTTGGGTGGGTACATGCTCGTTGGGGGCATTCTTAGATTGCATTGCACGGCGGATACGGATATCTGCCACACGTCATCATTGTCGTGGTCGTTTAGCGAGGCGTTTGGCGCGGCCGTCTGTTTCTTGGCCTTACATTTAAATGCATTGGATCTGGGTCGTCCCCAGGCTCCTATTATATATGAGGATCGTTATATAGTTATACACGTTTTGCTATGTCGCCAACCGTGATTCACAATTTCTCCGTCCCATCCCAATTCCCGCCGAGGGAAATGCCGTCTACATTACCTTGCCGACCTCATTCCGTCGTGTCCGCCCCAAGCCGTAGATGTCTGATCCGGTCGCCGCTGTCTGCGGCAACCCACTAGGCGTGCCTCAGCGCGATCGTGAACACGACATCCTTGGTGGTGTAGACCTCGACCGCCTGCGTCTCGGGCAGCACGTGGTTGCTGGTGCTCAGGTGGCCGCCGAACTCGGTCTCCCAGTCCGTCACGTCCCACTCGAGCCCCTTAGTTGTGATGCGGCTCGGCTCCTTGACGGGCAGGATGCCGACGTACTTGTCAAACACGTCGGCCTCGCCGGCCGGGCCGTCTCGCACGCGGATCCGATGGTGGCCCGCCTTGAGCAGGAACGTCAGGCTCTCGCCGCTGAACAGATACAGGCGTCCTTCCTCGTAGCGCGGGTGTGTTTGGAACAAGTAGAGGTGGTGCACCTGGCTGAGGCCTTGGTCGACGCGTCCACCCAGCCCGCCGACAGCGACAATGTCCAGGGGCCTCGCGGGCTCTAGGCTGCAGAAGTGCTCCCGTGTGTACGCAACCGCCTTGGCGAAATCGGTCGAGTACTGGTCCGGGTCGTGGATCACCTTAGTCGCTTTCTTGTTCTCTGCTCTCTGCTCACCCTCCTTTGATGGCGGCAAAGTTCGAGATTCGTAGTAGGCGCGCGTCTCGTCTGACAGGCTGTCCAGATCGCCGATGATGACGCGGAGGTCGTCCTATACGCACCCGGGGCTGTGTTCAGCTGTTTGCCCCTTGCCCCTTTTTTTCTCACGACGCAGCGCTATCCGCGCTTGCCCAACTGGGTTGGTCTGGTCGCACTCACAAATGAGGCATCGCCGCGCTGCCCGCCAACTTCATACAGGAGATTTGCGCCACCGTCTGCGGCTACGCGAACCGATGCTTCATCCCGTCAAATTCTCAAGTCAGCCAAGCAAACTTTGTCCTCCGTGTCCGGGGTTTTTGTGCGACGGCCCCCCGGGGGGTCTTCGGATGACGGCCGGCGCGGTAAGCACCCACCATTGTGCCACAGGAGGCGGATCACCGCGAGGTGATTTTTGATGGGCTGGTTGAGCACGATCAGGGCAAACAACTCTGGCGCCGGTTGCCTAGTGTTTCTGCCTTGCACAAGCGCAGCCGGGTGCCACTCGACAAAGTCATCTTCAGTGGCACTGGTGCCTGTTGCCATGGCTGTGGTCGTGGTGCATCTGTGCCCGGTCAATGGTGGCCGGCTGAGGGGCGCACAGTGGGCGCGTGCGGGGAATGGATGGAAACCTCAGCGGCTGTAGTGGGGCCTGTGCAAACCAAACTCCAACGTCTTCCAAGATTTGGGTAAGGCTCTTGGCGTTGGGCCAGAGATGGCGTGCCACAACTGCGATTCTATGCCCTCGCCCTGGTAGGGCCAAAAAAAAAACATAAAAATTGGATGACAGCACCGAAAGGTTGCTCGGCGCGGGGTGTTCGCATGCATCCTAGGCCACCTAGGTAAGGTATTCGTAATTACCTTACCTTAAGGTCGGGTAAGGTTGTGTGAGCGGGAGCTGTGCCTCCCCCGCTACTGCGTACTGTACATGTACTGTACGCGGGCGCTGTCATTGTTCGGACGGTTCTTGCCAAAACCGCGAGCCTCGTGGATTACAGGTACCCATGGGCGCATGATGGAGGGGCTCGCTCTGGAGGGGAGGGGTTCTCTCAAGAGACGCCTGGTGACCGACCAGACTGTAAAAGGAATGAATGGCCTAGGTAACCTGGACAGTTCAGATGCCTTCCAGAATACCTTACCTACCAACAGCCCTGTTCATCCCCTGCTAAAATCTGTGATTTTGCAAAATCTTGCAGAGGCGCGACCCTCCTTCTGCACTGACAAGCTCTCAAGCTTTGCGGGGCCCTCCCAAAAAAGGCATCTCGACTTTGACGCAAGGCTGTCAGGTTTAAGCATTTTGGCTCTTACAGTTTTCTGTTTTTCTTGCAGTCTTTTCCCAAACGGAAATTTACCTTGCGCAGCCAGGTTCTCGGCAGAGGGCGCACCTCCCAACAAAGATACCAATCTCCGTCTGCAAAATTCCAGAATCATCGAAACTAGACCAGGCCAACTTGACCTAGGTCATCCTCGCGCATTCACCAAGCCTCGCCATCAAGGACCAAAAGAAACGTAAGAAGACGAGTCACTTGACGTCCCGATTTCTTGTTGCTGACATTCTAATTTTCAGCAAAACCGGCAACGAAATAAATTGTAGGTATTTCGCAACATGTTGGCCAGAAGTGTCGGTATCCAATGCTCACACATCCAGATATCCCGCGCCATGGAGTCGAATCATGGCGAGAAGCCGACGCTTGGCGAGGAGCCGACGCTTGGCGATCGCGTATGTGCATCGTTGGAGGAAGCTAGTCGTCTGGGCAAGGCCGCAGTCGCAACTTTCCACCGCATTCGAGCGGCCATTGCCGCTGAGCCAGCGCCCATCGATGACGGATGGGAGATTATCAGCGATGAAGACTTCGCTATCGACAACAAGGGATCGACATCTTTCGAGCAAACCCCCAAGAAGCAAACCCGAGAGCCAGTTCCAGCACCACAGAATAATCGCAACGTCGTGGTTTGCGAGAGCAACTCAAGTACGAGCGGCCAGAACAGCTCAGCCAGCGGATTCCGGATCCATGTCAGCAATATTGAGGCACTCTACGACCAATGCGACGGCGACCTAGACCCGGTGCGAAAGAAGGTCCTCGCTGCGAAACTGCAGCGCTACAAGAAGGCAATGGCGAGCCGCGAGCAAATGGGATTGGGACGTGAGAGGGTGAAGAGCACGTGGACGACTTCGCCAACGCACGGTAGTAGGTTCAGCCAAGTAAAGAGATCCACCTTCCTGGGACAGGCCGCGCCGTCGGAAGAGAAGATAGAGCTGGCTGCAGCAGTCGCTCGCAGGGATACGGAAACCATTGATATGACTTACAACAGGCCGGAGCTGCTGGCGAACGTGGAGCCCAATCCCTACGATCCCTACGACGACGCAATGTACAGCATCCGGTTCGACCGAGGCACTGCCGAGGGGAACAAGGACTTCTGCCCCAGCAAAGACGAGGAGAACACACAGGATATGATGGACGCTGGCAAGGAGGCACTGGAGGGCGCAGAGATGTGAGCGGTTGGAGAGAGAGAGAGAGACATGCCCGCGAGTCCAATGGCCTATCATTTCGTCTCGATGGTTGCGAAGAGACATGATCTTGCGTTTCGGATTTAGACTTCGGCGTTACACGTATTGGTTATCATTTGACATGGGAGAGGGTATTCATGAAACAAAAACGGCACGAGGGTGCGTGCCAAGGTAGCAAAAAATGACCATCAAGAGTTTCCGAATGCTGAATGTCACGAGTGTCACCGGCAGGGTGGTTGATCATAAAAAGGCACTGACCAACGGCTAGAGAATAAAAGGTTGTGTTGTGGTAGTTATTTATGTGGGGGCAAGCCTTTCTTAGCTCCTCCATGTTCCTGCAGCAAGTCGGACTTGCCAAGTCCGTCACAGAGTGGGTACAAACAAGATTCAGCCAATCATAACAGCGCCAAGCCAGTCAACCCTGTCGCCGAATTGGGAGGCCATCGCCATAAATTTTGGACTTTTTGATGACAAACCTCTCCGCGAACCTGCGGCATCCACGCTCGTTTTCCGCTTCCACCTCCTCCGCTCGCCCAACATCAACACCCCGCCCGGTCGATTGATCCTATAGCTCGGAATGTACCGCACAGCTCTCCGGTCCTCGCCCAGCGCGTTGCGCGCAATTAGGCCGGCAACCGCTGCCTCCGGCTGCAGGCGGCTCCTCTCTACAGGCCCGGCAGCGAAGAAGGGCACATGGAAAGGCACCGGACTGAGATGGGGTGCTGCTATCGCTGCCGTTTATTGGTACAACACCAGCCCGATATTTGCCGATGAGCTGCCTCGTACGTCTCCACGCTACTACTGCTGCTCCTGCCTGCTCTCTCTCGACTGACGAAACTCTTACTGCAGCTCCAGCAGGCCCTGCGCCTCCCCAATTCTCCGACTCAGACCTCCCGACCATCACCGCTGTGATCGAAGAGAAGCGCCGCAATGCCGAGGAGGCTGCAGCCGCAGCTCCACCTCCGCCCTCGCCTCCCCAACAAGAAGAGGCAGCGACGACAGCTGCCCCAGAATCCGTCCCGGAACCCGGCTCCCCCGAGGCGTTACAACAGGAAGCCGCCCAACAAGGCGCTTTCAACCCCGAGACTGGCGAGATCAACTGGGACTGCCCGTGCCTTGGCGGCATGGCAGATGGGCCTTGCGGAGAGCAGTTCAAGGCGGCCTTCAGCTGCTTCGTCCACTCCACGGAAGAGCCCAAGGGGATGGACTGCATCGACAAGTTCCAGTACGCCCTGCCCCTATTTCACTGAACAATTGATGCGTGCATGTGGAGGTAGCATATGGAGACTAACACACACTAGACACATGCAGGACTGCTTCCGACTACACCCCGACATCTACGGCGCCGAAATAGATGAAGACGAGGACGCCGCCCCTGCTCAGGAGGGTGCGGAAGTTGCGTTGACAAAAGACCTCCCCGAGTCCGCATCTGCAGAAGGAGCTCCTCTAGCAAAACAGACCAAGGCAACCTCGGAGAGCACAGAGTCGCCAGTGTCGGCAGAGGAAGCCAGCGCGCCGACCCAAGCGACCACAGAGGAGCACGCAGCGGACATCCCTAAGGAGGCGTTCGATGCGACTAAGGCGAACGAGAAGAAGGAGTAATATTTGCGCAGTCTCCAGTACCCTAGGGGAGGGATGTACAAAATAATAGATAAAAACCGCGGTGGCCGGCATACCCAGGGCACGGGAGCTCCCAGGAGGGTATGCGCAGGTTCTTGCTTGCGAGTAGTCTACGACTCTTATGTATTTTATGTATTTGCCGGCTTCATAGACCATCTCTACCCATGTTCTTTGCGGGCGTTGTTCTTTTGTGAAGCGATTTGAGGACTGGCCAAGTCGGGGGCAACCGGTGAAACCAGCCAGTCTTTACAACCGAACCCCAAAGTTTCGCGCGTTTGACGTTGCACCACTGTGCAATCGGCTCGGTTTAGTCTACATGTACTCTCGTTAGCGCATGTCGGTGCCAAACTGGGCGAACGGCTTCAGCTTGGAGTTGGCGGAATCGGAAATGGCCTGGCTCGCGGCTTCTTCAGCTTTCCATTGGCCCGTGCTTGCATCGTGGAGGCCGGATCTCGAATCTCTCCCAGTGGCTTGAGTTGGTGCTTGGAGCGGAGCCGCACACGTCATTGGCGACTGGGGTTCAGAGGGGCCCGGGCACCCGAGCTTGTAGCGCCGTAGCGGCCTTGCCCGGTTTTCCCCAAGACACAATCACGCGTTCTTCCCTTCCCCTGTTTTGCACCCTCTCACCCGACTCCATCCAATCCCGTCACGAGAGCGACGACTTTTCAAAGCACCAAAACAATCTATCCTTCGCTTCTCTTCTCCTGTGCAACATCTCGATCGACATCTTCTCTGCAAATCACTCTCCCCGCATCTCTTTCATTCCAACGGCCACCCACACACACCAGGCCTCTCCCCCACCCCCGCTTCACCCAACAGTATGTCATCCCGAGTTGGAGACTGGGTGCAGAGTCTCCCGTATCTTGATGCCCCGACCCTCGAGGCTGACAATGAGCGCCCCGTAGTGTCTTACGCAGAAATCGCCTCAAAGGGCCCTAAGCAGACCCCCGAGGAGGTAAGCAACTCCTCATTCGCCGTCCCTGCCATGCCACTTTCCGTCTGTTTGTCGAAGTCGCTGTCGCTGTCACCAACAGCGAGCAGCGAACTGTCAGACTGCCCAAAAAACAAGAAGACAAAGCACCTGAATTTCCCCAGTCGCTGACAGCAATCTACCACTTTTCTGCAGGCCGCAGCCCCGCAACCCCCTCAGATCGTACACTCTGAGTCGGCCTCGACGTCGTCGCTGATCGACGTGGACACGCCGTCGGTGCGCACGGTGCCGTCGGACTTTGCCGAGCAGGAGGTGAAGACGGAGACGCAGGCGGCGCGGATCGAGCGCGAGGAGAAGGCAGCCAAGGAGGCGGCGGCGGCGGCCAAGGCGCGCGCCGAGGGCGACCTCGACCGCAAGAAGAAGAGCGCGCGCGCAAAGGCCCACAAGGCCGACAACTGGCTCACCAAGCGCTTCGAGCGCATCTCGGACGGCGGCGCCGCCGGCGCTGTCGCGGCCGTCAACCTGTTCGCCGTCGTCGGCCTGAGCGGCTTCCTCGGCTACCGCGCTTGGGGTCTCTACGACCACGGCCGCCTTACCTGGAAGCACCTCGGTCTTGGCTTTGGAGTGCTCGGCGTTGTTGGCGCCTTTGAGGGCGTGGTTGCCGGGTATGTTATTTCTCCTCTTTTCCCGTGGGGCTGTTCCTTTTTGCTATTGACAGCATATTGGGCTGTGCTAACTACGTTTGTGACTGTGTCTGTCTAGGTACATGTACAAGGCGAAGAAGAACAAGGGCCAATAGACTGGCTGCGGCGAATTTGAGAACCGAGTATCGACACGGAGAGGCGAGGTTGGTATTGGTGGCTCGATTAGGGCGGTTTTCTTTGGCGCGGGCTTGGGTTTGGCTGTGGGATAGGGGTTATTACGGTGTTGTTCCTTTCACTCTGCTCACTCGCGCTATTTCCCGCGTCTGAGTCCGTCTGTATATCCCCTCATTGACACACATATTCTCCTCACCGCTCCTCTTCTTCTGATCGGTCGGCAACAGCTGTTTGCTCGGTGTGGTGATGTCTGGTGGCGTTGCTCCAGGTGCGTCAATGACGCAGTGCCCCACTCGATCGAGGACGGAATGGGATGCGAGGTGTGCTCCACCGTAAGCAGGTGCTAGACAAGGTTTGACTTCAATCACATTGACATCTCCACCACTCCGCAAATAGCAAGAAATCCCGAGAACGAACGCGACCACTGGCTAATTGTATCATAGGTGACTGCGGGACAGCTTTTCAGCTGGAATTATGGCACCATCGAAGTCGGATACCTGCGCGCGAAAATACTGATAGACTAGTCTCTGTTCCCCGCCTGTTCGTGTCGGGCTCTTGTGCGCCAATGACAACGCAAGTGGCTTGTCGAAGTTTCGGTTGCGGCCCAGGCGAGAAACCTTGGGTCGTAAGGTTGTTTGCCTGCTGTTTCGTTCTCATACGCGGTGGGTGGTGGCTGAAATTTGTCGCGAGATATCAAACACTATTCTAGATTCGGCTTCTGGAGGTTATCGTGTCAACTGTCAAGCAAACGGATTCGGAAAGCTAGGTGGCTTGGCTGCCGAAACAAGCTCAGGAACGGTATATCTTGGGTTTGTTGCTTAATCCGCTCAATCAAGACACGAATCAGTCAAACCATACCTGGCTGTTGCGGCGGTGGCGAGCTTCGGGGCGAGTTTGTGTCTTTCGATGCAAACGAGGTCAAACTGGGCAGTGACAACTTCCAGGAGCTCAGCAACTCCGGGTGACTCTTGAGAAGAATTTCGACCCGGATATGGAATGTCAAAGTAACCAGAGTCTTGTCCGTTCGCCAGTCTCCACGTTGATCCCAGGGTACTAGATTCAACTATATCCGACTTGTTTGTTAGTTTGGTTGTTGGGCGACTAGCTTGGCCTCTCCGTCTTATGTTGACCCAGTCATGGCGATCTGTCCAGACCCAATTCCGGCGTTTCGAAGGCAACCAGGTCTATTCTCATTCCACTTATAAATCATTGAGACCCATCGGGTTGGCTCACAGCAGTGTTAGCAAGCGACTTCTCGACAGCGAATCAGAATCACTGTCCTGCATTCTCGTGTGTCTCCCTCATATTCAACCCACAGCAATTTGAGTCTTAGCATGGCCATTTCCAAGAGCTACTGGTGGTCCTCCAGCCAGCCCATTCGGCCTCCGGTAAGACATGGATCGCCATTTGAACGCTTCATTGAAGTCCTGGACGGGCTCCAGTTGGAACGAATTCTCAGAAACATCTTTGCGCAGCTCCCAGCTCATCAGCAGAGACCAAGTTACGTGTACCCTTTGCTCAGGACCTGTAGGGCGATGTGGTGTCGTCTCCAGGAGCTTATGTGGGAGTTCGACGCCTCTCTTGAGCTTTACTTGCAAAAGAAAGCTAGCCAAATACTCATAGATGAAGCCTCCATTATGAAGCAAATCCCCAATCCCGGCCAGTGGCTAATAACCCGCGTCAACTTCCCTGTCGGGGAGCCCGGTCTGCACTGGAGCGTCAAAAAGGGATATGAAGAGAATGTTCGTCGAGGCATTTTCGCCGCTGGGCGTGTTAACAAGCACTACTTGGGCCTGGGCGGCCGAGCGTCTGCCACCCGCGTGACAGCGAGCGACGGCAAGCCGACGACCGTTTTGAAAACACCGCTGCAGCTAGCCGCCATCCACGGCCGTGTCGAGATAGCACGCTGGCTCGCCGACTCGACGGAACATATCAATGCGGGCTTCCAACTGGCGACTGACACTCACCAGTTGGAAGACTGCCACCTTGGGAAATGCCAGTACGTGGATTCAACGTCATCCTGTCTGGACCGCCCGTGCCGCACTGCGCTTCACTTCGCAATCGAAAAAGACGACGTCGAGATTGCCCGCATCCTTCTCCAGGAGGGTGCCAGTCTCAGAACCGGAAATCCCTCCCCGCTGTACTACGCCGTCCGCCTGGGCCGGGACAAGATTGTCCGCCTCATGCTGGGTACACCGGACGAGAACAAGAACGGCAATAGATGTACTCCAGGGTTTTGGGCGACGTCGGCCAAGGACATCCTTGCGCGCCCCAGCCTGCCCGAGATCCATGGCTCCCTCACTCTCGTCGGCGAAGCATGCCAGATCGAAGCGGAGCGGCGTTCCGCCGCCATGATCGATCTGCTAGCAGAAGCCGCCATCTCCATCGGAGAAGGAACACGCCGGACGCTCTTCAACGGCGGCATCAGATTCAACTGGCCCAGGGGCAGCGCGCCGGATGGCGAGAACACGACCCCGCTCCAACACGTCATGACGCGCCCCGAGGGCGTCTTGACCCGCGGCGACGTGCCCCTGGCCCTCGTCCGCCACGGCGCCCGCGACGGCATCGTCACGGCCGACATCGGCAACAGCGCCGCGTCCACGCCCACGATGGAACCCGTCCTGCTCATGCTCCGGCAGTGGCGCAAGCGCATCGATCCCCTCGAGTTCCTCGAGCGCTGGTGGCGCGCCGAGCGGCGCCTTGACTGGAACGAGTGGAACGCAGCGCTCATCCAGGCGGCGAAAGCCGCAGGGCCGGCCCGAGCGGACGCCGAGTGGTACGTTGCCGTCGCGCGCTTCTTCATCTGTGAGTGCCCGGACTTCGCGCCCGCGGGCACGTTCGCCCGGACCGTCAATGCGCTGGCGGCGCGGCACGACATCCCCTTCACTTGCGCCGCCTTCTTCGACAAATTCCACAGGACGTGGACGTTCGTCGGCCCCGAACACGCCCCTGTTGTCCGCGAGGAAGCCGACGACGACCACGGGCTGCTGGGTGCCTACGCCGGCGTCGCCGCCGCCATGCAGTCCTGCCCTCTCCCGCCGCCACCGCCGCCACCACCCAAGTCGCCGTCGCCGCCGCCACCACAGCTGCCGCCGCGGCGCAGACGCCGCGTGACCGTCGTCGCGCCGGCTAACGGCGACGGCGACGATAACGGCGAAAGCGAAATCGCCTGCGCCACATACATGCCGTACCGCCGGCCGCCAACGCCACGGCTCGTCGACTACTCGCGCCACCGGCACACGGGGTGCGCCTCCGTCGGAAGCCGCCACGCCCACGATGCGGCGGCGGCTCCGCGAGCCATATTACGAGGGGAGCCCGGGATCTTCAACTACTGGGACCCGAACAGGAACCGCTACCGCCGGCGCGATAATGATGGTGATGATTAAGAAGAGGTATATCCCCGCTCGAGCTGCTTGTGACTGTATGAGTGGGCGGTTTGGTGTGTGGCATGCTGGCAAGCGTGGTTCAGGGGTAATTTGGGTTGGTGAGGGCCAAGACAGACAGGATAGTGCTGGGAGGCCGGTATCGAATCCGGCATTTGTTGACTGGCAGTTGGCTTCTTGGCTTTGCATTGCTGGTGTTCCGGCGTTGGAATGTTCGGCATGACACGACGCAGTCCGGAGGCTGTGCTGTTGGATCAGGAGATTGGACTTTAGGGCTGACTCTGGAAATGCACGCGTTCAATTTGTTGATCTTGGTGGGCCCGGCTCGTGGACAGTCTACTCTTGTGACTCTCAGACGCCTGTTCTGAGCCTGCGTGTTTCTGTGAGTCTGCCGTGACCAAGGTTATGGCCTACGATGGTCTTCCTCTCCTCAAAGTAACTCGGTTCTCCCTAGATCTACCCACCCTTCCGCAGTCCATCCACTCCCAGACTCTTGCCACCACGCCGATCAGCTCCTGCTGTTCTCAACGAGGACTGTCATTAGCCAACGATCACGGATCTACAATGCACTGGCACGAATGGCGAGCCGGGACACACGTCTCTCAAATCGGTGGACATCAGATTATCAACACAACAAAAGCTTTTTTTTTTTTGTTTCTGATGTCTCGGTAACAATGTACGAAATACAAGCACGCGCGCGCAAGATGACAACAGTCTGCCTCCGTTCCGCCGAGCACGCGAACTCCCTAAACCCCCTGCGCCCACGCGTCGACTAAGAATGACTAACGACGAGCCAAGGAAATCGGGGCCGGCAACTCATTCTGGCCTGGTGTTAATCCACGTGGTTCTGTGCTGCTGTCCGATGCGGGGGTGGCTTACGGCCCTGAGAGAGAGAAGCAGGTGGATGGCTTATTTGCCGTGGGCGGAGCATCCAGCGCAAGTGCAGCTCGAGCCGCAGCTGCATGAGTCGCCGCACATCTTGATTGGGTTTGGGGGGGTTGGTTGGTTGGGGTTGGTTTGGTTTGGTGAGAAGATTTGGCTGTTGGATTTGGATTGGTTTGTTCTCGGTAGTGAGATGGAAAAGAAAGAAGGAAAAAAGGAGAGGCAATCGAGAGAACGGCGGGGAACGGCGCGAGTATTAAAGCTTCGGCAAAACGCCAAGAGCGGCGGCCCCCGTCGGCTTCTCTCACAAAATCCGTCCCACCCCTCGTCCTCATCGCCCCGCTAGGTGGCATCGGGGCACGGGGTGGGTCTAGGGATGCACGAGGGATGCTAGGCGGGCCAATGGCGTGGCCCACGCCGTGAGTGCCTTTCGCTTGCGCGCATTTCGCGGGAGGATGTGGGAACACGGACGAATCCGGCAGGCGCGATAGGTCGCGACGGTGGGTGGGCCGCCGCCTTGATTTGGCAGACCCCGTCGTGGTTGCCCCAATGCCCCAATGCCCCCCTCGTCCCTTCCCCCCTCCCCGCCCTTTGGCACAGCCGTTGGCCATTGCACTGTTGGCTCCGACCAGGAGGGTCTGCTGCAGAAGGAAGTCATTGCCAAGAGGCCTGTGCGAGAAAGTTGTGGGGTATGTGGTTTCACGGCATTGACGAGGACCAAACATCTCCGATAGCCAGGCTGCCAGTCCAACCTCGCTGCAACGAGAGCCTGGTCAGACGTGTTGAGACGAAGGCGTGGCAACTCGGTCTTGTTGGGCCGGTCGAGCCGATCATCCACAACTCACATTTCAATGGCGGCCCTGCCCGCGTAGCCTAAGAGCAGGGAGGTCACCTGCCGTCCGTCCACGTTATTTCCTTCATCAGAACACAGGATCATGCCTCCGAGGAAATTCGCTCGGATTGATCTCGGGATCCATGAGGCTGGCACCAATCTATCTTGACGCCTGCGTTGGTAGATACCGCTCGCTGTCTTTACCGGATTCGTGGGTTGGGAAGCGGCACGAAAATCTCGATAGCACTTCCCAACGTTAATATTAGACCACATATTACGTACGGTGTTGTTGGGGGGTTTCGATGACTCGCGGCTCGCCTCATTCGGCTGGGCCAAGATGATCATCTTGTCTTTCGGAGTTTTCCATGCATCCCCATGCAGTCGTCTCCCGACCAGTGGCGATGGAGCTTCGCTTAAGAGCCTTGAGCGTGCAACGACAATTCCGGGGCGCCCCGTTCAACTAGTCTAGGTAGTTCTACTCCTCTCAATGGCTGCCCACTAGTTCAGTCCAGCAGTTACCTAAGTTTTACCCACGCGCCTCGGACTGTGGGCTGGGCACGGGGCTTAGCGACAGGCGAAGGGAGCCAGTATGAGCAGATTATGCACGTTGCGCCTTGCATGATCTTAGGAAATGCGGGAACTGGAGCATGTAGTCTAGTGTCAGTCTGTCTAATACCCAGACCTAATAATACTGAGTCACGCTCCAAGAATCCCTGGCTACCTGCAAATGATCACTCAATAATTAGGTGTTGCTCTGCGCCGTTTTGATCTCCTTCCTTCAACTTATACCCGGTCCCACCCCGTCACCCCTGCTTCGATCCCACTGAACATATCAACAGGACTGTTCCGTCGTCGATGTTTCCACTTCCTGGACCTGGACTAGGAACTAAGTTCACTTCCTCTGCTGGTGTTCCCACCCCCACTGTATCGGCCAGTCGGAACAATCATGCCATTGATGACAGTATTTTTCCATTTTTGCCCTCGAACGTGTGACAGGAGAGCAAAAGTTTTCCAATGCAGCGCCTTGATCGCCCCGAGAGATCCGGCAAATCCCCAAGTTGTGCCACTTCTTGACTACAATGGTCGGGCACCTTCGACGTTGCTTCTTCGTCGCAGCCCTAGTCTTGGCTTTCGGCATCACGCTATCAATCCGGTAGTCGGTATCGCAATACGGACACCGTAGGTCAGCGTCCTCTATGGTAGATGTCGGCATTGAGTGGTCCGGACAGTCCGGAATGGCGTGAGAAAGGTCGTCGCTGCACGCGAGCGGTGGGCTTTTGGGTGAAATATGAGGGCGTACAAGCAAATCCCTCTTGAACCTCTTCATGTAACGTCGTAGCGCCGTGTGGTCTCCGGCTGGATGCTTTATCGTGAAGGTTCCGTGGACGAAGAGGTCGTGGTCGATGATGCGGGCTCGCCAGGAGGACCGGACTTGGACCCCCGTGTCCGCATCCTTGTCAACCGAATCTCTATCGAGAACAGACAAGGGCAGGCCGTTCTCTCCGCCGTGGAAATATCGGTTCATGACCAGTCGCACCGTGACCAGGTTCGTGCCGAAGAGGCGAGGCCGGACGTGATAGTTGCAGCACCTGGCGCTATCGCCGTTCCCGGATGCCCAGTCCCAGCGAATCAGTTTCTCGCGGACGTCGCAGTAGACATATTGTCTCCAGTCTATTTCTAACCGGCGCAGCAACTTGTCCCGCCCGAGTCGTGATAATCGAGGCGAGCTCGAGAAGAAGCGCCAGTAGAAATTTCGGCATGTGAGAGAAAATATAACCACCGACTCTTCCGGGAGGTATTTCATAATTGCGAGAATCATCTCGGTAGGTAGTTTGGAAATACCCATCTTGGAGTGCGGTTATAGATGTGTGCCTGAGAATTAATGACGAGATGAATAGAGTAAGAAAAGCCCGAAGGGCAAGAGGAAAAACTACGATTGCAACTGGGAAGATGCGTCCTATTTATAACAGTTTCCTTCACCGGCACCTTGTAAAGTTAATACAACGCCATCCTCGGCTAAGTCTTGCCATGAAGGTGCGAAGTTGAAAGTAGTTGCTTCAAAGCCATGAAAGTTTCGGGCCCACTGAGCTTCTGGCCATTCCACCGAGACGACAATCATGACGTCAAGAAAATAGCTGACAAGGATTCCAGGAAACAACTGGTACGTATGGACGAAAGAGATGCAGCTTAATCTGCCTTAGTTCAAGGATTCTTTGACAACCAGGAGACAAAATCGTGGAAAACAAAGCACGGACAAAGAGACAAACATATACCACAAAGCGATTAACTGCTTCCTCAATCGCAAAGGCCTTCATAATGACTCTCGCTAACCTTTGTCAAGGATACTGGAATATATTTCATTGATGCCGGCGGAATCGTGATAATTAACCACCTATATCCGCCATTGGAACAGTGGAACATTCGACACGACACGAGAACTCATTTCACAGCAATTTCTCACTAACTACAACCGCTTGGTTGCAAAATAAACACCAAACATACCTAGGCAGCATTTCATCCATACCAAAAGGGAAATGGCTCTGATTACCAAGAAGCCAGCCTCGAAAGCTAGGGACGTGCACGGCTTCGATCAGGAGAGACTGGACCGGCTGAGCAACTCGATGCAGCCGCTGCTGACAAGAAACGCGACCACGGAGGAGCTGGACGCGCTTCTCAAGGCCGCCGACGACTATGTCGACGGCAAGAAAGGGGCTGCTGCGGCTGTGAAGCAGGCCAAGAGGCGCATTTTTGGCCGCTTCATGGCGAAGAGCAAATAGGGGGCGAAAAAGAAAGACGGAAAGAAAGACAGGCCAGGGGATTTTTGGGGGGGGGGGGGTGAGGTCATCAGATGACCGACCCCTCCGTCGCTCACGGCAGCCGAAGCCCGTCTTCCGGGCCGGTCAGAATTGAAACAAAGGTGAATCGGGCGGGAAATGGGAAGGAAGAATAGGTTCGGCCGCTCGGCTGGGGGCGTGATGGCCGCCCGCGTAACCCCGTTGACCGAGGTGTCCGGCCCACTTCCGAAACTTTGGCAGAGACCCCATCACGGCCGCAGTGCACGAGTGCACCGCAAAGTTTTCTTCTTCCTTTTCAGAGAACTTAAATTTAGATTCTCGTAGTTTTAATTTGGATTCAGCAAACGAATCAACCCGTTGACTGCCCTTTGAACTGACCGAAAGAAGTCGTTGTGCGGGTCTGCCCCTGTGGGTTACGTAATCGCAGCGAGGTCGACAATTTGGGCTGGGCTGGTCTGTTCTGGTCGCCAATGACACGCCAAGCCACTGAAACACGACAACGAACCCTTCGCCGGCCCGGGCTGAAAAGCAGCCCATCGTGAGGCTGCAGGCAACTGATAAAGTGAGGCGGCCAAGCACGCGGTTGTTCGTCGAAGATCCCTCCTCCCTCGACCCGCCACCCAGCTTGCAGTCGCCATCGCTGCCTCAGAAAGAGAGCGAGAGAAACAAAAAGAAAAAAGTCCCGAACAATCGAGGACTCACAAAAGGGAACTTGACTCACCGGTGCCACGCGTAATAATTCGTCATGTGCTCCGTGTATGCCTGGGACGTCCGGTGCAGGCTGTGCCGGCGACTCGTCAGGGGCGTCGTCGACTACCGGATCTGCGAGCTGGTGCGCGTGCCCGAGCCCGCCAAGACAGACGAGACGCAGCAGTACAGCAGCGACAGCGCCAGCGACAGCAGCGACAGCGACGGCGAGGAGAGCACTAGCGGCCACGAACGCGCTGCTGGTGGCGTCCGCAGCAGCGTCCTCATCCCCAACAACAAGGCGCTCAGCGTGGTGCTGACCAACGGGTCTAAGAGCGACGCCGCCACTTTCGTCAACGACAACAACAGCGACGTCCTGGCGAGCAAAGAAGCCGCCCTTGAGGACGACGGGCTGCCGGAGTGGGGCAGCTGCGGCCGAGAGCCTAAGAAGTACGAGACCGTCACCCGCGACGGCACGTGCGTCGGTGCCTGCGATCCCAAGATGCTCTCCGGGGGCAAGACGGCCAAGGCGCCGCGGCCAACGAGCAATTTCCTGA
Source organism: Lasiosphaeria ovina (assembly GCA_033439765.1). Classification (NCBI taxonomy): domain Eukaryota; kingdom Fungi; phylum Ascomycota; class Sordariomycetes; order Sordariales; family Lasiosphaeriaceae; genus Lasiosphaeria; species Lasiosphaeria ovina. Next base: position 6,887,672 of record JAULSN010000002.1, on the reverse strand, counting down.
GCCCCTATGACGCAGAGCGAACCAGGACCGGGCACGGGAATCTGAACGTCTGGCGGCCTGGCGGGATGCCGTCGTCGATGTGATTACTTAGGCTGCTGCCGGCGGTCGTTGGGACTGGACTGGGTAAGATAGATGCCTAGAAGATAATTAGATGGTGGGTGTTTGATATTATCGCCAATGTACTCTTATGCATATATTTCCTGTTTTTTATCCGAACCGATGTGAACTCGAGGCGGTGTGGATTGGTGACGAGTCGTGTCGAGGTCGTGCAAAGGCAACCGCGGCAAAGTCTAGGCACTATGAAAGTGCTCAAAGATGCCAGATGGCCGTGGGACATTTGACGCGAATAACCAGTCAAGAAGCAGAATTATTAGCTGCCTTCTGTCAATTAGTACGTAATCAGCCCCGGTGAAGCAATGAGTGAGTCAAATGGACGTTTTGGTGGTCTGAGACATTTGGGGTTGCACAACAGATTTGAGAGCTGGGCGCAGCTGCGCGTCGCCCAACATCATGGCCTCTCTCCACACTCCACAGCGATGTAGTATTGATAGCATGGATGGCACGTTGGCAGATATTTTCTGACGGCAACCGATGTGTGCGGAGAAGCGAAAATGAGTCGCTGAGAAGCCGGTAAGGTCCCAGCGACGGTGACCAGCGAGTCTGCGCGAGGGGCCCTATCGGTGACGGCGAAAGGAAAGTCGACGACGGGCGGGCCGAGGAGGTGGGTTCCGGAGCCTTGCGAGAAAGGGGACAAGGAAAAAGGAAAACCTTATCGAATCATCCCGCGCGCAACATGTTTGGCTCTTGACCCGACGATTTTTTGTGGCGTACGCGCAGCAATTAGAGGTGGCTGCTGCTGGGATGTCTGAACATGGAAGGTCGTGGACGAATCACTGGTTCTGGATTGGACGAAAATGAGGAAGTTGGCGAATCAGATGCAGCCGCACTCATAACCCTTTTGGGCGGTGACAGCCAAATGGCCGGCTGTTTCACGGCGAATTCCGGGGTCAAAGGTGCAGTAGTGATCCAGCCAAGTCGCACCTGCATACCCATGGAGGCAGACGCGGCTGCCTATTCTGTTTGAGTACCTTGGGCCGGCCAGCCAAGTCACAGAGAACTTGGCATGGAAATTCCATTCGACAGAAGCCGGTCGATTTGAAGAAGCACCCGGGGGCTGTCGTCATGGCAGGGGAACTTTGATGGGTGCACCTAAGGTGCGGCTGACGCCAAACCCATCGCAGAAGTTGGGCCATTTCCGTGGGCCGGACCGAGTCCCGAACGAATGAAATCTGCCTCCAGTCGGAGATGGCACATCTCGGGACACCAGAAAAGCCAAGCTTGGGTCAACCGTTGTGACACGGATGCAACCGCATCGGCACTTCCGACCCCACTCAGCCCTACAGAAGGGCTTAGGGGGGTCGATGGGCCCGGGGTGCGCTAGGAGCATCGAGGCCTTCCCCAGATGCGAGTTAATCCAGGCCAATGGTTGGGGGAGGAAAGGGGAAGTTCGGGAGTCTGGGTGACACTTATCTAGGCCGCCCATACAAAATGCTGATCTGTCGTTCCTGGCTCGAAATTCCTTTAATAACAAGCTAGGTGGAACGTGTGGCATCTCATTTGTCCTGTAAAGTGGCGAAAGAGCGAGCACCCACGCCATGCAAAACCTGTCGCCCCCGCCCCCAATTTCCCATCAACCTGGTAACCACGACAAATGTCTGGGAAGTCGCTGTCCCACCCGCCGGCTCGGCCGCCGCTAGTGGTAGAGAGAAAGAAGAGGGCGTGTGGGGAGTGCAGGCGGCGAAAGCAGAAGGTGCGTAAGACTGAGTGAGACTGATGCGGCGGATATCGCGGCAAGCACGACCGAGGACCCGTGCCCGAACCGCGTGGGATATTTCAAGTCCAGGGGCGCGGCTACTACCAGTGCCCAAATCTAAAAACCAAGACGCCGCCTTGCTGACTACCAGTGTCCAGTGCGATCAACGACAACCTTGCAGAAACTGCCGCCGTCGGATGCCAGAACCCATTTGCGAGTATGGAATCACAGGGCAAGTGGTGACTTTTACTTGCTCTAGAACCCTTGGGAAGCGAGGGAGGACAGCACTCATGTCAAGCCCAAAAATACAGAAAAGCAAGCAAACCCTCGCTACTCCCTTTGCCGAGTAACCACGTCGCCAGCACCACCAACCCTTTTCACGGCGCAACGAGACAGGGTGAAATTGCGAGACGCCAATCCCATACCGAGCAAAGTCCATCCTCGAACTCTGTAGGCGTGTCAAGTGGCCCTACTCTGTCACCTACCCAGCAAGACTCGAACCTCGTTCAATTATGTAGGCGGTTTCTGAGTATCACCTACGGACTTTTGACGACTGAGTGTGCTGATGATGCTGTTCGAACTAGGGAACGACTTCGAAACCCAGTCAAGCCAAATACCACAGCAATCAGATAATATCCCGCCTCCAACGAACCCATATCTCAGCAACTTCCTCCCGCTTTCCGCCCAACACCCACCTCTCTCCCAATCGTCCATGTGTAGGTCGGCCACCCACCGCGAGACTGCCCAAGTCTAGCGCTGATTCAACTGTGCGTCTAGATGCTGACTGCAGAATATTCCCACCAAAAGTCGTGGCAACATGCATGCTGGGCGAGAGGGTAGTAATGGACCGGGGAATTATGATCGCTGCCAGAGGCAATGCCATCCGGACATTACACAAGATGTTGAGTTCTCCTCAGTCATCAACCACGGACGAGGCCATCGCGGCAGTCGTGAAACTCGTCGTCAACGACCTATGCTACGGCGAAACACAGCACCTCCGGCTCCACATTGACGGTGTCCGTGAGATGACTCGGTTGCGTGGGGGACTGGCCTCGTTGGGTATGAACGGGTCCCTGGCAAAGATGGTGATTGTGTGAGCTTTCCCCACCCCCATACAGTCCAGCGCCGAGATAAAGTGTAATTAACCTTAGCTCGCAGTGCAGACATGGTCACCGCCATCGCAATGGAGATGCCGCCGCTGTATCCGGAACAAGAAACCACGGACTACACCGCGTTACTAGAGAGTGCCGGCGAACGGTCATTTAGTGGCAACACAATCACCCTGCAAGAAGCCGTTTCACCTCAAAACAGCCCTAGCTCGAGCTCGGCCCCATTCTCCTCCCTCGAGCCCAGCACGGCAGCCGTGCTCAGCGACGTCGAGTTCCTGGTCGACACGGTCCTGGGGCTGCCGCAGAGCCCGTCGCCGTGGGAGCTGCAGAAAGTGCAGTCCATGTCGGCGTGGGTGCGCAACCGCGTGGCCGCGCAGACGGAGCACAAGTCGGCCGCCGCCATGAACCTGCACCGCGCCGTCCGGCTCGCGGGGCTGGCATACTGCCGGGCCATTCAGGAGCGCCGCCCGCTGTCCCGCGTCGTGGGCGAGGCCGAGGCGCCTGACATCGTCGACGCCACCCGCATGGTGTCGCTGGAGATATGGGCCGGCCAGTTGGGGCCGCTGCTGTGGATCCTGACGGCCGCGCTGCCCGCCGCCCGCAGCTCGCCGCGCTGCCACACGGGCAAGAACATGGTCATGGCCGCCTCGCTGCAGATGGCGCTGGACGACTGGGCCTCCGCCGCCAAGGCCCTGCGCCGGATAGTGAAGCTGCAGGCTTGGCTTTGCGCTGGCGAGGGGCGCGACGAAAATCCTGCTGGCCAGGGGTTTCAATAACGGTGTGCATGTCTTGCACCTGGGAATTCGTTCCGTTTCTTCTGCGCAGCTGCATTTGGCTGGAAAATACAGATACCTTGCTTTCTATCACCATCGAGAATTTCACGCTTTCTGAATTCTTTGTGCAATCTCTAATCTCTACATCTAGACAGGGTGGGTAGTTGGTTAATCAAAATCGATCTGGTTATTTCTGAAGTTCCAAGACTGCAATGCAGACGCGATTGGAACAAGAACACTTCAACCGATTTTCCTGAGACCCTTGGAATAATTGCTTTTGCCATTTCAAAGTTCAGACCGGTATGGCAAGTTCCGAAACGGCGGAGGTTAATCAGAATCAACATCGCCAACAAATACGCTGAGTCACTGGCGTTGTGCTCCGACTGTGACAGTCCGAATATCTTTCAACATTGCCCGGACGAAAAACCATGGCGCACCAACGAATCCATGATCCATGGAATCTCGCCCGAAATTCATTGGGTGCCGATAATGGTTCCCCTGTTGACACCTCTCCCAGCATGCACGGGATTTTCAAGCGAGCCGGCCCCAGCCTATTTCAGTGTTTATTTTCATTCGGGACTTGGCAACCGTGTTTTCAATAGATATTACATTCTGTCCTCGGGCCTGCTTCGGGGAGATGCACCCGCGCGGCGAGGGCAAAAAAGAAAAAAGAAAAAACTTTCCATCTTGCGAGTGAGGCCTTCACCCGGCGAGGTCCGACAACTCACAGGAGAGGCAAAGCACGGCACTTTTAGCATCGTTGCAATATAGAATGTCATTATCATGTGGCCGGGCCAATCCGAGCCCGTTCCGACGGCTGGAGCTCAACGAGCTGACAGTGACGGGCCAGGGCTAGGGCCCGCCAGCCTCACCACTGCAACCCCCCTCCGCCCCCAACGATGTCTCGAATCGCAGGAGTGACCCGGAATGGACTGGGGTCCGGCTTTTGATGATATGTGTGTAGTAGCCAGTTCCCTCCCTTCCTGGCTTTCTTGCCAGCCGAGACATGATAACGACCGTGCCGCGCGGGTAGCGATCAAGTGTCACTGATGATACCGTCGCACCGCCCGACGTGCCATAGCACATGGCTCGTCCGCCGCTTCCGACCTCCCCTCGTTGACACGCTGGATGGGACCCGCCTGTGGTCCAGACCGGCCTATTGATTCCCTCGGTAAGCATTAGTCATGTCACCTCAACGGCAAGTCTCCTGCGCCGGGTCCTCCATCGAGACAGGGGCGAAGCAAAATTGTGAGGCCGCAAGAGGCCAGCACAGCAAAAAGGAATTCGGATACCGGGAATCGAACCCGGGGCTAGTGAGTGAGAGTCACTGATGTTACCGTTACACCATACCCGATTGATCACTGGAATTGGTGAAGTGTTGTGCAGGTATCAGGGGATAAGGACGGCGAGTCAGGCTGATTTGATGGAGACTGTGGGTTGCTGTTCCGGGATTTGTGCGTGGCGGAAACAGGAATCACGGTGGAGTCGTGGATACGGCAAGGACTTGGGTTTCGTTTCTTCCGCTTCCTGGGCTCTGGGCAACACGTCGGGAGCCACGAGTGACAACCGTAACAACTTGTAGTGGAACTTCGAGGCTTGTTCTATGGAGCGGGATACGAGAGATCTGGCAGCGTGTTTAAAGGACTCTTTCAGGCCCCCATCCAATGACACGTTGGAAGAGGCTGGCTGTTAGAAAAGAGCCCCGACCAAAGCCAAGGCATTATTAGAAAGCTAGCTTCGGCTGGATTTTCCTCTCCATTGCTCGGAAAGTCAAGACTCAGAGTTGGATCCGAACAGTTAATCGCCGTCAACCTCTGGAATTGACCGCAACTCGGAAAGCCACATTATGACACTGAGAGATGTATAGTCCAGAGCAAATCCCTACCTAATCAATGTGCGTCCCTCACAAGGAGCGGGACTCAAGCAAAACCACCGACCGAGAGACATGGCAAACCATATCGATGACAGCGCCAGAACGTGAACAAGCACAAGAGTTTGATATTCAAGCTCGCAGCCACAAAAAGTGACAAGTCTGCTTCTGGAATTGTTAATGGATATCAGCGGCCGAGGCAAGAGAAACAGTAATAACCTTCCGATGTTCCCGCTAAGCAAACGCAGACTATCATCTTAAAAGACCGAACCCCCCGAAAATAGCCCCATGAAGTTTGGCCAGCATCCAACGCAGAAAAGAGACACAAATCCCGCCGCTCCTTTTAAATCGTCAAGGGCCAAAGCCTAAATACGCCCGCCGCATCCATTTGCTGAACACAGCAGTCGTTAAGAAGAAGCAAAATTAAACAAAAAAAGAAACCCATAATTTTAACCACCACGCCCCCGCCGCCTCCTCGCTATTCCAAACACACGCACACGCACACGCACACACATATATATGCCCCCTCCCGGTCCTTATTTAACCGCCCACCCAACTAACTACCGTCATCTTTCGCCTCTCAGTATGAGCCAACAAATCCGAACCAAACCCAATCCCATACAACAAGGAAATCGCTAACCGCCTGCCTGAGATGTCCGTGGACAGAAAGTAAAAGCCATGCACATACACGCACCGGCATGCGTACCATGCGGCGATAATTCCAGCCGCAATTGTGTGCCAGCCAGGCCTCCAAGTACATGCGAAGAGAAAAAAAACGCCGTTGTTGCAAGCAGGGCCCACAGAGGAAGAAAAACATGAGAGAAAAATTGCCGAAGAAGAAAGAAAAGGAATGCCTAGTATTTATCCGATGACATGGGATGTGAAGAGAGGAGGGAGCAGGAAGATAGACGAAGCAAGCCTAAGCAACAAGATACGCCCAGCTGGGCGACAAGGTTTGAGCGCGTCAAGGCATTGCCGGTGATGTGCTCTTTCTTTTTGGCGGCCGGCCTGCGCTGACCATCCCTAGGCAACTCCGCGGTTGTGCACCTCCCTAAGGCGCTTAACCCAGTGCTTGCGCAGGGCAACGGTCATCTTGCAGAAGACCATGGCCTTGTTCTCATCGGTGAGGGCCTTCTCGGCAATCTTGAGCTGCAGGTCCATGTCCTCGTCCGAGAAGTCGCGGAAGAAGATGTCCATGGCCTGCTCGGACCAGCCCGGCCGCACGCGGGCGGTCCGCAGCGCGTCGGCAAGCGCCTGGATGCCGTCCGAAGCCGTCGACGTACCGGCAACCGTCGCAGCGGCAGCGGCCGTGCCCGTGCCAGTGCCCACGCCTGTGGCTGTGCCCATGCCCGTGCTCGTACCAGTACCCGCCGAAGAAGCGGCGCCGGCCGCAGGGGAGGGGCCGCCCGTGCTTCCTTGCGCCTGTGGCAGGTCGAGGTAGCCCGGGGCAGCGGTGCGCCGCCGCTTCTCGGGCTGGCTTGCCGAGTCGGGGGCTTGGAACCGCTTGCGCGGCTGCAGGGTGTTGTCTTCGGGGGGTGTAAGCGCAGTGCCGGGGGCCATGGAGGCGGCGCGGGCTTGCAAGCTGTTGGTATTAGGGCGAGGGTGTTGTTGAGTCAACGGAGGAGGGGCGGGCGCGGGTATGTTAACGACGGGCTGTTGCTGGACGGGCGGCGGCGGTGGTGGCGGCGGTTGTTGTTGTTGTTGCGGCGGTGGAGGAAGTTGCGGTGGGGCTGGGTTTGGATAGGACAGGAGATCCATGATGCCAGTGCCGGGGGCGTCTTGCTCTTCCGAGGCCCTGCCATCATGGGTGTCAGTCCTGCGGGGCTTCGTAAGGCGCTTCGGAGCTCCGCCGGAGCCAATGACGTCGGGAAACAGAATTTCGTAAAAGTCTTCGTGCTCGAAGGGGCGGCCGCGAAGGGAGCGCGACAGGGGCTCTCTCTGGATGGGGCGCACACGGGGTTAGTTAAACCGAGCTGGGTGGAGTGATAGGGGGTCCAAGGTCAGTCACTCACCTCGATGTGTCTCTTCCAGGCATCTTCGCTCGCCGACACCGTCTTGTTCTGGGGGTTGTAGATAAACTCGGGGTCCTCCCTTAGGCCGCGCCACAAGCGGAACTTCTTGCGGGCATTGTCGCTCTTGTTGATGAGATGGCCCTTGTTGGCATAGGCGTTGTGATATTCGATGAGGGCCTGGGTGGCGCGGTCCCAGGCCTCGACCTTGAAGGTGCTGCCCTCGCGCAGGCCGAGGCGCACCGAGTCGCAGAGGGAGCGGAAGAAGGTGGCTTCGTACGAGAGATTCCAGCTGAAGCGCGGGCCGCGGTGCTTGCCCGACTGGCGGACGAGGTTGGGGCTGTGGTTGCCATTCGCGCCGCCGCCGACCGAGAAGTCCTCGTCGGACATGGCGTCCGTCGGGCGGGCGGATGGAGCCCGATCCTCGAGCAGTGGGGGATGTTTTCGATCCGGGATGGGGGAAGGCCTGGAGTTGCGATGGAGCCGGCGCGCGCGCTGCGCTTGCTTGCGCTTGCGGTGCGGTGCGGTCGGTGCCTGGCTGCTCTGGCACTGGCAGTGGCAGGCACTAGGCGGTGGCGCTGGTGCCAGGCGGGCCGAGCGAGGCCAAAGAAAACGGAACGGAGACAGACAGGGCAGCGAGTGTGTGGGGAGTGGAGTGGGGACGGGGCCTTGACTAAAATGGGGCGTCACCAACGGGGCCAGGGCATTCCCCGCGGGCAGCAGCTGGGGCGGGCAGGGGCGGGCAAGACGCAAACGCTGGACGCGTGCTCACGACGGGCGCTCAAAAAGTCAAATACAGCGCAACTTGTCACGCGGCGACGCATGCTCGCACCGCTGGGAATCGCGCACCGCTGCGGATGTCGGCCGGGCTGAATCGGCTCCGTTTGGTCGATTGTGGATGGTGCGACGATCTCTGACTCGGAGCAACTGGCAACCTCAGTCAGGCTTGGAAAGATTGCAGAAATCCGCGCGAGACGGTGAAGCGGGGGGGGGGGAGGGGCTGGGCCGTCCCAACGAGCGAAACGGAATTGTCACGTGACTGCATCCTCCATTTCCCCCTTCCCCTCCTTTTGTCCCATGGAGCGCGCTGATCTCTGAAGTTGCACTCAAATTGTTCTGTAGGCACACAAGCCGTGATTTCCAACACTTCAAGTTCTGGCATTAAAGTGCATCAAGTGTATCGAGTTCTGAGAGAATCTGCGAATTTTGGCAGTCGTCCTGTCTTTTTTCTTTCTTTTTCTGATTTAACAGTCGGCCCTTGCGCCGATCGTTGAAGCTTCAGTTGGCGATCCCGGCTGCTTCCATGCTGTCCAGCTCTTGATCTTGTCCAGCTTTCTCCATCGGCAACCGGTTTCCTTCAACCGGCCTCCTGCCACTATACACCAACGCATTCAATATGATCGACAGCTGGCTATGTAAGGTAGAGATGGCATTGTGCATACCATCTTGGCGATCTCTGCCACCCATCTTGCACACCTCTTTTCTAGGTTCTTCAGGAATTCATGCACCGGGGGCTGTTCCCCGCCAAGGCCCCGCCCTAATGCTTGGGAGCGTTGTTTCGTCCCGTGAGTCGGTTGCGGCGTTGATTGGCTGATCGGAGGCAGCACGCACCGGGTTTGACCCAGTCCCGATCCGCAGCAAAGACAGATTGATCTGGAGTTGGTGGACTGATTGGTACTTGCTCACAATCCAAGTTTCAGCCAGGAGCGCTGTTTCAACACTGTGAGGTTCTCTCCGCAATTACGCGTTCACTTCCCTCCCGATTCCGAATTCTGGCTTTCGACTTCTCGATTTGGTCATTGGACCTGACCTGGTTAGACCACATGTGTGTGGCGGCATATTGTCGAATTTTTGGTCGTGGGAAATCCGCCGATCCTCCGCTGATGCCCGTGTCTGTGCAACTCGCCCAAGTCCTGCGCCATGTCATGCGCCATTCCAGAACACCACGACTTCCTGGATTGCCCCAGAAACATTATGCACACACTTTCGAGAGCTACACGTGCAATCTGGCACCCATCACTCCGTATTGCATTCGAGTCAATTCTTATTTCTTGTTGCCTTGTTGGCACGAAAGAGCCGCCGCGATGGCAGCTGTCCGAATGATCCTTTCCTTCGCCGGAGCTTGAGAAGCCGTGGCCACAGCCACATCCTGCGATGGCAATTGCAAATATAGTCACTACACGCGTGCTCCGGGAATAACCTCCCGGCAGTTATCCTGGGCAGCACGGATTACGTTGCTCTCCGCCTCCTTGTTGCGTCCTTCGCCGGGCCCTTACCTACCTACCCAATTCGTTTGCATGTCACCTGGCCCAGGCAGTCAGAGCAAGAGCTCAAGTCGCAGCCATGGGGCCACCAATAGTGTCGCTCAGTCGAGTGCTACAGGCAATCTTCTCCAGCGCTACAAGTGGTTTCAGGATCCTGCACCAGTCGCGCGCATAGGGGCTCGCCTCACCAGCCCCTGATGCTGGCGGGGCTTCCGCCCCCTAATACGTAGCCCCCTACTACCCTGTGGCCTGTTCCCGCCTGGGCCAAAGCTTGTCACGACGCCACTCGCTGCCTTGGCAGGGCTCCCAGGTTCCCGGGCTCCAAGCCCGCGTACAATGTGCCGCATTGTTTGTCTTGAGATCGCTTTGCAAGTGGGCAGAGCCTGCCATGGTTCGACAAGACGACAAAAGGGTCCAAGAATCCAACAGCACAGGCATGGATGGAATCATGGCCCCCTGGCCCTGGGGCCTGGACCCTCCGCCACTGCTACGCTTGTTCGCCGCGGCCGCCATGCTTGCTTGCTCCATCCATCCTGGCTACCCGGGGTCATTAATCTCATGTATTTTGTGGTTATTAATTCTTGGGCGACTCCAAGGCAGTCAGTCCATTTGCCGTTTAAAGATGCATGTTTACCCCCCTCTCCCATTTGTTCGCATTCCACTTCGTCAACACCTTTCCCTTCTTGAGTTAGCTTTTGCTTCTTTGCTTGTTTTACATTCTCCGGCAGCGAAGAGTCTTCAAGCGGGATAACTCGAACCGCCTCTTCCCTGTCCGGCTCACCTTTCACGTCGGCGTTCTTTCTATTCTTCCAGCCTGCTGTGGTTTCTCCTTTTTATCCTATTCTCACCTTTACGCACCCTCTGGTCAGGATGGCGAAAGTGCACTTGTCCCTTTTCACTGTTATCTTCTTCTCCTTCTGCCTATCATGGGTAGCAGCGGCGCCATCCAGCATACGCAAGCGTTCCTTCAAGGTTGAACGCGTCAGGAACGCAAACCTTAAAGCCCGCAATGGACCAAGGGAGCTGCTGAAAGCCTACCGGAAGTTCAGCATGCCCCTCCCCCCAGCTTTACTCGATGCCGTGAGGAACGGGGGGAACGCTGCCGTCGGGGCCGCGGACGTCCAGACCAAGGCGAAGGGCACCGGAGCGACCAAGCCCAACATTCTTAAGGGGCTTGGCAGCCTAGACTTGAACGCTAACGCCACGGCCACAAATTCGACGGGCATCGGGAAGGTGACGGCAACCCCTGAGCAGGGCGACATCGAATACCTTGCTCCGGTCACCATTGGCGGCCAGACGCTCGACCTCGACTTTGACACAGGCTCGTCGGACCTTTGGGTGTTCAACACGCAGCTGTCGTCTGCGGCCTCGGATGGACACCAGCTCTACAACCCTCTCAAGTCAAAGACCTTCAAGATGCTCAAGGGTGCCTCCTTCTCTATCCAGTATGGTGACGAATCCGGCGCATCTGGCAATGTTGGCACCGACACGGTCGACATTGGCGGAGTCACGGTGCCCAACCAGGCAATCGAGATGGCAACAAAGGTCACAACCTCGTTCACCGAGGACGTGGACAGCAACGGCCTCGTCGGGCTCGCCTTTTCCAAGCTCAACACTGTCAAGCCCCAGCAGCAAAAGACATTCTTCGACAACGTGCTTCCGTCGCTCGCCGAGCCGCTCTTCACGGCCGACCTCCGCAGCAACGCCGTCGGCGCCTACGAGTTTGGCCGCATCGACACGACCAAGTTCACGGGCGACCTGACATGGATCCCCGTCAACACGTTGGTGGGGTTCTGGCAGTTCTCCACGTCGTCGTTCTCGGTCGGGGACGCCACCAGCCCGCAAGCCTTGGCCACGGGCCAGGCTATTGCCGACACGGGCACCACGCTCATGCTCGTCTCCCCCGAGGTGGCCGCGGGCTACTACAGCCAGGTCGAGGGCGCCGTCGAGAGCCAGTCCCTCGGCGGCATCGTGTTCCCGTGCACCGCCGAGCTGCCGGATCTGTTCGTCGACGTCGGCGGCGTGTACACGGCGAGGATCAAGGGCGAGGACATCAACTTTGCGCAGGTCGCGTCGAAGAGTAAGCCCCCCAATCCCTCACCTCCGCAGCAATACCCCCGCAGCTCTAAACTGACATGACAAACAATAGCCTGCTTTGGCGGAGTCCAGCCCACGCAGGGCGACCTGCAGATCTGGGGCGACATCTTCTTCAAGTCGCAGTTCGTCGTCTTCAACGGCGGCAACAACACTCTGGCCATGGCCGAGCACGTGTGAAGGGTGAGATGTGCATAGACCTGTCACGTTCTTACTGAGCTTCTTGTATATACTGCCTGATAACGTGTTGTACATGTACATACATACCCTATATAGATCATGGGCGGAGCGTTTGTCTTTTCGATATTGCATCTTGTTTTGCATGGCGTCAATGCGAGGCATGTTTTGGTTTCTTGATAACGTCTGAACTGAATTGTGTGATGTTTCTGTGCTTGCAACACTGAAGTCGATGTCACTGACTCGACTCAACGGGCTCGCGGATCACTCACCCGGTGGTTGACCTATTTTTCTGGCCAAGGAAGACTGATGGAGATGCAAACTTACCCGACATACTCGCTGCAGTCGTTTTGTAGTTTACCATTGTGAAGCTATCGACTTGGCAGATTTCCCGTCTGTTGACCCGACGCATTTTCAAGAGAGCAAGGACCGCGGAGTCCCTAGGTACTAGGTAGGTATGTCTGTCCATAACCCACTTGTCAAATGGCGTGTCTGACGCAGTTTAAACCGGGCTGCTGGTTGATGGTGGACATATCCTGTCGTGGAACCTTTTTCAACATGGCAACATGGGTGTGTATACCCGCCTAGGTACGTAGATAGGTATCTATCCAGGCTCAAAGACGGGCTCATAGCCGCAGACTTGGTTTTGAACCAGCCTCTGACGAGTAAGTAACATGATGCGGGTGCTAAGCCTTCCGTGTGGCGTCCGCTGCAGTGTGCCCCGGCGGACGAAGCTGTGCGAGCGGAGCGGGCGAGCGAACCCAGCAGCTACAACCCCCCAGGCCGTGTTCCGCGAGTTGATTGTCGCCACACGTTCGCCGGCTGCCTGCTCGAGTGACCGTCGATGCCGGAACTGCGGCCCAATTGCTGGGGCCCGCGATATTGCTGCAGCAGCGCACTGATAACGGGACTGCCTGGCATGGCATGTGTATCTGACGGGCCACAGCTACCTAATTATGGCGCTTTATAGAGCTGGCAGCTGGCTCCCGACACGCATTGCTTGCATTGTTCCTCCTGTCTCCTTTTCCTTTCGATGTCCACGTTTTTTTTTTGTGCCCCTATCTTCATCCCCTTCAACAGCTTTGTCAATGTCAGCAATGAAAGACGCCGCCGAAGAGCCGTACGGGCATCCCGCACTGGCGCGGTCCGAGAGCGACATTGGGTCTGCAAGCTTTGCGTCGTCACACCGGCTCCTCCGCCGCAGATCCGGCAGCGAATCGACTGCCGACCCCCCGATCGAGCAGCAGCAGCAGCAGCACCGCAACCACACCGTCGAGGGCGACCAGCTGCTGCCCGAGCCCGAGTCGCTGGAGCTCCCAGAACGCAAACAACCCCCCGACGCAGCCCCGTCGATGGCCAACACACCCGCGACCCGCTCGCTCGGGCCGTGCAGCGACCTGCGGTGGTGGGCGCTGGAGCTGGTGGCGCTGCTGACCAGCGCGGCGGCGCTGACGACGCTGCTGATCGTGCTGGCGCGCTTCGACAGCCGCCCGCTGCTGGCGTGGACGTACCCGTACTCGCTCAATGCGTTCGTGTCCGTGTGCTCCATCTTCATCCGCACGCCGCTGGCGTTTGTCGTCGGCTCGTGCCTGGGATATGGCAAGTGGACATGGTTCACGAAGCGCGCGGGCCTGTTTGCCGCGTTCCTGGCCTTCGACCAGGCCAGCCGCGGCCCGCTCGGCTGCGTGTGTCTGCTGTGGTGGCTGCGGCCGAGGCAAGTCATGATCCCTCACACCCCTGGAGCAGTTATTGGGAGTATGGATGGAGTTAACGTGGTGGTGGTGGTGGTGCTGCGTGCAGGCACTGGGAGACGATGGGCGCGTGGGTCACGATCGCGCTGGTGGCCGTCGACCCGTTCCTGCAGGCGCTGGTGCTGTACGAGGGCCGGTCGGCGGCCAGCGACGGCGACGTGGCCAAGATCTCGCGGGCGTCGGGTCTCGACGCGGGGCTCATGATGAAGAGCGCGACGTTCCCCCCGGGCGGCGGCGAGTTCGGCCCCGGGCCGTACCGGCTGTTCCCCGACGTGGCGCTGTCGGCGGCCATGCTGATGTCCGTCGTCAACTCGTCGCTGGCCTCGCAGCCCCAGCCGCCGTCGCTGCGCTGCGCGACGGGAAACTGCACCTGGCCGCACTATTCGTCGCTTGGTATCTGTAGTTCTTGCTTTGACATCAGCAGCCAGATCACGAAAGAGGCCATCACAGCCACGGCCCCGGGGGCGGCCGCCCATCTCTCGCCGGCAAGCTACACGCGGTACAAGATCGCATACAAGGCGCACCGCGAGCTGTATTTCGTCAGGGGCGACGGGCTCGCGGACTGGGGCAAGCCGGAATACATTGAGCCGCGGGACCGGCTGGCGCTGTCGGCGGTCTTCTCGCCGCGCGACACGTTCAACTTTGCGCGCTCCGAGACGATGCTCGTTGCGTTCGCGTTCCTGGCGCCACCGCAAGCCTACCTCAACGGGTGGGTGCCGTGGGAGGACGCGGCCATGTCCGGGGCCGAGTGCGCGCTCGAGTTCTGCGGCCACGTGCACGAGGCGCGCATGGTCAACGGCGTGCTGGCCGAGACGGCCGTGTTCGGCGCCTCGTCGTTCGGCAAGGTCGACGGCTCGTTCCGGCCCATCCAGCCGCCCGCCACTGATGATCAGCAGCTCTCCGGGGGGGACAACTCACTCGCGCCGCTGGAGCTGCTGGCGTACAACGGGGAGGGCGGGCGAGAGGTCGAGCTGCTGCCGCGATACGACCTGCAGCTGCACCTGGACCTGGGCAGCGCCGGGGTAGACCTGTCGCGCACGATCCAGCCGCGGTTCAACATCTCGCAGCGGGCCGTGACGACCATGGTGGAGTTCCTGGCGCGCAACAGCACGCTCGACTTCATGCGGCTGGCGCTGGCGGGGTCGCAGAACAAAAACAACATCACGGCGGCGCTCGAGAGCGCGGCGCGCCTGATCACGTACCGCATCCGCGAGCTCGACGGCGGCACCGTCGACGGCGCCGCCGAGCAGTGGGCTGTCTACGTCGCCGTGCGCTGGCGCTACACGGCGTTTCCCCTGGCCGTGTTTGCTTGTGGTGTGGTGTTCGCCGCCGGCGTCGTCGCCGACTCGCGCCGCCTCGGCATCGGCGCCAGAGAGGCCGGCCTGCTGACAATGTTCCTGCACGGCCTCGACGCCGAGTCGCGCGAGGAGCTGCTGCGCGTGCATGATGCCAAAAGGCTGCGGCCGGCGGGTATTCGCGTCAGGCTGCGCCAGGGCGACGACGGTCTCTATCTGCGCCCAGAACCGAGCCACAACTCCAACCCCTGAATCGCGCGGCGGAGCCCGGATTTCGCCGAGGAACAATTCCAGGAGGGGAACGAAAGCACAACGCCGCCGCGTAGACTGCCTAATCAATCATTAGTGAGAGCCCTCGACCATGGCGGCACTAGGTCAGCGAAGAAGAAACATAGTGATGACCAGCATCACGTCATGTCAGCTCATCTTAACTCTGTTTAAGGGATGATGCCGACGGGGGGCCCACACGGCGCCGATGCCACGCCTTTGAGCCGCACAGTGCTTACTGAGAGAGATTGGATCGAGGCGTTGGACGTGAACAATTGACAGATTTTTGTTCGCAATTGACAAACTATTGGCCGGCCTGTGTCTCTGGGAACGCCGGCCGCGTTGCACAAGCACCGGTCGGACCGTTTCAACCACCTGAAATTTCTGTTTTGTGAGACGAATCTGGGAACACTAACCCTGCATTATACCAGTATACAACAGGCGGCCCCAGATTTAGGCCGTCTTTACCAGAATTTGGACTACCAATCTGCATCTAAGCACATCCCATAAATATTATACTGCAATTCATTTACAGCAATGTTGTATTTGTCAGAAAGTAGTGGCCCCCGGCCATCTAGTCAGCGAAGCTGACCGGATGCCTGGTGTTGCTAGAGCGCCAGTGAGCCTTAGCCACATAGAGTGACGAAGCCTGATTCCTACAGGATGGTCTATAAAGAAGGAGGTTCTGGCTTCCAGCCAGAGCCATAGAAGCAATACAATCAAGCCATTGCAGCCCCTTCAAATCTACCGAATCCAGTGTGCAGCGCTTCTGACAGGAGCTATGAACTCTTAGACCGAGTGGACCGGCGGTTGCGGGGCCGGCGCGAGCGGGTACTGTGACTCCTCAGACCGCAGGCCCCTTGAGAGGATGCCTATCATGACAAATCGAGTCGAGCATCGCCTCGGCTTTGGCAGATAGCGAGACGCCTGCCAAGGTTGAATGTTGTTAGAGTTACTTAGCGTCTACCATTATACGTCATGATTGGACATCACGGTTATGCCGGCGTCTTGATAGAATCCTGCTTGTTGACAGGACATTCGTTGCCAAGCAAAAGACTACGCAAGAGAGTCGTTTTGCAAAGCGTTGGAATGCGAGTATATACAAGAGTCGGCCCATTTCTAAAATCCTTTGCTCTGCTT
The DNA here is from genome assembly GCA_033439765.1 of Lasiosphaeria ovina. NCBI lineage: Eukaryota > Fungi > Ascomycota > Sordariomycetes > Sordariales > Lasiosphaeriaceae > Lasiosphaeria > Lasiosphaeria ovina. Next base: position 6,871,110 of record JAULSN010000002.1, on the reverse strand, counting down.
GCCTCGGGTTCTATGGGGCGAAGCACGCTGTGCGGAGTCCATGCAACATCGCCAGGACCAACCGGGTTGAACCAGAGGTCGTCCCATGCCTCCTTGTCATCCATTCTCCAACTGCCTCTGACAGAGAGAGCGCATTTAGCCCAGCTCAATTCCCTCCGTCTGTTTGCGGCGGGTCTTGCACCACTTGGTGTGAACTTCTCACAAACTAATCTCCCTGGCACTTGCCGGGTCGAAATGGGGGACTTTCGTCAACCCCATGAATATATCCCGAGCAAACCAACCAGTCCTCCACCCGGAGAACTGTCTGGGCAGCCTACCATGTCTGGAAGCCTCTGCCGATACCTTTTTGATCGTCCAGGTGGGTGGACACTTGCTCACCCACCCCAGATACCCTCACGTCATGGGAACCCCAGAGTCGGCACGCGCGACGGGGTTGATCCGCCTCTGCGGGTCAAACGGTTCTCCACCCATCGGGGGAAGCTGTTCGGGAGGTCCACCATGAGCTCACGCACCCGTTGCCTCTCAGTCTCCGAGAGAGAGCCGTTATCCATCTGGGTCAGCCTGCTCTCGATGAGACTCATGATCTCGGGCATACTGCTCTGGATGGCTGTGGCGAGCAGCTGCCAGCCGTACATGTCAGCGGGATAATGGGTACGTAATACCTCCCCGGACTGCGGTTTAGGGGAGGGCAGGTGGGTCACTCACGCTCATTCGGACACCTTCCATCTTGTTGTATCTCTTCGTGAGGGCATTACAAGAGATCATCACGCCAAATCTCCTCTGGATCGCCGCTGAGATCTCGGAATAACCTTGTCCGGCGTCCCGGAGGGTCAGCAGCATCATGTTCACCTCGTCCGTGATGTCTCTGGTCGAACGGTCGTGTATCGGCGTCGGCGATATGGGCGTTTCTGGCGAGAGGGAAGCCGTCATAAAGTCCGTTTGCGCACTTGGGCCAAGGAGCGGTGCTGGGTTGGTGTAGCTTCCCATGATTGTCGCCGCGGGGGGCTGCAGGGGGCTCGAGAGGTGCGGGAGGCCTCCGTCAAAGAGACTATATGGAGCCGCTTGGCTGTTGAAGTTGTGTACCTGCTCGGCAGACGGCCAGACTCCCCCGCCCATAGGGGCCATCGAGTTGCCGAAATCTGGCTCCCGCAAGCCGGGAATCGTGCTTACGTCGTTCAAATGGTCTAACCATGTGAATTGGCCGCTGCTGTTTGCCATGGGTTGGTCTTGGAATGGCTCGCTAACGCCATCGTAGACATCGCCATCGTAGACATCGCCATTATAGGCATCGGAACCAAAGATGCGGTACCCGCCCATGTTGCCATCCGGGATGCCGCCGTCGAGGTTGGTGAGGCCAAAAGTTTGGCGATTGTTCTGGGAGTTTCCAGTGTTGTTCGACATCTCGAGGTACCCAAATAATGATGTTCCCTGTAGGGCCTTGAAGAGCGCTTCCAGCTAAGAGGGGACGACACCTAAAAACCCACCTCGTTCGAGTTCGAGGGCGTTGAAGTTATTTGAAGACGACACAGAGAAGGTGATCCAAAATTGCGGGCCAATGCAGCGAGTCTCCGACGACAATCAGCCCATTACATGTGTTATCTGTGGAGTCGTCGCAAGGGGCGTTGCGCTGTGAGGCTGGGGCTCTCTGCCCGTCACCATGCCTCACTTTTCCATTTTCTCGGAGGAAGAGAGCCCTGCAAGGGTGCAGGGCCACCTGAATAGCTTGCGCGAGTGGCGAGTTTCGTTGCTTGCATTTTGTCGCCATCTGCCTTTGGAAATGCCTAGACTTGGGCGTTCTTCCTGGCGGTGCTGAGCATCATGCCTCGATACGACGCGACATAGACGCTGGACAAGCAGCGACGCTGTCCAGCTTTAAACATAGATTATCGAACAACCAGGAGGGGTTGATGACTGATGGTCCGTGCGGGAATTACGCCTGGCATCAAGCCAAGTCAGTCAGCTCATCACGCACGCATTGCGCCTGGGCGTTGTGCCTGCGCTGGCCTTGCTGCCCGACCGCCCTCCAACCCATGCCCCGAAACTGGCTAGCCGAATCGCCGAAACAGGAAACTGCTGCCTTACACCAGGCTCTGTCAGCCGATGAATTCCACCACACCTCCTCGGTGAATTTGAGGGCAACGAGCGTAGAGGGCGATGGTATTGTCGCCTTGAATCGCGAGTTCTTGATAAATATATTAAGAATGAACATATTCCCCATATCCTAGATCTCGGCCCTTACTGTTCAACTACACGTCTATCCCACCTCGCCTTGAAATCGCCATCTCTCTCAGCAGATATCTCACAACCCTTACCCATAGACCTCTGTGAGAAGGCATTATCAAGGTTCCAAGCCCGGCGTGGCTCAAGACATTACCAGCGAGCCTCCACAGCCGCTAGCAATGCCTCCAGAGCAGGTGAGCCGCCTCCACCCCTATTATGTAATGATAGTCTGAGGCTGATTCTATGACTGCCGTTTTCTCGTGAGACAGTGTTTAGAACTGGCTCTCGAAAGCTCATGGCCTGAAATCCAGGGGATAGTAGAGCGGGCGCAGTCCCGGCTGCTCATCCAGTGGTTGGGTCATCTCCAGGCTGAAAAGCAAAAGAAAATAGACTTAGTGCCTAGAGATAAACACGAATGTCTCGCCGCAGACTATCAAGACCAGGATCGAGCAAGTCAAATATCGATGGCAGAAGCATTGGTGCCTCCACAGAGCCTGACGCAGCGACAAGGGGATTACCCCCTTCGCGCCAGTGTGCGTGATATCAGGGCAAAGCTTTGAGTGGGAGGTTTCGTGGCGGCGAATTTGTTGAGCTTGCGGCGGAGTTATACACTGGAACTTGACTCCTCAGTTCTCATTGGCATTTCTCTTCTGTAGCGAGGATTCAACACCCCGTCACGGAGGGGACAACGTGTCCACAGGATGGCGCCCGCCAGTTTTTTTGGTTGTCACTTGGTAGTCTGCGGTGCAGCGAAATACATGTATTTGCCTTGAATTCTTCAACCTCGCTGAAGCTCTGTGCGAGATCATCCGTGGTCACCCAGCGTTGGCGCATTTCAGAGCCACATCGCGGGTGTCACTGGCGGAGTGTGAAAATGATGGAATATAGCACACATTTCTCGACCTTGAACGATGTATAGCTACGCGAAACACAGAGAGAAGAGAGAGCGGGTATGTCCTTATTATACGTGATCTTGGCTTCACGCGCACCATGCCTATAGCTCGTTGTACCTGGCTGAACAAGTCTCCAGGCTCCCCTCCCTGCAGGAACAAAGCCTGCTTTGCCCAGGCTGGGATAGAGTGACATCAAGCCTAGGCAAGAAGGGCCAACTCACATAACAAGGTGTGGTGGCATTATGCCTTGGGCTGAAATACTGTTCCAGTCGAGTCGAATCGAGTCAAGGACGGAGTAGTCCACGAATTGAGAGCCAGGAGGCGGAAGAACACAGCGCTGCTTTCCAGTTCGCTGGCGAGGGCCTGTATGCAACCATTCCGCACGAACAGCCCGGCTCCATGTCTTGGCATGATGAAATGCGCCTCGCTCCTTGGAATCTTTGGTCTGGCATCTGACATGTCCCACACTCGGTGCCAATGGTCAAAACCTGTGCTACACGAAAACTTCTGGATTTCACACTGGCAAGGGCCAGCTTGAACGAGGAATTGGGTGGTTAGGTCGAAACAGAAGTAGCGGCAGAGCAGCATCCCTTTTCAAGCACTACGACGAAAATGGGGCCAAGTGATAGTCGGAAAGTAAGTGAGGTGAGCAGGCACTCTCCTCTCCTATAACTAGTCTTTTAACAAGCAAGCAATTCACTTCTCTCTTCAGTAAGGTACTACCCACCGAAGCAATTCACTCTCTTTCAGTTACTGCACAGAGGCAGTGCCTACTGTGGATGCAACTGTTCTTCTGCCTTCCTTCAGTGCAAAATACACTGTCAACAGGCTTTTGTTTGCTTCCTTCAGCCAGAAACTGTCGTATTGGCACCCTCGCACCGGCAAATCTGCTACCGCTTTTTCCTCCCCTGAGCCCACTGTTCGAGCGCTGTACTACAGGCTTAACAGACCTGCTATATGTGCTGTACTGCAGACCTATAGTACGCTGCTAAGCAACACTAACTTATGTTTAAATTCTCAGGGTTATATATGTAATATTGACGAATAATACTTGTTAACTAGATAACAGCATAGACAGACGTATGACGTTGCCGCCGTCGTCAGCGACTCTATTAACAGCTCCCATACCGCGTCCTTCTGTAGTATAATATGTCGATGCTATAGGCCCGAAAGACGTGTAATTGGATCCTTTATTTGTTTTGAATTCCTTAGTAGGGCGCGGATTGCTCTACTTTGGCGATAGGGCTTTCTGGCACACATGATACGAGCCATACGCACTTCCAGTATACGCGTACATCGTAATTGGAATTGTTGCCTGGAAGCCATCCCCATTGATTATGTGTCGGCTACTTTCCATCGAAAGGAAACTTTAACCGGGGGACTGAAAACGGGCCTCTGAGGCTGTGCAGCGGCCGTGTATGGGATCACTCTAGCTCAGGGAAGAATCAGGGACAGCTCAGGGCAAATCAGCCACCGATCACCCCAGCTCAGGATTACGAACGAAAAAGGAAATTTCGTGTGCCGAGATTCGTCTCAGACAACCAGGCTGTTTTTATCTTTTTATTTTTCCCGCTGAAGGCCGCGACCAAACATGAATCCCGCGGACCATGTTGTGGGTGCTCGTGGGGGCGGACAATCGGAAAATCCAGTCCCAGATGTGGCCCGGGATCAGACAGACGCCAGGCCAGGTCCGCGGCGCGGGTTACGTCGTGGACAAAGTCGGCCGCCAACAAGGTTCTTTTTGCCTCGGGTTCACGCCCCGCACTCGCAAAGTCCGAGCGATCCCACTCACTCCAACCACACCACACCACACTGTCTGTCTGTCTCCATTTTTTGGGGGCCTTTTTGTTTCTTTTTTTTTTTCTGTTCTCCTCGACATTGAAAAGGTTCATTATTGTCACACGACGACGTGGCTTCTGCGGCGTGCAGAACCAGGTGACTGGCCTGGCTGGTTTGGTTCCGTCCCAACGAAACAGATTCATTCCCTATTGAGTCAATCAATGACGCGTCGCGGAAACGCGCTGCAACGAGCACCGGTGCAGCTGCCTGATGCGTCCATGGATTCTCCACGGTTCCCGTCTGTCCATGCCACTCAAGCATGAGGCCGGTAACAATCAATCATTTGACGGGAAGCGGGCGCTCGCGTGTTTCGCAGACCAACTCATCTTCGGCGGCGCAGGATCAAACGTCGAGGCGCGGGCGGCGAATGGGGATTGCGGTTCTGGGAATGGGAAAGGAACTGGAAAAGGGGGTGGGGCGGGCGCAACTCGTCGACGGCACAGCAAGCCCGCGCCAATGAAATGCGTTGCCGACGGGCAATGCCCCATGGGTCGACGGCGTGGGGGACTTGTGTGTGGAGCGAGGCAAGCCCTCGCCGCCGCCAGCTGTGAGGCCAAGACACACACCCCCAATCCCCCCTGGTCCGGAAGACGACGACGGAGAGTAGATGCAGACCTCCGGTAGGCCTGCCCTGCCAAGGGGGCATGGCCGCGGCACCTGGCCCGGCGCTGTTTGGGCCATGTCTTGGACCGGAGAGTTTGATTTTGCCCTGCGTTTCTTACCCAGTCCGGAGTCAGTACCCAGGCCCTGCCTCCAACCTGAAGCCCGTCAGTCTCGTACTTATTCAGCTAGTGCCCCCTGCGGCATCTGAGATGGCGCTGCCGCTGCTGCTGCTCATGTCGAGCTCCGGGATCCCATTTGATGCCGGGACGTCCCGTTCGTCTTCTCTGTCTTACACACCTCCTCCTTGTTTTCAATGGCCGGCTCCACCGCCGCAGCTCTCCTGTGTGCCGCCCTGACACACCACCTCTCGTCCCGGCTCTGGGAGCTCGGCTCAATCCAGACGCGCCAGCTCTGCGCCGAGACCGTGTGCTGGCTCGTCCTGCCCGTGCTGGTCCGGTCCCAGGCGCGGTCACACACCACCATCTGGAACTTCCACTCGATCTCCAAGGCCACTTCTCCTGTCAGCTGGAGCTTCCACTCCCTCTTCAAGGCCACTTCACCCGTCAGCTGGAAGCCGCCTCGACGTAGTACAAATGTCTCCAACGCAATATGGGTCTTTGCTGCCGGGGCTGCCGCCGCCGCCTGCTATCATGCAGAGGCTGGCGTGCCTGGCCTGCTTGTAAGCATCCTTTTGCCCTACCCACTTTCTCCCGCCACGTCCTGTCCCATCCAGTCGGGGTGTATTTGGTTGCTGACGTGGAATCTCACAGCCGGCCCTGACTCCCCTTCTGCTAATCACCGAGAACCGGCGTCGCCCTGAGCTGCAAGTCCTCGCTTCGGACGAACCGTGGTCTCTCTTGTCCCCCCTCGCTAACACGGTCTGGGGCACGGGTTTCGCAGCCGCGGTTGCCATCTTCGCTCTGTCCAACTGGGGTCTGCAGGAGTGTCTGCTCTCGGCCGCGCTGCTGGGTGCCCTGGTGCGCGTCTACATCCATCTCTTGCCCGCAGCGAGTTCGACGACGACCACGAAAACGACGGCGACGATACTGGACTGCCGCGACGGCGCGACCATCAACGTCGAGGAAGCCATCGTCGACATCTCGCTGTGTGTCGTGCCCATGCTGGCCGCGGCGCTGCTGCTGCAGGCTCTCGCGTTTGGCCTGCCGGGCAACATTATCGCGGGCATCGTGCCGACGCTGGTCCTCGGCCTGGCCAAGGCCCTGTCTTGGTATTTCACGATTCGAACTGTTTGTGTTTCTCCGCCCCTGCCCGGGGTTTCCGAGCGCTGACCGTTTTGTTTCTCTGCTAGGCCCACTCGGCGTCCTGGAGGATTGCCGCTCCCATCACCGTCTTCGGCATCGTGGCGGCGCAGGACCCCTTTCTGCAGTCGACAGACACCCAGGCGCTGGCCGTGCTCGCGGCTGCTTTCCTAACCCTGGCCCAGGTCATCGCCATGCTTCCGAAGCAGACAAAGCGTAAGTGGGCGCTCTGGGCGCTCTTCCTGCTCCCATTGGGCCCCTATCTCGCCAACATCTCCGCCATCAAAGCCGCACAGGCCGCAGCTCCCCAGGATTGGGGCACCGCCGAGCATCAACACCCCGTCGAGGCCCTGATGCGCGCGGCGCGGGAGCAGTTCGACCAGAAGCTGGCACGGCAGTCCAAGGACTTCGCGACGGCCGAAGCCGAGTACGTGAGGCGGTACGGCGTGGAACCACCGGCGGGGTTCGAGGCCTGGCACACGTTCGCCATGGCCCACGGGTCGCTGCTGATCGACGACTTCGATACCATCTTCGATTCTGTCTCGCCCTTCTGGCGGCTGAGCGGGCGCGAGGTGCAGCAGGTCATGGCGGACGCGTACGCAACACCAGGCATGGACGTGTTCCACTGCGCCTTCTCGGGCCACACCGCACGCACCGCCTGCCGCCACCCGAAGCGCTCCGTGACATTCGACCGCAACATCGGCCTGTCCCTGACGCAGCTGCTGGCGCCGCTCGCCGGCACCGGCGCCCTGCCCGATATCCAGCTGCTCGTCAACCGCCTCGACGAGCCGCGCGTGGTCGTGCCGCCGCCCGCCACCAGCGACGCGACCTGCCGCCCTACGAACTTCACAGTCACCGACCTGTCGCACCGCCCGACCTGGGACGCGCTGACACGGCACTGCTCTGCTGGCCTCACACCCTCATCCAACGCCACCGCCACCACCACCACCACCGCCACTTCCCCAAACAGCAACAACAACAACAACAATAACAAAATCAACACCTACGGCCTACCCTTCCTCTCCGACCTCGCCTCCGCGACCGACCTATGCCACCACCCCGAATACAGCCGCCAGCACGGCCTGCTCCAGTCGCCGACAACCTTCAGCCTGGTGCGCGGGCTGGTGCCGATCCTGTCGCCGGGCCGCGCGTCGACCATGGGCGACGTGCTGTTCCCGGCGCCGGCGTACGGCGAGCCCGAGTTCGCCTACGACGCCCGCCGCGACGTGCCGTGGGCGGCCAAGCGCGCCGCGCTGTACTGGGCCGGCTCGAACACGGGCGGCTTCGCGGGGCGCGACGGTTGGTGGGCGAGTTTCCATCGTCAGCGCTTTGTGGCGCTGGCGGGGAATCGCGGCGGCAGGGTGCATGCGTATTTGCGGCGCGAGGGGGAGGGGGAGGAGGAGCTGGTGTATGCGGGTGAGGGCGGTGAGATGAGGAAGGCGAAGAAGATGAAGCGGCGGAGTGCGGCTGCTGCCGAGGGCGATTCGGGGGGCGGGAATGGCATCGCGCGGGTGCTGTCGGGGTTCCTCGACGGGCGGCTGTACGACGTGGCCTTCACGCACGTGTTCGGGTGCGCGAGCTGGCGCGAGTGCCGCGAGCAGCGCGGCGCGTTCGGCACGCGGGCGTGGGCGGACCGCCACGCGCCGCTGCGGTCGCAGCTGGTGTTCGACGTCGACGGCAACGGCATCAGCGGCCGCTTCTACATGCTGCTGGCGTCGCGGTCCGCGCCGCTCAAGCTCACGCTCCTGCGCGAGTGGCACGACGACCGCCTCGCCCCGTGGGTGCACTATGTTCCTGTTAGTATGGGGCTCGAGGAGCTACCTGAGATGGTGTTTTATCTCACGTCGACTGATGCGGGCCGTCAGCGCGCGAGGGAGATTGCCGACCGCGGCCGCGAATGGTTCGCCAAGGCGTTCCGTGATGTCGATCTGACGATTTACTTGTATCGCCTGATGCTGGAGCTGGCGAGGCTGCACGATCCGGACCGGGAGGCGCTGATGCCGTAGTAATGTGTTGGCTTTTGGTGTTTCTTTCTGGATATTTAGACTTGGAAGTAATAATGTCTTAATTATTTGAAGCGTGCTTTCAGACGTCAGAGTTTGGCTCATCCTTTTGCTGCGGATCTCATACCTCGGTGACGTGCAACCCAATCCAAGTTGCCTGTTATTGCATCTCCCTGGGTATCACGAGACTTTCACCTCGATCTTCACCTCCCAAGGTTGCCAGGTAGGATCAAGCGAAAGGCCGCAGACATCCAGCTGTCTCTTCACCCTGGCCTCTAGTCAAGATCATCTCCAATCTTCCCTTAGAGAATAGGCACACGGACTCTTACAGCCCATTTGTTAGGAGCAAACTCAGCATTCATCTACCCATGATCGTTAGCCACACCATTTTGCCAGACTCCCCGTTTCTGCAAAATGAGGAAAGTCTTGTGCTCCAAGCTGATGGCCACGGGGACGTAATAATGTCTTGGACAGAGTACCAGTCGGTGCGGAGACGAGTGACGAGTCGCAAACGGCCACCCTAGATACTTCACCCGGTCGGCTACGTGCGGGATAGACGAGTTGGTGAAGTGATAGTGGATGCAACGTTGGGGCTCACGCAGTTCTCCAAATGCCTCAAGCCCAACGACCACCTGGCCAACGTGTCTCTCTTCACCCTCTCAACTCGCGTGCCGAGGCTTTTGGGGCCCTCTGCTCAGCCGCCATGTCTGTCTTTACCATGTATGGGGGCTTGAACTGGCAGCATCCCTGTATGGTAATTAGGTGGTTGACACGGTGCCTTTGGAGACGGAGCGCATAATGTCTTCAACTCCCGCTCGTCCGAGAAGACTCTCGGGGCTAGATAGGCATCATTCCATACCGAAAGGGTGTGAAGGAGAAACTCCAGGAATGAAAGAAGTTGGCTCAGAAGGTAGATAAAGAGACCGGAAAGCCCTAGGATGACGGCTAGTAGTTACCAGGATCACATCCAGCAGCTACAGTACACCCCCATTGTCTCTTTCAGGAGCTGCCGCCATGAAGCTTACTTCCGTCCTCCAGCTACCCCTAGTCTCAGCCGCCGCAATGGCACCCGGGACACACCCAGCACCGCGTCAACAACCAACCGCACTCTGCTCACAGTTCAGCTACTGGTCCGGCAGCGGGTACGAAGCCAACAACAACCTGTGGGGGCAAGACGCCGCCACATCCGGGTCGCAGTGCACGTCCGTCGACAGCAGCTCCGCGGCGGGCATGCAGTGGCGCACGGAGTGGACGTGGCGCGGCGGGCCGGGCCAGGTCAAGAGCTTTGCATATGCCGGGAAGCAGCTCGCGCGCGGCCAGACGCTTGCCCGCATCGTCAGCATGCCGACGGCCGTCGCCTGGCAGTACAACACCACGGCCGGTGTGCGCGCCAACGCCGCGTACGACATCTTCACGGCGGCTGATGCGGGCCATGAGAACAGCAGTGGCGATTATGAGGTCATGATCTGGTGAGCTGCCTGTCTGCCTTGGCCACGGTCAAGTCTAGTCTTCTCTGTCCCAGGTTGAGGGTGATAGCTGACTGGACGTGGAATCTGGCAACCCAGGCTCGCCCGGCTCGGCGACATCCGCCCCATCGGCTCGTCGACGGGCACCGTCAGCGTCGGCGGCCGGCCGTGGGACCTCTGGATGGGCATGAACGGGGACATGCCCGTGTACAGCTTCGTCGCGCCCGGCACGACCAACAGCTTCAGCGGCGACGCCAAGCTATTCTTCGACTACCTGCAGACGTACCAGGGGTTCCCGGCGAGCAGCCAGAATCTGATTGGTAGGTTTTTGTTTCCCGCAGGTTTGCTTGCGAGTTGTGCTGAGCTTATGTCGCAGTGTTCCAGTTTGGCACCGAGACTTTCACTGGAGGGCCGGCTAGCATGTCTGTTGCGCAGTTTTCGGCAAGTATCAACTGAGCATGAAGCGAGCGAACTCGCAGATAGGTGATGATGTCGGCGAGTGTATATCTTGGGGATGATGATAGCCTGTGTTTGTTAGGAGGACATGGATCAAAGTGACAGGTACACAGCCACGTAGAATGTCGTTGGATGCATGCCAGATAGCCAGATATTCCATGACCTTGGATCTCCGGTGATGCAATTTAAAAATAATCATCTAGGATTTTCCTTTGCTCTCAACAGCGCCACCGGGATTTTTGGGAAGGATATCCATTGGATCTGTCCCCGAGTCTGACTTTTCTGAGTGAATCATTTCTTCGGAGCTCTGCCATGCCTTTATTCCCACAACCAGTCCAGCTGCTTGAGGGGCTGCTCGAATTTCCAGCCAAGCCGCTTCTGAAGTCTTTCTGTCCTGGCTGCAGTCCGACCCAGTGAGTTCTAACTGCAAAAACCTCGCAGCTCAATCAGTGCATCGAGCAACATGTGACGAGATGCCTGACGCACGCCAACGGTTCGTAGCCCTGCCTGTCTTCTAACAGGTCTTCCGCGTTGTCCACCTTCCCGGCGAGATATTTCATGTTCGACGCCCGAACATTGACCCTCGTCCTCCAGGTATCCGCGGTCCCTGGCCAGGCGGCGCTTTGACAGAACGAGGTACAGCCAGATGACCAAGAGGATGCTGGCTGCAAACGTGTCCACAACCGTCGTCTCGCGGCTCCAGAGGGTCCGAAAGGAAACCGAAAGCGCAATCCGGAGGGCAACGATGAAGGCACGGGATCTGTGTCGGCGAAGACGCGCATCCACTGCGGGACTCGGCAAATGTTCTGGTCCCCTGCTAATAAATATTCAGGGGTTGGATTGTATGTATAGTACATTTAGTTACTCCGAACAGCGCCTATCAGGAGCCGATGCGCGTGCACCGTAATCCACGAATCAACAAGCACGGATAACGGTCGGTGTGAAATCGTAATGAAGAGTTGGCCGCCGCCAAGAAACTTGTTACTGGGCGAACACTATATCTCAGCAGGTAATTCGAGGAATGACTTTATCTCGGCAAGCATCACCACCACGACTGGTCATCGGTTCCGGGTTGGACAAGCCGGGCCTTCTCGACGGCCTGCAGGTGGATCAAGACAGCAGGGCGGAACTCGGGTGCATCGCGCAGTTTTTCCTTGACCCACGGATGATCAACATTGTAGGGCGAGCTGGCATCGTCGCGAGGGAAGACCGCCGCGATGGCGGCCTCGTCCGGCAGCTCGTCCTGGTGCATCTGCAGCCACTGGCACAGTACCAGCGGCCGAATGTGCTGCTCCCACTGCACACGCTCGCAGTTCAGACACAGGCCCGGGTTCCGAGCCCCAGGGTCGGAAAAGCGAGGCCTGGGAATGCGGGAAAGCAAAGGTTAGCTTCTTTGTAACACGAAAAGATGGCTGCGCCATTGCATCGCCTCGGTTGTTCACATACCTGTTATTCTTGGCATCGACAAACAGCGACTCCAAGCTGCTGAGCTCAGCCAGCCGCTGGTCGTCATACAGATCAACCAGCAACTGGATCTCGGTCTGGAAGAACCTGTTTGTGCCATTCGTGTCGGGCCCGGCGGGGTCGAAGTTGGGGCCGAGGAGCAGCGACACCTCGATATATCTCCTGCGGAAGAAGACGTAGACGGTCTTGAGGGCGGGGCCGGCGGCGGGGCTCTTGAGGTATCGCCACGGGATCAGCCAGCCGCCCGAGGCGATGGCCGTGTTGACGGGGGCGAAGGTGGACACGGGGTCGCGGCGGCGGTCGTCGGCGAGGAGGTGGCGCGTGGCGCCGGCCCAGTTGACGGCGGCGGCCTCGCACTTCATCGAGGCCGTGATGGAGCTGCCACTGACGGAGTATATCTTGCTAGGGCCATCCAGGTCCCCGCACGGGGCGCCCTCGACGGCCGCCTCGAACACGCGCGGCTCTTCTTCGATGTCGATGCGTGGGTCTGGGAGATGCAGGGCGACATCAACGCCTTTCACGAAAAAGCCGAGGGGGAACGACACGGGTTTGAGGGCGGGGCGGGCGCGGGGGCGGACGTTGGTGCGGCTGGGCTTGTTGAAGGGGCGCATCACGGAGACCAGGCGTTCGCCGTGACGGAGGACCACGTCGCGAGACTCGCGGCAAACGCGCGCGACTTGGGGGATTGGCAGCGCGACGCAGCGCGTGCCGATGTAGTTGCGGGCGTGGCGGGCCTCGCGGAGGTCGAGTGTGCGGCGCGGCAGGGCGAAGAGCCAGATCTGCTCGCGGATCTCGGGCGGGAGGAGAGTGAAATACGGGAACGAGGCACTTTCGGTGGCTTCTTCAGCGGCGTTCTGAGTCTCGCCGTCGCCGACGACTGGGCAAACATAGTTGGCGAGGATGGCATCGTTATGCGACGGTATGGATGCGCTGTGGTCACGCAGAATTTCGGCCAAAATGGTCTTGGGAGGTCGCAGCGCGGGCGGCGACGGGCGAGGGTCGCGAAACCAAGTGTGGCAGGGGTGCGAACACTGCTTGCCGTGGTTCAGGTGGAAGAAGTTGCCAAGTGCCCGGCATTCTTCGTAGGTCGGATCGTCGGGGTCGACAAATCGAGGACGCCATGACTCTGGCTTGTCAAACTGAACGCGCTCCATATTTTAGTGGACGCTTCAATCGTGCACCGGGCAAGCTGATGATCAAGGACAAGAGGACGCGACGCGGCGCGGGGTAATGAGGGAGGTGCCTGAAGGATGTCAACCCCTGCTGTCAACCCCTGCTCGTTCAAGGGCGGGGTTGACGAGAGAGGTCCCGAATGAATAAAAACATTCCACCGCCAGCCAGAACAAAGTTTAACACGAAAAATTTGATAGTATCAAAACGAAACGTTGGAGAAGTCGGTACAGAACCAGTATGTGCATTTTTGCTTTTTTTTACTACCCTTCCAGTTTAGGTAGTAGCCCCCTTGTCTGAGAAGATTGATGCAATTCAAGGCTCCGCAGCAATTGTGGAATATCGCGGGCGCTAAGGAACGTTACTGACAGGCGGGTCCATAGCGTCCACTTCTCGGATAAGGCCCGGGCGGACACTCCCCCACAACGGCAATGGATCCAACCACTGAACGATTATTAGATAGCGCCGCACTCGAAGACATGAGGGGTTCTAGTGAATGAAATCGGCCGAGAAAGATCTCTGATATGCATTTGGATGAGAGTAGAAGAGCTCTGGGATTCTATACGAGGGGTTCAGATACCCGTCGTAGCCCGCGGGAGAAAACAATGAGGGTGCGCTGTGAGGAAATTAGGCCTTTTTGCGTCCTTGAAAGCCTCCCGATTTCTGTTTCTCGTCTTCACTTCTCTTTATCTTATCACGTAAAAGCCATAAAACTAGTTTGACGGAAGGGTATTCAACAACTGCACACCAATCAACGGACAAAACAAACCCCCTCCCCCCCCCCCCGCCGTTTGCCATCACCACACAAAGTGACCAACCAGCCCCTAGCTCACATGCGTCTTGACCTTCTTGTAGCGGATGACCTCAGCGCCGTCCTCGTCGATGATGCGCTCCGAGACGATCTTGTGGCCGCGGACGGCGGGCCAGAACTTGGTCCACAGGGCCCAGTAGAGGACGCCGAGCAGCAGGACGCCGACGCCGACGACGGGGAACACGTAGTAGGGGTACCCGTCGGCGTTCCAGTCGCCGTCGGGCGGGATGAAGGGCACCAGCGCCAGGAACACGTTGGACAGCAGGAACACCACGATGATGGGCAGGTACGTGTGCCACCCCGACGTCCAGTTCTCCTTCTTGGAGTAGTGCAGGTAGATGAGCCCGCCCGCCACGAAGCTGTTGATCCACGCGCCCGGGTATGTGTATCTGTGGGGGGCTTTGTTAGTTTTGATTTTCGTTTCTTGGCGTGTTTTCAAGAAAGGATCTTATGGCAGAGGTATAGCAAACAGGGACACTCCGGGAGACAACTTACAGGTTGACAATGAAGTTGTACGCAGGTCCCGGCGGCGGTGCCAGGAGAACAATTATAGTAACTATCCAGTGGAGGAAGAGCTGTGGCGTGGTCACGTCAGCAAACGGTTCTGTGCGAAATCCCACTGCACCAAAAAGGCTGCTGCACCAAAAAGGGAAACGAAACCAAACATACCGCAGCCGCAGGCGAATTGAACGGCTTGTTAGACGCCCACAGGCGGCTCAGGGGCAGCAGGCCCTCCTTGCCGAGCTCCTGGTTGAGGCGGGCGTGGGCGAAGCTGACGGCGAGCACGTTTCCGAGGTTGCTCAGGGCCACAAACGCCGGCAGGCTGCGGGCGCCGGCGCTGTCGCCGAACACGTTCTTGAAGAACAGGCCCGCCACGATGACCTCGGAGGTGGCTAGGTCCGACTTCGGGATGGCGGCGAAGTAGGCCACGTTGGCTAGGACGTACAGGATGGTGACGCCGCCGACGGCGAGCGGCGCGGCGATGGTCAGCGTGCGCCGCGGGTCGCGGATCTCGCCCAGCACGTAGTTGGCGTTCTCCCAGCCCTTGTAGCTGTAGATGATGTTCAGCAGCGCGTTCGAGTACGCGTACGCGCCGCCGCCGCTGTAGCCCTCGCCGCTCTCGATGGCGAAGGCGTTGTCGAAGTTGTGGGGGTTGTCCACCTTGCGGTGGCCGGCCAGCGCGGCAAAGCCCGAGAACACGATGAACAGCAGTATGACGACCTTGAAGACGCCCAGCGCGTTGAACAGGCGGACGCCCCATTTGGGCAGGACGGCGTGCAGGACGACGGAGAAGGTCACGCAGACCAGGCCGATGGCGCGCGCCTTGTAGCTGTCCTTGAGCTCGTTGCCCGACGCGTAGAGGACGTAGCGGCCGAACGCCAGCGAGTTGCCCGACGAGAAGCCGAGCAGGATCATCTGCGACGCGAGCACGCACGTCGCGAGGTACTTGGGGTGCCGGTAGACGTGCTCGAGGTAGTTCTTCTCGCCGCCCGACCGCGGGATCGCGAGCCCGTACTCGAGCCACACGCTGAGCCCGGCAAAGGTCAAGATGCCGCCTGAGTAGCTAGTCAGCATGTGTGCCCGCGGGGAGAAGGGGGGGGGGGGTGAAGGTCAAGGGGCTGGCTCACCAATGACCCAGAGGATCAGGCTGATGCCGACAGAGCCCGTCGCGGCAAAGATACTCGACGGCGTCGAGAAGATGCCGGTGCCAATCATCTTGTTGAGGATGAGGAAGACGGAGCCCGTGATGCCCAGCTTGCGCGAGTCGTCGTACGCATACTTGTTTGTCTCGAGCTCGCGGACAACCTCGTCGTCCGAGTCCGTCTTAGCTGCAGTGTCGTGGACGTGGCCGCCGTCTCCATTCTTGAGAGGGGGCTTGCCGCCGCTGAAGATGTCGTCTGAAGCCATGATGGCCCGTCTCGCCTTCGCGCACGCGTTCGCCAGAGATGTTGGACAAAGCGGTTTATTCTCAGCAGAAATGTGTGCGCGCAAGAACTTTTCTGCCCACGTCGCGCGGCGACCCCCGTTATTTAAAGTCCCATCCGGTGCAGTGCGTGGGTTTGGGAAGCTGGTAGAGGGCCAAGCAGAGTTCATTTACGACCCGGCGTCCCACCGCTACACGGTCGACCCACGGCCAAGAAGACATCTCACGCAATGTCACATCATGGAGTGTAATAAGTCGGGCTGACCGAGGCCTCGGAAGAGTTAAAAGTTACGCAATAGCCGGCCCAGAAGAGGCAAGCGGCACTCCAGGGGAGGATGACAGGTGAGGCTTGCGGCTTGCCCCCCACAAAGGAGCTAAGGCAACCCATAGCTCGGACCGGGAACATATGTTATCGTGGGGCATGCCATGTGACGCTGCGCGAGCGGAAAAAGAGCATCGGCCAACCGTTGGCCTCGCGCTCGTGTGATTGGTCTCTATTAGGAAGGTCAGCATGTACATCTTCCTTGGTGCCCCTTGGCGCTGCCAAGGTACGGGCGGGTGGCAGGGCCTTTTAAAGTTTTTGGTGGCGCTGGCCAACCCAGGCAGAGTCTCCGATGTCGTGCTCCCGGCCAAGAATCACGGAACCGGTCCGGTACGCACAACCGCAGCAGGGTTCGGGGCTAGGCACCACTGCGCACCCTGTCATGCGTCTGATCCTGCTAATCGGCTCCTGCCGTCATGGGAGATGTACAGCAGTCTGCAAATTGGAGGACCTACTCAGTAATCGTCCCCTTCTGAATTTGGTTTGCGTGCTTTTGCCAAGTCGTGGTTCCAAGGTTCTCATCCATGCACGATGTGAAAGGCTAGACTGCGGCATGCGGCCCACCTTTTCTCATTCAGCTCCTCAAATTCCAGACGAAGAAGCTCATGTATTCTAAGGGTTCAGCTGTCGTCGGCCCGAAGGGGAAGGGGATATATCTCGCCGGGGACGATGGGCTTGACGGTGAGCAGGTCGTCCCGGCCATCGCCAATCTTGTAGAACAGCGGAGAAACGGCCAAGTCCACATCCAGGACGCTCCCGAACGCAGAATCGCCCTCCTCGCAGTCAATGTACTCGTGGCCAATCTTGACCGGCTCGCCGTTGCGAGGCAATGCAATCCCCAGCGAGGCCCGGTGCACGCCGATTTGCAGCGCGAGTTCCCCAGCCTTGCGCACAATTTCTGCCACCGTCTCCCGGACCCCGTCAATCGCCTCTACATTCGCAACCTCTTGCAGGATGCTGAAGATGTGTTGCTCTACCTCGGTCTGGTTTCTGGCGAATGGCGTCAGGACAGCGTCCTCGGATTGGCTGGGGTTCGATGCCAGGGCAGACACGATTGACTGAAATGTGGCCGATCGCCACCTGTTGGCCACCTTGTCGCGCTTGAAGAGGGTGAAGTCGGCGTTTGCAACGGAATCTAACGGCGAAAAACGTCAGAATCGAGAATCGAGAAGCATATCTGTCTGGGTAATCAGCCGGGGTCAGAAATACGCACCTGCCGCAGCACTCCCTTCGTCCTGTGCCAGCACCTTCCGCCATGCAATGTAGAGCCCGACCAGGGTCTGTTGGCCTTTGCCGTTGCCAAAAGCACCAAATCCATACGGCGCAGAGAAAAACCCTTCGAGTAGCCTCGCCCAAATAGCGCTTCGCAGAAGGTGGCGCATCATGTTTTTCCCCTCGCGTTCTACGAACCCACTGGGATCGAGGGGGCTGTTCTGCGGCACAGTTGCGCCCGGGAGGTTGAATGGCGATGTGACCATTTCGATGACTAGTCGCAGTCTCTGAAACAGTGTCTTGAGCTCGTTGTCGGTGGGTTGTAGAATCTGGTCGCCTGGATCCGCGACTGCCCTCAGCGACGCGATTGTCCTTTCACGCTCTTCCGTTTCCTGGCGGAGACGCTCTCTAAGCTCGCCAACCTCTCGCGTTTTCTCATCCTTCATTGCAGCCCTTTGAACCTCCAGTTTTGTATAGAACTGGTCCTCCTGAGCTTGAAGCTGTGTTTCGTATTTCTCTCGAAGGGTTTCAATGTACTGAGCACTCCTTCCCCGGTCTTGTACAATGGACATTTGAAAGTGTTGGATACGCGACGCAAGCTGGTCCTCCAGCTCTTGTATCTCTCTAGATTGGGCGCTTTGCCACTGGACGCCTTCCTCGTGGCGCTTCTCAAGGTCTTTGATGTGTTGCTGTAGTGCTTCCTCCCGGGCAGAGTGCTTCGCCTCGAGGTCTGACTTCACGTTGTTTCTTTCGTTGGAGCTGGTCGCGAGCTGGTCCTTGAGCGACTTGGTCTCTCCAGAAAGCCTCTGGATCTTCTCCTCGTATCCCATCGACATGTCCACCGCGATTTGATCATGCTTGACCATCTCGCTCTGAAGTTTGGTTTCAAGTTTATCAACCTCAGACTTCAGGTCGGCATTTTGCTTCTTGAGGTCGGCATACTTGTTGAACAGCATAGCATATTCTTTTGCAGTTCGCTCACGCTCGTAGCGTTCTTTCTCGTAGCCTGCCAGCGCATGCTCCGCCTCCCGCTGTATGTAGGACAAGTCACGGGAAAGAATCCGCACCTGTTCTTTCAACCCCGAGGTCTCTTCGTCAAGGTCTTTGGTCGCCGGACTTTGTCTGGAAGGAGCGTTGGGTTCTATTAGTGGCGAATTATCTCGGTTGCTTGTGTCTCGAGATCTTCTTTTCACGAAGTGGGAGCTGCTGTGTCGAGTTTGCGAGTTGTCTGGCTCTGCCGGGACGGATGCGTCAGACGGATGCCTCTGTTCAGGTTGGAGAGTGCCCGGTTCAGTATTTGCAGGGAGATTCAATCGCCTATTAGGCCTCCTTGAAGAAGCGGAGGTACTGAGCGGTAAATTGGCCGGAGAAGAGGGGTTGGCTCCCTTGTTCGAACTTGGGCCACGCGGACTGCGGCTACGATCACGACGGAGTACCTGAATACCGTCGCCACCATCATTGTGGTACCGTGTAGACGACTCCCATGCTATTGGGGGCCGACTTTGAGGGTTATTGCTCGGAGGAAGGGCGGGTGACTGAGGGACACCGTCACGATTGCTGTCAAGGGTGCTTCTCGTTAATGTGATCCCTCGTGGTTTGGGGGGCGGCGGCACTTCGGAATTGCGATTTGATGAGGGAGCTGGTGGCTGAGGCGCTCCGCCCCCGGTGTTCTTGGAAGCATTTTTCGATACCTGTATTTCCCGTGGATGTTGAGGTCTGTGGGCCGGAAGAGTACCTTGCGGTTCGGGGTGCACAGCGGATGACGTGGGAGGCGGTGGATAATATTGAGACGCAGTGGGAGCTGGAAGGGGATCAGGGGTCTGGAGCTTGTTATGCAACCGCGCCGGGAGAGCTTCCCGAGGCAACGTGCTGAGCGTTTCAAGGTCAAGACTGCCGAGCATCTCAAAGGTGAATCTACGAAGTCTGTCAATGGGCAACTGGGCGAGGATGCCTGATCGTAGAAGCTCTGGACGGAACTTGTCAAACAAGTCATCGGGTAATCTGGCGATAGTGTCGATAGAAAGCGTGGAGAGCGTCTTGAAGGTTACTTCATCAAAAACGCCACTGGGGAGCGCCACAAGTTTTTCCGGGCTGAGTTTGCTGAGGAGAACTTCGGGGGGGAGGGTCACAAGTGTGGCTATTTTCAGATGCGCGAGGGATTCACCAGGAACCTTCATGAGTGCCTCGACGGACAATTTGGCGAAGATTTCAGGTGGCAGAGATTCTAAAATCTCGGGCGATAGCTGTGGGATGGCTGACTCTGTGGGGTATCCGCTGTGCTTGAAGTAGGAAGACTTGCTAAAGCGCCTCGGTAGGAGTCGAGCGGCTTGGGTGGGCTGGCTCTGCTGTGGTTGCTGTGACTGCTGTGGTTTCTGTGACTGCTGTGGTTCCTGTGGTTCCTGGGTCTGCCGGTCCTGGCTGTCTGGTGGGAGCTTTGTTTCAGCATCCGGTGCAGGCTCATCGCTGGACCGACGTCTCCTTTCTGTCGTAATCTTTCTCGGCATTTCGCTGCCGTCGTCAGGTCGAAGCGGCCGAGAACCGGAGATGGCCGAATCGGGTCGGCTGGAGCGGCGCAGGTACCGACCGCAAAGGGTTTCAAAAAGTGACAGAGAACGGAAGATGAGGTCCAAGTGACAAGTTCCGAGGGAACGGGTCGGGTTGGCGGGAGTGGGCCCGCGAAGGCGTACAGCGACTGTTGGGGGTTTGGGCATGAGCCGATTGATGGATGTCTGGCGGGGTGGCGGGGTAGCAGGGTGGCGGGACAGACGCCTAAAGCCTCAGCTCTGGGCTACCGTACCCAGTCATTCAATACAGAATCAACTAATTTACGACGAATGCCAAATTAGAAAGCAAATTGGCCAACCACGTCCAACCACGTCCATTGTCGATACCTTGGCACCACCTACTGTGTGCCCTCATTGAAGGTCTAGCTATTTACGTGGACGCTGTGCATTAGTTTGTTTCTGACATGAATAAATGATACCAAACTGGCGCCTGCCAGGCCAGCTCTTTCCCATTTTGGGTTTGCAATCGTTACCATGATCAGGCGTACCTATCTAAGCTCGCGCAACGACGACTAATCGGTTTAGTGGTATCCAAGTCCGACACCGTACACGTGAAATAAACCCCGCACTGCCTGCGCGCTGTTTTTCTTTTACACGTGTAGGTCCTTTTCGGCTGGGACTCATCAGGCGCCTGCACGTGACTGCTCCCGTGAATCACTTCCATGGTCGCTTCTGCTTATGTCCGACTAAATCCGTTGAAACCAAATGGTGCAGCAGCCCCGCTAAATTGGCTGCACATTTCCGGGCGGAGGACGAGAAACTCATCAGATAAAGTCGTCACTAGGCTTCCGGTTGGTAATCGCAAGGAGCCAAATATACCACAATTTCCACGTGGCAGGAAGGAACGTGGGTCTCAGCCGCCAATTCGCCGGTCAGCCCCTCACTGTAGCAGCTAGCTGCATCGGCCAAGAGAATACGGCCCCCAACAGGAACACGCGTACAGCGGTACAAGTGCTCGGGATTTGTCCGAGAAAATGTGGATTAGCTGTTTACGGAGCTCGCTTCAAGTAGTTCTCCGGTTGCCATTGCAGGCCTTCTTTGAGAATTTGGCCCCCTCGCCGTCGGCAGCCGGAGGTTTCAAGGCTCCGCACTTCGCGCAACAGGGCCGCGGCATTCGCAGATTTGTCATCGCGTGCGATTTGACGACTTCCTCGAGATGCCAAGAGGCTAGGAACTCCACCAGAAATGAAATAGGCATATCCAAGCCGTGAATTCACAAGTTCGATGCAGATGAACAGAGTGCTATTTAACATGAGATCCCAATTACTACGAGAGAAAATGCTCCTCTGGATCATCTCAGCTCGTTCAGATTCACCACCAACTGCATCACCATCACCATCACCACCACCACCATCATGGAGACCATTCTCGTAGTTGGAGCGACTGGAAATATTGGCGTGTCGGCTGTCACGACCGCGCTGCGTTCCGAGCGCAACGTCTTGGCCATTGTGCGCAACCAAGACTCGGCCAAAAAGCTCGTCAAGCACATCGGCTCGTCCGAGGGCATTACCTTTGTGGAAGCCGACGTGACGTCCGAGACTGGCTTGAAGGGCGTTGTTGATCAGGTGCGGGCGGGCAAGCTGCCAGCCTTCCAACATGTGTTTACCTGTGGTTAGTTCAAGACGTCTTCGAGCTCTCCTTTGTTCGAGCGACTCTAATGCCTCGAATTAGTGGGCGGCGACTATATCACCATCCCGCTCTCTACCATCACCACGAGCCAGCTGCGCGACAACATGAACAGGGGCTTTGAGGCAAACTTTTGTAAGTCTAGGCTGCGGACTTTCGCTGAAACGCGCCTTGTTTAGTTCCATCCTCGTGCCTGTTCATGCTCAGGTTTAGAAACATGCGTCCCAGGCCAGACAAAGAATGCTGAATGACTGCAGTTGCGTACCGAGACACAATCGGCTACCTCGTGGAGCAGGGCAAGCCGGCGACCTGGACGCTGTGTACGGGATCGCAGGGCGACGCAGCCGTGTTTGCGCTTCCTGCCTTGACTCAGGGGCCGCTGTACTCGCTAGCGACCGCGGCGGCACGCGAGAACGAGGCCACCAACGTGCGCGTCAACGAGTTGTACCTCGCGTTCCGTGTCGAAGTCGACACTGACGCCGCCCAGCACGGCGTCACCAGCGCCACCGAGTTCTCGGCTGTCTACAAGCAGATCCTCGACCGGCAAGACGTCCGCAGCTCGCGCGTCCGGGTCGAGGCCGTCAGGGACATCACGGAGCTGAGGTTTCAGAAGAAGTTCTAGGCTCTTTCTTGGCTGCTTGTATTGCGTACGTACCAGTCGAGTCTTCTTTGTGTCGTGATGGGAATGGCCGTGAGAGAAGCTTGGACTTTTACAAGCCATAGCCTGTCAGACTTGACGTCGCTCTTGGCTAGATGGATCTCTATGTAATTATATGATAGCTATCTGCTGCGCCCAAACTCGCACCTAAAGCAAGCTCACAGACATCCGTGTATAGGTAGCCCAGAAGAATGAAACCCATTTACGCAGCAACTTGACGTGTCGTGTCATCTGCAAGTCAATTTCATCCCAAGCCTCGCCCTAGGAGGAAGGGAGGGAAAGGCCGAAGGGATGGGATGACCTCTTAAGAGATCCTGTTTCCTTTCGTCATCCCTGAAATTGTTTAAGCCCATACCCATGTGCATTATAATTAGACACGATCTCTTCACATTTAGACTCCTGCCGCTCCGGCATATGCCATCGAGCAGCCTCTCAAGCCCTGTTCATCCCCTCGTTACTACTGTTTCATCCGATAGGTGCCAGGGCACGTCGTCACGAGGCATGGGTCTTGTGACAAGACATGTTTGTTCCGATCTTTTGATTTCTATGCTGGAAAGTCTGCGGCAGGCGGGGTATTCTCTAGCACCCTTCTAGGTATTCTGAACTGAACTTGCTCGGCCACGAGACTAGGCACCTAACCACGCTCTCTCCCACTCCCCGCTGACAAAACCTTGAGCAAACTGGAGCCCAGCCCTCCTAGAAAATAATATCCACCACCTTTTTCCGCTTTTCCTACAAGCATTCATAAAGCATCTGTTTCTCGAAACAAACTCCCAGCACCAGTCATTTACTATATCAGCCGCGCCATATCTCGCTGCATTTCCTCCTTGCCTTTGCTTGTCCTTTTGATTCCCCGCCATTGTGGATCGCCGAGGTAAGCGAGGTTTTTGACGACTCTGCATCCTCCCCGCTACAGCCTCGAAGACTTCTCGTTCCCGCTCTCACTACAAACTATCATTACCTTGACTCTCTAACTCAACCCTCTTAGTATCTTCACTATTCTACAACTATACCTAGCTACGAGTCACCTCTTCAATACAATGGCGGACAACACTATCCAACTATCGCACCAAACGCCGACTGTGGCAGAGAGCAGTCAGTCCCCCGTCTCCGATTCAAACCCAGCCTCCACCGAAGATGCGGGTCTGGCTATTAAACCCACACAAAACTCTCCGGACAGCGAGAACTTCAGCGCAGTGCCTAGCATCTCACCTCAGCACGAGGGTCCCGGCGCTGCGTCTCCGGGCATTCAGTCAAAGGAAGATAACTTCGCTACCGTTCCCGAGATCAACATCCCTCAGGGAGAGAGCCCGCCCCTATCAGACACCCCCGAGGGAAACGAGGATGCCGCCAGCCAGCATATGATCCCCAGCGGCGACCACCATTTCGGCCACCACGATAACACTACCGATCGCGACGAATCTAAGAATAATAATTGGTCTATCAGTAACGATCAATCCGGTGATAATAATGCGTGGGGCGAGGAAGATGGAGGCTCTGAGAACATCCCTAACATTGGAAACATGAATATCTCCGACGAAGTGTGCCAGCTGTGCGGATCTGACCAACACCCCTCTGACAGCTGCTTCCTCAACGACCCAGAGGTCGACTTGGACGTCGCCAACTTGCTCCGCGGCCTGCCAATCGAGGATCTCATCGAGATCATCCACACAGACGTCCTGATGAGCGACAGAGGCCCCATCGCTGCCCTGATTGAGAGGGTGGAGAATCTCACCAGTGCGAGGAGCCGCGAGCTTTACGCGCTCCTTCTCGAGTATTCCGACGCACGAGATGACAGCGACCGAGACCGTCTCCCAGATGGCTCTGAGGTCTTTGTGCCTTCTTTCGAGAACTCGGTGTTGCCCGTTGTCGAGGTTCCCGATCACGCCGACGAGCCTGAATCTACGGAGCTTGGTCACACCGATGAGCTTTAACGCACGGAATGCAGAAGCCTGTACCCACCGGCTAGCCTGGAGTTACTGGCGAGTAGTAGCCCCTTGAGACGCCCGTTGTTGAGGATCCCGGTCACAGCGTCGAGCTTCAACGGGCGGAGACACTTGAAATGACCTACGAGCCTGGAGGGAGTGGTGGGTGATTGCCTTTTGGGGGGCTTTATATTAGGTATGTAGTTGAGGAACTCGAACTTTAACGAGGATTCCTATAATCAAATGAACAAAAACGATTCTGACTCCCGACTCATAGAGCAGCTTCCCTCACTTCGATCTCCATATATGCATCCCAACATAAAGTCTCGCCGGATGAGCTCATTTCGAGCAGTCTGAACAAACACCGAATTTGTTGCCAGCGGAAAGCCAAGAGTGGGAAAACACGGCCAAACCCTGTTATAAGTAATATATCTACCGACCTCCTTGGTATATGATGTCGGTGTTGCCAACCATTTACTCTGTACAGGTCGAACTCTCCATCTTAAAGAGCCGATTATCTTTCGCGTCGCTCTGGCCGTTTCACAGAGGCATTATACTACCATTTATAGGTTAAAGAGCTGGGCGTCATAGCCTAGACGCCGGTCATAACTTAGTCATCTATAATGAAAGGGAATGACTAGAACTAAAGCATGGATGACAAAGAAGCGGGTTCTTCGGTCGCATGAGCATAGGAACAAACATTCTTCATTACAATACCTAAATTTTGTTCCACTTCTCCGCTCCGTGAAAGGCTCTAGACGACCAAGCGAAGAGGACAGCGCTACGCGAGGAAAGTAGAATATCCAACTACTGTAGATATTTGGCATCTCAAAGTTTACTTTTCAACGGAAACAACTGTGGTTTGTGGCCCTGAAAGCACACAAAGTTAGTTATGACCCGCTCCATTGGGAAGTGACAAAGAGACTAGTTCCAGTTGAGCACACCAAATTAACAGCACTCTATTTTCCTGGCCGTTTCACGTCTTCAGCCTAATACATTAATACCACGTGACTTATCTGCATAATAATATCTACTCCTTTCAGCTGTCCAAAAAGTCCCAGTCTGGTCTCAATTGATGTTCCCGTCGAAAGAAGAGGGGTCACCCTCTCCAACGCAAAAATTAAAATACATACCCAAAACCAGGACGGAATAGGTCCCACTCCCCAAAGAAGAGTCCAGGCAAGTCTTGTATTTCCCCCGTTCATTTTCACTGTCACCTATCGCTAACTAGATGTATAAACGGGCCTTTAACCTAGAAAGAAAAAAAAGCATAAAGAGGAAGAAGGCCAAGAAAGATAATAAGGAGAAAGAAGATAAGCTTGATACGAAGGACAGGATTAACAAGAAGCGAGCCCTTGCGGTCCTCTATCCCCTGCGTTCAGCGGCAGATGTCATATTTCGAGCTCGTTAGCCAGCTTCACGAGCGAACCATGTGCCTTGACGAGGTCGTTCAGAACTTCCCCGGCGCGGAGCAGATATTTGCGAGAACAGCTGCGGCACATCTTCAAATGTATCTTGAAGCAAGCCGACGTGATACCCTCAGTAGGGCCCGTTGCCCAGTCATTTTCCCACAAACTAGCACCTTGGATTCCAGGTCCTGGCCACTAATGAGTGAGCCTTCTTCTCCAGCCCGAGCCTGCGCACTGGGTAAGTGATCAGCGAGTGACCAATGCTCTAGAATGGCACCGTCAAAACATCTCAAACGTATGCGGAAGACTCCCGTGAGACTTTATTAGTACACCAGAACAGAACGTACATAGACCTGGTCGACAAGTCAAGTATCGACCGGATGAACTTGCGAACTCTGCTTGATTTCTCGATATGTCTGTCTGACAGACTGATTATTGCACGATGAGATGACAAAGCTAAAATCTCTCGGCACTGAACTGTTTGCAGTTGAGTTTTATAGGTTGGATTGACGCACCCACGCATTGCACCTCACCGTGGGTCTCTGATACCTGCTGGTATTTGAGATGAGTGCGTCTCCTACTACTGTTAAAACGCCCCCATTTCCAGTACATCCAGGATTCTGCCGCGCAGTAATTTACCACCTTTTTACCACAACGTAACCTAGCCTATACCTTTCCACTACAACCAGCCTTCAACACTAAAAGATATCGTCGGCGCTATTCATAGGGCCGTTGACGACTTCGTCAACGACGTAGAATACAGCCTGCTACCCGCGAAGCCTTTGCTCGAAGGTCCTCGGGGTTGTGTGCTGGAAGCAATAGATAGGCAGGACTGCCTGCAGTATGGTTGTCAGTCCGGGCCGGACCGACAAGTCAGCTGACAGAGCTGTCAACGACGTTGAAGACGGGGTAGTCAGGGCAGCCAAGGAGTCAGGGCTGCCAGGGCTGTCAGAGCAGTCGAAGGCTCCCGAGAAAATGCATAATTACTGCATTTGGAAGTATGTTGACGTTGGCGACGGCGGTGGGGTGCAATTGCGGTACAATTGCGTTGCCAGCGCTTGGAGCGGTATAGCTAGCGAATACGGTAATTTTGGCTGTAAAATGTGGTATTTTCCTAGGCGGTGAGCTGTAAAGCCTGGGCGCCGATGTACCGACAGCAACCGAGGACGAATAATGGCGGGGCACTCTGCGGTGTGGTTGCCTAAGGTATGACGAGGGGAGCATATTAGGCGGATTTGCAGCCCAAAACCACAACCAGAGCCCGTTAGCCGAAGCCGAAGCCGAAGCCGAAGAAGATTTGTCCATGTGGTGTAATTGCACGATACGCTGACATCTAAAAATGTGAACACCTTACCGGAGTCCGCTTGTTCGATTCACACTAGGGTCCAAATTTATGTCACTTCACAATATCCACAGAAATTACCCTACTTTGCTCTTTCCTCCATGTCAACCTGGCAGTCACTGTTGCACGCGCATGAAATTAGCAACGGGTTAGTGCCATTCCGAGTAATGGCGCCCCCAGCAGTTGCGAGGACTCATCTTCAAAAGATGAGGTCTAGCTCCTAGTTCGAACCCAGGCATGAATAAATCTTCATTCGGCACATCAGCTATTTACGGGCTCACAGCCCCTTCTCTCTATATTTTTTTTATACGTATAAAGAATATGGAAGCTCGGAGATTTCTTTACAACTAACCTTGACCAGAGATGCGCTCCTCGCCGAACTCGTCGTCACTCGTATAATTAGTAAAGCGTGACTGAGACTCTAATTACATAGAACCTGAATTAGTTCACGGCTGGGCAGGAGAGGACTGGAAGAGTCATGAATCACTAACCCTCTTGCATGCTGGACTTGCTTACCTCCAGTCGTAAGGGCTCACATCAGATTACCCAAACCGTATCCAGAGATCGAACCAATCCCCTTAGTGCCCGGCAGGCCGCTGGCGGCTGCATTGAAATTTGGGATTTTACCATAGAAAAAGCGGTCTCTGCGATTACAGATGCCAGGGACACACACTTAAGTATGAGGAATAAGTGGGTGCGCCGATCATAGCTATGTTTCACTCATTGACGAATATGAATAAATAGGAAGGGGAAAGAAAATGCGGCAGGGTGATGCCTTTATTAAAACGATGGAATGATCCATCGTACTGCCGTGAGGCCCCCAGCACCTGAAGAAAAAGTAAAAGAAAGAACACGAAAAAGCCAACAACGCTCTCCCGGAAAGAAATCCCCGACTCATGTCTAGAAGCAAAAGCAAAAAGCCACGCGCTAATCCGGCGATGCCTCTCGCGTATTCGCCCTTAGCCCGGGCCGGCCTGGCCAAAACGCCAGGAAGAACAGCAGCCCACAAAGCCGCCAGACGCCGCCATGCCATGCCATGCTCGCCGACCTAATTACAAAAAGAAAAACCCGCCCCATGCTCAAGGCCAAGACAAAAAGCCACGCGCCAATCCGGCGATGCCGACAGTCCTATTCGCCCCTCGCCCTCAAGGCCAAGACAAAATAAACCCACGCGTGCCAATCCGGCGATGCCGATAGTCCTTATTCGCCCTTCGCCCGGGCCGGCCCAGCAAATGCCAGGAAAAAAACAATCGCACAACAAAATCCCCGAGATACCTCGCCGCCCTTTCTCCCAGAACACAAAACCCCAGTGCGCCATGCTCAGAAAAGCCAAATGACAAAATAAAAACCAAACGCGCGCCGGTCCGGCGATGCTTCTCGACCTGTTTCGCCCTTCGCCCTTCGCCCGGGCCGACAACCGCCAGGAAAAGAAAACGGCGCTGGCTGGCCCACTACTGGTTGTAGGGGTTGAAGGGGCAGTCGGGGTCGCCAACCTTCCGGTGGCAACAGTCCCACTCCAACCACTCCTCCAAGTCCAAGTCCTGGGAGCCGGGCTTATTGTCCCGGGCACGGCGCACCTTGTTGCCTGATGTTTCATTATGTCAGTGAGTGCTGGGGATGGGCTTGAGTGCGGGATTGGAAAGGGATGTCAGCTTAATACCTCTGTGGCCGCCGCGGATTCGCTTCTCCTTCTCTTCGTCGTCCTTCTCTTTCTGCATCTCCTCAGCCTTCCAGGCCTGAACCGCCTGAGCCTGCTCCTCTGGCGTGCGGACGACTTCTTCTCGTGCAGTTGGGACGACAGCCACTGATCGCCTTGTGACGCGGTCGATGAAGAGAACCGGGGCCTGGCGTCGGAGGGGCGACGGGGGGTGGCTGGAGCTCGGGTGGGGGGGCTGAGGGGCCTGGCCGGGCCGAGCCCGCTTCACCTCAGCCGCCTTGCGTTCCCCTCTAGGTGAACGCGGCGGCTTACAATTATTGACTGGGACGGGTTTCTTGGGAGTTTGCGGGGGCTCCGCCCCTTTCAAGCCGCTGGGGGCCGGACCTGATCCTGCGCTGATTACAGCAACCAGTTCTGAACCTGCTGCTGCGCTGACCACAGCAACCGGTCCCGAACCTGTGGCGACACCCGGACCAGAAAACCCCGACGAGCGACGATGCTGCTCCGCGAGAAACCCCGCCAGGATGTGATGGCCCATTGGATGCTCCCGGGCGAGGCGCTTGAGTGCCATGGTCTTGAAGGGTCCAACCAACTGGTCGGCAGGGTCCACCAGCGGTGAGGGCGGGGGGGGCAACGACAAGCTTGGGCGGTCGGCATCCTGGCTAGGCGCCTGCTGAATATTCTGGGCCCGGGCCCCCTCCAAGGAGTCGACACGGGAACCAGGTGAGTTTACGCCCATGGTGGGCCTTCTAGTCTCTGCATAGTGCATGAATTAGTTCACGGTTGGGTAGGAGAGGATTGGAGAAGGATAAATTACTAACCCTCTTGCATGCTGGACTCGGCGCCAGCCTTCTTGTTGCCTTTGGTAGGCGTATGGTTGTCTGCGAAATGTCTCAATTAGCTCACTGCAATTGAGGAGATTGGGGAGACGGAGTGGGAAGAGAGATGATGGGCAACTTACCCTTGGCGGGCTTGTCACCCTTCCCCTTTCGGGGCGTGTCATCATTCGGTGCACCCATCTGTATAATATTCAATTAGCCCACGGTCGCGTACAGCAGAGCCATCCTGAGAGTGGCACAGAGATATCAACCTTGTCCGAAGTGCTCTTGTCGGTCAGTTCTATCAGAAGACGTGTACGGTTAGCTTGTTTGCTCCAAATGACATTTTAGGCCAGCGACCTCTGCTGATGTGAAGAGAAAGATTGGCAATTGTGCGGGGTGGTGATTATGCAGGCGGCAAGATTCACGGTCGGGAAGGAGCGCGGAGGGGTACTGGACTTGGTAGCCGAGCAGGGAACTAGTGATGATCATGAAAATGAACGCGACAGCACAACGACAACGTTCGACGACGACGACGACAACGTTCGACGACGACGATGATGATAATGATGAACGCGAGAGGTGGTGATTTGGTGGAGGGAGAGCAGCGTACCTGGTGGCGCCGTGCCCAAATGAAGTGTGGTATGGTGTTGAAGGAAGAAGAAACAGGAATCGGTGACCGGGCAGGTAGAAGAAATACGTGGGCGGCAGATACAGGATTGGCCCGTGCGTGAAATTGGGCTCTGCAAGGAGGGGCAGAGCAATTCAAAAGGTGAACAGAAGGTGAGGCGAGTGAACAGACTGGGAGAGGGGTCGACGGAGGGGTGAACACCCAGGGCGAGGGGTGAACAGACAGCTGACCGATACAGCCCATGCATGCGCACAAGCAGCTGGAGGAGGGGAGATCAGAAAGTGAAATTGGGGGAGCATACCGAAATGCCCCGATTGATAATGGAGTTACGAAGGGGAAGGGGAAGGGAGGAAGGGAAATGTAGAACGCGTCGATGGAGATGAACGCGGGCAATGGGGAAATAGCATACCTGAAGTTATCACTGAGCACTCTTGCTAAGGAAGAAAATGAAAGAAAGAGGAAGGGAAAATGCAGGGCCCGGGTCGATAGAAATACGCAGGCTATGCGGCCTGTGCGAGCAACTTCGGCAACCTACTCGTGCTGGTACAGGAGGTGGGATGAACAATGGGAAATGTAGGCAAGAGTTGAGTGGGGTGGAAGTACAGCTGAAAGCAGGCCTCGCTCAGGGTTAAGCCTTACGAACACTGTATTAAAGAATTACAGCCTGTTATCGTACAATGTGGGCGCTATTTGCGCAAGTGCACGACGAAGACTGCTTTCAGTTGCGTACTGCACATCTCCCTATCCAATTAGGCCTGTCCACGGAAGAGGGAAGAAGCATTGATTACTCGAATTCATTCAAACCCGCGCAGCGATGCGAGCAATCATCAGAGGTCTTAGGATGCGATGCAGGTGTATCCTGTACACAGGTCGGCCTTCTAGGTTCATGGGCTTCTTTTGCTCAATGGTATTTACCTGTAATCTCGATGACATGACGGGCCCGCCCATGACCCAATCCAATGGGCGTAACGGCTGCACTGCAGTGAATTTAAGGTGTGGTCTAAGCTTCCCGCATTTTGGGTGCATCCCTGCCGTGGATCTTGCCCCGCTCGCGACGTCGTCGCAAAACGAAGCATATTTCTCACGGCAAATTGTAATGAGGAACGAAAATACGTGTTCGAGGGGAGTTTCGATGCATCCGACGACGTAGTAATTCCTTCTTCATCGAAGTGGACCCCCCACCGAGCCTTGGTAGCAGGTAATAGATTCGGGAGAGAAGTAGTAAGAGCAACGGCCTGGGGGTCTTTTGCCTCTGCACTGCGGGGGGCAACGTGAGAAGCGCGCGATGTGTGTATGTATGTACCTGCGTACCTGATGCGGGGTTCCTACAGGTGCACCAGCTGATTCGTACCTATATGCCACTGCCACAGTGGCCATAATCTCCATGACATCCCATGACACACGAGCGTAGCTAGTTGAGTTAGTTCTACTTCTACTCAGCTGCCACTGACCCCTACTGAATTCATTTGCTTTTTAATTAGGTATGCATCGGAAGGCGCGTAGTCTGCTCCTTTTTGTGCTTTCTTGTCATTGGTTTAACACCGATTCCCAATGGTCGTCCTGCAGAGATGAGAATTTCCTCGGTTTCGGCGCATAGCAGTACATGGCACGGGAGTTTCAAAACCCACCCAATTTTTTTTTTTTTAGGGACTGTCTACTCGGACTGTAGATAACGTCTTCTGGACTGTAGGTACACTAAAAAGGTACATTTGACCATCACGCCAAGCCACTAGCCCAGGAAAAATTGGATTTTTACACCTAAAAAAGCATAGTTGAATAACTAGCTCGCTTTTTCGGATGGTTCCCTGTATTTGCGCCCGGCACCCTGCCGGGCCAATTTTTTACCTGCAATTGAGGACATCGCTAAATCCACTAAAACCTTCCACATTCAACCAACCTACCATAAAATCGTCGATTGAGCTACAACAACAACAACGCGATTTTATCGCCGCGCAAGTAGGTGCGCAGCTTCATTTTCAATCTACAAGACTAACTAGCGATAGAAAATGGCCGCGCGCGAGCCCCGGCCGCATTTGACGACCCCTTTGCTACACGTAGTACAGGAACCCGTCGAAGTACCCGGGCTTTGGCGAGGGCATTTGAAGCCCAAGAAAGCAGTGATCTCGGCGATGCATAGACAGGACAGGTTTTTATTGCATTTTTGTCCATGTTACGTAATCAACAACAGCGGCCACGGCTTCGGCTTTTATTGCAGAAATGAACAATTTGAGCGAGTCCTACGTCCCTGAGCTTGAATTACCGCATTTGGAAGTATATTGACGTTGGCGACGGCGGCGAGGTGTAATTGCGGTGCGATACAAATTGGTAATAATCAGAACTTGGGTGCGCTGGCTTCATCCCAGGAATTAACCTCTTTTTTAGTGCGAAGGTGGCTTTTCGGTGGCTTGGCGCCAGGCCGCCATGTACGGAGGCTTGGGCCAAAAAAAAAGGGTCACCTTGGCCAGTGCGCCAGATCCACATAGCCATAGTGAACGGCCACCAACCCAGCCACAACAAAGGTCAAAGGAAAAAAGAGGGTAACATTCCAAATAACCACAACTACTTCAAAAAGGGTCCAATCTAGCTGTAAAAATGATCAATCTACTCGTCTTCGTCCTCTTCATCTTCGTCAGTTGATTCATCCTCTGTCAGAGGCTCTGGCATGTCTGCATCTTCGAGCACGTCAAGGTCCCAGTTTACCTTGGCATCCCAATTTTCAGGGGCTGGCTTCCTTGTAGTTGTTACCCCCCCTCAAAAACACCACCCACTTCATGTTTTCCTACGTTCTTCTATGATACCGCCTAATAAGCCGTTGCGGTACTTCCTCCCAGCAGATTGGCCACTTGTCCTTCGCCTTTGACTTCGTAAGGACCCTATTAGCCGTTGTTTTCGTCTTCTGGTTACCCCAAAGAGGCTTAATGGGGGAAAAATCTGGCGAGTTTGGCGGCCATTTTTCCACTTCGATGCCGTGATCAGGGAAGAAGTCCTTATTCCACTTGCAATTGTGGGCCCCTGCGTTATCCTGTTGAGCTTTGTAGCCCGGGAGGGTCTGCATGTAAGGAAGGAAGACTAGCTCTAGGACTTCGTGCCTATACCGAATCCAGTCTATGCCTCCATTTCCTTTCCGGACCATTGCTCCGTTGGCCTCGGTATACTTCCATTTTGGCTTCGGGCCGCCGGGGGTCTTCGGCATAGCATCCCGCCGGGCCTTGGCCTCTTTTCCCATAGCTCCCTATGCTCGGCTTCGTGTGTCTTGTTCCAGTCATCTATTTCCTGGTCATAGGCCTTCTTCTGTGCTGCAGTCTCCGGCTTCCAGAAGAAGAGAGGGCCCTTGGAAACCCAGGAAATGGCGCCCCAGATCATGAATTCCATCTTTCCTTTCCAACGAAGCCGGGTAACATGACGATGAAAGGCTTCCTTAGAAAGCCTCCAGGCACGTCTTTTTCCCCGGATCATGCCTAGGCAGACAGCAGTCTCATCGCTAAAGACCTTCTTGATATATTCCTTCCACCCTACAGCCAAAGTCCTAACGTAGTAAACATCCCGGAACTTCTTGTTGGCCTCTGTCAAGCCCGGTTTGGTAGAAAGCTTGAGGTTTTTATACCCCATAGAAGCCAGAGCCCTGAGCACAGTCTGCCGGGAGATGTATACGCCCAACTTACGTAGGCCAGAGGAGATTTTCCAGGTAGGAAAGGTCCGCGTTGTTGAGTTCTTACAGATCACTGCCTTCAGGCCTTTTTTGGTGCGCAGGGTGACCTTGGTAGGGAGCCCAGGTCGTTTTCTATCGACCAAGTGCTCCTGTAAGATGGCCCCCCCCTTTTTCTATCCTCTTGATAGGGTTTTCTCGTACAGCTTCCTCTGGGCCGTGATAGTAATCCCCAGCTTCTCGAAGACCTTCGGGCGTGACAGGCCGTTGTCGTAGAGGGTCAGGGCTTGAATTCGTATTCCAAGATCGTAATTTTTCCCTCGAGAGTGGGTGTAGGGTTCGGCTATTCGATTGGGTGGTTAGTTTGGTTATACCCTCTCTGTAGGGTCGGCATCTCCAGTAGATCTTACCGTCTTGCGCGTGGCCCGGTAATTGAGCTTTGGCTTGTTATTGGATTTGACTTTCTTCGAAGTCGCCTTCGAGGCCGGATTTTTCTGCATAGTCATTGTGATGCATACGAGAATGATGCTGAGAATACGGGGATTGCAATGCAGTTGTCAGAATTAAAAACAATCTTCCATTTTGAAGAAGTTGTGTTCTTTTGTTTCCTTTTCCTACGATAGGCTTGACCAGGATGGCGATAAAACCAAGCCCCCTTTGGTCCGTGGCTGGATGTGGCTGCGCACTGGCCAAGGTGACCCTTTTTCTTGGCCCGAGCCCCCGTACAGTACCTACACGTTACCTACAGTCCCAGTAGGCAGTCCCTTTTTTATTGACTTCTTTTATTCTCCATCTACCTTGATAGTTATTAGAAGAATAAATCTCTAATGAACCCACATTTTTCAATCTGCCCCGCTGGTTTCAGATAGTCCCAAAGGAACAGTCTCAAGGTGCTGTGCGAGACAGTCTATTGTTACGCCTCTAGGCTGCTAAAATAAAGAGCTTTGATGCACGCACCCACCACCTTTTTCCTCACACCTACCTGGGCATATTGGCAGCTGGCAACGCAGGGACCGCTTTTTGTATGGTAAAATGCCGTATTGCATGGCAGCCACCCAACGCCCTACCGGGCACTAAGGAAGCCCGGTAAAGTAAAAAAAATGACACTATTCACACTTTCACATGCCCGAGGTAATGCGCGCACTTGGTGTTTTAAGGTCTGTAGCGGCCAGGTGGCCTTTGCAGGCCTTTGTATGCATATGCAGTCCTCTCCTGTACCAAAGAACACATCGTCAACCTACCATTACGCATCACAGCCTTCATGATGCCTTTGATCGAGCTTTCCTCTAACGATTCGAGCTCCCTAGAATTGCATCACCATGTCGACAAACTAGGTTGTCATTAGACTAGATTGCTTAAATTAATACACTCCACTCAGCACCAAGGAATTACATCACCATGTCAACAAATCAGGATTCAACGGATTACTCGGGTAGCTGGGCGCATGCCATGATATCTGGCTCATTTACATACAAATTCGGGCCTCAGAGTTGCCATTTGCAAGTTGCCTTTTTTTCGAGGCTGACTCAGCAACGAAGAAATCGTCAAAATGGAAAACACCACGGTAAACGCCTTTTCAGGGCTTTTGAAGGTTTTGACGGCTTCAACGCCGTTGACCCAGGCTGCCGGGCTGCATGGCAGGCGCATGGGCGGCCGGATGGTAATTCAGTATTTTACCGGCTTAAATTAAGCTCTGAGTATCTCAGTTGCCAACAGCTGTCAATATGCCCAGGTAGGTGCGAGGAAAAAATGGTGGGTGCGTACTTCAAAGCTCAAAATAAAGATCTCCCTACTTCATTTGCTTAGGTGCCGCCCGGAAGCGAATCATGGTGCGCGTCCGAGATCTAAAGCTCTAGCCTGCTTATCGGCTCAAGAATGAGGACTTAGAAGACGGTAAGCTTGTGGATAATATATATCGTGCTAGTTAATGGTGGTACCATGGCTTGGCCGAGAAATTTCTCGTGCGGTTAGGAAGGATAACAGCCCGACTGTTCAAGGACTGCTGACTAATAAATTCATTCCAGCCCACAGCCTATGCGGCCGGGGGCGGGTGTATTATGTAGTTTGCGCGATTTCCCCTCAACAAAAATTGGCTACTGCTGAGACCTAGACCTGGTTCTGTGGTGTAATGGCACGAGACACTACTGTACCCCCACATGTGAACACACCGTCTCCGGAGCTCAATGATCGAGTCACGTTCGAGCCACGAATGAACATGCATGTTTTATTTCAAATAGCAGTTATTTGGGCTCTCACGAGAAGTTAGTTTCACTATCCCCTCCTAGCTTAACTCATTTGACTCGCTACTTGTCAGAGACAACTCATGCATGGATCATTATATACTCTTGCGATTGACAGGCGGTTGTTGCGGCGGATTGCGCCATACCACGTAGTGGTGGTGCTCTTGACTGTTGCAGGGGCAACGGAAACGGATTCCTGGTTCGAATCCAGGCGAAGAGCACAGGGCCTCTTCGGAGGTGATGGACACTAGACATCCTCGAGATCGGCGCGCACAGTAGCACGGGAAGCTCAAAACCCACACAATTTTTTTTATTAACTACTTTATTCGCCATCTACCTTGATAGTTATTTGTACGCGCAAGAATAAAACTCCTCTGATGGGTCGACATTTTCAATCGGCCCCGCTGGCTTCAGATAATCCCAAAGAACTCTTTTTTCGCATATCTCTCCGTCGGGGAAGTGAGCTCCCCGCCAATTGTCAAGCCAAGCAGCCGACTGCAGAACTATCATGCCTGTCAATTGATGCTGCCAGTTAGAAGATATGCGTGGGACACTGATCTAAGACCCAGAGCACCATAATTAATTCCATCGCCAGACCAGATCTACCGTCGAGCTTCCAAGATCACCACGCATGAATTTTTCCATCGAGAGCGCACAAAACCCACCGTCAGAGCCACCAACCCACCAAATCTCTGTCGCCAACATTCCAATCGCCAGTCATTAATTGACGGCAACCACCCGCAGAAATGCGAGGCGAAAGCAAGCTGTTGGACGCATCGTGACAGTGGCTGGAATTTTCACAACCCATTTCACAGGTAGTCGGGACAGGAGCCAATGAAGCGGGGAATTTTCGCTCGGGGCAGAAATGTGAGGTTTTCCCGCTTTGCGTGATCTCTGGAAGAAATCCACAACTCCAGATATCCAAGTCGCTGCCTACACCGGGCGCACTACATGCCAAGCCGTGCGCTTTGCTTAAGATGTTGGCAACCATAATTTTATGAAAGAAGCTGTTCACGCCTGATTTTCAATGAGGGCGACAAAGAACCGTGGATTCTGTCCAGATCACTTCAAAAGAGCTAGCTACACTACCGACAACGTTCCAGCTCCTCGCTCCTCCAGGCTGAGATCTGTTTAACCTCGCAATAAACCTAGCAGGAGGCAGCACTCAAAACAGGCCCAATCAAGGCGCAAGAACCACAATCTTCCCGAACCCTGTATTCTTTGCCGCCAAGTCGAACGCCTCCTGGGCCTGCTCGAGCTTGAACTCGCCGACGACCTCGACGCCGTCGTCGCTGCCGATCTTGAAAACGCCCGTCTCGGCGAGCTTGAGAAAGCCGCGAACGTCGTCCCGCTCGTACATGTACTGGCCCCGGATGGTCAGGTTGCGCATTACGGCGACGGAGAAGGGCACGGGCAGGTCCGTGGGCACGATGCCCTCGAGGCACACGCGACCGTACTGCCTCACGGAGAGCACGGCACTGCGGATGTGCGTCGACTGGCCCGCAGCGTGCGGCGACACGTCCATGAAGGCGTCGACGGGGCCCCACCTCTGCAGCGCTGCGGCGTCGGCCTCGACGTTGCCCGTCGTCTGGACCACCTGCACGCGGCCGGCTGGGAACAGCCGCTGCAGAGCTTGCAGCTTGGCGAGGGTCGCGGCCCATGGCCACGACGCTGGCGCCAATGGCCACGGCCGCCTGGACGGCAGAGCCGCTGAAGGCGCCCGTGGCGGGCGCCACCACGATGCGCTCGCCGGCCTGGAGGCCGATGGAGCGGAGGCCGCCGTACGGCACGACAGCGTTGGTCAGGTGCAGGAGGTTGCCTATAGGGTAGCCCAGGCCGCCGTCGGCCGGGCTGCCGCACAGGCGCGCCTCGTTGAGGGCGTGGCAGTTCTCCAGAGGCACGCGCGCGTACTCGGCCAGCGTCCCCTTGGACCAGTTGTCGGCGGCGAACTTCTTGGCCGAGGGGACGGGGCCGTCGAACATGCCCCACACTATCTGCACGTCGGGGTTGTCGCGGGCGCGCACAAAAGGCTCGATCAGCACGAGCTGGTCGTGGTTGAGGCTGGTGGTGTCGGTGTTGGTGGCCACGATGCGGCCAATGGCGCGGCCGCTGGGGCAAAGGTCCGAGGGGAAGGTGAAGCCGACGGCGCCGCTGAGGTTGATGGGGATTCGGAAGTCAGCCAGGCTGGCCAGGACCTTGATGACGACGCTGCCGGGGATCGCCGTCGGGGTGGGGATCATCTTGAGCTCCAGCGGCTTGCCGACCGACTCGCAGACGAGGGCCTTCATCGAGGCAGGGAGAGGCGAGGGAGCAGCCATGGCGCTGAGTGGTTGGGAGAATTTGATTTTGAAGTTGAAGATTGACGAAACACGACGCGTTTTCTGAGCGAGGAGGAGGGTTGTGCAGGGCCGGAGAGAATCGGTGGGGAGGATGGACCGGAGACTGGTGATGCGCCTGCTCATATTGGCTTTTTATCGACTTCGGTTCCTGTCGCAATTCCTGTCAATCCGTCTCGATATATCCAGCCATGGCTGATTTTTCATGGCCACCGAGTAAATACTGTTGCCTCATTATGGTCAAGTTCGGACTTTCCGTCGTTAGCAGCATGTCGGAGCCGCACGGAGTTACACGTTGCTTTGAGGAAGACGAGGAAACGGGCGGGTGAGGCTGTGAGAGGCCAGAATAGAGTCGTTGGCCGCAAAGATGTTCAAATAAAGCGTGATTCTGCCGTTTTTCGAGCGGGAAACGAAACCAAGCTAGCGCCATCGATGGGAATACGAAAGGTGGTTAGCGTGCTGCAGGCCTGCTCCACCCCAGCCATTCACAGCGCGGCTTGGTCTGAGGGGTTGACATTGATCGACGGGCTGCCCCACTGTTTGGTGCAGGGGCTCTCAGCCGCCAGACCAACAGCCGAACATCCCACGTCGCCAGTCCCATTCTATCTGTCGCCCGTCGCAGCTCTCAACTCAATGGAAAGCAGAACCGGCCAGTTCCTCTCACGCACGCTAACCCACCATCAAAGCCAATCTGCGACCGCATTTTGCTGCCAGCGCCGCCCAGTGGACATCGCTTAGCGTCATGGCAGTCCTTTCCAATATCAACCGAAGCCAGGCCCCGGAGTTAACAGTAGCCCCAGCAAAGGCCACGCCCGCTCCCGCCAGGCCCCACGACGAGCCCCCCGACAATCCCCCTGAGAGCGCACCCGAGCCAGACAAGCTCCCCGCCCCTACTGGACCCCTCGAGAAGAAGGGCGCCCGGAAACGCAAGGCGCACACGAAGTCGCGTCGAGGTTGCGGCAACTGCAAGCTTCGCCGCGTCAAAGTGGGTCAAATCTCCAGTTCTCCATATAACCCGGAGTCGACAGCCAACTTGAGCATCATCTTGTCGGGGCTTGGTTTTGCTGACTGAGCTCGGTTTGGCCGCAGTGCGACGAAGGCAAGCCGTGCTGCAAGCGCTGCCAGTCGTTTGGCGTAACGTGCAACTATGACCGCCTCTCTTCGGACCTGCAAGTTGCCGATGAGGCTGCTTTTATCGGCGGTGCTCCTCCCATGACGACCATCTCTCTGAACCGCCAGGTCCTGAGCATGCTCAACGACTCGCTCCACCGCCAGTCTCCGTCCAAAAAGACAATGCTGTTTGGTCTAGAGGACCTTGCCATCGTTAACAGGTATCACGAGAGGACCATCCTGACAATGGGCACCCCGCAAACGCGCCACGTCTACCAGCGCGAGAGTGTGAAATTGGCATTTGAGGTATTAAGTTGCGGCCTCTTCGCTCCATCCAGTCAGTGGCTTGCTCTACTAACAAACGTGTTCCCTCAGCACCCATTCCTCTGTCACCTCGTGATTACCGTCACCCTCATGCACGACCGATTCAGCGTCACAACCAAGCAGAGCCCCGCCGAACTCGTTCACTGGCTCGAGGGCACCGCACACTTCCACAAGCTCCTAGCCAACGCGAAGCGCGGCGCCCTCAGCTCGTCCGAGAAGGACGCGGTCTGGATCGCATCGGTCCTGATAGGCTGTGCGACCCTGGCCCAGGTCGACAGCGACAACCCCGAGGAGCTGTGGCCGCTCAAGTGCGCGTTCACCGACCTCAACTGGCTGAAGATGAACAACGGCAAGTACGAGATCTGGCGCCACGTCAACCTCCGCCGGCCGGACAGCGCGTTGCGGGCGGTTGCGCAGGAGCACCGCCAGGATCCCGGGCCCATGATTTCCGACCAGGACGCGCTGAGGGTGCTCCCACCCGAGCTGCAGGAGTTGCTCGAGGTCAACCACCCCTCTGCATCGCCGCTCACCAATCCTTACTACATCATCGCTGCGGTCCTGGGCAGGTTGTTACCCTTGGATGCAAACCCTACCAACATGCTTGTGTTTATAACCTTTCTCTCCCAAATCACGGCCCGGTTCCAGACGCTGCTGGAGGACAAGGACCCTCGCGCGCTGCTGCTGCTGCTCTACTTTGACGCCAAGATCATCGAGCATGGGCGCTGGTGGTGGTGGAACCGCTCGGTGCTGGAGGGGAAAGCTATATGCATCTATCTCGAGCGCTACCACAGCAACATCTCCCACCTGGACCTCCTCATGGAATACCCCAAGAGCCGTCTGTGGAGCGCGTCGCCGTTGTCCTGCGGTCCCGTAGACTGGGATGCCACGACTAGCAACTGAGTGTCTGCCCTTGGTGTGCCGCACGAACTAGCACTAACGCGCAGGGCGTGGTGATTGATGAACTTT
This sequence comes from Lasiosphaeria ovina, assembly GCA_033439765.1. Classification (NCBI taxonomy): domain Eukaryota; kingdom Fungi; phylum Ascomycota; class Sordariomycetes; order Sordariales; family Lasiosphaeriaceae; genus Lasiosphaeria; species Lasiosphaeria ovina. The sequence goes on along the minus strand of JAULSN010000002.1, from coordinate 6,830,216 downwards.
TGTGCACAAGAGTTGGTTAGCTTTCCAGATCAACGCGTCGAAATGTGAACATGTTCAAAATATATGCGAGTGTATGTGTACCTGCTTGCTTACAGTTGACTGCCTATCTACTTTTTTGGGGGGGTTTGGACATGATAATGATGAATGAATGCCATGAGCGAAGTATGCAAAAAAGAAAGAAAAACGGAAGGGAGATTTCCTTGATTCGGCAAGGAATCAAAAAAAAAAAAAAAAAAAAGAAACGACACTCGTGTGAGCCCGTAATTAGCTGATGTGCTGAATGAAGATTTATCCATGCCTGGATTCGAACCAGGATGCATACCTAGTACTCTGGTAAGTGATCTTGGAACCGTTATGAGTTCATAAGTCCCCGCAACTGTCGGTTGCGCCATTACTCGGAATGGCACTAACCCGTTGCTAATTTCATGCGCGTGCAACAGTGACTGCGAGGTTAAATGGGAGAGGGGGGTGTAGTGACTCTGGGGGTATGATGATGTGACCACATTTGGACCTCAGTGTGAATCGAACAAGCGGACTCTGGTAAGGTGTTACACATTTTTAGACTTCAGCGTATCGTATCATTACACCACATGAACAAATCTTCTTCGGCTTCGGCTAACGGGCTCTGGTTACGATTTGAGGCTGCAAACCCGCGTAATCTGCTCCCCTCGTCCGGACTGTAGGTACAAAGACGCTTGGGCCGCGCCCAGGAAAAAACCACTTTTTACCTTAAAAAATAAACTTTTCCTGGGACAAAGCCAGCGCATCCCAGTTTTAGATCAATTGGCCACATGTACGGTCGCACCACAATTACGCTACATTTAACACTATTCACATGCAGGGCAGGCCGCGCAGGCTGCAGGCCAATTCGTTCATTTCTGCAATAAAAGCCGAAGCCGTAGTCGCTGTTGTTGATTACGTAACATGGCCAAAAATGCAATAAAAACCTGTCCTGCCTATGCATCGCCGAGATCACTGCTTTCTTGGGCTTCAAATGCCCTCGCCAGAGCCTGGGTACTTCGACGGGTCCCTGTGCCGTGTGCTGACGCCTTTGTAATGTCTCCTCGAGCCCTGAGCGCCGTGGGCGTCGAAGCCTGCGCACCAGATGAAGCCCGTGATGATGATGCCCTGGTAACACGGCCGCCCCGGCTGCCAGGTCCTCCCTGCGTTGCCCGGGTTCCGCCGCGACCGCCGCGAGGAGCCTCTGCCGGGACTGCGAGGTTATCCACAGTCCTCTATCCTCGTGTAAGGAACTGGTCTCTGTTGTCTTCCTGCTCCAAGCTTACACCCTCCCACTATAAGGGTTGCCGGCGAATGGAAGGATTCAATCCGCTTGCCCGGCTAGTTGATGTGGCTGTCGGGGTCTGTGTCGGTACCGTTGTCAACGGCTCTGTTGACAATGGAGCCGTGGAGCGGGGAGCCCGGGGGTCCGGGGCGAATGCGATCGATCCTCGCGGCCTGCCCCGTGGGCGAGTAACACGGTCGAATTCGTGGAACCTCATATACTGGTCCTCATCACGTATGGACCTCTCCAACCACTAGTATAGGTGAAAATCCAACTTTTTGAGCACCAATTTACCTTCTATACCCTGTTGGATGCGGGGCCGGCCATCCATATATCGTTCAAAAAGTTCATGACTGCAACGGCATGCCGTACTGTATACTGAACAGGCCGGTGCAGGGCTGCAGGGGGGGCGGGGACGGCTTTTACCACGTTGGCACGGCACCGAGCATGATCCTGTATTAGTCAGTAATCTTTTTCATCGCCTTCCTTGTAGCATCGCGGGCAACATCACCAATCCATTATTTACCCAGCTATTCACGCTTGAGGTTAGATTTGAGGATCTGCATCAGGGTAAACATGCGCCACCGCATTCCTTATCGCGGTATCAAAGTCAGTCAAAGTTACGACCGGTTTATTACTCGCTCCAATTCTCTCGCGATGCGTATTAACTCGGTCTATTAGCCAGTCGAAACCTTCTTATTATTCGTCTTATATGTGTTGTCATACATCTATACTTAGGGATACAGCTTCCTAGTCTCTTCGTACCATAAGTTGGACCAAAATAAGCCCTCTGGCTTCTTTTCATCATCATCTAACCAAAGGACTTTATAATATATTCCTTTGTCATCCAGCAGCTTTGTTGTGGCTTGGAAAGGAAGGTGACCGGCGAGACTGTCCTGCTTCAAGTTAAAGCGAAGGTTCCGGAGTTGTCTGGCCGTAAAGTCGATACCGGGAAACCGCTTCCGCATTTCAATCTAGTTAGTCTTGTAGATTGAAAATGTAGCTGAGCACCTACTTGCGCGGCGATAAAATGGCGTTGTTGTTGTTGCTGTTGATGTTGTGGCTCGAGTCGTTGAATGTGGATGGTCTTGGTGGTTTTGGATATCTCACTTATTTTCACTTTACCCTCACCTCACTATCGTCTCACTCGATACTAGTACGGGGACCTCGATGTTCGCACGGTAAATAATTTGCGGTCTGCCTAAGGCACCTAAGGTAGATAAGTACCTCACGACTTTCTAGCGCCCGCTGCTTTCTCCCCTCTCCCCTCTTCCTCTTCCTTCTTCGTCGCCGATCGATTTCCTCTTTTTTCGTCACTCTTCCACTTCCTCTACTTTTTACGTCCGCAGTCCCCTTCCTCTCTTTCTCCCCAACCACAAACGTAGCAAGCCTAATAGGCTGCCACTCTTGAGCCTTGACGTATCTCCATCGACGCGATCGCCACAATTTCCATTTTCTTCTTGGTCGTCTAGGTATGCTTCCGTTATTTCACTTTCCTCGTTTCCGAGGGCTCCCCGTAACCCCTCGGCGAGCCGCAACAGTCGTGCACGGGCCATACCAACAGGTTGTCAGGCGCCTACCTTAGGTCTGTCTGCCTTAGGTCTAGGTATTTCTACCAGCCCGGTCGCCGCACTTACTTTTCCCTTCCACCACTTACCTTTTCCCTTCAACCACTTACCTTTTCACTTCCACCATCTTCCTACATCGACGCTGCTCAAGCGATCGCGACATCCAGATACACTGCTCTCCCTCCTCCCCACCAAATCTAGTTCTTTTCGTGTCCTTCATGATCAGCCCCTACCTCTCGCCCTCCTCGTCGCCTGCCACTCCTTTTCGCATTCTTCGTTGTCACCATCGCTGCCCTCCTCAGTCACTGAGCCCAAAATCCCCCACCCTGATAGCCTCTCCACAGCTTCCACTCTGCACAGCTTCCACTCTGCACAGCTTCCAGCTCCCTCTTTGATAGCAGGCTTGGTTTTCGCGTTCTTATATCTCATGTAATGCAGGCTAGCTAACTAGCTAACTAGCCTTCTCATTGACCACTCGCAATTTACCGACGATTGTGGTAAAGATGGACCGCAAAATCAACCACCCCGACTCGACCCCTGCCCAGGACAAGAACTCCGCCCACATCCGCCACCGGCGATCGGGCTCAGGCAAATCAGATTCGCCCCGCTCAGACATGCAGCCACGATCATATCGTGACCGTCATGAGCCTCCCTCACCGACTCCGACTCGAAGAATGGCGAAGTCGGCCGCTACCATTGGCGAGGGAGCGTCGACAACCCAGCACAGCACAGGGCAAAACGCCACCCCAAAGCAGGCTTCAGGCACCGCTAGCGTTGACAATGCTTCCTTCATGCCCCCCACCGACAGTTCCGCCCCGCCAAAGCTGACTGCTGGATTTGACGTCTCGGCTCCGGATTCACGCAATCTCGCCGCAAGCCCAGCCTCGACCGCTCCCCCGGCCTCTGTACCGGCTGTACGCCAGCCTTCACATCTGGACAAGCTGACTGTGAAGGCCGCACGCCTTTTCTCGAACAAGTGCCAGAAGTGCGGGCTGGCTAATTGCGAAAACGTGGGCCTAGGCTCTTCTATCCCCTGCGTTGAAAAGAACCCGTCGTATCTCGAGCTCGTTCGCCTACTTCCCGAGCAAATTGCAACCATGTGCCTGGACGATGTTGTTCAGAACTGCCTCGGAGCGGAGCAAATATTTGCCAGACATACCACCCGATATGTCCAATCCCGCTCTGTTCCCACTAAGGATCAAACAAGTCGTTTCGGACACTTCCGGGACATTGGCGCATGGGATCCCACCAGCAATGAGTTCAAGGACTTCCCCACCCGGATCCACAGCCGGGAGGAGCTAGCATCGCTCTCTCCCAGGTCAAAGCCGAACCCCAACGCTCCATTCGAGCGAGCGAGGGAAGAGGATGCTCGGCTTGAGAATCTCCACAAGGAGAAGAAGGAGAAGGAGAACCAGGCCGCCAAGGACAGAGCAGCCAAGGAGATGATGAAGGCTAAAGCCCTGGGGCACAGCGGTAAGTAGAGAGAACGTTCCCTATCCTACATTCCCTTTGACAATCCCTACCTCACTGTTACGAGCCTCCCACCTCCCACCTAACAATCCCTGCCTCGTCATCGACAGAAGGGCAACCACGTGACTATCCTTTCTTTCGAGGGTTATCCATCGCCAAGCTAATCACAAACTCATGCTAACACACCTTCGTTAGGCTCCCTTGTCATCAACTACAAGTACAGCCAGCAGGGACCCTACGGCAAGGGAGAAGAGGCCGAGGACAATGGAAAGCGCTGGGACTGTTGCAACGCCTCCGAATTTGAGAGATGCGGGCTTTGAGAACCTGCGCAAATAACACGGAATGGCAAGCATTGCCGGCGGGGCTTTTTCTTTTTCCTTTTCTTTTTCTTTTTCTTTTTCTTTTCGAGTGCCCGGAGCGAGTGTGCCCCGGGTATCTCTTTCTATCATCGGGATAAGGAGGATCGGCGTCAAACATTGATACCCTTGGCTTTACACGGGCAATCTCAGTACTTTAGTTACCTACCTGCCAGGTCGGCTGTTGCTCTCCCCCACCTTTTTGGGGGAAGGCGACTGGCTTGACTAGGAAAGGGAGTGGACTAGCCACTTCCCCCTTCCCCCAAAGCAAAGACCATTTTCGTCGAGCATTCTAACGCACGCTATGCTGGATTGTCTGACTTGTTGGGTGGCATGTGCGTGGTGACAAGACCGTTACTAGTGAAGCAGTGAAAAGACACTGAAACACAAAATTAACAAAGCCAGACCAGAGCCGAGCTGTAGGTAGGCGAGTCTTGATGCTTTCTATCTACAACGCTGGCTCTCTCGGGTTCTAGGAGCCGCCCTTCTTCATCACATCTCGCGTGCGTTGCCTGCGCTGACACTGGCACCGACATACGTTGCAAGCCTACCTCATTACGCATTTGCCGATATTCTTCACTCGCCCACTCGACGGACGGATGCTTTCTAACTCTTCACTATCAGAATTACTCCACGGTCTAACAACGAGAGGCAGAGGAAATAATGAGTCAAGATACTACTCGATAATTTACATACTACTCACTCTTCCCAAACCTTAGAGACTTCCTACTAGGCATTTAGAAAGCTTAATGAAGCATTTAGACAGACCAATAAGGCACCTGGACAGCTCAAATATGTATATATATCCCCGACCAACTCGTATCGCTCTTTGTAAAGTGTAGCTTGGGCTTACTTACATTGACCAGCGCCACCCGATCCAAGTTTCACCTATTATGACATGAGTCCAAAAGAAAAGATGGACCAGCTATGGCTCACGCCTAATTAGACGCAAAGTTTGGGATCTCGACACGGCAGTGTTACAGTCTAAAAGACTACGGTTCGAAAGATACGAAGCAATTCCCATCGTAGCAGAGGGCCGCAGCCTCGTCAAACAGAGTGCCACCCAAGCAGCTCATTGAACGCCTCCAACACATCCTACAGAGCCTTTAGTCTTGCTAAATAAAGGAAGTTCTTTCCAAAGCCCGAGAGGACAAGAAGGCCGCGGAGATGGAGAGCAAGTTTCAGCTAGCTCACAAAGGCAAGTATCTTCGCCTGTTTCTGAACATTCGCGAAGTTGCCAACTTCCACTGACCGGTGGCCGTTTCGGGGATTTGCTAGCAGACACTAGATACAATATGGATGCACTTTTGGGGTACTTGCGTGGCGGAAGGACTGCTGTCGCGTGGGAGACAAGTTCACGCTGAGGAACTGCCTAGAGGAGATACCAGCACTGGCATAACAGTTTTCGGGTATGATTAATGAGAATTTAAGGATCAAAGCGATTGGTACCGTGCCTAGAGTTCACTAAAGTAGATCAAAGGCCTGGGAAGGCCAGGCAGTGATCACGTTTTTTCGTGGGGCATTCAGCACAATGACGCATTTTACTGCGGACCACGAAGATAATAGCGGACAAAGTCTTGTGACACCCGAGTTGTAGCAGTGGATGACGCACTCTGGATGTTGCACAATTAGGTCTCACTATTGATTTTGATGGGGATTCCAGTCCCGGACGGAGTCTTTCTATTCTCGTACTCGGCGCCCCAAACTCCAGGACTTACGTAGGCTAGAATGGCACGCGAAAAAACCTTTCGCATCTGTCTCCTTTATGAGGCGTCGCATGCATGTCTCGGTCTTGACAAACGCTTAGCGACAAAGATGCCAGAGGTAAACTATGGAGCACGTTTGCTTGCGCCGCTAATCTACGAGCACCCCATACCTACCCTCAGAATGGAGATGGTATTGTAGCACCGTTTTGCAGAGACAGTCTTTTGGTAGGGGATGTGGGGTGGTTGAATGCGATGGATGTCATATAAAAGACTTGGCTGGCCTGTGATCGCGACGTTTGAACACCATGCGAAAGACGCAGTGGGCTAAGTACCTAATTAGGAAACGAAAGGTAATGAAACTCGAGAAATTGACATTCATCTACGTCGGCGGCTCGCCCGTATCACAGATGCAGCCCCATGATATTGCGATCGCGATCAGGATTATCAGGTACTCCCTATCGTAATGGAGCCTACTTGCTCTGTGAAGTGGGATGCCTACGCCTTCCTCTTTGTCCGCCTGACTTTTCGGAATACAGGGCTGTGGTCGTGCTTGGGCGGCGTGGTCACGTGGCGTGCGCGGGGGGTATGTGCGCACGTATAAGGCAGTTTTACAAGCCTGTACTGTAACAAGCCATGACTGAAAGCCGGTAGAGTAGCCGGTTCTGTAGTGCATCTGCTCAATGCGTCTAGTCCCAAATATTGCAGCACGGGTTGCGTAGGTTCCTTGATCGATTCCTCGTCTGGGGTGATGGTTTTTCAGGTAAGATTGGGACACGGGGGTGCCCAGTTGAGCCTGGACGCCGGACCAGCGGGCTCGGTTTAAAGCTAATCTTGAGTTCGCTAATTGTAATGATTGGCTTTCCAAGGGGCGGGAGTCTCCATCCAAGTGAATCTGGTTAGATTCACTTCGAACCAGACAGAGCCATTATTCCGGTGATTAACTTGATAATATTTTTTTTCTCTTCTTTTTATTACCTACCCAAATTGCAAGGTTCTTTTCGATTCCATTTTTACTCCCAGTCGGGGCACCTGTCAAACCGGCGTGATTTAAATACGTCACCAGGCTTATTAATCGCTTCCAGGCGATCGAATCCGACAACTCAGCTCCAGTCCTCAACACCAGAACTCCCCACCTTACCTAGCGAGCCGACCGTCACGATGACCTCGCTTGCCGTACCAGTCATCCATAAACGAGTAGCAACACCAAGTCGAAGCCCGGCTCACCGGCTCCGCTATAACGGAGGCCTCTGGGCTGCACAAAATAAAGCGACCGTGCCGACCGAGCCGACTGCCAAGTCCATCTAAACACTGTCACTTACACCGGTCCGCACCGTCGCTTCAATCAAGCAGACCGAGGGATTGTTTCAGCTCCCGCTCGCCCAAGAAGAGTCTCGGGGTTAAGTGGGCGACCTTCTCTACCGAGAGGGTGTGAAGTAGAAACTCCATATATGAAAGAAGTCGGTTCAGAGACTAAACAAAGTGTATGGAAAGCCCCAAGATAACCCGCAAACGCGGAACCTACAACTCACTGGCCGAGTCTCCAATATTACAATCGGGCCTATCAAATGCCAGTGCAGTTTCGGCCATGCCGGAGATCTCCATCCCTGTCAAGCGACCGAGCGAGCCGTTCATACCCAAGCAGGAACACGCTCTTTTCCCACCACCGAGCTTGCGCGGGCGGTTAGTCTATCGAAAATGCCTGTAGGTGTTGCCTCCCGGAAATACCCCCATCGCCACATCAGGTCCAAGACTTGAACCAGATCTGGGGCTCGAGCCGACCGGTCTGTATGACTAGGTCGACGGCCCGATACAGCCACGAGGACGTGGCTAATTACTTCTTTTTGAGAGCCGGCATATAGAGAGGAACTTTCCTAGGCATCTAGACGCCTTCACTTTTCCATGGCGACCTGTCAACACAGTTGTTGACAGGAGCCCAGTTATCGGTGCAGCCGTTGACAGTCCTATCAATACGGCTGTTGTTTCCGACTGCCCTATCAAGTTCGAACAGTCGGAGTGCCCTCACTCGGACTGCCGTCCAACGTAATTGTTGACAGCCGTGTGACTGCTCATCAATCAGACTGCCCTGCGTAAACTGACTACCTTACCCAGGAGCCTCTCCTGCAGCTAGTTCGTCAACCACGTGACCAGAAGGGTCCCTCATTCGCGTGCGGCCGCAAGGTTTCCAACGGCAAGGCTACAGACTTCTCAGTCTCTGAGAGGAGAGCTGCGCGAATTCTTTTTCAGCCTGGAAGATGAAGATGCGGCCAAGTGCATTTTCTCGCTCAGACCTTCCTGCCCTGCCGGCGGCAGTCCCTCCCTGACAGTCCTATTAGTCACGGGTTCAAGGACTGGGTAATAAGGGGCTTGTTTATACCCTTAACCATGTGGAAGTCCCTCCTTGAGCAGAGCCTTTTGAGCAGACCATATGACAAATACGCTTAACCAATTTAATCTCGTGCACTTTTTTCCCATTTGTTCTTGGCCTGCCCACGTCATATAAGGTGAGCAGCCCGCTCTCCTTTGATCAAACGGCCGGCATCGCTCCTCGCCTTCTCTAATCTAGCCATTATTTAGCAAGGTTCACGTCTTTTTATCACTAATTGAGAACGCTAGACTAGTGAACGCAGTAGTGCCTTTGTCTTTGTTATATTAACTAGCCGGCCATGGATTCCTGTATCTGTACTCTGTAATGCGAGCCGCAGGCGAGGCTAAGTGTTGTGTTTCTTTTGTGGTTCTTGTGTTGTGGTGCCTTTTCACTGTTAGTCAAATACGTCCTATTCAAGTCTGTTTGTCATCGACGACGTAAATCTAATTAGCAGTCCAGGGTTCTACCTGCCTGCCCTGCATATGCCGAGCCTACAATGTCTTTTTCGGCTCTTGCAACCAGTTGTTTCGCCACATCCACAATGTAGACCATACCGGTATTCAGATCAGCTCTTGCATGGAGTTGCACGCGTGGCACCTTTTTTTTAACTAACTTTTGCGCCGCGACTTCATTGTAAGAGTTAATGCATATACTAATGCCTGCGGATGTGCACGGCCAGCGGCTCAGATGGGGATATTCGACCCTAATCGCCAGGTTCGACATATATCACCAGATGCCAGTCTTCCTTTTCTAGCTAGAGCGCTTGTTAAGCTGTTCCAGAGACCTGAATTTAATCACCAGACCTTATCCCTTCTAGGTCGAGCGCTTGTCAAACCGACCTGTCTTTTCCGGCCCAGGGCGTTTGTCAGTCCGGTTCAAGACCTAAATCAAGACCATCAGCTTCAGCCGCCGGTCCGCGCGACCGAAGCCGACAATCCAGCTCAGTTGGAGAGGCCAGTCCTTCTCCACTGGCTAGTCATCAACGCCAGAGCTTCTTTCCTTACCTAGCGAGCCTGTCGTCACGATGCCTTTAACCTGCCATAACTAGGCAGGCAAAAACACCAACCAAAATCCGCCTCTTCCGACCAGGACCGCCATGCCACCCAGTCGACCGACCCGACTATCAGGAAGCCCTCTCACACATTGCCGATTACGCAGCTCCGTACGGTTGCTTCAATCAAGCCGACCAAAGGAAAGGTCGTCTTGAGCCAGTCACAGAGTTCCATTGCAGTAATGGTTCACCAGAAAGGTGCTGACTCCGGAAACTTAATTATCGTAAGAAATAATATACAAATTAGGACTCGCCGCCAGGGTGAGAGATCCAAGCCAGCTATCGGAGGAATCTTCTCCCATCAATTTTACCCAACATAGATGTATTGTACAATGTCATTTCCAAATTCTTTACCGAGTCCCGCAACAAATGAAATATTTTGAGTGGTGACAGACACGGCGGCTGCCAACGCGCAATGCCTCTTCTTAATGAGTCAACATGGTGGAGGATACCACACTCCAGCGCGAGTCTAGCCTTGACGTGTTGCCATTCATTGACCCAGCTGCTGCAGGGTAGCAAGCTCAAAGTACCGGCCTCGCCTCTTCACCAGCTCGTCGTGGCTTCCAGACTCGACGATGCGACCGTGGTCAAAGACAAAGATGCAGTCCGCATTAGCAATGGAGCTGAGCCTGTGGGCAACGGCGATAGTTGTCCGGCCACGAGATGCCGTGTCGAGGGCGTTCTGTACCAGTTTCTCCGACGTCGAGTCGAGAGCGGACGTGGCTTCATCCAGAAGTCTTGGAAAGGTTAGTGACAAGGGATAACGTGGTGCAAAGATGGAATGGCGACGGTATCTGCACTCACAAAATCTTTGGATCACGTAGCAGCGCCTTAGCTATGGCGAGACGTTGTCTCTGGCCGCCAGAGACACGGTTTCCTCGTGCGCCCGTCAGTGTGTTGAAGCCGTCGGGTAGCGAGACCTGTTATGCAGTCGTCAGTTTACTGCAGCCTACGACAAGGCCAGAGGGAGGGCTTACCACAAAGTCGTAAATGTTAGCTGCTCGGCAAGCTTCCTCAAGCGACTTGTCGCTCACGGTCTCGTCGTCTGAGATCAACGAGTCCCGTATGGTTCCACCGATCAAGGCTCCCTCCTGCTCAACGAGAGCAACATGGCGCCTGAACCTCTTCAAGTTGAGCTCTCGAATGTCTTGTCCGTCAATCTTCACAGCGCCAGAGCTTGCATCATAGAAGCGCTCAATGAGATTGAGAACGGTGCTCTTGCCGCTCCCACTCCCACCTACGAGTGCGATGAACTGGCCGTGCCTCGCGGCTAGGTCGATATCTTTGATGACGTGGTGTTTCGGCCGGCTCGGGTACGCAAACCGCACAGCCTCCAATTCGACGTCGCCGACGAGATTGTAGAATGTCTTGTCCTCGTCCAACTCTTCCTCTGACTCGACCTCAATCGACGGCTTGCTTTCGAGGAGGTATTTCAGATGAGCAGCAGCATCCAAGGCGCCTGCAATGTCTGGAGACATGGCAAACATGGCAGATGCAGTCTGAGCACTGAAGAGGACAGACGAGTAACATATGAAGAATTGCTGCAGCGTATACTCTCCAGTCAAAAGTAGCCTCGTGCCGGCATACCAAAAAAGGAGGGCATTGACCAAGAGTATCAGCGACTGGCTGAGGGCATACGAGACTGCCCCAATGAAATCGTGAAACAGGTTTGCGGCTTGATCAGACTCAAGGCTCTCGGCGTACTGGCGCTTCACTGTCTCTTCCATCGCTAGTGTAGCGACCGTTCTAATGGCAGACACGGCTTCCGATGCTATTCCAGCTGATGCCGTAGCTTGCTTCAACCGCTGCTCAATCTTGACCACGGCCCACGTGCGTAAATATCCACAAGCCATAATTAGCGGCATCGTAGCCGTCGCCACCAGGCCAAGCTTCCAGCCGAACCCGCATGCAATGGCGATGGCTGCAACAATGGTTACGATGTTGTTGGATATGCTGCCGAGTGTGTTGCCGCTGATGCCCATCAGTCTGGTGGCTTCGGTAGACAAGAAAGCCGTCAATGCACCCGAGTTGTTTTCCTGTCGGTCGAAGAATGCAGCGTCCTGGCGCAGGATGGATGCAAATGCGCGGCTGCGGGCTCGAGACCCGAGAGACGCACCGGCTACCGCCAATACGTAGCCTTGCAGCCCCTGGGCCAACAACATTACCAGTGCTAGCATCAGAAACATGCCGGCCCAGAAGCCCATAGACAGACTCCCGCTGCTGAGCTCCGGATTTGTTAGCGAAACCACGGCGTTACCGAGGATAACACCAGAAACCGGTACTACCGGACCTGCGAGTAGGGCGCAGAGGATTCCAACGACCAAATACGGACGCTCAGGAGCATTGATGGTCCAAACGAGCCTTGCCAGTTGCGAGACCGAGCCATTCCCGGCGTGCTTTCCGGGACCCGACTGATTCTCAGCACCGGCGATGCCAAGAGCAGACACCGCAGTGCTCTCTTTGTGCAACGGCAGGTCTCCCGAGTCTTCTGGTTCTCCCTCGCCTACCTCCCCTTGGCGCAGGGCTTGAGCTTGAACAAGGGAGGCGTAAGTCGATCCGGCGGCGAGGAGACTGTCGTGGGTGCCCTTCTCAACAACCCTGCCGCTCTGCATTACAACTATCAAATCGGCACTCTGCACTGTTGAGAGGCGGTGCGCAATGATAATGGTTGTTCTGCCGTTCGTGGCAGACGCTAATGCATCCTGCACGAGGCGCTCACTATGGGGGTCCAGCGCAGAGGTGGCTTCGTCGAGCAGAAGGATTTTGGGGTTTCCAACGATCGCACGAGCAATAGCTACCCTCTGACGTTGGCCCCCAGAGAGGCGAGACCCGCGTTCCCCAACGTTTGCGTGGTACCCTTCCGGATATTCCTCGATGAATGAGTGGGCGTTGGCAATCTTAGCCGCCTCCTGAACAAGCCGCATCGTAGCCTCGTCGTCCAGCTAGATCACAAAATTCGCTAATGTCAGCACCGTAGCTACTAGGTGTTCAAGAAATTAGTTGAGGAGACCATACCTTGCCGTACTTAGCGCCCAAGCCATACGCAATGTTGTTATAAATGGAAGTGTTAAACAAAAAGTTATCCTGAGAGACGAGACCGATCTGGGAGCGAAGCCACCCAATATTCAGATGATCAATCTGGTGGCCGTCCAGGGTAATAGTCCCACTAAGAGGTAGGTACAAGCGCTCAAGCATGGCGAAGATTGTGGTTTTGCCCGAACCGGATGGTCCGACAATTGCAACAGTCTTGCCGGGCGGAACAGTGAGATTGAAGTCGTCGAGGATAAGCTGGTCTTGTCGGGAAGGGTATACCATTCTTAAGCCTTGAAACTCAATCGCTCCTTCCAAGCTCTCCAGCCGTCTTCCATCGGTGGAGAGGGGGTCAAGTGGTGACTGTCTTTTAATGGTGGCAAAAATGCGAGAGGCCGAAATCCCGGCCTGGCCAAGAGATGCAGCAAAGCGGACTGCGTTTGAGAGAAGCACGCCGGCAATCGTGCTGATGAATAGCACGGTGATTGTGTCGCCAACATTGCCAATGCCCTGTTGCAGGAATCTGTGACCTTGCCAGAACTTCCCAGTTGGCGCAGTGGTCAGTGAACAGAGCAAAGATTGTACCAGGCAGCAATGAACTGTGTGACTTACCCCAAGGCCATAACCAGCATAAAGCAATCCCAGGATACTGGCAAAGAGCAGGCCGAGGGCAAGGCCGGCTTTGGTGTCATAATTTCGGGCAGGGGCTAGCATAGCGTCGTACTGGGCAAGAAACCGACCCCGAGACCCGTATGCAATGACATTGCGGAAGGACGAAACAACCTCCTCGGCAAAGGTGCTGCTCTTAATATACTCGTCACTTGCGGCCTCTTGTGCCCGCTTCATCATGTTGCCCAAAATAGCGCTACACAGGATCAAGGCGACAGGGGCGCCGAGCATAACTAGAGCAAGCTGCCAATACGTGACAAGACCGATGATAATAGAGCTAAAGAACCCGACAACACCATAGGCGATGAGACCGACTTTCTGCGAGATACCGTCTTGGACCAGGCTCATGTCGTTGGAGATGCGAGTGGCAATCTCCCCGGCCCCGACGCCATCAAAGAAGGCGACGTTTTGACGAAGAACGGCGGTGAGGTATGCGTGTCGCAGCTTTTTCGTCACGCGTTCGCCAACGTGGTTCAGACCGTAGATGCCGACCGCGAGGATGACGAATTGGGCGACAGCGACATAGACAAATTTGAGGGCCGTGTTCTCTATGGTGTGGATGAATTCGTCCGACGCTGTGGATCCAGCAGCCAAGTCGCTGAAACTGCCAGTCATGGATCCGACAAAAACCTAGCAATTAATTATCATTAGCAAGTTGGTCGCCGCCGCAACTGAACTCGGTGGCTGGAGCTGTTATGTACCATCATCACTGGCTGTCCGGCGCCTGCGGCCCCACAAGCGACCACAGAGACCAAGATAGCAGCGACATCCCAAGAAGTTGCGTAACGAAAGATGGCAAAATACCCAGCATTGGCAGGCTGGGTCTCGAGCTGTCGTCGTAGAATCAGTTCTTCGCTCGAATCGCGTCGTGCCTTTTCCGGGTCTGGACGGCCCGAGGGGAGGGCTTCGGAATCGGAAAGCATGGCTGCTTGGTGTTGATTATTTGACAATCAAGGCTAGCCAATTCCGACACGGGATGGAGTGAGTAGTTTCGAGACATGTTGTTTTGGGCGGAGCAGTATATATAGAGCAAAAAGAAAACAGAAAGAAAAAGAAAGCCAGGAAAGGAAGCCCCGCGACTGGGGGGGGGGGGGGGGGGAGACAGAGCTCTCTTGCATAGTGGAATGGCTGGCGATGAGAAATCGGAAGTTGGCATAGGAATCCGAGCCCGGGGACGCGTCACATTACAATTGGAAGCGAGACGTGACGGTGAAGCCATCGCGTCTCGCTTGTCCATTTTGGGAAATGCGAAGGTGCCTTGAATGCAGCAGAAATGTGGATCATGCAGGGTAAGGATAACTGCGCACAGTTCCACTTCCCGTCTCGCTTGTCTCCATCATTGGCTGACCAAGCCGCCAACCCGAAGCTGGGGGAACGAGGGTCGACACGTGACCTCGCATTTCTAGAAACAGACTAGCGGCCTTTCGCCTCTGCAACGCTGTTGGAATTCATTCCGTGCCCCTTCCTTTCCGTTTCTTGGAGTTCGGTGTCTGGGCTGCGGCTTCCCTTCCGAGCTTTCTTCAGTTAAACATTGCACCTTCCTGTAGGCTAGATTCCTGACTCACCGTATCTTTCTCCTCTCGTTCCTTCCATTATCCACCAAATGCGAAGCGATGTCCACAACTACGCTTGAAACGATGGGTCTGCTTACGCCGAGCGACGGCCCCTCTCCTGTGTCGTTCGGCTCGCCAGAAGATCCCACACTCCAGCCCTTTGGTCTCTTTCGTGCCGATGGCCTTGCTGCAATACCAAACGATACTCTCGATCCGTGTAGGTTGAAGAGACCGCACTACAAGTCGAGGAGCGGCTGTCTCAACTGTCGAAAGCGCCGTGTCAAGGCAAGCAACCGGTCTGCGTCTGCAACCTGCAGAATGCATCTGCGCCTCTAATTGCCTACCTGCCTGATCGCTGGACGCAAGGGTTGCGCCGGGGAGCCAACTAGGTTAGCATCACTAATCGACCTTCCTGCAGTGCGATGAAAAGGCGCCACGTTGTTCGCATTGCCAGCGCCGGAATGAGCCCTGCCAGGTCCGTCGGTGCTCAAAGGCTCCCCAGCCAGAGCCTCCACGGCGGGAGGTCGCCATTGGCTCTCGGCCGAGCCCATATTCCTGCCAAGTCCCAAGGTCGCCTTCAGCGGCAGCCGCAGGCCCAACCCCGAACGCAACGGTCAACTTGCGGCACATGAAGCTGTACCACCACTTCACCACCCACACCGTCCACACACTGCATTTCGGGCTGTCGGTCTGGGAAACAGCCATCAAGGTTTCGGTCGAGTATCCCTCGGTGATGCATGCTCTGCTGTGCGTCTCGTCGAGGCACCTTGCCTACCTCCACACGGACGATGCCTCCTACGAGATGGCCGCCGCCACTCACCTGTCTGAAAGTCTCCGGCACTTTAACGAAGACTTCCCCCAGGGACTCGAGGTGTCTAACCTTGACGCCTTCGCATCCACCTCAATCCTGGTCGCGTACGAACTCTGGGCTTCCACCGAGTTTGCGCTCCTCGACGCGGGCGGAGGGACCGCCGCGTATGACCCGTCCCAGGACCGCCTGTTTCGCCTCGGCGACTCCATGGTGGTGGCGATCATGAAATCTCTGCCCTGGATATTCGAGACGCCGTCGATGCTTACCGAAATGGTGGCGCACAGTCCCCGGCAGAGCCTGCGCCGGCGGGCTCGGCTCAAGAGGGGCACGGTCGAGTTCTTTCAGGTATTCTACTCGCACGCGAGGCCCGTGTCGGTTGAACAGCTCTCCGTCCCCCCCATGTTCATGCGGTCGGAGCCCGGGGAGGACACCGACGCGCCCCTCGACGATTGCCTAGGCAATGAAGATCTGGCCGGACCCGTGTTTCCACGGTCGGACAGGTACAGCCAAGTTATCACGCGGCTCTGTTTGCTACTCTCTTTCCTCCCAGAAGCCGGCTGGGTTGGCACCGATGAAGAGCTCGAGGAGGTGATGCGGGACCTGAACAGATATATTTTCACGTTCCCGGTAATCGCGTTCGGAGCGTTTATCGATGGGGAAGGCGCCGTTTCTAGCGATCCCAAGCCGATGCTGCTGCTCTATCACTTCTATCGCGCCACACGCATCTTGCTGAAGGGTGACGAGCATTGGTGGGCGCATCGTAGGTCGCGGCTGTTGGAGTCGACGTTGAAGCGGAGTCTGCTCGGCGAATGTATCATTAACTGTGGCGAAGAGGCTTGAAGGCTGTTGAACCAGGCTGTTCAGGTTACAGCTGTTGCTTAGCTATCGGAATTTAGATAGGGTCATAGCTAAAAATGAGGCAGGTAATCCAGTTCGGTGTGTCATAGGCCGCCTGAGGTTTGCTACGAAGGGCAAGAAACGACTCCACAACGAAGTAGACCCTTGCTCCAACGAAGCCCAAAGTGAGAACTCCCAAGAAAAACGCGCCCGGGCCGAAGAGAAAAGGCTCGAAGACTCCCGAGTAGGGCGAGAATGCCCTCCCAATGTCTCGCAGCCTGAAAACCAACAAGTGCTTTCTGGAAGACCTACTGAAAATATCATGGCCCCTATTTGTGTACACCGTCTCGACAGACTGGATCGCGGTTATGATTACCATGGCGAGAATTCCGTAGCACGGCAGATAGATGCACGAGACCTTCCAGAGCAGGTGCTCGATGGCCAAGGGGAACTCGCCGTTCCAAGCCGACGCGCGGATGCCGCTGTACGCCAGCGTGACAAAAACAAACACGCCCACCGACAAGACGCCGTACCAGCTCATCCGCGGGTCGAGGAACTGCCAGTTTAGAATGCGTCTTGCAAGAGGCTCCACGTAGGGCAAGCGGCGCGAAAGATGATGCTCCAGACCCCACGAGTTGGAACTCAGGGTCCCGTGCAGCGAAAGCAGGCAGGCTGGCGACTGGATCCAATCGAACAAGGCTCCCCATCGGACAAGACAGTCATGGTCAATGGTGATTTTGTCCTCCCCCCGGCTGCTGATCCCGTCCCAGATGGAGATCCTGGTCGCCCCGAGAACGATGGTCTCCCCTCTCTTGATCAAGACACTGGACCTGGTGCTATGTGGGGATGTCCTCTCAAAGTCCCGCGACAAGAATATTCCCTTCTCAGTATCGTAGAGCAAGACTTGCCGGACACGGGGCTCTTGGGCCAGTGGTGCGTGCACTCCAGGCTCGGCTCCAGGGGCAGACAGTGACTGGTTTTGGACGTCCCGTGGCTCACAGCGAAGCTCGGCGAGATGAGGTCTTCATTCGGCCTCTCGGGAAATGCATCGCTGCTCGCTGACATTTTGAGCCCGCCAAGATGAGATATCTCCTGGACAAAAGTACGCAGATAGTGGGTTTTGTTTTGCGGGCCTGCTAGGGCTCTACGCTCCGCAGGGCTTTTGTAGGCGGCGCACCAAGGACCAATGCAACCGTCTTGATGGAATCGCCTGCGAGGATGGTGGTGGCCTCCCCGACGTCAAGCGGCTTCTCCCACCATATCAGGTAGATGGCCAGCGCGCACACGGTATGCGCCAGCGTGTTGAGCTCGAGGGCTGTCACAAAGAGCCCCGACGACCACAGCATGACGCATTGCAGGATCATCCAGGACGACTGGGCAGCAACGAACAGCTTGGCCAGGCTGTCGGCTTTGCTCTTGTCGTCGGTGTGACGCTTGTTCTTCTCTGTACTAGCCGGGCCTGCCGCTGAGATGTTATTTAATTATGGATATGCACAATGCTGGTGGTTGGCCATGTTCAAGAATCTCTTCGATGCTGAAGAGCGACGATAGTAAAAATAATTATATTAATATTCTGCAAGTTCACGACCATTCCTGCACGTGAAGTGTTGAGCGTGGCGTTGATACGGCGGTGTGTATGGTCTGGTTATGGCGGGCTACGCATTCCTAATTAATTAGTTAGGCAGTGCGCATAAAGCATATCAGGTAGTTCAGTTCGCAAACGATTGAGAAGAAGCGGTAACGTTATCATGTGAATGTAGCGTGATGTTGATGCGGCGCTGCGCTTGTCCTGGTAACCTAATACCTGATTGGGGTGGACGCGGGGTACCGCTGTATATAAGGCGGCTTTACGGACCAGCACCCAACAAACAATTGAGCTGAACCTGGGCTGAAGTGTGTATGGCATAGATGGGTCTGTGGTGTAACAGCTAAACGCTGCTGTTAAAAAATTGCGAACACAACAAGTAAGGGACCTGGATCGATTCCGGCTGAGGGGTACGGTTTTTCGAAACTGGTAAAATAAATTATCGCCATGGGCAAGGGCGGGGGATATCACGTGCTCCGCTTCTCGGAGAAAAATGCCCCATATTACTCGCCAAGCCGTCACACTAACAAGATAACCGGAAGCGGCTGCACACGGGCCCCCAGCTGCCTCCCCCATTTAGAATCGGTTTAAAGCTCCGCGAATTAGTCAATTGCAATGATTGACTTCCTCAAAGGAGCCGGGGTTAAGACCTTGGATTAGGGAAAGGGAGTTCCTGGTTCAAGTCCAGACAGCCCATCATGTTCCATGGATGCCCGGGTGAACTATCAGCTCAGTAATCACCTGTTCTACTTGTACAAATTATTTTTTTGTACAAATTCTTCACTACATCGCTTAATAACCCCGACCGGCGATACCTTCGCCCACCTCGCGGAGTCAACCTTAAAAACACGGCTATATGCCGACTTGGCCACTTATTCCAATCTAGGCAACAGCCGCTTCTAACAAAGATTAGTGGATTAGCTAGATCGAATGGGAAAGACGTGACTCACTGCGCGCGCTACGCGAAAGTAGTATTTAGTTGTGTTTAAGCCTTTGCGAAACACAAGTCCCCGGATACAGTAAAACAAGTAGAGAAAGTATTCTAGGTATGGTGATAGTTGCTTTTGAGGAAAGGGGGCGAGGGCTGAAAGGCTGTGGCTTGGTAAGGATGACAGAACAAAGAAAAACAAAAGAAAAGGAATGTGTAGAACAAAGCAATAGGACACGAACTTAATTGTAAAACAAACGGGACAAAACGCAACATCCACAGACAGGCCTCAGTCCCTGAGCGATGTCTTGCCTCGTCAGGAACCCAGCTCCCAAGCCAGCTAGTCTGCGCGGCTTCGGCAGTCTCAAAGAAACCGGCACAGACAGCTCAGCGGAATCCGGGATCCTGACACTAGGCTCTAAACAAATTAGCTCGTTCCATCAGCCAGCTTGAGGACTCCTAGGCCTCGAGCTGGGGACCCTGACGGAATGGTTTTGGGGAGTTTCATCATTGACCGCCATTAACCGTGGTAACTTGTTCTTCTTTGGTACTGGCTGTTTTCTTTGGCAGCCAGTAACCGCGAGACGCAATCCGACGAGGCCCATTAGACACCCTCCTACAGCTTGTCCAATGGCCTTGCCGTGCTCCGTAAAGAGAGTGGACGTCTGGACCATAATATCCCCCGAGCAACCACGACCAGCACCAAAGCCCAGACAATTGTTCAGATCTGAGCTCCCCTGCCATCTCCCAATTTCCCCGTTCAATTCGTGTGTCCTCGAGTTTGGATGCTTGAGGCGCGGTTTTGCCGCTCGAATCGAATGGGTTCCATGGTATTTCTGTAGGACTTGTTAACCCTGCCCAGGCCACACACCAAGAGACGCCAGACAGGAGAACCCTGCTTTCAGTGCTTGCGTCTCCCGGGCTCGTTGTCAAGGCCTAGATGACAGGGCATGTGGGCTGTCGCGCAGACCGTTATTTCTTCCTTGTTACGTATTTGATGTGAGCGGCGCTCGAGGAGGGTATATCGCCCCTCTCGGCGCTCACATCCGCCTCCCTTCACTTCGGGAGACCGGTCTGTAATTTTTTTGGAAACCTGAGATGACTCCCACTTGCGTGTTCAAATTCTGCTTTGAACAGAGGATCCAATTTGTTCAGCGCTGAGCATGGAGAGACCGTCGCCGTCCATCCCCCGATTGACTCGGGTTGAGCCCCAGACCTTGACGCTAGTATCATTTGTAACCCAGCCCTTTTGAAGCTTGAGGAACGGAGATATTGTTGCCAAGGAGCGGTTTCCCGCTGGACAGAGACAGATTTGGCGTCAGGGCGAAGACATCTTTCAGTCGCGCCCCTGGTCTCCCTACGCCCGCTCGATTGTGATAGGAAAAGGATTATTGCTCGTTTTTTTATCCTCAAGCACTTGAAGGAAGTTGCCGAAGATGCATGCGATCTCCCGATTAACTCAGGGTGAGCCCGAGCCTTGGCAGTAGTTCTGCATTTTTCTAGACAAATGTCTCGAACCATATACCAGTGTCTGCCAAGGAGCGGTTTCCCGCCGGGAATGGACGCACCGCCTGATTGTCGTACTTCGATCGCGTGCTCTCGGATGCTAGAGGTAGCCGTGTCAGGACGGGCAGCCCTAGGACAAACGAAAAGTGTGATGGCCGCAACAGGAACAACGTCTGCGTCGCGTTCAGCCCTTTGAGAGCGTCGCGCTCAACAGATGATGATCTGCTGCAGAAATCTGGCCAGCCAGAATAGAGACGCTTTTGTCACCGAATTCCCACAGGAACGAGAGCAGCGAGCGTCTCGAAACCTCCACACCGCCTTCTCTTCTTGCCCTGAGCCTCATGGTTAATAGCCAGTGACTAGAGCATGACGATAATTGGATACCTCAAGTCACTCGGTGCGGTTTCGTAGGTCTTTCGCCTCGTTCTCTTCGATTCCACCTCTCTGTGGAGATAACGATCCAACTCGTGACACGGCAAGGCTACCGATTCGAAGCATCCAAAGGCTGCCGAGCTGTGCTGCTCGCCGTGGACACGGAGCGGGTGTTGCCTCCGAATGTGGGAGTGAAAGCAGAGATCAGGTTAGGGAAACTACGAAACCATGGCCTCACCAGGGGAGAAAGTAAAGATCCATTCGTCGTCTGAGGTGCAAGCGTGTCGCGTCTCTCGCTGGCCAGCCCATCAGTCATCAGTGTGTGTTTTGTCTGGCCCAGGCGCCGACTTCCAGGATCCAGTTCCAGCAATGAACATCGTTCCCGACCCCCGTTGGTGGCAGCGTGGCTGTGGTCGAGCGCGACTTTGAAATTGGATTAGACAGGAAACGAGCAGGAGACGGAATCTGCCAGGCACGTAGACTTTATACCTCGAACCGGCCGGAGAGCAAGAGGTTCGGGAAGTGAGTCACTCCTTGAGTTCAGAAGTTCAGCCATGGTTAAGTTGTCAACGGACAAGCTTTCGGCATGGAGCTAATTATGCCCTGCCCTGCGCCGCAAAACAGCCAAAATTTGGCCAACTCTCATTATTCCTTCCCTGAAAAGGCCTTCCACCAAAGCGAATTTGTATTGCTCTCTGCTCGGCACATGCCACGAGTATGTACATGTCCCCCGTGTTCGGTCGTGGCATACGGAGACCCTTGGTGAAATGTGTCCTCTGCCGAGAGAGCCAAGAAACCCAAACGAAAAATAAGAATAAAATAAAGCCATCGCCCATCAACACCGGTCCAGAATGCAGCCACCTGGTATCTCATCCGTAGCAAGAATTGCATTCGGCCAAGATGACGACCACCCCCTCTTAGGGTCAAGGATGTGATAGATCTGATGTGTGAAGAGAAGACGAAAAATGCAACCGTGTCCTGGTCAAGGTATCTCGAAAAGCTGACAGATCCCCCCTTGCTCCTAGCAAAAGAAACATTCCCGAAGAGCAAACCTTGTCATAAGCACATTGCCGCCTAGCCCCACATACATCGAAGCGGGTGAGAGGCTCGTCGATATCTCGAAAGCTATTATCAGAAAGACAAGTAATGCAAACCGAGCAAGGAAAATAATAATGTAGAGCAGCCATAAAGCGTGGCATGTACCGACTCTCCGTACGCGTGTAGGGAATGAGAGCTTGCCCATTCTGCAGGGCCTTGGCGGCTTCCTTTATCGATTAGAAACAAAGATCGAGCGCCTGCTGGGTCCAAAGCGATCGTGTGTGTTCCTATGTTGGGGCATGTGATCCATTGCGGGAGGTCTCAAGCATGGCAGCATGGCCAAAGTGTATCCCCAGTCGAACCAGTGGAGTTAACCACGTGGTTTCCAAAAATCTCTTCTCTCAAGTCCCCTCAAGGCCATCGAGCATGATCCCAATAGCGTAATGTTCGGTCTCTCCGGGTGTGGGCATCGCAAAGTGCATGCGACATTTCCCAGCACTGCGGTGTATTCTAGGCGCCGATGATGTTAGCGCCTTCCCGGCGCGCCCTTCCTATCGGAATGCGAATTTCTCCTTCCGAGTCTGAGTCCTCAGCAGCGGCCCGGTCGAGCATCCGATCTATATCCTCGTCTCGCAGGGCAGGACGCGGTTTAAATGGCACAGTGAGGCCAGAGGAGACAGGAATTTGCTTGAGCCGGGATGCGGGCGCTTCGATATGGCCATTGCCAAATCCCCCATTAATCTTACGCCTTGGGGTGGCCCGGGAATTGGGCGTCCCAAAAGGCTCGTCAATCTCCATCTCACGAGGGGATTTCTCAAACCCAACGCGCTTCTGTGTATGAGACTGGGAACGAACATGGTTCGTTGGTCTCCCACTCGGCAGGCTTTTCCGGGGCCCGGTAGGAAGAGCTGTCCGCAATGTTCCGGGTTGACTTGACGGCAGTGTTTGGGAAGGAAAGGCGTGCTTGAGATTTGCCGAGTTTCCTGGGCTGCTCATGAAAAGAAGAGACTCGACCGCATCTTGCTCTCTTACGCTCTGGTTGGGAGAAAACAACATGGGATCAGCGTTGGGCGTTCTTTGGAAGTGGGTTCCGAGATATGGACTGGGCTTGCCAGGTGTGTGAGGCCCAGTGTTTGGTGAAGACTGGTGTGAGCTTGAGAGATAAGCAGGCGGCTGCCTCGGATTCGAGTTTCTGCGGGGGTTGCTAAGGTGTCGAGATGGCTGGATCGACACAGGAGGCGCGAGCGTATGGGTGGGCTTGACGGGCGAAGTTGAACTTCCACGGGAGCCGGAGAGCGGAGACTCTCGCCAGAGAGAATCGACTGTGCGGCTGGGGAACTGGTGCTGCGACCCTGTCGCAGGGGTTGTGTTGTTGCTGCCACTATGCGAGACATTGGAAAGTTGGGGGCTGGCCGAGGAACCGTTTCTCAACTGTACGGTGGACGTGCTAGAGGTAGGAGACGCGGCTTGAGAAGCCAGCGTCTCTACCTGGTCAATTGAGTGAGACTGCCACCCGTGGTTGACTTTGACCATTGCGTATGACAGGCGTACTTTGAGCTCGGCAGAAACCTAGGAGGAGAGTCAGCAAGGTTGGCGAGGACCGTAGCCATCGATTGGCAACAAAGGCCCGAACGACACCCCCGGACGCGTACCTCTCCAAGACGACTGCTAGCAGTTGAAGCCATACTCAGCGCGCTGGTGTTTCGAGAATGGCCAGGCGCGCGGACCGGCGACACGCTCGACTGATTGCGCGTATGTTTCACAAGACCGTCTGCCATTCTCTTCCTCGACGAGCCCCCATTTCCATCGGCATCCATGGCACTAGTGTCTGGTATCCTTGCCTGGGCTGCAGCAATCTGCGAGAGCCGCAAGAGTTGTGACTCCTGGCTCGAGTCGTGCCCGCTGCCGTTTTCGGGGCTCATGCCACCCTCGCTTCCGGGAGGGGTGAAGACGAGGTCGCCGTCGTTTGTCGAGCTGTCCTGCGAGTTGCTGCTCGAGGGAGGAGCGTGCTGTCGCTGGGCCGACGTAGTATTGACGCGGCTTCTCTGGTGGGCGAGAGGAGCAGGCTTGGGGGGGAATGACGGCGAGTAGGGGATCGAGTGGGAGTGGAAGTCGCCGGAAACGTCGCCCACGGGCTGGTCGCGTTCGAGTGGATTGCTGCTGCTGCTCAGGGGGCTGGCGCGGAACGAAGTCGCGTGGCCTGCAGCAGCGGGTCGTGTTTCCTGGCCGTGTCCACCCGGCATGGCGTCCGGTTCGCGCTGCACTTTGGCGGGGAGCGAGTCGATGGCTTGGTTGATTGCCGAAGACGGGATTGACGTGGCGTCTTTGTCCCCGACACGTCGAGGGTCGAGCCGAGGCGGAAGCGAAGGTGCGTCGATGTCCATGATTGCAACGCAGCGGGCAGAGCAAGCCGCCGATGAGAATGGGGGCAGAGCGAAATGGCGACGATGGGCCCGACGCGAGGCGGAGTGGTGGGAGAGCCAGGCGAGGGGGGGAGGGGGGAGGGGAGCGACGCGAGGTCGAGTTCGGCAAGGCACTGCAGGGTTTGCGAGATTTGGCGATTTGCTTGCAGTGGTGGACGGGACAGGCGGCGGGTGCCCCAAGGCCAAGGTATTCAGTTGGCTATTACGCGGTTTCGCGACGCCGCGGCGGCACCAGCCAACTTGGTTAGCGGGCGTGCCGCGCCCTGGCAGAATTGGAGACACGCCTGGCCAGTGCTCAGTCGCTGCGTTTTGCGCACTGGCACGGTCTGACTGACAGCGGAGCCACGCGGCCAGGGCAAGCTCCACAGTCACACCCGGAGCCAAACCAGTCCAGCCACGTACTGCACTGTGCAGCACAGTTCGAACCCAAATCCGCGAAGATACAGTGGCGGTACGACCAATTGGCCCAAACCCTTCCAAGTCTCGACGGCGGGCATGTCGCTGCGAACCACAGCACGAGCGCTCATCAGTAGTGTGGGAGCGTGAAGGACGAGTGGTTAATATTTCAACGGAAGCAGAAGCTGGGGCAGTATAACGTCACAGGAGCGAAACCGTTCTGGTATCGCACGATGCACGCACGGGCCACCCCAACGATCCTACCCGCAAAACCCCTCGGATGACTGGATTGGGCGGGGTCTGCCCAATTTTTCGCGAATGACCAAAAATGGCGCTCCACAGCGGCCTCTGCCAAATCGGAACACGCACTGACCACTTCGACAGGTATTGGGGAAAGCGAAATTGGACGCGAAGTCACGTGCTTTCCTTTTTCATCAAGGCCGCCTGCTTGGGCTGGCCCCTGCTCACCACTGCACACAATTTTTGCCCAGGCGGAGTGGATTCCATCTGTTAGCCGTCCGAACCAGGAAGGAAGCCAGAATTTCTTCAGGCGGTGTGCAGCAGCGGGTCCTGCTGCCATGGAAAAACATGACCGGTCTCGATTGTGGAAGTTGGACCTAGCGCCCCACCTCTCGGTCCACCTTGGACGACACTCCAATATGTGTCGATAACGTCGTACCTAGAAAGCAATCGCCTCATCCATTCATTGGGTCTTTCTATCCTAGGGAAGACAGAAAGGTATAATCTGGATGCAATGACATTCTTCCCTAACAATGTGGCTAGAAACAGCCTAGCCAGGGGCACGAAAGAAGAGGGGTAATTGCTCCCTCATTCAGCTGATCAGCTCTCTGGGTTCTCTAAAACACCACTGTAATGCGTCGTCACTTGGAGAATGGGCGGAGTAGTCAAGATCCTAGTCTGGGGCAATTATTCGCTCAGAGTTGACCACAGGCGTGCGATTGTACCACCTACTCTCAAAAACTGCGTCGCCTTACACAAGCCTCAAGACCCCAGATGAGAGAAACCACACTGTCAAGCCCGTTTAGGAATTTCCCCTTCTTGGTAATTAACTGGCAGGCAGTATCTGGAGATCCACCGCAGCTCGACAAGCAGTTAAGATTTAAACCGCCTGCTCCGTGCTCATTGTTTCGGATTGTTAGTTTTAAATTCTGAGTAGCAGACATTTTCTATCGCTAAGTTCTAGAACTAACACTTGGCTTAGGTCAGGGGCTTCTTTTTGGGACTTACATTTGCTATTTTCGAATGATGGGCTTCTAGAACCCTTTTTTTCGAAATGCCTACTACCTACTACCTATCTACACCTTTCTCCATTTGAACTTTCATGCTTCCAAGTCAGCAAGGGCTGTCTGTCGCCTGGGCTCTCTTTATGTCTCGGTTAAGGGGGTCTTTCGTTTTCAGGAGTTTGCAAGCACCTAGCATAACCCTAATTCGAATTCGTCGCATATAACCCTATCTAAAGCCCCGGTCGCCAAGAGGCGCAGCCAGGAGGAGGCTTAGCCCTCTGACGAATGCCTGTGGCGCCCCCCCCTCGATGCCCCTCAGTTAGGCCTCTTCGTTGGAGGGGTAGGCACATGATTCCGCCGAAACCCGGCTGCGCCACCAACTCGGATGGCCGGAAGGACTGCGTCAGTGAGGCAAAAAGAAGGTTTGCTCATGTCCAGGGCAATTTATTAAGGACCTGTCCCTGGCTTGTTGGCCATGAAACGTTTCTACCTAGGATTTTTCAACAAAACACTTTTCGTGCCACTTTCAAGCTGCTAATTTGCATTCACGACACAACACAGCAACCGCCGATCGCTTTACCCTCGCCGATTTTCTAGTCGTCGCGTCGGAACCTGCCAATCGCATCAAAGGAAAAAAAGAAGGAAATAATGTCGGCCCAGGAATATTACGCTGCGTCGGGGCAGCCAGCGCAGGCGAGCCCATACCCGCAGGGAAGTCCAAATTCCCAAGCCAGCCCATACACACCTCAGGGACACCAATATCCAGGCCAACAAAGCCCATACCCTTCTCAAAGCCCATATGGGCAGCCACCAAGCCCGTACCCCCAGCAGCCGCAATACGCCCCAAGTCCAGCACCAAGCCCAAATGCTATGACATATGGATATCCTCAGCAGCAATACCCGCCACCGCCCTATCAACAGCAGGGTCTGCCATACCCGCCACAGACACAGCCTGACTACTCCCAGCAACATCTCCAGCCATACGGGAACCCGCAGGATCAAAACTCACGCCCCACTTCGGCCCAGTCCGGCAATGTCGCCTACCCGGCCCCATCACCATTTGACCGTCCCCCTTCGTCCCAGTCGGGGGCAGGCTACCAGCCGCAGCCAACGTACGCCGACCCCCAGCAACAGCAGTACAAGGACTCCTCTGCCAGCACCCACCCAGGCGCCACACAACAAGGTTCCGCTGTCCCTGCTGGAACGCTCGGTCCTGATGGCCCTGATGGCGAGAAGGGTTTCCTATCCACCGTTGCCGGCGGTGCTGGTGGCGCCTTCCTCGGTAGCAAGATCGGCCACGGCGGCACCATGAGCAAGATTATGGGAGGCGCGGCAGGCGCGATCGCCGCCAACTTCATCGAGAGCAAGCTCAAGGACAAGAAGCACAAGAAGCACAACAATCAGAATGGCAGCGCCAGCCAGGGTGGAATTGGCGGGATGTTGGGTGGCTTGATGGGTGGCAGCAGCCAGCAGCAGCCCCAGCAGTACTATCAGGGCCAGCCCGGCTACTACCCGCAGCAGCCACAGTACGCCCAACACGGCCAAGAAAGTGGGCACGGCAACGGACGCGGTCACGGTCACGGACATGGGAGCGGCGGCCGTGGGCATGGACACCATTGACACAAGAGCTCTAAGCTCTTTTGGAAATGCTAGTCATGCCACTTTTTTTGCGCAGTATCATTTTATTTTGGGCTTCCCGGGGCTAGCATTCCATGCGGCGTTAGTTTTTTAGATTCTATGCATTTTTGGTTGCTCTGGTTTGGCGGTTCACCGTTGCTCGCAGTTCGGTGACAAATCCTCGGATTATTTCCTCTCTGCAGTGGAAGGCGTTAGATATCTCCCGTAACTGCTAATTATGCCTTTTATCGAAAAATAACTTTAAACGAATTCAAACAAAGAGCCCAATTTCCCTAACAGCTAGGCTTTTTAGACATCCACGATAGTTCTCAGTGCCCAGCCTGTACTATCCACAACATGTCTCCGAAGTATTCTAGAAGCATGCAAAGATGAGTGCATTTAATAAATATATCAATCACTGATTATAAGGACGAAGAGAAGGCGGTCGGGGACCTCTATCCTTATGGAAATGGTGGTTTAATTACAGTGGCCCGTGCAGGCCCTGCCTTGAACCGTACACATATAGTGCAGTTTTGCAGACCTGTTCTGCAACAACCAATTGGGTCTGGATGAGACACGAATGCAAGAAGGGTTCTGTAGTGCAACCGCTAAAAGCTTCGGTCATCAAATTGCGAGCACAGTGAGTATGCCTGCCAGGATCGAATCCTGCTGAGGGGTACGGTTTTTCTCAAAACCGGTAAAATCGGGTCGCCATCGACAAGGGCGGGGGAGACTTGGGAAGGGGTAGCTCCCTTCCGCCTGCAGGATGTGAGCGCGTCCCGGGGGTATAGAATGGGAGCGGCTGCACTGGTCCCCCAGTTTGAGGGTTGGTTTGGAGCCCCGCGAATTAGTCAATTGCAATGATTGACTTTCTCGACGGGACCAGGACGGGTTGAAATTCTATCCTGGACTACTAGTATCCAGGCAGACCCTTCTCTCCTCGAGTCGAGTCCAGACAAGACTATGGTTGGTTTTCTTTTTTTTAAATGCCTTCATCAAAGTACTGTACCTGTCTTCCATATGTGCGGGTTCGTGTACGTGATTAGATAACGAAGGCGGTGAGCGCGATACTTCTGCCGCGGGGCTTCCTTCTCGGCCCGCGCCCCGCGCTCGCTCGCGACCGCAGTAAGTTGAACATCTTTTCTTCAACCTACGCTTCCAGACCTGCTATTCCTAGGAAGCTACATTATTACTTGCCACACAGACCATCCAGACCTTCGTCACAGTGGGCCGACCGACTTCAATTCCTTCCATCGATGGTCCTGCAGCCACCTAGCTAATTATCTGAATTCACAAAACTATTCCATTTCCACTGGGAGCGACAATGACGCTGTGCGATCGCTGTGAACAGCTTGACTTGGGCCACGTTTTTGAGCAATCAGTGCCGCCAAACCGGTCAACCATCCCTGGGGGATGGATGCATTCGGACTCGTTTGCGATGCTGCGGTTGAGCGCCGACACGTGCGCGATGTGTTCGATTCTCATGGGCGACGCTGGTAGTAACCCACTGGTCGAGGATGACGACAGTGTCAGGCTGCTCACTTTTACGCGCGACTGGTGGCGTCTCCTCGAGGGCCCGCGAAGCCTACCCGGCCCAATCGCTGGGCTCGAAGTCATTGCTGGTCCAAAGGGCGTGAATGAAGCTCATTCTGTGAGGCACTTGCCAATCTGGACGGCCGACAGTGAGCCGAGAGAATTCCGATCCCGAATGATGGCGGTTGATTACAGTCTTGTTCCGTAATTGACTTGCAGCCTGCTTATTAGACAGCCCCGAGCAGCTGAAGCGCTTCATCGTGACTCGGCCCGTTGGCCTACCGTCAGATGCCGAGGTACTCAGACTCTGGCTTAATACTTGCCTTCATGAACACCCTGCCTGCAGGATTCCAGCACCGTCCATGGACTTGACCCTAGACGAAGACCCCGCTGACCTCCCAACTCGGGTTCTGGACGTGGGATTGGCCAGTTCTGGTCCAGATTCCGTTTGTCTCGTACTCCCTGGGAGTCAGAAGGGGCGATACATTGCTTTAAGTCATTGCTGGGGCACTCTGCCCGTCACCACAACAGTGACGAGCACGCTGCATCAACGCATGCAGGGCATCTTTGTTCACGAGCTAAGCACTAACTTCCAACACGCAATCCAAATGACCCGCCAGCTAGGCTACCGGTACCTCTGGATAGACTCGGTGTGCATCATCCAAGATGACGCCAACGATTGGGCCGTCGAGTCCGCCAAGATGGCACAGGTCTATACGCGTGCGTCCCTGACCCTCGCCGCAGCCAACAGCGCCGCCGCAGGCGACGGCTTCCTCAACCCCAGACCAACCCGCCGCGCAGTCACTATCTCGCACCGGAGCACAGCTGGCGTCATTGTCGGCCACGTCACCATCGGCGAGCAGACATCGCAGGAGATCTATCGCGACGGCTTCCGGTACGACGTCAATGGCGGGCCACTGGCGCTGCGCGGCTGGACGCTGCAAGAGCGGCTACTGGCACGGCGCATCGTCTTCTTCGGCAGCGAGGAGTCGCACTGGAAATGCCGCACCGCGAGCTGGAGCGAATCCACGCGCCTATGGCCCGTGCGCTCTGTCGACGCGCGCGCTGGCCGCGGGTCGTTGGACAAGCTGCCCATTTTCGGTCCGCCGTTTTTCAGACCTGTCGACCCGAACGTGCTCCTCAACGACTGGTACACCATCTTGCAGGAGTTCACCAGCCGCAGTCTGACCAAAAAGGACACCGACAAGCTTCCCGCGCTTTCAGGCATCGCCAAGGTCATCGAAGCGGGGTTTGGGGCGTCAGACGCGGGGCTCACCACGCCGCTGTACCACGCTGGGCTCTGGGCCCATGACCTCCCGCGCGCACTGCTATGGCAAAGTTTCGGCCCAGAGCCCAGTACTGGCATGAGCGGCGGTGTGCTGCCGGGCCCATCGTGGTCTTGGATATCGCGGGACGCGCGCATCTTGCCGGCGCGCGAGGCAAGAGCCGCTGACAACGCCGCACAGCCCGACATTCTGGCCGTCGAGTGGGACGTCACCCTCGATGCCGGCGGCGACCCGCACGGCAGAGTCGCTCTTAGCAAACACACGCTCACGCTACAGGGGTACATAAAAGCCGTGCCGACGATCCGCGCAATCAACAGGCCATCAACGCCGTCTACCACTTCAGCACCATACCCGTTATCTAACGCGCTACTATATGACAGCCACGCGCAGCAGATCGGCGCCGCAGTGCTGGACGACCCAGCGGGCCGCAGCGCGTTCGATCAGACGCTGTATGCGGTCCCTGTGCGGCATTTTTCTACAGGTGGCGCGGGAGGCCAGCGTGGGCGGGGTATTGGGAGCATTGAGGCGCTGCTGCTGGTGCTGGCGCAGGAGGGAGGTACTTGTTATAGGAGGGTGGGCGTAGCCGACATGATGGGCAGTAATGCTAATGACGAGCGGTGCAAGGGCGCGCCGTTTGCGCACCCTTTCCAGGTGTTTTTCTACGATGCGACAAGAGGGGAGATCAAGATTGCATGATATATTTTCGCGAGGGCTTTGTTTGCTCTCTTTGTTTTAGCCTTATTGTTTCTTTATTATTTCAACACATTGATGACCTAGGAGAGCCTGAGGTCGCTTCCCCTGGCAACTGGCTGGGCCCCCACTTTTGGACGTAATTTCCTGTACTGTGCCTTGCAAGCACTAGTATACGATCCACTTTTGGCGCTAGGAGGCCACATTCGCAACAGAGCCACCCATTTTCGACATGCGCGCCATCCAACAATTGAACAATTCCTATATTCGAGCTACCAATACGCCCTGCGCAGAGGCAACAAGTAGCTCAATCGAAAGCCCTCGGTCCGTCGTATTGCTTGTATGTCTTTTACTATGGTACAGTGCTGGAATCGCGACCAACGCGCATCGGCGCATTGCATACTTATGGGCAACGAAAAACCATCGTGGGCACTTACATGCTCATATAAGCAA
The DNA here is from genome assembly GCA_033439765.1 of Lasiosphaeria ovina. Classification (NCBI taxonomy): domain Eukaryota; kingdom Fungi; phylum Ascomycota; class Sordariomycetes; order Sordariales; family Lasiosphaeriaceae; genus Lasiosphaeria; species Lasiosphaeria ovina. The sequence continues at coordinate 6,798,444 of JAULSN010000002.1, read as the reverse complement.
CAAAAAACCATCTGCACATTCGCAACAGAGCCATAATTTTTGACATGCGCGCCCTCTAACAATTGAACAATTCCTACATTCGAGCCACCAATACGCCCTACACAGGGCCAAAAAGTAGCTCAATCGACAGCCCTTAGTCCGGCGCATATTATTAAAATAAGCTACCTGGCAAGTCAGGAAGGGGTCGCTGAACGGTGCCTCCGGCAGCCCTCCGGGGGCCCCTGCGGCGGGCAGCTCGCTGCGCTCGGTATTCCGCGGCTTAAGGAATCCGAGGATTATCCGATCGACCAGTCCCTGGAGTCCATTTCAGCACGGACGAAAACTGGCCAATCAGCGTTCGAAAAACATTCGGCACCCTCACGGTATTATAGAATACAGCCTCTCTACGCCACCTCCGGCTCGCAAGCTCGCCTACGGTGGCTCCGTTCAGCTGAACAAATCTATGGTATTTATAGCTATGGAAGGCTTCAAAATACCGTATATTGGAATGTTGACATTGAGGCGGTATGCGAATGTTGCCTCCCTAGCGCCAAAAGTGGATCGTATACTGGTGCTTGCAAGGCACAGTACTCGTACGACGTTAGGTACTGTAGTCTAAATCAGCCGCACCGAGTGCGGGTACATATCCCGGCTCGTGGCCAACAAAAAAAAGGGCACACCAAAAGCAGAATTTTGGTGACAGCCCCACCCGATTGTTAGGGACTTGGCCAAGGAGGGTTGGGCGGCCCTCAAGCAGGAAACAATCAACAAATGGATTGACAATATCCCTTAAGTCCTCAAGGAAATGCATAGAGCTAGAAGGGCTATAACAGAGCATTAAAATGAACTTGGTTTTATCAATTTTGGCCTACATTTGGCTGTATTGTGGATGCTCAAAGTGGTGGTGGTCATGTTTTGGTGTGCCTTTTTTTTTTGTTGGCCACGTGCCCGTCTGTCCCCATCGTCGGTCGTCCAATGATTAAGAGCTTTGATCGGGGTAACCCATCTAAAAATCGGCGTACCCCCTCGGGGGTCCTTGCCAGCTGCTGGCAGTTGAAATACGCAGGGCCTATTCTAGGCCGGTAAAATCATGAAATACCATCTTCCTGCCCATGCGCTTCCCATGTGCCAACCTACCCGCCCGGCCACCCGGATCAACAAGGTTTGAAGCCATCAAGCCCTGAAAGCGCGTTTACCGTGGTGTTTTCCATTTTGACGATTTCTTCGTTGCTGAGTCAGCCTCGAAATAAGGGCAACTTGCAAATGGCAACTCTGAGGCCTGGATTTATACGTAAATTAGCCAAATGTTATGGCAGGCGCCCAGTTGCCTGAATGATCTGTTGAATCCTGATTTGTTGACATTGTGATGCAATTCCTTGGCGCTGAGTCTATCCATCTAGCAACCTAGTATACAACATCCGGATCATCGTCGTAGTCGCCCTCTCCTTCGTAACTTACCTTACGAGGAAAAGGGTCATCTTCATCCCCGGAATCGAAGGAGTTTTTCTCCTCTTTAGTATGAGTTGTATTCTCCCAAAAGCGCAGGCGTTGAGCCCTACGGGCCCGCCATTCCGCTACCTCTTGTTAAAGAGGTAAGGATTAGGAACCGGGGTCTCAATTTGGCTCGCCTGGGCAGGCTGGCTCGCTTTCTTCGTTGTCTTTCTTTTCTTTCCTTTCCCTCTCTGTTGTGTTGCCTTCCTCTTGCGACCTCCGCTTGGGCTTGTTCCTTTGACGACGATGCAGTCCGAGTCAATCTCCAGGTCGAAGATTGAGAGAGCACAGGACTTTGGATGACTAGTCGGGAAGACGGCGAAGGTGACGGAGTCGGTGCGGGCGCGGGCGACGGCCTAAATGACGGCGACGGTGAGGGCCAGGCCGGCGACAGCGACAGCGGGGGCGAGGGCGAGGGCAAGGAAGCTTGTGAGCTTGAATCCGAAGAAATCTCAATATACGTTATTGGCATTATGACGACTGCCAGCATGGCGTTGTGTGATGACTTGGGCGAATTACCGGAGTTGACGATGTGTTATTTGCAGTAGGAAGCCCTACAAAAGCCACCTGGCCTGTACAAAACTTAAATCACCAACTGGGCGCATCAATGCGGGCTTCCTTAGTGCCCGGTAGGCCGTTAGGTAGCTGCCAGGAAATACGGCATTTTACCATACAAAAAGCGGCCCCTGCGTTGCCAGTTGCCAATGGCCCAATGGGGTACCCTGATCAAAGCTCATAATTAAGTAGTACTAGTGACGTCACCTGGCAGCGCGTCCCTTACTGGCATCTCGCAATCTCTCCAACCATTTCCCTCTGATTTATTTCTCATTTCCATCGCGCATCTCCGCTCCGGGGGCGAGGGAATCTCAAGTTGGTGCGACAGGGAATGTGACGGACGAACGACTACTGGGCGCAAGTAGTTCAGACCCGACCCGAGCAACTTACCTACGACCAGTTCAAACGGCCTTGACAACCATCTTATAGGTAACAGATTGACTGGTTGGCGTCGTGACTGCACGACCTTGGTGACTGACTGGCTTGTAGTTGACAAGTTGAAAAAGGAACTAGAAATTAAGTCCAAGTCACTGGTTTAGAATAATTACTCCGTTCATAGCTTCTGGTTGCTCGAGTCATATTATAAAAGTATATCGTAAGTGATGCCTACGATGCCTCCGCTGCCTAGCGAGGGAAAGAAAAGGCCCCCATCTCAGTGTTCTGGTAATTACGGAGTAAGAGGCGCTCTCATTTTGGCTCGGTACCTATCAAAGCTCTTTTCGCTTTCTCCTCACCGTTCTTTGCTTCTGCTCGGTATTGCCACCATCCAATCACTCCCACCATCTGATTACTCTACCATAGAAAGTGCGATAAGCAGTGCGATATTGAGGGCGATAAGAAGAACAATAGGAAATTCCAGGAACAATAGAACGTACTGCCACTTCAACGAACGGGTTCCCCACTCCCGTTTTTTGACCTCATATCCCGTAGATATAAATTCACCATTTCTTACCCCCTCCCTTCTTCTCCTGCTTCTGCCTTCTCCTGCTTTGACCAGTGCTCTTCCTATTTCGATAGCAAGTTTGAGAAGGATTGTCATTACTCTGGTAAGTTCATTCCCATTTTCAGGACGATTGACAGGTACCCAGCTTTCCTCTCCCATCTTCCCAAAGATCCCATCTTCCCGCTTTCACCGCCCCTGTGCTTCTCCGTCTGGTAAGAGTTGCCACTCATACCTCGTGCATATTGATCCCCCCCTCCATTTTTCTTTCCCCTCCCAAACTTCCACGACCACTGTCTTTTGATATCCTACCGCATGCCCATAAATTCTCAATTTCTCTTCCCTTGCCTGTGCCCAAACTTCTGCAACCTCGTCTTCCTCAACCTAGACTAACCACACCTTCATCAGCCGACCGGGAGCGCAGACATTTTGCGAGGTAAACCCCGCCAACTGCCACTGTCATTTACCCTCCTATCGCGTGCCTCTAGGTCCCTCCACAAGTCCCTCCACTTCTCTACCTCATGCGCAAACTTCCACATCTTCCACCACAACAGAGCCGCCCTTCTTCATCCATCGCGCACGCAGTCACTCCGCGAGGTAGCCTCCCCCTCACTGTCCCTGTTCCTTGCCCCCCTATATGCCCATAAACCCCTCCTATTCTCTGCCCCGCGCTCTGATTTTTCATCGAGCCACCCTTTTTTATATGTGCGGGGCATCGAGTTCTCCTGAGCCCTTCCTGCTTCTTCCTTTCTGTATACATCTTTGCCAACCGCCCCCCTGCTCTATCAGCATCGATAGGACCGACCAAGTCATACGGAAACAAGCCGCAAACAAGGACCGACCAGGTTAGTATCCTTGTTCCTCATCTGCGCTCCATCGCGTTGCCCAATCTGGACCATGCCTAATTGTGAAATTATCACAGCTTATTTGCAAAGATGTCAAACACTGCCGGCAGAAACGGCATTGGCGGCCCCACCACGCCGCATAAAGGTGTTGCTCGCCCGCGGCGCGGATCCAAGTCGGATTCGCCAAAGTCGGCCCCCACTGGACCCAAATCGTACCGTGATAGGGACTACGCGCAAGCCAACTCGTCACCGGCGCTGATGAAGCCATCGCCAGCAAATGGCCAGAACAGAGAAGGTCATGGCGGCAATGATAACCAGTCAGGCCCGCCGCCCTCGAGTGCTCCAACTGGAGCAGATAACGGTAACTATAACCAGTCAGGCCCTTCATATACTCTTACTAATCTTCGGGCGCTAGACGATATATCCCTCGCCGATTGGATTGGACAGGGCAAGGGCATGCAGAACGTCCAGGATCTAAAGCCTGTCCGCTGCCTGGGACGACATGGCCCCAAATGCCGTATCTGCGGCAAGACTGGCCTCGATTGCAATGGCCTTTGCCCGCCAAAGGATCTGGAAGCCTGGGAGATCGCCGATGTTCTATCTTCCAAATTCTCTCAAATGGCCGTTTTTGATATGGCCAAGAACGCAGCACAGACCGACTCGATCATAGCTTACTATGGTCGTCAGCAATTCCCCAATGGAGTTGACTACAATGCTCTATTGGACCCTACCGATATTGAGTGCCTGGACCAGAACCGGGAGGTGTTATTTCACGAGAGTGGAGCTGTTTTCGAGCGCCTGTCGGGATTCGGAAACCCCAACAACACTCAGTTCCGCCGCCTCGTTGACGAGTATATTGACCGAGAGGAATATGCGCACGCGCGTGGCCAGGTTTTCTCGCCTGCAAAGTATCCACACCTCGGTATTGTCAAGAAGCTACGCGCCAGGTGGAAGAAGTCGTACCCGGTTCAGTTCTTCTTGAAACGCATTTGGAACAAGATGGAGAAGACTATATATTTCCAAGAACAGGCACGCAAGAAGAAGCAAGCTGCAGAGCGCGAGAAGGCACTTCTGCCGACAGAGCCCGAGAACGACGACGACGATCTCTTTGCTGATAATTATCCCGCTAAACACGGTGATCACTTTGATGCAGCGTACTTTGCCGCGCTGAGTAAAGAAGAGAATGCCGAGCTTCCGAAGAAACAGGGGCACGAGGAGCAGGTTGCCACGAACAAAGAGGAGAAGAAGGAAGAGCTTGGCAAAGACAACAAGGAAAAGGCGACCAAGCTGCCTCCCAAGTTTGCGGCAGAAGCGAAGGATAAACAGGCTGCGCAGGCGCCTGAAGATGGAAATGCCAGCAAGCGTCGCCCAGTCCATTCGGGTAAGCAAGAAGATGATCCGCCCTTGTCTCTTGGTCATTACGCCCCTACTAACAAACCTTATAGGAGTTCCAAAACGGGAGGAAACAGCCTCACAGCAGGGCCCCCAAGGTAAGGGCGAGGAGTATAGCGAGACCGGCAGGATAGTTTGGTCATGCTGCAACGTGGAGGTTGGCAAAGGGGACAATGTTTGCTACGAAGATTACGTGACTCACAAGCCCCGATTTTCTTGGAACTGGTCATAAATGTCCATGAAGTGTCAAGGCGAGGAGTAAGTAGTACCTGGGGGGTTTAACTAGGTGGGGTCAAGCAGAGCATGGGGAGATGGGCTCACTCACGGAGCATGTACATTAGTTCGGTCATACCAGAAATGACAAACGCCTGCTTGCCAAAAATGAAATGACGATGCCTACATGTCCGGGACTGGTAGTTGTGACCTCTTGTTTCAGTAGTCGTTACTTATTGCTCTAGCAGCGGTTAATGTTAGCAATCTACTAGTAGCTCGTCAAACCTCCAGGCGACTGACTGTTGTATGCTTAAGCATAAAACAAGCTTTGTGCTAACCCTAGCTGAATTTCTGTAATACACTGTTGGTTTCCTTTGCTTGCCCGGCACCTTATATTAGGTAGCTAGCCTGCGCTCTCTAGTATAAGGCGGTGTACGCGTTCTTTCTTCTCTTTTTCCTAGCGTTCTGGAAGATAATTAAAGACTTTTCACAATACCCTAGGCCTTCCGGAGTTACGCATGAGCCTCTGCCTTTCCTTAATATATGAGCTCCTCAATATGATTTTTTATACCCTTGATGCTCAACTACGGCTCGCCCTGTGATTGTCTTGGTGGTTTTATAGAAGGCGGAACCTCCACCACTTCATCAACGACTCGGGCAGGAAGGCCGGTTCCGTTCGGGTGGCTAGTTAGTTGAGCGGCGTAATGGCTTCAAGTGCCTGTAGAAAAGCGAAAATGTGGTGATCAGGGGTATACGGGTTCAGGAGCCGCGAAAACCAGGGGCTTATGTACACCCTTACTAAATGTAGTAATCTGGTACGGCGTTTCCTTAGCCCGCTCACTTTATTTATGTTACCGATCCTCCCTCCTATTAGAGACCAGCATCGCTTCTTACCTTCTCTTCCAGCTTTTCTTGAGAACTTATGCCCTTTTTTACCAGGAATTAAGATTCCTGGACCAGTGCCCTTCTTTATTGTATTTGACTACCTAGCTGTAGCTAGCTGGACCTGTAATCTATAAGGCGAGCCGCACGCTCAACTTACTATTAGTTTTGTTTTTTCATATTGTTGTGTTTTTTTACCTCTTCAATGTAATCATTTTGGCACCGCCCTTTTTGATCGAAAACTTGGGGGGTCGTATCGTTTGCCCTTTCCTTGCTTTATGGCAAAAGTCTCACTCCATTATTTAAAGCTCACCGGTCTACACTTGATCATGCTCTTTACTTAATCGCTATTATGACTCTACTGTGTCCCTCCTTTGAGGGTCGCCTTGTTTTGGCTTTTGTTAGTTTTGTGGAGGGCACTTCTACTGCTTCAATAAGGAGACGACCATTGCCACCAGGGGCTACGAGAGCAGTCTCATGGCGCTCATATTGCGGTTCGGCGAAGACAGGAATGGTTGGTATCCCCTGAGGACCAAAAGTTTCGGATCGGTTTCGCCATATCAACCTCCACTTCTTTTTCAAAATTCAGCGAAACGAAAGATAGGCTAGCTTATCCTTCATTCTTTACCCATTTAGTTTATTGCCATCACCTTGAAAACTTGGGATTTCATTCACCAAGGTCACTATCTGATACGGATGTATTACCAATGCATAAAGTAATGTCCTAAGGAGCTGTTAGAATTTATTCAAGGCGTCCAGAGGTAGTCTGGCGCTGTGCGTTAGTGAAACGATTGAAATCTAGATAGACAGCCGATATAACTACAACGCGAACAACATGCCTTATGGTGGAATAACTAGTTATGAGGATGCCTGCATAATGCGAATTCAGAAACCTCAACGAATAATTGTGCTCCCGTACGTATTAGGGCCAAAATACCGTAATGTTGTTTGTTAATTACGGGCCCATTTTGGAAATTCCAAGCCTCTCGTCCATTTGGAGGAAGCTCACATGATTTGAAGAACGTAACGCGGCTTTACCTACCTAGAATAGGATACCGCGCAGCAGCCCTGGAGCCTGCGGCTGAGCAATGCACAAAGTTTTAGGCGCCCCCACGTCGGACTTTCACCTCGTCTAGGTGCACTTCCTTGCTTTCGATGCTCCAGCTTCCTCTCCAAAGCACCTTCATGAAAAGAGCTTGTATTGTACAAATCACCATGTCTTGACGAGTAAGGGGCCACTAATGGTACTTGCTCTTTAATCATTGATCATTATCACCCCTGCGCGCACGGTGCCACAGATGGCCCCAATCAACGGCGGCGAGGCTGTGAATCTTGGATGGACGTGAGTGAGAGTCTCCCCTTTGACTGTGTTCATCGCGTCGGGCACCCAGGACTGACTAGAAACATCATTGTCGCAGGTCGGAGGTTGTTTGTTGCGGTACCGGTCTGCAAAGCTGTCTTATATACCCCGCGCACACCCCAGCTAGGCTACCAGGACAAGCGCAGCGCCGCATATGCCTCATCTATATTCACATAGTAGGTACCTCTGTGGGTCTCGAGCTTATACGATCTAGATGTGATAAAAATTATTACCGTCGTAGATATCGTCTCCCTTTGCCACTTTGCCACCTGGGAGACACGCGGACTTGTGGTCAGCTACCAACATTTTGCAAATACTTGTCAACGGCAGGATCGGCCAGAATAGCAATTCCCGCTAATTATCCCGCCGTTACACCCTCTTTGGAGAAGTTCATGGCTGCGTGATGGGCTTTGAAAGTCTCGACGAGCACCTCGCAGGGAATATCGAATTCGTCCGAGGCAGGGCTATCGGCGACAGCGTCGATCATCAGCCAAGACTTCCTCTCCCTAATTACGGCGTTCATCTCCACCGCGACCTACTGGGGTATTGCGGTTTTGGTCGTTGCTGCGTCCGGGCAACTCAAGATGTCGTGTCAGGTCTAATTACGCTATTTATCAGAATCGCCGGCTGGCTGCGCTGTAATTGAAATGAAATTACATTGAAGCACAACTATTAATGACTCATCACACAATCAAGATCGCCAACACGCTATATAATCCACGCGCGCAAACACGCGAGCCCGGCGAGAAATCTCAGCACACATGGGGAAGAGAGGAGTGGTTGTGGTTGTCGAGCTTAGTCGTGTGCTCGTCCATGACCTGCTGGGCGTGCTGGACGACCTCGGGCCCGTCGTCCTCGGGCAGGTCGTCGGCAAACAGGTCGGCGATGCTACCGGCGCCCGTGGCGCGCTGGAAGACGGCGTAGCTGGTGGCGAACTGGCGGCGCGCGCCCGCCTGGATGGCGTCGAGCATCAGGATGGCAAAGTTCTGGCAGTTGTTGCTGAGTAGGTTGTACGCCGGCCGCTTCTCCCGCATGTTGTATATGACCATCTCGCCTGGGGCGCGTGCATGTCAGGTCTTGTCCGATTCCCTTTTTTCAGGATTGTGGGGTGGGTTTCTCATGGGCTCTGCGTCGAGGAATGGGAGGGACAGGGAAAGAGAGAGCCTCACCGGCCTGTCGCAGCGCCTCGTCGTTGAAGCACGTCTTGCCCACCTCGAACGTGTGCCACTCGTCCCGGTTGATCTTCTCGTTGATGTAGATGACGTCCAGGTGCTCGTCCTAGTATTCCGCAGAGCATCAGTGGGAGTCTGCAGGGTTTGTGGCTTGCCGCTTGGGACAAGGAGCAGTGTGATCAATTGGTTAATTACCATCCACAGCTCGTGGCAGTAGTCACCAACGAGCACGGCCCAGTGCTGAGTCGGGTCCGGGTAGCGGTGGATCTTCTCCGTGATCATCTTGCCGAGCCCCGTCTTCTCTGCAAACCAGCTGCCGGCGAAGCCCGCGACGGGGTGCCAGCCGATGTCGACGGTGCGCGGCTCGCAGTGGATCTCGGGCTGGGCCGGCGGGATCACGTTGGGCTTCTTGCCCAGCCCGGCCGTCTGCTGCAGCTTGATCTTGCCCTTGAGCAGCTCTTCTTTTCCGCGCGCGAGACCCGTGTTCCTAGGGCGCGACGTCCATGTTAGCCGCTAGCCGACAGAGGGTTGATTGTCACTGAATAAGTGATAAGATTGGGCGCTGGGCTTGGCGCGGGGCGCCGTCCGAACGTCCCGTTGCACGCCAAGGCCCAAGCATTCTTTCCATGCGATGCCGCGGTCGGGCCGGGCGCATTTACTTACCAGATTGCTCTCATGCGGCTCCGTCGCGAGCGTTCCTCTTCGGGCAGATCTTCGCCTCCCGACATGGCGACTGTCTTGGCTTATCTTGTCTGGGTCTGAGCGATCTCTTGGCTGAGTCGATGGAGGATTATGGTTTGACGGCACCTGGAACCAAAGCTGCGTGAGATAAGGTAAGATAATATCGGGGTGCTTGGGGCTGAGTCGAAGTGGGGTAACGCCAACAACCGCCAACACTCCGCTCTTTTCGTGAAGTTCGGCTGAACATCGGTAAAATCGCTGGGTGTGTGCGTGTCCTTGGTGGGGCATATAAGGCAGCTTTGCAAACTGGTAATTACTGCAACGAACTGAGCTGCCACGAGGTTTGTAGTGATCACATATCTTAAAATGGATTGACGTATGGGAAGCGCTTGCAGGTGATGGATTGAGGTCATGCCCTGCAAATGCACATCTGGTCCAAGAACGGCATTAATTAATTACCATATCTACGGCTCGAGCCGAGCCGCCTGTAATTACGACCCGGTCGATGCTCCGATATAACCACGAGGACGTGAAAACCTCTTTTGAAAGCCAGTATACGGGAAGTAAGTCTCCCGGGCATGCGAATGCCGATACCCTCTCTTGCTCCTGGCGCCTCATCAACACGGTTGTTAACAGTGACGCAGCTGAATCAAGAGCCTCTTAAGCTGATAATTAGAGAACGATAGCCGGATAATTGAGCCCAAATGTCCCTTCCGGGAACCACCATCGAGCTGTAACCTCGTGGGCGGACAGAGTGCCATGACTAATTAACGAGTGTCCCGGCCCAAGCCAAGCCAAAGGGATGCGAGTGTATGGTTTGCAATGTTAAATTCCAGCTCATATCCCCTTGCAGAGAGCGCTAGCTAGGTATTTAATTGCAGATTGCGGGATGTTGCCAAGCCACCCGGCTGCATTCTTTGGGAAGTGCATGTTATTATTTTGGCTACTTGATTGTGCGCAGTGTTGCGAGCCCTCGCCGCCGTTAACGAGCCGTGGATAGTTATTTACAGCGGCCACAGCGCGGGAACGGAGCGCTGGGTTAGAGTAGCGTATCTATCCATTGCCATGCTCGGTTATTGACAACTGTCTCACGACAGCCTCTGTTTTTTTTGGAAGTGAATCGACGTTTCTGTCGAGCGGCAGCGTCTGGGATTGCCGCCGGGTGTCGTAGTTAGGATGCCAGGGCGTGACGGATATGGCATCGCGCTGTGTATTTTTCTGCCATTCAGTAGCATGGCGACGGATGTGATGGGCCGATGTGATGGACGGATGAATACACGCACCAGTTGGGTGATGGGTCGCAACTCGCAAGAGAGGCCGAAATGCTGCAACCAATCAAGGAGTTAGACACGTGACTTCACACGAGCGGCTGGGTCTATCAGGCAGTTTTAGGGGCAACTGCAGTAACAACCTAATCGAATGGGTAGCTCAGATGAATGGCTCTGTGGTGTAGGTGGTAACTCTTGAGAGTTCGTCCGCCACCTGATGCGGCACCACGCCGTGGCCGTGGCCCGGCATCCACCGGAGCTCGACGCTGCAGCCCCACAGCCGGAGCCGGCAGGCCGCCCACACGACGAACTCGACAATATCTTGCAGCTCGGCATCGGCGTGCCGGGGCGAAGCCGCAATCGCTCCCAGGCTAAACTTCGAGTCGGTGAAGACCAACACCGTGGCGTTCCGGAGCGCCCCGCGCTCCCCGTGCTCGAGGGCGATATTAAGCCCCTCGGCGATGCCCAGCATCTCCCCGTGGTCGATGTGCGGCAGCCGCGGCACGTCCCAGGCGCGCGCGAGGTGCGGGCCGGCCGTCTGGCCCGGCGGCCGGTAGACGACGGCGTAGCCGCCCAGCTCCCGGGGGCGCGGGCCAAGGGACGACACGTGCCTCGACGCGTCGGCAAAGAAAACACACTGCTGTCGCCCTTTCTGGTCGACTCTGAGGTTGCGCCGGCTCTGGGCCGCCTGCAGCGCGTCCTGCCGCCGCGAAATATGGACCCCCCCCGGGAAGGAACGACGCTCGCCATACTAGGGCTTTGCATGTCGACGAGCAGGGGGGCCTTGGGCGGGCCGGGTGGAGCGACCGGGGCGGAGAGCACGGCCGATGGAGGCCGGGCGGGCGGGACGGGCAGCGAGGCCGGGGCTGGCGGAGCAGGCGAGGCGAGCGAGGGAGGAGGCGGCAGCTGGGCGAGTGGGCAGCCGGATGCTAGATATAAGCATTCATTAGCTAGGTACTGTTCTCTTTTCTATGCTCCAAAGGGCATGAATCGGAGCGGTAGGTACGGTGGTAACTACCTGGTCGTTGTCCTGTGGTAATTGCTGTGAATCCACGTTAGCATCAAAGCCTTATATCATGCTGCCATGTGGTTGGCGATCGTAGTGTAATAAATCTGCTTACCCTCCTGCGGCTTTTGGGGCAACGCCCCCGGCTGCTGCGTCTGCTGCTGCGTCTGCTGCTGCTTCTGCTGCTGCTTCTGCCGTCGCTGCTTCTGCTGCGGCGGCGGCAATGACGGCTGTGGCGGTGGTGGTGGTGGTGGGAGGGAGGGAGGGAGGGAGGTGGCGGCGACGACGGCGACGGAGATGATAATTTGATGCGCTTGGCATCACCGACCCGGCCCTTTTCAGCTTCACCCTCACGTGGCTCGTGAGGCTTCCGCTTACTAGGGGCGCGGGCCGGCGATGCCGCGCGCGGCGAGACTGGGCTGTCAGGTGAATCCATTCTCGGTGTGGTGTTGTTCGCGGTACGTTCAGAGTTCAGAGGGCGGTACGAATACGTCGCGGGTTAATAAATGCCACACAGACACGGCAGCAAAAGCGCGACTGTGGGGTCGACATGCAAAACAAACGCGAACATGGGATGGAATGATGGATGCCTGGCCTAAAGATAAGATACGAGGATCTTGGGGTCTGGAAGCAGGGCAAGTTATGCTGGCACAGGCTCAGTTATCCAGCTATCGTTCTCTAATTAGATGTCCTCACAGTTCCGCGCTCCTAGGCATTCAGCCATACGTTTTGCAGGCGAGGAAGAAATTTGCCAACGGACAATCATTGCACGGCCCGGAATTATGTACCGTCGTCTTTTTTTATCTTCTTCCACGCTCCAACTTCATGCAGCTCGTTGTGTTGTAATATTCTCCTGTTTAATGAGCAAACTCATCACGACCTAATCAAGGTTTCCTGTCGTAAATGCTGGCGGGTTGTCGTACAATTAATGTAAACTCGGTGATGGCGATGTCAGACTCTGAGGCCGTGCAGTGTGCACTGTACTTTCAAGGTCCTGCTCCCCATGCTTCTATGTTGTTGGCCCGGAGTTTGAGGTGCTTGGACAGGTACCCAGTGGCCCGTCTATTTACCCTCATCGTCCACTGTACTCTCGGACGTAATTAATTACGTCCCTCAGGCTGTGAGGCTGTCTTCCCTCACAGGTCACGGATGCCTCAAGTCCAGACCACGACGGCTTCTGGAAAACTATCGCATGTGGAATGCCCGCGCCAGGCATTACTGCCGACAGGCCAGTGGACAACGACGTAGGTCTTGATGTCGCCAAGAACCCAAAACAGTTGACAACCCAGCGGGAAAAACTCTGTTTTGTGGGTGAGTGGCTGTTTCTGTCCAGTGCCGGCGTCTATGCCAGGTGTGACGGCTACAAGGAATGAGGGCGTGAGAGATAAGGCATCGCGTTATTTCTTCTGCCGGCAAGTACAAGATAGGGAGCCTAGGGAGCAGGACGCAGCGTAATTAACAGTTAACACGTGACGTTACGCGGGCGGCTGGGGTTATGATGCTGTTTTACGTGCACGGCCACTAACAAAGAACCGGACGGAATTGGTAGCTCTCAAATGGCTCTGTGGTGTAGGTGGTAACACGCAGGAGTGTGCAAGTGTGCTCAGGAGCCGGCTTAGGGTCGTACCTCCTTGATCCTGCACCCTGGTAATTACCGTAAAACGTAATTACCGTGGTGTATGGTGGTCGACAATTGGGCCCCCGCCCAGACAACAACCCCGGCGGATACGACTTGAGACGATACACGGTTGCTTACGGTATTAACGACAATCTGATTTATCCTTGCATGCCCAAGAGACCCCGGTTCGAATCCGGGCTGAGCCAAAATTGAGAGCTACGTTTTTCATTCGTTCATTCCATCTTTTTATTCTTTTTTGCCAAGACATACATGGCCGACGACCGACAACACCGAATCACCCGAGCACACATTCTTCAATAAGAGAGAACAAGCCATATTCTGACAAGATTTAGGTACCAAAGGGTTTACATTAATTATTATCTGCAACTCCGGAGGCGATACGGATACGCCGCTACCGCAACTCACTAACCAACATTCGTGACAGGCATGCTGTCGGAGGCGGGGCATCAAGCCTTCTCGACCTGGGACTCGCAGGCCTTCTCGTCGTCGCCGGCCAGCTTGGCGCTAAAGGCCAGGGCGTTCATGGCGCCGCGCTCGCGGGCCTCCTCGATCTCGACGCAGACGTACGTCTCAAAGCCGCGCAGGAGGACCTTGTTGCGGAACATCTCGTCAATCTCCTCGAGGGTGCGGCCGCGGACCTCAGGCAGCATGAAGTAGACAAAGGCGGTGACGATGATGCCGCCGCCGAACCACAGGTAGCCGTACTTGGGGCCCCAGTTCATCTCGGTTGCGTTGATGTAGTAGGGCGTCGCGAAGGAGCACAGCCAGGCAAAGGCGAAGCTGGCGGCCGCCGCCAGGCCCATGGTGTTGGCCCGCAGGTTCTGCGCCGGCATCTCGCCCGCCACCAGGTACACGTACGGGCTCCAGCCCAAAGTTGATCCCGAACAGGTAGATGCTGGTCACCGTCACCAGCCCGATGCCCACGTTGTGGTCCGACAGGCTGCCGCCGTACAGCGCCCCCATGGCCAGCATCGACAGCGTGCAGATGGCGCACCCCGCGATGATTATGCGCCGCCGCCCCACCCGCGTCACGAAGAAGAAGGTCAGGATCAGACCCGCCAGGCCCACGCAGTTGCTGATGATGGACCACGTGAACGGGTCGCCGACCTTGGACTGTGCCCGTGTTGTCAGCATCTACGGCATTGATGACCAGGTCAGGGGCGGCCCCCCTTTTGTATCTCGAAAAATAAAACAACAAAAAAGGGAAAAAAACTGACTAACAACACACAGGCACCAACGGCTGCATCGGGCGGGCGCTGGCCGTCATGGAGATGCGCGACCTGCTCACGCACTGGGTGCAGCACTTTGAGGCCGTGACGTTTGCGCCCGGCGAGGACGGGTCCAGCCTGCTGCGCGGCACCAAGGACCACTTTACCCTCGGCGTCACGCCGCTGCACCTCGTCTTCCACGAGAAGAAGCAGGACGTGTAACTGATGCTGCAGGGGGGTGGACTCGCGGAGCTGGACATACTGGGAGCAGTACATACACAGATACCGTACATACAATACCGTACCTGGTACACGGAGCGTAACGCGAAAAAAAAATCATGAACAATAATTATTTCCTCTTCTCCACCACTAGCGCAGCCGTAGCGTGGGATGTGATTCTTGGTTGCTGGAGCCGCTATTGCTACTAGCGCCGCCCAGCGTCCCCCTCTCGCCGCCAGAAGGGGAATTATTTTGGCGTCGTCTGCCCCGCACGACACACTTAGGGGAGTCGTCGAGAGGAGAAAGCGGAGAAGCGAGGAGATTGGCCCCATTTCACATTCCAGCTGCTGCTTGAGTGATCGGTCGGCTGGTTGCTTCAAGTGCATGCCCACTTGTCGCTCGCTGTGCCACTTTGCCCGGCAACAACAAATTTCTTGCAACCTCTTTCTTTGTTTCCAGTCTCTCTCGCACGCACGCAACGCACCCGCTGTAGTCAATTACCCGCTTGGGTGTTTCGGCGCCATGGATCGCGAGCCTGACTCCGAGCAGCCAGACCACAGCCGGGCCCGGTCGCAGTCGCAGTCGCTCGACCAGGGCTAGGGTAACAATGGTAGTAGCAGCCACGACCAGGAGCTGCCGCGCAAGAGGGCGCGCCTGAGCTGCAACGCCTGCAAGGCGCGCAAGACCAAGGCAAGTTTCCGTCGTACACGTCCGTCGGCCTCAACCAACCGATTTTCCCGGGACAGTGTATCGGGATAGATGCGTACCCCCAAATCCAACCTCTAAAAGCAATCAATGTTTTGAAGCCGAGGGTCGTTGCCAGGGGCGACTGACTGACACCCCTTTTTTGGTCTCCAACAGAAAACGGAACGTGCCATCACTGCGGCGCGGCCGGCATCCCGTGCGAGACGGACCTGCGCAGCCGCAAGCGGCCCTTCTACCGCGTGTCGGGCGACGTCTACGAGCACTCCATCAAGCTGCTGCGCCGCTTCGTGCCCGAGGCCGAGCTGCCCGAGCTGACCGTCGACAACATCCAGGGCCTGCTGCGCAAGCTCGAGAGCGCGCCGGCTGTTTCTGTATCCGCATCGGCCTCTGAGGCTGTGTCAGTGGCCACTGGGGTGCCGGTCGCGGTACCTGATGGCTTTGGCCCGGCGCTGGACAATGTCGACCCGGCGCTGCTGCCCGGCGCTGACCCAGACCCTGACCCCGCGAGCGTCCGCGCCACTGCTGCCACCACCACCACCACCGAGGTGATGGGGCCCGACGAGCACCCGCTGCTGCAGGAGAAGCTCGGCTGCCTGCTGCTCGACTCCATGGGGAAGTACCGTGCGTTGCCGTCCATCCGCCCCCCGAACCCGCCCCACCCGTCATCTAACCCGGCCCCCTGACAGGCTACGTCGGCGCCGACTCGTCGATCCGGTGGAACCACGCGGCGCGCATGGTGCGCGAGTCCTCTTCCGCGCGCGCCGGCCACGACGTCAAGATCATCCCGCCGCTCAAGACGGGGCTGCTGCCGCCGACGACGCCCGACGACGGCAGCAGCACCACCATGCCCGGCGGGGCCCACGCCCAAGAGCAGCAGCCAAACCTCGTGCCGCCGCGCGCCCGCTGCACGTCCCCGCGCGCGCGCTGGCCATGGCGTACGCGGCGCGCTTCTTCGACCAGGTGCATTGTCTCTACTGGTTCTTCTCTGCCGAGCAGTTCTACTCGCGGCTCGACGGCGTGCTGGACGACGCCGGCACGGCTGCGAGCGCGTCCTGGCTGCGCGCCCTGTACTCGGTGTTTGCCATGGGTTAGGTCGATCGTGTACACGACAATGTCGCGCGACCCGTCGTTGCCGTCGCCGCCCGCCTGTTCGCGTGTCAGCTGATGATGATCTGCAGCCAGTGCCATGCGGGAATATACCTCGTAGCCGTAGCACACCATCTCGCCCGTCTTGGGGGTCGAACTTGGAGTGCGCCGCCATAGTCGGGCTGAGCACCTGGCCCTCGAAGTCGTAGCGGCCAATCGTGTCGAGAGTGTCCGGGTCCATGGCGTACGCGGGGCCGTCCTCCTCGGTGGCCAGCAGCATGCCGCGCCAGAGGAAGACATTCGTATTGGCCGCGGTACGAATAACCCCGCGCACGGCCTCGTTGTCCGTATACGGGTTGCGGTACTTGCCGAAGAGGGCCTCGTCGTGGGCCGTCTCGGCGCGGTAGCGGTCCGTGTGCACGTAGGGTCACATATAAGCTCTGCATGGGGGCTGGGCTGCGGACTGGCCCCCGGAAACACGAGCCCGACGAGTTCGCTCTCCAGGACATGTCCGGGGAAACGGCGGGCGGCGCAGACGGGGCCATGTGCCAAGAGTGCCGAAGGCGGGGAAACAACGGGGCTAGCAAGGGGGCAAGCAAGGGGGCAAATTTGTCGGATGCACCAAGCCGACGACGCTGCTGGAGAATACTGCGTATGCCGAGCCTCGGTAGAGTGCATCTTTCCGCTTTGGGGCGTCTGTTGCAACGCCATTGGCCAGGCTGGCTTGCCCCTTGCTGCAGCAGTCGGAATTACCGGAGTAAGGCGGTCATGGCTCCTGGGGTTTCCGTCTAGCGATTTGGCCGCGAGGTTTGTGGGGATGTGACACTTCAAAGTGAAGACAATAGTCAAGTGGTGGCAGAGGCGTGGGTGGTTATTTTGCTGTCGCGAGCATCCACATCAACACTGTTGACGGCTCCAGATCATGCTTGGGGGCAATTATTGACCGATAATTAGTCTAGTCTAGCAAGCAAGGACTTCGTTAACTTGGTGAACGACCCCCGGTTTTACAACATTAACTAAACACAGCCGTGCGGCATTTCTGTTGAATTGGGAGTTTGGAGTATGAGTGTAGGCCTTTTATTGAACCGGGGGAATTTTGCAGTTGTCTGTAAACAGCGGCATGGAAGGACTTGGTTCACTTAATTAGACCGACCATCCGGACGGTTCTGTGTTGAACAGGTCAAAGTTTGGAGCCGTGCATGGGCGCCCGCATTTGATGAGCAGAACAATAAACGAAAAGAAACAAAGGGACACGAGAATGGCTTTTGACAGTTTCCAGAATGAAAGTAGTCGACTGCAACAACATGCAACGCAGATGCACGAGCAGTCAATCATGAAATTCACCACAGAACTTTGCGTTGACCATATTGCATTTTAACTTGTTCTTATTTACACACACCCACTACCATCACCCCCTCACACGCCTCACGCCCTGATATAACACCCTAAGTCCTCCTTCATAATATCTCTCAACGTCAGGCTATTTCCTAAATACGCGAAGCGGTTCTCGGAGTGGTACGTGAACTCAAAGTCCTCGAAGCGCGGGGAGCGGACCGACTCGAGGAAGTGGTTGACGGACCCGGGCCAGGAGCCGACGATGCGGCCGGTGGCGGTGCCGCCCTTGTACCAGCTGTTGCAGTTGCCAGAAAACGCCAGCAGCTCCATGACGGCGTCCTTGTAGTCGTTGAACTCGGTGCCGGCGGCGCGGCTGACCACCACGCTCTTGACGTTTTGCCCCTGGATCTTGTCGACAAACGCCAGCGCAAAGTCGACCTGCGCCTCGATGGACGGCATCAGCGACCCGTTGGAGATGGGCGTGTTGGGGCCGACTACCACTGCACACACACACACACACACACACACACACTGTTAACCATGCACGAAACGGCAGAGACCAGAAAGGCAGACGGGGAAAAACACGCACTAAAGTAGTTCGGTATGTCGGGCACGGCGCACGTGAAATACGCCTCGGCGCCCGTCTTGGCCCACGTCTAGCCGAGGTCGACGCCGGCGCGGCCCGTGACGGCGAACGCGGGCACGTACGACGTGTCGTAGCCCGTAGCCGCGATGATGACGTCGGCCTCGTACGTCTTGCCTCTAGCCGTGACAACGCCCGCGGCCGTCACCTCGGCGATGCCGTCGCGCACCAGCTCCACGTTAGCCTCCTGCAGCGCCTCGAGGTAGCCCTCGCCGGGCGTGACTCTGGCAGGCACGGTGTCGAGGGTTAGCATGGATTTTGGCTGTGATGGTGTAGAAGGGAGGATTACCGATTGCAGCCGACGTCAAACTTGGGCACCACCTGGATGGCCGACGACCCGGCGCCGATGACGGCCACGCGCTTGCCGGCCAGGTCCAGCCCGGGAGGGTAGTTGCCCGTGTGGGCTAGCGTGCCGGCGAACAAGTGCAGCCCCGCGATGTCGGGCCACTTCCACCGCTTGAGCACGCCGGCGCAGTTGAGCACCACGTCGGCGCGGTCTTCACTCACAACACCCGTGGCCGTGTCCTCGACGCGCACCGTCCAGCGGCCAGCACGCGGTGGTGGAACCTTGCGTGCTCGTACACGCCGTACTCGCGCGTCTGCTGGCGGTAAAAGTCCCAGATCTCCTCGGCGCCGACGTACACTTTGGACCACTCGGGGTTGCCGACCCACGGGTAGCTGTACGAGTGCGCGGGGATGTCGCACGAGCACCCCGGGTATCGCGACTCGAGCCACGTGCCGCCCACGTCGCCGTTCTTCTCGTACACGACGTACTCGACCTTCTCGAGGAACTGCGCCTTGTACGCGAACGCGATGTCCGAGATGCCCGCCCCGATCACAATCACCCGGATCGGCCGCGGCTTGCCAATGTGCTGGCCCGCCACGGCGGGCAGGTTAGGGGCGGCGGCGTCGAGAGAGCCCATGGCGAAGACTGGTCTGTTGATGCTCTTGAAAAAAAGGGGCGATGCCGGGGAGGAATTATTGATGCCAAATTCCAAGTGCTGAGTAACGTTTCACGGCCTGATCTGTTATCCTGTTTCACAGCGAAACCGTCAGATATTGGAGCACAAGCAATATAAACGCATTTCGTCTTATCGTGATGCTCGCTTGGCTCGGAGTTGCGAATGCGGTAGCCCAGGTGGTGCGGCGGAGCCAAGAAGCCGAGCCGTCGGCAATGACGGGCTCTCTCCGCCTGGCCTGTCCTGAGACCTCCCCCGCAAACTCGGGATGTGATCCCCCCTGACCTGGCAGCCTCGGACCCATCGATCCGGGGGGCGACGTGGAGACTTGGCGTCTTCCCCGCGGGGAAACCTTCACGCAACGCAACGATCCGGCAGACCCGACGGTACGAATACGGGGCGAGGGTAAACACGTCTCGGGGGTCTGCAGGTAGGACTTTGACAAGGACCAGGATTCCAGGCATTTGGGGCGTGTCCGTACCCAGATATCTATCATTGCAATTGGGCAATTTCGCCCGTAGGGGTAAATTGGGATGGTTCTAATTTCTGCATGAAGGGCCAATTTTCTCTTGTCGTTGTTGTAGAATAAGGGAGAATATCGACGAACCAGGTAAATTAGATCGATGTAAATGCAGACATGATGGGCCAAACAATGACCCTGCATGTTGTAGATCGCAATTGCCATCTTTTATACCATAGCACACGCAGTCGGATACGGAATTCGGGGCAAGGCATTTTCTCATCTGCCAGTCTATTGCGTGGCAAGTCGCAACCGTGACAGGAAGAGTGCATCGTGAACAGTAATTGGTATTCATTATTATAATCGTGACACATCTCCACCTGGCGCCAGCCGTGCCTTTGCCACCGTCTAGTTCCACTTCTCAAACACAATCGTCGTCTTGAGCACGCCAATGGGCTTGACCTCGACCTCGACCACGTCGCCGTGCTGCAGGGGCGTCTTGGGGTCCTGAAACCAGCCGACGCCCGCCGGGGTGCCCGTGAGGATGGCGGTGCCGGCCGGGAGCGTGGTGCCCTGAGATAGAAAGCTCAGCAGCTCGTCGACTGGGAAGATGAAGTCGAAGGGGCTGTTCTGGACGGTGCGGCCGTTGACGCGCGTCGTGATGCTGCCCCGCGCGTCGGGCGTGATGTGCGACGGGTGCACCAGCCGCGGCCCCAGCGGCGCGAACTTGTCGAAGCCCTTGGCGTACGTGTACTGCCCGCCGCACGACCGCTGTAAGAAGCGCGCCGTCAGGTCGTTGCCGATCGTGTACCCCAGGATGTGCGACGCCACATCGGCGGCTGCCACGTTCTTCATGCTCTTGCGCAGCACAATGGTAAGCTCGCCCTGTTGGCCTGTCAGTCGCACGTCACGAATCGACAAAGGTGTTGCGCCACGTACCTCAAAGTCGGGGAAGGATTTCTGCGCCTGCACGGGGAACGGCACTTCAGTGTCGGGGTCGGCTAGAGATGCAGCAGGCTTGTACCACATGGGCGGAGTGGCGGGAATGGGGAGCTGTACGACGAGTGCCGGTGTTAGCTCCAATGGACGTTCGGGTTCGTGAGCCACTGGAGGGGAAACATACCGACGCCTCATTGGCGTGGTTCCGGTAGTTCAGGCCAACGCAGATGATGGGGATGCCTGTCGTCGGGACGGGAGCGAGAAGCTGTTTGCGGCGTTAGCCTTGGCGTCTGTTTGTCACCAACTGGAAGCTGGAGCTTGCCTTCTCGACTGTCACATCGACACCGCCAGTCCCGGACTCCAGATCGTCAATGGTCGCATAACCCTTGACGGACGACCCGGTGGCCAGGGGGGCCTCTAGCGGAAAAGCCCCCCAGTACTCGCGTCCGCCTGCCGCGTCAAAGCGGATCAAGCTGTCCCACACGGCCATCTTGTCTGACCGAAATCTGGGGAGACACAAACAGAGAAACGTCAGTTGAGCGATGATGAAGATTGTGCAGAGGACAAAAGAGCACGGGGCCCATGTTTTTGACTTGGCTGATGTACCGCCACCGAAATACCGAAATAATGCCGTCGAGGGCGGAGGTCCCCCACAAACCCCGTCTCGTTCCCCATAGCACATCCTCACACCACCCGAGCCACGAGTCATGGCCGACCTAAAGTTCGTCCCCGGCCGCATCGGCACAATAAAGAACTCGCCCGACAAGATCCAGCTGGCGCGGCTGAGCTACGTGCTGGTGCAGCACCCGGCCCTGGAGGCGTTCGACGTGTTTGCGCACGACTTCGGCTTCACTGAGGCGGCGCGGGACGGCGATGAGACCATCTACTACCGGGGGTACGGGCGCGACGCGTGCTGCTACGTGGCGACGCGGAGCAGCGACGGTGCACAAGCTGGGGCACTACGGGTACATCACGTCCAAGTTTGACGAGGATGTGGCCTTTTACACGCAGCACTTCAACTTCATCCCTTCGGACGTGCGTGCTGTTCGAAGTGGAGGCCGGCGGGCGCGAGGTGGACGGGCTGACCTTTATGCACCTGGATCAGGAGAAGGAGTATGTAGACCACCACACGCTGTTCCTATCGCGGGCGCCACCAGGCTTTGCCGAGAGCCACCGCGTGCACCACTACTCGTTCGAAGTCGAGGACTTTGACACACAGCTTCTGGGGCATGAGTACCTGCTGTCCAAGAAGTACACGCCCATCTGGGGCGTCGGCCGCCACATTTTCGGCTCGCAGATCTTTGACTACTGGAAGGACCCGACCGGCTTCGCCATCGAGCACTACGCCGACGGTGACATTGTCAACGAGGACAACCCGACCGGCCGGGAGAAGAGCGACGGCCCGGCTTCCATGTATATCTGGGGCCCCGTCAGGCCCGAGGGGGGTGTAGCATAGATAGTTGTTTAGTGAGGGGCTGGATACGAGAGGCTGATCTTGCGGAATAAGAATCCAAGAAACCTTACCACCTTGCAACTCAACACTGGACACATGTCAAGTACCTTAATGTGATCGCATTGGAAACATCTTGTAGTGACTTTCGGTCCTGGTACTTTCCTATTTGATGGTGTCTTGGCCATACCCGGCAGCTCGTCGATTTAGACCTGTCCCTCACTTCGGTTAGCCTCCCTAACACCAAACCACTATACCCAGTCCATAACTAGCTCATCGTCCATGAAATGTATGTTGCCGCCATTTAGGCCGCTCCAGGCACGCACAAGAACCAGACACACAGGAACCGGGCGCGCAAATTGCATGTCCTGTCGGAGAGTAGCGCGGAGGGCATTGTGGATCGGGTTGTTGCAGCCGACGCGGCCGGCACCCTGAGCCATGTGATGGCGGTGCTAGCCTAGCTCTTCCCCACAAAATTCCACACCGGATAGCGGAATGAACATACCGATACCGGTTCCAAGATTTGGCCGGAGATCCGGGTTACCTGGGGAAATGGCCACCAGGCACGATAATAAGCCCTGGATCTCCTGCAGCAATGGATCACGGCCACCGATTACGGCCACTAAACTCGCCATTTCAACATCCCTTAGTTGCAAAGCGCCATGGAGGAGACCACAGTCGTCATCGTTGGGGCTGGCCCCAGCGGACTCGCGCTCGGCGCGCTGCTTGGCCGCATGAATGTCAAGGTGCGTCGCGTCGCGAGCGCACGTGATGACTCCGGCACTGCCGCCACGACTCGTACTGACCGGGCACCAGACCATAATACTTGAGAAGGACACCGAGGTCTGCGAAGACCCACGAGGCATTGTGGTGAACGGCGATGCAGTGCGGATTTCGTACCAGATCGGCATCGGCGAGGGCCTGACCAAGAGGATAGGCAAGGATATTAGCGTCCTTAACTTCCACCGCGGCAACTTCAGGCAGTCCCCGTTCATGACGTTCGATATCAGAGTGGACTGGGCCTAACAGGCCGTCTCCAACAACGTCACGCAGTTCTAGCCGAACTACGGTAAGAAACCGGAAATTCCTCTGGGTACGCGGATGCCGATATGTAAAGCTCCTGACACAATGCTTCAGAGCGAGAGATCAGAGCACTCCTGCCGGAATTTCCCAGCTGCGAGCTTCGCACAGGATGCGAAGTGCTCGGGCGGGAAGAGGTGGGCGACCAGACCATTATCGAATACCTCGACTAGGACGGGGCGAAGCACCTGATCCGCACGTCATGGCTCGTGGGGGCCGACGGGAAAAGGGGCGTGGTGAGGAAAAAGTTCCTCGAGCCCGAAGGCGTCAGGCAAGTGGAGGGCGAGTGGACTTATGTCGGCACATGGGTCGCGGCAAACCTGAAGATCACAACGCCGACGCCAGAGTCGCATCCCGAGTTTCCTCTGTGGAAGCTTGGCTACACGCCACAGCAGGTCCACGACACCTTCTGGCCGACGGGATTCTAGTAAGACGTGAAAATTGTACTCATGTATGCCGCTTCGAGCTAACGCTAAGTTCAGTTTCTGTAACGACGACAAGAGACCACAGGTCAGCGGGAGGTTTGGACCCGCTGGCTCTGGATTCTGGAGGTAAGTAGAGCTTGTGAGGGTGTGTTGTGGGAGATGTCGAAGCTGACTTGCGGACAAGACACGAATACTCGGTCGAGCCAGAGGACAACCTCGACGACGTGCAGGGCCACCTTTGGAAGATCTTCGGGTCTTGGATGATAATACCAGGATCCAAGCTTTCGAGGACTCTTGCAAAGACGGTTGTTGAGTTTCCCAGGGATTGCATTGACGTAATCCGGTGCCGACCATTCACGTACGTGAGAGTCTTTGAGACATGAACCTTAGACGTTCAAGGCCAGAGCGCTAATCCGAATGTGCATGTCAGATTCACCGTCAAGGTAGTGAACAAGTGGTTCGTGCGCAACACAATGCTCATTGGCGACGCGGCGCACGTGTTCCCGCCGTTTGGTAGGCAGGGCATCGCGTGTAGGATTAGAGACGCGCAGTCGCTAGCGTGGCGGCTCGCCATGATGTCGACCATTAGCGTGCTGACGACGACGCGCGAGCGCATCCTCGAGGGGTGGAGCCAAGAGCGTCGCCACGCGTGGAAGGGGGCTATGAACGCCACCAGGCTCAACGGCAGCATCGTCAACATGTGGTCCTTCTTCGGCGGGCTCCTCTACCGGATTGTGATGCGTCTCGTGTGGCAGTTCCCCATCCTCGCGCGCCTCCGCACCCACCGCGCCTTCCGCGACAAGCTGGCCTTCACCCACAAAACGTGTCCTGACGGCTTCTTCCTCGACGGCGCCGGCGTCGGCGGCCGCAAGGTCGCGCAGATCCGGGTGCGCAAGCAGGGCCAGGCCCCGATATTATCGGACAGCGCGTTCCTGCGCAACCTGTCGCATCTCTCGCTGCTGGTCTTTGTGAGGCGCGACTCTCCGGCCGTCGAACACGCCCAGATCGCAGAGATTCTCAAGGTAGCCGACCTGCCAAGAGACATGCTGACGATGGAAGACGTCACCCTGTACTTTATCGACGGCAGCAGCAGCGAAACGTCTACGGCTAGGCCCGAGCCTGGGCTGGAGGCTTATTATCCCTGCACCACCGAGGAGCTGGCGGGCGAGGGCATCACGCCCATCAAGGGATACCACCACACGTCGGTCGAGGACCGGTACGGCAGCTCGGCAAAGTTTGTCCTGGTGCGCCCCGACTTCATCGTCCACTCGGTCGCCTCGAGCGGCGAGGAGCTATTGGCGAACCTCGGGAAGACGGGAGAATACTTTCGATGAGGCGACAGTTCCTCCCTGTACCAGAACATCGGATAAGCGACCGGCAGAAATGCGAGGACTTGGTGCTTCTGGGACTAGAAATTGGCAGATGAATCAGTCGAGGCACTTGGAATCTTGGATGGAACCGCGCATGATACCACCGTACAATAAAGAATAGCAGAGTTAAGATTTTAACGGGTCGGCTTGTGCAGACAGCCGAAAGTGCATTACGGGTTGAGTTGATCCCACTGCTGAAGGTAGGTTGATGCAGTCCTGGGAGCAAATGAGAGCATTCAGAGACGATCTGACGAAGGCACCTTGACGGCGGTGAGTTTGACATTTCGTGCCTTCTGCTCCAGTTTCGAATGGCGACTTGGCTGGTTTTTCATCAGAGGTGCCCAAATGGGAGGCACGTTAAAGGGGTTTCGGACCCCCACTGCAGCAACGATCGATGGCAACAACGGCGCTGGGGCCTGGGCTAGGGCGCGTTCAGGCCGCGCTTGCCGCAGCTAGCAATAGAAGCCCTGTAGTGGCAGACGGTGACAGGTGGCAGACGAACGTGATGGCACCTCAGGCTGCCGCGTCCTGCAAGAGGACAATTATCCGTCCCCGAACGGTTGGAACTTCGGAAGATGCCGGCTTGCAAGTTGCTGTCAGAGCACCAATTCCGCTGCTGGAATTCGCATTGCGCATTACGGATACGACACAGATGACCCCACTTCCATTTCCTCGCTCTTTGGTGGTTTGGCGGGTGCTGCCAGCGGCCTCCCGTTCGAAATTCCATTTCGGCAGCTGTCTGCCTTTGCCTAGAGCCAAACGCCACCAAATTCGGGGTGCAGAGGGCCCCAACGTGATTGGGCTACGGATACCCGCCGCAGCAACCCGAAACTCTGAAACAGAAG
Source organism: Lasiosphaeria ovina (assembly GCA_033439765.1). NCBI lineage: Eukaryota > Fungi > Ascomycota > Sordariomycetes > Sordariales > Lasiosphaeriaceae > Lasiosphaeria > Lasiosphaeria ovina. The sequence goes on along the minus strand of JAULSN010000002.1, from coordinate 6,772,297 downwards.
CCGCAGGGCAGAATTCCGCGCGCGGCGCTACCAGTCGCTGCTGCACTTTCGTTAACCCCGCCGGGCCTGGGCAACCTCGCACCTTCTTTCCATCCTCGCGTCGCAAGGTTCTCCTTCAGCACTCGTGGTCCTGCACGACGCGTCGACCTTCCTTCGCAACATCAACAGCTGCGACGAGGGTTTGGCTACTCGTCTTCACGCCAGTTTGCACGTTGGTAGGTAAATCTGACGTCGACGCCCCGAAGCCATGGGGGTCGGGGATTATCTCCGTCGCGCATTCCGTCGAAAGAAGTCGAGCAAGGGACAGGAACCCGCGAGCGGTGCTCCTGTGGTCGCCCCACCGCTAATCATCCACCACGGTATCGAGTCATCGTCGAGCGACGAAGCCGACGTGAAGACCATCACCAAAATCGAGATGCAGCAGGCCATCGACAACCAGGACACCTGCGTCCTGTTTGCCAAGCTCCCGCTCGAGATTCGGCGCCAAATCTACCGCGCCGTCTGGGAGAGTTACCTCAGGACGTGCCACATGTCGCCCTCCACCCCGGGCTCCAGCCTCCGCCTGCACATCTACACGGACGGGTCGCGTCCCAACAGCCTATCCCACAGCCAGTGTGTCGTACCCGCCGGCCCGCGCGATGACACCGACGTCACCGACCCCTGGCCGTTCGATGCACACTCCGCCCCGGCCCTGATGCCGCCCAAGTGGTTCTGGTATGCCTGCGTCATGCGCTTGCACTGGGGGAAGCATGGACCCTGCCAGCACGCCCACATGCGGCGGTGGAATCCACTCACAGGCAGCGTCACGCCCGCGGAGAAGAGCCCGTTCCTGCCGCTGTTTCTGACATGCAAGAAAATGTAAGTTTGCTGCGAGGTGATTCCAACAACCAAGCAATCAGCCAGAAAGCTAATTCGCCGTATTTAGATACTTGGAGGCCATTGTCTCGTTTTTCGAGACTGTGATGCTCATCTTCACGTCGTCAGAGGACGCCATCCGCTTCTTTGTCCAGAAGCCCCACCCGTTTCTGGACCATCTCCGCTTTCTTGAGTTCGGCTTCGCCAACCGCAACGACCACCTCTTCCTGGGCCGTATCCGGCGAAGCGGCGTGCCCGGCGAGAACCCTCCCGGCAACATGCTGGTCGCGGCCGACGGCGGCGTCGTGTACGGCCAGAAGCTGTGGTCGGACATTCTGCAGGGCGTGCAGGCGGCGACGCCCGAGCTCCGAGACCTGGACGTGACCATGGCCGGCCGCATCTCGCACTCGCAAGCCCTCAAGCGGTTTGGCTACCATCGGCGGACTGCCTCCCAGGATAAGACCAGGGCGGCAGACGAAGCCCGTTCGGTGTCGGGCTCGGACGAGGAGGAGGCGGGGCCGTCCAACGACGTTTCTATCTGGAAGCTGCGCGGCAAGCTGGCGGTGAATTTCCAGGCCGAGCAGCGGCGCTATGTGCAGCGAGGCGACAGGGTTGTGCGCTTGCGGCTAAGCCTCACGCCGTCGTGATCGAGCTTGCCGAGTTGTGGCTTTCGATGGATGCTGGCTTTGAGGGGTTGATAGGATTTGCGGGCTGACTGTATGAAATAGCTTATGTACGAGTCTGATGCTTGGAGTCTTGGACTTGGACGTTGGACGGAACTTTTGTATTATTATTGGACTGGCTACTACCTAGACCTTTGAGGTCACATGTGTTGAATGACACGCGAATCGATTTACCTGTACGATTTTAATGTCCAAGGACTGGACGTTCCAACAGGGTAGTCACCGGTTGAGAAGCAAGTCTCCTCTCATTGTCAAATAGACGGTAATTATGCCGTGTAGTTTCAAGAACAAAGCTGACGCATCATTAGACCTTTGTCTAGATTACGTTCTCTGCTGGTTTGATCGTCGCTCATAACATGATTTCAAGCCCGACATATAATCAGTGGCCTTTCAGATCTTGAAAAGCCACCCGCTGGTCGACATTCAGGGTTCTGACTACATCGGAATCCTAGCCCGTCACGAGAAACACGCCCAACAACATCAAAAGCCTCCCGGACAACCCCCCTCATCTCACCCGTCATGTCCAGCCCGTCCAACTCATCCTCCGCAGCCCAGACAAACCCAGCATGCTCATCCTCACTCAAAACAACCTCGCCGTCCCCCACCCAGTCAACCGCAACAACATAGTTCGGCTGGATCGCCCGCTTCGACACGACGCCCGCACTGCTAGACGCTGCCTTGGAAGTGGTACACAGCATCAGCCGCAGCTGCGCGGCGAAACGCGCCACGCGCGGCCCCGTCTCCTCGCGCACCTCGCGCACCGCCGCGGCCGCGACGCCGGAGTCGCTCTCGTCGACCTTGCCGCCGGGGATCTCGGACACGCTGGGGAAGTACGTCTCGTGCGCCGCGCGCTGGAGGAGGAGGAGGATGTGTGGTGCTGATAGGCTGCCGCTGACGGTGGTGTTGGCGGGGTGGCGGAATATGGGGCGGCGCCGCCTACGACGAGCTTGTCGGAGCGTTGGCCGGTGGCGGTACGGTGGTGTGTGAGAGAAAGCTGCTGCGCGATGATAGGAGGGTCGAGGCGTCGATGGCGGGGTCGGATGCGATGGTGCTAGTTGGTGGTGTGGACATTTTCTGGGCTCGGATGGGCTGGTGTTGGCGGGACGAATGGTGGGTTGGTTGGGTTTGTTGACCCCCGCAAAGTGCACTAGTTGAAGATCTCGTCCAGGTAAGGAAGACGACGTTCAAGATGGAAAGTACGTCTTTCCGTGTCTCGGCGCGTAGCTGCAGGTCGTGGGAAATGCTAGGGGTCATAGTTAGACGACGGTTGCAGCAGCAGTGTGTGGTGTGCCTTGTTCGCCGCTTCGGGCTCCCACGGCTTCAGCAAATTCCAAGACTGATGCGGTGAGATCACAAGGTCCTGTCCGACCGTGCTCGTTCTTGTTTCTCGAGGTTTGCCAGTTTCAGATGGTGGATCAGACCCGGGCGGCCTGCGTTTTTGCTAACTTCGCCACCAGAAGAAACCCCGCCGTGGACGTCGTCCGGCTGAACCGGCAGCTTGGACGCTTGCACCTGTCGTCGAGGCCGGTCCAGCCGTTCCAAGCTCTATATCAGCCGGCTCCTGAGCAGTACTGGCGGTGTCTTGCTCGGCCACGGTCTGAACCGTAAACGCACGTCCGACTTCCTGGTTCCTCATCGCGATTGCCGCGCGCAAGTTCTTTGCTTCCAATTCTTTGGCCTCGTCCCGCTTCCTTTTCGCCTCTTTGATCTCCTTGTCTATTTGTTCTAGCACCAGTCATGTTAGTTCCAGGCTTATCACCCACTGGCACAAAAAATGGTAACAAATACCTTTTGTCTTTCGTGGCCGCCCTACCAACGGAAGGGAGAACAGCCGCCGCTCTGCTTCCTCGGCAAAGCGCCGCGAAGACAAGAGCAGATCGAAGGGGCCGCTGTCTACGACAAGAAAGCGTGTGAGGTTCGACTGCGCCTCGCCTTGTCTGTACCAAGGCAAGGTCACCCCGTGTGTCGGCTTGTAGATGGCCTTGTCGAGACCTTCGATTTCCTGCTGCTGGACCTCGGGTATTTCTACCAGGCTGCCGAGGTCGAAGCCTATCTGGGCAAGATACTCGCGGGTGACAAAGTCTGCTCGCGAGCCCGTGTCGAGCTTGATCCGGGCGGGACGGTAGTCGAACCGGTCGCCGCCTGTTCTCGTCGGATCCTCCACTAGGATCATGACCCTTTCAGGATTGTCGAGCTGGACGGTTCCGTTTATGACGTAGTCGTCCGCCTCCAGCGAGCTGAGATCTCGCCGCATCCGGTTTTGGAGGGATTTGACGATCTGCATTAGATGCGGATCAGAACCGGAGCCAGGACCGCCGGCTTCGGCCTCGGCCTTCCCTTCAGTGCTGGAAGAGGCATCGGCAGGGCGTCCGCTGGCATCAACAGTGGTAGATTGGGACAGTTCGGTAAGCTTGTCCATGGCAGCACTAGCACGCCATTCCATGTTAGCAACCCAGATTGCCCACGGCGTGTCAGGGCCTTCAATAGTAATTAGTTATTGCAACCACCACAAGACCTGCCTTAGTTCCACTAACTGCCCTCGGAGGCGGATTCTATTCATGGACGTAAATTAATTAACAGCCTGTGGCGGGCTCGTTCTCTGGGCTTTGATGACCTACTCTGAGAAGGCATCGCGCAGCAAGCCGACCTTGTCGCGGAAGACGGCGAGGGAGCTGCTGAGCTGTTTTTCCTCGAAAAATATAAATCGTACGATGCTCAGTATCCTCCACCGCCTTTGGTAAATTATATGGCGAGCCTTGGAAGCGAGATTTGAGATATCCTCTCCCTGGTCGTAGGTGGTGAAGAGCAAGTCTTCCACGTGCGGGGATGCCCTAACGGGCCCGTTGCTATTTGTCTGGTAGCACTCGTCGACCACGGCCAGCAACGCCGTTATCTCGTTGTCTAGAAGCTGAAATCTCGCAGGAAAGGTGGACGCATCCTGTAACAGGTGCGTAAGGGGGAATATGACTGATGTAGTCAATGAGAAAGCGGTCGAGACCAACAGTGTTATCGAAATCGGATCGTCTGCCATGTTTTCTTTTCTGTTTTTCTTTTGTTTCTTTCGTTGGAAGAGAAATCGGGTACCAGCACAAGGAATATCCCAAGAAAATGATGGAGAGGTGCCTGCCCGGGGGGGGGGGGGGGGGGGGGGGCTTGGCTTTTCATATGATCGTCAAATGTGAGCGGGCTAACCTAATAAGAACGGGAACTGCACCCGTTTTTCTTTTGATGAAAAGTCTGCTGGGATTCTGAGCCTGTCGCTTAATGTTAGCCACAGCGCTTGCAAAAGAGGATCATTGCCTTATCTGCTCGCAGCTGGCTGTTCTGAGTGGTGGCCTGGTGAACTTCCTTGCGTAGTGCGACACTAGGTGCATTCTTCCCTGCAAATCAGTCTAACTTGGGTTAGCCGCTTGTAACAAGATGGTGTGCAATTTATGCGGCATAACTAGCTACGTGCGGCTAGGGCGCCCCCCGAGAGCCTTATCCCATTCCAACATGGCGTTATTCTCAGAACCACCCCAAAACTCGTGGGGCGTCTGTGCAGGTACCTTGCTCTTTTTCTTTCCAAAATATGGCCTATTCGCAACGTGGCTATTCTCGACTGGCGGCCCTTATGCGCAAGGAGAAGAACGTTGCCATATTCCGCCGGTTCGAAGAGCTCAATATCCTCTGTCTCCTTTCGCTCCAAGCCGAGATTGTCCAACTCGAGAAGGAGTTCAGGATAGAATGCGTCGCCGACGATAGCAGCCGATCGCCCCCGGCATCCGAATACAGCAGCAATTTCAAGCTGTCGCGCGATGAGGCCAGTACGCAGCACACGAAGCTCAAGGCCATCAGGGACTTGATAAGAGAGTACAGCAAGTGCACCTCCGGCATATGTCAGTTGAATTTGCAGCCTGCTGACGGCAAAATGAATGCCACAGATGAGATCCTGATACAAAGTACCCTGACATGAAGACTAGACCTAGCAAATATTGATCTTGTCACTAACGTGTCGCAGTGTCCGAACTCAGTCAAGTCGACAAGCCGATGAAATCCCAACTCAAGAGCCTCAAGAGCTGGCTCGACGACAGCGAGGGCGGCAACTCGTTCCTGACCAACTACGAAACCGCAACCTGGGAAGACGACGACCTGCACTCGTACGTCTGTCTGGAGCCGCCGTCGGCCAAGGGCGACCCCTTCACCAAGTGGCTGCTCAACTCGGCCGTGCGAGCCTTTGACCGCGTGCTGGGCCGCTACATTGGCTGCGGGGTGGTCGTCGACGACCAGACCGGCGACAGGTCGTACAGCAGCGACGGCGTCAACCGCGCGAGCAACATCATCGCCGCCGCCGTGGCCTCGGCCCTCCCGGTCCTGGCGATATACGTGCTGAACGGCATCTCCTCCGTGGAGAGGCGCATAGGTGCCACCGCCGGCTTCACCGTCGCGTTTGCTGTCCTGATGGGGTATTTCAGCTCCGCGACCAGGGCCGAGATGATTGCCGCAACAGCTACGTGAGTCTCTCATCATGGTTTTCCCTCAGTGGGCGCAGTGTCTTACACGTGTGGTGTAGGTTTGCAGCCATAGAGGTTGTGTTCATTGGAACTGCCATCAGCGCAGGATCAGCCGGTGATCAGAGTACAAATGTTAGTATCAACGGCACGTTGTGTAGCAACGGGACCACAGTTGGATAGGATTAGCGGAAGTATTTTATTTCATGTGCTCAAGGAGAGACTCCAACCGTTAGATCTATCACCAAGGGCAAATGGCTCATACCCAGTTACCCCGTCACCATGCACACACCAAAATAAACATAGTTAAGCATTTGCCGCGGTACAGCAAAAGGTCAAACAATTGAATGGTACCGGCAAAGTCATTCAGGCCGACAGAAATATCCGTACTTGATAATTACCTTACCATACACCAAGCCCCTTTTGCCCTAGGCAACTCAAACCACACATAAACAATTCGAACAAACTCTAGGAAAGCTATTTTGTCTCGCACGTTCTTGACTTGACTAGTTGAATGCTCAAAACGGCACAATGTGCTAACCGAATGCAGAAGCAACACGAGCACGGAGCATTCTGTTGCGCTCCCGTGCCTGCTGCGCTTTGTGCTGGCTGCTTCACATTATGCACAACCTTTCGAACGGCTCAGGAACTAACGGTATGTCTCGTTTCCTTGGCTCCCTGTCCGCGGTGTGGGCATTGAAGTTAGCCTTAAGTAGTTATTTTCTCTTCAAGGTCGGTAGACGTACACCGTATCTTTCATTATCACAGTGCAAAGACACAGTTGCTGCCATACAGTGGATTTATGGCAGCACTGAGCAGATTTGTTAGATTTCGACTTGTCAACTAATTACAAGAAACTACAACACAAGAAACAGTCTTGAAACCACAACAAGCCAACGAGAGGTCAACGGAGAGCTTTTCAAAGAGGGTATATAAATCTACAACCTGATATCGCCTGCATCCGGACAGCACAACAAAGAAACCTCTCTCACAACCCTAACTGACTAGCAATCATCACCCAGCCCCCCTTCAGGAATCACAAGCCCATCACAACCCGTGCTGATGCCGGTGGGCGGCGACCTTCTCAGCCTTCCACTGGGCCCAGTCGCGGTGCTTGGCGGGGTCGATGAGCGAGGGGTCGCGGTCGGCGGCAGCGGCGTTGCCCTGGGCGCGCGACGTGGTGAAGTCGCGCAGGAAGCTGAAGGACCGGCACACGTGCGTCTGGTCGGCGTCGATGTAGTTGTGCCGCACGCCGTCCATGTACCGCGTCGGGATCAGCGTCGTGCTGCCGTAGCACTGGATCGTCTGCCGCAGCGCGTCCAGGCAATGTTCTGTGTCGTGTCGAATGTTAGTTATCTGTTGTGATTAGTGGCAGGGGGAGAGGCGGTGGTGGTTACCCGTGTGGAACGGCCCGTGGGAATGCCGCGCGGGATAGTAGTCTGGGTGCATCATCATGCGGAGCGCGTTCTGCGAGGTGGTGTTAGAAAATGGGTTGTGGTAATGAAGGAGGCCAGCTGTCTGTCCGTTGGACAACTCACCACGCAGTGCAACGTGTGAAACACTTCGAGTCTACGGCGCCCAGACGGACTCCTCAGCATGTTGCACACAAAACATCGAGGATGAACTGCGGCTGTGAGAAAGAAACTTACCCGGCGCTGTAGCCGCCGCGCCTCTGGTCGACAAACTCGAAGCGCCTGTCTCCCCAGGCCCGCGTCGCCTCCTCCTCGGAGATGGCAAAGTAGCGGTCGTGTATGAGGCGGTCCCAGCTGGCGTCGATCTCGGGACTCGGCGGGCCGAACAGCTTCATGTTCTCGGGCCACGGCGCCGTTTCGTCCACGGCATCGAGATATCCGCTGCCGTTGGCAGTGAAGTGAGGGGTGCGCGTGAACTTCACCCTTTCCAGCGGGATCTTGGACGGTAGGACTGGGGTTTTACGTGTTAACATTCGCATGCTAGGCTCGCAAAGGGGGAAACTTACTGATGTCGGTATCGAAGCCATCTTCGTAAGTGCCATAAGGACTTCCGCTACTCTGCCGCTCAAGCACGAGCAGCAGCGATGTGACTGCGAAGAAGATACTCAACAGCCACGGAGCAACGGTGAGTATCCGCGACAGCGACAGCCACCGCCATGTCTTGTCGCCGGCGAGGACATCGCTACCTGGCCCGAGGAAGCTTTCATGCTCCCCCTTTTCTGAGTCGGAGTCGACGGCTGTGTATGAGCTGTGCGAGGTCAGAGACATGGTGAAAGGGTGGCTCGAAGCTATGCAGAGCTTGTTGGGGCACTGGCAAGACAAAGACAAAAAGTCTTGGCGAGACAGGGTATTTAGAATTGAGTGAGAGGCGCTCGCTCGGTCCCTGAAGAAAGAGAGAGAGAGAAATAGAGAGAAAGAGAGAGCGGTATTGGGTAGAGGGAGGGTGTGGGCTGGGGGGCTCGATAGGATCTGATAACACGAGAGGATCTGATAACCCAGGAGCCACGGTTTTGCTACAAGTCCAAACTCGGCTGAAATCCATGCTCCCGACGTTACCTCGGAAGACGTGCTGGCTGCAAGATAAGTCGAGGTTGCAGGACACGCCCACACGATGTTTTCGATATTCCTTCATGTGTAAGCTCAAAAGCGGAAAACAACTCGCGGTGCAGTCTGCCACTGAACGGCTGGCCCAATGACCGATGCAGGCCATTCCGAGCGAGGAAAAGCGAAGCGACAGTGTACTTCTTGAGATGGAGATGGAGGTCTGGGTCGGCTGTCATCACAACTGTCGCGCGACATGTTGCCTGCTTTGGTCGAGGTCGCCGCGTTAGTACCGCGTGAAAGCAGGCTATACGCCAAAGACACTAGTCAGCTTATCCCTGTGCCTATCATGACCGACACTGGAGACTGCACGCCAAGATCTTGCGCTATATCGATGGCAGTGGCGAAAGAACGATGTGATGGGCGCGAGCCAAGGCATGGAATGCAAGACAGCTGCAGGCCGAGCTCAGTATTGGCTTGGCGCTTGCGCGAGTCAGTTGTCGACTGCCGGATGGTGCGGAGAAATCGGTGTATGTCTCGGTTATAGTGACTATGTGCTGCAGCACTGCATGCTAAGATGCGCGGATACCGGAGCTGCTGGCCAGAGTAAAATAACAGCTGTATTGCCAAGCCGCGGAACCATGAGGATATGCTTCCTCGCTGCAGACGGCCCAATGAGGTGCCGTTGGGCGGGCGTCGAAGCGATCCATCCGGGATGCCAGCGTCAAGCTTTCCGAGTAGTTTGGTTCGGGTTATTGGGCCTAGAGCTGGAGAGTAGCATCGATCTGTTTCGGTTGCCGTGGAGGGTCACGTCACGGCCTAGTGAAGACGAAACACCAGACCATACTTGCCTAGTAGTGATCAACTAGTTCTAGACTTGGTTGTGATACCCAGACAGACAGTTGGGTGTTTGAATCTATGGTTACTCAGGATCAGCAAGACAGAGCTCTTGGGAGTGAGGGGCTGACGAGACGGACCGGTCGAGGCGGGGTTTGCACTCTTCGCCAATAAGGGCGCGACCCGACGCCCCGACGTTGCAGTGAGGCGCTCGCCGGCTGTGACCACGGTCTGGCCGCCTGATAGAACCCGGCGGCGCCCACAACCCGAGCCCTTCCCCCCCCCCCCACGAGGACCGCAGGATGCGAGCAAGTCAGGGGAAGCTGCGGGGTATTGCTCAGATATCCTGACGTCGGTCTCACGTCTAGAATCCCAAGCCAAGCTGCTTGGCAACGCACCCCACGACGAGAAGGCTTACATTGATGCCTTGCCGAGGGATGCCAGTCCGCGGTTGTTGAAGCGAAAGGAAACTGGCGTCGACTTCCACAGCGCGCCAAGACACATCCGCACATGTGTGTTGGCTGTCTGTCTTTACGAATGCAAGATGCACGAGCTCAGCTGTCGGCGGCCAAGACCACGGCGCGAGTCGGCAGTCGAGACCATTGATAATGCCAAGTGAAGTCTTATCACCGCACAGCAGTTGCTCATCAGCGAGAACCGAGCCTCGGCGGTCCATGGCCAAAGCCACACGATGCCTTCTTCTCACGGCATACATGCGCTTCCCTTGCAAACGGCCACCGCAGAGTTGCACGCGATATTGCGCCATCGCCAGGTTTCCGCCTCCATCTCGAAAGCAAGCAAGCAAGCATCGTTCTAGGAAGCGGGCTTGCCAAGAGGAACACTGAGCAAGTTAACAAGCCACTTGACCAACTTCGCGTACACACCTTGATAACCTAGGAGGTGTTCCTGAACAGAGAATCAAGTTAAATCATCCTTGGCATGGGCAACAACAGAAACTGCGGGGAAGACACGCCTCTCACGGCTCTATCAGGCGGCCGCGTTAGACGCCACCAGGCTGACACGAAGTGAGCTGTGCCTGCCGGGGAGGGGGCAGAGTGTGCCTCAAGAGCGATCGCCGATGACAAGCTCATCACATTTTCATTCTCTTGCAGGCCGAGAGCGAGAGTCTGAAAGCGGACGCTGGCACACGAGCACAGGCCAAGACTCCAGACCCCCCGGCAGTTGGTTCTCCATACTCCCGTTCTCTGGGGTATAAAGAAGACGCACGCGATCCGCTGCCCCAGACAGATATTGACAGAGACAAGGCAGACCAGTCACTCTGAACCTGAACCACAGACACATTAGCCCCACACAGAAACCAGCTTGAAACCCCCCAACTCTCGCCAACATGAAGCTCAAGACCGTCTTCGCCTTCTTCGCCGCCATCATGGCCGTCGCTGCCATCCCCGTCAAGGTGGCTCCCGAGTCGGGTGAGTGCCTTGCCCCCTGGCCTCTGACCGTGTACTCGCCGTACTGTGCTGACAGGAGAAAACGCAGATGCCCTCGCCGTGCGCGAGGACAGGGTCGACGTGGCGGCTCGCGACCTGACCAAGACCAAGACCAAGGTCAAGGCCAAGGCCAGGAAGGCCAGGAAGGTCCGGAAGGTCAAGAAGCGCGATGACGACTCGGACGACTCGGACAGTGACTCGGACAGCGACTCGGACGGCGACTCTGACGGCGACTAAATCAAATCAAGCGACCCCGGCGCGACTGGAGTGGAGTGGCTGACGTAGGTGTGTGACAAGTGGCTGACACCCACGTCCCCTTCCTTCCTCGCTCTCCTGATGACCGACAGAGTGAGGACGAGAGGGCCGGGAGCGCACTGCCAACGTGTGTGTGTGTGTGTGTGTGTGTGTGTGTGTGTGAAGCGGCAATGACTTGGCACGATGACAAGGCAGATGATTGATCAGGCATGCAAATAGTAAAAAACGAATTGTATCACTCCTTTGAGATAGCTTGAAAATTAAGATCAAATATGACCATCGCCCTCAGTTCGTTCTGTGCCGCCCGCTCCAAGTGTCTTTCTCTTCCTTTCTGTGACAAGGTTCCATCCTTTCACGCATGCGCTGCTCCCAATCCGCTTAGGATGCTGTCTGTTCTCATGCTACCTGGGCTTGAGCGGCGTGGGAAGGGCGGGAAATAGCCTCAGCGGGCAGCTCCTCGAGATAGGCCATGGGGACCCAGGCGCATTTGAACGCCGTGTTTTCAACAAGCCACCAGCCTGAGCCATAATTGATTGATTAGCGACCATTGTGAGAGCTATTTGTCATGAGTGTGCTATGGGTCGCTCGTACTACGGTTGGGTAGAGGGCCGGACGGAGGGAGGCGGCTGTGAGAAACGAAGTGGGACGGACCGTTCATCTCCTTCTCCACGATGGCGACGATTTCGCCAGTCACGACGCTGAGCTCGTTCTCGAACGTGGCACTAAAGTCGTAGAGAACACGCGCATAGCGCAGCCACGGCTCGCTCCAATGATCTGTTATGGGTGGTGTGGGTGGGACTGCGGCCGTGGCGGTAGGAGCTGGTTCTGCGTGGCTTTCCTCCGCATTGGCAATGGCCTGGGCTGGATCAGGCGTCGGGGCCGTTGCGGATTGGTCGGATGCGACCGAGACCCCGTTTCCGCCCGTCGCTTCGGTCTGCGGAAGACGACCGTCGCCGGTCGTCGGATCCCGGACCTGAAATTCTGGCGCAATGTTATTCTCGGCTGCGGTATCGCGACCCGCCATGTCAATGTGGATGGCAATGCGTTCGGCAATGAGGTTTCCCTCCTCCATAGCGATCTCGGCGAGGATTCGGCCCGGCATGTTGTCATTGAAATGGAGATAATTATGTCGAAAAACGAAGATCGATGTAGAAGGAAGCGCCGGGAACCACTTGGATTGTCGAAAAAATAGGCGTTTTCACTGACATTGCTGCCTCGGGAGGTGCTGCGGCCTACTCGATGAGCCGCGTGGCATGCCAGGCAGCCACGGCTTGCTGACGAGCCAAGACGGATGTGTGCCAACGAACTGTTATAAGGGGCACGTGATGCTGCCGCCAAGCTTGCTACCCAACGGGGGGGTGTAATAAGGGCCATTGAAGAAAACGAGTTCCAATAGTCATGGTTATAGGAGAGGGGCTTAACCGCCAAAGAGTGCAATTTCGGGCTTCAGTGTCCGGGCTGCAATTTGAAGTTGCATGGCGGCGACAGAAATCGCGACGTCACAATAATTTCAACGTGTGTTGAGCGCTAGATTCACCCCCACCACGCACCGTTGTCAAATCACTGAAAGGAAAAATCCCGTTCTTTGTTGCAGCAGACTCGAAGACAGCAGCTGGATGCCAAATCCGGAATTTTGAGGGCTAGATTAGCAGGAATTCAGCTAGTCGACATCATGTAAGCTTCTTTGTCTCCCGCAATGGTATTTGTTGGAAAGCAAATGCCGCAAGTGTGGAACTCGGCATGGATTTTTCGACTCCTGCTTGTTTATTATCGACTCGCGGTTTCGTCTCTAGCCGCTGCCTGCCAGGCCAAGTAAGTGGTGTTTTTGCTGCCCCTCTGACAAACCGACACCATGTCAGTGGTGAACAGATCAGGCCTGCGTTACAGCTCAAGGCTGGGCCTCGGTCCACATCCACCACCCCCTAAGCATAAGATTCCCGAGAATCCGAAGAGTCCCGAGATTCCCAAGAATCTAAGGATCGCCAAGAATGCCAGGGGTCCCAAGAGTCCCACGAGTCCCACGAGTCCCAAGAGTCCCACGAGTCCCAAGAGTCCAAACACTTTAAAGACTTTAAAGACTTCAAAGATTTTAAAGATTCCCAAAAGTCCGAGGATATCCAAGAAAAGCCCCAAAGGCTCCAAGATTCCCAAGAGCCCAGGGGTCCCGCCTAATGTCCGTTCTTGGGCGCTGGCGGTTGCTGCCGCTGAGCAAAAGGAATCGGACCTGGACCAGAATTTCCGCTTCCTCCGCACTAACCTCGCCGCCATGGAAAACCACCTAGATGAGCTCTGGAATGCGGTCAAGAGCGTGCCTGGCGCCGTGAAGGATACCGTGTCCAGCATGCTTGACAGGCAGACCAGGGGGCTAGGGAAGGAGTTTGAGAAGGCCAAGAAGGAGCGCGACACCGCCGCCCAGGCCAAGATCCGGCAGGAGTACCGAGACGAGGTCGAAAAGCTCTTGCGCGAGAAGACAGAGCTCGAACACCAACTGGCGGCCGAGTCCGAAAAACTGCGGGCAGCCAGGAAGGAGGTCGCCCAAGCGCGGCGGGCCCTGGAAGACGACTACTCCGCCGTGATGTTCAACGACTGGCGAAGCGTCAAGTCGATAGACGGCAAGAAACGAGTGGACGCGATCCGGACGCTGTTCGACACGCTGCGCAAGTCACTCCTTGCTTTTGCCAGCAGCGAAGCCATCAACGTCGGCCGGCGGTCCGACATGCGATTTGAAGAAGACGAGGCCCCGCTGACCAATGAGGCGCAGGCGTTTTACGACCGGAGCGTCTGGAACAGCCTGACGGAGAAGCAGCGCATGTTCCGCGTCATGGGCAAGGTGTTCCAGATCCTGTTCCGCCGGATTCTGCGCCCCGGCTACCACACCTTTGGCCTGGAAGGCTTCTTGGGCATACAGAAGGACGGGCCAATTCTGGCACCGGAATGGCAGCTTCGCAACCTTGAAGCGGAGCTGAGGAGGCGCAATGGTAAGTGCCATCTCACCCTCCCCAATACTTCGAGAGGGCTGCATCTGCTTCTCGATTTGGGTGTTGCTTGGTTGTGACGAAAGGCTAACACAAGGGGGCCGGCAATGGCTAGTCGACGATAATCGCATCGATGACTGGGTGTCGACCACCATCCTCAACGTGTCAGGCCCGCTGAACAATGAGAACAAAGCCACCGAGGTCGTGGTCCCGACAGTGACCAGAGAGATTAGGGAATTCCTGTTACCGATACTCCAATTCACTGTCACCTTCGACAAGGACATGGTTAACCGGAACATAGCGCGGCTGTGCGAGCGGGCTTTTGGGCTGAAACTCGCGATGCGCAAGGCCGGCGGACGGTGGAAAATTGAAGTCCCCGCCACCAACCCCGACGAGTGGGGAGGATCCTTGGATGCCGCGACCAACGAGCTGAGCGCGACGGACTGGATGTCGTCTCGCGAGTTTGAGGTCGCCGATATGGAGGGAAAGGGGCAGAAGGTGGAGATTGCAAGTATTCCATTTGGGGCGCTGACCAAGCTCGACGCGGAGCAGACCGAGAATGGCTCAGTAGTCTGGCACAAAATAGTTTTGGAAAACGCGTGGGTCACGCTGAGGGGGGAGAAGCCGAGGAGAAGAGGCGCGGCAGCGCTCTGGCACAACGGAGTCGAGATGCTCAAGGAGTTGTAATTTTAAGACGTCCGAGATCAGAATTTAATTTACACGTCTCCTAAATCGTCGTCAACCCCATCAGAGACAGGGTCATCCTCAACGGCCAGCAACTGATGGCTTGGCTCGAGGGGCTTTTCGTTGCGCAGTCGAGTCGGAATCTCCTCGATCCCGGGAAAGAGTCCGCGCGAAAGTATACACTCAGTAGCAGACATCAAGAGCCGCGCGTAATGGCCGTTATGACTCTCGCTACACATCCGAGTCCAATCGTCGTCAGACATTTCGCGGATTATGCGGTGATGGTGCTCGGCCAGCAGCTGGCCTGTCTCACCACGGAAGTGGCGATGAATCTCGTCATGAAACTTCCAGCAGCCCATCCGGCGATGCGTGCTGTAGATGAGAAACATGATTTCGTAAAAAGTGTCGAGGGTGTTTCGCTTGGTACCGAAGGAAGCATTGAGGTGTGCCACCTTGCCCATGGACTTGATGTCCTTCATGATAGTCCACGAGACCTCGTAGGATGCATTGACATTAGCCGCGTCGTTCTCCTTGTTACAATTCTGTTTGTACAGGGCATTTTGAATGCGCGGGAGCATGTCGTCAAATGATTCAACGTCGTCGGTCTTGGGATCTGGCACTGGCTCTGGAGGCGGCAGTGGCGCATGTGGCCTTTCTTTGTTCCGTCTGTTGTATAGAAACGCTTCATTCAAGCCGATTTCGTTGATAGTGCGGTTAAAACGCGGCATGGAAACACACCAACCAGCAGAAAACCGATAGATTTGCTCCTCGACCGTCCCACCATCGCGCCGAGTACGGGAGAAGAGCAGCTGCCGTTCCGCGTCGCCGAGAAGGTAGAAGACGGACTGAAATATGGCGTCGAGAGGCTCGGGGCTTTCCAGACGCGTCGATTCCTGAAGGACGTCCAAAAATATATGCCGAAGGGTTATATTTTTGATGCCATCTAACATCTCGAATATGTCCAGAAGGGCATAGCTCGCGTTCAGAATAGTCTCCAAGCGCCCGTCCTTGCCTAGGAGCATGTCCCTAATGAAGCCGGCGCTCCTAAGGGCCTACTTCAGGATGTGACGGCTCCACTGCAAAGGCGTTGTGCAGGCATTGCTGAGGCGGAACAAATAGAGCTTTTTTCGACATCTTCGATATGCCGATCAAAATCGGGCGCTTCGCCTATGCCCGGCGGCAGATATACCCGTTGCAGGGCATATTGCTCGCGGCGAAAGACAACGACGGCGTCTGCGAGCGGCTCGTATTGCAGGGCAAATCGTGTGAGCAGCGCTTTTGCCTGGTCGACAGTGAGATCAGCAATGGCGCCGTGGAGATTAAGGTGGGAGTGCCTCGCGGGTTAAGCGGGCTCTAGCGAGCAGCGTAGGGTTGCATGATCCGATGGTGCGGGAGGATTGGGGTTGAGCTGTGCCGTGTTGGACGCGGTGACGTCCTGGAGCGGCACGCGTTCAGCTACAACTGCTTCGCTATTATCCGCGTCAGTGCGGGACTTGTTATTTGCGATGGAACCTTCAGAAGGCTGCGTGTTCTTCGCAGGGGCAGGGCCTATCTTAAGCTTTTTCGCCGGCATTTCGTGGGTCGCCTGAGGCCAGAAATTGTTCGTTGCCTTTGGTCGTGGAAAGTTGGAAAAACGACGCGGCATCGGAAAACAAAAGCACGCGGTGGCCCGAGGTTCACTGATCACCAAAGCGGAGCCGCTAGCCCCAGGGCCGACGGGGTCCAGGATCAAGATCTTTAGGTGACACCGGAAACCGCGGGGTCATCCCAGCCCGAACCCCCGCACCACTTGTCTGGAGATTCGCAATCCCGCCTCAATCCGTATCATTTTCGGATCCTCCCGTACGGACAAGAGCATGCGATGACAGACAAAAATTCCGGTCGCTTTTACGGAACGGGCCACTCTCCTGCCTGCTTGAATTGAAAGGCAATGAGTGGATAATCTGTAGGTGTTATGCAGCAATGCCCCGCGCTAACTGAGGTAGCGGTTATGCACGGAAATTCCACGAGGCTTGAAGTGGGTCCGTCCGACAGTCGATCGGAGCAGGAGCACTCGAAACGCTGTGGCTGCCTGAAGATGCAGGCAACAAACTTGGTCTTGGGCCGAGAGCCTCGTCCTTCCCCTCATCCAGCTGAACAATTTGCACCCGATTTTCTTTTCAGTTTTCCTCTGTGATGCTGTGCTTTCCCGCCGCCATACCGGTGGGCCCAGGCCATCCTCCGCCCGACTAGCGCTCCGCGATCGATGTCATTATGGATCGCGTTCGAGCAAAGCTAGGAGGCAGGAAGGCTGCCAAATCGTCCACCCACCACGATGATCGCGCGACCCCGCCCGAAGACTCCGACAGCAGACGAGCCAGAGACATGGGCGAGGGGCGATCGTCGGACAGCGCTGGCAGCAGCAGCGGCGTCGGCAGAGGTGACGTGATGGGTCTGACACAGCTTTGGCCCGACCCTGCAATCGAGAGCATCTCCAAGGTCGAGACGGATGTCGAGTAAGAATCCTAGCTGCTCTGGTTCTATCTGCTAATTGACCCGTCTGACACGAGCCACCCATTGTAAAAAGCTGACGATACTTTCTCGTAATATAGTCTTATTGCGATCCACGGCCTCGGCGGGCACCCGTTTAAGACCTGGTCCGAAGGAGAGAAGCTCTGGTTGCGCGACTTCCTGCCTTACAGCGCCTCCAAAACTCGCATCATGACGTTTGGGTATAATTCGGCCGTCGCATTTAGCGGGTCGAGGTCAACCATCCGCGACTTTGCGATTCAGCTGCTGGAGGACATCAAGCAGGTCCGGCGCCGTGATAAGGAGTCTGAAGTACGTCACGTCTCAAGAAAGCCGGACAATATCCCCGAGCAAGAGAGAGGAAAACAGGATTTCCTGACCAGGCACTAACACCGGTGTCTTGTTTCAGCGGAAAATCATTTTTGTTTGCCACAGTCTAGGTGGAATCGTTTTCAAACAAGCCTTAATCATCGCCCACGAGAAGGAAATGCGCTATCGTACCATTGGAGACTCTGTGACCGGTGTTTTGTTTCTAGGCACGCCTCACCGTGGTGCCGACATTGCATACTGGACCAAGTTGCTAGCAAAGTTTGCCAATGTCCCTCTCCTGGGTGGGATACGGAAAGATCTTCTCGGCAGTCTCGAGCCAAAGTCCAAGGAGCTCGGGACTATATGCGCGCAGTTTGTCGAGCGTGGCATGAAGCTCCAGATCTTCAGCCTCTATGAGCGGCATAACTTACCCGGCTTAGGATCCCTGGTAAGCATCCATTCGGCGCTCGGCGCTCGACGACTAGAACCCTAACAACTCTCCAGGTCGTTGATGACTTCTCTGCAATTCTGCATCTCCCTAACGAGACCCCAATTCCCATTGACGCGGACCACCGGTCCATGTGCAGGTATCTGACCAGCTCGGATCGCAACTATCTGACTGTCGCCAACTGCATTGGGGAGCTTATTGACGCGACGTCGGGCCCATCGACGCAATCCTGTGAGTTTCTGAAGAAAAAGGAGTATCTTAAGGCGGACTATTCTAATCAGGCTTTTCTACAATTTACAGACGTCGATGTCTCAGTCCGCAACTTCCTGTGGTTCTACCTGCGAGCTGTCGACGCCACGGCAATCCTGGAGCGGATTCCCGTGCACTGGGGGAAATCATCGCGTTGGTTCATGGAACACTCCGAGTTCAAGTCCTGGACAACGCCCGCAGGACGTCAGGCCATCTGGTTGTTCGGGCCTCCCGGGTCAGGGAAGACGGTGCTTCTCCGAAGCGTCATTGCGTCCCTGTCAGCACGTGCTGATGACCGCGAAACCTTGGTGATTTGCAAGCCCATTTATTTCTTCTTTGACGACAAAGATCCATCTCGCAGAACCTCGGACACTTTTGTTCGGTCTGTTCTGAAGCAAATCCTCGAAGACACAAGGACAAGCCACGTCTTTAGATATTTGGAGGCATTCGACCTCAAAACGACCGCGACAAATGAAGACGGGCTCTGGAAATGTCTGTCCGCAATCGTCGAAAAGTCTCGGGGCATCATGTTCCAATTGGTCATCGATGCAGTGGACGAGGTCATGCGGCATAGTGCTGGGTCCCCAAACAACATTATCGACAGGCTCCAGCGACTGCTGGCTCTCGATCCAAGTGGCAGATTGCGACTCATGATCTCGGACAGGAAGCCTCCGGCCTATGAATTCTCCCGCGTTGCCGATGTCGCATCTATCAGTATCGACAACGACGACACAAAGAGCAGTGTTCAGGAATGGGTTGAGGCACAAGTGCGCAAAAGTCTCGAGGCGTCAAAAGTGGCCTACTCTGCTGGGGAGCCCCTCGAAAAGAGAATCATGGATGTGTCACAGTCGAATTTTCTTTACGCCAAACTTGCCTGGGAACAAGCAAGTGCGGGCATAAAAACCTGGTCACGACAACGAGTCAAGGAAGCCATCGCTCGCTTAGATACGGTGTCACACGATCTGATTGAAGTGTATTGCCGCCTGTTGAAGACTATCCCTGCCACGTACAAGGAAAGAGCAAAGATTGCGTTCACTGTGCTCCGACTCTGTAGAGAGGGTCTCACCTTTGAACAACTCGCCTTTCTCGAAGCTCTGCATGGCGAGGATTTCTCAAGACGGACGCCAACCATTTCCGAGGTCCGGGCAAAGGCAGCAGATCTCCGGCAGTACCTTTCGGAAGCTTGTGGATACCTAGTCAGGGCTTCGAAAGATGGCATGGTCAACTTCACTCATGTCTCTGTCAAGGACGTCTTTTCAGCCAACCTGGAAGACGTTCCGAAAGAGAACCGCAAGATACTGACCGATTTCTCCGTCTCAGATCAGGCTGGCAACGCTATAATGCTGGACCTCTGCATGAAGATATTTACCCTCGAGGACAGAAGTGTGAGCGTCTGGGATGATCAAGTCACTAAATTGACAGACACTCTCCAGGACCCAACTTTGACCTTCACTTCTGATGAGCTAAATGCGAGCGGGGCCTTGGGGATCCGGAAGAAGAAACTGATCACTGCGATGGGTAAGACGCCCTGCTTCGTCTATGGGATTCGTCACTGGCTCGAGCACTACATTTCCGGGTCTTCCGATGGCAACACATCTTTGGACAAAACCGTGACCCAATTTGCGGCCAAGAGCACTGGCTACTTCATCCACGTTCTTTGGGACAACCTGGATGTGGATGATGGACCCGTGGTTCTGAAAAAGCTGTCAGACACGCACTTGACGCGGGATTACTCCGAAGGCGCTGCTCTCTTTCGAGTTATTGCCAGGGGCGATTGCCCTAGGATTGTCAAGGCCTTCCTTCGTCGCGGCATCAACCCAAACTCAACTAACAGCGAGAAAGACTTGATATCGCTGCTTTCATGGACCATTCTCTGCGAAAGAAAGGAGTCGTTTAGGGTCCTGCTTCGGCAAGAGGACACCAACGTCAACTTCGGCCAAGGCATGGTACCCAAAGCACTTCATCATGCGGCCGGTCTGACCAACGATTCCTTTTATCTTCGGAAGCTGATTGACCACCCCGACATAAACCTCAATGCACAGTCGCAATCGGGTACGCCATTGCACGTGGCCATCTCTACACCAAACATCGAAGGCGCAAGCATTCTCCTGGATTGCCAATATGTCGATGTTTGGGCAAAGAATAGGGATGGCGTAACGACATATTCGTTGGCGTTTAGAAATCCAATTTGGGAATCTACACTGGGCAGAATGATTGATAAAGGCGGACGTGGACATCGCCCCTTTGACGAGGTCATAAGCGGCGGCAGTCAGTTCATCGTCGCGGGGGTCCACGGATGGGTTGGCATGGAGGAGAGGATTCTCAAATACGACCCCGACCAGATCTTTGTGATCGACTACCAAACCAAGATGAATGCGCTGTCGTTCTACGCTTACTACGGACGAAAGGAGAAGGTCCTGTGGATCCTAGATCGTCTTCCTCGCCATGTTCCAAAGCTTCGGTCGAGTGCCGATCAGTACGACTTTCTCGCGCTCTGTGCCAACCAAAACTGGGAGGATGTTGTCCATTTCATCCAACGACGATACAAAATCAAGTATCTCGCGTCCGACCACGTTGGCAGGTCCCTCCTCCACTGGTGAGTCTGCGAGAACCCAACAACTTGGAAGTGTAAAAGTGACATCTCAGACTGACTGACACGACGTTATCTAGGGCTCTGGACTTCAACTGGGAGATGGGCATAATTGACTTTTCGGACTTCAGCATGGCGGCCTTGAATGCAGTGGACCAAAATGGGCAGGCCCCGATCCACCTGGCCATTGAAACGAGGAATCTCGCTGCGCTGGAGCTCTTGGTCACTTCAGGGGCGGACCCAATGCTCAAAGACCGGCATGGGAGGACAGCAGCACACCTCGCGGCAGACATGGGATATCGAGCGGGCCTCGAATACCTCATTGAACTTCCCGATCGAGAGTATGGACGAACTCGCGAGGGAGCCTCGGTGCTTCATCTCATTGCGATATGGTTTAACCACGAGCTTGTCGAAAAGTTTATCAGAACCAAGCGAGCGAGAGTCAATGTGGTTGATAATCACCGGCGCACGCCTTTGCACTATGCAGCCATGTCGAATAACGATGAGACGGTGGCGGCGCTTCTGCAACTAGGCGCGTCTATCAATGCACGAGACGAGAGCGGAATGACACCGCTTCACGAAGCAATCCGGTGCGGCGCTGTCGAGTCGGCGCTCGTGCTGCTCGATAATGGTGCCGACTACATGACGACAGACTCTTTCAAGCAGACGTGCCTGCACCTGAGCCTCCGATACGGCTGCGATGTGCTCGTCTCAGAGTTCCTCGAGTTGGGGCTTGACATCCGCGCGGTGGACAGGTTCGGCATGACGCCTCTGCACCGAGCGTGCAGCCGAGGCAATGTCCAGCACGTTTGGATGCTCCTTCAAAAAGGAGCAAGTTTCAAAACGAAGAACCATTTTGCTCGGCGGCCCGTCGACTTGGCCGTTGAGTGGCACCATGCAGACGCTGTCAAGTCAGTCCTGTCATGGATTGACGGTTGCGGGGTGAGCGTCGAGGGAAGGAGGACTCTTCTCGACAACGCCCTTCGGTTGGCGCTCGAGCTAGAGTTCTCGAATATCGCCAAAGATCTGAAGGCTGCCGGGGCCGTCTTCAACGGCACAGTAAAGCTGAGGCGACTGTATATGGAAGGGCCCAAGCCAAGCAAACGCTGGCCTTTGGCCCCCTACAGCCCTCGGAATCCGTTTCTTTACCAGGTCACGCCCGACCCAGATTATCCCAACTATTTCGACTACCAAGGTTTCGCCGACGGGATGCGCTCGCCGCCTCCTCCGCCGCCGCCTGGGCCTGAGCCTCAACAAAGCAACTACGAGCCTGGTTATTATAAGACTCCTTCTCCGCCCCGGACACAAAATCCTTTCAATGTCTACCCACCTCCGCCACCTCATATGCATTGAAAGACCGACTCTAAATTCTGCGAACCTCTCTCACCATCGCCTGTGCATCAAGTGCGAAGGACATGACGGGTGGCCTTGTCCAGACAATTCCATGCGGTCCAGGGGCGCGAACTTGCTCGCCGAAACTTGCCGTCTTGGTGAAGAGAAATCAATCATTGTGAGAAACACGGCTTTGCTACCCAAGTCATGCTTGATGGTGTCGATCGATTGCATTTGAGGGCCGGATGTCGGTGAGAACGAGATCCGCGTATTCCGTAATGTGGGGCCGGATGAATTCTGGGGGGTTTGACGGAACCCGACGGGGCCGCGGTCAACCCGGTAGGCCGACCCACCAACAGCCATGCATGCGGAGCCCCAATTTCCGCTAACGTAAGCCTATCACCGACTTTGACAGGGCTTAACACCGAACATACCCGCTTACCGGGAAGGACTCTGCAGGTGCGGCCGCGTCCTAAACCCAGCCTAGAGTCAGCACTAAGAGATAAATAGAATGCGAGCCGACACGGAATACGCTCGCACTCGCATCCTTCATCCAGATTCTTTTCTCAACACTCCTATTCCAGATAAAATCGTCCATTGCCAGATCTTCTCGAGAGTTGAACTCGAAACTTCCGACTCACACGCGCACATCAAACTAATTCAACCCAACACCAACAAAGATGCATCTCATCCTCACTGGAGCCACGGGCCTTGTCGGCTCGGCGGTTCTCGATGCCATGATTAAAATGCCCGAGGTGACGCGCATCTCAGTCCTCAGCCGGCGGCCAGTCAAGATGATCGAAGCTACCAAGGACAAGCGCGTCAACTTAATCATCCACGAGGACTTTATGAAATACGACCGCAGCCTCCTCGACCAGCTTGCCGATGCCGAGGGCTGCGTGTGGGCGTTGGGCATCAGCCAGTCGCAAGTGGGCAAAGAGTCAGTTCCATCTGCCTGCATCGGGCCAGACTCCCTCATCATAACCACACCATGGCTAATATGAATCCCGCGCGCCTACAGAGAGTACATCAAGATCACAAAAGACTACACGCTCGCGGCCGCCGAGGCGTTCCAGAACCTCCCGGCAGTTGCGTCGCAGGCCGACAAAAAGCCCTTCCACTTCGTCTACGTGTCGGGCGAGGGCGCCACGCACAAGCCCGGCATGCTGACGCCCATCTTCGGGCGCGTCAAGGGCGAGACGGAGCTGCGGCTGGCAGAGATGCGCCGCGCCAACCCGTACTTCCGCTCCAGCTCCCCGCGCCCCGCCATCGTTGACGCCGCAAACCACCCCGCCATCCAGCCGTACATCCCCGCCCTCGGGTTTGCCAGGAGCGCTCTCGGCACCGCCCTCACCCCGCTCATGCGCGTGTACAAGGCGACTTGCAGCCCTACTGAGAAGCTTGGCCCGTTCTTGACGGAGATGGCCCTCGGCAGGTGGGACGGCGATGAGTTTGTCGGCAAAGGCTACGAGAGGCTCCCTGGCGGGTTTCCGATCTTGGAGAATACCGGCATGCGCAGGCTCGGGGAGTGGTGACGTCTTGTCTGGTGCTGGACGGGATTTGGTGCGCGTAGTTCTGGTTAGAACTGTTTATGCTTGTTAGAATGAGATATACCCGGCTTCTCCTCTCTTTACTCTGAGACTTTGAGACTTTGAGTGATACCCTTGTTTTGACTTCGCGCTGTCTTTCAGGTGTTTCGTGCTTCCCGTTGCCCGCCTTATAAACTTCTTACCGACAAATGATCAGCGTAACGTCTAGCGGTGCCATGCAGTGAAACGGCGTCGACAGTCAACAGGCTTTTTTGGCTCCCGCCGTATCCACGGTTAATCGCCGTCAACAGCCTTAACTCGACATTCTCCTGTACTAATTAGGACCCGCAGGTGCTGGCCAAGTCGCACTTTTCAACTCTCACCGCCGTCGTCGTCGTCGTCGTCGTCGTCGTCGTCGTCGTCAGCAGCACAGAGCCAGATCATGGAACACTCGATCAGCGTATTCTCTCAGCCAGTGACACGGAACAGCGGAGCGAGATGCTGTCAGCCAGCGACGAGTTCCAAGGCAAGGCAAGCGTCGGCTCCCCCTTCGGCTGTGCAAGGGCAAGGGGTTGAGCGCGTGCATGGTTTTGGCGCTACTAAGTACTAATATCTGGCCATGCATGGTTGCCGCGCTCGGCCGGGTTCGGGTTGGTGGTGGCGCTTTCCTCGACATGGCATGCGAGCTTCGTCGTTTTTTTGTGTGTTGTAGCTGATTGATAACTAATTAGATCGTCTTCCTCAGGAAATGGAAATCGGGCAGGAAAGAAGGTTGAAGTTATATTAAAAGATAGCTGAGTTATTCCTTCGAACCATGCTTATTTTTGGTGCTGCCAATGTCGCCCAATAATCAAGGTGTGCGACACGCGTGGGAGAAGAATTTTTGCAGCGTCACCATAATTTGGAGCCTGTTGGTTTGTTGGTTGCAGTAAGCCTGGGAATGCGGATAGAGAGGGGGGGCTTGAACCTATTCTTGGACTCAGGAGTGCGTGGTCGGCCTAGGCGGGGGCTGCAACTGGATCTCTCTTTCTTTTATTGCTAAAGGCTCTTGCTGGATATGAGTTGATGGAATTGCATTCCTTCTAAGCCTAGCCTGGGATCAGAGCGGGACCGAAGTGCGTAAAACCAGGTTGCTGATGCGTATAATGCGTATTTGGTCAAAGGCGCGAAGGTGAGCCTGGCTTGTAATTAATACGAAGGTTCGGTTGGTCGAAATGCTTTTCCATGCCGCGCCGCCCTTAAATCCCCTTGTTTCCAGGATATTTTCGGAATAATTGGAGACAACGCGGCCATAGCCCAGGGTTGAGTGTATACGCATAGGAACAAAATTAATAGCTGAGCATGGGACTGGAGCTTGATCACTGTGAGGTTGAATCCGAGTCCCTGGACTTGATTGAAAAGCATCAAATGCTCCACAAATCTCTCACCTGTTACTTTGCTATATGAGGACTTTGTCACTAGCCACGCTAGTGGTGGCAGCCCTGTCGATCTCGCCAAGCCTCCGATGCGCAGATCCCAAACAGAAGCAACAGCAAAGATTCGTAGAGCTTGTAAGACCCCCACACCTAGTGTTTCGAGCAAGTTGAGCTCGGCCGCCTTGGATGCGAGCGCCTTTGCCGGCTGGACGTACTAATACAGAACCTCCGAGTACGAAGGCAACCAAGCTCTTGTCGCCTACATCGTCCAGCATATCCTGAATCCCGTCATGGGTGATTACGGAGACCTGCTTGTCCACGAGGTTGAGAAGAACATGAAGCACGAGAAGTCTGTTTCTCCGCCCGACAAACTCCAGGGCGAGATGGCGGCGGATTACGTTGTCAAGTCGTACTACACCAAGAATCCAACCTCCGTCGAGTACGTCAACAAGATCGAGACCGCCCACAGCGATGCTTGCAAGAGAACCGACGGTGCCAAGGGGCTGGGCACGCAGCTGGGAAACCTCGACGCCGCCCATTATCAAGGGATGCTGAAATACGAAACGTGGATCGGCTCGCCAAAGGGCAACAAGTAAGAAGTGCCTGTTCAACTAAAATCCTCGACCTGTCTTCTGGCAAGGTGGGCAACAGGGACCGGGGTCGTGCCGCTGGCCGTCACAACGCAGGCCGTTGCATATGGCGGGATCTGGAAAATCATGGGGATTCACTGCCCTAGGCGAGAGGAACTATGGGTACCAAAAGCGGCTTTCTATAACTAGGTGTCATTTAGGTAGAAACAGAGAATAGTCATAATTAACTAAGGGGGGCAAGACCCAAATTTACATCAAGACACAATCACGAAGGAACTCGCTTGCTAAGACTCTCTGTAATCAATTAGGACACAAAAGATCTAGTACTAATACCTTGATGAGGCAGTGGGTTGCCTGTGAAACATTAAAAAAACTAGCGTGCACTGGTCCAGGGACCTCAATTCACACTAAAAGGACATGATTTGAAAGAAAATGCTTGAAAAAGGAAGGCAAGGAGCGATGCCGACCTTTGATCAGAGGGAGGGCGGCCCAAGAAAGAAAGGAAGAAATCGTACTAGATTACATTGGGTAAGGGTGTAAACAAGCCCCCTTTTTCCCGACCCCTGAACCCCCGATCAATGTAAACCGCCATTATCTTCTTTTCTACCTTCTCGACTAACTGGGCATTCTTATCTTTACACACTGAACAGGGGCAACAGCACACGCTAGTCAGGGGTGGCTGCCCTGCGGCCTATGCGTTTGACGATAAAACTCTGCTCCGGGGCCTTCTTCTTTTCTAGAAAACATCGATATTTATACCCTCATTTCGAGCCTACGGCCCGCCCTGATCCTACTGTTGTTTTTGTTGCGTTGTGGTGCCTTTTCACCGCTTCAACACTCAGCCAACCTTGAAACACGTGGAAACACGAAAGTGGGGGTTTCTTTTCGGCAGCGTACCGCCTTGGAAGACGTACGTGGCGTTGATTCATCTGATCGATGACGTGTTGGACATCAAAACGAAAGACGTGGGGAGAAAGCTATGCCTATGATCGAGCCTACCTGCCGCACTAGGATAGCACGTTTGAACACGGCGCAATCAGCCGAAAGATCACAGAAACCCGCCAGTCTCGAGAAAAAACCAGTAAATGCGCGCCGTGTGCTTGGGCGGTAGTCTAGGTATTATGGATTAGGGAATCACTAATTATTACAGACAAATGCCGCATATTCTCAACTAACTAATTACACGCACACCCCCTTCATCCCCAGCCCGTACTCAATACCCCCCGCGGCGATGCGCAGCGTGTCGCACCCCGCCACACTCATAGAGACTCAGCCGGTCCGGGCCGCCGCACCACTCGCGCTTGTCGCCGTAGCACAGCTCGGCGCACTCGGCCCGGGGCACGGCGTGGCCTGCAGCCAGATGGTTCCCGCAGAAACACTGGCTGCCGAACTCGAGGCCCATGTAGCGGTAGCCACAACAGAACTTGGCGCACAGCTCGGCCGTCATGGCATCGTCGCGCAGCACGGCGCCGTGGTTGCCGCCCAGCGACCGCACCGCCGTGCTGTCCGTCCAGCACGCCTTGAACCGGTACCCGGCGACGCGGTCGCGGTCGCGGTCGCGGTCGCGGTCGCGGTGGTGGCCGCCGCCGACGTAGGCTTCCGTGTGCGATGGCGACGGCGACGAGTCGGACGGCAGGTGGTACACGCTCAGGCGGTCGGCGTCGCCGCACACGGCGCCGCCGTAGTCGCCGCCGCACCGCTGCGCGCACTCGTGCTCCGGTCGCCGCTGCGCGCCATGCGCCAGCCCCGTCCCGCAGTAGCACTGCGTCCCGTACTCGAGCCCGAACAGCGCGTAGCCTGCGCACTCGGCCGCGCACCGCGCTACCGTCAGCGAGTCGTCGTACGTCACCCTGCCCGTCAGCGAGCGCAGGCCGCGCGTGTCGCTGAAGCAGCCTACGTAGCGCGCGGTGTAATGCTGGTGGTGCTGGTGGTGCTGGTGGCGGTGCTCGCCGCCGCCGCCGCCGCCGCCGCCGCCGCCCCCTGGGCGGTACCGGTCCTGGTTGGGCGGGTACGCGTGGGCGTTGTCTGGGGGGTAGTTGTACTCGGCTAGGGAGAGTTCGCGGCTGGCGAGGGCGAGGACGGTGCTAGCGGATGCGAGGAGAGCGGCCGCCGCCCAGACGGCCGAGCGGACGAGGGGAGCCATTGCTGGGGCGGATTAATGTTTATTCTGAACGCTGCGACAATAATCAAGGCGGATGCAGGGTAGGGAAAGCTTTCGTATCAAAGAAATAACAACAATCAGGGGAAAGAAAGACATTGTAAACGGCCGTGCCGTGTTGCAACGTCAAGGCCGGGCCTGCTGTAGTTAGCCTGCGTGTGTCATCTTTGGCTTGCATGCATGTGTCCCACGCTACGCCAAAGTTTCTGACGTCCCGAAGTGCCCTCAAGCCGGCAGTGTCGGGCACGCGGCTGTCTTGTGGCACGGCGGTAAAAAGGGGGGAATATCAACGTCAGCATGCGAGGCTGTGGAGGCCGCTAGTGGCCGCGGGCGTTGCTGGGCCTCCAATAACAACATCCATTACCAGTCTATTTGCGGACGTGTCTTTGTGCGCTCCATCGGCTGTCACGCAAACTCATAGTCTCGACCGGTCAGCGCTTGTCTGGACGGCCAGAGACCTTCGCTCATGCAAATTAATTTAACTTGGGTAGACCGAGTCTATGTAAGCTGTCAGTGCCAGTCTGCCTCGAGTGAATTCGGTTTCCGTCGAGGGAATTCGATTGACATTTTGGTGGACATTGGGGCTGCACCAGCACCCGAGACCGTCACGACAGTGTTCACTAGTGATGAGAAACGAGCGTTGATGGAATTCTTGGTTTGATTATGAGTTTCTAGGTAGCCAGTACCTCTAATCTAGATAGACTGCATCGGTCCTGGACGCGATCCAGCGCTCCTTTGTCTTGGGACAGTCCCTGGGGCCCGGCCCACCGCGCATCTAGCGCGGTTAGCTTGCTATGGAATCAATAAGGCCAGTTCCAGCCGTGCCTTAAATTCCCCCGAGGCTTTTTCCGATCCTTCTTTTCTATCTGGTGGTCCGACCTGAGCCACCAGGTAAGCTGTCCAAGTTCATCACGCCTGAATAATTAGCCCCTGTATTTCCCAGCTGTGTGCCCGATCCCTTGGCCCCGTCGGTCTCCTTTACCGCCGCTTGGTATGCCTGAACAGCCTCATTAACGTAGTCATGTTTCTCGGCGAGTATCCATCTCACGGCATCATCTCCTGTTGTGCCGGCAGGGGGGCGTGGTGGCTGCTGCGTCTTCATTTTCCTCACTGTCAAGGCAATGAGCGTGTCATAATGGTCGGTCAAGAGCCTGGGGACTTTATCAAAGACGATAGAGGCCACGACGGCCTCGTTCCCGGTAAAGTGCTTGCCACGAATGGTGCGTGCATAGTCAGCAGTGGCGGAAATGTCCGAGGCCGTAGTCCCGCTCCCCTTGCTCTTGTCACTGCCCCGACTGGGGGTCGGAGATGGGGTGCGAATGTTGGCGGCAATTTCGGCCTGCACTTCCTCCCTTGGATAATTCCTGGGGTAGGCTCCTGTCATGAGTAGCTTGGTGACGGATTTTATAACCACCTCGGAAGTTGTTCTTCCGTCGCTCATAAGCTGCTTCATCTTGTTATAGATCTCTTCTTCCGTGGCGTTGTTACCAATCGTGGGGATCTTTGCCAATTCGGCTGTGGCGAATCTCTTGATATCGGCAATAGCACTGTCCAAGGCGGCCCTCTTTTTCTCGTGGCGTTCTATCCTTGCCGCGTATGGCGTCTCCTCGAAGGAATCCGGAGAGGACATTGTGCTGGTGTTGACCTGGTCTTTCGGTTCTGTTTGGTTTGGTTTGTTGCTTTGCGGATCTCGTACCTGACGGGCGATGTGGCTTTGTTGGGATAGTCTGGGGCGCTCGGGTGAGTGTGGTGGTAGAGGAGAGTGATGAAGCTGCAGCAGACATCTTCCCTCTCCAACGAATTACATTGTTATATATATATGTGCCTTACTCGAGGCCAGCAAGTTCCAAAATCACACGAGAAGGCCAACAGGCGGTCTGCGACACTGTTGTGCCAGACTCCCAAAATGGGAACCAGCTAATCACCATGTTGGAGGCACTATGCGGCGGTGGTGGGTTTCAGACCATATGGACGGACATGCCTGGCTGTCACCGCTGGGCCTCGGCCACGAATCGCACAAGGCCCGCCTCTGGCTGATTGTCGTCCTCCCGGGTCGACATTGCCGTTGGCTCGGAACGCGAAACGGCGTCCAGCCTCAGCCACAACGGAAGACCATGTTTCAGGGGCCGCGAACAGGCCGCGTTTTGCGCTATCCTAGATACTGGCTATGACTTGCAATGTGGGATTTGGCTCTAACCGGCTAACGAACAGGAAAGCATCTTGAAACTTTAGCCGACGGGATGTGACCTATTACCGACTCCCCGACGGAGAGTCTCGACTGGTGCACCCTGAAATCGACTCAAGTGGGGCCGGGCTGAGCCGCGGAGGATTTGCGTCGCAGGTCTAGCTAGCGGCGCAGTTGTCTATTTTCAGCCGCCTCTCCCAAAATCCGTTAGGTGCCGGCCCCACTAGTTGTTTCTGTTGGTTGGAATAAACGGCGTAATCGTTGGTCTGCGCAATCTGATGATCGCCCTGTGCATTCTTATTAGCCATGACCAAGTGAGGATGGTGGGTCATAAGATGGCACAGACCAACGGCTTTGCGTCCGCCGTTGAAAAGGATCAGACTACTCATCTGAACTCATCGCAAGTGGAACTTTTACCCGGCACAGCAAAGAAAGGATTTGGTGAGCCTGATCTCCTGTATCAGACGCACACAAACTCACACACACACACACACACACACACACAAAAAACACAATTGATTATTCATCCATCGAGAGAAGCGTATCACTATATATTCACAAAACTGCTCCCCCCAGGGCAGCAACGACATTACCTCCATTGGCTAAACACCAACCCAGCCGACCCAAGACAGTTTCACAGCCCAGGTCCTGCCAAGCGACTCTGCCGTGGAATCATTGCCTCCCATGGGCGCTCCTAGCTTCCCGCCTCCAAATTCCTGGCCTTGTCCCCTTCATTCTTCAGGTCGGACACCCCGTTACCCCAATGGCGGCAATGATCCCTAACCACCCCTTAACCTTCACATTACCCCCAGCCGTCCCTTGACCGTCACCAACCGCTCTTCACCATCCACTTAATACATGAAGACAACTGCGCCAAGCGCGCCGAGGACGACCGCAGCTGACGCAGTAAGCGACGCAGCGCCATTGCCGGGGGTCGGGCCATACAGCCCACCGCCGCCGCCGCCGCTGCTGCCCGTCGGCGTGCTGGTAGGCGAGGTGGTAGGCGAGCCGGTAGTCGACGCCGACGACGAGGCGCTGCCACCGCTGCTGCTGCTGCTGCTGCTGCCGGACGCGACCTGGCCGCCAAACACGTTGGGCGGCACGACCAGCGACGCCGTCTGGGCGCTGCTCTGGTACGCGGCCAGCGTCTGGCTGCCGCTGGGGTTGACCACGCCCGACATGCCGCCGTTGCAGTGCCCCGGGACGGTGCAGTAGAAGAAGATGGGGTCGGTCGAGTTGACGACGACGCGGAATACGTTGGCCTGTTGTCACGGGGGATGTCAGCACGTTCTGTCTCATCGGGTTATTGTTATTGGATACGAGACAAGGACTCACGTTCTCGGCGGCCCCCGACGTCGTCATGATGCCCGAGTAGAAGCCGCCGCTCTTGGACGGCGTGCACGGCCCGCCAAAGTCGCTCGACGCCACGCTGTGCGCCGGCTGGTGGAAGTGGTACTCGAGCGTGTCGCCCTTGCTGGCCGTCACCGAGCTGGGCGAGAAGGTGAAGCCGTTCTGGCCCACGTCGATGCGGACCGTGGCCGCGCTGGCCGACGCCGCGAGCGCCGCCGTTAGGGTGAGTATCCTGGCGTGCATGTTGTTTGTGTGTGTGTTTTTTTTTTCTTTTCCCTTGGCAGTGGGTGTCTGATCAAGAGGGGAGGGGGTGAGGCCGATCTTGTCACAGGTCCCGGCAGTTGGATGGAGAGAGAGCGAGGTCGTCTTTACAAAGCGTCACGGCTAACCTGAGGCGCCGCACTTGCTTGGCAGGCCACGGCGCGCTCTTATATACCGCGGGTGTGAGAACATGGGCAGCCAGCCCTGTGGGCTCGGCTTGCGTCACCGCTGGGGCGGGAGCCCAGTTCATCGGGAGTGTGATGGGCTAAGGTCGAAGCTGGCCGCAAGGGGATTGGGCGGCGAGTGAAGGCGTTGTTTACGTGAACCAGGCTGAGAGCGGCGCGGATCGAAAGTCTGGGCCCCATTTCCACCGCAGCCACACGCCCCCCACAAAAGTCGGCGGCTCTTGGCCCGAGTTGGGTGATATCCCGACCAACAAAGTTGAAAGTTCCCTTTATTGGTGGTCGTGTGGGGCACCGTGCCACCACTTGTCAGACTTGACAAATCCCCGAGGCTTTGGGCTGACCTGTCAACGCTCGCCGTCCAAGCCGCGGCATGCACGCTTTTGGCGCCTCCAGCTGCAGCACGGGAACTTTCCGTCTCAGCGTTACCCACCGGTGCCCAACTTTTAAGCCACTCCGCATCCAATTGATGCGCGCTGCGGCGTTCAGGCTCGGCTGGATCCGAGGGTTCGCTTTTCTGCATCCACCCCTTTTGGTACCTGACGAGGAAAAAGTTGCTTGGCGCTCGAAGACGTCATAGTTGTCTAACACCTGCTAGAGATACAGTGGAATGCGTAATTTCATTTCATTAGAAAGACGGCCCTGGATAAGTTGCATCTTTGCGAGGAGTTGCAACCGGCGGGATTGTTCAATTGGTCAGCGTACCCAAAGCCGAAGTGCTGCTTTGCGGGCGAGTGAGGCAGTGCTGGATGCCCAGAACTTTTGCAGTGCATGGAGCCAATCACGTCTGGGCCAGGCGCACAACCACACCCCGAAAGTGCCCGTCCAGCAGAAGGGCTACTGCAGGGCACTTCTATCTAGGCTCGGGTCATCACCGCGACTGCCGACGTCGCTTCGTGCTTGCTAGGCCGTCAATCTGAAATAACGACGCGTCACGCACTCTTCGACGTTGTTGCCATATTGGGGTTGGCCCTCCGTGTTTGCCATTTAAATGCTGAGTGAGAGAGCCGGAAATAGCCACATCCGGCGGACATTCTTCGGCGTCCCAGAAGAATGGCCGATCGGTTTGTTTCCCATTTAATAAGCGACTCTGACTGTGAATCCCACTGTCAGCTTTGGGCCATATGGCGCTATCTCTTAACAGATTTTCAAGTATTTCTCCCATCACGTCGGTTGGCCCAGTGTTTCATAAACCGGAGCTTGCCTGTCGCGGCTCCAACTCAAAAAAACAAATGAACGGGGTTTTATCGTACACGGAGGAGAGAGGAAAGGAAGTTTTACGCATAGGCTAAGTACAAGGTGGCAATGAAATGACTAATACGCTTCTAGGGCTAGTGAGTCGATCGGCTCTGGCTCTTCAACTTCGAATACAGACTCGAATACAGACGGTGCTGCTTTGACCCTTTTCTTCGTCCCCTTATCCTTCTTCTTAGGTGTCACACCGAATGCGAATTCGTCCACTGCCGCTGAAGTAGCCTCCCCTGGCACGTTGACCGTGGGGTATTCAATTTTCGGCGCAGGCTCCGACGCTGTGGCTAATAAGGGTATGGCTATGGCTTTGCCAGCTGTCGGGGCAGCAGGAGTTCGAGGCTCCAAGTCAAACTCAACGGGATCCTCGACGCCAGAGTCGAAGTGAAAGTCAAGATGGTCATTCGAAGCGATTTTGCTGGTCGCGGGAGCGAACACAGATTCTGTAGGAATATCAGCCCACTTCTTGTCAAATTGTTGGCCGAAATGTAGTTACTCACCACCACGGATGCGCAAGCTCGCAAACTTCTTGCACGTCTCAAGTCCGCTTTTCAGCACTCCGAGTTGTTTGGCCAGCTGCTCTCGAAGGAGTCGACTCTCCTCAGACTCCCCGGCAATGCGAGCCACCAGATCATCAGACATTCGCCACACGTTGACGGGCGATAGGATGTTTTCCAACGCCGAAACAAGCTTTCCTTCGACGACCTGAACAGCCACGTCGTCGATGAAGCGTTTCAAAGCAACCTTCACTTTGTTAGCAAGAAAGTAGCGTAAATTGTAAATGGAGTGAGGAAAACACGGCAGAATCGAACCAATGCCAGCCCTATCAGGGCGATGTTGCGTGTTAGTTATATCAACGAGAGAAACTTTCAGACATGCCTTATAGTACGCATCTAGGCAGTCGAGGGCCTCGTTCGCAGCGTGATGCTTCATATCTGACCCGCGATTCTTTGTCAAATTCTCGGCAAGTTTGGCCAGGTCATAGTACCCGCTCAGTGGATTGTTTGATGAAAGCGACGAGACTTTGAAGAATTTTTCCAAGATATCTTTGGGCTCCTTTGTCGGCTCCCGCTCACGCCGTGTCTTTTGGACAAGGTCGAGAAAATAGTGTTCATTGTAGGTGATCGGATGGAAATTTTGACGTTGATTCAGGAGCTCTTTGGTCTTTTCTGTCATGGAGTTTAGAATGTCTTTCATGCTTGGGTCAAAGATTTCTTCCTGGAGAGCCCTGGAAGCAGACCCATCCGCTATATGATCGACCACCATATGCAAGAATCGACAGGCTGCATCCCACACACTTTTGACGTGACGGGATACGATGAACTCCCATGGACGAGATTGTTCGACGAATAGGTCACCAACAATCATTGGGTTAAAGGTGCCGGGAAGTTCTCGTCCTCGAGTCTTCTTCATCAACTCTTCAATGTGGCTGATGAACTTGGACCGGGTCATTCTCTCGTGGCCGCCTTCAGCTCCCTCGATTGCCCGGTAGTGGCCACGAACAGAAATTGTCGACGCAAAACCTCGGTTCAGGTTTTGAACGACGGCCCTGAAATGACCCTGGTATTCATGCTCCGCCTTGGAGAATTCGAAGAAGGGGTCGGTGTAGCTTGCGTCGGTTGCAGCCTTGAGTAGTGTGAGAAAGGACTGGCTGAGATGAAAGAGATAGTGGCGTTGCTCATCACCGGTGGCTCTAGGGGCGCCCAACTTCATCAACTTGCTCTCACAAGCACTGAACTTCCCATCAATCTCTTCAACCAGGCCCGGGAGTTCAGAGGCAATCTGCCTGAGGAGAACTTTGCTGAGTCGTCCGCGTAGCTTGTCGATCCCTAAAGACACCTGCGGCAACTGGGTCCAAATGCCGCTTTGAAAGAACGCAGTCTCTGCAACGTTGCGCTCTGCAAGACTCCAGGTCCCTTTCTCGGAGTCCGTGTTTCTCAGAACGTGCCAACCCAGTCGAAACTCGACTTCCTGGTTCTTGGCGAGCGAGACATAAAGAGCCTCGCTTGCAGATCCCGCAGTCAGGGTATCCGGCTTGGTGATGACGCCCAAAGTCCGATCGCCTGTGGGGTCTGCAGCCCGTGCAAGTTGGAGGACAACCTGGTTGCTGAAATCGTTCTTCGCAGAGACAACAGCCAGGATGATGCATCTCTGCTCCTTCATGTAACCCTGGACAACCTCCTTGATGAGCTCAACATCAGAGAGTGTCTGGTTCTTCGTCTCCGCGTGAATCAACCCTGGAAGGTCGACAATCGTGAGGTGAGGCCGATCCGGACCCGTGATTTCGACGCGGAGGATATCCTTGGAGAATGCCTTGCCGTGGGCCGAGATGCCCATCGCAAGCTTGGCTGCCTCGATCACGGCTGGGAGGCTATCGAATCCAGGGAGCCGCTCGGAGAAGCCACGGAGTGCGGCTTGTTCCGAGTCGCTGCGAGATTCATGGGGCACGATGGAAACGCTGGCGCCGATATGAGGGGCCCTGCGGAGAACCAGTTCGGTAGGGAAGCGCGTGCACAGGTTGCTCTGGACGGGGAATGAGACGCCCGAGATGGCTTCCAGAACCGAGCTCTTGCCGGAAGACTGGTCTCCGCACACGATGATCTGGGGCAGGGAGACATAATTGTTGATCCCCTGCAGTCGAAGGCGATCGATGGAGTCCAAGAGCTCCAGTTGATCTGCCGAACAGAGTTTGTTCACGGCATCGCTGTCGAAGGTCACCATGGTGACGGGAGCGGCTGACCTGATTGAGGAATTGTAAATGATAGAGCGGATAGAACAAGATTGTAGGATCGAAGGAAGGAAGATGTGAGGAGGCGAGGAATGTTCCGGAGAAGATGGGAATGGTGACTCGGGGGGATTTATGCACCTTGGATTCTTGGTAGGAATGGTTCTTCAAGAACTTTGGCCTGGACAAGGGATTGGTGCAGCCTCTTCCGATGCCTAATCACACCTGCCGACCGACATATGCGGGCAGACAAGAGGGTTCAATTGGCTCCATGCACGAATAGTTGGGGTGATTGCCACATGTCGGGCCTCCAGAGGCAGATTCGAGGCAGATTCTTGCACGTTTGTTTCGCTTTGCCGACTTTCGGGCCGCTTGAACGGGCCTCCGCACGCAAACGCTGAAGGCAGCCATGTGAACTGAGTTGGCGTGGAAGACGCCGATACGAGACACAGGCAACCGGACAGAGAATCGGCGGAGGGGCACTGGCGCAAATTTTTGAAAGTGGCTGGAAATCAACTTCTCATGAACAAATCATAGAGCACGGACAGCGTCATTGTCGGCCTCATTGCATATAGCCCGGCTTTTATTGGTTTCAACCAAGGAATCACGGCGTTTGCATGCCCAAAACGACTGGAAAAGGCGGTGATCTTGCAGCCCAAATGCAAGGCGACTAAAATTTGTTGAGGACGGCTCACTTCTGTGAGGAAGTCACGAGGCGGTGATGAACACTCACTTCAGTGACCCAAGATGGGTTCGACTGTTTGTAACGGGAAGGCGCAGACGACTGGGCGCCACTTCACGACCACTCATATTCTCGACGGTTGACTGGCCCTAGTCTTCCCGGCTATTTCGTTTGCAATTTGTCTCCTGCTTAACTTCACGAAAAACAGAGGTTCCCAACTACCTCCAAAAATTGGCCGTGCAAGCAAGCTGGCAACAAGCCACAACAGGGGGCTAAACTCGGACATGGCATTTTTCGAGGTAGTTGGTTCCTTTGCACGAGGTACCTATCCAAGGCCGCAAATCTCGCTTGAGCGTGAAGTAGTCGATCGAATCTATAGCATTCTATGAAGCCAAGCTGCAATATGGTATCTCAAACAAACGCCAGGAAATGCATGCACCGTCCCACACCGCTGTCCGCACCCCCCGTCGAGTGATACAGAACACGAGCCTAAAACTTAATCCCCGACCTCAACACTTGCGCCTTGACCCATATGCCGGCCTTGATGAAGACGAGATACACGCCCACGACAACCCAGGACACGGAAATGACGGCAATCCCGCCTGCAAGGCGCGCATCGACAATTCTCGCACGGGTGGCATCATTCTGTAGCAACCACCCGAAGACCGACGTTGCATTTGCGAAATCCGCGCCTCTCGGGCTGGCCCCATGTCCTTGTACCTTGCTGAGCCTTTGTGCACCCTCAGTCAGAACACGCTCCCGCTCGCGCTCCTCGATGACGTCTGCCATGCGCCGCGCAACCTTGTTGTTGATCCTCTCCCACGTCGCCCCCTCAGCCTGGCGGCGAGCATTCTGGCCGAGGCGCTCGCGCAGGGCGGGATCCGCCGCCAAGACCACGACCTTATCCACAAAGGCCGCCAGATCGTCAGGCGGCGTCAGGAACCCAGTCTCGCCGTGGCGCACGGTATCGCTCGGCCCGCCCTCGTCCCTGGCGACCACGGGCACGCCGCTGGCCATGGACTCGAGGACGACGAGCCCGAACGTCTCGGTCGTGCTCGCGTGCAGGAACACGTCGGCCGACGCGTACGCCGCCGCCAGCAGCTCGCCGACCTGGAACCCCGCGAACACGACCTTGCCCCGCGCGGCCAGCGGCGCGAACGAGTCTTTGATCTCGGCCTCGACGGCCGCGTTGCGGTTGCCGCCGACAATGTATAGCCGGAACGCCACGCCGCGCGCGTCGAGGCTGCGCGCCGCCGCCGCGAGGAAGTCGAAGCCCTTCTCGCCCGCGAGCCGCGCCACGCAGATGAGGATGATCTCGCCGCACGGGGCGAGCGCCCTGCGCAGCGCCTCGCTGCGGCGCGCCGGGTGGAACAGCGCCGTGTCGACGCCGCGCTGCAGGAGCTCCAGCTTGCCGGCGCCCACGCCGCTCTTCTCCAGGTACCGCCGCACGAAGCGGCTCGGGTAGAACAGCGTGCGCACGCTGGGGTGCTGGAACAGGAACGACTGCACGCGCGAGAAGGCCGCGACCGCCAGGTCGCCAAACGGCGGCGGGAACAGGATCGCGCAGTACCCTGCCAGGTCGGTCTGGAAGTTGCAGATGATGGGAACCTGGCTCTCGCGCGGCTGCTGCCGCAGCTGCAGCATGACCTGGAACCCCAGCGAGGCCGGCGAGGCCAGGTAGATGAGGTCCGGCGGCGAGCCAAACGTCTGCCTGTAGAGCGAGGAGAGCCTGACGGGGTAGACGATGGACAGCTCGGGGTTGTAGGGCAGCGGGTAGCCGTGGATGCGGACTTCGAGGTTCTGCACCCCGTTGCTACTGCTGCTACTGCTGCTGCTGCTGCTGCTGCTGCTGCTGGCCGCAGCTTCTTCCTGCGGGTCGTCGGGTTTCGGCACAAACGTGTTGTGCTGCGTGTGGTTGTGCGGCGCGACGACGGCGACCACGGCCCCGTTGGCGCGCAGGTGGTTGACCAGCATCAGTGTCGTGCGCGACACGCCGTTGACCGGCCCGAACGACTCGGAGCATAGCAGGATTCGCTTGCCACGGAGCGACTCCGGAAATACCGAGAGATCTTCCGCGGAACCGTGCACCCCCGGGGGTGCGGAGAGCGTTCCCATCGTATCAGAGCCGTGTAAGCCGTGTAGTGTCGCTGCCGGTGTGGAGCGCAGCTCTGCACGATCTCCCGCTAATGCAGATTACCCGCGACGTGTCCGGTTGTTTGATGGGGGAAATAAGCCTGCTGCTATTGGGACACAGACGTCAAGTAACCGCTAAACTATGCGGATATGGATGTATCGTCTCGTAGCAGTGTCTCTGAGCAAGCGTTATAGGTAGGAAGGTGTGACGAGTAGAAAGATATAAATAGCGCCAGATTTGGTACTTGGCAGTAGCGGAGGCATGGGCTTCCTCGACGTCGAAGAAACCTTGTTGTCAGTATCGACAAAGGGGCTTCGGTCGAGCCACGGTGATCAGCATCGGAGCTCACAAGCCTGGCTGGGTGACAGTGCGGTGAGTCGGGAGAAGCCGTGACCGGGCCCAGTGGTGGGAATGTCTCAGAGACGGGCTCGTGGGTGACTGGGAGTGGGGGTCCAAAGATCCGCTGCAGCGGTTCAGCAAAGGCGACAGGCTCTCCTCGGTCGAGAATCTGAAGAGAAAAGACGAAAGCTGGGCACCGAGAAAGGAACCGCAAGCAGCGTTGGACCTGGACCAGACTGCGCAGAGAACCTGGAAATCTTTGGCGTTGAGTGAATGCCCTACTACGCCGGAGACAACAGTGCAGCTGCAGATTTGGAACAAGAGACCAACACCCGTCGACACGAGATCTCGACAGCATCTTATCCAAGACAAGCGTGGCGCCATCCGAACAGCGCACAGCAGGAGGCAGGTAGAGCTTGGCCCAATCAGCATCGTCTGCTCCCGCACACCCTCGTGTCGGCCAATAGCCATCCATAGTCCCTGGTAAACGACCACCGAAATGGAAACCCGTGTCTCTAAGGTTCGCTTGGCGAGAGAACAGCTGTCGGCTAAGACCTGGTGCCGTGGTGGTCGTGCTTGCCACGGACGGCAGCGAACGGGAGTTTGGTGGCCTTGGTGGGGTTTGGCGGGGTGAAGCTCCAGGTCAAGCTTCCACCTAGGCTGGGCCCCACCCGACGCGACGTGCCAAACCCGCCCTACGAATGTGCGAATAGGCTCCCGCCATCGGCCCAACGTGCCTGGGCCGGTTGGGTGCCGTTTCTCGCGAGCCTTCTTCAACGCGCGCAGCGACAAGCGGCGTCGGGTCCAGCTCCCGTCATGTGCACCACCCGCCCGTGCCTCACCTCCCGATCTCTTATCTTTGCGCTTTAATCGGCCTCGTGGTCGGCGGCATTTCGAGCGACCTGTCTGTCTCGGGCTTTATTTCGAGTCGCCTGCCCTGTCGCCGGTGGGCTTGGGCGCTTTGGGTGGTCTGCTGCCGCTGTCGTCGCTGCACCTGTTGCCCGGAAGGCGGTCACTGTCGCATCGTCGGCGCTCTTTGGCTGGTGGTTCATTCTGGGGTGTCGTTATCGCTCACATGTCTGCAATTCTGCATCGACTGTTCAATCAAGCGCGTACCAGGAAAACAGCCCGGCTCCTGGGTGGGAAATCTGCAGGCCTTTTATCAAGTCATGGTGAGACTGCAGCAGATCTACCCCACGTGGAGGGCTGACTTGGTGGAAATCAGGGGTGCAGCTTGGGAGCGGCACAAAGTCTCCGACAGGCCAGGACACCTGCCGCACGGCAAAACCTTGGTGCAGCGTGCGTACCCCAACAGGAGAGTGACTTGCCTTGCTCTCGCGATGCACCGACAGGGGTGGTCGGTCGACGCGTCCTAGCGATTTCTTGGTCCAAAAACGATTGGCCCTGAGGACGATCAGCCTCCAGCGCCTGCCTGCAGCGCCTGCAGCCTCCACTGCACTGTGCAGCGGGCTGCTGCCAGCAGCTGCGAGCGGCCTTTGCCACGACCTTCGGCGCGCAATCCGTGAACCCACCTTTGTGGCCTTCAAATTTCCGATGGTTCCTGTTTTGGGCTCAGGGGCTAGGCGGTTGCACGATGAGGCTTCCAAGATCGAGCAGCTTCTTCGGGTTGCCGACAATTAGCATTCTTCCGCTGTTCGGTCGGTAGCAGCAGGCCCGCCATGCGCTCAGCAGTTCCTCCCGAGGCTCTGCATTGAACCCCTGAGTCGTCCCGACGCCGCCGGAAGACGGCACAAGCGGCTCCCACACCTCGCGCGAACCAGGGTCCAGAGCTGGACATGACGCGCCTGTGCAGCCCAATCCTGGATTCGGCGACAGAAGGCTCCACCAAGCGCTATGCGATCCTCCCAATCCTTGGCTTCTTAAATTTCTTCGTGTCCCCTTCCGTGGGCCGCCGTCTCCGTCTGCTCTCCATCGCCCCCCGCTCGTGGTCCCAAACTTGGTCCCTTCTTCCCGGGGATACGGATTCTCCCTCTAATCCCATCCTCGCCGCTCCTTGACTTCGTCACCGCCGTCTGCCCCAGGCACTCGTCTCACCCTTCCAGCAACCCAAGGACATGTCCATCATGGTCCCTTTGTTGACGCCGTCGGTCGTCGACTCGGAGGAGGGCGTCATTGTCGACGGATATTCCGGCTATTCCGCTCCCACGACTCCGGACGGCAGCATGTGCTTCAGTCCCATCTCAGCCGAAGACGGCTCGGCGAATCTGACCGCCAAGGTACGGTCCAATGGCAGATCCCTGACATCGGCGCTGTTCGACACCACGACCCGAACCCCGCCGGTTCGCAACATCTGCTGTGTCGGCGCTGGCTACGTGGGTAAGAGCTCTTTGCTGATCTTGGACTTTCTTGTGCCTTCAAACTTCCCCCGTGTCTCCATTCCGCCTCTAACTGGCTTGTCACAGGGGGGCCTACGGCAGCCGTCGTCGCGTTCCAAAACCCGCACATCCGAGTCACCGTGGTCGACAGGGACGAAACGCGGATTAGGCGGTGGAACTCACAGCACCCGCCCATATACGAGCCCGGTCTCAACGACATCCTACGCGTTGCGCGAGACGGTGCAAAGGAATGCGTCGTCCAAAACAAGTCGGGGGAGGCTAATACTCTCGACTCCGACGACGCCCCGAACTTGTCATCGGACGGCGACAGCGAAAGAAACAGCCATGCTGGGGGGACCACCACCGTCGGTGCCAGACAACCGAACCTGTTCTTCTCGACGGATGTTGCGAGGTGTATTGGTGAAGCCGATGTTGTCCTCGTTGCCGTCAATACTCCGACCAAGACTCGGGGTGCCGGCGCCGGCTCCGCTACAGACATGACGGCGTTCGAGGCTGTGACAGCAGTCGTTGCCCAGTACGCCCGTCCAGGCGCGATCATTGTCGAGAAGTCAACTGTGCCCTGTCGCACTGCTCAGCTTGTGCAGGACACTGTAAGTTGAACGGTATTTGTCATTGTGAGGAGATCTGACATATTCTAGCTCGCGCTGCACCGGCCGAATGTCCACTTTGAAGTCCTCAGCAACCCAGAGTTCCTCGCCGCCGGCACTGCCATCAAGGACCTCCTCAGCCCCGACCGTATCCTGATTGGATCGAGTTCAACTCCGGCCGGCCACCGGGCAGCCGCGGCCCTGGCGTCCGTCTATGCCAGCTGGATCCCCCAGTCGCGCATCATCACGACCAACGTCTTCAGCTCCGAACTAGCCAAGCTAGTCGCAAACTCGATGCTCGCGCAGCGCATCAGCAGCATCAACTCCATTGCGGCTGTGTGTGATGCGACCGGCGCCGACGTGGACGAGGTAGCATCGGCAATCGGCTCCGATCCGCGTATCGGCAGCAAGTTCCTCAAGGCCGGCATCGGCTTTGGCGGAAGCTGCTTCAAGAAGGACGTCTTGAGCTTGGTGTATCTGGCCGAGACTCTGATCCTGCCCGAAGTTGCCGAGTACTGGCGGGCCGTCATCATGATGAACGAGTACGCCAGAAACCGGTTCGTTTCGCGGGTCGTGAGGTGTCTCAACAACACGCTCGTCGGGAAGAAGGTCACTGTGTTCGGATATGCGTTCAAGAAGGACACCAACGATACGCGCGAGTCTCCCGCACTCGACATCATCAGGACTCTGTCTGAGGAAGGGCCCCGAGAGATTGCCATCTACGACCCGTGCTGCATTCCCGCACAAATGACCGACGAGATCAGCCGATTCGTGGGCCCGGGCTTCCTGAAGACCAACGGAGGGCCCGTCTCTGTCTACGGAGACGCCTATGCGGCCTGCGAGGGCTCTGACGCCGTGATGATCACAACCGAGTTTGACGAGTTCAAGAACACGGTGACCTCGCCAGCCTCGGGAGCTACATCAGCGCCCGCACGACCAAAGGCTTTGCCCGTTGACCCGCGGCCATTTGAGCAGGACGAACCTTCGGAGAACGATTTGCTCGCTCTCCAGTCGTTCCTCCAGCGGTCATCCACTGCGGGTGCGCCAAAGTCCTTCCTGTTGGATCCCCTCAACCGCTTCAACCCCGTGCCAGACTGCGACGGAGACTGCCCCGACTGTCACCTCGAGGAGGCCACGGGCACCACGGGCTACGGGGCAGGCGAAGCATATGTGCCCAAGGCGCGGCTCGACTGGAGGAAGATCTACGGGCACATGCGGAGGCCGCACTGGGTGTTTGACGGCCGCGGCGTGCTCGACATCACGGAGATGGAGAGGCTGGGGTTCCGCGTCGAGAGCGTCGGCCGCCAGAGCCGGTTCTAAACGCCGCGAACCAGGGCACCTTTCATAATAGACTTGGAACACCTAATTTGCATGTATTGCAGTAGTGCTCGAGACGAGCATCACATCACAACAAGGCGTTGGGGGCGATTTCACGGGATGGGCTGTGGAAGAGGCATTCTCATCATTTATTTGGGGGGTTTAATCGATGTTTGACATTTCGAAACTTGATGCTGACATATATACTTTGGCGACACATATATTTTCCTCTCTCCACAGCATTGGCTTCAGACCATGATGATCGCGTGGGCGTCCCCGCAGAGTCTGTGTCCTCTTCGCATGTTGGATGGCCCATCCACGTGACATCAACTTGTTCAGCGGATTACACAGTAGTCGAGAGGCTTCGGGCGAAGCATCCGTTGGTTCCATGTTCCGACCGAAAAGAGGGCGTTTCCCCGCCTGGGTGAGAGTCTCACTTTTAGGGCGGCGTGGTTGACGGACGCGCGTTCTGGTTCTCGCGTGGACCCAGACCCAGAACCGGCCCCCAACTCTCCCCTGCATTAGCTCTGCGGAAGCCCCTGAAAAGCTCGGGTCATCGCACGCAGCACCCAGTGGCCCGAGCCCGCCCGACCGGCCTCTGGAAATGCGACTGAAAAAGGAGATTTGATCGACCTTTTTGTTGCCACTAGTGTGCTCGGTTGCTCAGCTAGAGCCTAGCTGTTCAGCTCCTCCCGATGCGGACTAATTAGCGCGCGTGTCGATAGTTGGCTATTGCAAGCCTGGCGCGACGCACGTGCTATGTTTTGGGCAACCTATGCGCGAGTACGGAGTACTCGTCAGGGCTACAAAAACGCCCTGACCAAGTCGCAGGCAAGGAGACGCCTGAGTCGAGGTCCCATGATGATTGGAAAGAATTGTCAACGAACAGGATCAAAATACTTTTGGTGATGG
Organism: Lasiosphaeria ovina; assembly: GCA_033439765.1. NCBI lineage: Eukaryota > Fungi > Ascomycota > Sordariomycetes > Sordariales > Lasiosphaeriaceae > Lasiosphaeria > Lasiosphaeria ovina. Next base: position 6,728,150 of record JAULSN010000002.1, on the reverse strand, counting down.
TGTAATTAGTAGTAGTGTCATCTAGCACTTGATACTGGAGCCGCTGTTTGACATGTTACCCCCGGGTTGAAGTCACTTTGCGGTGCCACAACAACAGAAGGTGGTCTAGGTATTGGGCCGATATTCTCAAGCAGTTATTGCTGGACGCATTACCGCCTAGTAAGGAGGATGGGGCAGGCCGGCTTGAGCCATGGAGCTGATGAAATGGGAGACAGTCAGATCAGGGGAAATTGGAATGCAGCGTGTCTGATTCATAGAACTCGAGCCGCGGCTGTGTCTCTGTTATCTAGCCATCTACTTGTAGCGCGTAGGGGCTAGAAAAGAGCGTATGAAGTTATTTGACTTCACGGCAGGGCGGCTCAACCCATTAATTGTTGTCCCTTCCGTACTTCTGGACGAGGAAGACGCGCAGTTGGCTCAAGTTCCCTTGGTAACCTTCTGTGCCGCAGAAAGCAGCCTTGTTCTATAATGTTCAGCCATTTTCCGAGCACCTCATCTACCCTGAGCCGGTAAACCCTAGGGTGGCAGAAGACTGTGAATGGATAGGGCCGAAATTGACTTGTGCAACGTATGACTTCAGACACTAGCGAGGGTAGAGGGCCGCTGTATCACAAGAGATATGGGAGCCAATGTCGCCAGCCCTCAGTCATCCGAACTGCATCTGCTGTCTCTGGTTTCGGGACATTCTGTAGGGGGACCGGGTAGGCCTGGTCACCACTTGAAGCACAGGCTGACAACTCATCAGGATATAGAGCTTGCTTCTTCCCGCTTGCTTCTTCCCGCTGATGGACTTTCCGCTCTGCTGTTCCACAGTTTCAGCCACTTCACTAGTCGCGTCACTGGATACACGTACTCGACCCCCGACGTGCCTTCGTCTCTTCGCATCGACCATTCAGACAGCAAGCGGGGAAATGGAATGCAGTTTGCATCATCAAACATGGCCAGACTAGAAGCCGCTGCTGTGTCTGCATAAAGTCGCCTGAAGACCATATTGGCAAGCCAAGATTCTCCCCCAAGAAAGCCAGGACCGCCTTTGCACTCCTCTTCGAACTCACCTTATTCTTCAAAGCTAGAACTGTTATCGACCAAGGATGGCGTTCGAAACCAAGCGACTTGTCTGGATTGCTGCACTCCTCGGGGCGCTATTCCCACGGGCCGAGGCCGACTGCTTGGCCCCGAACAAGACCCAGACCATCAGCGTGCTTCCTAACTTCACCCCCGGCGTAAAATGGCAAATTGAGATCCAACACACAATCGACGTCACCAAACCGCTGGTCCCGAAAGACGCCCTCGTGTGGGACATTGACCTCTACCACGTCCAGCGGCACCCCGAGATCATCTCGTATCTGCGGGTGCGTGTTCCCTGTATCCATATCGCACATCAACGCCACGTCTAACCCTGACCGCAGAGCAACATCAAAGACGTCGTCATCCTCTGCTACGTCAACGCCGGGCTGGCGCAGACCAGCGACTGCGACTTCGAGACGGTGTGGCAGTCGCCGGCGTACAAGGGGCTGCTGGGCGGCACGTACCCGGACCAGAACTACCAAGGCGAGTTCTGGGTCGACATCCGCAACCGGACGGCGCGCGACCTGATCAAGGAACGCATCACGCTGGCCCAGCGCCTCGGCTGCGACGGCGTCGACCCGGACAACATTGACGCCTTTGAGCAAAAGGTCAACGGGCAGGACGTTGTGAGTCTCTCCATCCGTGCAAGCAAGCCGGCCGAGCCCCTGCACACAGTCACACATCGGCCGTGATGTCTAGTTGACCGACCCCAGCCCCATCACCCACCCATCGAGCGCTCCCTCACTAACCCCCGACACAACACAAACAGACGGGCTGGAACCTAACAGCAGCCGACTACGTCCCGTTCGTGCACGAGCTCGCGGCCCACGCGCACAGCCTAACCACAGCCCGCGGCCACACGCTTCTCATCGGGCAAAAGAACGCCCCGACGATCCTCGCCAGCATCTCCGCGGCGCTCGACTTCGCGGTCCTCGAGGACTGCGCGGACGCGGCGCACGCGCCGCACTCCCGCCCCTTCTGCGCCGCGTTCGCCGGCGCGTACGCCCGCGCCGGCAAGCCCGTGTTCAGCATCGCGTACACGCCGTCGCTGGGCGGGAGCGATACCTCGGCGGTGTGGGGCAAGGGGCGGTGTTTGGCGGCGGGCGCGAGCGCGGCCGAGTTTGCGGTCGCGTGTGGACACGGGACAAAGGCGAAGCAGGGGGATGGGAAGGGACAGAGTGCGGAGGCGGAGGCGGAGGCGGAGGCGGAGGCGGAGGCCGGGGACGCGTGGCTGGGCAAGTTGAGCAGCGTGCTCAAGCTGCTCGGCGGCGATGTGGAGTTAAATGGCTGCACGCAGTACTGCGGTGAAGGTCCGGGGCGGGACGTTGTTGATACGGCTGTCAACGGGCAGCTGGATATGGACGTGTGCAAGCCGGTTGAGGGGATGTAGTTAGGCTTGTGCTTCTGAGGCGGGGTGTCGTTCGGGTTGTTTTCGTTGGTTGTGTTAGTCCTGGTTTGGGATAATTCGCTTCCCCTGTTTCGGTGGCTAGCCTATCTTACCAAGTTAGTTAGTTACGGCGGTTTGCATTGGTTTCCACAGGCGTAGTATGGCTCGCTTGATAGGTAGTCTTCAAATTGGAGTCATCAGTTTATATCGGGAGACTATGTGGTTTGCTAGGCGAGTGGTTGCAATATTGGACAGAAAGACATGTTCAAGACTCTGGGTTTTGTCGTTAGATCATCCAACTCTAACCTGTCTTGCTCTGTTTGGCCTGCTGTCTTCCACGGCAAGGCACAGAACACCCGATACTAGTGACCAACACGAACCTTACCCAGGCGTTAGAAGGATGTGTCCCCTGAGCCAACTGTCCCTAACCTACCTAGACAAGGCATAAAACCGGGACCCGAGACTCTCTCTGGCCCCAAATCTTGCAGCCCCGCTAATAGATACCCGGTTCGCAGTCGGGGACAAACTGCGCCTCTGTTTGCGGCCCATCGAGTCAGCACATCCAACGATCCAATGTAACGACACACCACTAGGGGTTGAAGAGGTGGGGGGGGGGGGGGAGGGGGGGGCTGGACGTACTGCACTCGGCATCGCAAGCCTCGAAGCATGGGGCGTCAGCGGCGGGGCACTGCTTGTACAGGCAGTCGGAAGAGCAGATCCAAAAGGCCTCGGGGACGGCGGCGCAGGCGGGCTGGGCTGGGGACTGGGAGGCTGGTGCCGGGGCCGCCGCGACGGATGTGGCGGCGGCGGCGGCGATGACGGCCAAGAGCGCAAGGAGCGGGGAGTGCATTTTTCCTGTTCTCTTTCCGTGTTGCGAACTTGCGGTGCTTCAGGTTGTTGGCCACAGTCTGGACTCGGCTGCGAAAAGGGGGGACAGCGCCGCTGTTGTCGGAATAATCACCGGATGCGATGCTGGAATGGGTGACAGCAAGGAGTGACGAGGAATAAATTAGGTAAATAACGGCGGGTAAGAATCGCCCCCTGTTTAATTATTGCACGAAGAATGAAGACCAAGCAGCGAAGCACCGAGGGACGTGGGGGGGGAGGGGATCATTATATATAGACTATACCGAGACAGCGCCATCTCGCTTCCTGCTGAGCAGCGCATCCCTCGCAGCTGCCGACCTGGCCTGGCCGCGCGTGGGGTGGGCGGCGCAATCCAACAGACTTGGGCGGTGGCACGCTGGCCGGCCCTGCCGCGCGCTGGCAGGATGCGCCAACTGCCTGCCCTGGCCCGGCTCTCATCTCATGTGATAGAGGAGCTGCAAGCGTCGGTGCTTGTGCTTGTGGGCGGCATTTGGGTTCAGATTGCAGCTCTGTCGACAGTTTGCGCTGTATCTTTGTGCTGTTGTTTGCGGGATTGCTCAACGGGTGAAACCTGCATATTAATGTTCTGTCCGTGGATGGTGGATGCATGCCAAGCGGCGGTAACTCAAAGTCGGAGGCGCACAGCCTTTTAATTGCCAGCCTTGCCGCCCTGGAGTCGGGAGGATTCGACGTGATCGGCACCGGGTTGGCATCGTGAGGCTGAGCTGCTGACCGTGCCGCGCAGAGGACCAACATGCTTGTGGATAATTGTTCGGGCCGCGCGCTGTTGGCTGGAGCGTTTAAATCCTGTCGCTTCCTGAGCGTGAGGTTTGCAGATTTGTGGGTTTTGCTGGCTCTTCAGCTCTGGGCGCTGGCAGAAGACCACCTAGTTACTAGTTACAACATGATCTGAATAGTTCAGACGGTGGAAGGTAATTGGGGTTACGGCGGCGAGTTTACACGTTTCCTGTCAATTGGCCACGCCTTGTGCTGTCATGGGCGGTGTAGGTCCGCCCGCTGGCCGCGGTCAGGGGTAAGATCGGATGAAGGAATTCCCAGTCAGGGGTGGCTGCCCATGCTTTTCACAGCTGGGATGACATGCTTTTCCAACGATGACAGGACGGATAACCAGCTCTGTCTCTGCAGTGGCAATCAAACTTCTTCGTCCTTACTTCATAGAATTCAGGTGGCTCGGCTTCACGATAGGCCTCTGCTATGCTCAACAACAGGCTAAAAGGCCTCAAGGACCCAGCATTGGTCTCTCTATCGTCTGACCACTCCTAGAGTTCAGACGCCGAACTGTTTGCCCTTGTGTGTGCCATCCCGACTCGCAGACTATTGCCACAGCCGACAGATCGTCTCGTCCAACCGCACGATGGCAAGCCAACTGCCCATCATGGCCAATTGCGTGCCTATTGTTCTTTCGAGACAATGGCTCCCTCTCCCTTCTCCAGTTGGGAGTGACCAACCTCGAGGCTGCACCGAGCCCAATCCGCCTTGACCTTACTATCCTGCCAGCTCTTTCTCAGCGGCCTGGCCTCGCCAGCGCCGTGCCCCATTCACGCCCGCCGTCTTATCATTCTTGCCATTGTTCTGCCTTTTGCGTGCTGGTTCGGACCGCAGGCTGGACAAACTGCGAAGCGCTCAAAATCTCTCTCCTTGCTCTCACTTTCTGCGTCAGAATTTGGACACTTCAACCTCAGGCCCATCTGAGTTGATGGCAGTGATTGAACCGACCTTAATCGCCCGCCGCCTTCATTTGCTTACACTGTCGCCTGGCCCCGCTTCGCCCAGGGTGGTCTCCTTTCCCTCGCGCACTTCACCCCCCCCCCACCCCCTCGCCATGGCGCCGCTCCTTCCCCGCGCGGACAGGAGTGTGATGATGGCCAGTGTCGACGGCGTTACCCTGCCCTTGGTCTGGAGTGTCGTGGCTCTGCGGTGCTACACTCGGGTGCACATCGTCAAAGCGTTCGGGCTGGACGACTACCTCATGGTCGCAGCAATGGCAAGTATACCCAGCCTTTGGGTAGGGTACCTAGTCGCATCGCACACGAGAGCGCTGACCAGACCACAACAGGTGTCCTTCACCATGTTCGTTGCGCTCGGCTTCGCGGGGCTCCGCTTCGGCGTCGGCCAGCAGTCCCACACCCTCGATTTCGGGGACATGGAACTGGCGCTGGGGGTAAGTGATTTGAGACCAAAAAGGAACACGGGACTGACACGCGCGTGGGTACCGAGCAGTTCTGGTGGGGATGCTACCTCAGCTATGACACGACCATGACGTTCGCCAAGCTGTCCATCGCGTGGTTCTTTGCGCGCGTGGCCGTGCGCCCGGCGCACAAGCGCATCCTGTACGCCATCATGGCCGTGGTCGCCGCCAGCGGCGTCGCCTTCTTCTTAGCCGCCGCCCTGCAGTGCCGCCCCGTCAGCTTCTTCTGGGACAAGAGCATCGAGAGCGGCCAGTGCATGGACAACAACGTCGTCATCGCCCTCGGCCTCCTGTTTGGCAACCTCGGTATTGTCACGGATCTGATCCTGACCCTGGGCCCCATGTGGGTCGTCTCGCGGCTGAATATGAACGCCCGCACCAAGGGCGTCATGATGGTGTTTATGGCCATGGGGCTCGTGTATGTTGACACCTTGCTCTCAAGCCGGGCACAGACGGACTGACAGGAAACAGAGCCACCTTCGCCGTCGGCTTCCGGCTCGCGCACCTCAAGTCGCTGAACGGCACCGACTTCCTGTACGACACGACCGGCATCGCCGTGTGGTCGACGGTCGAGCAGGCCCTGGCCATCATCGCCGGCAGCCTCGCGACCGTCCAGCCGCTGGTCAACAGGCTGCGTGGCGTCGCCTCCCGCAACGCAGCTTCGGCAGACATTAGCGGGCCGGCAAGCTCAGGGTCGCCCGCCCGCCGGCGAGACGTGCCGCCGAGTAACGGCGAGATATTCATGGGTGGCGAAGCGCTCGGCGCAGACGGCATGGACAGCGAGCTGGAGCTGGCGGAGTATCACCGCCAGAGCCTCGAGCACGGCGAGGAGGGCTCGCGTGAGGAGCATGGAAGAGGGGAAATATAGACCTTGTCCGCGGAGACGCGTGGTCTTGGGAGTGGGTCCCGACGGATTGGCACCCAAGCATCATGTGGTGCTTGGTGTCTTCCGTCGAAGCATGGTGTGCTGCTTTGGGGGATCGGCATCAACACCTTGCGGTGCCGCTTGCCGTGGACGAGGTGGCGGATGCGGGCGTGGGGCGTTGCATATATGCGTTGATTTCGGGGTTGTTATTTAGACATCTTTGGATTTGAATTAGAGAATATTGGTCCCGGTATGACATTTTGTGCTGTATGATAACCATAATCTACGAACTTCGCGAATAAATACGCCTGGCACGTCCGACCTTGCCGCGTCGTGACCCTGGCCGACGTGAAGCGCAGCGCGCCGCCGCCGGGCGGCTCTTCTCGTTCGCGTATGGGGAGAGTGTCTAGCAGCGCCAGCCCGAGGTCGAAGACGAGCCCGCAGCTGCCGGGGTGTTTATGCCCTTTCGGACATTGGCATTGGACAGGACGTCGTCGACGACGCCGTTGACCTTGGCCGTCTCGTGATGGTAGTACCGGGCCACGTTGGCCACGGCTTGTTCGGTTGCGAACCGGAGCCAGCCGCCTTCCTCGTCCCGCTCCGAGAACATACGAGTCCTTGACGACCAGCGGCCGGTCGGGAGCGCCTTGGACCGAGCACAAGTGGTCGTAGGCGAAGCGGGGCGGGTCCGCCTTGATGTCGAAGGCATCCGAGCCGAGCCACCCCAGCCGGTTAAAGGCCTATACCCTCATCATGGGCCCGTAGAGGGTGAAGCCCGAGACGAAGCGACGACCGGGCTTGGTGGAGAAGACCTCCGACCCCCCTACTTTGCAGCGTTTTCCTCCGGCCAGTATCAGAGCAGCACAACTGTCCCAGAATCGTCAACCAGCCACCGTTTTGACCTCAGTAGTTTCCCGCGGCGGCAACCGAGATCCCGGGGCAAATTTCTTCAAGTGATTACCGGCAGTGGGTCGGCTAGTTTCCCGCCGGTGGGCTAGCAACCAAACCGACCTCGCGGTGGGGGCGTCCCGTTCAGCTGCCATTGTCGTCATTGAACAACACTGAAGGCGCCCCCCCCACCAGCCCCCAACCTACCCGTCAATCTCACCGACGGATCCGAGAAGTATGGAAACGAGACAACAGGCTGTCAACGAGTGTCGGGAAGACCGAAATAAAGTTCAACTTTGGCCCGACTAGCCGAAGGACCGAACAATGCGAACAAGGTCTAAAATGGCAGTAGCCTTGCTTGTCAACTGCAAACCATCAAGTGAACAGAGGTCAACGTACCGATAGTGACTCCGGGGACTGACTACCTAACCAAAACAATACACGGCCAGCAGGGGAATGGGTTCCATCGACGAAATCCTGTGCCAGCTACAAGAGTTGACAGTGGCTATTGAAAAGAAAGAAAAAAAAAAAACATAAAAAGTTGGCCAAAGACAATGTCGATATATTCTGGCCCAGTTAAACGATGAAAGAGATGAATTGCCCAATATGATCTAGTGCAATATGTGGCATAAAGCTCTGCATGCAGTAATTAAACAAGTTTAAATCCAGTGCCTCATTCTGGTCATTAGACCTAATACCTCACCCAGATCTGGATAGCACATCCTAGTTTTCCACTCCATCCCCTCTCCCTGGCTACCCCGTCAGTCAATCATGGCAACGCCGGGGATGCTCGTCAGCCCTGCAAACTTGGTCAGCAAAAACACTATCATGTGCCAACCCAAACGTCACAGAAATGAGCGGGTTGCTACTTACAGCCGTCAACGGGCTCCCGGAACGCGGGCGCCTTGGTGCACTTCATGGCCTCCTCGGAGGACTGCGTCTTGAGCTCGGTGCAGACGGCGCCGGTGCAGCGGGCGTTGAGGGCGCGCTGCAGCGAGTCGCCCTTCCACCCGAAGACGTAGTCGCCGTGCTGCGAGTAGCCGTTGCTGTTTGTCAAGGTCAGCGTCGTCATATACTGTATAGACTATAGACCGAGGCAGAGAGGAAGTAAGTAGTTAATTAGGTAGGGGGCCTACTGGTCGCCGGTGCTCCACACAAACGGCTGCGAGCCGTCCTCGGGCCAGAGGTCTTTGTCGTTAAACAGCCGCGTCTGTGGCAATTGTACACGGGTCAGCACAACGGGCGTTGTTTCAGAGCAGCAGCTCGGGTCTGGGATCACAGGCACGTCTACAGCATTCCTCCCGGTCCCGCCACTCCAACACGAAAGACGACCAGAGGGACAGGAGGCAACGTACGTCCCACACCACCTCGTACATGACCTGCGGAATAGCCACGGGGTGCGTCGCCGGGCACGGGCCGCCGTTGTCGAACGTGCCGGAGGCCGGGTAAGCCACATGGCTCTGGTGGTCGGGGCTATCGACGTTCCTGCCGTCCCAGCAGGTCGGGAACGTGATGACCGACCTAATACCACCCGGGCAGACACCCGTCGGCAGGCTCGCGGAATCAGGCGCCGAGCACTCGATGTTGGAGTTGTCGCCCGTGGCGGGCAGGCAGCGGTGGCAGACCTTTGGGTCGGGGCGGGCGGCGGGCGCGCGCAGCGCGGCGTCGCCGGCCAGCATGCGGAAGCCGGGCTTGAAGGCGGTGACGTTGGACACGCCGTCGTAGGGCGGGATGTAGTAGACGGTGATGCCGCCGACGGCGCGCAGGCCCTGGCTGACGGCCTGCGGCACGCGGCGGAAGGTGCCGTTGCGCGCGCGGAAGTAGAGCACGGCCGTCCAGTAGTTGGAGAAGTCTTCGGCGAACGTGCAGCTGGTGCACGACGAGGCCGCCGCCAGGTCGTGCGTTGCCGGGTCCATGGACGCGTTGAACGAGTTGCCGCCGACGATCTGGTGCAGGTGCGGCGACGGGACTAGGCCCGGGTTGACCAGCGGGTCGACGCGGTCGAGGACCAGCTGCGAGCAGCTGAAGCGCATCATCTCGTACTGCGCCCGCCCGTGGCCGGCGAGGAGCGCCACGGCGGCGAGGGCCTTCCACTGCATGTTGGGCAGGACGACGTGGTGAGGCTACAGCAAGGTCTCTGGTCCAGGGGACACTGGCAGGGCCGGGAAACTATTACTAGCCATTCTTGGCACACAAGTCTGAACTCTTAAATACCTGGGGCGGCAGCCAGTTGTTGGGCAGAACCCCTCTTGTGTGCCGTTGTTGATAGTGTGGTCAGAGATTGCTTTATATTATTGGCCCATTTAGGCGATGGGCTTACATGGACGACGCAGCGAATCAGGGGCAGCTGTTCCGGTCAACATGCACAACCCTCCCGTGTCCCGGGGTCCCGCGTGGCCGAGCAGCAACGGTCCCAGGAGTTTTACGATTCGAGACTGCCGTCTTACCAATCACGCCCAACAAGAACTTGGGTTTCGAGGTGAAAGAGGTGCCATGGCGCCACTTGGTAGAAGCACATTGCGAGTTTGTGCATGCCCGGCCTGGTCTCGATCCGTCCCGCTTCGATCTGCCGCCTTGGCGTGGGGATGCCCGCCCTTGTTTGTTGTAATAAATCTACTTAAATCTTTGAGAAAGGTGAAAGGGGTAACTGCAACTCACAGCAAGAGGCTGTATCCCATCGGATGAGAAGACTCATTTCGGCCCAATGGGTTGCTCGCTGGAGATGGCCGTGAAAAGGAGTTAAAGCCGATATTAAAGAAAAAGACTTAGATATTTGAAGGTTTCAATCATTTAACCAAAGTCGGTTGATCCTTTTTTCCATTGGTTTGGGTGCCCACGACAAGTTCCGTCGTGTAATGAGAAAAGCGTATTTTCCCAGCGAAAACAGGTAATTATTACCAAGCAGGCCATGAAGAGTGTTCAGATACAGCAAAATCCAGCGACGTTTTTTTGGTTGCGGATTAATTCAAATTAAATGCGCTTCAAACACGCGATTTCGAATGCAAATACGACGATTGACAAATACGGATCCCATTTGACTCGGTTCCATGGTTCGATCCTTGGATTTGCGGGGGAATAAGAACCTTATCGACATGTCCGGGGCTCGGCGGACAGATCGCTCGCCCGTGGTTGGCTCAGGCACATGTCACCCCACCGCTCGGGGTCACCCGTTGTCGTGTTCTACTCGAGTACAACCCGCGTGGGGTGCTGTTGAACCCCGTCCCTCTCCTCTTAATCACAAAACTTCCGCCCAGATTTCTTGCCGGAACGAATATTCATCTTTTTCTTAAAAAAGAAAAAAAAAAAAAAAAAAAAAAACCCCGAAGGCAAAAAAAAAGCCACCCAAAATGAGCAAAGAAGTACCGAAAACGATGCGGGCGTGGCAGTACACGTCGACGGCCGGCGGGCTCGAGAAGAACCTGTTCCTCAAAGACGACGTGCCCGTACCGACGCTCTCAACACGGCGCGACGCCAGCGAAGTTCTCATCGAGGTGGTCAGCGCGACGCTCAACCCGGCCGACTACAAGATGCCCGAGATCGGGGCGCTGGTGCGGGCGGCCATGATCCACACGCCCGCGACGCCGGGGCTCGACTTCTGCGGCCGCGTCGTGCAGGCGACCGCTGCCGTCGACCGCCCGCGCGTCGGCGAGCTCGTCTTCGGCCGCATCGACCCGGCCCAGCACGGCACCATGGCGCCCTACTTCGTCGCGCCGTCGCAGGCCTGCGCCGTGGCCCCCGCCGGCCTGGCCCCCGACGCCGCCGCCACGCTGGGCGTCGCCGGCATGACCGCGTACCAGGCCGTGGCGCCGCACGTCAAGGCCGGCGACTGCGTCTTTGTCAACGGCGGCGGCGGCGGCGTCGGCACCTTCGCCATCCAGATCGCCAAGGCCCTCGGCTGCCACGTCACGGCGTCGTGCAGCGCCGCCAAAGCCGACCTCTGCCGCCGCCTCGGCGCCGACGAGCTCGTCGACTACGGCGCCACCGACGTCGCGGCGGCGCTGCGCGACGGCGGCCCGACCTTCGCCCTCGTCGTCGACAACGCCGGCGCCGACCCCCGGCTGTACAAGGCCGCCGACGCGGCCCTGCTGCCCGCCGGCAGGTACATCCAGATCGGCGGCGCCTTGTCGTTTGCGTCGGCTAGGAACATCGCGTCGCGCTTCCTGCGGCCGGCGTTCCTCGGCGGCGGGAAGCACAAGTTTGCCTTCATGAGCTTGCACCACGCGCCCGAGGACTTGGAGCAGATGGCGCGGTGGGTTGTCGAGGGCAAGATCCAGCCTGTTGTTGAGGAGACGTTTGCGTACGAGGATCTGCCGAAGGCTATTGCCAAGAGCAAGACTGGTCGCTGTGCGGGGAAGCTGGTTATTCATGTCGGCGAGGCGGAGGCTTGAGCGAGGTGTTGGTGGGTTGTTTGTATGTGGTCGCTCAGTGGGGATGTGTTGTGTTAATGAGGAATAGGAGGACGAATCACGGCGGGAGTTCGGCATAGGGGTTGTTTTGCCTTTTTCTTTCCTAAATTGGTTGTTCTGGACCTTTTTTTGGGTATATTCTGCCACTGGTTTTTGATGTTGTTGATGCATTCCGGGCAGTTGAATCTTTTCCTTTTTGGCAATCCTCATCGACTGTTCGGAACATCCAACACTGTTCCATGTAATCACCATTCTGCAAGTTAATTTATCTTCTCTTGTCCTTCATTTCTACCTGTGTTGCACTTCTCAAACGGCGAGGCATCGCCAAAGCGGATAGAAACGCCGCCCCTGTTAGTGATTTTCCCAACCCGTTCAACTGCATAGAACCTTTCAATCCAGGATACTATACCTAAATTGTCCACTAACTGGTCCGACCCGCTGGGCCTCGCCGCCAGGGCTGGTGGTCTCGAAGAATTGCTCACCAAACACCGCCGCGGCGTTGGCCCGGCCAAGACCACAGCAGCCCACAGGATTGTTGCCCTGTCCTGTGGTGGGGATCGGACCGCCGCGCCACGGATTTCTGGTGCGCATTCGTACTTCTTTCCGAAATTTAACGCCGCCCCCGCCAAGCCACGGCTTCCGAGTGTCTGGTTCGGAGACAAAGACGGATCCCAATTGCACCGACCGACCGAGCCGCTAACCAACCCGGACCGTTGGCCCATTCTTGGGAGGGTGGGGCAGTCGGGATAATTCAACGGAGGAAATACCGCTGCAACTTGTACCCATATTCGGGAAACAACAGTGTAGCATTGGAATTCCTGCTCAATGGTTGTTTTGTAAGGGCATAAAGAGCCCAGCTCTGGATTTGAGGAACGCAAGATTTCCAAACACTAGAAAGTCGCACTTGCTGCAAGTGACGTCCCTCCCAAACAGTCTACCGTCGACCTGACTGGGGAGGGAGGCACTTAGCGAGCCGTTCCCAGGTTCTGTAATTAGGGGCCAGCCTGAGTCTGCATCCACCATCCACCGAGGGAGCAGCAGCTCCATCCACCCACGGATCAATCGTCCGGTGCCAGCCCGTGCCGCTCAGCTATTGCGGAAAGCTCTCCACACACGGTGCCGCAGGAACTCCGCCCCACCTCTCCCAGACGGCTGGTATGCGGCCGGATGACGAGCATCTTCTGCTCGATGAGCTGGAGAAATGCGCAAAGAAAGGCCCCGCCATCCTTGTGCTGGCATTTGGGGCTCTGGCTGAGTTCGGCAAAGTGCTAAATCGCCATGTTAGAGGACAATCGATATAAATAACACACGCGTTTTAATTAGTCAAGAACGCACCTTGAGCACGGCGGGCTTGACCTCGGCGCGCGACGCCGTGTCGGCGATCTGGAAGAAGCTGGCGTCGTCCCGGGGCTTCGGCCCCCTGGCTTGCCGGAAGCCGTCCAGCAGGCGCTGGCCGCCGACGTACCAGGTGACGAACTCGAGGTAGACGCACCCGAGCGACCAGACGTCGTAGGCGGGCGACACCTCGACGTCCTCGCCGCCGTTTGGCGTGCCGAGCCGCGCGTCGGACTCGGGCGGCCGGTAGCTGAGCGTCAGCGGCACGCTGTCCGACCGCTCTGTCGACCGCTCGGTGCGGTTGAACTTGCCGACGCCAAAGTCGGCTATCTTCAGCGTGCCCATGTCCGTACCGTCTGCGCACGGGAACCACAGGATGTTGGACGGCTTGATGTCGCCGTGGATCCCAAAGTACCGGTGCGACCTCGGGATGCTGGATTGATCGCTGCTGCTGCTGCTGCTGCTGCTACCGCTGCTGCTGCCGTTGTCTTGCGATCCCCCTGCCGTCGAATTCGGCCGGCTTGTTGGTGCTGCCGTGCTGCCCCGTCTGCTCTGGAACGCGAGAGAGCTCATCGAGCTTGTGAGGTGGTGGTGGACTGCCGAGAGCCCCATTGCGATCCCCTCGCACTGCTGGGCCATCCACTGCACTGTCGACAGATCGATGCCCGGGACCTCTTCGGGACGGCTGCTCCAGTACCTGGCCAGGTCGCACTCGGCCCGGGGCAGAATCAGGTGGTACGAATTGTTCTGCTCGTAGGTTGCCAGCAGCGCTATGACGTGGTCGTGCCGCACCCTCTTGAGCATGCAGACTTCCTGTTTGAACTGCGACTGGCTCAGGCTGTTGGTGTTGTCTCCGCCTATCTTCTTGACTGCGAAGCAACGCGTCGCGCTCGAACCCTCGGGGTGGCAATCGTGGTGCTCCGGGTGAATGCTTGCGTAGAATATCTCGGCGTGTCCGCTGTTGATTCTGAACTCGTAACTGGTAAATGGTAGAATGACGTTGTCGTCAAAGGAGTAATGTAGCAGCTTTCCTCCGTGATCTAGCTTGAGAATGGGAGACAGGACTGACCACTGCCAGTTCACAAAGGATTCCACGGACCGGCGTCTCCAGAACCTCATGCACCTCACCTCGGTGCCGTCCCTGCGGTGTAATGCCATGACCGGGGTCCTGAAGATTGGGTCCTTTTTCGCCGTTATTGTTAGCGGGAGATGTGCATCGCACAATCCTTCGTCGATGAACTTCTTGATGGTGGCGTGGCGGTTGATGAGTAGCAGGATAGCAAAGATCTTTCGCAGACATCCGCTGGCTCCAGCCCGATTCTGCATCTCCGTGCCAGAGGAAGGCTCATTGGCTCCCGACGAGGCGGCGTTTTGGTTCAGGGGTAAGCCGGTGCATATGATCTCGACCTCTTCCGGTACCGTTCGGTATCCCTTCCTGATCCACCTAAGCCAGCGCTTTGGCCGGTTCCTGAAAGCCCGCTCGATTCTTGTCAGTTCTTCACTCACCGTTTTGTTGTCGATGATCAGATTCAACTGCTGGTTGGGAATGAAGTGTTTGTTGTTCATCGATTTATTCTTGTCCAGTGCGGCAAAAAGCCTATCCTGCAGAGTCCCCTCGGGGCCGTCGTACTCATACTCGATGGGACGCGAGGATGATGTCCACGAGCGTTTGTGGCTGTTGAATCCCAAATCGGTGACGTGTATAAAATCGGATTCATCGCCTTCGCTCTCATCCTCCTCCGGCAGCACTTCGGGAACCCCGTGAGAGCGGGAGATGGGTCGATCCCGGTCAGGCTCTTGAAACTTGATAGTTCTCTGCCTCACTGGCTTGGCAGGCTAGCAGTGGTTGACAGGGTCGCAAATTGCAGCGCATCTGATTAGCCTTTTGTCCTCCTGGGACTGGATGGGCACCTGGTTGGTTGGCTATACAATTGGTTCGCTCTGGGCACTGGCAGGGGGCCACGACGTGCTCGGCGTTGGCTTCTCGCTACGTTCACCCTCAGTCTGCGGGCACGACATTGTACTGTATTCGAGAGGGGAGCGGGACGGCCAATGGAGTCGAGGGATCGTGCAGCGCAAGCTCTGAGAGGTTGCCGGTGGGCTGTTTTTGTACTTTCGATGCTAGTACTTTCGATGCAGACTGGGGCCGCAAGGTTGGCTTTGGTGTGCTGATGGGGGTGAACACCGAGCGGAAGGGAATTTTCCTGGTCGGAGAAGATGAGGCTCTGTCCTGACCCCCCGGTGGACGTGTTTTCCTCATTCCCCCCCCCTGGGGATATTTTACAGGGTACTTGACCTTGGACAGCCGCAAAACCTCAATGAGAACTAGGCTCGTAGGCCAGAACAGGACCGGTCAGATTGCGAACTGCGCTCCTCGCAATAAAGACAGCCCCCGATCGTGTTTTGGCCAATAGGGGGCCCTCGTCACCGCAGTGGCTGGCTGCGATGTGGGTGGGGAATACCTAGACGCCTGACGACAATGCACTGGAGATAATGGATGCTATCTTTGGGAGGGGGATGGTCTGGATCAATCGACGCCCGGCGGGAGCCTTTCCGTCTGTCTCGCCCTTTGATTAGGTTGCATGTATCCGGTTGCATGTATGCTGCGGCGTGATGAGGGCCAAGCTGCAGATTGACACTGCCAAGGGGTCCCGTACTTGGTTCGTTCCCAGAATGCAGTTTCTGAACATGGATGTCCAAGTCGTCGTGCCGTCCACGTTTCCGCCAGTTGTTGTGTTTTTTTCCTACCAGGGAACTTTCCGAGTTTCATTCGTGCACCGCAGGCTGCCAACCGTTTTCTGGCCGTGTAAGGTATTGTTGTTGGGCATCGGCGCTGGTAAGGCTCTGACATTGGTAAGGCTCTGACAAGCTGGTAGCGGGGTGATATACTTGTCGACGCAAGCTGAGCTGTCGGCGTGGACGCTGGCTATTGGCCTGGCGATGGGCGGGCTTCGCGCTGCAGAACGCCACGATCAGAGTGGAGGGTACGTATCCGGCAGCTGATTATAAACGACGGTCGCTGGAGCGGAAGCCTGGATGTAAGCATGCCTTTTCTGGCACACCCTCAGCGCTCTCTTCTGCAGTCAGTCACACCGGTGGCTCTCCCCATCACCGCATTTCCGTTTCCATCAGACCGCCTCCAGATTCGCAATGCCTCCACCCGATGGTCCGCGGACCGTCGCAATGGCCAGCCCCTCAATCCCATTATCGACTCTCGTAATTTTCCTATTTGTTCTTCACCGAGCTGCAGGCACCCCCTTACTCTCTATCGGTAGCCGAGCTGCTTCTTTTCTCTACCACAGTATCGCTCAGCGCCTGTTTCCTGCACCAATGTCGATAATGGATGAGCTTTACACGTCGGGTAACAATGAGATCGAAAGCAATTTCCCTGCGAGGGAGCAGTACTGGCCTGGCCCTCTTATCGACAGGCTGATCGAGGAGAATCGCGTCCGCCAAGAGCTGGATGAAGCCGGAGAGAAGTACAGCCAGGATCTCGTGGACTATATCCTCGGTCATGGCAAGAAACTCTTCGTGATCGCAGCCGCGGCAGATTCCGACCCCAAGTGGCTGCTGAACGTGATGAAACTGTTCATGGCCAACGGGTTCAAGGACAGCGATCTGTCGGCAGAAGTCGGGCCGTCCCAGTGTCTGTCCAAGGAACGACTGGAACGACTTACCAAACTCGACCCCAAGCTCTGGGCTCGGGGGAGGGTACATAGAGTTCGCCAAATGCAGTGGAGGATTGTTGTTCCTGTATTGTCGACAGAGAAGGACAACTACGATTTCGACGGGAATGCCATCCTACCCTTCACCAAAGAGAAGTCGGTTGACGGCGGTGCATTCAGCAAAGTGCACAAAGTCCAGATTCAGCGGGGCCATTTCCAAGACCCATCTTTACCCGTATGCTACAAGTTCTCCGCCGAACCCCAATTGTCGCATCTCACTAAAGCATGACAGAAATCCGCGTGGCCAAAGTCATTCGCTGTGAAGCAGATCGTACCGCCTGACCTCATCGAGCGAGAGAGAATTGCGAGCAGTTGGGCAAACGAAGCCAAGACGTTGAGGAAGATGAATATCAGTCATAAGGAGCACATTCTTCGCTTCATCACGGCCTTCACCAGACCTGACGTCGGCTCAGCCAAGTCGTACTACCTGCTCTTTGAATGGGCTGATGGGGGGTGCCTCAACGACCTCTTCGCCACGAATCCGAAACCAGCCTTGACGGACGAGCTGGTGAAGAACACGGCAACTCAGCTGCTTGGCCTTGCCGAAGCATTAAAGGCCACCCACGACTTGGATATCCGGCACGGCGACATCAAACCCGCCAACATCCTCCATTTCCGGCCCACCAAACACCGCATCATCGGCACCCTCAAGATTGGCGACTGGGGTCTCGCCAAATACCACCCCGATCCTACTGTCATGCGGCTGAAAAATGGACAGCCGACTGACACGAGGTTCGGTACCACCGCATACGAACCCCCCGAGGTCGAGCTCGCCGACGTCAAGTATTTAAGCCGCCAATACGACGTCTGGTCTATGGGTTGTGTCATCCTGGAGATCATCATATGGCTCGTCTATGGCCTCGAGGGTATCAATAATTTCCGGACCGATGTCCAGGGCCCTTACCGAGAGTCGGTCCCCTTCTATGTGATCGAAGAGATCCAAGAGGGTACGATGAAGGCCCGGGCCAAGCTGCAAAGGATTGTTGAGGAGTGGATGGACTTCATTGCCCAAGAGCCCGTCTGCGATGGAGACACGGCTCTTGGGGAATTGCTGACCCTCGTTCGGAAGAAGCTACTGGTCGTCGAGCTGCCGCCTGACATGGGACAGACGGTGTATGTCAAGAACTGGGAGCCCGACGAGCCCAAGTCATCATCCTCGTTGGGCCCACAGGCCGAAGGGGTCCCCAGGGTATCCATCAGGGCACCCACGGCCACTGGTGACAAGCTCGTCGGTCTTCAACGCCACCGGGCCACATCTGCGCACCTGGTTGACGCGCTAGGCATGGATGGCGGTATCCTTGATAGCTCGGATCGGTCCGAAGACTACTGGCTGAGGGAGGCCGTGGAGAGGCGAGCAGCGCCGAGATTATATCGGCCCCCGCTGAGACCTGCCCAAGATAGATCAGGCCACTTGATGACCCAGTACAACCCACCCAGAAGTCTCGGGGCGGCAGCACGCGGCAGGGGGGATATCTCAGGGAGCATGGGTTTACTTGCCATTCAAGATCCTATCGTAAGTGTGGTGCCTGCAGCTACGCCCCTACCCTTGTGACGGCCAAGTACATTACTGGACTTGAAGAGCACATACACTGACATAATGTCTCAATCTACAGATCAATGTAAGCCGGCGGCCTCGGTGAACAGTTAGGGAGACACGCAGTTAATCCCGCGTGTTCACAGTATGTGAGTAATCCAAAGGGTCTTACCAAGTGAGTTGTGAGTTAACCAGGAGTTGGTTCAATCTGGATAGACGGTACGTGCAAACATTCAACTCGCTTAGCCCCCGATCCAGAGGAGCATTGGGAGGGAGGGAAAAAAAAAGAGAGAACGGTGAGAGTAGGAGGAAAAAAAGAAATCCTTTGCTGACAACATGACAGCATGTAAGAGTTCCCCCCAGCCCCAACTCCCCTTCCATTCTCATCATATCAGCCCGTTGCTGTTCACCAACACGCCTGCTAAACCGCCACACCTAATACTCACAGCCGGTAAGTCACAGACAAAGACCCCATCACTTGCGGCCGATGGATTTATGTACTTACTGACGCATGATTATGAGTAGAAAGTATGTTCTGGACTCATATCTCACCCTGAAATAACTGAGCTCTAGCATGTTGACCGTCTCCGCAGCTTGACGATAAATGGGAGATACACACAGACGAGAGATTTGCTTCAAAGGTCATGTCACGCATTAAGGACTTGGCTGACTTCACACTCCCTGAACCTCGCCGCACCAGACTATGTGACTCTTGCAAGAAGCTCGACTTCTTTCGGAGTCTGGGCTTTTCTGTCGAGTACTGGACATCAGACCTGGAAGTACGGTCGAAGAACTGCGACCTTTGTGCCCTATTTTTGAAGACTGCCAAGAAACATGGCAGAGCTACCTCGGGCAAGATTCGATTCGACAAGGAGCGATCCTGGCTAAGGTTCAACAACGCCGGGCCTCCGGTGCTCTCCATTTTCCGCAGCCTTGGTAGTACCACCCAAATCCCCTCTTTCTCCGAGTCTGCCTTTTGACTTCGGGCTGATTGCTTGATGATTAGACTCTCGACCCAGGCCCGATATTTACCTCGGGCTGCCCACCTTCCCCGAGACTGGCAGCCAGACCCATTTCGAGATCATCCGGCAGTGGCTTTGGTTCTGCGAAGAGAACCATTCCGATTGTCGCAGTAGCGCTTCGATCCGATGCATGCCGACAAGAGTTATTGATGTGGGCCACGAGGGAGACAAATATGTTAGTCTTTGGGAGACAGGACCGCAGGACAAGGAACAATACATCGCTCTTTCCCACCCCTGGGGCCACGAGCCTCACTTCGTCACCGATGTCCAAAACCTTGAACAGCACAAA
Source organism: Lasiosphaeria ovina (assembly GCA_033439765.1). Taxonomy (NCBI): domain Eukaryota; kingdom Fungi; phylum Ascomycota; class Sordariomycetes; order Sordariales; family Lasiosphaeriaceae; genus Lasiosphaeria; species Lasiosphaeria ovina. The sequence goes on along the minus strand of JAULSN010000002.1, from coordinate 6,708,555 downwards.
CAAGGAATCTTGCTTAGCAGACTGCCAGCCACTTTCCAGGACGCCATCCACACCACCCGGGCCCTGCGCATACGCTACCTGTGGATCGACTCCATCTGCATCATCCAGGGACCGGGCGGCGACTTCGACGTACAGGCCAATCAGATGGAAACTGTCTTCAGCTCGGCGTACTGCGTGCTGGCGGCCAGCCGGGCACACAACCAAGTCGACGGCTTTCTACTGCCGCGGCGCCAGAGAGACTACGTTGCGCTAGCCGAGGCGGATGGGTCGCCGTTCTACATCTGCGAGAACATCGACGACTTCAGCACAGATGTGCTCAACGGCCACCTCAACAAGCGTGGCTGGGTCCTCCAGGAACATGCCCTGGCCCGCCGAACCGTCTTCTTCACCCAGGGCCAGACGTACTACGAGTGCGGCGACGGCGTCCGCTGCGAGACGCTGACCAAAATGAGCAAGTAAGCAAGCGCCGCTCCTCTTTTTTTTTTTTTTTTTTTTTTTTTTTCCTTTTACAAAAAGGAAAAGAACAAGGAAAACAACCCTCCCACGCCTAGCAAACAAACCACAGCTAACGAAACCGAAAACAGCAACCTGGCCGCCTTCCTCGGCGACCCCAACTTCCCGCGCATCGTCATGGCGGCCAGCCAGGGCGAGAAGATCATCCGGCTGCAGGACCTGTACAAGCGGTACTCGGCGCTGGGCTTCACGCGCGACTACGACCGGGCCATCGCCATGGAAGGCATCCACCGGCGGCTGCTGCACGCGTTCCACGCCGACGGCGGCTACGGCATCCTGGACGAGGGCTCGCACCGCAGCGGCCTGCTGCGCCGCAACCTGCTGTGGCACCGCCCCGCCGGCAGCCCGCCGCTGGCGCGCATTCAGTTTCCGAGGCGCGGTGGCGGTGGTGGTGGCCAGCCGCAGCTGCTGCTGCCGCCGCCGCCGTCGTGGTCGTGGATGGCGTATACCGGGCCCATCGACTTCCTCCGCCTCAAGTTTGGCGAGATCGACTGGGTGAAAATCCGGTCGCCGTGGTCCGAGAGACGCGTGGCTGCTGCTTCCGTTGCTGCGCCGGCGGATGTCGATGCTTTGAGCAGCACGGGCGGCAGTGGTAGCGCGGCGCTCTGGGGGAGGGTGAGAGACATAGTTGAGATTCCCGAAGCCGAAGAAGACGGCAGGCTGTTCTGTGACACTTCTGACGAGGAGATCGCGAGGAACGGCAGCGACAGGATGCAGTGCGTGGTTCTTGGCGTTGAAAAGGGCTCGCTGGGACTTGCCTCGCGCCACCACTACTTCATTCTCGTGCGGCCCATCAGCTCCCCACAGATTGGTCTTGGCAGCACGGTATATGAACGGGTGGGTGCCGGGTATCTGCTCGGCAAGTATATCAAGGAAGGGGGTCAGGAGGCGCAGGTTTGCTGAGAGTAGAAGAAATTGGCGCGCTGGCGGGCCATTATCGAACAAGGAGAGATGGGCAGATTGAAATTTTCCGTGATGGTACACGGCAGAAAGAGTTTGGGTATGTGGGTAGAACGACTTAGAATGAAAAGACTGTGGTAGAGCATAGCATCGGAGTAGTCTAGAACACACTAGATTGGGTTCCCATTAACGTCCGCCAGTATTCCTGGCCGCTGCTGATTGAATGTCGTTGAACAACGTGTTACAAACTAATTAGTATAAATACCAAATGGGCATTTGATGGGGCGAAAACTCACTGTTCTTCGGCTTTACGGCGTCCTACACGAAGTGGGGGTCAAACGAAAGTTATCTAATTGTTGAGCAGAAGAAATGCGGTAATGCTTCGTGGAAGTAGTAAGGGCAACTCCAACGTAGTCTAGAAGATTCCCAGATCCTACTAACTACCACATGTTTCAAATGCTGTTCTGATACATTTTACGCATTCGAACTTTAAAGTGCTCTGGGTATCAAGGTTCGGGAGAACGATTGCTCTGCAATACCGGGTATGTAATGGGGGCTCAGAGCGTGCCTCAGCTGTCAAGATTTAGCTAGGTAGGTGAGATAGTTCTACACATATGAACGCTTAAAATGGGTTGCAGCGTATCTGGTCCTCGTCTTGACCGCCAATTCAGGAGAGACATAGGCCCAAAATAGATTAAAGTACCTTACTTGTGAGCTTACATTGCAATGTATTATGGGTGTCGCACGATCCACAATAAGACGAAGCGGTAAGAGATGTTGCACATGTAGAAAGCGAAGATAAAGTCGTTGAATTTGATATCCAAGTCTTGCTTCCCGAACAATGATTCTTCACGACCGCCTTCAGCCCCCTCACAACGCGATTCTCAACGCCCGTCAACCTCAGCCCCGCCACAGCCCTCACCACCCCCCTCTGCTCGCTCTTCAGCCGCCACCTTCAACATCCTAGCCATCCACCTTCTACTACCGCTACCAACACCCCGAAAAACATGCCTTTATCACCGCCTATCTCTCCTTCTGACCACCATTGTCAACACCTTCACACCACTCTCACAGCCACCTAGCCATCACCACCACCAGAGCTAACACGAAACCGACACAGCGCCCGTCTCTCTCTCCTAGCCACCACACTACCGCACCGCCGCCATCACCACACGTTCTCTCTCACTCTCTGACGACCGCCAACACCATATCCATCAACATTCCCCTTCTACTACCACCATCAACGCTCTGAACAACACACCGTCGCCAACGTCTCTTCTTCTGACCGCCATCATCAACACATTAACCAACACTCTGACAACCACCCAGCCACTATCACCACCATTACCGAACCGATAGATCGCTGCCTCTCCTTTTTGGCCACCTTTGTCAACACCCTGGCTGCCATGGCCACCAGCACCGCCATTCGTCTCCCAGGCCGCCGCCAACGACGACAAAACGACCGACATGCCACACCACCTCTTCCTCTCTCTGTCCACCACCATCAACACCTGCTGCGACCGCCACCACCACCGCACACTTTCCCTTTTCTTTCTGACCGCCGCCTTCGACACCCTGGCTGACATTACTCTTTCTCCCACTCCCCTTCTTTTTCTAGTCGTCCTCTTCAACACCCTGACTTCCACCAACAACCACTCGCTTCTCCTGACTACCACAGCCGACATGACCCCCGTCTCCTTCTCTAGCCGCCACCGTCAACACCCTGACCGCCATAACATTATCACCGTCGCTCCGTCACTGCCGCTCTTTTTTCTGTGTCGCTAGTTTTCGTTCTGACCGTCGCCGTCAACACCATGACCGCCACCACCGACATCCCAGATCTCTCTTCTTCTGGCCGCCACCGTCAACACCCTGACTCCCAACACCGCCACTCCTCTCGACTGCCGCCGCTGCCATCACCGCCTCTCTTCCTGGACTGCCGTGACCTCCGAGACACCACCGCCACCGCTCTTCTTTTTTTCTGCGTCGCCACTTTTCTTTTGACCAACACTGCCGCCGTCACCGCCGTTCTTCCTCTTGCGCGCCGCCGCCAATATCCTGGCCGCCATCGCCGCCACTCATTCCTCCAGACTGCTACCGCCCCTAGCATTGCATCTCCTCCTCTCAGGCTGCCGTCAACACCCTGACTGCTAAGACACTACCGCTACCGCTCTCCTTTTTTCTGGTCGCCATTTTTCTCTCTGACCACCGCCGCCGCCAACACCCTAACCGCCACCGCCGTCGTCAACACCTTGACTCTCACCACTACCGCCGCCGCCATCACTGCCTCTCCTCTTCCCAGGCCGCCGTCAACACGCTGACCGCCATGGCACCTTTGCCACCGCTCTCCTTTTTTCTGCGTCACTGCCTTTTTTTTTGACCACCACCGCCGCCGTCGACACCCTCACCAGACACTCTCTTTCTCAAGACCACGCCTCTTCTCTGTCTCTCTGTCTCTCTCTCTCTCTCTCTCTCTCTCCCCACCCGCTATCTCCCAACAGCCGCTCTACATTCCAATCACCATCCTCGTACTGATCTGCTCAAACGGCGACTTAGGCGGTTGCTCCACGCCGCTGCCGTTCTCGGGGATGCTGTAGACGGAAACGTGGTACGTGCCGACGACCTCCTCCTCTCGGTCGTCCTCGGCCACGTCCTCGGGCACATACTCGACGAGCGTCGGATAGGGAACAAACGTAGTGCACCTGTTGCTGACGGCCCGGGCAGCCGGCGCACGACGCCCCTCGCCACCCTGTGCCTGGACCGCTACAGCCTCCGCCTCGGCACCGCCAGCCGCGGCAGACTCCACAGCAGCGCCCACCACGTCATCTCCAACTGGCAGGTCGCCCTCGTTGACCAGCTCGACGAACTCCTCCTCGTCCTCCTCCTCGGAATCCTCCTGCAGGTGCTGGAAGTCGTGGGCCTCGGCGTCCATCTCGAACACGCAGTTGCACTCGTGCTCAAAGTCGCGGCTCGCCCACTCCCACACCTTGCCCCCGAAGCTCGGGCCCTCGGCCTTGACCACCTCGAACAGCTGCTCCTCCATGACCTCGGGCAGCGTGCTCAGCATCGCCGCCAGGTCCATCCGCTCGTCCTCGTTCGCCGCGTACTCGCCAAACACCTCGTCCGCCACCTCGCGCAGCTTCTTACTGCCGGCCTTGCGCAGGTCCTTGGCAATGTCGAGGATCCGCCGGTAGCGGCACTGGTTGCAGTAGGCCTGGAGGTGCAGCCCCCCCGCGGCCTCGGCCTCCGGCTTCGTGGTCGGCACCGAGTGCAGCTTGCACGCGGCGTCGACGTGGTCGCCGGGCAGCTTGGCGGGCTCGACGTAGTGGCCGCACTCGGCGAACTGCAGGTGCTCCTGGCACAGCGGGCAGCTGAGGCGCGCGCGCTTGCTCTCGCGCCGGAAGTCGATCCACGACGGGTGCCGCGTCGCCACGTACCCCTCCCAGCACCCCACGCACGCCATGTGGCCGCACGGCAGCACGATGCCCGGCACGCGCTCGCCGGCCGCGACGACGGCGGCCGACGACGGCGGGACGCCGACGATTTCCAGCTCGTACACTTGGCACATCATGCACAGCACGTGCGGCACGGATGTGGCGGAGGCGGTGTCGTTGATGTACTCGCGCACCCGGTGGTACATGGTCTCCTGGTGGATGGGCTTGTCGTTGGCGGGAGCGGCCTGCGCTGCGCCGGGGGTTGTGGTGGTGGTGGGGGCGGCCGTCTCCGGGACGACGGCAGCCGGCGCCGCGACCTCGACGGGTTCGTCGTCGAGCAGCGAGTAGATGTAGGGGGTATCGGGAGTATCGGTCATGTTGATGGTTTGTTGATTTATCTCACTGACTGTTTGTGGTTACCAGGTAGAAGCCTGCTTCTTGGTGTCGGTGCGAGGTGCGATTAGGAAGATGTAGAGCTTGTTGTCGGGGCTCGGGTACTAAAGCGGCGAGTTGTCAGCGGCGTCTCTCGAGGCAAGGATAATCAGGGGCTGATGTCAAATGTCAATAGTCACCTTAACGGCCTCGTGAAAAAACTTTGGCTCGGTGGATATCGATAGACACCGCTGCAGCCAAAATAGCATGAACCTTCCAGAGGTTGAAGTTTAAAGCGCTTAAAAGAGAAGAAGAATCGAAAGCCGGGTTGATGACTGAGGAACTGTTGTGAACTGTGATGCTGAGTCTTCTCATGTCATCGGAATACGCGCTGGGACTGCCGCATTTGTACCAAATCGACGTTGCCAGGTTGTGGAGTTGCCCTGTGAGTTGGGGGGCGGTTTGCCGTGCCAAGACGAGGCTTTCCGCGTACCCGCAGCTCTGGGCGGCCTGAAGTGGCCGTTGCACGGCGCAGTTTCAGCCCTGCCGGCCAGTATGAGGGTCCGCAATCAGGCGTGGATTATGTCACGGACCAACGGCAATCACACAGCGGTCGGGCCCAGGCCCGAAGCCTGCACCGGTAATTCCGGTGTCACGATTTTCGGGTTAGGGTTGTTGGGATAAGGTGCGAGCTGGAATGCAAGAAAATGCGATTCGAGGGCTTCTGTCGCAATTGGTTGGTTGAAATCGGCGATAGGTCGCTCTGGCGAGTGACCAATTGAAATGCTGGTGCGCAACCCTAACCCTGACACAAAGGGGGTTATTCCCGTCGTTCCCGAGCCCCGACCCCCGATAGACAAAGATTCGAACAAAGAAACCAGGTCGACGGGTGTCCAGAGGGATGCATTAGCTCAGAATTGAAAGGGAAATCGTACTTGAAGGTATCTCATTAAGCTTAAACTATGCAAGGGTAAGGTCACGAGCCGAGGCTCCCTTGCACGACCCCAACAACTCACTGTTTTGTTTTGTTACACATGCTCTGACCCCTATCTCTTACCGTCACAGTCAGAAGCATATTTCTTCCCCAACGACGGACGGGCCCACTAATTATACGAGCTCGGAATTAACCACGGAGGTAAGCACCTTTCTTGTGAGTGGTCCCCAGTGGATTCCCCTCGAATTACCTTCTGGGTTTAGCTATCAACCCCGCCAATAGCACAATTTGCCAGTCTCATACCATCATTCCCGTGGCAACTAAATTAACTTCTTTGCATTAATCATCTCCCCTACCTCAACAGCAGCGCCCGAGCGGATGGTGTACCCTAGTCCCGACTGGCCGCCAAGCACGCGGCCCGGCCACGGCGGGCGGTCGTCCAATCGCTGACAGCTCCAAAATTCGGTAGTAGCGCCAAACCAGCTGGAGACCGCCTTGGGCCGGCATCTGGGCCCGTAAGACACGCTGCCGGCCAGCTGCCCCACAGCGGCCGCGATCGTCTGTTGAAGATCGGATAATCTGTCACAGGCCATCCCGGTACGACGGACCATCAAGATGGACTTGGCGCCGCTCAATCGTCAACCTGAACAGCGCGCACGTAAGATGGCCGTTGATAGTCAAACAGGTGGCGAGGCTGTGTTATTTTTAGTATGTGAGCTCGTAAACTGTTTCTCTGTTGTTGTCGTCTGTCAAGCGCCTTCAGCCTGTGCCCGAACCCGCTTCAGGTTCCGCTTCAGGTCAGGATTGAGATACGCCCAACAGGGCTTGGAGCACATACCATACCCATCAAAAGCAGTCGGCAGCTGCGTCTGACTGTATATATTCACCGACATCCCGGTTAATAAATGTCACTGGCGGCTCAATGTTCGGTCACGGCAAGGTCCAATCCCGTACACAGTCGGCACTGTTCATGCGTTTGGCAGAGCGCAAGTCTAATCGGCTTGTTCCACGGCGGAAGGACTTATCACGGTCAGAAAGTTGTTGGAAATCATATCAATGGTCACGCAGTGGAGAAAGCAGAGATCCTGGAGGCCGAGTATGCGTTATCCAGTAACTAAACTAAACCCCGTGGGAAAATACGAAAAAGCAGACACTGGCATATTCCAGATCGGTCAGCCACACCGGTATTAGTAAATCAATATCATGTTTCCCCAAAACGATGGCATCATCGTTGTTATACAAATCTTCTCCTCCTCCCCCTCCTTCCCGCCAATACTCCGTGTCCCGTGAGCTGCAACTCCAGCGCAGCTACTCCAATATTGATGACCGACCAACTTCTTCCTCGAGAAGAGTGGCGGTGCGTACCATAAACAAATCTCTCATCCGTCTCCTTCCCGCCAATACGCCATGATGTGCGAATCCAGCACAGACAGCTACTCCAATATCAATGACCAGGCCAACTTCTTCCTCGGGAATAGTGGCGGTGGTATCGTAAATGAAACTGCTCCTCCTCCCTTCACTCATGACACTCCATTCTCTCACATCTCTATAGCACGCCGCCGGCTCAAAACTCGTCGTCGGACAGGCCGACCAGCTTGCGATATGCAGGGGTGCACTGGACCGGCATTCCGCCCCATCCCAACTTGCCAGTGAGTGCGGCCTTTCTGACGCGCTTCCAGAAGTGCTTGTCATAGGGCAGGCGAGTCTGAAAGTCCCAGAACCGCTCGGGGCTGAGGGAAATGGGCAGGCGGTCGTACTTGCACGAGGCGCAGGGGCCGGGGATGAGCTCGTTGATGTGGGTAGGCGAATGAGGGGGCATGTCGGACTCAATAAGGTGGAGGGGCCACGATTGGGTTTGCGTTTGGATCCCCGTGAAGTCCGGGATGTCGACGGGCTTGGCGTAGCAGAGGCACTGGAAGGCGAGCCTGAACCGGCACACGGGGCAGCGCATGCGGTGCAACTGCTGCTTCGCGCCCATCTGCACCAACATCATCTGTAGCCAGCAGCGGCGGCACATCATATGGCCGCAGTGCATGGCCACGGCATATCTCGAGTTCTTTCCGGTGGGGTCTGCTGCGCTTGGCGGGATCCCGATGATGGCGAGAGCGTCGAAGCAGACGGGGCAGCGAGCCGAGGGTGGCAGACGACCTTCGGGCGCCTCGAGGTATCCGCGGATGTCGCGCCACAGCGTCGCCTCCTCGCGGCGGTTCTCGTCGGCCGCGGGAACAGATAGGGGGTAGATGTAGCTGGAAAGAGCGCGAGGTCCAAGGCGGGCCGCGTGTCTTTCCATCACCTCCTTGTCTTCGTCGGCGGGGTACTCCCCGCATCTGAGGAGCGAGAAGAAGACGTCCATGAGGATACCGCTATAGTCTTGGCGGGTTGTGAGCATCCTGCTCCGGTGAGGCTCCTTCATGACAATGTCGATCCAACGCCGCACCCACGGAGATTGGGGCAGGGATAGAGTCCTATACCGGAGGAAAAAATCCCCCACCGATAAATGCAATACTTCGTCGTTCATTGTGGAATTCGTAAATGAATGTGATTTTGGTAAAGTGGAAAGAAGAGTGGAGGTGTTTGGTGCTGTCAGATTCTCGCAGGCTTTTTTTGCAAAATCTTTCGCAAAGTCGTTTCCTCGGGATGGTCCTGGCAGGTCTTTTGCGGAGCGTACGTTTTATTATACCCCCCAGGCGACACAGGGTTAAACTCGTCGTCCACTGCACAGACTAACTGTTTCTGCAAGATACGGCGAGTTCAGATGAATGACATCGCTGTAGCAAGTCAGCACGATCTCAGTCTGTTTCTGAACAGAATGTGGAGAGACTAATTATCCCAGAGAAACACACGAGGTTGATGCAGAAGTGAATCACATACGGCGTATCCACTAGTGAATAGTGAATATATATTTGAACAGTGATAAAAGTCATATTTCGCAAACGGGGTTTGGAAGCTTCTAATATATGAACAAAGTTTCGATCGCACAATAACAGCCGGGTGATCTAGACGCGCAATACCTTAGGTCTCAGGCACTAATTTGGGCTCGGATACCTTCCACGAAACCACGCCAGCACATGCTAGCCTCTAGCCAACTTTTATTGCTATCGCGAAACTTCAGTAGAAAGACGAGAGGTTTTGTTCTCATCACACTAGATAGTGAGCTCAGCAGAATATGATCTGGCCCTAATACGACTATTGCTGAGGGTGGAAGGTTCTACCGACATTAAATCCTACACGACCACATCTACCAGACAAGAAGAATGTCGTATGTCAAGCGCCTCGTATTTGGTAGTACCAGTAGACAAGGCCGTCCAAAACAGTACGTCACAACGCGGTCTGGACGACGACGAGGACGGCGCTCAGAGCGACTTGGATGTCGATGATGTAATCGACCTGCAAGCCATGGACCAGGCGATTGACGACGACGAAGACGACGACGACGAAGAGAGCGGCCCACGCCGCAGAGACCAACAGGCACCATCTGTCAATCTCCACTACGGCGAAGAGAACGACAGGCTATAGGACATCGAATGGTTAGCGCTTATTCTTGATGAGGGCCACCGAGTCAAGAACGCCAATAGCAACTTCTGGCAGATGGTACGGTCCATCGCCTGCGAAATGGTATGGGTTATCACGGCGACGCCCATACTCAACCACATCCGCGATATCAGGGCCATCTGCCACCTGATATTTCTTGTTTCAGGCCTTCCAGTAGATCGCAATCTCATCAGCGGCAGCAACAACGCCACACCGCGCAAGGGAATACGAGAGGATATGGAAACTGGCGCTATGCCGGCACTCAACAAAACCCTACGCTGGCTACGAAAAATCGACGTCAACAAAATCCCTTCTCAATACAAGCAGCGGAAAATCAGGCTGTACAAGGCAAAGCCTACCCCGTTCTAGCTCCTCCATTAGTCTCGGCTCCAAGGCTCGAGGTCCTTGACGGCCGTCATGAGGAGGGCTGGCGGTTGTATGTCCTCGCGACAGCATGTCGATCGCAACGTTTTCTGTGTATTCGTGATTTCATTTTCTATATATTAAAGTCGTCCTGTTTGCGGGTGAAGGTTTCTGTCAAGAAGGAAACCTACCACAGCATTTACCGCGAAGCTGTGTTGTCTAGATCTCCAATTTTGGCGTCATTTTCAAATTCAAGCCACCTTCCCTCACAATTCTATGCACGTGATTTCCAACATCTAACGGGATATTCTGACTTTCTGACCACCCCGACTATTGCCTCCCCGCCTGCGGTTGGAATCAACGTTCAAAGAACGCGCCCGACAACACACGCTGTGACTTTTGGGACCATGCATGGCCGGGCACCGGCAACGACGGAAGATCCAGAAGGAGAACCGGACCGGCTGGTTCTCGCTGTTTTCCTCACCCAAACAAGCTAATTAGATAGAAAGAAAGCTAGAAGAAAACTATCATCTTGCGCCCTCTCTTGATTCCCGGCTCTCGTTACAGGCTCGTCCGACAAAGATGGAACACCGTCCCCCTATTAAATCATCCCGCATCCCAGAAAACCCACCCGCCATCCCCCCCGTGATCCCCCGTAGTAGACGAAATCAACCCATTACTTGGTGTCCCTTGATACCTTGCGCAATCGAATCAATGCCAGCTGGTCTCCCCTGCCACGACCCCGGCCGGCTGCCGGGGTGGTCTGGGAGTGCTCTTTGACTGCCCCCAATCGATGGTGGAGGAAGAGTTTGAACTGGACAGCAACCTGCTGTCCAGTTCGAGTTGGTGTCCGGTTCCTCGCAGTGGCGCAAGAGAAATCAGAAAGGTCTTTAAAGTTCGAGGTGAGTTCACTGCAGAAACTCCTGTTGTTGCGAGTCCGTAAGACGGAGGCATGTCGAGAATATAAGAAAAGGAAACAAACAAAGCTGGAGAGATTGGTTAGCCAAACGGCTCTGTAAATTATGTGTTACTATGCTATGAATACTTGCCTTGAGGCCGGTGCCCGCTGTGCTTTCCTTCTTGTTGTTAATTTCCTTCCCTCCCGGGAGACCGGTTGGGGGCTGTGGAGCACCTTGGCCCCCGAAGGCAAAGCCAACGCTTCGAAAGGTTTTCCAAGTCGACGACCGGGACTGGGAATGTCAGTCAATCAGGTCTAGGTTACATGATAATTAAGGAAAAGTCTACTTACCGATCTTCTTGAAGCGAGGAATAACCGGCGCCGCAGCGGCCACGGGGGGCGCCACAGGACATGCCAGGAGAGCTGGTGCAGCCCCCTCGGACAGAAGTATACGATGATGGTATTGGGGCGGCATTGTTCCAGTCTTGGTCAGCTGCATGAGGGCAGCAGTGTCGCAGATATTAAGCACCCACTCGGCTTCACCCTGCCAAAGGGCGAAGGTGTCGGCATTGGCATTGGCCACATGCACGGAGCGTGGGCGTAGCCGATCAGCGCTCGGAAACGTATTGTTGCTCGGGCTCTGGCCTGTCTCAAGTCCGCCCGCGCGGAATGGTTGGTCGACGGCGGGGCTTACTCTTACGCAAGGTTATGCCTTGTGCTGCCAGCTTCTCCGTTCGCTCGGCCCTGGCCTGTTTGGCTGCCTTCTTCATCGCTTTGAGGCGGAGAGAGGTTTCGAGGTCCTTTTCCTTGCGGTAGTCCTCGTTGCGGAGCTTCGAGACGTGGTGGACGTAATCGTACCTGTGCTGGCGGCATCCGCGGAGCACCGGCTCCCAGTTGGAGGTGGAGTCGGGTGATGGCTCTGCCATGGTTGTTTCTTTGGCTGTGCTTGTGGCCGTGGTTGCGGTCGCCGTTTCCTTGGTGCTAGATTCCTCCATGACAGGAGGAGTAGAAATCTCCTTCTGCGCGGTGGTATACATGGCGACGGCGAAGCCGTCCGTGTAATATAAAGACGATGCTAGGGGAAGCAAATGCTAGGCAACCCCGTGCGGATCGAGGGGAGGGGCAGCAAAGATCCGCGAGATGGCTGCAAAAGTTTGTGGTGCCAAATGTTGAAGAAGTTCCGGGTCTGCGACGCAACGCGACGCGTTTGGCGGGAGAGCTGAAAGGCCGTTTGGGAGTGCAGGACGGCAGATTTATGGGTAGGTAGGAATCCACGTAGATTGGGCGGCCAAGCCGTTTTTGAATAGCACAACATCGGACGAAATTCCTGGCGGCCCATGTCTGCCCTTGAAGATAGAGCAAGTAGCTATCGATCTTCAGGTTTTGGTAGAGAATCTCGATGGACAGAAAAGGTACACCATTTAGACTTAAGAATGTAGGGCCTATATAGTAGTAACATCGCCCGTGGACATGCTGTGGATAGGATCTTTTATTCCCCTTCTTGAATACTAGATCAGGTGATCATTGTTCTGATTCTGAACAACTACACTAGTATTGGAATTAGCTCAGCCACGATTTGGAAGACGCCGGGGTTGAAATACGTTAAGGGAGGACAGTTCGCTGTTGCCAACCAGAATAACAACCGGCTTGCACTAGTTAGCTTATTTAATGTTTGGGGACGTGTTTGCAAGGAATCACTGCAGGGAAACGGAAGAGTAAGGGGGGAAACAAAAAGAAAAAAGGCAAAGAAAATGTACCCGGGGTAAACTAGTCAAGGAAAGTGCAATGACTTTTACAGTTTCTCGTCTACGCTATATTTGCATTTTCTTCAGCCCCTCATGTCCCGGACTTTCATACGCCTGGGTGCATGGGGCCTTTTTTGGCCACCGTATATTTCCAATAATATTTCCAATATAGAACCATAAACCTATATTTCTATCTTATTTTTTCAAAAAAAAGGACCTTACCATATCGATTGCACTCCCCAAAATCCTTGCCGTGTAAAATCTTGTCAACGTTCACAGAGATCTTCTCCCGACTCGAATGTCTCGCCTGAATCCCTTTCCGAGCTTTCTCCTTTCCAGTAACGAAAACTCTCTCCCGCTCCTCGTAATGGATCTCAACATTGTGTTCTAGACATCTCCCCCAGGATACGATCCAGTATAGAAGAAGTTTGTAATGAAATGTGTCTCTAAGCCTAATAGCCTAGGGTTGCCTTGTGAAGCTATTGGGGTACCTAGAAACCGACGTAGAGGTGTTTCAGCTCGCGGAACGCAAAAACTTTGGCTGTGTTCTGGCAAGGCTATCGCTGGTTCTCGCCACATTCTCTTGTTTTTCTCTCGTTAAGAAGAGGTTTGAAATCAACGCGTTGGTGTTGACCGAGCATTGTGGTGGAGTCTGTAGTGACCGCAGGTCGAAAACTTAGCCGCCATCTTTCGTGGCACGCCCGTGAACACCGCTGGGAGCTTGTGGTAGTCGGCATTGTCGAGATCCCGTTGGTTGCGTGTGGTAGTAGTGAAACATGGAGCGTCGGGACAGCCACGTCAAACTTGTCGTGCTCGGGGCACTGCTGGAAGAGCATCGGAGCAAGCAGTCTGCGAACTTCAGTGTTAGTCTGCTGGATTGTCTATACCGGTTGGAAAAGGGCGTAGGCTGAGCGAAGGAGCTGTTCAACGCCGGCCACGGCACGCGGAACAAACTTGCCTTGAACCATCACCCGATTTTTTTTCTAGTGGAAAATGTCCGTTCCGTTGTCGGCGAGCAGCATGTTCTCGAGTAGCCGCTTAAAGGCTCGACCTAGCGTCCCGGTGCTGAGGGACTGGAGAGCCTCGACGCCACCACCGCCCCCCTCTTCTTTGTCTCCACTAATACGCGTGCCGCTGATACCGCCGCCGCACTCCTTCTCGGGAGAGGATTGGGAAGATGGAGCGGAGCGGATTCTTAGGGTACGCGTCGGAATTGAGACTTTGCCGTACGAGAGCGGGTTGCCCTCAGTGTTTGTGGCTCGGACGAGGGAATGGAGTTGCGGAGGCGTCAACCACCCGTAGTCAATGAACTCGGTCTTGGTGGCGACCAGGGCGTCCGCCAATGCCGTGACTAGCTTCGGACGAGAAGGTCGCTTCAAGCGGACAACTACCGCCTGCGGGGGGAGGTCAACCACCTCATGGCGGCAGCGGCAGCAGGCGTGGCGCTCCCGGGGTCCCCCCCCCCGGCGATCCCACTGCTCCTGTGATCAGGCTTTCTGGGAGCCTGCTGCCAGCACGCTCACCTCATAGGTAGGGCAAAGCCCCGACTCCGGCACCAGGCGCCACGGGATCAAAAAGGAAATCTGCCTCGAGGGCAGGAAGAGTGTGCGCACCGTCAATCGAGGCGCCGCCAACCAGCTGAATAGGCTTGTTGTTGAAGATATGTGGAGTTTTGTGAATTTTGGCAATCAAATCATTGATGGTAGAAAATGCTGCGTCCCATAATCAGAGGGTCAGAGGTACGAGTGGGTGGACGTACCCGTACAGGTAATGACTTTTCGAGAAGGGCGGGGCTCCGGGGGCTGGTCAAGTTCGGTGAACAAAGGCAGGTGCAGATAAGAAAGTTTTACAGTGGTCATTCGTCTTGGATTGCCCTGCCCTAGTCTCGAAGACTGCCCGTTGTTTTCCCTTTTGAAAATCGCCACGCAAGGCACGCTTGTTGTAATTTACAGGAGCACATGCCTAAAGCGGGTAGCTAAAGATTTCAGTGCTTCGGGCACGATTACAACAGAATAATTCTCTGACGGCGAGGGAGAAATTCAGAAAGGAGAAATTGTGGGATATTGATTAATAGAGTGCCAAGTTCTGTATTTCTGGGTAGTTAGTTAGGTAGAATCTCGCTATATACGCTCGAAACCTTCCCACCTGATTCCATCACCCCTAGCAACCACACCCCCAATCCAGATGACTCCACTATCTAACCATTAAGTCCATATTTAACCCGCTGCTTCCTCAGGTGATCCTCATATTCCCGCATCAGCTCGCCCGTCCGCTCCTCAATTATCTCCTCCATCTCGGTGAGGAGACCACTGAGGGGGTTGCAGGCGGTGTCGCCTCTGCCGACCTCCTCGATGGTGCGCCTCATCCAGACGAGGACGCTGTCCATGCCGCCCACGTAAACATTCCGGACGTTTTCTTCGAGGTCAATACGGCCGTCCATGATAACATCCTCGATGCCAGCGTCGTCTCGCAGCGTGACGATCATGACCCGGACGAACTTTGCATGGCAGAAGGCGCAACCACGCCCGTCGTCGCCAGGACCCTCGCATCTAGTCGGGAACGCGCCGCCATCGGGTCCGTACGGGCCGGCCCTTTTTATGGCATCGCCGACAGACGTCTTGAGCTCGTTGACGATGTCTATCAGTCGCTCGAACATGAATCGCGTGGCGTCGAATTGAAAGTCTGCGATGTTCCCTAAAAATAAAGAAAGATTAGCCGATATGGAAAAAGTAAAACAAACTATGACTTCTTAGTGATTTAGAACTTACCAATAAAAAGCGGCGGCATGTAGTCATCGTCGTCTAGTCGGTTCAGATTCCTCTCGTTGCGGACATTCAGCCGCCCGTTGGTCGAAGCGCCGCGCAGAATCAGGAACCGCGTGACCCTGCGCAGCACGTCGCCGGCGCCGAGCTACCAGGCCACGCCAATCACCTCGCTGCACAGGGCGCCGTACTCGAGGTCCTGCGCCGCCGTCGACAGCGCGGCCCGCCAGGACAGGGCCCACGGTCGCAGCAAGCCCAGCAACAAGTACTTGTCGGCTAGGATGATTGTGCGCTGGATCAGGCTCAGCGACGTGTCGGCACCCGCCGGGACCCTGTCGAGGTTGCCGTGCACGATGTTGAGGACAACCTCCGCGGCCTCCGGGTCGTCGACGGGCAGCGCCACGACCCACGGCCCGTGGGGGTCGGCGGGCCGGCTCTCGACGTATTCGCGGCGGTTCAGCATGCTGCTGAACGCCGTGCTGGCGCGCGAGCACACGATGAACTCGCGCTCCCCGCCCGCTGGCCCGACGATGAGTTTGAGGTCGCCGTGTCTGTCCATGTAGACTGGGCCGTCGCTCAGGTCGCCGAGGACTTCCAGGACGAGGCCGCTGAATAGATCTGCCCTTGTGGATGTGATGTGGAAGAATTGCTTTATATAAAAGAAGGAAGGCTAGGCGTGATCCTGCGAGGATGACGGGAAGATGTGATAGACAGGGAGGCCGGGAATACAGGTAACTCCGGAAGGACGGATAGGTTGGAGAGATAGAAGGCTAAGAAGGAGAGCGAGGTCGAGAAAGACTGGAAAAACGAGAAGGCAAAAGTGGCGGTCGTGTGTGATTGTAGTTGAAGGAGAAGAAAAAGAAATTTGTGGGGGCAGCTGGAAAGAAGGAGGATTAAATAGGTGAAAAATCAGGGCTGGCTGATTGCAGTTTGTGCGGAAACGGGGGCAAACTTTCCAGCCCCTGCCACGAATTTCCAGGGGCGGTGGGAGCATTTAATATGAGACGAAAGAGAAAAAGGCCTTTGCACCACTGCTACCTCCAAATCAGTGCTCCTCTTAGGTGATAACCGTCTCCCAAGTTTAGACGAACATGGCCTTGTGACGTCAGTTCAGCAGCAGAAACCCTCAGGTGACTGGTTTTATTTGTGGGTAGCTAAGCAAGACATATCCCCTAGATATCAAAAGCTGGCTACTGCGGAGGCTTCATTCCTGGTCGCACAGGCTACCCCCCTACCTAAGCACCCACCTAGATAATTCATTTCGTTATAGCTAGTAATGCTTATGGATTTATGCTGCTTGTAAGCCTCTAATCGTATGCCTAATAAGCCCGTCACTTCAAAAGAATAACTTGGGAAGCGGTACGTAGTTATATTTAAAGGAGCTTGGGCGTCGTGAAGAAAAGGTTGTAGAAAAGCAGCGCCTACCTCCCGGCGGAGAAAAGTTTGCATAAAACGTCATCAAATCAAAGGCTCTTTTGTGCTCCAACCAAATTCAAAAGAAACTGAAGATGCCCTGGAGTTTAATCACTGTCCCTGATTGAAGTTAACGGCGGGGCTCCAGGACTTGATTCGTCCCAAGTCAACGTCATGTAATCCCCAATGTGCAAGGAGTTTTCAATATTTCCATTAGGTGGGGTCCTTAGAATCATAATCTTCCAAAATAATAGTAACATGGTGGACCGTGTATGGTTCGCGGACTTCTTCGAGCTTGATGGAAACGGACAGGCCGGACGAGGCATTTTCCAGCCTGCTCGGCAGGATCTGGTCTCTACGCAGTTTCGGCGGTCCCTCGCTTATCCCGTCTCCTGTTTGGTGCGTCGAAGGCGTCTCTTGCATCTTTTTGAGCTCGTCGCGGATGACGTCGCCGGCGTAGGACAGGAACTGAGGGTAGTACATGGTTGACCGACTTGACAACACGCGGTGCTTGTCAAGCACGTTGATGTCGTCTGGGGTCCACGTCTTCGCCGTGGGCGTTGCCAGCATCGAGTCTGTTGCTGACTTCTCTATGTCGGAGAACAGGGCGGCGTATGGCTGCATCTTCGGTGGGTAGAAGCCACAGAAGAGCAGTAGAGGAGTCACGCTCGTCGGCTCGTCGTCTTGCCTTCTGAAGTCGAGGTAGAGCAGTCCGGAGAATATGGGATGGGCGTCGGTCATGAATCTGTGATTGCTGCGGTCCCAGTACGAGGGGTCTATCTCACGAGCGTTCCGCAGCGCGAGATCTCGCGGGTTGTCGGCGCTCAGTCGGAGGCTCCACTTCAGGCTCGCGGTGGAGATGCTGAACTTGAATGAGAAGTTGAAGCGGGTTAGGAGTCGCGGCCATGCCGACTCAGGCACAACTGGGCGGACGAGTATGGACCCGGGAAACATGTCCCTTCGGTCTGGCTTCACAGAATCAAGGAGGAGCTCGCCGGCCCTCTGGCGGACGAAGCCGGTGGGGGTCTTTGCCAGACATATGGCCAACGTCGAGGCCAGGTGGGACTTATTCGTCTCTCGGCAGTGGAGATGCAGCCAGTATTCGCCCGCGTCCAGATTAACTCGGAGATAGGTGCGGAACTTGACACCCCGGTTGGTGATGGAGAAGGCCCGGAGGTCGTAGTGGGATGGGGAGAAACTGTTGACCATGCCCTTGCAGCGGGCAAACTGGGCAGGAGAGGTGGCAAAGATGCCGTGGAAGGGCACAGTCGACCGCAGACTGGGATCGGACCACGCGAAGAGCGACATGTCGTTGGTGGCCGTCGCGACGGCCTCTTGCAGGCGCCAGAACGCATTCTCGCCCTCACCGTAGATCATCGGCATGTGCACGTCGAACAGGCCCAGAAGACAATATGCCAGATCTTCGATTCGCGTCGTCTTTCGCTTTGCAGCCCAACTCATCCTCCTCCCGACGCAGCATCTGTCCAGTGGTGTCTTCTCAAGGAGGATCCATATGGGGACTGTGGTTATGGCAGAGAGGAGCTCGCCTAGCGAGGCTTTGGTGCCTCTCCTTGTCCAGCCACGGTCGTAGAACTCGATATTCCGGGGGGCGATGAGCTCCTGCAAGGTCCAGCCCCTCGCGAACCAAGCGCACTTGGGCAAGTCGCGCTCGAGCTTTTCTATTTCGAGCTTTTCTATTTCGAGCTTTTCTATTCCGTGCTTGAAGAAATCGAAGTCGTCCAGGTCGATGGTCGTGGGATCGGGATCGAGGTCGGAGAGGTAGGCGTAGCACACGGTAGCGTTCTTATACCATTTGAACATGGAGTTGATGGCCTCGGAGAGCTCGGCGCTGCTGCTCTTGTCGATACAGCACGTGTCGATCCATGCGTATTCGAACCCCTGAGCTGCCGATAAACGACAGGTCTGCGCGATCTTATCCCACCCGGCCTTCTTAGAGGCATTGTCGAGGTTCTTGATGTCGTCAAAGGTGACCTCGCCGTCGCCCC
Organism: Lasiosphaeria ovina; assembly: GCA_033439765.1. Lineage (NCBI taxonomy): Eukaryota > Fungi > Ascomycota > Sordariomycetes > Sordariales > Lasiosphaeriaceae > Lasiosphaeria > Lasiosphaeria ovina. Next base: position 6,689,684 of record JAULSN010000002.1, on the reverse strand, counting down.
ATGTGTGCGATAGGATTGCATAGCGTTCTGGATACAAGACGCTTGTCAGCGAGTAGTCGGCCGTGTTGAGGAGCCACATTTCGGTGTAAAGCTCTGTCTACTTGTCGTAGCTGTACAATACCTGAAGACGATTGAGAACGGGGTTGTGGAGTGAGAGATTCAACTGCCGAGCGACGCAATGCGGGGCAACGCTCCAGCTGTGAGTGCGCTGGTGGCAGGAGGCAGCAGCACAGAGCTCGGTACTACGTATAGATCTAGTGCAGTTTTGCAGACCTGATTTCTGCGACAACCAATTGGGAAACATGAGTGGAAGAGGGGCTCTGTGGTGCAACCGCTAAAAGCTCCGGTCATCAAATTGCGAGCACAGTAAGTAAGCCTGCCAGGATCGAATCCTGCTGAGGGGTACGGTTTTTCTTAAAACTGGTAAAATTGGGTCGCCATCGACAAGGGCGGGGGAGACTTGGGAAGAGGTCGTAGCCTTCAGCCTGCAGGATGTGAGCGCGTCCCGGGGGTATAGAATGGGAGCGGCTGCACCGGCCCCCCAGTTTGAGAGTTGGTTTAAAGTCCCGCGAATTAGTCAATTATAATGGTTGACTTTCTCGACGGGACCAGGACGGGTTGAAATCTATCCTGGACCACTAAGAGCCAGGCAGACCCTTCTTCCCTCCAGTTGAGTCCAGGCAAGACTATGGTTGGTTTTCTTTTTTTCTAAATGCTTTTATCGAAGTACAGTCAGACCTGTATATAACGATCAGGTCGGGAACGGAGGTTCTGATCATTAAAGCCAGATTATCGTTAACTGCAGTTGGTGGGGCTTCCTCCATTTAGCGCAAAAGTGGCCTATGCACCCCTAAAGTGGGGCTCTCACAGGGTCAAGTCCGACCTGACTTTAACGATTTGTATGTATTACTAAGTAGGATTTCTAACGATTATCTTAAAAGCTAGGTTTATCGTTAAACCCATATAAATTTCGCTGGGAATTAAGATTTTATCGTTATGCCCAGGTTATCGTTATTATTCTGATCGTTATGTATAGGTCTGACTATATAAACAAGCTAGCACAAGTATCTTTACGCACTACTGAATGGTAACACCGGAGTTTGAGAATCAAACGTTACAGCGAGACTATGCAAATTACCTAAGATAATGTTGGTAATCCTTTAAACTTACAGTCCCGTTCTGGTTCAAGTTGAGTCTGGACAAGAGTGTGAAGTCCCTAGCAGCGGGCCACCAGAACTAGCCTTCCTAGCAAACGAACCAGGGCTGCAAGGGTGCTTGCCAGCATAGCCACGGCAAGGCAGCAGCTGCCTGGCAGTTTGGTTCAACAACAACAAATCACAGAAGAACGTGCCACTGAATCGCACGGCTAATGCGGCCCCGATGGACCACAGTTGAGACATGAAGAAAGGTGGCAAAAACTGTTTCAGTGAACAGCAAGTCCGCGGAGGAGAACAAGCGAGGACGGCTAAAAGAAATAAAAAGCTACGATTGGCTGGTTTCAAATTGTCTAGACTAGAGTAATCAATTACCTGGCTACCTGAGGTATTTATGGTCCTTTAACTGCTGTGACTCTTAGTCAGTCCTCCTCTCGAACCTCTTCTCTCCCCCCGGACGGGACGTCTGGTCACCCATAACCGCAACCGGTCGGCCGGCCGTCTGGTTTGGCTGCTGAGTGTCTCAACGGAGTTTTGGGCTCGCTCTCCCGTTGCATATTCCTAGAAGGCCGATAATAGCGAAGATCAAGGCTCGCCGTGCCGCCGATGTGCAACAAGGTGTTGGGCTAGAGGGCGGGCAGAGCGCAGAACCGAGAAACAGATCGCCTGCAACTACATAGATCCGCGTTGAAAGAATCCGGCTCAGACTACCACTCCCCGAATGAAACGTCGCCATAGCCACGATAGGTTCTTCCCTATAAGCAAGCAGCCTCAAGTCTCCTCCCAAAGGTCTCGGGTGCCTACTCATAGCCACAGCAGGCCGACCACCGCGTTAGGTTTCAGTTGCTGAGTATCGTAGTGGCGTTTTGGGGCTGCTCTCTCACTGCATACTCCACAATTCTATGACGACCGAAGAGTCAGAGGTCGGCCGCAGGGAGAAAACCCAAGAACGGAAAGGATGTACCAGCATCCCCAGTGACCCTGGGGCGGTATCTCATCTCTAACTTAAGGTCGGTGGGTATATGAGGGAGGAAAACGAAGGCGAGAGCTCTGGTGAGCGGTGGGGTTTGAAGTGCGAAGTCATCAGGTCCCTCTCCAACGGAAAATCAAAGGCTGGGCTGTGTTGCTCGTCCGTTAGTCCAAGTCGTGTTAAATAGCCAGGGGAGCAAGAGGAGGAAGAGGGGCAGCTCGTCACTTGCCTTGAGCATTTTATTCGAGAGGAACAAAATAACCGTGTTTAGAGTGCCAGACACTTCCTCGGAGGTGTGAGCAGTGACCAGGGCGTTATCGACCGAAAGGGCGGGAGAGGCAACGCAGAGTGAAGGGTCGGTCGCTCCACGGCCAGTGATCCTCAAGACCTGTGGAGCATCGTAGCGCTGCGGCTGCAGCCCAGAGCCAGCTCGGGTCAGCCCGTGTTTTGTGGGAAACAGGGAGGATGGAAAGAACCAGGGGTCGCTGCTGCTAATGGCAACGAAAAAAAAAACATGGAATCAAAGTGGAGCTCCTTCTGCGCGAGGTTCGAGGAAAGATTCGCCGCCCTGGACCTGGCTTAATTAGGTAAATACCTACCGTAGGCAAGGGCTTGGTATGCGAGCAGCAGCTTTGCCATTGAGCTGTTTCCCTTCCTGGCCTAATACCCCTGTCAAACTTTCATTAGCCCCGCGGCCTGAAAATCACACTATTGCTCGGAAGAATATAAGGGTTGTGGGCGTTCAGCGCCTGGAATGAGCAATCGCCTGGGCTGATGGCGTCAGCCCAGCGCTTCCCCAACCTAGCCCTGAAGGCCTGATGCACCAAATCCCGTCCACTCACGGTGAGCTGATGATGCCACTGCGCCAGCACGCCATCATGGAACTACTGCACTATCCATCAGAAACATTCAAAACCGATAACTTTGTACTAATTATATAACACAAGACGAAGTGCTTTGAAAAATTCAGAGTGCTAATTCTAGTTTCTGAACCTTCGGTTTATATGTTGCCCCGTCAAGGCCCAAACTCACGATGAATCGGTTTGCCACCTTGTTTGGACTGCTTGCGCTGACCGCACATCACGCACTCGCCGACTGGCAATACCGCTCACGGCCGGACCTCTCGCCGCCGCGCCTCAACATCACCATCCCCGCCACCGACGACGTCGCGCCCGGCTACATCTTCGTGACGCCGTACCCGGCATCCAACGGCCCGCACGCCGCCCCCGAGCAGCCCGCCGCGTACATCTTCCGCAACGACGGGGACCTGGTCTGGAGCAGCCTCGGCTACTTTGCCGGCTGGGTGGGCAACTTCCAGGTGACAAAGTACAGGGGGCAGACGGCGCTGCAGGCGTTCCAGGGCACGCTCAACCCGCTCCACGGCCACGGCTACGGCACGGTGGCACTGCTTGACGAGACGTACCGCCCCGTTGCCAACTTGCAGAGCCTGCACAAGCTGGTGTCAATCCACGAGTTTCGGATTGTCAACGAGAAGACGGCGCTGGTCGAGATCTACCAGCCCACGCCGTACAATCTCGGGCCGTACGGCGGCGCCGAGGACCAGCAGTGGATTGTCGACGGCGTGTGGCAGGGTGCGTGCCTCCAGTCCGCATCTGTTTTTCTGGTTCGTGGCTGACAACGAATAATCCCCTGCAGAACTCGACATTGAGACCGGCGAGCTGCTGTTCGAAGGGCACTCGCTTGATTTTGCCGATCCCGCTGGTATGCGCACGTCTCTAACTCCTCCTCTTCCGCCCTCTCCCACAACCTACAACCCAGCAAACGGCAACTGGATAACTTCCCTAGTCCCTGGCTAACGCACTCCCAGACAGCGCCACCCCCCTCCGCGGCAGCACGGGCACCACGAGCGGCGACGCGTGGGACTACTTCCACCTCAACAGCATCGACAAGGACGATGAAGGTAACTACCTGCTGTCCGGCCGGCACACGAGCACCATCTACAAGGTGTCCGGGCGCGACGGGAGGGTGATCTGGCAACTCGGCGGGCGCAACTCGTCCTTCACCCTGCTCCCCCGAAACAGCAACGACAACGACAACAACAACAACAACGACGACAACCCAAAAGAAAGCAGCACCGCGTTCGCGTTCCAGCATGACGCGCGCTTCCTGTGGCGCTCCGCCGACGGTGCAATCGAAACCATCTCCTTCTTCGATAACAGCGCTGCTAGCTCTTCGTCGCCGTCGTCGTCGCCGTCGTCGTCGTCGTCGTCGTCGTCGAGCGCGCGCATCGTGCAGCTGAACCACACGGCCGTGCCCCGCACGGCGCGCGAGGTGCACCGCTTCCGCGCGCCCGGCGGCCTGGTCGCCGCCTCGCAGGGCAACGCGCAGGTGCTGCCGGCAGGAAACGGGGAGGTGGGCAGCGTGTTCGTCAACTGGGGCAGCAGCGGCGCGGTGTCCGAGTTCCGCGTCGGTGCTGATGGCGACGATGATGCAGCGCCCGTGTTCCACGCGTTCCTGGACGCCGCGGGCGCCGTGCAGAGCTACCGCGGCTTCCGCTTCGCGTGGGCGGGCCGCTCGCGCGAGACGCCGGCGCTGGTCGCGCTCTGGGGTGACAAGGTGGTCGTGGCGCATGTCTCGTGGAACGGCGATACGGTAGCCCGCGAGTGGGTGTTTTATGCCGAGGCGGTGGGAGGGGAGGCGGATGCGGGAACGGTGACGCACAGGCTGGGGGCTAAGGCAAAGGTGTCGTTCGAGACTACGTTTGAGGTTTCGGAGGAGGCTGTGAGGGTGTTGGGGTCGCGGTTTGTAGTTTTTGCAGTTGCGCTGGACGCTGCCGGCGAGGCCGTTGGGCGGTCGGGAAAGGTGCATGTCAGGGATGATGTTCCTGGAGGACCTGGGCGGGAGAATGGGTTTGATGCGTTAATTCAAGGGGCGGTTGAGCTGTCAGTTTTCGGGGACTCTGTGACTGGCGATGACGACCTTTAAAATGTTCAAGTTAATAAAGTTTGAGAGAACTGAGTAATATGTTCTTGGTAACTTAGCTAAGCATGAGTTCGGCCCAGAAGTTACTCGGCGTTTGACGACCTATTTATTTTAACCATTCACGTAAGACGTGCTACTGTGGCTGCTTCGATGACTTGTATATGCTACCGGTAGGCATAAGTACCTAGGCTTTTAAAAAACTAATTAGAGCAGGCACTTGGGAAGTCTACTCCGAATCTATTTCGGGGTACATTTGTCTCCTATTCTGTCCCCAGCAGGCAGTTGAGCTTTATCGAAGATCCATGCCTTGCTACATCCAGTGTTAACCTACCACATGGATGTTGTCTCATTTTTCTGCTTCTCGCCATGTAAACAGCTCTTCACACCGGCGAGAATCACACTCCAACACAAACCCAGTGCCCCAACCAGAGCCCTTGGCAGTCGTCCTAAGATTGCTGATTAGTGATTGCCCATGAATTGAGTGACATATAACTTACGGTTATCTGGGTATTCCAGTTGTAACTACACGGAACGAATGTCAGCCATGTGTCAGTGTCTGGTAGTCATTGTCTTCGAGACAACGTGTAGGAAAAACTCACAAGTCCTCCAGACGCAGAGACCCCTTGTGCTTATCCACAATTCCCTCGCAGCTGTCCTCATTCCTGACCTGGTAAAACGTCTGGCCTAGAATTGAAAAACAGAACATTAGCTCGTTGCGACCGCACGTTTCCCGCACAGAATTGCAGAACTCACATCCCGGCGAGACGCCGACCTGGATCGGCGAGGGCTGGGCCAGCATGACGCCGCCCGCCATCATCGGCACGCCCGTGGCGCGCGGCACATGCAGGGTCCTGGCCGACGAGGCGCAGCGGCCGGCGTCGGTGATGGTGATGGTGCGGATGGTGGTGACGGTCGAGCTGGTGAAGATGATGCTGCTCTGCGTCACGACCACCTTGCTGGTCACGGGGACTACCTGCGTGCTGGTCTCGACGCTCGTCGACGTCACGAGCACGTAGTTGGTGCCCAGCGGCACCGTGACCATGATCGTCTGCGTCTTTTGGATCGTCTGCGTTAGCTGGACGACTTGGGTCGTCTGCACCGTCTGTGTTGTCTGGACGGTGCGCGTCTGCGTCGCTACAGCGGCTGCGGTTGTTGTGGTGACGACGACGACCTGGGTGTTCGTCTGCTTGACGGTTGCGGTGGTCTGCACCGTCTGCGTCACGAACACGGTCTGCGTGACTGACACTCCTCCTCCGCCGCCGCCAACACCGCTGGTGACTCCGGTGCTGACGCTGACCGACGTCGGGTTCCCCGGCGTCGTCGCCACAACCGACGACGACGGCACCACGCCGGCCTCGCCGCACAGCCCAAAGTCGGCCAGGCAGCCGGCGCCGCAGTGGTCGGTGGTCTTGCCGCACCAGCCGTGGGGCGAGCAGCACTGTCCGTACGACGACCCCAGGCAGGTGAGGCTGCCTCCGCACTGCCCGTCCTGGGTTACCTGCAACGTGGGCACGGCGGCGCCGGCCCCAGTCGTGGCCGTGGCGACCGACTTGCCGGGGGTCGAGGCGACGAACGCCGGGTCGACGCAGTACTGGGTGCCGACGGCTAGGCTCTCGCACTTGGTGATGGTCGGGTTGCCGCGCAGGAACTGCGTCACCGTGATGCCCGACGCCGCGGCGATGGACGCGCACGTGTCGCCGGCCTGCGCCGTTACGGTCCGCGAGCACGTCCCGGCCGCGGCCGCCAGAGAAAGCCCCCCATAATGATGCGTGCCGAGTATCGCGACGACCAACGCCCTTGGCAGGAGAAAGAGTTTCATTGTTGTTTGTTGATCTGTCGGGCGGCGAGGGCGCTCGGTGTGCCGCTCAGGAGACCATTCCTATTCCTCCGCTCGTTGGGGGCGTGTGTGTGTGGAAGGCGAAGATACGAAACGAAACAAGACGGGAAAGGAATGCCAGGCCAAAGATCTTTCCGGGGGGGCTGCTATAAACTACCAGGTCAATATGAGCACCGATAATAACAATACGCCCGGCCCGCGGGTGGGAGAACGCCACCACGCCATCCAGGGCTATAATGGGAACACGAGATATACCGAGAGGCTACCTTCTCGGAAGGTAATATATCTACCTAGAAGGATTGGTGCACGTCCAGTGGTGTGCCGCGACGGCAACGTGCCAGGGAGGTGTGATTCCCACTCGACATGCCACATGGGTATTTGTGCAGTGATCGCCCCCGCGGATGCCGACTGCGGAGCGAGACGTCATCGAGACTCTAGAGCAGCAATGACGGCGCTCGCTGCTATCTCGAAGTGGGATGAAGTGGGACTCGGATGCCGTACATCGCAAAAGAATTTGCGACGCGATACGGTAGATTGGCTCTGTGCGGACAGGCCGCGGATTCCTGAGATGGTGACCACCAGGCCGATGAGTGTTGCTCGTGGTGGTTTTAGCCTGCCAATCAGCGGGCTCGCTGCTTGAGTGACGGGCCGGGACATTGACTACTGCCCAATCTGCATGGCAGAAAATCTCCGGTTCCCGTGTCGGTAATTCGGATGGCACGGTGGTGGCAGTCGGTTTCTAGCAGGTCGCCAGTCAACGTTGGGGCTGCCTTCAGCCTAATACAACCAGGTTAGTGGGTGGGTGCTGGTCTCCTTCCCGTCCGAGACGGTTGCCACTGTGTTTCCCCAAGTCTTGGCCCGAGTTGTGTGCTTGGACAACCGGGCTTCCCCATTGTTCTTTGGTCACGGGTTAAAATTATTTGTACATGATTAAAACTAGTTAGAGTACAGTTCGTTGCTCCATTTCACACTTTTAGACAAATCCAAGCTGTGCAGATTTCTATTTTGGGGACTTGAAATGTTTGCCATGTTTAGAACTAGACTATTAGAAAGCAGCAGGGAGACTCAGCTTCCTGATCTCGGGATAGGCGGCGCCAGGGACTTGGAGGGGGGGGGCGGGTTGTCCATCTGCTCTGCCATAAAAAAACATGTCGAGCTTTACCGGTGCACGTCAACAAGCATTGTACCCCCACTTCAAGTGAATGAGAGCCTCCGCTACCTTTCCATATAATGTGTACTACGTGGTATCTAGAATCTAATCATATATTTTGATAGACGTCTGTATCCAGAAGATCGGGTATGATGCCTGGTTACCGACGTTGCCACGCAAGCACTGACGAAGCCAATCAACGAGAATACCGGGAATAATTATGGACGAGCAGCCCACTCTCAACAACACCGGACCCAGTTCGTTAGCACGTACTATTTCTATCTCCGGATATGACTACCTTGGCTCTCAGGACACTTCGTGACCGTTTACTATCATTGGGCTATCGAGAGATAGGTAAATCAGGTTCGTGGGAAACTAACGCGGCAAATTTCATCAAATGGGTCACGACTAAATTGTATTTCGTTTGCTCAAGGAGGGACGTTCGCAGTTAGGCCCATCACAACAGTGAAATGACTGACACCTACTCATCATCATGCACACACTAAAATGGATGCAGTTAAGCAGGTCACGAGTATATATGTAAAATGACTTGAACTCCCAGTCTCGGGGCTGACCATCTTCGCAGTCTACGTGGGTTATAAAATTGGGAAAGTCTACATGAGCACCGTGTAGGTCTCTACTCTCAGCCCATACAGGGAGGATTTTTCGCTCTCTCTTGCTACGAAATCACTTCTCGCGTCAACTTTTCTCGCGTTGGCGGCTTTGCTCCGAAGAGTTAGAAGCAGGGTCTGGAGTCCAAGGCAATTCGCTCTCTTCTTTCCCTATTACTCAGAGGTTCAACATCGGGTGATCACTAGGGACCTGGTAGACACATCTGTCCGGGATTGTCTGGGTTGTCGGATGATACCTTTACTCCGTCTCGAGTTGGACCGTGATACGTTTCATCAGCTAACGCACGTTTTCTTCGGATTAAATCACAAACATCAGAGAATTTCAGACAAATCTCGACGAGTTGACACCAACCGCGCGCCCCGAGATCAGACCAGTATCAGCCCAGGATTGGCTTCCAGACCTGTGACTGTTGGGGGAGCACATCGAGACCATCACTTGCAGTCAGCACCGCCTGCATTGCACGGGACTGACTGGTGATGCCGGCAGTGCGCGTAGGATCACAGGCCCGTTGGCAAGCTGGCTGTTTGTGCATCAAAAAGCAGGTTCCTTGAGAGCCCACGTCTAATGATACAGGTCGTTGGGTTCCTGGATTAGCTCACCATCGAAACGCTCCGGGAGTCTGTGCGGTGGGCTGCTGCCGCCAGAAGCCTCGAACGACATCGCTTTTGGTGGTGATCCTATATTTAGCCTGGCGATCCGTGGGACTGTCGCTGCAGGTGCAGAGGATCCATTGAAACGTTGCGGGTGGGTGGGGGGAAGCTGGAGCTGGACAGCAGTATGATGAAAAGGGGTGTGCGTTGTCAGCGTCGAGCGTTGGTGGTGGTGCATTGCTGTTGGCTGTTACAGAAGGCAGGGGCGGTTGGGCGAGAATGTTTATGAGGCGGGCCTGAACCGCTTCGAAACACCCCTAACAAACATAATCGTACTATATCGTGCGCGGCCAGGAGAGGAGGGTGGAAATGAAGAGGAGTAAGATTTTAATGCACACGTCGATCGAAACAAGCATGAACCGAGGGATAACAGTTTGATGCAGACGCACCGACGTTGGCTGGCGCTTCTCGCCCGTGCCCCCCGCGGATCCCCACAGCTTTATCGGACTTGGGCTACGGTCGCGCTTTGGTCAGGGAGAAAGAATGAGCGGGAACTCGGCATTTTGAAGTCTGGCGGAGGTCTGGCCAGAAAGTAAGTCGTGACCTTGACTATGGTTTTCCAAAGTTCGGACGCTGCGTCAGCATGAACGGGGCTGTAACCGGCGTAGGCCGCAGGGGAGTGGGAGCCTCAGTCCCGAGAACGAGCTTTGGGCTAGGGATTTGAGGCTCAGGTTGGGGGCCCCGACCTCAGCCGGCGCCCGACGGGAGGGGTGCTGCGCCGTGCCTCCCGTAGGGCGCCGCGCCACAGCCAAACGTCGGCCGCCGCACTCTCACCGCTGGGTCGTGGCGTCTCGACAACGGTCGACGAACCCGCAGGAACGCCTGCACGACACGAAGCACATGTGCTGCCAATAAGCGCCTGCACGCTTAAAGTTGCGGTTCGACTTGCGAGCTGCATTGAACGTCGCAAAAACATTGCATCAAGATCGCACGACTTGTCGAAACCATTGGCTAGAAATGCCCGACTCGTGTGTTCCAAAGTCGTTTGGAGTCTGGGGCACTCGGGAAAATACATACCCCACCCCAGCTCTCCCTGCCTCGTGGTGGGGCACAGGAGGTGCAGCCCCTGTCTCGATGCCTCGACGGCTGTGGGGCAGATTGTGGCTTGCCTGTCCCGATACGGAAAAGGCTGATCTTGATAAGGCCAAAACTGGGGCCTCTAAGGTCTTGGCCAGTGGCTGCCGTGGCTGGTGGCTGGGTTCGATGCCTCGTCTGAACCAGGGCCGACACACACCAGCGTCGCAGAAAATGTTACCCAAACGCCGGCTCGCGGGCCTGTTAGCGCAGGCCGAAAAGCAGCCGTGAACACGAGAGTTCTTTGGGGCAGCACAGCAGTGTAGTCCCGCTCAACAAAGCAATCATATGCCAAATGCATCGCAGCAAGCCCATTGTGTCGATGTTGGGCCTGCTGTGCCGTCTACAATTGCCGCCGGAACAATATCAGAGGTGACAAATGACGGCGTTTCGGAGCGGGAAACTGCACAACAGATGCGGCGCAGAGACTCGCTGGCCAATCGAGGGGTCCATTGGCCCCCCGGCCAGCGCCCTGGCCTGTGCGTCCAATTGTGGGCACGGTGGAACAGCGTGCGCCTCAAGTCCTGGACCCGTCTCGAGTTTGGCGACCTCCTCCGACTCTGCATGTTACATCAACCCGTCGATCCGACAATGCCATGGCGCTTTGCACCGCTGGCGGCGCATTGTCGCTGGGCGATCATACAACAACTCACACACGCCCCCAGCAGGCGGAAATTGTCCAACATGCCATGCGCTTGCTTGTCGCTGTTTTTGCTGCCACAGCGCCTGTCGCCGAGCCTAGCAGTCGCTACAGGGCCTCCATTGCCCTGCCCGTTTGCGGCATCGTCGCCGTGTCAGGTCTCAATCGACCCTCGGCCTCCACCCTCTACCCCTACGACACACCGACGTGCGCGCGCCTGACTAGCCACCGGCCCTGCTAGTCTCACCCTCGCCCTTGCGCGATTCGATGTTTTTTGCACCATAATCTTTCGAGCAGTCAATATGGGACACCTGCCAATTGCGAGTCCACCATGCTGCACTCCCCACCTCCCGTGGTGCCCCTGGCCATCCCGAGTTTGGGGTTGGGCTCCGCTGCCCTCCCATGGCGCCCTTGTTGTCCGACCTCGATGGACCTCGATGGCCTCTCGTGATCTCCGCCCAGCTTCGTCCGGTTCTTCCATGCCATTGGCCGGGTGCTCTCGTTGTCGCAACTGGCCTTGACCTGTCTCCCCTGAACATGGTCTCGTCTGTTCCTTCTGTCACCCTTCGACATTCGATTTTCTGAGAACTCACGCCATAGATCTACGCAGGCCTAGACCGTCCCTCTTCCTCTGTACGCGATCTGCCTCTACATCGTACCCCTTCCCCAGTCTTTCCCCGAATCTACATCTCCCATTCGCCCCTTTGGCTTGTCCAGAGGCCCACCCGTGAGACCATATACTTCCGCCGGGGGGATCTTGATCTCCCTCGCATGGTTCCTGCCCAGTCTCCTTCCGCGTAATGGCCGTTTCTTTGGGCACTGCTTAATCTCTTTTGTTCTATTCTTACTACCCCTCCCCGCGGCCCTCTGCCCTCCCCCCCTCCCTCCTTCCTTCTCACTTCAGCTTACTTCCACCGTCACGTCTTCACTGACTGGCAGGAGGATACTTCAAACTTCTCCTTCCCTTCGCCGGGCGGGTCCCGCTTCTCTTCGACCTCGCCTTTTTTCGATCATCGATCAACAGACCTGCTTCCATAAGCGGCAAGGGAGCAGGTTCATACAACTACGCGGCCGGCCGTCCGCTCTACGTGTCCTCGATTCTATCTTCTCGCCGCCGGACGGATTTGGCACCTTTGGACTGGATGACTTGGTCGGCTGGGGACATCTAGACTGTGCATAATACGCTGGGGCAAGAGGAGGACACCACAACCAACACGATGATCTGGCAAACAGCGCTTGTGGCCTCACTCCTGGCGTCGGGGGCCCAAGCAGGAATAGGATCTCTCGTTGCCGAGGGAATGACGCGCGGCAACCCGTCGGTGGTGCGGAGGTTACAGGAAATCGCGAAACTGACTCTCGTGTCACGCGGGTTCTTGGACGAGAGGCAAACACCAACGGTGGACAGCAACACGGTCTTCTCGCCGGATGGGACCATCAACATGACGGCTTGGGACGACCAAGCGAACAGGGCATGCAATGCCGCACTGAAGGACCTCAAGCTGGCGTCGAACCCGTCGGGGGCAGTCATTTGCTACAACCTGCCGGCCCTCAACAACGTCACAGGGACTTTCGAGGCAGACTTGAGGCTTTATCAACTTAACGAACCGACTGGAGACTTTGCGGGGATACCGCCCGAGAAGATCCAGGTCGGCCTTACCTACAAAGGAGCGTCGGTATCACCAGTGACTTCACAGACAGCATCGACGAAGGTGGTGGCGGCAAGACAAGCTGCGGCTGGCGCTGCGGTGGAGGCTACGGGAAACGGACCACTCAAACTCCTTCAAACGTACCTGTTTGTTGGCCAAATTGACAAGACTCAACTGAGCAATCCAGTGGACACGTAAGTTCATTTCCTTGACCTACTAGCAGACTGTTCACTAACTCGAGGTTTTAGCGCTCGTCTGCAAGCACTTGTCATGCCCGTCGTGACGCTCAAAGCCAACAACACCCAGGGCCAGCTCGTGAGCACGACTGTGTCATCGAACGAGGCCGTCTTTGTCACGGGAATCTTCTCGGCCGTGGTGTTCATGAGCACCTTTCGCATGGCCGAACTTGCAGTGGAGCAAGAGGTCTCCAACATGCAGAACGGCACAACTGCCTTCGTGGTTCCCGGCATGCAGATCCTCATCTTCCCCATTGGCCTCATCGTCACGGGCGCATGGACGCTTCTGGGGGTTGCCGCCTACGCATACGGCACCTACTCCCGGTACCAGTTCAGGGACCAGTTCCGGAAGCGCATGCAAACGCTCGAGAAGTCGAACACGCCAAGGATATGACACGACACTTGACGCAACGCGGCCGGAAGCAGGGGAAATAGCGGAGGACACGACAAATACAGGGCTCACCACCCACCCTTCTTCTGTCACATCTTTTGGGATATACCATCAACGACGCTCCCTTCTGGAGCAAAGCAATACTTTCTGCCATTTTTTTTTTCTTTTACTCTGCACTGCGCAGTATTTATTTTACAAACATTTCGGCACTTCCGGCTGCTTTATTCCCATTACATAGCAGCAGCCGCGCCCGTATAACCTTGTCACATAGCCAATACTGTCTGTACATATCTCCATGGCATTGCCGATGCGGCTCTGCCGGCGGCTAGACATAGACGTCCGTCAATACAAAGAAGTAAAAGATTACTACAATATTTTGTGTCCATTTGCGTGCGAGTTTGTGAAATGTCTTGATGCGCCGTTTTCTGTGACGAGTGCCACGTGATTGCGTTCAGGGGTTGCAGGGTAAACACCCGGCGGCTCGTGGTGTTGCACCTCCGCGAGTGACTTCCCCCCTCTGTTTTCCCGGCCGGGAAATGAACACTGACACTGACGCTAAGAAAAAGAAACAAGACATGCAAAAAGAAACACCGGTAACAATTGCAGCCACACAGACAGCACGCAGCCGGCAAAAGATGCCAAAAAATGTATCCGCGGTGAGGATCGAACTCACGACTTTTGCATATCTAGTAGCCCAACAGAGGATTACATGTATAAGAGCAACACGCTAAACCGCTGCGTCACGCGGATATTTGGGTGCAAATTTAGGGTCCGGACCGCTGCCCTATAAGGCGCGCGGCCGGGTACCCGCGGGAAGCGTCGGCTTACCTACCTAACTTACCTAGGCCGCGTGAGTGAGTGAGTGCCCCGCCCCCACTTCAACTACAGCGGCCGCTAGCACCTACGGTTTTTACACCTGTGCACCACAGCGCTCTCGTCCACCACTGTGTTTGAGCGCGCCTTGCCTGAAACCCCCCAGCGCGCGCCCATCACTCGCGCTCTATCGGGGATCTTATGCCGCGATTTCCGGATCTATCTGCTTCTGGTAGAGCAATGCCTTTGTGATTTTTTTCTTCTTTCGTGCTTGGTCGTATTATTGGGACTCAATTGGCTAAAGAGGCCGATTCTCGTGGGCGGGGCTTTTCAGGCGCCCCGCTTGTGTCTGATGATGTACTATGGACGACAGTCGAGAATTTCGGCGTAACAGCGATGTGATCATGGAGGGATGGACTTTAGATAAGATGCACGTTTAGAAGAATGTTAAATAAATAATGTTCTTTTAATCTTGAATTTCTGGCCCAGAATGATGGGACGACTGACCGTGGCAGCTTGGGTACCCAGCGCCCTGCATCATGCGAGATCTGGCAGCCTGCCTGCAGGTACCATCTCGCATCAAAGCCGGCGCCGAATGTTAGCGCACATCATTGTCTGGCACCCCGGAGTGCATGAACCGGAGACGCAGCCGAGCCGGACTTTTACGACGAACTCTAACCAGACGGCAACCTGAACTGTCAATTGGGCGTCCGTTTCGTTTTCTCGCATTTCGTCTTGCGCCCATGGGCTGCTATTACCCGCCTGCTTTCCTGCTCAGGTTCCTTCTCGCCCGCACCTTCCGCGCCGCTCTCTGCCCTTCTTCGCTTCTCGCAGCCACCATTCGAGCCGCTAAAGCCCCGAGTCTCGAGCTTAACAGCGCTTTCTATTGATTGCAGCGCACGCTAGCCCGAACAACTTTTTTCTCCTCCAATTGCGTTTCTACAGAGACCAACCTCAAAATTCCCGCGTCCCCGCGTCCGGAACCCCGCGGTGTCTGCGGGTCCCTGCCGTTGGCGGCCTTCTTTACCACCACTGACTCTATCGTCCCCCGCTCTACTAATCTCGCAGCCCACAGAAGCCGGGCCACACCCAAGACCATGGCCGCCAAAATGGACGTCTCGCTTCTCGTGGCGCAGATGCAGGACACGCTGTCGACGATCCACAGCACCGTCGCATCCCTGGACACAGCCCACCACGACGCCAAGCTCGACCAGCTGGAGCAAGACCGTGATGGCGCCATTCAGGCTTTGCATGTCGGCTTCTCGGCCGAATCAGACCTGCTGGGCCAGAAGCGCAAAGCAGAGCGCGACCAGATTGCCGAGCGACGGAGACAGGAAGATGAGGAGCGCGAGAGAAGGCGCAGGCTCGAGGACGAGGAGCTCGCCGCGAGAGACCAAAACGAAGATGCAGAGCGCGAGTTGAAGCTCAAAGACGAGACAAAGGACGTCGAAGATGAGGCGGACGACTTGATCGACCAGGTGGAAGCAGAGGCGCAGCGCATGGTCGAGGAAGGAAGGAAGACGCTGGCTGCGCTGGAGGAAAAGAGACGAGTAATATCTCCCTTCAGGCCTGCCATCTACTGATCCCAACGCGATGTACTGCTTCATGTTTTGGGATATCCCGCTGACAATGGCAAACTCCCAGGAACTCAATCGCCTCATCGACGAGCAGCTTCAGACGGCGATACCCGCCCCTCCCACGAGGGCGAGAAGGGGAGGCATGCGGACCGCCAGAATGCCACTGGTTGTTGCCGCAGAAAGTAAGCCACCGGAGCTTTTCAAAGTCGCAGAAGAACCAGCAAGTAACTCGAGTGTCAAGGCTCGTGAGAACGACGACAGCCACGAGGTCGACTTCGTGCCAAAGCCTGCTACGGATGGCGCAGGAATTTTCCCAACCGAAGATTCCTACGACGCCGGCTTCGACTCTTTGAACGAGACAACCGATGTTGAAACCCAGCACGACATCTCGGCAACGTCTTCTGGTTTTGGTGCAGAAGAGACTTCTCTGCAAGGACCAAAGCAGTTCATTTCAGAGGCAGGGGAGTCTGATTCTTATGGCGAGTCTTCAAGCGAGAAGACTGAGCTTCCCACAGGAGAGATCAATGGGCAACCAAATGAGATCTCACATGGAAACATCAAAGAGGCTTGGTGGGGGGCCCAGAAACCTACGGCGTTTCAGGATGAACCTTCGTCCGAGCTAGAAGAAGTTCCCGGGTTCGAAACCGAAGCCGAGCTAATATTGGCTGAGAGCTCTGACGGAGCCGGGTTGGACACATCGATGCAGAGAGACGATATGCCTTTGTCTGAGCCCATTAAAACCGCCGCCAATCATGATGATGCCGATATGGAACCCGAGGTCGAACCAAAGTCTCTTGCACAGCACTTCGAAACCTCAGTTCCCAGTTCCAGTTTCCGTGGGGCTACGGATTTTGAACACGACCAAAATGCGCTGCCGTCTGACAGCCTAGAACAACAAAATCTCCTTACAGACGAGGGCATATTCTCTTTGCATGGGAAACCGCACTCTCTAGACAACGACGAGCCGTCATATCATGACCAGCCTCTGTCAGTTGTCAGTGAGATTACGGCCTCTTTGGCTGGCAGAGAAGCAGATCGGTCACCGTTGGACGGCATGGAAACCGCCATAAATGAGCCCAGCGGGGCTGTGTCGGACACTGGAGAAGAACCGATCAGTTCTCACGTTTCTGACCCGTATCATTCTTTGGAGCCAGACCCGCTGACAGAAGCGGACGATTTCGGAGGCGAGAAAGACTTGTTCACTCCTGAGCTCGAAGAGCCAGGGCCGACTGCGTACGGGTTCAGTCTTACGAAAAGCGAGCCTGAACCTGAGCACGGCCTCTCAAACACTACAAGCGACAAGTTTGCAGAAGACTTGTACTCCACAGTCTCCGATAGTTTAGAGGTCGGGAGGCCAAGAGCGGGGGCTTTTGATGACGACGATTCGGACACCAACGAGTCAGACCATGAGGGTACTAACCAATTAATTGCCGGCGTTGTATCACACCAGGTAGCTGATATGGATTCCGCGGATGTTACCGAAACGACGGATCTGTTTTCGGAACATTTAACTCCCGCGGACAGCAACGCAGATACGGAATCACAGGTCTTTGTCACGCCTCTCGCATCGGCAGATTTTGATTCCCATGAGTCAATCGCACATCATAGGAGCCTGGCTGATGACTTAAGCCGCGCCGAGGATGGTGGCTACGCTGAAGACGATGAGAATTATGAACATCGTGATGGCGCGTCCAGTCCGTATGGCCTCGAGGAAGAACCTACGACAACAGTCCACGGCCATGACGACCTTTTTGACTCTGACGACCAGAGCGACCAGTTCGCTGGCACTGAGAGTGGCTCCGCTTCGGAGGAGGATGGTGGTGATTACAACAGTTCCATTGAAGAAGCACAGCCTCTGGGCTTGCAAGCCGTGACGCAACCTCTCGATGAGGAGACACATGAGGGCGAAGTATCCGAAACAAGTGCTCTATCGCTCGAGGGAATGGCCATGCTGTCGAACAACAGCCTTGTCCAGAACTATTGGGCAGATGAGGTTGAAAATGACATGGATGAGAGTCTGGAGCCGGAGATGGGCCGCAACACGGAGACTCAACCGACAGATACGCCAGCCACACCTGAGAGAATGAGCCCGCCCGAGCCGCCACACCAGGAAGCCCCTTGGTCAGAGAACAAAGGCCTTGCCGCCAGCAGACACAATCCTCTGAGACCGCAAACTCCAGTCCGGCAACAAGAAAATGATGCCGCATCCCACGTGCCTGAGCTAGAGAACTTCGCACCCAGAGACGTGACAAACATCCCGTGGCGCGCCAGAACCGGATCAACTCCTCAGTCGATGCGGAGCCAGAGCACACTGTCATCCTCGCCCCCGTCGCCCATAATGCACCCAGCACTCCCTGGCAACGCCCAGGAACCCGCCATCCGCACCAGCTGGTCCTCCAACCCAAACAGCCACATGTTCAGCGGCATGGGCGGCGACGCCACGGGCCGCCCGCGCAACGACTCACAGCTGACGGACTTGTACGACCCGTTCCAAACCGACAGCAGCACCAAGACCAGCACGCTCCAGAACGCAGCCCACTGGGAACAGAGCGAACTCCCAGGGGATGTGCAGGATGTGCCACCAGAGGACGTGCAAGAAGGCGACGACCATGGCCATGGCCGCAGCAACCGGGCGATCAGCTCGCCCAACACGCTCTTCCAGAAAATGCGCAGCGTGTTTGAGCAGCAGCCACAGGCCACCGTCCCGGCAGCGCCAGCGCCAGGCAACGTTGAAAGCCGGCGCGCAGAGACGCCGCCGTATCTCAGCGGCGTCGGTGCGGGTGGCTCAGGCTGGTCGCCAGGCAGCAGGGGCAGCCCGGCGCGGTCGCGGAGCGTCAGCGGCGGGCTGCTGTTCTACGCTGGGTCCGGCCGCAGCAGAGCCGACAGCGCCTGGACCAGTTCCAGTCCCAAACGGAGGCTGCTGCCTGACGGCTATGCTCGCAACAATAGCTACGACGCGGAAGAAGATCGCGACGACGTGAATGAGCGCAGCGGACTGCTGAGCGACGGCAGAGGCTCGGCGGCGAATTGACCACGCTCGGGCGAAGCGGGGGCTGGTGCTGCCAGTGGCGATGACGATGTCGACGGGGATACGGTGGTTCATAGTAGTAGTGACGGTGTTGGAGCTGAGGTGGACCGAGATGAGCAGGACGGGAGTCAAGAACACCGGCCTAGTGTCCTGTCGGTCTGGAAGAGCGAGGTGTCGGTGGATCATGATTCCGACTCGGATTCCCACTCAACATCTAGGGACAGGATCAGGGTTAATGATATAGATGCAGCTCGCCGTGGCAAAATTGACCTCGCTGAAGGCATGAGAGGTCAGAAAACCGGCGTGAAAGGAGATTTCCGCCTCGCGTGGCAATGGGTCGAGGGCTGGCGGGCGCGGCTGGGCAAGGGCGGAGATATTGTCGAGCAGGCCAGGTGGCAGTGGCGGCTCGATGACCGGATGCGTGTCCCAAACACTGTGCCGCTGGTCGTTGCCAAGCTTCCGAGTGTGTTGGTCGCCTCCTCGAAGACGGGCAATGGCTTGGGTGATAAGGACTTAGATCCTTCTAGGAGGAAGTCGGTCCATTGGACTTGATCTGGTGGTTCTCGTAGATAGATGACCTAGATACATGAATGATGAGATCTAGTTAAGGGGCCTCCGTCTTACGTCCAAGTATTCTCTTTGGCATCTCTGGTGGATTAAGCTGTCCGGTAGTACACCTCTGTGTGCTATTGAAGTATTAGACCAAGTACCTACTCAACGTTTCGTCTGATGGCCCAGGGGCGGTTCATATCACTTCCTGAATGCTCGGCAGTTCTCCTTTTAATTTATTTATATTATATTTCGCCTACTTCAATAAGAATTACCTTGAGGCGGAGCTTCCACAGTTAGGTTTGTCACAAAAGTGAAATGGCTCATACACATCACCACGTACACATTAAAGTTAATTCATTTATATATTCGCTCGTAATCCCTCGCGTTGTTAATCGGTCTTATATTCTCTCGGAATCGGTCTCATAATCCCTCGCTCATACCTCACGACACTCATAGAGATCGCGAAGGCTTGAAGGTTGACCGGTCCTGATATATATTACTGTTTTTTTTAGGCTCTAAAACCAGTCTTCATCAAAATATCAGGTTTTTTCTGGGGCTTGAATCCAGTCTTGATTCGCTTCTTTGTTCCCAGAATCTAGTTAACCTCAGCCACTTTCTAATAACCCGCCCCCATATCCACCATCCGGGGAGACCAAGGGAAATATTGCTTATGAATACACAGGTATTGGGGGCGACCTTATTATGTAACTGGGTATCCTGTATCGCGCTGTTGATCATATCGTCGCGCCTGCCATCCCGGTAACCCAAGATGCACGTGCGCCCTACAGCCACAAAGAGTGTATTGAGCGTGGAGTCACTTCTCGTCATGTAATTAGTTCGATTACTGTTTTTATCTCGTGGCTTGTTGTACGGCATGAGTTAGGGTCATGAATCCAAGGGAAACATATTGGTGTTGCCTATCTCAGGCATCACAACTGGCCTTGTCGGCCAACCAAATTCCTTAAGCTGCAGTCTTCCGTTCTTGGGGCTGTGTTGCTGCGCCATGTTGAGTAATGTTGCCCTTGTGGACCTGGTTATGATTCCCCTTGAGGTTTTAAAATCGTTGCCAAAAGAGCGGCACCCCCTCCCATTCTCGTTGACCCTCTCTCTTCTATATATTACCTCTACACACACACACACACCGCATATCAGACCTCTTCATAGAATACATCGCTGGCTACCAGAATTCATTGACAGGCCCACCATGGAAGCTCTAGCAGTGTTGAGCTTGACGAGCACCATATTTCAGATCCTGGATTTCAGTGCCAAGCTCATTTCGAAGACCACCGATCTTTATGTCTCGGCAGCCGGAACCCTGAGTCAGAACGTGGATGTCGAGCTTGTGGCAGTTCACTTTGCAGCCTTAGTTGACCAACTTGATCACCAGTCGCTTCCGAGTCAGGATCTGGCCTCGATATGCAATTCATGCAAGACCATATCTTCACAGCTCCTAGGCATTCTTCAGAATTTGAAAGAAAACACGAAATGCAAGACATGGAAGAGTATCAAGCACGCAGTCCGCAGCATGCTAAAGAATGGCGAAATTCAGAGTTTACAGACACGACTGGAAATGCTCAAGAATGAACTAACTACCACTCTTGTGGCAGGGCTATCGTGAGTCTTGCATTAAAATTTACCGCCCGCTCAGCATCTTACCAGGCACCTTTTCGACCTAACATGTTGTAATGAACAGACGGGACTGGTACATGCAACGCGTGGAATCCAGGGAACACCTCAGCAGACTGGAAGCTACCGCCACTCGCCTCTCCACGATGATGTCCGCCATGACCGTGAAAGTGGACAGGTTGGAGGAAGCCCAACGGGTCGCATTCGACGCTCTCTCCCACGACCATGCCAACCAAGTGTTAGCAGTTCGTCAAATGATAGAGCGCTCCCTGCGGAGTGAGGCCGCATCTGTCACGTCCAGGCTTCTTGAGGAATTGTCACAACGACATGGCGGCGATCAGATGAGCCCCAGGTTAATTTGTGATACATCGCATCCCCCGTCAATCCAGGAGTCGTCAAGTCGGCTGCACTCTCGACTGGAAGATCGACATGGAGAGAATGATTACACACAGAGCGATCCTTCCATAGTCATCAGGCGACCAGCACAGCGACGGCAGCGATTCCTCAGGCGGAGTGACCAGCACAGTTGGTTTGGACGGACAATGGTCTCAGTCAGTGAGATCTACATCGGAAATGAGCTCACGCATGTTCTCACCGAGTGCATCATAATTCCGTCACCCTGGCTATTCCGACTCGGACGTGGGGTGAAGATCCAGCACTTCAGATCTATGGCCGTCATGGAAGCACCAAACGTTTCACTGAGGCCGCTTCAGGTTCTCTCGAGCCGCTCGCCAATCATTACCGCCATCAACTCCCGGGATATAAGCACGATAGAGTCGATTATCCGTGAAAATCGCGTATCTCCCCTGGCTGTGAATGAAATTGGCGAAAACCTACTTTATCTTATTGCAGCCCAAATATGCCACACCGTAGGCAGCGTTTTTGCCAGCGACAAGGACCCGACTGTACCAGAAGAGAATAGGCTTTCCTCCCAGGAGCGAAGGTTGGCAGAGCAAAATTTCTACGGCCTTCGAAGACTCTTTGACACGATATTGGCTCTGGGAGTTGACCCTGCCCAGAGGTCATCCCGTGGAATGTGAGCAATTCAAATTACCTCTCGCCTCAAGTTTATTTATACAAAGGTCGTCTAATATCAAACCCGTAAAAGATCTGCTGTTAGCTTTCTACTATGGACCACACCGTTTGCCTTTCATGGTTATTTCCCGGAAGAAATGTATGTTCTTCTTAGCTCTTCGTTGTCTGCGTCTAAAGACAACCCTTTCCACCAGCCCGCAGAAGACATGATTGGATGGCTTCTCAGGGAATATTCCCATAAGCCAAGTTGGGAGTATGACTACATCTTTGAGAGGCTGCTGGAGGGGCTGGATTGGACTATATGCGCGGACGACGGAGCTGGCATCGCAAATGCCCTTGCATTGCCGTATTTGATCAGGCACATAGATGAGGAGGATGCAGAACGTCTTGAAAAATGGGTTCCGCTTAAAGACGACATCTATTACGATTTCGACAAATTCTTCCCACGGCGGCTGAGGATTGTTCGATATCTCTCATCCAACATCAAAGAGTCCCTCGCCGATGAAACCGCCAGCAGAGACAACCCAGGACTGGCTGGAAAAGTCGTCGGGTACACCAAACAAGCCGTACAACTTTCGTTGCTTTACGCCAGTCCCATGAAAGGAGTTCACTTGGCCGGGGATCAGGCATCACTAGTCCGCAGGTCAGTTGTCAAGGAGGTGTGCGCTATGGTGGAGGCACTGTGCAGCCATGTTGACTCCACAGAGGATACTATGCTAGAATGGTGTGAGGAGTGGGAAGTCTTGGACATCTGGGTGCAGTCCCTGCAACAGGCTGGCGTGCGGATACCATCAAAGACCCGAAAGGCATGGTTACGGAGCAAAGCCAACTACAATTACTCGGACTTGCAAGGCTCTATAGATAGTAATTAGGGCCTAGCTAGGATTGCATTCTAACAATCAGTCAAATATACTATGTAGTAGGGCTGTCTAAAATTAACTCTCAAGTAGATACCAGCCAAAGCCTAGGAAACGAAATAAGGTGCACTCTTATCTATCCTCTGCCACGGGTGGGTAAGCAGGCGAGAGCGACGTTGTTGCCAGGACCTTTTCCAAATGTCACGCCCGCCTTTATTTCTGCATACCCGTGAGGGCCCCCTAGCTCTAGTCTGATCAGGTATTAAAGCGGTAAAATGGCACCACAACACAACAAATCCAAAACAACACCCGGGCGAGCATTACAGAGTACAGGGACAGGATTCCATAGCCGGGTAGTCAACATAACAAAGAAAAGAAGGGGAAAGTACACTAGATTATATTGGGTAAGGGTGGAAACAACCCCATTGTTACCTGGCCACTGAACCCCTGATCACCATTTTGGAACCCTAATGAGTGGGATAATACGCACTTAATTACCAATCTGATATTACTTGAGCGAATTGGATTAGTTATCTTTCAAGCTCCCAAAAAAACCCCCTTCCCAAAGCGTTGCAGAATTGCCAAGAATGCCCCGTCGCTTACTGGCGCCGAGTGCCGCCACTGCCAATAAGATCGCAAGTGGTTCCAGAAGAGTTGCTGGCGTTATTATCTGTTTTGCCTTTGGGCTGCACGCTGGCATGCGCGCCTCCATTCAAACTGGGCCCCATGGCCTTCGCCAGTGTTGCTAAGCGGCGCGCACTCGTGTCAATCGGCGCCGTGGTCTCCATTATGTCCAACGCAAATATCCAGTTAGCAGGCTGCGGTGCGCAGTTGCAAAATTGTGTTGATTTAGGTACCTCGGTACCTTAGTAATAGGTACTTGCGTCAGGTCCTTGGATGGTGAGGGATTGTGAAAGTAGTTGCGAGAGATGGCGAGGGATTGTGAAAGTGTAGTTGCGAGAGATGGCGAGGGATTGTGAAAGTGTAGTTGCGAGAGATGGCGAGGGATTGTGAAAGTAATATATATACGAGAGATGGCGAGGGATTGTGAAAGTAATTGCGAGAGATGCCGAGGGATTGTGAGCGATTGTGCGCGAGCGATTGTGCGGGCGATTGCAAAAAGAAATTGAAACGATAAATGATTGCGAGCGATTGTGCGCGAGCGATTGTGCGGGCGATTGCAAAAATAAATTGAAACGATAAATGCCGCGCATTCAGGAAGTCATACGAACCGCCCTTCAGGCCATCAGACGAAACGTTCAAGGCCATATGAATGGGCTTGTTCTCGTATTTCCTCAACCCGGTGACAGTACAGCGAAGACCGCAAGACAGTAGTGGATGGCCACAATGATGGGCGGGCTCGCAGTCAGCTTGCTTGGCACGTAGATGTACATCTTCGTCTTGGAGGTGTTGGCGCCAAAGTTGGACACCTGCTGGAGAGCAGCTTGTCCGCAGTTCAAGGGGGTCTCGGGCAGCATGAGCTCATCGAATACGGGGTGGGCAGTGACGCCGCTGGCCACGAGGGCGAGCGCGGCCGAGACCGTGGCTGAGATCTTCATCGTGTCAGGTGCGAAGGCTAGGAAGTAGGCTGCTCGGATGCGTACTTGAACGACAAAGTCCTGAACTATTCGCGAGACACCGCCGTCAAACCGGCCCTGCCATATATATGTATCAGTGCGATGATGGGCAAAATTCTTCAATGGCGTCCTTAACCGTTCTCGTCACCCGTGGCAAACCCGCCGCGACGTCATCCTGAGTGAGCCTTCCTTTTTCCCGCTCCAAGCGACTCCATCGAGGGACTTGGCTTTCCTGGCTTCTGTAACGAGCAGGCCTGAGCAAACAAGTCCAATCGGGTATAATGTGGATTCAAATTTTAGTCGGACGGAGGCCCTGGGTTTTCTGACATTCCCGACAAACCCATGGTGGGGGCAGACGTAAGCAGGCGGCGGGTCGGCATTCGAGGTAAATTGAAGCAAACATGATGGCCGCACAATTCCCTGGCTCTCGGGTTTGCGGCGCTGGCGCTGCAGGCGTACGCATATGATTGTGTGCTTGGGAACAGCTGGTGGTCCTGGAGGGACGCAGCCAGTTATAGGCGCAATGCCTGCCAATATGAGGTCAATTTGTCAGGCAAGAAAACGGAAGCTCCCCGTCTTTCAATTCTTGGCAGTTTGGTGGGCTGCGCTGTCCCGGGAATAGAGTCACTCGGCCATGACATCTGTGGGACGGGCTCGAAGGCAAATAATAGTATTGGGTTTGAGGCGCAACCTAACGGAGAACACCTTGGTAACAATCTCGTCTCCAAGCTTCTCCACTTTCGTTCGACGGTTCGTAGATTGCGGGCGGCAATCTGGATGAATCGTAAGACGCACTTTCCTCCAGAGACACAGGCCGTCGGTGTTTTGCCAAGAAGCATGTTGACGTCAAGGAAGGACAAAGCCTCTGTCCACGTCGATCGATAGCACACCAGGACAAGGACATCACTACAGGCGACTCGCGAGAAACTGCGAGGGTTTGCGACGAACGCTGCAAGGCACAGACTGACTGGGCGGCACGAGATCTGCGGGAACACGTCGCGATCGTACCTTCTTCAATGCCAGCCTGAGGTCCGTCCTTCCTCATTGGAATGTCACACACGCCGTTTACTCCTCCATGCAGGCCGCCCCTCACACTGGTCGGGCTTGCTTGAAAACACAAAGCAATCCTTAACAAGACATGGCGAGGATCTCTTCTCCATGGCACCACTGAAGTGGCAATCACAGTGAAAAAAGAGTTGAGTGGGTTATCAAAAATTACGGTCCCAACGGCCCCGAAGGACAATCAATAGGAGGTTGCGCCGCGGTGTGCAATGCAGGCTCCCTTCTATGGAGTAGGGGAATCTTGAGCTCCCTGCCCCGAACCAAGGTAAGTATGAAGAAGAAAAAGAGAAAGGAAGAGGAGGAACGGCGGGAGGGACGGCTTGTTTCATAGAAATCTAGTTGGTCCGTGCACGACTGCAAATTTTGGGGTGTCCACTTATTGTGGGTCAGGGCTCACACAGGGCAGGGGGCACGCTTTGACGTCACGTCACCAGACACCACGTGGGTTTGCTCTTTCCTGTCAGCGACCAGACCGGCTTCAAAGGCCATCGAAGTCCGGCTGATGGCAAATTGGCGTATTGGCATGGCGTCTGGGCCCGGGACGAATGAGGGATGCGCGATGCGCCAGAAAGTCAGAGAGGAGACCGAGAAAATCGCCTAAGATTTGCCAGGAGCATGGTCTCCGACCAGGGGATTTCAGGGATGGCCAAGGCGCCCCGCCTCCTCCAACTTTGCCGCCTCAGATGGTGCCTTTGCCGGACTTGAGAGCGTGTGGGAGGTTCGACGGCGAGTTGTTTGCATCTTGATAGATTTAGAAAATGAAGTGGGAGTTTGTCCGCACCGGACACGCCATAGATGACGCCAACGCATCGGCGTTCATTGAAGCTGTAATTAGTGTTCTGAGATTATTCTCCTGTCATGCGTCACGCACTTGAACGCGGAGACGGGAAGCGAGCGGAAATTCTTGACCCAGCATCATCATCGAATCATCAACTTGTGCCGAAATCGTCAGCCTGTTTTGGGCTTTCTACACTAATATACGCATTTTTCGAGTCATTCTCGCTGGT
This sequence comes from Lasiosphaeria ovina, assembly GCA_033439765.1. NCBI lineage: Eukaryota > Fungi > Ascomycota > Sordariomycetes > Sordariales > Lasiosphaeriaceae > Lasiosphaeria > Lasiosphaeria ovina. Next base: position 6,663,226 of record JAULSN010000002.1, on the reverse strand, counting down.
TTGGTCTGAGTCTTGAGAACTAATACCAGCGTATTTTACTTTCAATTGCTGCACAACAGTTGCCGTCCCCCCCCCCCCCCCTCGCGCGCGCCGGCGAGGTTTGTGACAGTCGCCGCCTGTCACTGCCAACTGCTAATAACCACCCCAATACAGAAACACCATCGGTGGCGTTTAACATGTGGTACCCCTACTTGACTTTGGATATATTCACCGAATAATGTCGCCTCGGGAGCGTGGAGGAATACGAGGCCACGCAGTTGCAGTGCAAGGCAATGAGGGGTGACGACACCCATGTCCCTCAATTAGTGCGTATGCCACGGGGGGTCCTTCTTTCAGGGAGACTCTACTCGGACGGTGGAAAACGTCTGCTAAGTTGCACCAAAATGGTACATTGGGCCATCGCGTGCATCGACCCAGTAGGCCTCAACGCGATCGCCTCACGTTGGGCAGCTAAAAGGATTTCTTTTCCAACCGTCACACGCAGCCACGTGGGCAATGGAACTTGGGATCTATGAGAGGTTTATACTCGGCTGTATTGTCTAGTCTAGCCTATGTGGTGATGGTGATGTGGAAGAGGAAGGAAAAGAAGAAAAAGGCAGTGCCCTAGAAGACTGAACTAAGGGAGCAAGATGCCCTGCACAGGATCCCGTCCTCCGTTCCCCATAGACATTCCAGCGACTTTCAGGAGTCCTGACCGCCAGCTTATCTAGTTGGTGACCGCCAACGAATCCCTAGTGTCTGTATTCCGTAGAGATACCAGCTGTATGCCACATGACGAGCTTCTAGGCATGGAGAAACCGATAGTATGGATCAAGACTGGTTTAAAGGCCCAGAAAACCCAGCCACATGCATAGGTACTCGTCGGGGTTGCAAATCACCCTGACAGCGATGCAAGCTCCTTTGTTCACCCCTTGGTCGGGGTGTTTCTGTAGCCCTGACGAGTAACCTGGAAAGCCCTAATACCCAGAATAATTGATTCACAGCCCGCCCGGTGACCTAATTCCGGTTGAGACTTGATATCGGGGCTTTTACTGCTCGTCCCTTACCTTGTAGCTGCATTTCTGGGGCGGGGTGTTAAGGAAAATTCCACACATCAGGTAGCCCCGCACTCACTTCAGTTCGCATCCAACTTGACGATCCATATATCGTTGCGGCCCCAAAGACTAAGATCATCTCAGATTACATCGACATTGAAACTCGCGCAACCAGAAACAATCATAATGGCCAAACGAGCGGAATTCCTCCTGGACGGCGATGGCGATCTCCGCATGGTCGTTCCAGGGCGCGAATTCGTTGTTTGCTCCCGAGCCGTCTCCCGCGCAAGCCCCGTCTTCAGGTGCATGCTGAACGGCAGCTGGGCCGAGGCTCGCCCCAGCGACCCTTCCAAGGCTTGGATAGTGGACTTGCCCGACGACGATGCCGAAGCTGCAACGGTGCTGCTGAGCGCCGCCCATTCCCGTCTCGACCTCGTCCCCGCCCTCCCACATTTGTCCCTCCTCCACCGAATCCTCGTATTTTCCAACAAATACGACATGACCAAGAGCCTTCGGCCGTGGGCAGCGGCGTGGATGCCCGTGCTTTCCAACGCTATTAATAGTCCTGGATCGGCCAGAGACGCGTTTTGCGCCATCATCGGGGTGGCCTGGGAGCTCGGCGCCCAGGAGGAGCTTCGCGCGATTGCAACCCACATGCAGTTCCATTGCGACGTGAACAGCTCCGGCTGCCTGGCGATGCCCATGACGGGATATCCTGTTGAGCCGACACCAGAGACGCCTCTTATGCCACCTATGCTTCTGGGTAAGCATTTGCGTTGAAATTGCCGTGAGCTTCCGTGCCAGCTGACAAATCGTCCTCTACCAGAACAAATAGCTGATGCTCGACGCTTCGCCCTAAGACGGATCTTCACGCATCTACAAATGCTTGTCAAGGGTCTTAGAGGCCCAGTCCCACATTACCGCAACACTAGCTGGTACTGTCATCATACCAACCCCTATAGTGGTGAGGCTGGGGCCCGACCTCAACCTGTCTGCCATGCCCGAGCGCTTAGATCGATAATCGGTAAATTGGGAGCGCCGGAGCTTCAGGTCTTGTCCTCGCTCACCCTCGATGATGATGACATCCAGCATTACTCTTCTAGTATCACAACGCTTATAGCGAACCTTAAGAGTATCAAGATGCCCGCCCCCGCCTTGCCGGGCCACGAGGATTGCGATCCAATGCCCGAGCTGTTGGAGAGAATTGACGGTGTCTTGGCTCACAAGTGGATTGTCCTGACACGAAAGCAGGTTCGTTGCCTTGAGGCTCAATGCCTAAAGCTAGGTATCGCATAGGCGTCGACATTGATGGGACTGGGTCAACAGCCGTATTGTAGAAAGCATGCCTTTTGAGGGAGAGAGAAATCGGCGTCTTTCGTAACGGCGGGGGTTGAAAAACAGCACAATCCGAGGCGTAACTTTGGCGAACAAGACACGTAGGGAAGGTGGGCTCTTGTGAAGGCTAGAGAAACCCAATAACTCGGTTAGTTCCTGGGACCACCACTAGTTACTCGAGCTTCCCAACTCGTGGTGAGCAGACGAGCATATCGCCGCATAATCGCGTAACTAAGGTCTTCCTACCATGTACTGAAGATATCATGTACTGAAGAAATATTATCCCGGAGCCGGAGGGGAGACTTTCCACTTCGTACAAAAGGACCTTCCAGGACGCGTGAAGACCGTCCTTACCTTCTCCCTGAGCACAATAACTTGGCATGTTTCTGGTAACTAATTCCTTCTTAAGGAGTCAAGGGGCTCACAGGGTGACCCTCAAAGCATTCAGTATGACTTCTCGATGGTTAAAGATCGAGATGAGGCATTGCAGTGTGAAGACACCCCACACTGCCAACAATGGCCGAGTGTACTACTATTGTTGACCAATCAACAAAGAACAGTTCCGCCTTTGATCTTTATACTCGATAGTGGTTGTTCAGTGCGTATTTCTATACTATCACACCCCATAGCAAGTTTATATTGCAAAGTAGACTACCGTATCCACTCGTTCAATGCAGACTCAACTACAACACCATGCCAAATCCGATTGCCGGAGGGCGTTCGACTACGTAGTGAAGCCGTATTTGCATTTCTGTCGTGTTAGAGACGGTCGCCATGGAGTACGCTCTTCTCTTCTATGCATATGGCTTGTATTAGTTCTACATTGATTTAGGTACCTACCTAGGTGCCTTGGTAGTATACGTTCGAGTCCTTCGCGGTCTCTATTAGTATCTCGATAGTTTTCGCGCCATTATACTGGCGATTGTGTTCGAGCGATTGCCCGAGCGATTGCAAAAGAATGAAACGATGAGTACCGAGCACTCTAAGTCATATGAACCGCCTTCGGTCCAGACGAAACGTTGAGTATTGAGTCCAATACTCAAAAAAATTTACCACCGCGATTTTAGCACACAGAGATGCGCTAGAGATACCCAAGAGAGATCTACTCCATCACCATCCAAAGAATCACCAGATGTACCGTGGTCGTAGGTTGCTTGGGAACCAAATCATTCAGTTTCAACAACATGCTCCACAGCATGATATGGCCATGATGTCCTTGGCCAAAGACATCCAGCTAAATACGGTCGCTAATTGGCACCTCTCACCTGGCCTATATTGGGGGCTCGGCCGACTTGTTGCTTGTAGTATACGAAATAAATAGGTTCCTTCGCGAGAACGAACTATCCTTATCGCTCGGGCCCCTTTCGTGATCGAGAACCAACCGAGTTTAACTAACATTAAATGCAAGTTTCATTGCATAATTAGTCATGGCAAGGAAACGGACTCAAATCATTGGTTGGAGGTAATTAGCAATGATGACCTTGACTCTTCCTCTCGTACCCGTACAGTAGAACTAATCTCAGACAACATCCCCGACAGCTACCACCAAGAACAACACCATCAAAAGCTCAGATCTCATCCCTCCTACCCAGCAACCCACTTGCTTGATACTTTTCAATACCACCTCCAGCCTGCTCTGCCACCCGCGCCTCGTCTAACGACGCCCGTATTGGTGCAACCACTGGCTCGGAAATGCCTGGGCGGCTGACTGCTTTTCCCCTTCCCCTTCCCCTTTCCCCCTTTATCCCGAGACACATCCCAGCTGGGTGGAATAGGCAGTAGTACGAGAGATTCTCGCGCGCGGGTCGCACCTCCCTCGAAAGTTCAGTGCGAGCGCGCCGACAGTACGGTCTCGTCTCTTCACGTAGCTTATCTGTGAGCGTTACCACTCACTGATTAGTGTTCGTGGTATTCCGGTCATACCACCATGGGCTGGGTCCAAGAGGGAGTGTGTGTAGTAGTAGTACTACTGAAATGGGGGGGCTGTGATTGCTATATTTTGGACTCTGTGAGACGGTACAGTGACCATATCTTTCGTGATAGTCGTAGTTTGAGAGATACAGGACGGACTACTTATCCTTGTCCGAGTCGTCCATTTCATTGTCCTCGTCCTTGACCGTCAAAGTAAAAGTCGTTCAGCGACCGATTTGACATGGCTTGTCGACGATGTGTAGCGGGTATTTCTCGGTGAAGGGTATCTCAGCCGGACCGGGACCCATGATTCTCTGCATGGCGACGTCGGCTTCGGTTGTGCGAAAGATGTTGCACGCGACGTCGGTCGTGAAGTTGTTGGGGCGTCGAATGACTGCCGCCGCTTCTTCGCGTGCCTCCTAGTTCACGCGGGATAGCGCCGACTTCTCGGCGGTTGCCAAATCCATACTAGGTTTGACTGGGAAAATGAGTTACAGAGTGGGTGGGCGGTCCTAGCACAGCCTCGTATATAGGCATCAGGCATCTGCGTTCGGTGCCCGCGATCTGTCGGATGATACCGGGCGTCAGGGGCTGGTCAGAATTGGGCTGGTGGTCTGGAATTTCTGAGCCCTGTCGCTGGCGGCCTTGTGTCTGGTCTGGCCTGGGTACGTCATGAGGGGCCAAGGCGTCCTGGTCTGGAATGGAAGTTAGTAGACGTGACAAAAAATGGAGGATGGCATTACATTCCTTGACCATTTGGACCGCTCTCTGTGGTGACATGCGGACGGCCAACATGAACTCCGGTACTTGGAGATCGTTTTATTCAGACACTGGAGATAAGGAGATGAGATTCGGGTAACGATAAAGGAAACTATGGCACGAGAAGAATGGGACTTACAGTTGGGGATATATATAATTTCGTGAATATACTCTATTGAGGGGGCGGGCGGTTTTCGTCTCCGGAGGCGCCTTGTTGTCAATGGCAACAGCAATTGGAATGCGATTAGGTAGACATGACGAGGTCGAAATCGAGCGGTGTGGACAAACCGTCAAACGCCTATACCGGCGACCAAGACAGTTTTAAGTCCCGGCCGAAACCCAACCACTAATTAGTTCTCGTTGCTCCAGGTTTCAAATCGCTGGGTGGTGCTGCAGGTTATTAGCGGCTGCTCTTGTCCTCGGCCTGTGGTATTTCGCGTCGTTGAAACAGGTAAATCCAATTGATGAAGGCTCCTCCTTGGGAGTGGAAGGGACAAAAACTTCCAGAACAGAGATGTTGGTGACAAAGGCGGAAGGACTTTGGTGGAAGAAAAATCCGGAAAGAACAGGAGAATGACCAAAAGGGCAACCACCAAGTTACCGCGCTCAGTCGAGGCGACGCCGTTTGTTGAAAACGGTGTCGAATTTGTTGAGCACCGGGTTGTTGGACTGTCGGCGCTGGCCTCTAGTCAATCGGGGCTCGGCGAGAAAGTCCTGGTCGCGCTTGCGGTCTTCTTCGGCCTTCTCCTCGGCGATGCGCTTCTCCTCTTCAACAACCTTTTCGGCTTCGAGCCTCTTGGCTTCAGCCTTCTCCCGAGCGAGGAGCTTCTGCCACTCGCGCTTGCGCTTCCCCTTTTCCGCGTTCCATGACTCGAATTCTCGCGGCGAGACGTGATTGAAGAGGTCGGAATAGGGAACTTCGACCCGCTTACCCTTGACATCACCCTCATCTGGGTACATGAGCTGGTAAAATATCGTCTTCCTCAGCCCCTGTATCCTGACTGAGGTGTCCATGATCCTTGCCTTGTTGCCCTCGTTGGACAACAGCAGCGTGGGCTGAGTGAGGGGAGGACCTGAGCCTGGCACGTACGTTGGTACGTGCAGGTACGGCTCGTCAGGGTACCGGTTCAGCGTCCGGTCTCTGAAGGTGGGCTCGGGTCGGGGAAGCGACGGGTCATATCCGACCTCGGACTCCTCGTCTTCTAGGACGTGGTGGGGCCTTCTGCAGCACAGGCAGCACCGCCTGCACAGCTCTTTCGGCTGCGGCTCGAGGGAAAACGGAATATCCGTGTCCGAATACTCCGAGCTAATTTCTGAGGGGATTGGGGAGGCAGGCCGCGAAACAGCATTTCCTGCGTCGGGGGCTATGTCTCCACCCCGAGGAGACGGCGAGCTGGGGGGCCGGACGGTTGACGCGTCCGAATCTGAATCTGAATCTTCCTCTCGGGAAGATGGCGAGCTGGGAGGGCAGACGATTGTGGCGTCTGAATCAGAGACCTTATCTTCAGATTCGGAAGATTGTGAGCTCCGCGAGGTACCTGCCTGGCTCCCTGTCGGCGTCTCAAGCTCGTACTGCGAGATGGGCGATCGGCATGAAGAAATCGTCCCGCTCTTTTCCGAGCGGTTATCAGCCTCGGCATGGACAGGCGAGGTGATGTCTGAGATCGTTTCCTCATCACTGTCCTCGCCGGGGTTGGTCTCGCCGGGGACGACGTATTCATCGTCTGACGAGTCGTCGGAAGATTCGTCATTGAAGCGGAATACACCTCCTCCGAAGCTGAATCTCATCGACATTTTGCTCGTTTATATAAACAGAAATATATAGTCGTCAAACTTTTTCAGGCCAGTCTAATACTTCTGGAGACGACGCTGGTTCCACTCGTGTAACTGCGCTTGCGGCTTTTGCCCAAGGCTATAAGATTGGAGAGGGAGATATTCGTTGAAAGACGTTGGGAATAGTTGAGAGCTTCTCAGTAACGACACTGGAAATAAATACTCCTAGACAACTGAGAAATCCAAGACAGGGAAAAAAGGTGAAGTTCCTGGGTGGTGTGCAAATCCAAGTTGTGAAGGGACAATGCAGTTTGGTGAAAGAAAGGGAGAGAGGAGGAGGACGCGTCGAATTTAAATACCCCCCCCCCTCGAATTTTGACACGGTCTATGTCCCTGCTGGGCCAGGGAAGCCCCGCTCCTGAAGCCCATGTGACCAGCGCATGCTGGTCAGGAGCAGGATGGAAAGATAAGTCAACATTGGACGACGGCTCCCCCAACTGGGAGTTTCGGAGTGCAAAGGGTTTTGGCAGGGGACGCAGCCCTCCCGTACCTGTAATTACGGTAAGACAAACCAACCGTCTGACTATCGAGGGTGACTGCCTGAAGAAGATCACCTGGACGGCCTTTGCAGAAGAGGACGTAGACTTTGTCAGCTGGGTTGCCTTCCGCAGCCCCTCCTAGCGGCCTCCCTAAATGCATATCAAGATCCCCGTAGCATCGCGCTGAGCTTGCTGATATGCCCTTGCGAAACATCTGCAGTACCGCGGAAGTACCTTAGCATCTGTTGCCCTGGGCAGTTTTGCGGCTTCAACAGAAGGGTTCTGCTAGATGCCGATTACAAGGCCGAGAGTCTCCATGTCGGCGAGCCGTCCGGCAAATACCCGCTCGACACTGCGACGGCGGCACAAAGAAAGGAACAGCCGAGATAGAATTGCAAAGGGATTGTCTAATCAATGAAATCTTTGTTCTTGAACAATGGAGTTGGGTCTATAATCTGAATCAGTCCACGGGACTGATGAGAACATGTTGTCTTGAAATTAGACAGGGATAGGAGCAGTCACGATGGCCGTTATATGCTCGTAAATTATTGTTTAGGTGGTGAGTAATCCTTGAATCACTGGTGCACCAGGCAAGGACAAACCTATTTTCCTCTACGTGTTTTCCCTATGCATGTTTTCCTCTGCAGTTGTCGTGACAATGTCGGGAGGCGGCTTGGCAGTTTGCAGCTGTTGACAGCTGGCTGTGCTTAGCCCCCAAACATTTGTTTGCGTGCGTGTAACAGATATTGTTTTCCCGCCGGCGGGCGACACAAAGGTACCAAATAACCAGTGGATAAATTGGGCAATATGGACGGGATAGCCCGGAGAGGGGCGACACATGTGCAAACTGGGGCTTTGGGACGCTGAGCCCGGAACGTGGTCCCCGTTTCCTTGGGCCACACCTCACCGTGACACTCCTTAACCTTGACCTTGGCGCGTCCTCGACCGACATTGAACAGTAAACATAGATCTTTCAATGGTAAAACTAGCCACATCATGGATCCGCTATCCATTTGCGCCAGCGTGGCTGCCCTGATCGGCGTCACCGAGTCTGCAGGGGCTGGACTGGGCCGACTCTGGGCGCTACGACAGGCTCCCACCCACCTCCAGGCACTCCAAAACGAGGTACAGGCCTTTTGCTTGATTGTGGCCAACTACGGCGACCCCACTGACTCTGGCTCTGCAAGGTGACCGACTTCCGGGTCATCCTCACCTTTGTCCGAGACGCGCTCGAGGACCTTCGCGACGCACGCCCGAGCGCCGACCTCGCCGTCATCAACTCGGCCGTCAACCGCGGCGCCGGCGTCGTTCGCGAGCTGCAGGACCTCATCGAGACGAGGTTGACCAGGCCAGAACCCAGCAATGGAATCCCCAATGTCCGCCATCGAGGCTTCCTACGGCAGCAGAGAATCCAGCGCATGTGCGAGTCTCTGCGCGACGCTCGCACACATCTGGGAACCGCTCTGACCGCCGCCAACTACCTGCAGCTGCAGCACTCGATGCCCCGGTTTCATCTCGCTGTCCAGTCCATCACACTCGTTGACGGCCCACAGGAGGCTTCGACGCCAGACAGACGCCCCGTCAAGCAACAGTTCGACCAGTTTGAGTCAGGCGCCATCTCGCAGGCCACTGAAAAGATCACCAGCTACTCCCAAGACGTGCTGATACGGCAAAGGATGGCCGGCTTTGAACTCGAGTCTGAATACAAAAGCAGCAGCGCCACGGCGGTACGGATCGAGGCGACGCCCGCGTACCGGCGGTGCGAGCCGTTCTGCGCGTGCCAGTGCCACATCATGCTGGCGGGCCAGACGCCGCGGTGGCTACAGGCCGTGTTCGGCGCGCTGTTCTACCAGTTCACGGGCACGCCGCTGCTGTACCGGCGGCCGTGCAACTCGCCGCGCTGCCTGCCGCGCGGCGGCTCGTTCCGCTTCGAGTACCTGTTCCCCACCTCCATCCTGCCGCTGATCCTGCGCGTTACCGGCACCTGGAACGATCTTAGCGGTCTCGGCGGCTCATGGACCTTGCGCATCCCCGACCACGTGCCCATCACCATGCAGGCCGTCTTCAACATGATCCACCAGGCCGCCAGCCCGCAGAGCGTCGCCAGGTATCTCGACACGAACAGGATCTCGGCGCGCGCCATCGATCCCGGGTCCAGGCTGTCACTGCTTCTGGTGAGTCTCCTGCCCTGTTGCTGACAGGCTTGGTCGCTGACTGAGCTAGCGAGCTGTGCGGTCGAGACAACCCGCGACCTGCGTCATGCTCCTGAAGCGAGGAGCAGATTTGTTCTACAGCGAAGAAAGCCGGTAATCATGTCCACCTTCCCACATCCCCCAAGCAGCCACGAATAGAATCTGACGCGCCCCAGAACCACGGCGCAAGTCGTCTGGACGTTCCTCCTCGGCTCGCCCGCGGACCGCGACAACTTCTCGCCCCTGCGGCAAGCCCTCGAAGACTCGGACAGCCTCGACACGATGGGCTTCAGCCTGCTGCACAAGATCGTCACCGGGCTGAGCACCTTCGACCTGGAGCTCGCACTCCAGCTGCACCCGGAACTCGTCGACGCGCGCGACTCTGGTGGCGAGACCCCGCTGCACTGGGCGTTCCGCGCGACCGACGTCGCGCGCACGTCTCTGCTCCTGCGGTACGGCGCAGACGCCAACGCGCGCGGCCACCGCGGCCGCGCCGCGCTGCACACCATCGGCCCCGGCAGCGCGTTCGTGCCGTGCATCGACGCGCTAGTCGCGGCCGGCGCCGACGTCAACGCGGTCCCCGGGGACGTGCCGGCGCCCGACACGCCGTCGCCGCTCGTTATCACCATCATGTACGGCAACCTCGACGCGGCGCTGGCGCTGCTGCGCGCCGGCGCGGACCCGAACCACCCTGGCGCGGCGCCGCTGGTGTGGGCGGCGTGGCTGCGCGGGCTGGATTTTGTCAGGGCGATTGCGGGTGCCGGCGCGGAGCTGGATCGCGTCGATGATGGGTATACGGCCGTCATGCTGGCTGTGCAGGGCGACAACTTGCCGTGCGTGCGGTTCTTGATCGAGCGCGGCGCGCGGCTTGATATCGTGTCGCAGCAGAGCGGGTGTTCGGTAGTGGTGCTCGCGGTCAAGTATGCCGGCGTGCCGGTGATTAGGGCGCTGGCGGACGCCAAGATCCGCGGGCTGCCGGTCGACGAGGAGAGTGTTGAGAGGTACTGGCAATTGTTTGACGAGCAGCGCGGGCTGAATGTTGTTGGGCAGCGGGATGAGAAGGAGGAGCGTGAAGCTGTGGCGGAGCTACTGGCGAGTTTGAGGCCGGAGGAGGGTGAGTGTGGGAGCGGTGGTGTGGGGGAGGGGGAAGTGGAAGTGGAAGTGGAACAGATCACTCGGGCCATGCCAGGAGCTTGGCCGCTCGAGAGCCGGCAGGAATAGGGGCTACGCGGCTGTTGTGGACTTGGGGACAAAAAGGGGTTGACTTCCTAGAAATACTTGATAAAGTGAAAACTCAACCTAGATACTCGGATGTTCAAGTCGTCGACCCAGTCGCCGCCATCCGGTCGATCGACCCACGGTGGCTCGCGCATGATACTGAAACGTTCAAAGAGTCCCGTAATGGTCCGGACGGTGGTGGAGCGGTACTCCTGCCGAATTTCGCGGCTTTCAGTCCACCCGGCGTTCAATCCCGCATGACAGAATACGCTCCAGCACGGGAACATAGTGGCCGATGCCGCGACTGCCGAGATAAACGCTCTCGAAGTAACCGGGGATACGGCATCTATATTCCTTCGTGGCAAAGGTCTAAGACGTTCTCGTTACCAGTCAGCACTCCATTGCGACAGGCTGTACAACCTCACGCTGGCCGCTGCGATTGGCAGTTTCAATGCGGATGCAGGGGGAGAACATGGGTGTCTCCCAGGTTACTTCGCAGATCGAGTCAAATGACCCGAGGTCCTTGACCTTGGGGCATCCGGTATGGAGACCCGGGTATGCGAGGTTAAGGAGGCGCTCCTTTGAGGGGTATTTCATCTTGGAGGGGCGCGCGTCGATGGTCCACCGCGCCATCTGTTCTGTATCCGCGGAGAAGTCGAGGCGGAGAGTGACGGAGATCAATATCTCGCGATTGCTAAAATACTGGCTTTCCGGTTCATTTTCGCAAGACCGGAACGGTGGCGGTGTAGGTGCCGCTAATCCAATCGAGATAGCTAGGTTCCGGGAGCTCGGTTTGCTACACAAACGTTTCAGTGGTTAATTTCTATGGTACGCAGCCTTCGTAGCGCTTCTGTCGGTATTGTTTCTCTGATTTTTGGATGCACCTGTAGGAATTACCGATCAATGGCCTACGTTTCAGTTTCTTGCTTTCTCTTGACAACTGGCCGGTCTTTTGTTGAAATGGGACTTTACGGTCTTAGAAACTAGGTACCTAGGTAGGTAAACAATGACCGAAAAATGTCTTCTATTTCTTAGAGCATAACCAGATGCATTTTTTACTAAATTGATCCAAGAATACATCAAGGCTCCCGGAGCCATTGCGGTCCAAGCCAACCAGCAGCACCAGCGCTGGGTTTGATATCAAAAGTTCACTTCGATGTCTGCAGGCAGAATACAGTTCCCGACCGCACTGCCAAGACGGTGTGCTGACCACGTTCCAGGTTGTAATTGGTTGTTCCGTGGAACTTGTTACCTCGTGCGGCGATCTCTCCCGAGATGGACGAGTTAAATTATGGAGGGCAAAGTTGTTTACTTGCCGTGACTGCTACCCGGCCGCGAGTTGGTCGCAGACCCGGTTGGACTTGGTTTCTTAGGTTTGCCAACTTCCTGCTCCCCAAAGGCTTTGGTGTTATCATATCCGGCATGTCGAGCGTCAACGGGAAGTGGGTTGTCTAGTAGTTCCGTATGTTGATAGCTTGGACGCTCTTTGAGCTCGAGACGTCCTTTTTTGGCGCTAAGGTCTTTGAGAGTCTTGATGCCGTCGATATTTTCGGGCGTACTGGAGGTAGCCCAGGACGGCTTCCCGCACATCCCGGCCGAGGAGGCCGAGATGTTCTACGATCTGCTCCGCAGGATTTTCGAGTACGATACCAAGAAACGTATCACGGCAGAAAGGATTCTCGCGCACCCGTGGCTGAATATGAAATGACTTGGAAGTCTTGCTGGCGAGACTGGAGTTGGATTTTACCAAGCGCGCGCTGGACCGGCCGTGCAAACCTCTGGCGGGCGGCAACCAGAATACAGTCTCATTAATTGGGTTATCCTTATTCGTGCTCGTTTCTTTGTTCAGTTCCAATGCTACCATGTTCCCTGTGGCACTAAAGTGATCAAGGGTTACTGCTTGTCTGCATACGGGGTATTAGATAGAACAACACTCCCTTGCTAGATGTAATGACTCTGTTGTGAATGTGATTGCTCGGTCGCATCAATCTTGCCAGGCGCGAGTCGGCTGTTTCAGCTCATCCTATTTGCAAACTCTGACTGCTCCACGATATTTGTCCCATAACCTACATCAAGTCATGACTGCGGCTGATAACAACACGACGAGCAAGCGGGCCGAGATCCGGCACTTCTATGTCCAGGACCGTACCGTCATGGCCGACTCGGTCACGATGACCAACGTGGACGGCACGGCGAAGCTATCGTGGGGCGGTCACGCAGGACTTCTGCGAGGCGCGCAACAACCATCTCTTGGTCTAGCTCATTGTCTTTGCGGTGTGGCACATAGACAATTACTGAGTGAGGGGTTTGAGTGATTTCCAGAAAAAGGCTGTCTAAAGTCAGTTTCAAAGGTTGAGATGCCTTGCCAAACACAGTAAGAAGTGCACCAATGTTTCTCAAGGACCCCCGGCCTGGCCCGCCTGATCGTCAATGATGTCCTCCTCCTCCTCATCGCTGTCATCTTCCTCCTCGTCGTCGTTGTCACCTTCCTTGCTCGGCGCGTTTGCACAGCCTGACCCATCCAAACCCGACTGCTCCACCGCCCTGTTCGCCTTCATAACCACCAGGTCCAAGAGATCCTTCTGGTCATCCATGTGAGTCTCAATGTACTTGGACACCATGATCGTGTCGACCGCCTCCTCGTCTACCAGCCCGTCCTGCGCATTTACATTTTGGTCAATAATAGCCTCCCGCGTGCCGGCCGGCAGGTTTGACGAGAGCTGTAGGCGCACTTCGTCATTTATCTGGAAGCGGCCCGGGGCAGTCTGCGATGCGACAATGTCGTTGACCCCTATTGAGGGCTCTGCCTTTCTTTGATCTTCAGAAGATGTCATGGGACGCGCCATTTTCCCAACAGGGTCGGGCTATTCTCTCCACACACGGCTTTCCCTGTTGTAGCTTTTAGGTGTTGGATGCGAGGAGGTCACTTCCTCACGGTCAGAGCCATATCTAGAGGAGTATGCAATCTGTCCGGCACTTGCCCCCATGCGCATGCGACGTGATTCGTACCCGTAAAGATCGTCGTAAAAACTTTTCGTTTTAGGCGGTGGCTCGGGGATCATCGACGGGGGTCGAGGAAGCAACTGCTGCGACGCCCGGGGATTATAATAACCCATGCCATTGATAAACCCGCCAGCAGGCTCGGTAGGGGCAGTAAGTCCGGTAGCGCTGGTATCCAGTGTATTGGCTCCGTAGTGGACATCGCGCTGTCCGAAAGCATCCGGCTTTCTCCTGATCGAACTAGGCCTGGAATAAGGTGTCGGCACTGTACTCGGCGGACTGGCCAGGTAGTCAGAAAGAGCGGCGTTGTACGAATCAACGGCGTGATCCACTGAACTATCCTGGTTTGTGGCGACGAAGCTCGTCCATCTGCTCGTCATAGAGTATAGCTTTCCTAGGCGAATAGCGTTGCGGCTGGCCACCGAGTCGTTGGAGTTTTCTTATATACTCTACTCTTAGTCCGCTCTTAGGTCTAGATCGAGTAGGGTAGCTTTGATGGCGAGATATTATAGGTAACTCTCGGTAGTCGTAGTAGACGAGACTGGTAAAGTCGCTTTGATAACCCCCTCTCGACTAGTGCCGCCCGTAGTAGCTATGACTATGATCTCTAATAATAGAGCCGCTGAACCGGCCTTGAGAAGGAGGAAAATAGAGGTCTGCTTAAAGTAGTGTATTAGGGGTGACTCCGGGGCTTGGACGTACTCCAACGAGTCCAGCGCGGGCTATTTGCTATTTGTCTCCGTGATTACGATGAAGGTAAAGCTATTATCATATACGTTTCGGCGGGTGAACTAGGGGCTGAGGTAGACCTAGTAACTCTATATCGGTAGTATAAGGGCACCCTTTAACATCTGAATTACTCGGTACTACTATTTGTCTAGCGTTACAAGGCTAACTACCTCGCCGAATCCCCCGCTGGCGCCGGCGATGCCTTTAACTAGGCGATACGCTGGGGAGCCGAAAATGGGCACTTTTCACTCCAAGAAATAAGAATTTAGACCACCAGTCTAGTCGTTGGGTGGGTGACCACCAGCGAATCCCTGTTGTTGTATGTTCTATGTCGCCCAAAATTGACCCACTTTACATGCCAAAGACCTGTTTTTCTTCCCTCCCTTACGCTCGGAATGCCCTCAATCCACCTGCATTCCTTACACCGGAGATTTGTTCAATTCTACGGCATTCTTTTTGCCCGGAATGCCTGCCATAAATACGGATTTCCGTAGGGATATTCAGTGATCTTGTTGGCTATAAGAAGATGCTATTTTACCTGTATTTTAGACCTATCTAACCAGACAATTCAATGCTCAGTCGATCCAGATCACGTGCAACATTCTATTTTTGCTTTCCTTTTGCTCATCGTGACCGTGTGTGTGTTGCGAGGAGCTAGAGGGACAGAAAAAGCCTCAATGCCAAATGCGGACACCGAGCACTTGCAGCTCGGGAGTTCCGCTTTGGGCCACGTGCAGGACGTGGCTCACGCCAATGCCAGCTAATTTCCATTGTTGCCCATGTCTGGTGTAACACACCAGGCCTTATCGGTGTGTCACAACGACGTGAATTTTAGAAGACGTTGCTCCTCAGTATGCGGTGTGACTGGGTTCTAGGCACGTAGAAACCAATGGGATGGACTAGGGCTGGTTTTGAGGCCCTAAAGCATCAGCTATTTACGACATACGTCAAGACTCCCTACCCTGTATGACTTGAGGCGAAAACACAGGAGCATTGATGTCGTGTGCGAGGTTTATATCTTCAGGAGATTAAGCAGTAATAGGGTAGTGTAGATAAAGTGGCGCTCCAGAGTTAAACAAGGATCTTCCACATGGCACGCTCACCAAGCTGAGTTAGGCGCATAATTAGGGGCCTCCGTAGCAAGATTCGCTTCATGATTAATTCAGCACGCAATGTATCAATTTATACCACCCCTATCCCCAGCTGCAGGCATACCAATAGAATATACAGAAAAGCAGAAACGCAGCAATGAAGTTGCGTTTGAAAGTTCACCTTCAAGGCCTGCGTCATCGAAAGTATACAAAAATAATGAAGCGAGAAGAATGTGTCGTCGTAACTCGTGTGCTTCTAGGAAACCCCGGCATCACTAGACTCTTCGGCCCTCAATTGACCCGCCCAGAGACAGCACCGGGCGCACCCACAGGGCCCGGCGGCCCAGCCAGCAGGCGGCCGTCTCCGCGCTCTTGTTCGTAGAGAATGAAATCGCCATCCTTTTGTCTCGATGCGATCCTAGCGACATCCGGCGGACGGGGAGTTCCGTGGCCGGGACGTTGCTCGCGCTGCTGTTCCCAGTGCTGCGGCGTGAGCGTGACGAAGCCCGCGTGTTGTGGTCCTGGACCGAACTGGGCGGGCGCGGGACTCGGCGATGCTCTGGATCCGGGGTACGTGCCCCCCCGCAAGCCGCGCTGTTCCGCGGCGATGGCGGTGGCAATAGACGCCATGGCGGTGGCGGTATCTTTGTGCGCGGGGCCGAAGCACTTGAGCTTGAACTCGTCAAAGAGGCTGTAGAAGTAGCTGCGGATGTGCATGCGCAGCTCGCGCTCGTCGAGGCCGCTGGCGCTCACGCGTGTCTTGAGCCAGTCGGCAAACTCGGGGATGCGGTCGGTGACGAACTGCTTGAGGGCGAAGTGCTCGACCACGGGCTCGAATTCTGTGATGCGATAAGTTAGTTTTGGTTTTCACGGTTTGCTTTGCCATTTGACTTTGGTGGTAGATCTAACTGTGGAAATCGCTCCTGGAGTAGATGAAAGAATCACGTTTTTGCTTTGGTGGACTTGAAGAAGAGGAACTTACGCAGTGGCGGGACGTGAATGTCCTCTGGAAAGAGCGCAGCCCAGATTAATGCCCACTGATAAACCACGCCCGTAGAACGACCGCCCCGGACCTGTGTGGCCCAGGGTTCGTAGCTCGAAACCCGGGCTAGCAGGGTATCCAGGTCAACGGTGATGCCGTCTTCAAAGTCGCGTGGCGGACTCTCGGATGAGAGGGCACACATCTGCTCGATTGGGAGCTGCAAGTGCGCGTCGTACTGCCTAGAGTCCAGAAGGACCTTTTTGCACCGTGGACAGCGGTGTCTATCTCCAAGCTGGTGGGAATCCCGGATATGTGCTCTTTCAAGTTGGCATATTAGCAAATACTCTCCGAGAATGTCTGGATACAAAAAGAAAGACATACTTGAGTCGGTTTATATCTTGAAAAGGATGCAGAGCACACGACGGGTGGTCGTTCAGGTTGAAGCGAAGCGGGTTCCGCTTCCGATATGGACATGGCCAGTCGATCGTCTCGTCGGTCTTCTCGGTCTTCTCGTTCCTTTTAGCTCGCTTGGGGTTAATCTGAGGCGTGTCTACCATTAGGTCTTCCGCGTCGAGGGTAGAAGGATATGACGGCGGCGACTCGATACTTGATCTCTTGGGTGGCCGGGGCAGGGTCGGCAGAGGGTAGATTCCGCTTTCAGTCAACTTGGCGTCTATAGCAGACCTGGCTTGGGCCAGGGTTTGTCTTTCTCCTGGCCGCCACAAATCGTTGAGGAAGGATTCAACTCGCGGGGTAGGATCAGGAGCCTTTACGGGATTGAGACGAGCCAGTCCTGACAATATTGGCTGGTGCGAAGACTGCCTTCCCTCCCGGTCCCTCTCTGCAGCATCGCCATCAGCCGAATCTATGGGCCGAGGTTTAGTCTGCCACTTTGCATGGCTTGCGATGATCTGGCGAGGTTGATCAGCGCCTAGGTCGGGAGACTTTGCGTCTCCTATCGTCCCGGACCCTCTCTTCTTGGGGCCCTTGTCGAATGTTTGCTGTTTATATTTCTTTATTCCCCAGATGGTCCCTATGCGATGCACGTACTGTCGTTTTCTGGTTCTTGTTAAGAATGCGGGGGGTACGGAGGTGGTAGCTTGGGGCAGAGGACTTACGATGGTTTGAAGCTGTATTCTTTGTCCATAATCTCCATAAGAGCGTCCAGAGTATTGTTCTCGGCGACGTAATGTTTTAGGATCTTATCCTTGTGCGCTTCCCAGTGGGAATCCTTGATGCGGGGAGCGACGGACTTGGAGTCTCCGTGGGCGACAAAGCGGGAAGTGTCACGAGCGCCGTCGCCGTCGCTGTCGCCATCGCCGTCGCCGTCGCCGTCGCCGTCGCCGTCTTCGCCCGGTTCAACTTCACCCTGGTCGCCCTGATCGTCGTTGACCTCTGCGGCGGCCTCAGATGCCACGGCGTCATTTTCCTTGCCAGGTGGGTCTGGCGGCGTGTCGGCGGCGGCGTCCTGGTGACTCGCGGGCAGACCAGTGGCCGCGGCCGTGGCTGATACTGCCGCCTCGGCGGGATGGACATTGTGTGCTGGTGATGGCGGACTGCCTTCAGTCGCGCCGCTTTCGGCCATGGCCGGCTCAAATGTCACAACACGTTTGCGCGTTGTCAGTGTGTAGTTAGCAGATGAAGAAAGGAAGTGGCAGCTGCTCCGGGACACGAGGCTCTCTTCTTCACAGCCCCAAGCCATGCGCGTTGCTTGCCTACGTTGGCGGCTTTTGGGGGGGGACACACGCGTTAGGCTGAACGCAAGTGGAAATTACAGGCAATTCCTCAAGGGTAAGCGGGGAAAATGGACACCTAGACAGTTCCACCGGTCTTCCCGGCTGACTCATTATCGCCTGACGAAAGTGGCAAAATCAGAGGAAAATCCCTGCTGCAATCACGGGCGTCACGTGCAATGTTCCACAATCTCGGCCAAATCAGCGGACAAATTCCGCTTAGCGTTGTGACACGACGCTAATCTCATTCTAGCAGCTGGCATTTGAAAGCTGGTCAAGTCGCAGCACGACAAATTCCAGCTCCAG
The DNA here is from genome assembly GCA_033439765.1 of Lasiosphaeria ovina. NCBI lineage: Eukaryota > Fungi > Ascomycota > Sordariomycetes > Sordariales > Lasiosphaeriaceae > Lasiosphaeria > Lasiosphaeria ovina. The sequence continues at coordinate 6,644,624 of JAULSN010000002.1, read as the reverse complement.
AAAATTTACCGGCATCCAATTAGGGCCCAGCTTAGCGCTCGCTTAATGCTAGTGCATATTGGCAAATTACACTTCCATCTTGGCAACCGCCTGACGCGTGTCCTTGACAGGGGTCTGAAAAGGCATAAATCCTGTGAAACCCCGCCCCAACTCTTCCACTCCTTCTCCTCCTCTTTTCCCGTTTTTCGCAAAACTTCCACTTCCACTTCCACATAACCTAGTCGCCACTCCGCCACCATCCACCACACCCAAAACAGTGGCCGGCCGCCACAATACGCCACGTCCAATGGCGCCGTCGCCGAACGGTGATCCCAATGCTCGCAACCTGAAAGCGGCCTCCGTCGCGGCCGCCCAGGCGCCCAACGCCGCCAAGGTGTCTGCTGTCGCCTTCTTCGTCGGCTGCGTGGCTGCCTACATCTGCATCACGTCCATCGAGCACAAGGGCGACTTTGGCTGGGCCGGCGTTGCCCGTGTCTGGTAATTATGCCAAGCCTTCCTTACCAAGACTAGACTCTGTCTGCCCCTGCCCTGACACTGACACGGAGCCAAGTCTCGTATTCGCCTGGCTCTTTGACGGTGTTGGTCTGTTGTACGTCGATCACCTCTACATTGCTCGGTAAGCAAATATTTAATTAGCCCCTTTCCCCTTTCTCTTCTCTTCTTTTCTCTCTTCCTGCCCCTTTTCGGTTTCCCTTTCTCGTCGTCGTGCTTGGCAACTTCATCCTTGGTCCCGCGATCTGATGCGTCCTCTCGTACAGCCACAAGCTTGAGGTCTTTGTTGTCATCCTTATTGTCTGCGTTGTCCTCGCCTTCCTTGTCGCGTCGCTCATGGATGAGATCGGCATCTTCATGGCCTCGGTCACCACCGGCGTCATCTTTCCTGAGCTGCGCAAAGACTTAGTCCGTCGCCTTGTCCCCGCTCCCGAGCCGGGCCTTCCCTTCTAGTGGATGGGTGACATCGGTGGGCTGGCAGCTGGCGGCAGTCGGATGAAGGTGTGTAGCGTGTTGGTACAGGGTGTCACTGTACATTGACTTGCGATGGATGGACAGAGGAGAGAAAGGGGTGTGGCTTCCAGTGAGGGGCGGGGAAGCCTTGTTGCTTTGAGGGTGGTGAGCAAAAGTTTAAAAGCTGGGGCTGAGATGTAGAGACTGTTGGACAATGGACATACACTGTACGATACTACGATGACATGACTCGGTGTCGTGTCTTGTGCGTTCCACATTACTAGACAATGGAACAATGGAACCAGGCACTAGTAAATACACTAGTTACTCGCCAACCACCGTGTGTGGCCGTGAGGGACGAGACACAGAGCTCCACGAGTCCACGCAGAGCACCATAAACAGACCGAGGGAGGGCTAACAAGTGAAACCAACAACAAAGCCAAGAAACAATACAGACAGAAATACAAAACAGCAAAACAAAGAAAGAAAACAGCAACAATCCTCACTCCTCCAAGCCCCTGAGCTTCGCCCACTCCCCCTCCAGCATCCCATAGCTCACAACATCATACCACTTCCGATCATGCCAATGCGCCTCGCGGCTGCGGCCCTCCTCGACGAACCCCAGGCGCGTGTACAGGTGCTGCGCGCGCGTGTTGTACCCGACCGTCTTGATGGTGACGCGGTGCAGTCCGCCAAACCTAAACGCCCAGTCGACGCCCCAGTCCACCGCCTCCGCCCCGTACCCCTTACCCTGGAACGCCGCCGCCAGCTGCAGCCCCAGCTCCGTGCACCGGTGCTGTGCGCGGTCTGGCGGCGTGCCGCCCCACCCGAGGAACATGAAGCCGATGGGTGTCAGGGCTGAGGGTGGTGTCGGTGTCGGTGTCGGTGTCGGTGTCGATGTCGATGTCGGGTGCGGCGCCGGGGTGGAGTGCAGTGCCGCGTCTTGCGCCGGGACGTCGGGCTGCTCTGGCACCTGTAGCTGCTGCTCGCCCGTGTCGGTAAGGGCAGGGCCAGCGGCAGTGTCAGGCGCAGCAACAGGAACAGGCACAGCGGCTTCAGGCGTCAGACACACGATGACGGCCAGCGTTGACTTGGCCAGCTCGGACACGAGCGCCTGGGCGCTCTTGGACGACCGTGGCACGACCATTGCCGGGTTTGCGAGGGCCGTGCTGACGGGGTCGTTCTCGATCTGCGTGAAGAGAAAGTCTCTGTCGGCCTCGTTATCTTCGAGCGCGCGGAAGATGAGGCGTTTGGACCGGAACGCCGTGGCGAGCCCGTCGGTGATCATGGTGGGCATTTTGGGAACGGGAGAGTGCTTGGGGCTGCGAGTGTGGTTCGACGGGTTGAGTGCTGGGGCGAGGACTCGAGAGAAGCAGAGAAGCTCCTGGGCTGGGCCGGGCCGAGTTGGCAATTTGAGTCTCCAGCCTCGACTGCCAAGTTCAATGCGTGGTTGTGGTGGTTCGTGGTCGTAGGATTCGACGCCCCGGCTCCAGGGATATTCGAATAGCAAAAGGCGGAGCGAGCTAGGTTGACTCACGTTCACCGTTACATTGTCTTACTAAGGCCACTGCACCACTGTCTGCCTCGGGTGCGACTCGAGTGTCTTGGGAGATCCTGCAGGATTGATTGTGCCGGCAGCCTTGTACCAGATACCTGGGTCGAGCGCCGGATGTGCGAGATCGACGCGGAAAACTTTATATCGCTTTCGACGCCGTGCCGGCGATATGCCAAGTATCTGGGACCATTATCCTCCGTGGTACGATAGTTGATTCTCGCAACGTCCGCCAAGCCGGTGCTCGCCGGATGGGCTATAGTAGTGCCGATATGGCATTTACCCGGGAGAGAAAGAGCCCAAATCGGGAAGGTCGTTGCGATCCACTGCACAAGCGCGGCACGCTTGTTTGGTCCCGCGAGGCCTTCTTCATCCCCAGACCGCCAAAACTTGAGGAATGGTGTGTGACAAGTGGCTAGCTTTCAAGAAATATTGAGCTGGGCCTCGGTATCTGGTAGTTGTAATTCGCGATTAAGCTAATGACTTGGAAATTCCTGACCCTTCAAATTCTCTGACTGTGCTGAAGCCGCGTGTCCATTCACATTGATCGCGCTATTCGATAATCCACTTCCAGAATCTCCGCAACATGTTATTTGTCCTGCGGCTCTAATATAGCTTCTCGCTTCTCAATTTCTACTTCCTTCAGAAACTCGTCGACATGATCCTGAGGCCCGCCGAGGAAATCAATGTCTTGAACTTGAGAAGGGGTAAGCTCCTCCGTAACCCGATAGAGATAGAAGTGGTAATATGGATCCTGTAGTCAAGAACAAGATATCAGCAGATTCCCAGTCAGTTAGCGCACCCTTGACCAGCGGTCCAGTCTCCCCGCCCATGTGTGGATTACAAACCGCTGGCGTATATGCAATGACTACCTTCTCAACTTCAATGAATAAACCCGGTACCTCCAACTTTAGGTACTCTCCAAGTTGGACTGCTTGAGCACCATGGACGGAATTCTAGTCTTGAAAGCTTAGACCTTCTTTTTCCTCCTGGAAGAATGGTCAAACGATAGAGACGGTGAGATGCATCCGCTCCCATGGGAGTAATTGCCAGCGGAACAGAAGCTCCGGACGCTGGTATTGCTCCTATTGCTGACGGCGCTCTTCGCGCTCTGCACGCTCCTCGTGCTGTGTTTTCGACCCAATTTCGAGCCGCCACCCTTGTGCTTGTCCAATGAGCCATCATTATTTCATTGGGGAATACCCCAGGGAAAGGTCATACTCACTTTGTCTTGGTAGCCAAGAAAATGGTCATCGATATATTCGGGGAATCCTTCATCGGAAAGATACGAGTCGAGAGTTGTTTTTCCCCGAACTTCTTCTCTGAGCAAAACCCAACGCTCCCAGGTTTCTCCTTCTCCCAGCTGCGTGAAGACGGGCTTCAGATCAGCGCCCGCCTCTGTGGCCAACCGAGCATGATTGCTGAACTCGTCAAGTACGTACGAGAGAAGCGCTGGATGAGTCTCCAGCACTTGGGGCTTTATTATCGAGGCCGAGGTTGACAACGGGTCTGGCAACTCGCTGGGACCATTGTCCAATATTTGGGCTGTGCTATCGCTTCCAGATTCCATGGCAAGGCCGGAAAGCCACAGTTGGATGTCAATGCCTTGTAAATCGAAGGTTGACTGGTGATTCTCAGTGGTCCTGGCTCCTCCAGAATTTGTGGTACACGGATCACTATCAAAGCTCAAGGCCGTGGTAGATTCCAAGTTGGGGCCCAATAGAAGCCCCAGCTACTCACGCTAAGCTACGAGTAACCGCATATGCACTAGAGCGTCCAGCTCCGGGATCTTCAGATAGTCTAAACACTTGTCCATTATTGAGATGTGATAGTGGCCGATAGTTTAGAAACAGGATGTTGGGTTCAAGAGGAGGAATCCTACATCCGTTAAAAAGAATTGGCGGACCGATTCGTGGATGACCTGGATTGCCCGGGTTTCACCGTGTTCGAGGCTCAGGGAACCGGCGCCAGCACACCTGGATATTTACGACTCGCTCGAATTGGGTCGGGGTTCAATGGTGCTGGTCGTCACCTCTAACAGACCCTTCGACATGTTTCTGATATATCTCACAACTCTTTCGTCATCTTGCTCGGTGCCCGCAAGAGACGAGAGCGTCGACTGTTTGGCCCCGGGTGGCTCGATTAAGGCTAAGATGTGGTGCCATTCGTGTAGACGAAGGGATCGGGTGGACAGAATGGCCCATTGGAAAATTTGTAGCGTTGGATTCCTCTTGACTGAGGCCACGGTTTTCAGCAACCGTAGGAAGAGATTTCTGAGTTCGTTTGGCAGCCTGTTGACCAACCCCTGGAGAGCTGGCATATATGCCCCCTTGTCCCACTCTTTTAGCACCTTATCAACTACCAGAACCACCCAGAGAAACACACCGCTGGCCTTTGCCAGAATGGAGTCTCGCAGCTCGTGCCACTGTGGCTCCACGCTGGCGATGCTCAGGTGGAACCCTCCATCTATATACCTCTTAATGTCGGTAGTGTTTGCTCGGTCGACGGAAAGATAGGGGCACTGGCTTAAGGTGACAACGGAAACATCCCTGCTGGACAAAAGGACGTTGAGCTCGATTCCGGAGCCGTGCGCCTTTTTTGTGAGGGACAGCCAGAAAAAGGCCTCGGCTCGTACTAGTTTATCTGAGCCGCACTCGTCCAGGGCGTCGACGAAAATGAAGGTTTTTGTCCCGCGAAGATCACGGGACAGCAGCAGCATATCGAGCACCCCCTCGAGCCCCTCTTCGCTCCATGGGTGGGGGTTTTGGACGGTAATCTTGTTTCTCGACCCGTCTCGTTCCGTGTTGGTATTGTTCAGGGATACGCTCCTTACCTCCGCCAGCTCGGTCATGATCATCAAGTGTATTCTCGATAAAATCGATATCGATGTCTGCAGTATTTGAGTTAGAAGCCTAGAGATCGTAGAAGACCGGCTCTGGAATGTTCCAAGTTGAATCCCTTGGAGTTGAAGAAATAGGCCGCGACACGGAAACCTTCGTTCCTGCGTTGATCCTGCATGGCACGACGGTAGGCCTCTTTTATGAGCACCGACTTGCCCGAACCGGGCTTACCCTTCAGCCAGAGAAGGCCTTGGTAGACATCCCGGTGCGTTCCCGTATACCAGTCGCAATAGAGTGTATCTCTAAATAGCCAATTGCAGGTGCCTTCGGCGGGAGATTTTATGCTTTGCCGGCGCGAATGCATGCTTGGAAAGCGTAACTCATTGTGAAAAGCCAACAAGCGACCTTCCAGTCCGCTTTCAGCAGGCCCGTCAAATCCCAGAGAGGCGAAGCCACTACCGGAGGCCGCAAGCCACATGCAAGTTTATTGCTGTCTGCAGCCAAAAGTTCCGTTCTAGATTCACTGGGTAAACGCGAAGTAAACCTTCGCTTCAAGTAACAGAAGGTCATTGCATGTCTCGAGCCAGTTCAGCCGTCCATCAGGTCACATGGTGGATGCAGGTTTTGCCAGATAGTATACCATTGACCTATCTTGTGGCTCCAAGAAATAGCTGATGCCCCCGGGGCTCTCAGAAGGAAACTAGACCTATATAACTACCCAGAGTTATTATGAATGACCAACATCCCTCATAGATACAATAGTGGGCTGAAGGCTCAAAAAGCGGTGCCCAAAATACTGTGTTTTCTGTGCGTGCTATAATATAAAGAAAACTGTGTAACCAGTACGTCGCTGGCAGTTGATGCCTCGAGTCTCTAGAAAAGATGGCCGTGTATCCTGTATGTGTGCTGTGATACGGGGAAATCGGCGTAATCTGTACCCCGCTGGCGGTTGGTGCCTCGAGTGTCCAGCGCTGTGCTGCGAGAGAGGGAGAATGAGGCATCCTTTGCCTCTGGAACAAATGAAAAATGAAAAGAAGGAAAAAGGGCAACGTTGTGTGCTAGAATAAGGGAAGAGTGGTATACCTCGTAGGTTACCGATGCCTTGATGGCCGGCTTCTAACGAGGCAAGGAATTTGGCTGTGAACAGAACCGCCGGCGTTACAAGCAATCTTGTGCTCATATTCTCGACTTTTTGTTGGCTCCCTTGTGAGACTTTTTGGCGGCTCCGCTACTACCACTTCCACTAGTGTCTGGAGGGCGACGGCTGCTCGGGTTGCCCTCTTGGCTTGCAGGGCTGCTGGGGTTGCTGGGGCTGCAACTTTTGGCGTGTTTTCGTGACGGGTCACTAGAGGCGCCGGGTTCGGGCTGCGTCGCTCCACTGCCGCTGGCAGCGGCACGCTTGGCGGCAATGATATCAAGTATCCTCTTTTCTGGACGTACGATTCTCATTTTTACGACTGCTGGCTTCGTTGATTCTGAGGGTCCCCCCGGAATTACACCTGCAGTCTCGCTGACTGGTTGTTTCGAATCATCATACTCCTGCGCCGGCGGAGCTGATTGATATTCCGGGTAATACGTTTGAGCAGTTGTAAAAGGAGATGGGCCTGATTCCCCCTGTGAGCTGGTACTGGCGGCAATCCTCCTCATTTCTTCTTCCAGGCGAATGTGATATGGAGTCGCCGACTGAGTTGGTTGATCTCCCGAGCCACTCCTTTGAGCAGGAGCAGTACGAGGGGCAGGAGCAGTACTAGGGGCAGGATCACGACGACGCCGTTCCCTCCGTTGGGTGTTGCCTTGAGTTCCATCTTGCTGGGCGGGATGACCATATTGCGCCGATTGAGCTGCTTGAGCATGAGTAGTAGATGGAGGCACACCTGCCCACCCCCCTCGTCCTGGGTCGGAAAATTGCTGACCCGCCGGTAGACCTGGTTGACCTTGCGAGTAACTCCATTGAGCAGGAGCAGGAGCAGGAGCAGGAGCAGGAGCAAGAGGACCCCGCCGTGGGGCATTATCTCGAGTTCCGTATTGCGGGACGGTGTAATGACCCTGCGCCGATACAGCTGATTCATATCCCGAGTAACTCCCCTGAGCAGGAGCAGGAGCAAGGGCAGGAGGGCGCTGTCCCCCCTGTAGGGTGTCGCCTTGGGTTCTATATTGCGAGGCGGGATAACCCGGCTGCGCCGACGAAGCTGGTCGAGCATAAACAGACTAAGGATCCATACCTGCACCCCACTGTTGTTGGTCGAAATTTGGCGAATACGCTGGCGGACCTGGTTGACCTTGCCCGTACCCCCCTTGAGCGGAATCAGCTTGTCTTGGTTCATCGAATCCGAACTCATCCGGAATCTCTAGCGGGATTCCTGTCGTCATTGGCGCCTCATCAGCTTTCTTTTTCTCCCTTGATACGTTCTTATAATGGCGATATCTCGCTCGGCGGATGTCTTTGGGATCATCTTTATCTTGGTCAGATTCCCATAGATAAAAAATTAATAGATGGATAGCTTTGGACTTACCCGAAATAACAACGCAAAATCCGCCGCACATAATGTGTCGCTTCGCAGGGGAAGTGGTGAGGCCGAATATCATCATGTATTCCATCATGCGTCTGTTTTGCTCTCTCTTCACATCAGGCCTAAAACTTTTGCCATCAGGGTGAAATTCATAATTGCAGTTTGTGTTCGAGCACACAAATCGATCCGCAATTGAGTCTGAAAGTGTTCCGAGTTTAGATGATTGCAGCGGCAACACTGCCACTGCTTGCCCTGTATTCGAGTCCAGCGACATTTGTCCCTCTTTGGACACGGAGTGTCCACGAGGTTGAATACATCTTCCTTTTCAGAGCAGTTCCGCTCGCAATTCTGGGGTGTTAATTTCACTTCCTCCCCGCAATCCTTATTCATTTCATGGATTTTCTTGCACATTATCGAATCTTTTACCGGTACAAACCGGCAGACTGTGCTGGGTGGTGCAGTTGGCTGCGCGAAGCGCAAAGGGGAATGGTGAGTTGCGGGACTTGGGCGGCCGAGTGCGGTGGTTGTCGACTTGTCGAGATGTCTTTGCGGCCGAGGGAATTGGTTAGCACGCTAGAGGAGAGAGGGAGATGCTAGATATTTATGCCCTAGGGCCATGGCCTCGTAGCTTAGATATGGCCGCGAGGTCGAGCCATGAAACGAAGCGTTAATAAGTGGCTCTAGCTATCACATGGACGGCGTCTGTGACGGGCGGATGGGGAGCCGGCCGATGCTGCGCACGAGAAGAATGCGCGGCTAACCAACTCAGCTGCCGGAAGTGATACCGCGATCTAAGAAATTTGCTGCTGTGTATTGGATAAGGTCGCTGCATCTTTCCTCGATGCTAACATGGCACATCTAAACCCAACTCCAACTGGGCACGTCTAAGCCCAACTAGACACGTCTAAATCCAAACTGGATTCGTCTTAATCCCAATTTGACATGTCTGAATCCTAACTTTGGGCCCCTGCACTGGCTGGGATCTTGGCTATCACTGCCGCTGCCACTGGGACCGAGACGTTTCGTATAGTTGGCGCTGTCGCTTCCCCATTCCCCCTTTCCGAGCACCGCGATCTGGCTTGCGGTGGCCCTGCTTGTCGTCTCTACTCTTGAGGAGGGGCTGGGTGTGTTTGGTGTTCTGCCGTTGCTCTAACGCCATCCCCTTCTCCGCCTTGACACCAGAAGTTCCAGGTCTGCCACATGCTTCTCTGTCCCCCCACTGGCCTTTGTTACACAATTCTGGGGCATTGCAAGGGGCGGCTGTTCAGTTGTGCAAGAGCGGCCTGCTGCCCATCATATAGGGGCTGGCGGTACATGTCTGTCTCGACGAGGTGAACAAGGGGTCACCGTGGTCTTGACCATATCCTCGAGACGCTGGTGTTGCGGCGGACTGGAGTGGGAGAGTGGGAGCTGAACAAGTCGTACCACTTCCGAAACCAGCAGCTGTCATCAGCCATGTATTGCAGGGACCCGTGGGCCGTGGCTCGTGAGCACGATGGAACAACTTGATCATGTCCCCTGACTGGCTCTGTTTCCGCAAGTTCCCAGCAGCCGGAAAAGAAGCAGATGCCAAGTCTAATTCGGCAGTCCGTTTGCACGTATCTACGTGCAATAACGCCGAATGAGGGTGCACGGAAATGGAAGGACAGTGCCATGATTCATTCATTATTGCTATTAATTACTCACTCCATCATCTCCCTCCCAAACCCCATCCATGCTGTGATATTCCAACGTTGACCCCGTGCTTCATTGATACATTTCATTCTTTCCTCTTCCTCGACTGCTGCAACAGCAAAAGAGAGATAGCAAGAAATAAAACCAAAGGAAAGGAAAAGACAGGTCTGTAGAAGTCTAGTCGGAACACAATCTGTACAAGCTGTTGATTTTGCGTTGCGCTTTTTTTTTAATCAATGCGCCACGGACCCATTCATGTCCTTGCATCATGCTGCAACCCTGAAATAAAACCGATCCCGCCTATGATTGTTCAAGAGGTATTAAAAAAACGAGAGCGGATAAAGGGAGTATTATAGAGAAGAAATGAAAGTCATGTCGTCATTAATAGCCAAGACCCGAGCAAAAGGAGAAAAAGAACCGTACGTTATTACAAGTCCATCTGCTCAGCCTCACCTCCCGAGAGTTGGCTCCACGCTCACTCCCTCCATGTTTAGTGCTGGAGCCATCGCTGTGATGGCCATCGAGCTCAAAGTGGCTTCGCATCTTCACCCATCGTCGGCTCCACCATCCACGGCAACCCCTCCCGCCGGTTCGGATGCTGTCTGGGCTATTGCTAAAAAATGCGCCGACTTGCCACGCGGGCTGTTGCCGCGGCTCTGGCCCGGCATCGACATGGTGCGGGCGCGGCGAGACCCGGGGCGTGGTGGTTGGCGTGAGCGGGACCGCACCTCTTCGAGAGCCGGGCGGGCCTGCTCTTTGGAGATGACCAGGCCTTGCGTGATGGACATGAGCTCGCCGTTCTCGACCAAGCACATGCTTGGCCAGACAACCAGGAGGATCTCATCCGGATCGATGTCGCAGTCGCCATCCTCCTCTTCCATGTCTTCGACGCCGTGCTCGAGATTCTGCTGGGACGAGGCGTCGAACATGGCGTTGGCATCGCCCGCAGCACTGTCCGACTGCACCTCACTGGCCTCTACCGTCTCCAGCGGGCCATCGGTCACGGTAGCGCCGTCGTCATGTTCGTCTACGGTCACCGTCATCGCATCTTCGCCCTCAGCCGCCTCGGCAAACTCTGGCAGCTCGAGCACCTGCCAGTCAAAGTCGTCATACGGAGGCCCAAAGTATGGCTCGATCTTGATGTTGGCTATCTGGATGCGACGCCATTGCTCACAGGCCACCCGGCAGGCAGATTCGAGTCCGGAGCAGAATGCCTCGAACTGCAGGGCACTGAGCAAGTGCTGTACGAGCCACGACACCTCCCGTACAACTGTCTTGACGCGGCGCGCCCCTTGGTCGAGCTGCCTCTCTGGCATCATAGACAGCAGCGTTGCTCGCATGTGGGCCTCGCGTGATGGATCTTCGTCCTCGAGGGTGCGGAGGAACTTAACTAAACCCTCGTCGTCGTCTTCGAGGATGTAGACTGGCCGGAACACGTGTTTGTGCAGCGCCCGCGAGAGCACAGCTAGAACCGCGCTGATGCGCATGCCCTTGGCGGCCGGCGAGTTGGATGGCGGTAATGGTACCTGCAGCTGTGTTGCATGCTTGAGGTATTGCGAGTTGCGCAGGTTTGTCCAGCAGGACTGGTCCGCCAAGATTGACTCGTCGATGTCTGGCCGGAACGTGTTTTCAACCAGGTGCACAAGCGTGGTCCAGATCTTGTCAAGAACCGTAACACTGATCGCGTATGGGTGGTTAGTGATCCGAATGGACAGAGTCTCTGGGACACGGGTTGGAATCCTCGACTGTTGGGCGGTTCGTCAAGCGACTTACTAGCTGTCTTCGCTGTCCTGCTCGAGTTCGATCCGGTACTGTTCGAGATCCTCAAACCTCCCAGTCATGGCCTGCAGATCGTGGTCCGTCTCTTCCAGTTTTGTCTGGAGATCGTTGCCATGGGCAATGGCATTTTCGGCCCGCTCAGTCTCGGCCTTGAGTCGACCATGAAGATCATCGATCTCCCCGTTCTTGTCGTCAACAGTCTGCTGCAGGGAGCCGATCTGCTCCTCCGCGGCCCGTAGTGACTCGTGCAGACTCTCGATTTCCGTGTCCTTGTGGGCGACCGTGTCGTTCAAGGAGGCAATCTTTTGATTGGCTGCCTCGAGTGCTTCCTCCACCTTCTTCTTCTCCTCCTCCAAGGTAGCGATGTTCTCCTTCAGCTTCTCAATCTCGGCCTCGTTATTAGCCTTGACCTCTTCCAGCGCGGCTTTGGCGCCCCTGAGCTCGGCAACATTTCCCTGCAGCGATGCAATCTCGGCCTCGTTGCTCACTTTCACCTCCTCCAGGCCGATCTTGGCTTCTGTCAGAGCTGCGATCTCCTGCGCGGCGGCGGCGGCGGCGGCGGCAGCAGCATCCTCTGCGTCCTTTTTCGCATCCTCCACACCAACCTTTGCTGCTTGGAGATCGGCCAGCTCCTTTGCAGCAGCTTCGGCGGCGGCGGCAGCATTGCTCTTCTCCAGCTCGAGGCTTTTTATCGTGTCCTCAAGATCGCCCTCCAACTTTATCTTGATGGCGCTGAGTTGGTGTGTCTCTTGGACCTTCTCTTTAATCGTTTGCTCGAGCTCCCCCTTCTCCTTGATCAGCAGGGCCTCGTGGGACTCAAGCTCGTTCCTGAACTTGCGGTACTCCTCGAGCACAACGACGTGGGAGTTGGAAAGGCGGTTGTTGTGCTCTTTCAAGAATAGGAACTCGCTGAAGACGTCGGCAACGATCTTGTAGTTGGTGTCAGCAGTGAGATCCCGCATGGCACGGACCAAGCCGTCGACCGCTTGCGACGGGTCCACACTCCCGATTGACCCCATGCTTGGCGTGCTTGGGTCGATGGATGGATTCGTGTTGGGAGGAGCCGTAGACGGCTTATTGATGTAGGCCTGAGGCGTCTCTACTTCGAGGGTCGCCAGGTTGGGCGAGTTGTCGAGGAGCAATTTGACAAAAGGAAGGAATGGGAATGGGGGATGGCGCTGGCCACTGGCGTTTGATGACGTTGATGTTGGGGCACGATGAACTGACGTCCAATCTCGATGCTTCAAGGGCAGTGGGTACGATGTGGCCGAGGAGCGTCCTGTCCTTCTCTAGCTATATACTGGGAACAGAGCGGGCTCTGTCGCTGCCTAAGAACGCAGGCAACCGATGACGACTCGAGGGCTGCCGGGGGCGCAAGGTGGTTGGCGGTTGGCGTTGAGTCACGATGCAAGCCATAGCCAGACTGCGTGGTGCCAACCAAGCGGGCTCCCCATGGTCTGTCTAATGATTGGGGTGGATTGGGCTCGAAGAGCAGTCTGGACGGGAATTCTCCAACCGGCGAAAGAGCAAAGTGTCCGGGCTGGGCTGCGCGAGAAGGGGGGTTCGTCAAGGGGCCTGCGGGTCTGCTGGGCCACGATAGGGCGAGATTCGCAAATCGGGAAAAGGACAAGGAGCAGTTGTGCAGCAGCCAAAAGAGCAAGGCCAACCACGACTGCCGCAGCGCTGTACCGAGACCGACGGCCTGAAGGGCTCGAGCTTCATTGTGTTGCTGTCGTCGTCACTGGAGCTCAGCACTCCGCCCTGTCTCGCCAATCCTAGCTGCGCTGGCGTGAATGGGGAGCTGGCGGGTTGGGCGCGCTGGCTGTGGTTGCTGGGGCTCCGTCAAAAATCAGGTGGTCGTGACCCTTTTGACGTGGCAGCATCGATCGCCAACGCCCTTGCGGCAGGGTCGCGCCTGCTGTTGATTGGCCCCGCTTCCGCCCTTTCCGTCCACCTGCCCCGCATTTCCAGGCCACTAATAAGATACGGGACCCGCCTAGGCCCGCCTGGAAAAGGCTTCCTTCTGCATAAAACCACCATTGGCTGCCCAAAGACTGTCGCTCAAACCCAAAAGCCCTACTTTTTGCTCCCGTCACACCTTTGCCTTTGCCGACACACCAGCAGCGGCAGCGCCGCACCGGAAGGTGGCCCGAGAATTTCGTGTCTTGGCGTGCATTGGAGATGCCCTAGCAGCATCCGTCAACAACTGATTCTTCACAGCGCGCTCGATGCGTGCAAGGTGCTTGCAAACAGCCCCGGGAAGCTGGGTCTTACCGTCTTTAGCCGCCTCGTCGCCCAACCATGTCCCGGGCCGTGCCTCGAGCCAAGAATTGGGTCACCAGAACACAGTGCCCAATAATTGTCTAATTACGCAGTAGGCAGCTCCGCCTTGGCCAACTGGCACTCTCGCCTTCGTCAATTGATAAGGGCAGCCATGCTTCGTCAGAGCCCAAGTTTCCCCCTCGATTGAGCGCTGCACTGATTGGCATTTGCTCCCGTAAACTGATTTCCCAATTCGCCTGCCACGTCGGTCCTGGTCTCGATTGTTGTGATGGAGTCGCTGCGTTTCTGGCCGAGACTCCATTCATATCTCCACCATGTAGAAACCGCCGCACTCTCGAGCTGCAAAACATTGCGCTCCTTATCGGAGATCGGCTTCTCACTTCGGTTCCTGGGACGGAAATTGGCCACTGCCCCAGACCCCACATTTCGTTGGGCGGTTTTTGTACGCCTCCCACCGACGGAACACGTCTTGCCGCTTGTTGACCGCCTCTTTTTCTCACCTGCGGATCGGCAAGCCAGTGGTGCCAGGGAACAAGCGTCAACACAGCAACTTCCGCACCCTGCTCGCGTCAGTTGTTGACTGGATGTCACACCCGGTTTGTCTGTCGGACTGTACACGATGTGCAGCAAAGTGAAATAAATGTGTTGTACATCTGGCCCAGATAGAGGGTGTCGAGGCATCGATTTGAACAGACTGGCCTCCTCGAAATGCGCAATTCCACTATTCAAAACATCCGTCAATGACTCGATTGCGGCCGGCGCCACTTGGAGCTTTGTCGACGGTATCTTTATTTATATTTAATTGTCAAATTTGAGTCTAATATCTATTGGCCAATGCTTTGTACCTAATTTGCCACGCGCCCTCACGTAGATGCTGGCACATGGCCGTAGCCGTAGCTGCTGTAGTCTCACGAACTTGTTTGAACGCACAGTGACACACTTCTTCTGGTGAATTATGCTGGGTTCGCTTCCTCTTAGAGCAGGAGCTGGATGCAAAACGTGCACCACAGCCAGGACAAATTTGGCATAACACCAGAATCTCTCTAATAATTATTCACAAAATCTTGACTACTTTAGTTTGTCCCAAACGTGGCTAACATTCCATGCCATCATACTACATTCTGCAATGGTAAGGGTCAGAACGCGATAATCGGACCTTATTTTGAGGAAAGAAATGCCTACAGCAGTATCCTACCTGATCTTTGGTCTGGTATATGAGCACAGGAAGCTAAGAATTGCTGGTGAGATATACAAACAAACATTCTGCATGCATATTTGCGTCAGGGTTTGAACGGAATGGGCAATAAATGCGGATCAGGTTGATCTCGCCTCAGCAGATTGAGTATTGCTGGAAAAATATTGGCAAGAGAGATTCAGATATCGCCTATGACGAAGGATGGAACAGAACGAAATACACCATGGTTCCTCTGCAGACCTTGCTAAGGCGGGGATTGATGGAATCCGGAAATACGCGGAATCCGGAAACTCTTCAAGTTCCGGAATATATCTGTGATCACCAAGCCCCCCTCCGTCCTCCAAACACCAGGCCAGCCGTGCTATTTTGGCCAAACCTGGAACTCGATCATCCAAACTCTGCCCACTCCCCAAATATAGGCTGCTCAGGCTCCTCGAGAGGAACGGAATATATCTTCCAGATCTCGTGTCCATGGTGTCGCCAATTCCACCACCCGTTTCAAATCGTCAACCAGGTACCTATGGGAGGGACGACAGCTCAGCTGGCGAGCATGCGTAAGTTGACCCTCGGAGGCGCCAGATCGGGAAATAATCAAGACAGTAACAACCGCGGCTAGCCCCCCGGCATGTACATTTCAACCTTTTCTCTGCCATATTCAGATGCCACCTATTCAACGTCAAGAGTGATTACGGGCGCACGTACATCCGGGGCGGCCACCACCGTTGCCAATAACCCAAGGATACCACTGAACGCGTCATGGCACGCACTTCGTGCTGAGCCGACTAGGTATTCTCTTCCACTCGCCAGCTGAGAAGTACTAGGCACTGTAGGGTACGACGAGACAGGCTTGTGTACAGAAATCGTGGAAGGATCTTGGGGTTGGTGATACTCCCGATGGCACAGAGTGGAAGTCTCTTGACATCCTTGGCCTGGGCCAGAAAGAAGCCAAACGGTTCCTGATGTGTACCAGGCGCACGAGGCCAAGAATGAGAATGGAGAAACAGCGGGCTCCGGTTCCGCAGAAACGGTCTTCTTCGATCCCGATCCCGCGACCAAGCAGAAAGGCCCGGGGCTCTTGTCAGAGAACGAGAAGGGGCAACGAAAGAGATTCGATGACGAGGGCAAGAGTTATGGGGTAATGAGGACAACTCTCATCCAAGTTCTCTATCTTAAGTAACCATGATGTTTTCCTCCTCCAACACCCAACTAGTGAAAAGACTATTGTTTACTTCAATGCACTGCCCCCGTCGTTGCCGCTCTTTGATAGAGAATAGCAAAAGGACCGGGAATTGAAGAGCCTTAAGACGGCGGTCTGAACCATAATAAACCAGTTCAGGAACTTGCCCCGGAAAACTTGCAATGTGCCAGCTTCGCGTCAAGGCACGTCCCAAGATTGTTCGGGCCATTTCCGGGAGTTAATTAATTTTCAACCCGCAGCCGGAGACGGTCCTACCCTGCGAATTAGCGAGTGCAACCGCAATCCTAGCGAGAACCGCCGGTGGCCGAAACGGCTCTATATGCCGTCCGTTCTCGCGAAATGAGAATCACAAGTCGTTTCAAAAAAAAAAAAAAAAAAAAACCTTATGTGGTCTTTAGTAGGTTAACCTGGCGCGCGGAAAAAAACGCCGAGGGGCTTAGACAGGAAAACCGAGCCTCTGGTAGAAAATCCAATTACAAGGCATTGGACTTCGTTGTTGTCAGCGTGCATGCGACAGCCCGATGATGTTGGCGATCGACCGATAAGCGCACACTGTCCGAACCTGGGGCTTCAGATTTCAGCGGTCGTGGCGGCCGGCTGTGCCAGCCGCCAGAATTTTGATGTCAGCCACAACGCCCCTAAAGCCCGAAGGAGGCTCGGTTTGCCGCGGATGGGAAGGTCAAGCCAGGGCCTCCGATCAGAAGACCCGGGTTCGTCGGGGGCTTGACAGCTGAAGACAGACCACCTGTCATCTTACTAGAATCAGATGACGCGACCTCGTGGACGGGCAGGAATTGGAAATTCCACTTTGCGGGGAGTGGATGGCACGCAGAACGCGCGGCCATTGGCCAAGACATGGTATTACGTGTATTGGTGATTTCCTCCTCTGGGCGGGGTCCAGTTCCAGGCAGCGGGGACAAATGTTTCCCCAGAATCCAGATCGGCCCGCGGGACAAGTGGATGCTTGCAATTTCGCTAGGGCTGGGTCCGGGCACCCCACATTCCAAATGGAACCCACCTCAGAGTCCGACGGCCTAACCACCCTGCCGACCCCATTCGACGACCTAAGAAGTGTAAAAAAGGACCAAGGTTCGAGGCCCAGGGCTTCGTGCGAACGGTGGAACCCCTAAAGAACTTCCCTGAAGGAGTGAAAAGCCGGGGAAGTCATAACCCGCGGATAGCACCTGGTTCGGGCCTCGGCCGTCCCCCTGCCCATGAAACATGAAATGGCGTTCCAACGAGCAGATGTGGAAAATCCGTAGCCGTATCGCACTCTGCGATCTCTGCACTGACTTCCTACTATACCTACCTGCAGAGCTGCTGCAGTGAGCATTGAAAGCGTAAAGGTAGATAAATTCTGGTGGGCTGCCCGGGCTCCTAGTGTCCAAGATTTCTCGGTTGGGTTTGCGCGGGAGGGCGGCCGCGCGCTAGCCGACCGACCGGCCCAGTGGGTTGCAGGTTGCACAAACGCAAAAATACCCGGAGCGAGAGCCCGCCCCGTGATCGGCAGCGCTGCCCCAGAGGCAAGGGCACTGTGCAGCACACACCACACGCGGCGGGCGTTGTCTTGTCCGAACGGAGACGGGTCAGTGCATGAACTCGACTGACTGACGACGGCTTGCCGTATGTGTGTTGTCCCATTGTTATCGATGCAGTTTGCGCGAAGAATCCCGTGTGTTTCCCAACGTTTCCCAACGTTACGTAATTCCACAGCAGCTGAATCTCTCCAGATGGAAGACGGACGTAAAAGAAACCCCCAAAAAATGCCAATACTATCGAACAGTTTCTCGTATCAGCGAAATAAAAAGAGGCGTTCGTCGATACGGGATGCGGTCGTGCTGGCCGACCTATGATGATGGGCGGTGGCGTCGGTGATGGCAAGCCAGCCCCCGAAGTACTGCAGCGGCGTGCATGTGTGCACATTTACTTGCGCGAAAGCCAAAAAAGACCGCAAAGCACAGCAGGAAAAGCCACTGGGTCATGATGCAAGCAAGTGCACGGATGAAGATTAGCATTTTCGGGAAGCTATTGCTTCCCGCATGGTGAATTGTTGGATCGCTGCTTTGCGATCTGCCTAGCCACCGCTTCGAAAATAGAAACGGGGGCTGGAGTTTGACAAAGGAAAAGAGAGGTCGGTATGTATGTACAGGTATAGAGATTAAGAGAATACAGAACAAATGCGGTCGCCCATTGGCTGTTGGCCGTGGCCGTGTTGTTTGTGTGTTGCCCGTGGGCAGCAGCAGCAGGCCAAATGGCCCGTGTTAATTGAACGCCGGACCCCTCCCCATTAATGTGTGCACTGCGAGCCTGCAGTGTGCCCCGACCCTGAAACAAATGAGTAAATAAAAAAAACGCCCTCGGTGTCCCCAGTTTTCCCCGTTTTCCCAGTGCAAAAGTCCGCAAATGGTCGGTGTATGTACAAGTGGTGATGTGGTGGCGGCGGTGTGGTGGTGCGAGTTTGCTCTTGTCCTGTTGTGTTTTGTTTGCGCCATGGTGTGTCGTTACATCATCTGGAAAAAGTCCAGCCGCTCTTGCTCCTCCCTCTCGGCTTTCCTCCGTGCCTCGTCTGCCCTCCGTTGCTGGGCCTTCTCGTCCGACTCGTCAATGCCGTCATCAACAGTCTTAGGCTCGGCCCATGTGGGTTCGGACGCCTGTGTTGACGCAAGTGACTCGGTCCATTTGGGAGAGACGGCGGGCCTGTCCCCGCGGTATGGTTGCCAAGTGGGCTGCTGTCTAGAGGAGT
Organism: Lasiosphaeria ovina; assembly: GCA_033439765.1. NCBI lineage: Eukaryota > Fungi > Ascomycota > Sordariomycetes > Sordariales > Lasiosphaeriaceae > Lasiosphaeria > Lasiosphaeria ovina. The sequence goes on along the minus strand of JAULSN010000002.1, from coordinate 6,625,905 downwards.
TGGCTGGCCCCGAGTATGCCGAGTAGCTGTGATGGGCTGTCGGCCGGATGCTTAATATGGCCTCTCGTGTCGGTGGCGCGCCGGCACCGCGTCCGACGGCTGATAAGAGCGGCTTTTCGAAGCCGGAGGCACGGCTGTTATCCGAGATGATGCTGTTCTGGTAAGAGGGGGCCTGGGAAGCGTCCCTCTGGTTAACCACTGCTGCTGTTGGGCTCTTCCTCCAAAACTTTAATGCCGAAACGCAACCCATGGTGGGCAATGTGGTTTTGAACTAAGAGGTGGTGGACGACGAGGAGTGAATGGTGGGCAGGCACGGAGAGTGTGCCGAGGCCAATGTGGTTCTTAATGCAGGTTGTGTTGTTGCAGGCACGAGGTAATGCCGAGGTTTGGGCAGCACGCGGCGATTCCAAATAATAGCCTGGAAGATGGGACGTCGAGATTTGTGGAATCTTTTTCGTCAAGTCGAGGGGATGGCTGCATCTTTTGAACCAAATTCCTTTGTCGTGGTCAGGAATGTGCAAGCCAGCGTGATGGCACATGTACGTAGGTACTTACCTACAGGGCCGAGTCACTGACTGCCCGTAAGGTTCGGTCTAGCCCTTTTGGGATCCGCTGAACCCGCCTGCCGACTTACCAACAAGAATGGATGCGACAGGCAGTACTGACAGGGATTACCTCAGATCCACTTGACCACAGCAGGGTGCGCGAGGGGCAGGGCATGGCCTGACCTCGTTCCCGATGCGGGGATATCTTTTCGAACCCAAGCCACGGCCCTCAGGGTCCAATTGCCCAGCGACAGCGATCCAAGAGCTCCTGCTGTTGCCGAGGGAGGTCGCTCGCTCAAATGTGATTCTACCCACTCGTCGTCTTCCACCTCATCCCACGCTTGCACTTTTCATTTCTGCTAAATTGTCAGGTGAGTCCGGTTTTGACAGGATCAAGAAAGATACTGCCTGGCAATTTGCATTGGCTTGTCTGCCTGAGGAATCTCCAGCGTGTCTGGTTCTGTCAGCGACCTAACCCAATGCCTCAGATTTTCGTCATCTGTGGGTGGCATGCTAGGCGGAGCCACCACAATCGAATTCCACGTTAGGTAGTGTAATACGCTGCCTAGAAGGGCACAACACACTGCTGGCTTCGCTGTGGCCATTTGGGGTCTTCTGTCATCCGTTATTCGGTGGATTGATTTGTTTCAGAATCTGACCGTCACACAACAGCAGTGACGGGAACGCGGGGGCGCAGTGCAGGCGCTGGAAGCACCCGCACACCCCCCTAACGAACAAACCCACGCAGCGGTTTGCACTGCATTGCAGGCCAGAATCAGACGGATATTATTAGCACCTCGCCCAGGGACCAAGTGCAACGGTCAACACACCAAGTGCCCCTAGATAGGCTGCAGTATCGTGCGATTCCCAGGCCGGTTCTTCCAGAAGCTCGAGGAATGCCCATGGATGCAGCATCTCATGGACCTGTTCACTAACAATTGAAGTACGCATCCCTTCTTGACTCGGGGTGGAAAACCCGACCACGATAAATCAGCCGATATTGCATTCTCAAGTCCGATACAACAATAACACCACAGAGCGATTATTCGAACGCTGGAGTCGATAATCACCGTCATCCCATTTCCGTCCCATCCACAACGTCTAACAAGGGGTGGGTAAGGTCAGGGGTGGTGAAGCGGGCGGTGCCCCTCTCGATTCCCAGGTGCCTGCGATCACTCCGGACAGTGACCACAAAACCCGACCAAATTGGTCGCGCACTTGAACGTTTGCTAGGGGTGGATTGGCAGTGGGGGGCCATGTGCCGACTTGCTGCACCGCTTCCCAAACCTTTTTTTTCTCACAGGGGTGCATTGGTGCGGCACATCCTCCACGACGATGGGCCGACTGATTGGTGCAATTGCCGCAGGATCTGCAAGGTTCTCGCTGACGGCCTCGCTGCTTGCCACGAGTTGCCTGCTTCGAGCCTCAGCCCAGCCTTAGGGTCACACTGCTCGAATGCTGTGTGGACTATCTCAGAGGCCTTAATATTATTTTTGCTGCGATACCAGGATTTAAACCCGCCCAGTTGAGCAGTTGCGCCATATTACTAGCCAGTCGATTTGGACTTAACCTCTAGTCTCGTCTCAATGCACTCCATCAACGTTTGGGCTCAGAGGGTTAAAACAGAATATGGGCCAAGGACTCAAGGAGTGGATCTCGGGTGATAAAGAATGGCAGGATTCAAGCTAGTACCTGAGCCCTTCTTCGCCCAACTACCTAGTTACGCGATCTTGACGCTAGGTTGCTCAGCCTGTCTGAAACAAAACAATATTCGAAGACGCAGCACGCACGCACTGCCTTTTGTTTATTCAACTCGTCATTATGTGTGTTGGCATGTTGGCTGTCAACCTTGGATTGGCTCTGCCCTCCTGTGACTGTCTACCAACTGCAGGATTCGATGCCTGTCCTGTTTCTGGCGGATTGAACCCAGCTCCTGAAAAGAGCCAGTTCATGAACTTCTCGGTCCAGGAACGAGGATTGTTATGTCCACCAACGGGGACCCTCCCACGGCCACCTTCCGTTGTTCTCGGCAGCAGCTCCTATACTGGTATATGTTCCGCTTTTGTCCTTTCTTTTCATTCAAGATATAGCTTGCAGTTCCACCAAGATCAGCGACCAAGGAACCACCCCAAACCTTCCTGAAATTTGACCCATGCGGGCTTGAGACCAACCAGCTGACAAGTTTCAGTCGAGTGACTACGTGCAGTCATCTCGACTGTCTCTTGGCAGACCGGCCGTGCCTCTTATTTCGCTGAGATGGTGTCATGAGTTGCCAAGTCTTGGCTTTCAGGCGTCCCTACATGAGAGGCTGAGGCTCACACTCTGTGACAGTGTAACAGTCACTCTGACTCTGGAGTCAGTCGCCAAGTGTTGGCCTTGCAGTGGCCTTGGCTCAGACCGAGAGGCTGGAGCTGGACAATGAAACTCTCTTCTGTCATTTCCAAGATTGCGAGGCCATCGCATAAGATGGATCCCGGGGGTCGGGTGCGTGCAAAGCAGCAAAAGCGCCGGATGACGCCTGAGGAATGAAATTGGATGATGCTCAAAATGAGAAATTGGATAGTTCTTCCGCCGTCGTTATGGCCAAGCCTTCTCAGATCCTTCTCGAAACTCAAATCCATCTTCATCCAAGCTGAGCCGTGCGTTCTTACCAACAGGTGCGCACCCTGATGACAGATAGCGGAGCTGAGTGGTGAGGCTCTCACGTCAGCCACACACACAAAACCCAGCTGATACCCAATCAGCGTTCACCCACACATAATTGACCTTGAAATTCGGAGTGCTTATTTGGGTAACTATCTAGGTACCTGCTGAAGTAACGGTGGTGCCTGTGTCGTCATGGCTCTGTCTTAGCCCCAAACAACGGTTAGTCGGTTGGTCGGTCAGTCGTGGCCCATGTTAATTTGTGTCCCTGAAACCCATTGCAACGGCGCAGAGATGTGTCTGTCTTTCTTTGTCATCCTTACATAATTATCCACCGAGCCCCGCGCGATGCGATGCGGTGATTGTCGGTGTAGATAATAACTGCTATTTATTGCACCACAGACTCGAGAAGGGCAAGATGTTGCGAGCAGCAGCACTGTGCCGTTGGTCCATGACGGAACGGGGGTGAGGCACTTTTGCAAAACACACGTGAGAGCCAACCAACCACAGCGCACAATGCCTTTGCAGATGCACCTGGGAAAGTGGGGTCTCGGCCAACGTCGGAGAACGATTTGGTTTGGGCGCTGCGATCACGACATTGCGCGCCTCACATCAAGCGCTAATTCTGGAAGCTCAACCCTCCCTCTTCCTAATTTTGGTCGACTAGCCATTTCATGTCGAGACCGGAAAAATGCGTTCATCAAAAACAGCCCGTCATACCTACCGGCCAGAACGTCATGTTCATCGCCAACAACAACTCTGCAGTAAAATCTCGCGGAGGAAGTCGTTGCCTTGGAAGTCATGGATGACCGCGAGCCTGCGACTTTGCTACTGTGCCAGCCCCGTATATGAGCGTGTAAGGGGGCTTGGTAGACAAGGGAGTCGAGTAGGAAAGGCAACAAGGTTACATGATGATTATTGGTGTCCAGCACTAATCTCTGCCTCACAGCAAAGTCTCCGCGGGCCAGTTCGTCCCTTTTACGCACAGTCTGTGAGCTTGGCGCCGCTGAGCCCAAGGTGAACCTTTCTGTCTTAGAGGCAGGCCTTCATCCGTGTCAGCTGGTAGTCACGTGACTCCATCCCCATGACACACCCCGTCCACCCCCCCATTTTGACACCTGTCAAGTATGGACACAAAATGAAACTGACTTCTGGGATGACAAAGGATGGCCGTGCTGCGTGCATGCTTCAGTTCATATCATCCGCACCAGTGGAGCCACTGCCTCCTATTGTTCCCACGAAACAATGGGGCTTTGCCACGGACCCACGTGGTTGTGGAGGTCCAGTCTAAGTGCCAGAGCAGAGACGGCAAAAACAGAGGCGGATGATTCCCTTGTTTAGTGGAATATGACCTTCCTAATGGGAAGCATTGTATCTGGACAAGGTTTCGAGGCCATGGGTCTTTTTGGGCCCACAATCTGGAAGGCAGACGGAGAGCACGTGTTATTTGCTGAAGAGAACAAGTCACCGTGTTCAAGCATAATCCAAACACAATATTAAGAGCGGGCCCGAAGATGCCTTCGGCACCTTTTTAGCGGGGCACTTGTGAAACTCTCCTCCTGTTCTCTTCTCGCATGAAAAACTCGACCGATTTATCCACCTCCCCTCCTCTTTTCCTCTTCCACACACTCTGCCTGACTCTCCGCCTCTTTGCTTCTCAGCCTCCCTACTTTTCCCCATCACTCCCTATTTCTGTCTCCCTCTCTACCACACACTCCCCCTTTCTCCACATATCCCTCTTTATATCTTGAAATATCACCCTCCCATTTGGCTGGCGCGTTTCTTGACAGACCACAGGGACCGCGCCGCGCGATGCGAGCCGCAAGGCATTTGACAAGTGTCATCTTCTCCGCGTCGACGCCACTCACTTTACGCAGGCAGCCAGCGCGCTTGACCGACTTGACAAGGCCACTGGCTTTCTCCCCTCGTAAGTAGGTCGCTCATCGCGCCACTGTCCGCTGACAAGTACTGCTTACGTGGCATGGCCCGGGGCCCAAGATGTTCCGGCCGCCAGAGCAAAGTCCTGGGCCTGGGTCTGTTCGGATGGAAAGGGGGTAAGGGTAGGGCGCCGCGTGACCGCGCGCCCTGGTCAGTGCTCAGAAACTGCGGCTGCAAAGGCCTATCAGGAGCTTTTCCGGGCACGTTTTCCAACAACTTCGGTTGCCCGGAGAAGGACAGACGGTTTCCTGGGGCCCAAATGGTGTAATGGTACTAGACGCAGCTGCGAGAAATTGTACATCACAACGAAGTATCTTGCCCAGGTCGATTCCCACCTCGGTCGGGAAATAATAGGACCCGATAGACGCTCATGAAGAGGATCTAGCCATGGATGGATTCTCTGAGCAGGGGATTTTAAGGAAAAGTAGATCCTGGTCAAATCCAGGTTTGGCGAGTCCGATTCAATATGTCTTTCTCTGGGATTTCTTTTTGTCCTCGATTGATTTTTTTCCCACCCATCGCCAGCCACTATCGCCACCCAGTATTGTTCCAGCACCATTGCATTGTTCCAATCGGTGGCGTCGGCCATCCGAATGCCAACGTGATTTCCTGCGCTGCGATAATTCAAGAACGCCGCTAGGTACTTAATTCGCCTTCTTCACGGACCAGCACCACCGCAAAAGGATTGGCGTTGAAAGTGCTGCTGTCGCAGTCATTATTCTCCTCTTCTCATTTGTGATAGTTGGATGAAGCAAATCATGCGTCTGCTAATTATATTGCGCACGCTGTTATATATCACAATGGAGGTAAAAAAGCACAGGAACTACCCATGGTGAGCTGAGGAGAGAACAAAAAGATAAAAAGACATTGGCAAGCTAACTGGATATATACCTCAGGGTCGCGAGCTTGGACGTGCAGAAGGCAGTCCAAGCACCCCACAACACGACGACATCCCAAGCCGAGACAATGGTAGCTATTAATTGCTCCCACGTGGAAAGCATCTTCGACGGTCACGCTGTGGCGGTTGATGCGAGTCTCAGATATCGTGATTCAAGGCGGCCCTATGTCGGTCATGCGCAGCCCATTCGTGAGTGTCCGCTATCCCACCAGGTCTTCATCCTTTGTGCGCATTACGTCAATTTAATACTATTGTCTTGCTTATCTTTTATGATCCGCCTTTCAGGCTTTCATCATGGTTTTCATTTTTTAGGTGCCTTAGGAACACCTGTGGGGCTATTCTCATCCTACAGCTTGGACAATGCTGGGGTCCTGGGTGCCGCCGGGGTGTTGCAAGCTCGGAGATCTTATGATACAAGCAGGAACTTCCGCAAGGGACCGAGCCATGGATCGTAAATGACCCATGATTCGATGATATTAATGTTTAGGAACCAGGGAGATGTCACGCTCCAGATCTGGGGTAGTGTGGCTAGACAATGACAAGGACGAGGTACATCAGACCAGGTACCATAGACCACGTTTAGAGGCTCCGAATCTGCCGTCCTATTGTCTGCCAAGCCTGATGTCGCCTGCAGCAGACTTAACCCTAAAAAATAGCAAAACCCTAAGCACTTTGTCTGTTACATCACACACGGTCACACACAGCTGCACAGTTTTTACTTGCATTTTGACCAGCTGTTTTCACCCTCCTCATTCCTTTCTTCCTACTGTTAAATAAAAGCCAGTTGGGCATCCACTTTATTTCTAGCATAAGAGCACTATCATCCTACGATTGCGTGCATTCAAAAGGCCACATCCCCTCCACGCGTGAGGATGATGCGCGTCGTCACCCTATCCAACCGCTGTGCTGGCAGACACCACGCAGCTTTAGCTTCATATTCTGGGCGAAGAGTTTAACCGCAGGATCTGTGAAGCGTTGTTACCTCTCTACACACGACCGCCCACACCGGCCGACACACCAAAAAAGAAGGAAAGAAGAATGAAAAGCACGACCAGAGGACGATCACAAGTCACATAACTATCGAACGCTTAAAAATGGCAGCCTACTGGCGATCGCAAGACGAAACGGAAGAGGCCAACGACGGATAAAGTCGACACAGGGCCTTCTTCCAGTATGTTAAAAGTGGAGGGGAGCGACAAGGAATTTTCCGACAGGACTTCTTTTAGTTTGTTCAAGATTGTTCGAAAACCCCGACGAGACACCAAGAAGAAAGTCGACATATCCTCCTTTTACAAGTTCAAAAAGTTGTCTGATGACGGCGACGATATCCAAGAAGAAGACTCCTTCCAAGAAGATTAAAAAAGAGGAGGCCAAGGCCGAGTCCGAGAGTAAGTGTCTCACTACTTCATGCCTGGCGCGTCGTTAACTAACAGCCCCGCGTCACAGAAGACCGGGAAACACGGCCACCATCCCCAGTGCAAAAACCGGAACGCCACGTCTTAAAAGGTGTCAGATTGAAGTCGCCAGCTGCCTAACCAACAAGCCAATCTTTCACATAACGGCTTTCAGGGCCGGCCCCTTTGAAACGGAACTTCCCTATGGCATTGGATCGACAAACCCACATCCAACTGCTGTTCATATGGAACCTTTCCTCACTCCGCTCCCTCAAGTTCTCATTTAAACACTTGCTACTACCACCATAACCTGCACTAGAGGCTGTCCAATCCGAGCTCACGCCCTAGGCTTCGTCACCGACCTCCACGGCTGCCTACCCCTTAGCGCATCGTTCTACCTGAGGGCGGAATATGGCTGGGACGTTTGAGCGCCACCAGTTTTCAGGGCTGATATTACAGGGGGTCTAACAAGCTTGAACGAAGCTCGAACGGACCGGTGTGGTGTGGGATGACACTTGGCAAAAGATCAGACGCAATAAGACATGAAATCATTGCGACTGGGGAGGATGACCCATTTTGGCCTCGGCCTTCGTACAATACACGTCAAAAAAAAAAGGAAAAGAAAAGAAAAGAAAGGAGGGCCAAGGTTTGCTTTCGATTGGAAAGCAAGAGCACTGGCAGGGATTCGGCTTTGACTCTCCTGGATCCCTAATCAGGCCAAGTAAAGGATGGCTCGGCGCTTGGGCTTTGACTTACCCAGCCATCGGTTTCGGGTTGCGACGCGAGCAGGCAGAGCAGCCTCCTCCCAGGCACGAGCTGCCCATCATGTATGGCGGGCTCGGCACCATGTCCCTCCCCCATGGGCTGGGGCCGGTGCCGAGCTGCTCATCATGTGGGCTCTGCTCCGCGGCAAAACGGCGCAGGCGCAGGCTCAGGCGGACAGAAGAGAAGCCAGAGGGGACGGATTAAACAGAACATATTTTGTTTCGTCTGCTCAACGAGGCTCTGCTCAACGAGGCTCTGCTCAAGGAGGGACTTTCACAGTTAGATTTATCACAAACGTGAAATGGCTTATATACATCATCGCGCACACATCAAAAGTGAACACAGGTCTCACTGCGATATAGTACAGTTAATGTCAGCCATATGTGCATAAATTAGAGATCGAAGACAGCCATCCTCGGCTTGTGGGACATGAAGAGTGCCGCCGCTACCACTGCTAAACCGATTTTGCTGGCAAGGGGTGACATCGAGCATATGAGGTGACAAAGCGGTCAGCATATGAGGCGCAATTTGGTTGGATTCAACGCTTGATACTTGATAGGATACGAGGCATGTTTGGTTGAAGCGGTTTGGGAATGTTTGACTTGGAGGTTTTCTCATAGGTATGGGGTCGATTTACAAAGCAGTTCTGCTGTGACGTTGACAAAATTCGACTGCAACTTGGAAGGAATCATGTTGGCTGAGCGGTCACGTGGTGAGGCTGGTCAAGAAGATAGAAGTTGTTGAACAATTGTTTTTTCGACATTCGATTTTGTTGTAGAACGAACGTACTGTTCAGTTATGACCGGCATGTAAATCCATGTCATTCTGGAAATCTAGTGAATAGGTATCTTGCAAAAAAAAAAAAGAAAAAAAAAAAAAAGGACGCGATGCAGCACATCATTCTCTATCTTGAATCTCCAGCCGCCAGTCGTTATTGCTGGGCGCAATGACGACAGATGGGCTGAGCTTGAGTGCGAGACTAATCCGAAACAGTGGGGGCATGGCAAGGGGAAAGGGACGTTAACGCGCCACTCGCTCGCCCAAAGTAGCAGGAGGCGTGGCGGGGATCTGCAGCTTCGGCACGCTCGCGGCCCGTTGGTAATTGGGGTTGGTGATTGGTCGGGGATTGGGATGACCGATAAAAAGAGGGGAGTCAAGACTTCCCCCGAAAACCACGTCGTTTTCCACGACATTGAACCTTTTTCTTGAACAAAAAAGAAAAGAAGAACAACGGCCGATGCCACCGCGCATCATGGAAAAGGCCCTCCCAGTTGCAACCCCGCCCCCGCAAGGACAGCGGGGTTGGCCCAAGACTGCCAAGTTCGTTGGCGGCATATTCGCTCTGTCTTTCGCCCTTTCTCTGCTGTTCCCAGATAGCGCCCCGATTGGACTCCAGAGGCTGCCGCTTGGCAGGCCAAGATATCGCGTCGAAGATGGCTGCAAACAGCCCGACGCCATATTCCCCACCAAAAACACCGAGTTGGACCGCATCTACGAGTACCTCTCGTCGGACGGCTTCAGGAACGAAACGATCGAGCGGCTGTCGGGCGCCGTCAAGGTCAAAACCGAGTCGTTCGACGACCTGGGCCCCGTCGGCGAGGATGCAAGGTGGGAAGTCTTCTACGACTTCCACGCCTACCTCAAGGACACGTTCCCCCTCATCCACGCCAAGCTCGCCGTCGACAAGATCAACACGCACGGCCTTCTCTACACGTGGAAGGGCAGCGACGACTCCCTCAAGCCCACCTTGCTGATGGCGCACCAGGACACGGTGCCCGTGCCGGCCGAGACGGTTGGCTCGTGGACCCATCCGCCCTTCTCCGGCGCCTACGACGGCAGGTACATCTGGGGCCGCGGGTCCAACGACTGCAAGAACCAGCTGATTGCCACCATGGAGGCCGTCGAGCTGCTGCTGCAGGCCGGCTTCGAGCCCAAGCGCACCCTTCTTCTTTCTTTTGGCTTTGACGAGGAGTGCGGCGGCCAGCAGGGCGCGTCCTCGCTGTCGTCCGCCATCCAGAAGCGGTACGGGGATGACAGCCTCGCCGTCATCGTCGACGAGGGCGCCACCTTTGAGCGAGCCTGGGGCGTGCTCTTCGCCAAGCCCGGCACGGCAGAAAAGGGCTACACGGACGTCAAGATAACTGTCCGCATGCCCGGCGGGCACTCGTCCATCCCGCCCCAGCACACGAGCATCGGTGTGCTCAGCGAGCTAATCGTGCGCCTCGAAGACGGGCAGTACCGCACCCACCTCGAGGACGAAAACCCCTACTATACCCAGCTGCAGTGCGGCGCCGCCCACTCGCCCGACTTCCCCAGCAAGCTCAAGAAGCTGCTCTCGAAGCGCCTGTCGTCGCCCTCGCGCAGCACCTGCAAAGCCAAGCCCGACCACCTCGCCCTGGAAGCCGCCAAGCAGGGCCCCGAGATCCAGTACCTGATGCAGACGTCGCAGGCCGTCGACGTGGTCGGCGGCGGCGTCAAGATCAATGCGCTGCCCGAGCGCGCCAGCGCCACCGTCAACCACCGCATCAACATCGGCGACACGCGCGACCTGGTGTACAACCGGCTAGCCGGAATCGCAACCGGCATCGCGCACAGGCACAACCTGACGCTGCACGCCTTCGACGGCGGCGAGGGCCCGTCGTCGATCACGCTTGAGGCCTCGCGCATCGAGGTCCCCCCGTCGCCCGTCACGCCCGCCGACGGCCGGCCGTATGCCGTGCTCGCCGGCACCGTGCGCGCCCTGTACGGCGGCGACGGCGTCGTCGTGGCCCCGGGCATCATGACCGGCAACACAGATACGAGGTACTACTGGGCCCTGACGAGGCACATCTTCCGCTTCGGGCCTGGCTATGATGCGGACGAGGGCACCGGCCTCGAGAACATCCACACCGTCAACGAAAAGATCAGCGTCGCGAGCCACGTCAATACCGTCAAGTGGCTCATGCTGTTTGTGCGGAACATGGACGAGGCCGAGCTGTGATTGGGGTTGGTGCGGGATTTAGATTTGGATAGGAATAGCGAAGATATTTGCGGAGATTGAGAACGAGGTTGCTAGAGAGAGAGGCAGAATTTACTTGTCGAATTAAATCAAAATATGGCTACGGTCTTGCTAGACCATGTCCCAGCTCAGTGCCGCGCGTCCGTTAATTAGTCCGTGTAATCTTGGTCGAGCAACTGAAGGACAACTCTTCACGTTATTCCAGTGAACCGATATTGAACAAGAGACGAGTCTCTGCTGCCGTGTCTCTCGCTTTGGCCTGTTCGACAAGCATCCAAGCCAGCCATCGGAACCACAGGCTTGAACACACAGCACTGAGAGAGATGTGTCAATGTCCCTGCCCCGAATGTTTTATTTTGAACATGGAAGTCCCCAGATCAAACCTCCTCCTCATGTTGCTGGAGTGGGCTCAACATCCTCCAGCAACGTTATAGTCGAGTCTTGGCCGAGGGTGGAGGGAGCTGCGGGTCTTCGTGGCCATCATGGCAATGGCAGAGTCTAGGTTGTTTGTGTTTGGTTGTCGGCGAGTGGTGAACGAGTGGAAAGCAGGTGGGTGAACGAGTGGAAAGCAGGTGGCCTTGTGCGGTTGGAGGGGAGATCTGTTTGCGTGTTTACGGATCTAGTAGGAAGGGTAATTAGATTGGCTCGATTGTATGTGGTCCCGGGCAAGGCCGGCGGCGAACTGTGGTGTAGAGTTGACAGGTTCAATGGGCTTTGGGTCTCATCTCCGCGGAGCCGAGAATGTTTTTGGTGTTCATGTAGACTTAGGTAGGTGGGCGCGGAGGATGTCGGTCGCGAGATCAAGTGTTGGCAGAGGAGCGAGCTGTGAACGTCTGTAATCACGCCAGGGCTTTCTGGTTAGCATAACTAGTACTGTTGATTGGTTACATGAAAGGAGTCTGTGGAGGTGTACCTACCTGGCATGGTCCGGCGCAGCCATGCAGTAATTTCGAGATAGAGAGGCAGTCGAGAGCGTGGGAAATCTCTGCGCTGTGATTTCGCGAAGCGGACGGTTGACTCGCGAGTGTGGCATTCTTATGGGCAGACTAGACTGTCAGCTAAATGCCTTCTTCGGCCTGCTTCTGCCATTTCTGTCTGCAGATACGGGTATTCGATGTTGGGCAGAATCAAGGGAACGGCTAGACACGATCTGTGCTTTGTGATTGTGGCAGTTAGCAGCAGCAGAGGGCATCGATGGGCCGGATGTGGGACGAGCCAGCCAACTGGGAGGGGCAGATTTGGGCGACCGAGGAAGAGAGGCAGGACACTGACGGGTTGGGTGGCTCGGGAGGAAATTCTGGTGGGTGGGAAACAAGGCCTCAGAGACCCAGTTTGGCAAAAAGGTACGCTGCCAGTTCAGTGAGCCCGACGCATGGCAAGAACGGAGGAAGACGCGAGAGGTAAAATGAGTGACGTGGCGAACCGTGATCCCGGGGCTCGCCAGAAGACGAGGCACTCTGGTACACCAGCATGGTCAACGCGATTCCTCAAAAGCAGAGACGTCCGCTTCGTAGATAATAGTATGTCTGATTCTCGAGCTGCCGCCCCCCACCAGATCCTTAGGTTCTACCGGACGGTTTTGGGCCAACACTACCAGCCCGTGCCCTCGTTCTCTCGTGGCCCCAATTTGCGCTGAAGCCACGCACAAAAGGGCTAGGTTAGGGTTTAATCGGCCAACGCGCAGTGATTTCGCATACTGGAGGCACACCAACATCACGGAAGGATAGCCTGGCAGACGGCGGGACCGACCACAGGGAGCGAGAGATGCTTCTAGAGGTTCACACTCGATGAGGAAATCAAGAACTACAATACAGAAGCCGCGTATCGGCTCATGCTGCGTGGAGCTGGACCGAATGAAAACTCGTCACGGTCATGTTCTGTGCTCCAGGCAGCGAGGGCAGCGACAGCCATAATCTGTGGCGTACGCAGGCAGCTACGGGCATTCAAGGCAGCAAAGTAAGAGGACAGAAGGCAAGAGAAAGATGATTCTTCCCCATGTCGCCACTAAAGCGGCGATCACAGTGAAAAATAAGTAGAAGAGTCTTCAGAAGATGAGGTGGGAATCAAAAATTGAGGCCGCACTGCCCCGAAGGACGAATGACTGTAAGAGACAACCGCGGAGTGCAATGCAGGTCTCCTACTGCGGTGTAGAGGAATCTTGAGCTCCCTACACTCAGCCTAGGTAAGTATGAAGAAGAAAAGAAAAAGAAGAGGAAGAAGGCGGGCGGGAAATTCTGTTTTATAAACAACCAAGTTGCTCCGTGCACGACTGCAAAAATTGGGGAATCCACCGCATGTGGGTCACCCCCGAGGCTGCCGTTTGTGTAACCATCGCTTTTTCTTTGGGTGCTGCTGCTCCTGCCTTCTTCAACGAAACTGACCGGATCAGCAGAAGGAGAGGGAGAGGAAGTCGGAACGGCAGTAGAGACAAAGATGGCTGACGCCAGCTTCGTGCCCTCATCGCTACCAGGTAATTAGCAAGAGTAAATTCAAGTCGAGTTTGAAAACAAATGCAACATCCATTCTTCCCAAGCTGCACGCGGGAGTTGCGTGAACTCACTGCCTCCTGCGAGTCTGAACTTGTATCCTAAAACTGTACGAGAATCTCCATCCAACAACATGCACAAACCAGAGCCTCCCGCTTGTATTCCTCGAGGTCGAGGCCTGAGATGAAGGCCCAGCGCGGGGCAAACGCCGGCCTCAGCCTATCCGGGGCCCAAGCCGACGTCCTTTTCCTGCCCACAGATGATCCTGCCCGTCCCACGACTCGAGTTGATGACGCGCTGGCACCGCGGCCGCTACACCGCGTCAAACGCCTTGAAAGCCGCGTCAATATCCTCAGGGCGCGCCACGCTGCCGAAGAGCGCCCCCAGAACTGCCGCATCCTCAAACGCCTGCCCTACACCCGCGCCCTGCCCTGGTGTTGTGGCGTGTGCCGCGTCGCCAACGATGTACACGCGGCCCCTCGCGTACTTCGGCGTCGACTTGTGCTCCCACTGGGAATAGCCCTGCGGGTTCGGCTGGTCGAAGATCAGCTAGACAGACGTAGGTGAGGTATTCAGACTTGTCAGTTCATGGTTGATCACGATCACACCAAGCACATGCAGCACGGGCTAACAAGTAGAAAAAAGAAACAGCAGCCTACGTCAATCACGCCCCGAGCAATCGGCCCATCGAGCCATCGCGGGGGCGAGAGCTCGAGCCATACGCTGATGTGGCTGGTCCAGGGGTAAGTGGCATCGCAATCCTACAAGTCGCCTGGGACGCGCGCGCGTGCTGACATGGACCTCAGGTTCTTACCGGTTACTTGGGGACAGCATGGATATGCGTTGTCCTCGTTCTCATCCATTATTTCTTAATATTCGATCCAAGCCAGGATCCATTTGAACTTCCAGCTGGCGGTAATAGCACCCGCCGCTGGGTCGCCAATCCAATTGATGCGCTGTTTAAGACCATGGTCGAGACGGTGTTCGGGTCACTCTCGCCCACTGGACAGCCGCCAGCACTCCAGTGGATGAGGAGGAACCCCAAGCTCCAAGCCGCATTCGATAAAGTCAGCATCGGTTTCCCCTTAATATCTATGCCCAATCGCTCTCAACGGTTGGTGTCGTCATACTAACATTCCCAGGTCATCTTGGCTATGTGCGATGTCCAGATAGTCACCGGTCTCGGCATTCTCGTCAGTGGCTGCGCGGACCTGGGACACGGCATCTCAGCTTATCACTTCCTCCTGGTCGGATTGGTTGCCTGGTTCTCTAATCTTACGCATATCGCCGGTCTCACCGTTTTACGCCGATATCTGCACCGGCGGCCGTTCGAAAAGTGGATTCGGCTATCCCTAATGATAATCCTGTCCGTGATGCTTCTCACGGCGATAGGCCCCACCCTGTTCTTCAACTGGCCTGCGTGGCGGAGCCAAGACGATAATCAGGGAGAGGATCAGGAACAGAGACAAGGATCAGCGGGTCTCCCTGGTTCTTACGCAATCTGCTTCTTCAGCCCTCAAAGAGCAATCGAGTGGCACTATGCCGTCACCGACGTGAGCCTCGAGGCATCGTCCAGTTTCCAGTCCGTTCTCATATCGATGTTGCTCCTCGTCTTCAGTCTCGGCAGCCGGGTAATAAAGCTTCAGTCGTCGCTATCAAACGCCGTCAAGAAGGCAAGAGGAGCCGTGAGCAACAAATATAAGGCCTATCTTCGACGTGTATATGGGATAGAACCTCCCTCTATGGAACGGAAGCCCCGTGTCAAACCACTGTGGTTAAAGAGGGCGTTATTCTGCTCGCAAATGACAAACATGCTCATGTTAAGGATCTACGCCGACTTGCTCGGCTCAAGTTTGTCAGATGTAGGCCTTCCGTTTCTTTTCCCCCTTTCCCATGCCCACGCATCAGTCAGGGACGAAATTGGGATTTGAGCTAACAGCCCATAAGATATACTGGCTACTCGTATCCGCAATATGGGGAACGATAAAGCTGTTCCTCGCAAAGCAGTCTGTCGTCATTGACGAGGACAGCTGGGCGTTTGGTCAGATTCTTCCTGCTTTTCTTCTTGTCGCCCCGCTCCTTACGACTGCTGGGGTCTTCTCGGAACTTTGGCGGGCTACTGGCACATCTGATTCGGAACCCAGTACTCGCCCAGGCAGCCTATCTACAGAAAATAATCTTGCTGGCGCCCACCATTCTCCAGAATCAGCACCCTCCCAGTTCGAGGGGCTACATGACGAGTTGGATCAGGGGGGTCTGCCCCCTGAAACTCGCGAAATCCGACGCCTTGTACGAAACAACCTTGATCGCGACTACTACCATCACGGGACATGCCTATTACAGCCGGCCGTGGCGCTGACATGCCTGCAAATCCTGGCCGCGACAGTTCTCTTTTTCATCGACCTAGTCAGCTACCCAAGCGAGGGCGCCGCTAACGTTCTCCAATATTATTCTGTGTTTGTTCTCTTAGTCTCTCCCTCTGCTTGTTGGCTGTATATTTATGTTTGCCTCCACATTGAACAATCAATCTCGAACTTGAGACCCTGGCATAGATGGGCGTCGTGGGTCCTAATGCTTGTTATGTTTGGATTCTATAGCCTCTATACGGTGTGGGGAGTCAAATATGGACTGAAAAGTTCAACAACCTATCTGGCGATGGACCTAGTAAGTTAGATGGGGGGGTAATGGAACGGCACTGCTCTAGAACATTCTGTAAAAGCAGGGGCCACAACCAACCCTCAATATTAAAAGCTCATAACTCAACCAATTCTTTTCCAATTTTCTTCATCTTTTCATCATTCCTTTCCTTTTTCAATGGAGATTCAATATACCGAAGAAGACCTCCGCAAGGCTTGCGAAGAAGCCGTCAGAACGCGTCGACTACGCAAGGTCGCGCGTAAGTGGAACATTCCACCTTCCACCCTTTATAACCGTCTCCATAGCTCACTACCTCGAAAGGTTACTCATCAAGACGAATAAAGGCTTATACAGGCCCAGGAGGAACGTTTGGCCAACTAGGTTCTTCTTTAATAAGCCTTAGGGGTCCCCCCTATATATATATAGATTAGGGAGCTTGCACGCCGCATCCTGGCTAAAAGGGGGGATCCTCGACGACTTGGAAGGGGGTGGTACCGCGCCTTTATTAACCGTAATCTAGTTTTGAAGACCCAGAGAGCCAAGAGGGTCGATTCTACTCGTATTAATAACGCTACGGAATCAACAATTCGGCCTTAGTTCAACCACTTCTAGATACCAGCTATTAAAGCGATTAAGCCGGAGAATCGCTAGAATAAGGACGAGTCTGGTATTATAGAAGGTAGGGGGACTAATGGCCTTATTATTAGAAGCCGTACCTTTAAGGTACTTTAGAAGAAATAGCCTAGAACCCGTATATAGACTACTTTTATAGAGTATATCTCGGCGACCGGCCGTTACCTCCTCCCCCTAGTTATTTTTAAGGGGAAAAGTATATAATAATAATAGTTTCCTTTAGATATAAAGCTATTTAAGGACTAGTATTTTATAATAACTAAAAATAGGTAGATTACCGATGAGATAAGCCTTAAATAGCTAAAATATATATTCATACCCTTAACGAAACCGGCCGACCCCTCTAAGAAACGACTCCTTATTATTAACGGCTACGGTAGCTATATAACCGTCGATTATATATAGGAGGTATTTATAAATAATATCCATATTATTTATCTACCTCCCTATACCTCCTACGTCCTCCAGCCTCTAGATTTAGCTATATTTAGCCCTCTAAAACGCGCTTATTATAAACGGCTCGAAGATCTTCTTACTAATACCTTTAACGACTTATCTATTACTAGAAAATATACCTTTCTAGAGTATTACTAGATTTTACGTATAGAAATAGTTACTTAGAGTAATACTAGGTCTAGATAGCTAGTATCTAGCCTCTAGCCCTTGAATATAAGGAAGCCCCTAATAAGTCCACTCCTCCTCAAAAATTCCAACGCCCTATATATTCCTGGAGCTATATAAGCTACTCCAGAGGTCCGCATGCTCCGTACACCAATTCTGGAGGATTATAGAGATAATTAGGTATAATAGAGGACTCCTAGAAAGGCGTACGATTACGTAGCGTAGGCGAGGGAGTTTATACGTATCATCAAGGCAATACCAAGGGACAGGCTCTTCCTCAGGAAGGTTGGTAAGGCTTTGGATGAACAGGCCTTTGAACTGGCTATTAGCAAACGAAAGATCGAGAGTCTAGAGCACTATCTTAAAGAGATGAGGGCCCGGAAGAGGAAGAAGGTCGAGGAAGATCCAAATACGACCTTTACGAATATCCAGACTATTCGTAAGGCTCAGAGAGCTGTGGGACGTCCTACAGAGGAGTCAGAAGATACGGAAGAAGCAGAAGATTCAGGGGATATCGAAGATTGTATTGAAGTTTTGTAGAATGAAGGATTTGCCGTCTTTTGTTTGGGGTATTGATTGTGGCCCCGGCTTATACAGAATATTCTAGATCAGTGCCGTTCCATTACCCCCCCACCTAACTTAACATCTGAAGTGGTGTTCTTTATTTTCGCGGCGGCAGCTTATCCCTACTTTTTAGCTTGGTTGTTTCTTTAAACCACGTCTCTATACAAACCGTTGACCCTAGACACCTAGACAGGCAGTGACTGCGTATCCATTATAATGTGTTGTAATGTGTAATATCGTGATAGCTGTGCCTGAGTGCGAGTGTCTGGAGTCATTTCAACCGCGACGGCACCTACATTGCATTCCGCGGGAAAACGGCTGTCATCCTCTTATTAGCACCTCTACCCTGCTTCTCATTGCAGAGAGTTCGCGTTGGTATTAGAGAAGCAAGTCGAGAGAACTATTCTTACATCTCATGTGAAAATGTAAGAGGAAAGCCAAGACTGCAAAACTAGGACCCATTTTGAGCCATTTTTATATGAGACCAATTCTGAGCCCACTCGGCTAGGGTCAAGGCTCTCAACAATGCAAATACTTCAATGCAAATCAACGTAATTCAAATATAGGCAAATCAAATAGGGCTAAAATACCGTTCAAACAAAGCAAATATGAAGCCGTAGATATTTGATTTGCTTTGACATATATTTGATAAATGTTGGGCATTTTCCCAGGCCAATTTTCCCCAAAATAAGGGTATAAACGCCAAGTTCCGTGCCATGAAGAGCCTCATTTTCAGGGCAAAAATGACGACTTTTTCTAGGAAATCCACCAAATGCAAGTCGATGTGGATATATGTCAGCGGACTACGAGAGGCTATTGAGCATCGCCAAACTGATCATTGGGCTTCGAAGACAAGGGCTTCAGGGCGATGCCATTGACAAGCTTCTATGCCTTGTGAATTGGCAGCGGAGTGGCCTTTTTTGAAGCCAGATCTTGGGCATCACTAGCTTCCGGCGTCCCAAGTTGCAGAATTTTACATAGCCTAGGCCGGATTAATATTTTTCAGATCTAGTTCAAATCAATCCAAACACTCAAATCGAGCCAAATATGCCTTTTTGAGCTTCAAATATAGCCTCGCTTTTGCCAAACAAAGCAAATAGAGGGCCCCGATTTGATTTGTTTGCGTTGTTGCCAGCTCTGGCTAGGGTTGAAGCAACCCAGCATGGCGCAGCCTGACATTCGCAAGAAACTTCATTACTTGTTAATATAATCTCGAGGTCTATTAATATAGCCAGATAACTTTAACGCTAATAGAGATTACGCAAGGCTAGAAGGACGCAGGCTTTTCTATACTAAAAGGTTTTCTCATTAGAAGTACTCTTGATATACAGATGTACGTATTATGCGCACGAAACCTGGATCTGTAACAATGCCGACCGTTCGAGCGGAAATGACAGCGTCCCCGTCACAAAGACAGACACGCGCGAGTGAGTGGGTTGAACCGTGCCTGCTTGCTTGCTGCCTGCTTGCTAATAAGATAAACTCAGTAAGTGATCAGATACGAAGAGCTAAAAATGCACTTGGCTTGGACTAACCAAATGCCATTTCTAGCTTTCAAGGTTGTATCGATCTCATGGACGCAACTCCACGGCACAGCCAAGATGCGAAATATCTGTAAGGCTACGGCCGTATGTACCGTTTTGTTTTTTCGTCTTGCATTATTGTTTGAAGGTCCAGGGATCTGTAATCCAAGTTGTTGTGAGGAAAGCCACGGAGCGGTAATTATACCACGACAATAATTAGCAGGTGACTACTCCAAATCGTTCTGTTAATCTATAATATAACTCAATTCCTTCCTGCCTCTCATGTTACTTAATCAGCCAATCGAAAATATCTAGAGATTTCACAAACTCTTACCTACCTGGCCGGTACCGCTGGTTCTACTCCGTCGGGCGGCTTCATCCAGGCAGTATCCGCGGCCGGGCTGCCCGACCACAGCCACAGATCCTCCAGACGAGCCCACGCGACTTGTTCTGCGCTCATCAGCTCGTCGACCTCGGCGAACCGGCGGTTCCTAACCAAAGTCAAAGCCCTCTCGGCGAGTCGGAGAAGGCGTGGCGGGTCTGGCTCCAAATCGCCGTCGTCACCGTCGCCGTCGCCAACACGGCGCGGCTGCTCGCAGTCTTGCGGGTCCCCCTTCCCCGTACTCGGCGGCCAGACCAGCGCCAACGCCCGTTCCGCTACGGCCGTGAGCGCGCGCGGCCTTGCATCGTCGCTGCTCCTGGGCTTGCTGCTGGCGACATCTCCCTGCTGCGCAGCAGCAGTAACAACGAGGTGCGCCGTCTCGCGGCGGTCGACGAGGATGTGGTTGAAGATGGCCTCGGCGTGGCGGGCGTCGCCGTCGCCGCCGCGCGCCCGCAGCATGCCCGCCAGGTCCAGCGCCATCCACAGCAGCGCGCGGTTGTACTGGTCGCGGTCGGCGCCGATGAGCACGCCCTGCAGCGCGCCGATGGCCGCGTCCCGCCGCCCGCCGTCCCACTGCAGCAGCCCGCGCACGTGCTCCACCTGGCACGTCCGGTTGAACGGCAGCCCCCCCGCGTCGGCGGCTGCGGCGTCCAGCTCTGCGAGGAGGTCGGCCGCTTTGGCCGTTTCGCCAAAGTCGCGGTACGCCACCAGCAGCTCGATGGCGAAGTCGAGCGCCCACACGCTGGCCAGCCCGACCCACAGCCGGCGCACGCGCAGCGCGTCCCCTAGGTTGCCGACGGCGGCGGGGTTGCGCTGCTTGCGCTGGATCACGCCGACGGAGAAGCGCGCCGACGCGGCGAACAGGTCGTCGGCGCCGTAGCCCTCGGTGCGCTTCTGCACGATGGCCGCCAGGATCTCGAGCGCCTCGTCCAGCCGGCCGAGCTCGATTAGCGGGTAGCAGTACCACATGCGCGCGCTGAGGTACTCCTTGTCGTTTTGGGTATAGAACTTGAGGAAGCCCGTCGCCGCGCGGGCCTGCGTCGCAAGCGACTCGCGGAACCGCGTCAGGTAGAGTTCTGTCTCGCCCAGCGCCAGCAGCGTGCGGTACAGCTCCCTGCTGCGCGTGCCGTAGTTCTCGTCTTCGATGGCGACGATCGTCTTGAACTCGGCGTAGGCCTCCTCGTAGCGGCCGTCAAAAGTGAGCGAGAGCGTGAAGTCCGTCCGCGCCTGCAGGCTTAGCGGATGGTTGGTGCCTAGGACCGCGATGAGTCCGTCCCTGACGAGCATGCGGATTTTTGCAGCGTCGTCGTTGGCGCCCTTGTCGACGTAGTACCGCCCGAGCCGCATCAGCGCGAGCCACTGTAGCACCTTGTCTTCGGCCCCGGCGTCTCGGTAGGACTCGCTCAGCGCCGTGTACGGCTGTGAAAAGTAGCCGTCGAGGCCGAGCAGAGCCTGCTTCTCCGCCGACAGGCCCGCGGCCCAGGTCTGCAGGGTTCTCCCCGCGACAAACGCCCGCGAGGCGCTGCCGGCGCAGTCAAACGACCACTCGCTCCAGTATGCGAACTGGGGCTGGTGGAGGAAGCTGCCGGCGGCGCGCAGCAGTTCGTCGTCGGGGTCATCGACGGCAACGAGGTGGAAGTCCCAGTGCCGCGCGGCGTATCCCCACGACAGTCCGGCCGCGGGGTCGGGCGCGCTGTCCGCCTGCAGCGCCTTGCCAAAGTTGCGGTGCAGCAGCTGGCCGATGCGGCCCTTGGACGCGTACTCAGGGTCGAGCAGGCACCGCAAGCACTGCAGCGCGAGGCTCCGGTGGGACTCGGCGGCCGGGAACAGGACCGTGTCGGTGCCGTTGGTGAAGGGCTGCCGCGACTGGTCCGTCAGAAACTCGCGCGTGGACGGGTGGTAGAGGCGCACGCGCCCCTTTGAGACAGATACCAGCGGCTTGCAGTAGTCCATGACCATCTTCTCGACGTTGTAGGGGCCCAGCGACAGGGCCCGCCCCAGCTCCGACAGCAGCAGCGGCTCGCGGGCTTCGCAGACGAGGAGCAGGATTCTGCGACGCAGCTCAACAAACCTCTGCCGGGCATCTGGCGTCTTAGCGCCCCTTTTGATGGCATCTTGCAGCCTCAAGTCGTAGGTGGACGAGAGGGTTGGCGGGCAGCCGCGTAGTCTGCGGAGGAACTCGGACTCGGCACATGGCTCCGAGAGATACAGGAGGAGCATCAGCACCCACAGGAACGAGCCCTTGGCGTCGAGGCGAATTCGCTCTAGGATCCTGTCTCGGAACTCGGGCGGTATGCCGAGGCTGCCAAATCTGGCGGCCGCGAAGAGCTCAATGTCTGGCGCCAAAAGCTGCTCGGTTAGGACGAGTTGTAGACACGACGGCGCAAACGCCTCGAGCCCGAGCTGCGGCCGTGAGAATACCGCCACACGGACATGCGGCAAGCGAGAGAGAGCTTTCAGACTCTTCAGGAATTTCTGTATTGGCAACCCGTTGTCGAAGTGGTACTGGTCGAGGCCGTCGACGACGACGAAATGCGGCGTCGTTCGCAAAAGGGCTAGGGCGCGGGTAGTGACACCCCACAATTCGGCAAAACTGCACGAGTCTGGCCCCTGAGTGTTGAGGCTTGCGAGATTTTGGAGCTGGACGAGGACGGGCTTGAGGGCGTCGCTGCTTTGGATCTCGGGACGTCGGAAGACATGGGACAGGATCGATGCCGCAAACATCGAGGGCCCGCGCTGGCTCGAGAACTCATATTGTGCGACCATCGGCGAGTCGGGGCGGTCTCGCAGCTTGTTTGCCAAGCCGAGCGCAAGCACAGACTTGCCAAAGCCTAGGCTCGGTGTTTTAGAACTAGAGTGGAGGTGCAGACCGGCACGGGGTGAATGTACCTAGCTGGCCCTGGACGAGCAGAAATGAATCCTTGTTTAAGCTATCGAGCCAGGCTGAGAACACTGGATGAGATTCCACCCATTGTTGCGTCCCTGTTACCGGGTAATCTGTCCGTAGGGCAATGTGCTCGGCCGTCGATTGCTGCAGCCACTGTTGGAGTTCATCGAGGACGCGTGGTTCTGGAACCGTATCAGCGGGCGGCGAGGAAACCTAGGAGCCTCGAATAAATGTGGGACCAATACCCACCAATCACGTCTTTCTGGAGGTATCCCATTATAATTGCTCTCATTGCCTCCCGAGATTCGTCTATCCCACGTCAAGATAGTTAGCTTGCTGGGTACCTAGTTATCTTGCTGTACTATGTAAAGCAATGGAGGCCTAAAACAAAGTACGGCCATCAAATGGTACGCTGGGCACGAGGGGAATATACGTGTTATTGTTTGGGAACTGGACGGGACTTGTACTGACCTGATAGGGTAGAACCATAGCGGTCCCCTCTAATTTTGTTCGCTATTGTCGAGGGGGGGGTTGGTCAACGTCAGCGGTGATCGGCGACTCTGTAACACAATTAAGACGGGATTTGCAAACATGTTATGCAAATGGTTGACAGGCCGGCTTTTTTGAAACCCGCTGCAAGTAAAAGAGGCGAGGAACAGCCACTTCTGACTTTGGAGGAAGGATTTCCAGTGAGACACAGCGACACCCTTGCATCCAAGCACGTGCGAGCCACAACAATGCGCACTCACCTTCCAGCGCGGCGATTGCGTCCATTATGTCCTTCGTATTGCTGCTAGTATTGGCGTCTGCTCGTGTCGTTGTTAGTCGTGAGCAACCAAATACGTGGATATTGTGCGTTCAACGGGGGCGGAAAGCGTACTTATTCGACTGTAAACTGAGGCGGGTGGATATGCAGAGTCAGTTGGGTTGTCTATTCGTCGGCGGGCTGCAGCTTTGGCGGGACACAAACACTCTGTCTGGACCTCCATATCCAATGCCTTTCCGGCTTTCTTTAAAAGGTTCAGGTTGGACTGCAGCTTGTCTCTCTTGGACCGTATGACCGACTCGCCGAACCGTTCTGTGTTGTCGATGGGCACTGTATCAGGTTATCTGCGCGTAGCGATGAGGAGGTGGAAGGAACGACTTACTCCAGGCACTCGATTTAAAGTGGTCCTTGGCCAGCACCAGAAAGTCGAGAATGCGGACATACAAATTGACCACGGCCGTCTCGACTCGCTTCTGCGTGGGGAAGATGGCCGCGGCGTTGTCCCAGCGAGCAAGTTGGTCGACAATCTCGTGGATGCCCTCCCCGGCAATTCTAGAGGCTTCCTCCTTGTCAACTACGGCCTAACAGACAATAGGCCATTCGACGATATCGGTTAGCAGATGCCGTCTTGTGAAGGTGAGTGCGTAATTATAAGGGGGGGGGGGGGGGGGGGGGGCCGTACTGACCTCGAGAAGAACACGGATTGCTCCCCACACGACAGCAGAGATTGTGGGCTGCTGTTGGATAAATATATCAATCGCCTTGGCGTGGCGGTTGATCTGGTCGACAATCTGATAGTAGAGTTTGGCGAGATAGCCCTTGCCAGCCCGTGATGCGGTAAACTTGTTGAAGGCTTCGAGTGCGCTGTTTACAAGGTCTTGGGCAGTGATTGGAGGCCCGGCTGGCTGGCTCTTGCCGCCAAGCGCAATGTGGTTATGGTGGAGTTTGGTTTTGGGGCCGGAAACCTTGTTGCTCACCGACAACTGACTGTTGTATTTCTGGTTGAAGTTGAGTCCGGAGGTGAAAACCCCTCTGCAGCTAAACACCGGAGGTGCAGGAAGCTGCGTGCTCGGAGAACAGGGGCAGGGGCAGGGGTGGGGTCCGGGGATGATGGGCAGGGGGAGCGGGCTTTCTCACCTCTACTGCGGACCGCCACCAAAGGTCGTGCACAGCACCGCCATCACGAGATTCACCGTCCATTTTCCCGCCCGCCTCCTTTTTCTTTTCGCTTTCCTGTCTTGCACTGCTACACTGCAGATCGACATTGATCGTTGGCTCCAAAACCTTGCCACCGCGGGCCGGTCCCGGCATATAAGGACGATCGACACCCGCTCGAATTACTTCACAGCCAACCCTTTTCAAGTTGCAGCCAAAAGAACTGTCGCTCCATCACGTATCGCTGCCCAACTCAACACCACTCACTCTCCACCCCCAACGAATTAAGGGTGTGTGTGCTGGGCCGCCTAATGTTGCAGGCGCTGGTGGCTTTCGACATTTGTCTTTCTACACACACAGACTGGGCGGACCTCGACCACGACCAAACATCTGCAGAACCGGGGCGGTGTGATGGTGGTCAGACATCCGATGCCTGCCTGGAACGCAGCGCAGTGCATGTTGTGACCGGTTTGACGCAGCCAGACGAAAAAGGATTTGGCGCCACTTTAGCCTCAGAAAATGTTCATAGGGTCACGATAAATTGACATTCAATTGGCATGGGAAGGACTGCAGCAGGCTACACTTGTTTCGCATCCAATGTGGAGTGAAGATGATGTACACTAATTAGAGCGACGCGGCCAGTGGCCTCGTTCTAGTGTCAGGTGGCTGACAATCAGCATTTTTGGTAGGGTTAGGCTCTCCTGCGTAGGCAGGCAACCACCAACCCAGTCGACCAACGAATCACATGGTGCGGTTTCAGTCGATTGGCGCTCTATTGCATGGTAATGGCCGCAGCCAAGGACGGGGGCCGGTCATCATATATACCTCCGTACGTATGATTAATACATAACACGGAGCATTTCACCCAATTGGTGTGCATCACATCACTCCGCACCCCTCACTCGGTAATCGCCGGTCCAGCATGTTTGGGCGGACGCCTCCACGCTCCTCTTTGTACTCCCACACCATTAATTATTGCACAGCATCTCTGAAGGATTGCGCTTTTTTTCTTCTCTTTTTTGCGCGAGTCTCCGATGGTTCAACTTGAGCCTCAATTACACCGCGGCTCTCAACGCTACGGTGTGGCAGTCCAGTTTCCAGGCGCGGGGCTGTTCAACGGAGGAGAGGAATGTGCTGAGGGGCCTGGGGGCTGGGGGAGGGGGGGGGGGGGTTTCCTAGGTACGCTGTACAGAGCAAGGTAAAGAACGGCCACCTGCTTGGGATCGACTAACAGTAAGGATTTGATGCTAAAATATATAACCGCGATGTGACAAGATAAGCGCAATGAAAAGAGATACAAAATCGGCCAACAGATAAGTAGAAGTCATAATGGAAAATAAAAAACAGGGAAGAAGGAAAGAAGGAAAGGAAGAAAGACAGACAGAAACAACAGGGATAGGAGAGAAAGAATCGAGAAAATGACATGTCGTGACTCCCTGGTATTGACACCCACCCGCCCACACTGCACAATCCTCAATCCTCGATCCTCAATCACCAGCGCCGGCGTCGCCGCTCCCTTGAGCTCCTCTGTGACCTGACCTCGTCCCGCCCGTCATCGTGATAAGGAGATGGCTCTGTTTCCCGTCCCGGATCCTCCTCCTGTGCGTACTCCTGTGCGTACTCCTGTGCGTACCCGCCGTCTCCGTAGCCCCCAGAATACGGTGTGTAGTAGTTGCTGTGCGCGTGGCTGTAATACGGCGCATCCGTGGCGCCGCCGCCTCCTATGCCGTCCGCGCCGACGGCGCTGCTGCTGCTGCTTGTCCCGGTATAGAATGGATAGCCGGCCAGGCTGCTGCTCTCCGCTGTTGTTGTTGGCGACGTCGCCAATGACGAAGTTGCCACCGGCGCTGTCCTGCGCTGGATGACATCCGGCTCGTTGTTGTTGTTGTAATTTGCCTTCTTGGACGAGCTGGCGGCTTGGCTGGACAGACTAGCTGTGATATTGCTGGCTCGATCTAGGCGGCTCCCGTGATAAGGGGTGGGTGGTTGATGGGGTTCGCCTTGCTGCTGGGCGTCTTCTGGGAGCATTGCGTCGTGGGGTGGGCTGGCGTGTTCCGTCGCCTGCTCGAAGCTGTGCATGGCCGACTGGTCTAGAAGTGTAGACAACGTATCGGCCTCGTTCGTCTCGGCCGAATGCTCTGTATAGGCTGTATTAGACGATGGACGGCTTTCTGTGTCGCGCAGTGTCTCCGTGGGTGCGGTTGACGAGACGGTCTCGTAATCATCCTGGACTGTTTGCCTCGGGTGGTATGTGGATGGGCCGACGTCGCTGTTTTGAACTGATGGGTCGACGTAGCTGCCCTGATATGTTTGCCCGGGGCGATATGTGGAGGAGTCCGCGTAGTTGTCTTGGCCAGTTCGGTTCTCGGCTGCCCGGTGACCGATATCAAGTAAGTTCATCTGCTCCTCCATTGTTGTGGCGCTGTATGTTCTGTTGTTGTAGACCGCTTGCACAGTCCCTCTCTCGGTTGCTCTTGTCTCCGTGATGCGTTGAAGGGCTTCGTCCAGTTGTTTATGGCTGTCGGGGCACGACTCGTCGTATTGTTGGCTCTGCTCGCAAACAAACCCCGACTCTACGTCGCTGCATGATATCCATATTGCATGCTTTCTGCAAAAGTAGCCCTTTCCACCCCCACATTTCAGGCCTCTCCAGTGTTTGTATTCGGCACTCCACCGCACGTGGGCCTGTGAGTGGAGATCTTCAGGTTCCGGGCGTGGCACATATTTCAGGTCTGGCCATTGTTGATGAATGTTTATGGAATTGAACACGCCACATCCAATCTGGTTGTTCCCGCACTGGCGAGCCAATAAGTAAATGCTGTAGGCGGTGAGCTGCAATCAGGAGGGAATTGAAAACCGGGACGTACGTTGAACTCATCGTACGGGTCACAGTGGTTTGAGCTGGTATCGTCTTGTTGATGTGCACCATGGCTTGTTTCTGTCTTTGCCCCCTTTTTCCCCTGCTTCGAACTTTTGCTGCCGTACCGGGGGTTCTGGGACCACGACATATTGTTGTAGCTGCAACGACAAAGCAGTCGAATTTGCGGTAGAACAAAGCCACGCTGGTGTAGTAGCGCAGTCCGAGCCGGGTGCAAGGTGACAAGATAATTACTGGAACACCAGACTGGGTGCGGCTATCTTGGCCCGGAGTGACCTAGGTACGAGGCGACCAAACAGGGTAACAGACAAGAGTGGGAGTGACCCGAGCTTTGCGTCAGGCCTGCCCGCCAAGTGCCTTTACTTGGAATCTGCTGGCAAATGTGCGGGTTTGGAGGCTCTCTTCATTGGGAAGAAGGCAACTCTTGCGGGGAGAGGCAGATGGTGTGCAGCAGCGGGGTTGCTTCGTTCCTCGTCATCTGTTCGCTCGCTTTGGCTGCTCCTGGAGCACGCACGTCAGTATTAAGTACCCGATATTATACCCCCCTGTAAGATCGGAGTCGCGTACTTCGAGGGGGTGTGCGCGGTGCCTAACGCACTGGCCCGACAGCCCAAAGACGCCATTCCAGGGCCGGCAAACTGTCGAGTAGAAGCGGCGAGGCCGTGACCTGTCTGCCGGCATGCTCTCGATGTGTTTTGTCCAATCTAATCAATCATATCACAGCGGAAGCGCTGCAGACTCGAAGCCATGCCGAAATTACAACCTTTCCAAGGCGAAGCCGGCCCAAGGTTGACTCCAACATTACCACCAAGATGATGGCACATGCAGTCATCTTTGTCCCTTAATCATACCTTTCTAGATAGATGACTATTATGTCAGTTAGGCGTCGAGGTTCAAACATGGGGCTTTGTGCTACCAACGTTATGGATGTCAAGTATGGTTGTCAAGTAACCGTAGGTAAGGTAGGTGAAGGTCTTGGTGCAATGTTAAGATGCAAAGATGAAATGCAAAGACGCAAATCGCTCCGGGGCAGGATCCCGCCAAGCCTTTCAGAGCACCGCCAGGCAAAAATGCACCCAAGGATTAGGGCCAATTATGTCCCGTCCATATTACCCCAGAAATGTCCACTGATTTCTGCCCCCGGTAGGTACTAGGTTGCCTTGCGGATTTCCTCTTCGCCAATTGGAGGCCGCATACCCGAACTCCGAAATCGCTTAGCAGCTGCCAGGTGGGTATGTATGTATTGTATTCTACACTCCAATCCGTGAATGATTGTTAGCGGGGGACTTTCCAAGATTTGAAAGGCCTTAATTCTTTTCGGCTCATCGCATTATAAATTTTCCGCCGACGGGGGTAAAAGCTATTAGAATCCCTATATTAGAATCCTGCAAGCTTATCTCTTCTCCAAAACACTCAAGGCATTTCCTGGCCGGTTTGCTAGGCTTTAAAATTCATTCTGACCAAGTACCCACCAACAAACATTCAGGGATTGGAGCGTATGAACAGCTCTGCAGCTGGGAAGTCCAGCACTGTCTACATGTAACACGAGATTAACCTGAGTGAGGCTCTGCATGTCCGAACCATGACATTCCACTTGCCCAGACGACAGTCGGATGTGGGTCTTAGGTAGCGACGCAGGCACAGCCACGGAATCCGGGGCGAACGCACCCATGCCGAGTGGCGATTCAGCGAATACCATGGCCGCACCTCACCGACGACGGTTCCTGATTCCTCCGCCTGTTCCAAGAGCATCTGCGACTTTCCGCCCACGACAACCCCCCTGTTCTTTTTCTCTCCTCTTTGTCCCAACCAACAAGACAACCCTGATCTAAACTTGCATTAAGATTTCTGAATGGATCAACACGAGGGGTCACCCGCCGCAGTCGCACCACCGACACCGCCACCGCCCGCGCCAGACCCAGAAAAATGCCAGAAATTATCTCTGTGGGTCCAAATGATATCCATGGCTTGGGTCTGTTTCTTTGGCGTCTTCGCCCAGGCGCCGTTTGTGCGCATCTACGGCAGCGTCCTCTGCTGCGAGCACGTCCGCGGCCGGGGCGGCTGTCTCTTCGGCGGCCTCGAGGATGAAAGCCTTTGCAGACACGTCCCGGCCGTGCAGGCCCGGCTGATGGAAATCAATGCCGGTCTGGTGTTTTGGGGGGGTTTTGGCCTCATCAGTGCCCTTTTCTGGGTTCCCGTGTGGAGAAGGTATCGTAAATACCTACCCAGCCATCCCCCCTGGTTAAAACTCCCCTCAGGCTCGGCCAGCCCCGGTGCGAACAGGACTTTGGACATGCAGGTTTGACTCTCGGCGTCTCTGATTAGGGTGGGCGTGCAAAAGGGCCTCTTCTGGGCTCGCTTCTCGTCCGTTCTTGGGGAAGTCGTGCAGGCCGCGATAGCCTTCACCAACGGGAGGATCCCTCTCGGTGTCATTGTCTGGTTGTCTCCGCTCGTTTCATCCTTGTCCGGTGGTGGAGGCATCACTTTCATGGTCCTAACGACAACCGCGGCCGCAGGCCAAACAAACCCAGGCAGCAGGTAATTAATTAGAACCTGACCGTGTACTTTTTTTCTTTTTCTTTTTCTGGTCTTCTTCGCTCCCCTCTCTGACAATCGCGCTTCAGCAGATCGAATGCGATACTCCTACTCGACGCGCTATTGCCCAGCTTGGCTGGAATCTCGGCGAATATGATTGTTGGGTGGTGTATGGCGACCTTGGGCCCGTGGAAATGCCTCTGGCTTGGCCTTGTATTCACCATACTCGGCACTCTACTCCTTCTGCCCCAGGCCTGGCATTCAAAACACAGCTCTCCCAACACGCAAATGTGCATTTGCGCTGCCACCATCGACGTATTCAAGTCTGGTTACAGTCTTTTAATTTCCATCTTCCAGCTCGAGGGCCACCGCACACTCATTCCTCACAACCAACGACGCCTTGCTATTTTTGTCCTGCTGCCTTCACTCTTCTCCAACGCAATGTCATTTTCTATCTCTACACTGAGCAGGTTATTTATTCCCCCGCGATTCGACCTGTCCGTCGGCGACGCCAGTCGCATTCTCGGCTGCACTGAGATTCCGACATTCGTCATTCTCTTCATCACGACCTTTGCCACTCTACTGAAGCCAGTGCCCCAAAGCGTATCACCACATCTCCCAGCTCGTGAAAGCAGCAGCACGGACATGAAACGTGATCTCGTTAAAGTCGCCCTTTGCCTCTTGGCGGGTCTCATCGGCAATGTCCTCCTCGCCTCCGCCACCACAGTCACCATGTTCGAGGTGGGCCTCGTTGCCGTGTTCCCGTCTGTCTGGTACACGTGCTTCACGCGATCGGTTCTCACGACAATTGGCAAAGCCGAATCAGCGACCATGGACTTGCTTTTGTTAGACCAAGTGCTAGAGGCGATTGGCAGGG
Organism: Lasiosphaeria ovina; assembly: GCA_033439765.1. NCBI lineage: Eukaryota > Fungi > Ascomycota > Sordariomycetes > Sordariales > Lasiosphaeriaceae > Lasiosphaeria > Lasiosphaeria ovina. Next base: position 6,594,780 of record JAULSN010000002.1, on the reverse strand, counting down.
TGGTGTTTGTCAAAGTCATCGACTATCTCTTCCGCCTTGGGCTAGAATACCAGTGGGCGCTGAGCTCGCCATACTGGGGAGTTTCAATCATGTGCTTGTTGGCATTGGGCTCCATTATCTGCGCTCTATTTGCTCTTGGAGACCAAGCGGCGGATGAGGGCCTTGTCGAAAGTTCTGAGACGAACAACGATACAGACCCAACCGAATCGTCGCCGCTGATTGTTCGGGATCAGGAGGATTGAAACCTGGAAGATTGTATGGTAACAATATGTATATTAATTTGACTACTCTAGGAGCGGCGCTGCGACTTACACATGCTAGAGTCATTACTAAAGTGAATTGGCTTACGACCATCACCACGCACACAAAAGAATGACCGCTATCAACCATTTACCACGGTCTAGCAAAACGTCAAACAATTGTACGGCACATAAAGAGGGCATATGTGAATCGCTTCATCTACAAGTATTTGGATACCAACCGACAGGACAGACGGAACCTAATAATCAGGGGTTCAGGGGCCGGGCAACAAGGGGCCTGTTTACAGCCGACCCCTACCGCCTGCTTCCCCTGCTCACGACCCCTTCTCCTTTGCCCCTACCCCCGCACTCGAACTCTCCACATCTTCATCTCCACCCCCCACCCCTCTTTCCCATCCGCCGCCCTCGTCGTCGACGCACCCTTGCCATGGCCGTCTTGAACGACCACTGCGCATTCTCATCCGCATACCCCAACTCGGCAACGAAATACACCAACGCCACCACGACCAAAAGCGGCAGCGAGAACACAAAGTACAGCCAAAACATGCCAGCGTCGGGGAGATACTCTTCGGCCACGCTCGACAGGGTGGCGGCTAGCGATAGCGGCAGGAACACGATGCCCAGCACGGTAATGGCCTTGATGCTGCGGGCTTCGTTCCCCGCGCGCTCAGCCTGGCGGAGCGCCAGCGTGGCCGAGTCAAACGCGGCGCGGCTCCCGGCCGGACCGGCGAGCGCGGCGATGGACGACGAGAGGGACTGCACGCGCTGGCCAATGGTGCGATAGCGGAGGAGGAGGTGCTGGAAGTCCGGGGTGCTGTCGGTCCAGTCTTGTTCGCTGATGGGCGGATTGGTCATGGTTTCCAGTAAAAAGGCCGAGGAATGCGCAGCTGCATCATGATGCCCTCCAGATCATCCTGGTAGTCGGCCACCCGCCTTCCCCACGACTTGAAATTGCTCCACAGCTCTTCGGCCGCTGACACGATGACGGCTGTCAGGTCCTTGCGGCGCGACAGGTGCCACTGCACGACTTCGACGTTGGCCTGCAGAAACTCGACGAGCGTGAGGAAGTGGCTCGCGATGAGCTTTTCGACAAAGACGCGTATGGGCTTAGGACCCTGTGTCAGGTAGACGGATACGTGGTTTTGCAGGTAGAAGAGCAGGTCGTCGAGCAGGCTGGTCCGTGGCGGGCCGGCTTGCACTCGGAGCTGGTCGGAGAGGGGTACGAAGTCGAGATAGCCGCCGCGACAGGGCGAGGTATCGACCTTTATTGCCGCGTGCTTCGAGTAGGGGTCTACAATGACGCGGCGGATAGGGGGGTCACAGATGATGAGACCTATATGTATTGTTAACACCGTCTGGTATGGAGACAGTAATAATCTCGACGCATGATACACTAGGTAGTTAGGTATACATACACGTCCAAGTCTCTGCTGTTGTCATACCCCAAAAGACGCACTTTCGACGACTGACGCCCATGTCTGAAAACTTGCCCATCAGTCTGGTCACGGCAATGTGCCGTCCCGACGTGTCGCACAGGCGGCGGAAACCTTGCGGGGGCTCGGAAAACACCATGGGCTCGTGGTACTTGAGCGAGACGTGCTGCCGCCCGGCCACAGCGGACGGTAAAAAGGGAAGCCCCCCTGTCTCGCCTGTCAGGCGGCCCTCGCACGCTACCAGCCGCTCGTGGTCCATGAAAACGGAGCGATGCAGCTGGAAGTGGCTCCCCAGAACATTAATCATTTCTCCCGACAGTCCCTCGACGAGGTACACCGATCCCGAGGAAGGACTCAGAGTCTCGGTATTGGAGTTCTGTTTCGACAGGCCGTTTTGGAGGGTTGAGACATCAGTATACTCGACCGGGGGCGTGCTGAAAGATCCGTCAGCGCCCAAGTGCAAGGCCAAAACCCGGGGCTTAGCTTGGCACCATGGCGCCCAGTTCTCCTCTGCAGCCGGCTTAGGGGATGATGGTATTATTGCGGCGAGGGCCGAGTGTTTCAATCGGGGGTCGTTTGAGCACAGCAATGCCCTCAGCCGCCATTGCCAACCGTTCAAGTTTTGCCAGCGCGACGTTGGGGGTGTTTCATACCTAAGGTAATTATTCAGTTGAAGTTGGGAGAATGTTGGAGGAAATCACGCATCACGCATTTAAGCAACCTAACCTGTGTGCTAAATTTATATCGTAAAAACTCAAGCAATATTTATGTCAGTTATGCAAGGACCAAGGTGAGATGGCGTGTAATTAATTACCCATCACCACGCACACACTCAGATAAGAGGAGCATAGAGTGCAGATGCAAGGGTGTGAAGGAGGATTCCTTGTCCCAACTTGGCAAAATACTACCAACAACCGAATTCTCCGTAAGCGACGCACGCACGCACACATCATCCTATGCGGGGTTCACATCAACAGGATCCACCCTCCAGACAGGGAATCACACGTTCGTTGGCTGCGTATCGCAAGCAGTTTGCATGCTTGCCAAGTACCCCGTTCCCAGGTTGGAGCACAGCACAGCGCAAGCGGGAAGCGGATCTCGGATTCGTCGGATCTAATACGCCGGTCGGGACTGGGTCAGCTGACGCACGTTGAAGGAGCTTCGTTCGCTGGCATAATGAAAACCACCAACAAATTCGCCACCTGCACTCCCGTATTCGTACCACCTCTCTACGTCTACACGTGTACATATAACGGTTTCCCCGCAGCGCGCCAGTGACAGGCTTATCTTAACCGCACCCGCAAATCCCACATCAGTCTGAGTCGACTCCCAACACCCAGAACAAGATGAACACCACCGCCGCGACCCCTGCGATCCAGGTCATCAACAAATCAGACCACACGGACCAGCGCGTGGTGGCGCTCTCTGACCATGTAGCGACGCCGCTGACGGCGGCCGACTCGGTGCGCGTGCGCAGCCGGCTGCTCGCCCTCACGACCAACAACTTCACGTACGCGATGCTGGGCAGCATCCGGCCGCTGTCGTGGCACTACGTGTGGAAGATGCCTGCGGCGCTGCCGGCGCCGTTCAACAACACGGAAAAGTACTGCCGCATCTCGGCGTGGGGGTACGGCGAGGTGGTCGAGAGCACCGTGGCCGGGCTGCCCGCCGGCACGCAGCTGTATGGGTACTGGCCGCTGGGGACCGCCACCGAAGACATGCGCGTCGCGCCCGGCCCCGTCGCGGGCATGTGGCACGAGACCAGCGAGCACCGCAGCCGGCTGATCCCCATCTACAACCGCTACACCGTGGCAACGGCGGGCGCGACGCGCGAGACTAAGGGCTGGGACGCGCTCATGCGGCCGCAGTTCGAGACGGCGTACATGCTCAACCGCTTCGCCTTGTCGTGGGACGCCGCCGCGTCGCCGCCCATCCACCCGCTCGGCGGCAGCCCCGCGCCGGGCCTCGTTCCGGACCCCGTGTGGACGGCCGAGGACGCCGACGTCGCGGGCGCGCTGGTCGTGCTGCTCGCGCCGTCGGGCAAGACGGGACTGGCGCTCGCGCGCCAGCTGCGGCACGGGCGGCCGGCGGCGGCGCGCCCGCGCAAGGTCGTGGCTGTGGGCTCGGAGCGGTCGCGCGCGTTCGCCGTTGGGACGGGCTTCTTCGACGACGTGGTGCTGTACGACGACATGGCCGACGCTGCGGTGCTAGAGCGGCTTACGGGGGTTGTGGAGGGTGCTGGCGGCGACGATTCGGTATTGGCTGCGCAGGCGGCGGGCGCGGGCGCGGGCCAGCCGACGGCGGCGGCGAGCGCGAGCAAAAAGATCGTGCTGGTCAACTTTGGCGCGCGTGGCGATGCGGGCGAGAAATGGATGGAGGCGTTGCGCGCTCGCTGCGAGCGGCTGCAGGTCGTGGTGGTCGGCTCGGAGCCCGTGGCCAAGGCGCGCAGGGTGCTGAGTTCGCTGACGCAGGAGGAGGGCAGCGGCGTCGTGCAGGCCAATGCCGGCGGGCTGCGCGAGAAAGCCATTGCCTTGTTGAGCGCTGCTGTGTACCTTCCGCAGCAGACCGCCGCGTGGGAGGGGTTCAAGGCTGAAGGCGCCGTTCCAGGACTGCGTTTGGAATGGGGACAGGGCCTCGACGCTCTCAGCCATGGCTGGGATCGTCTGGCCAAGGGAGAGTATGGGCCAGAGGTTGGGTTGGTCTATGAGGTATAGAAAACGGAGCGTTGGTTCGATTTCGATGTCAAGTAATTATCGCCGAGGCGCAAATTGGTTTAGGATCCTAAACCACCGGCTACATTGCCGCAATCTAAGCCACACAGACACTCGCCACGGTAGATGACTTCTTCAGGCGTTCACAGATGAGGCGAGACATTCTCTGACCGTTTTTCAACCGACAGCCTGATCATACACTCGTTTGGACTTAGCAGTGGACCTTTGCCATCCCCTGCAGCTGCGCAAAGAGTAGTGTTGGGGTCAAGCGCAAGGGCGGAGTAGTGGCCCGAATCTTCCCAATCCCCGGCACCTGCCTCCAAAACATCCTTCAAGTTGAGGCTTCCGTTGTTTTCCAGCAAGTGGCACCATGGTATGAACCTGCCCAGTTTATCAGGTGAAAACGGCCTCGTGTCTGGAAAAGGGTGCGTTGTTCCAAACACAATGATCGCTCTCTTCACAACCGGCGCACCGTCATGAGACTTCGCCTCTCTTGTTGTGACCAAAATAGACGCAGCCCCCACTCGGTGTTTGTGGGTTTGTATGTTGTACTTGTCGCAACAGTCCTCTCTCCGCGTGGTAACAAAGTGGAGACAAGTGCGGTCCCACGAATCTGGGGGGGCTAGGTCCGAGACGGTGATGATAGCTTTCTGTGTCTCGCATGGTAAAGAAACGAGCAGGAAATTATATTCAGAAAAGAATAAAACGGTCGGCGGGCTGCGAGGTTGGGTCTGACGTGAACCCTCCGTCAGGACACTTCTCAGGAGCACAATATCCTGACGCGTTAAGATTTGGGTTTGGAAAGCTACAAGATTGGTCATTAGACTTCATGATAAGAGGATTGTGTACAATGTAGGAATAACACACCATAAAGTGCAGTCAAAGGAGGACCTTGAGCAGTATCTAGGGATGCCCCCGCAGTTTGCGTTTTGTTCCTCGGAAACAAAGCAATGGCCCCGGGGGAAAATGTCGACATTTTTGCTTCGTTCAAGACCCGATAATACAATGGCTTGCCGGCGGCTGATTTCCCATCCTCGGTTAGGATTAGCGTAGGATATGTTCCGGGGATAGACCCAACTTGGCAAGCCAGAACAGCCACGACACGTTTTCTTCCAGTGAGTTGGTGAGCAGAGTCCCCAGAGTCTTGCCGAACCATAACTGCAAGCCTCAATCCCTCCTTGGTGAGAGAAGTCGTTTTCCTCCAGGTGGGGAGATAGGGCCGGCGGTAGGCATGCATGGAAATGCCTCCTGACAGGGCGAAATGACGGGGCGACGGGGCAAGAATGTCCCGAAACATAAATATGGGCCTTGAGAGGGGCCTGGACGGTTCGCCCAGCCAATACCATGCCAGAATGGACTGGTCGTCGGATATTTTAATGATCTCTTCTTGTAGACGCCGGAATGCCCGAGATCCTTCACCGTATATCAGGGGCATGTTTATATCAAAGAGTCCCATCAAGCAGTAAGCTTCGTCCTCAACCCGGCTTGTCGTCCGTCCCGAGGCCCAGAACATCTTTCTTGCCACGCTGACCGAGCTTGGCGGGAGTTTGTGTACCAGAACCATTTCGTCAACGTTGCTGGCTCGAGATATCAAGGCCATGAGGGCCTCGTCCTTCTTTTCCCCCAGAAGCTGCCACTTGCTGGAGTAGAACTCGACACGGCCGGGAGCGATCAGCTCCTGCAGCGTCCATCCCCTGGTGAACCACCTCGCCTTTGTCAGCCCTGACACGTCGTCGACGTCGCAGAGGTAGGCGTAGCAGGTTCGGGCGAACCGGTACCACTGGTACATGGAAGTGATGGCCTCGGCAAGCTCGGCGCTGCTGGACTTGTCGATGCAGCACGTGTCGATCCAAATGTAGTCAAGATATTGGCTGGCGGCAAGCGCGCAAGCCGCCTCGACCTTGGCGAATCCGGCCTTTTGTCGAGCTTTAGCAAGATCGGCCATGTCGGAGAAGAGCACCTCGTCATCTTCCCATGTATGCGACAGGATGGAATAGAAGGGGAATTTGTCGCCAAGGTTCAAGAAAGACTCAAGCTGCAGGGTGCGAGTGTTGAGCAGCCTCATGGTGGGAGAGAAGCGCGTCAATTGATCTGCGGGCGAAGGTACCTTGACGATGGTTCCCTTTTGCGAAAGGCGGAAAGAGCAAGACACGGAAGCGGGGAGAGGGGAATAGGACTGCAGCCTTAGGTCATAGGACGATTTCTGATTAGGTAGACCTAGTTGGAAAGAGTAGAACTAACTGGCCTGTCGCTTCCTTTTCCGGGAGTGCACTGCCACACCGATACCGCACAGCCCGGGCGTAGCTGCCTTGTACAGTCCATTTATTGAGACCAATGAAACGAAGTCCGCGGATACAGAAAGAGCTCTGATCCCCCACTGCAAGAGACTGGACTTGAAATGACGCCAATCACAATACACCATCAGGCGCTCGACACCGCAATCGCGCGCCGAAACACATCGGCAAACCGCCAAACATCCACAAAAGAGCAGTACATGGGAACCGGCGCGACGCGAATCACGTCGGGCTTCCGCGCGTCGAACACGACGCCATTTTCCACGAGATAGCGGCTCACGCGGTCCAGCAAGCCTGGCCGCAAGAGCAGCAGGCTTAGCTGCGACCCGCGCTCGGCGGGGTTTGCCGGCGTGATGATGCGAAACGCGGGCCGTACAGCAGCATCACCATTGCCAGAAGACGACGGCAGCGGCAGCGACTTCCCCAACAGATGCTCCGCGTACGCCGTCAACAGCAGCGCCTTGTCGCGCAGCGCCGCCATGCTGGTCTGGCCAAACACGGACAGCGCCGCCGACAGCGCCGCGAGGTCGATGGCCGACGGGTTCGACAGCTGGTAGCCGGGCGCGCCAGGCGTCGGCACAAACGTCTTGGCCATGTCGAAGCGCACGCTCTTGTCCGCGCCGTACCAGCCCGCCAGCCGGTGCCGGAACTGGCCCGCGCCCCAGACGCTGCTGCTGCCTTTGGCCTCTCCGTCTTCATCCTGCGGCTCGTCGCGGCCGTGGTGCCGCTCGTGCACGAACGCGCCGGCGATGGCGCCCGGCCCGGCGTTGAGGTACTTGTACGTGCACCATACGGCGAAGTCGACGCCCCACTCGTGCAGCCGCAGCTCGACGTTGCCGGCCGCGTGCGCCAGGTCCCAGCCCACCACGGGCACGCCGCGCGCCTTGGCGTGCGCCGTGATGCGCGCCATGTCGAGCAGCTGGCCCGTGTAGTACTGGATCCCCGGAAGCAGCAGCAGCGCCGTCGAGTCGGCGTGCTCGTCGATGGCCGCGAGGATGGCCGCTGTCGCCAGGTACTGGTCCGCGTCGGGCTGGATCTCCACCATGGACGTGGCCGGGTCGAGCCCGTGCCAGGCGATCTGCGACTGGATGGCGTACTAGAGCCAAGGCAAAAGTATCAGTCTGGCATCTGTGTTGATCACGGGGTGGGGCGCAGACTCACCCAGTCACTGGGAAAGGGTCGCCACTCGAGCAGGATCTTGTGCCGCTTCTCGGTGGGCCGGTAGAAGCTCGCCATCATGAGGTGCAGGTTCAGCGTCAGCGTGTTCATGACGACGACCTCGCTCGCCGAAGCCGCGCCCACGATGGGCACAAACTTGCGCCCGCACTCCTCGGCCAGGTCTTGCCAGCTCGCCCCTAGGGGTGAATTTTCCAGGGCCGTAAAGTGACCATTCACCCCGAGCGACGCCCACGTCTCGAGCTGTGCGTCGACGTGCGCCCGTACCGCTCGTGGCTGTGCGCCGAGCGAGTTACCGATCAGGTAGATGGACGGATCATTGTCGTCGTCCCCGTATTTTTTGTCTGGGTGGCTGCTCTTGGTTGAGCCGTTTGTCCTTGGGCGTGGACTTGGCGCGTCTGTTGATGCATTGTCAGCAACTGAGGCATCAAGGTGGTAACGCGGTTTGACCGTTTCAGTCTTCCACTCGGTGTCACCTTGGCACGCAGCTACTTACCTGGAACAGTACCATCCAGCGCCCTCTTCTTGAGCGACGTCCTGGTCGGGATAATAAACTGTTCCCGGAGATGGCTGAGCCCGTCCTGAGCGTCCAGTGCGTCTGCGTACGCAAAGGAGTCGGCATCAGGATGGAAGTCGGGAACCCGGCCTGCCCGGAGGATCTTAACCAGGGTCTGGAAGTCCATTTTGAGTAACACGCTGCGAAAGTCGGTGTGCAACTATGGCGCGATTGTCACCAGTTCAACAAAGACAGTTCTCTGCGATGCGACGTTGCCCGTCCAACAAAGTGTCGAGGAGAATTGAGTCTCTTGGGGTCGAAGATTGAAAGGTTGGATCAGTTTCTTGAACCTCTTCCCTTTCAACGGCCCCTCCGATCAACATTTATATCACCCTCAGCTGCGGCCCCGCTGCGTTGTTGGTTTGTGGTCCCGAGACCGGAAAATCGAGGGACGGAAGCGCGACGGACCCACTTCCCGCGCTCCGTCCCCTGCCATCCGTCTTCCGTCCCGAGCCTAGCTAGGGGGCCGCAAGAAAAAAAAAGGAAAAAAAGGTAATCTGCCAATCATCACCGTGCTCAAACCCCTGCAAGACCCTGGTCGAGCCATTTTCTGCTCCCGTGACGTTCCGTTCGTGCTTGCTTCCGTTCTGACCACCCTGGGTGCCGAGTAGGATTTTACCGAACCTAATCGTCGCCCCCAACACGGAGGCCAAAGCGATCTTTTTTAATCCGGTATAAGCGGATAGTGTCGATGGCATTGGATAAGACCACTCTCCACCTTTTGCAGCGCGGTTTAGCCAATGGAGCAGGGGTCTTGGGGGGAAGGGCAGGGCTGTGATTGGCTAGAAGCTGACTGCGGTGGCGTCGACATTGTTGGTTAGCACGGCTGGTGCAGGGGTTTAATTTTCTAATTACGCTGTCTGACTTCTCTTCTCCTCTTCCTCAGCGCGGTGCAGGAGCTTGCTACAGTCATTCGTCACTCGCCCTTCGGATCTTAGACCTCATTCATCCTCTGTACGCGTGGACTCGTCTACCTCGGCTTGATTCCATTCCCTCTCCAGTGGTGCTGTGGCGGATATAATATCCTCTTGTGTCGGCCGATCCTTTACCTTCTCTCCAGTCTCGCCATTATCGATTTACTTCCCCGCCGCATTATCTAGACCATGTCGACCCACTCAGCAATGCTGCCGTTGCTTTCCAAAGACGCTTTCAGCCTCAACCGCCACCGGGCCCTCTTTGCAGAGTACGCCATCTCCTCGAATGGGTTCCTGCCAGAGAATGCTCCTCTCGCCGAGCTATCCGATCCCTACTACGGCCCCTGGGAGTCGCTGATAGCCGAGCTTCCTGGGTCGATAGAGAACAGGACGGTGCGCGACAAGGTCGACAGGCTGCCGCTCTTGTCGGCTGACCACTTGTCAACCGTGGTAGAATGGAGGCGGGCATATGTCATCCTGGCCTTTATCGCCCATGGCTACATATGGGGCGGCGACATGCCCAGCGAGGTGAGTAATATCTGACTTTGTTCGTGGCGATTTGTTACCCATGGCTGATTGCAACTCCAGGTATTGCCGCCGTCCATCACGGTCCCGCTCCTCCGGGCATCGGGCCGCCTTGGCCTGCCTCCGGTGGCGACCTTTGCGTCTCTGAATCTCTGGAACTTCCGGTCGAGCAATCCCACGCTCGGGTTCGCAGACCTCGACTCGCTGCACGCCTTGCACACCATCACCGGCACCGAGGACGAGTCCTGGTTCCTCATGGTGTCGGTGGCCATCGAGGCGCAGGGCGCCTACATGATCCCGGCCATGCTCGACGCGCTCGACGCAGCCAAGGAAGGTGACTTCGCGGCCGTGGCGCACGCGCTGCGCGAGATGGCGCGCTGCATCGGCCGCATCGCCGCGCTGCTCGAGCGCATGGACGACCGCTGCCGCCCTGCCGTCTTCTACCACCGCGTGCGTCCGCTGCTGGCCGGCAGCTGGAACATGGCCGACGCGGGCCTGCCGCGCGGCGTCTTCTTCGACGAGGGCCACGGCCGCGGCGCCTGGCGCCAGCTGCGCGGCGGCAGCAACGGCCAGAGCTCGCTGATCCAGTTCATCGACCTGGTCCTCGGCGTCGAGCACACGTCGTGCGGGAATGACACCGCAACAGCAGCGAAGACAGAGCCACCCGCTACTGCTGCTACTATGCTGTCGCCATCTCGGTCCAGCAACTGCCCGCGCGGCCGCGGCGAGGGCTTCCACGCCGAGGTCCGGGCGTACATGCCCGACCCGCACCGGCGCTTCCTCGACCACGTCTCGCGCATCCGCCCGGGCGGCATCCGCCAGGCCATCGCCGACCTGCGCGCCGCAGCCGCAGGCAAGGCAGAGAATTATAGCCCAGGAGGCGCGAATCCGATAGCGCCCGGCGAGCTGACCCAGCTGCAGGAGGCGTTCCAGGCGGCCACGCGCGCCATGGCCGCGCTCCGCAACAAGCACCTCCAGATCGTCGCGCGCTACATCATCGTGCCCGCACGCCAGCCGCCACCCCCGGCTGTATGCCCTATGGGGTCGGCTGGTGGTAATGTTAGTACAGGCGTAGTCAACCTCGCCACGGCCTCTTGGCGGAAAACGGCCGCCGCTGCTGCTGCTGCTGCGGAGGCAAAGGATGGGAAGCTGTATTCTGCGGAGCTGGATTTGCTCAAGCTTACGGGCACGGGCGGCACGGCGCTGCTGCCGTTTTTGAAGCAGGCTCGCGACGAGACGTTTCGCGCGGGCGAGATGGTGTGATAGGAGTTGGGCATGGGTATGATACTGGGGCTGGGATTGGGACTTGGGCGGTCTTCTGGAATTCAACATTATCCACAGCGGATTCATGAGAGCGCTGGTTTCTTGGAATGGCGGGTGGTGCGTTTCTCTGGGTGGAAGTTTGACTTAAGCAAGGCTATAGCACCTAGATCTAGACCAAGTTGCACGAGCGATTGTAGAGCCGTGGTTACCTAGGTACCTAGACTGGAAGGGATTGGAACTAACAAGGGAGGCTGGAGTTTCTTACACGTGTTGTTGGATATTGGCGATTTGTTTACAGCCCATCGATAGGTTAAGTAGCCGAATTAAACTCGTGTCAAGTGAAATGGACCAGGATAATTGGACATCCATGCACCCTTCTGCAACCATTTTCCAAGGATTTGCATTATTCTTACACACTTGCCAACTCCCCCCACCCCCTTAAAAACATATCCGCAACACTCTAAACGCCGTGCAAGCTCTTCCCCCAACCGAGTCAACAAACAAAGAAACTCGCAACACTAAGCCCGACCAGTCAAGACCTTGAACAGTGACACATTGTTCCAGTTCCTGTTGCCGTCCCCCGCATCGGCAGCGAGGCCTTTGGTGACGGCCGCCGCCGCCTCCGCCTTGCCGCGCGTCCACTGCTCGAAATCCTGCACCTCGCAGACACTCCGCGCCAGCGCCACCTCGGCTTCGAACGTCGCCAGCTCGCCGCTAGCCCGCGCCTCGTGGTTGCGCTCGACTTGCTGGATTCTGTCCCAGTGGTCAGCACAAACTCAGACTCTTGTTGTTGTCGGTGGCCGGGAGACAGCAGAGAAATGGCACGACGTACATGTTGCGCACGCCCGCGTTGAGGTACAGCAGCACGGCCGCCGCAAACGCCGGCACCGCAGGCATGGCTTTTCCCGTGGCGCGCCGGTACCCGTCCACCACCTCCTGCATGGTCGCCGCGCCCGACGTGGCCACCAGCGTCTTGTGCAGGTACTGCGCGTGGTTCTGGCCGTGAAGTCAGCACGCAAGTGCATGTGGAATTTGGTGGGATGGGGAGGCGACGTACTGCGAATATCCCCGCCGCGAGCTTGCCTATGTCGTCTGAGGCCTGGGATAGTAAGGTTTGTCAGTAATGCTAGAGGGTAGGTGGAAAGTCCAGTGGCACATACAATCGGCAGGATGGTCGTGTCCTTTTTCAGTCCGTGGTGGAAGATGGAAGTCGTGATGGGCCCGAGCCCGCCCTCGAAGTTCTCCATGAAAATGCCTGGTCTCAGAAAACTGTTGGTCCGCAACACCGTGTCAGTGGCGTTTCAAAAGGGGTTGTATACAAATGGAAATTGATCCAAAGAACAATGATCGGAGTCCGCCGGAAAAGGGGACAGTAAAACGCACGTCCAGTTCAGCCCCCGCGGGCCCAGCTCTGTCTGGCAGTAGTCCTCAATCTCGCGCTTGACCTTGTGCCCCGGCTCGGTCGTGTCGTCGGTGTTAGAGCTGGTCGGGACCGTGCTCGAGTAGACAAACGCCGGTACGCGGAACTCCAGCGACAGGTCGGCCAGCAGCTACACACCGTCGGCGTCATGTCAGCCTGCATGCGGCAATCCGCCCCTGACCCTGAGTCATTGTCATGCAGTCTTGTTACTTATGCCCGCCCGCCCGCATGGAGGGATAAGACGAATGATGACAGACAGACAGGCGTGAGACGACCCGTCCTTTCGCGCACACTACCCACCTTGGCCTGGCTGCGCTCCTTGTCCGGCTTCGCGCCGAGTCCTTGAAAGGCAAACACGGCGAACACGCCATAGATACCTACGCCGCCGCGGTCAAAAATGGCGCGTATCGAGTCGGGGTCGTCCAAGTCGCCCTCGACGAGCTCGATGCGGCTGCCCGCGCCGCCGCCCGTATTTTCGGCCTCGCGCAGCAGTGACAGCGCCGCGGTCGACCCTGCGTTGCGCGTCAGTGCCCACACTGTCCATTCTTCGGACGCAGATGGTTGCGGGAGTCGAAGCAGGTGGCGGGCTGTCGCGCGGCCCTGCTTGCCGGTTGCGCCGGCGACGAGCACGATTCGCTTGCTCGGTGATGCCATTTGTGGTGGTGATGTCGGGTCGGGGGTAAGTTGGGTTCTTGGTGTTGCGAAGCTGAAAATAGCGTTCTGGTGTTTGTGCAAAGGTCCGGGTGGAGTAATTACATTGGAATGACAAAAGCGAGACAGGGAAAAGACGGAAAATAATGGGGCGGGGAAAGACTGCCGCGGATTATAACCAGGTACCGTCACCTGCCTTGGTTGTCTGGATTTGTCCACCTGCTCTTGCCGCGGAATTCCGACTCCGTGTCGGTTCCCGCACTGCATCTTGCATCGTCGCGTCCATATCCAAAAGGGGGCGAGGTCCCCCCCACACTCAACTCACACACTGACAGTTACGCGCGTCAGCCGCCGCAATACCCAAACGCACAGCAGGTTGCCCCTGCGTTTTTGGGTCATGTATTCAAATGTAGTTTGTCGGGTCTAGGCAAGCCACATCGCCATTGAAACGGCGCCCCCAAAGGCAATCAGCAGCTTCGCATGTCTGGGCATGTTTCGTGGGACAGGAAAATTGACGCCACAGGGCGCTGCGCCGCTCGACGAGATGGCACAATGCAGTGCAACCACCCACACAGCCTGTCGGGAAGGATTTGTCCCGAAACTTTCAGACTTCATGGGGGAAAACAACGCAGGTATCTCTGCCAAAGAGAGCTGTTTGCCTGCATTGGTAGAGGCGTAGCACATCAAACTGCGCCATTTTAGAAGGAAAGTCTCTCGGGGCTTTTTCGTTCCCAAATACTGAAACAACTGATATGAATAGAAAGATACTTCGTGGATTCCAGAACTGCTAATACGAAGTTGACCAGTTTTGACGTGCGCACAGCTTCCCGATAAGACACCTCCGCAAAAGGGGGTGCGAATGTAGATCCGGTGCAAAGTTGCCGTCTCTCGGCGTAGCCCACCCTCCCACCGCAACGGCGCCTGTGCCGCCTGTCTCAAGGGTCTGGTTCTGGCCCCAACCCAGCCCAGCCCAGCAGGGTTGCGGCTCAGACAGTGACAGTAATTATAGGGAAAGTCTAGCCCTCGATGGACGGGCATGTTTTGCTCTTAGATAATCCGTCCAATGTAGAGAGAAAAAGAAAATCCAAAAAAAAGCCGCTTCGTATTACGCTTATTTAGTTAATGATAATTAGTTAGGGTCCGTAGCCCCGGCCCCCCCGGCGCACAGCACCCCCGGCCCCGGCGGCCCCACTGCCCCGGCGGCCCCCGCCAACCCCGGCGGCTCCATCGGCCCCATCGGCCCCACCGCCGTCCCGCCCGGCACCGCCCCCTTAGGCCCCGTCCCCAGGGGTCCCGTCCACCCGGGCACCGCCGCTCGGGCCAGCACCCATTGGGACAGAGCCTCCGAGAACCAGCTCGCTGCTACGAGCGCACTCCCACGCCAATCACCACCACCATGACCACCCCCAACAACACCCACCCCGCCTTGCCGATCTCGGCCCCGAACCAACACTCCCCCTTCTCCACCCGGCTTGACGGGAAGGAGACAAGGTCTCGCCCATTTGCCAGCCGACGCAGCCTGGGCAAACCTTATCTCAGCAAGCTCAGACCAGTACCGTGGCTCAAAGAGGGGCTGCGCGCCCTGCGGCCCCGATTTTTTTAGATTTTTAGGGGACAGGGACCATACTGGTCTGAGTGCTTAATACGCCCTGAACCGTCAAGGGCACCTCAGGCATACGACCAATAACTAATTGAACATCTACAAGAACAGCAAAAGCGAGCGCAAAACAACACGGTTTGTTCTATTCGAATACGCGGAATTTTCTGATCATTTTGATACTAATCCTATCAATAGAAAATGTCTGGCGCGCTCGGCGATGACGATTCGGGTCTTCCGGGCAGCAGCTAGCCGTTGCCTCTGCGCCCACGCGGTAAGGACTCACACTCGCAGCTCACCGGCCTGGGCAGCACCCCTGAGCTTTCTTCTTCACCTTCCAGGGCTATAGAAGCCTTACAACGCATTGAAGAGGAAGATGAAGTGGAAGACGACGAGTCAGACGACTCTGTACATCCAGCAGACGATATTTTACAGAAAACCATGCGATTTTGGGAATAACTTCGTAAGAATAATAATAACCAAGTTCGCCGGCAGGGAGCTGAGCGTCAGGGATACAACCTCAATGCCTTCCTCTTCAAGTTGACTAGCGATGGCACTCCGAATCACGTTATAATGAACACCCGGCGGCTTGGAGAGGCTCTCATAAACCCTTCTATTCGGGATGCCCTCAAAGTTCAAGGCATCGAACTGGAAAGGTAGGTTGTAGGAGGAAAAAATCATAAACTGAGGATGCCCCGCGCGAGAGTATTCTATATACAAATTTTCACACTTTTTGGCCCTATTATGGCTGTATAGTAGGGATGAAGCTATGGGTAAAAAGACGGAGAGGTCTTGAACTTTTTTCCTTTAATACTATAATAAATACTTCTAGAATATCCAACGACATAAAAATTACACCATTAGACTTATACGCATCTTAGCATTCTCAGGAGTATATTTACATGTTTTTACTACGTAGGTATTTACTTTAAGCTTCTCGTGGAAGAGCTGATGGACATATAAAGTGTCCTGGGGTCTTTGGGTTCATCGGGCCTCGGATCCTAGGAAGGCAAAGTTTAGGAGTGCCAAGTCACGAAGCTTATAGATACGCATGCAAATCCTCATAAATTCTCGCCTCCAAGCCTCCGCCTCCAAACCTCTCTCGCCTCCAAACCTCTCTTGCTTCCAAACCTCCAAACGGCCGTACCATTGAACCGTCATCAAACAACCTCCTTCGCTCATAATGTTTCTGCCGCTGCAGGACCCATTGATAGCCAGCATGGGCAACCTGAGAATTGCGGACGATCCGCCACCGAGGGAATACACCCGAGATTACACATTCGACGTGCGGCTTATTCCCAACACCGCAAGGCACAACCCGCCACTGGACTGGATCGTCGTGGCCGTTTTCAAGTGCCATGATCTGCTGCAGGTAATGCAGAAGGGCCTGTTTTGGTCGACATCCAACGTGGTGCCCAGCGGCGCATATTTCGCCAACGTGCCGCCCAACACTGACAGATACAGTGTCAAACGTGTATGGGGACTGCGCGAGTTCCCCGACAGGCCCGAGTCGCAGTCAAGCTGGGTGGCAGAAATCTCTCTATATGCCTGCTCGATCCCAACCCTTACGAACTTTCGCCTGCATCACCTGCACCAGCGGAATATATCCTCCTGCGAAGCTACGACGAGCCAGGGAGTGCACGTATTTAAATATTCTCACCTCTTGCCTCTCAAAAACATCAACTATTTTGCCGACGACCTGCATCCGTCGCAAGGCTCGTGGTGGTTTTGGCCCATGGATACCGTCGCGGACTACGGCGCTTTGACTTTGGGGTCGGGAGAGAGAGTGGAAGAAGACAAAGGGAAAGTGTGATTCCCCTCCCTACAGCCATAGGAAAGGGGGGAAAGGAAGCCTAGAGAGCAATTGATGTAATTTTGCAATTCCATAAACACATAAATGTTGAGAGAGAAAGACAAAAAAATTGGTGGTGGCAGCAGCAAGCGGGCCGAGACATATCCTCTGCTCGGGCCGGCTCACGACTCCCTCGTCAACAAAAGCGCTCCGCGGAGAAAGACGAGACGAAAACCGATTGTCGCCCAGCCGGGCAATTTCGACGCCGGCGGTTGCACCAAACCCTAGACCGGACGGGGCGCTAGGCTGGATTGGGAGTTTTCGTTAGCAAATACTGACGTATTTAATTACTAGGGGCCCTGCCGTCTTTTTCGTTCTTGATGTCAATTCGGTAGACGCAACTCTGCTCGTTGGGAAGGCGCCGCCGCGGTGCTGGCGAGCCCACTCACCGTCTCTCGTCAGATCAAGTCAGACTGGAAGGTGCCAGCCGACCCAACCTCGTGCGACCCGCACCTTCGGACAGCAGAGCTCGGTCTTTTATTTGTTCTTGTCCGCCGTGCGGATGACGAGATTTTACTGATGGCTTGCTTGCTCACTCATACAAAATGCAGCACGTCCTGTCGCGCGCCCGCCTGCGCGTTCCCCCTGTCCCTGGAGCGCAGGCCGACGCATGTCTTTGAACTCTATTGCTGATCCACTTTGACACTGGCCTGCTCTCCCTCGCGTGCCCGTCGACTTGTGGCTCCGCCCCCGACCCGACCGGTGTGGAAACCGTTATGGAGCCGGCGCAGATCCGAGGCAATTGCACCAGTCTGGCACAAAGAACAAATCTCGAGGAACGTCCAGTCTCCATCTTGATCTTCCCTTTCCTGCCTGTTTTCCAGGCCTGGTCTTTCGGGCGTGGCGCAAGGTAAAATCACAAAAGACAGAAGCAAAAATGCCGCTCCTACGGCTAACGCAGCTGTCGCAATGGAATGTGGACGTTGACCGCGTGCTGGGTCCCATGGTGCCGGCGTCGGTGCTGCCGCACCTGCCGTCCGCGCTGGGCCACTTCCTCGGCCACCGCGACCCTGCCGGGCCCGCGCACAGGAAGCTCGGAAATGTTACCATGGTCTTCTGGGCGGCCGTTGGAGTCTTTTCCAGCCTGGCCATCATTGGCGCCGTGGCACAGCACATTCCCGCCTTCCAGAGACGGCAGGTGCCGACCATCATAGGCAGCCTTGTACGTGTCTCTCTCCCTGTCTCACTTTCTGATGGCGACACAATGGCTGACAGGCAGCAGGGCGCGGCCGCCGTGCTCGACTTCTACGCCATCGAGTCACCGCTGGCACAGCCGCGCAACGCCGTGCTGGGCCAGCTGGTGTCGTCGGTGATCGGCGTCGGCATCGCCAAGCTCTTCGCACTGAGCGCCCACTTCGAGGCGGTGCGCTGGCTAGGCGCCGCGCTAGCCTGCGCCGTCGCCACCGCCGCTATGGGCCTCACGGGCACCGTGCACCCGCCGGCCGGCGCCACCGCGCTCTTGGCCGTGCTCAGCGACGACTTTTTCGATCTCGGCTGGTTCCTACTCGCCCCCCTCATGCTCGGCTGCGCGCTGATGCTCGCTGTCGCGCTCGTCGTGAACAACATCCAGCGCAGGTTCCCCGTGTACTGGTGGTCACCGGAGGAGACGGGGGGTTTCTGGCGGAGGGGACGCGAGAAGGGTAAGAGCGACGGCAGTGGTGGCAGCAGCAATGAGGGGGATAGCCGGCGGGATCTAGCTGGTGCTGGTGCCGGTGCTAGTGCTGTGTCGAGGCTGGGGGACTTGGAGTTGTCGGTGACAGAAAAGAACCCCGACGGCCGGAGAGTGGTCATTTCGAGAGACTTAGTTCAGGTACCGGATGACATGGACCTCACCAGGGAGGAGATGCTCTTTCTCGAGGTTATAAGTCAGCAGTTATGATTTAAGCACTCGGGCGAGGGAATGCGAATGAGGTCGTGCAGAATACACCACGTTTCTTGGTTTGGAAGGAAACATGATAGGCCTGGGAGGGAGTGACTTCAGCGCCGGCGCACCTCAAAACCCATACAACGAAGCAACCAAAAAAACATAACTTAACTGTCCTAACCCAGCAGATTGGCTCACGCGCACAGCAAGAGGACACAGTAGAAAACATACCTGTGGCTTTGTGGACTGGGCTGGAGAAACCACGGGCCCTAGTCTACAGCGACAGCCGGGCTCTATTCGGAGATAGGTGACGGAGGGTTGCCTACCAGCAGCTAGGTGAGGAATAATAGGTGCCCCTGATCGACAATGACCAATTACGTACTATCTCCCCCGCCATTTACCTCAAACCCAGAGAGTCCAGACCGTCTCCCCTAGGCCTGCTCTGTCTACCCTGTGCCCCTTCAACCCCGTGGTTGCTACAATACCCCCATTGCAAAGTCTAGGCCGGGGGTCTGTGGTTCGCCGAGCAGCAGCGGGGAGATGTGCGTTTCCAGCAAGGCCGCGGCGTCCGCAAGCCCCGGCGGCCGCCCTGTCGTTTCTCGTGGGGCTTAATTAAGGTATGTCCACACACACCCTGGCTAGCTGGCTGGCTGCGTCAGACGGGCCACGGACGGCTCTGCAGAGACATTGTGTCCAAGACCCCTGAGGGGGGTTATTTTGAGGCCAAGTACTTGCATAGGTGCACTGGTCGAGATTGGGTGTACATACATGGCCGTGCATGTAACGATGATGCACGAGCCGCCAGAGAGAGCAAAGGGTGTCGGTGTGTTCGTCCAGCTAGTCAGCTACAAGGCGTGCCGAAGAAAAAAGAGGAAAAGGATCTGACCACGACGGACGGGGCAGAGAGTTGTGTCTCTCGCTCACTGCCTGCAGAGGAGAGAAGAAGAGAGGAAGCGGGGGGCAAGCCTCCCGACCTAACAGGACCTGACAACGACGAGTACCTGCCTCTGTCTGTCCCATCCCGTTTAGTGTGTAATTGTATGCATTTTCTTGACAAATCACTCTAAATACCTGCAGGCTGCAGCACGACCCTAATTAGACAGCGCAGGTACTATGGTACAGGCTCTGGGACGCGGCAACAGCTCTATTGTGAGTTAGGTGATCGACGTTGGTTTCATGCCCTAATTTATTTAGGAAAGTGCCGTCTATTTTTGATCAGGGGCAGATTCACAATCCCAGGAGCTGGGCTGGGCTGGTCTGATTGTGGCTGTTTGTCTGTCTGACGGACACAAGCGAGCTGAATGATGAGATAGAAAGCAGCTGAATCGCAAAGGCAACGCTTGATCGACGCTAGCTTTACACACGCACATGGACATTAGCTAAACAACTAAGGCACACTGAACAGAAAAAACATACCTGATTTGATATGCTGGTCGGATCTACCTAGATACAGGACCTACCTAATTACATACTTACGTAACTTAGTGAACAAAAGACAAATCCAAAGTCAAGACCATTCCGTGTTCCTTAATGATGATAACTGCCTTTATGGATATATGGATGTAATGATGCCGTTGAATAATCATCCCCCGCAGGCGCAAACAAATAAAAGCCATTGTCCCATTAAAAATCCAACCTCCCAGTTCCACCTGAGCCCCTCCCTACGCAGTAAACTGTCGCTGCTCTCCGCAACGAATGCCTCGGCCTCACCTCCCCGGCCTCGTCGCGAGGGCGCTCGTGACGGCCTGCGCGGCAACCATGCCCCTTGACTGCAGGCTGGTGCAGGCCTGGTCGAGGCGCTTGAGGCGGAAGTCGTCGGTTTGGGTGAGCATGCGCTTAATGAAGGTGATGCCCTCCTCGATGAACAGGTCGTCGGAGGCGGTGAGGGCGTCGGGCCCGCGCTCGAGCACCGTGACCTTGTGGGCGAGCAGCACGACCAGCGTGGACAGATATGTGCAGATGACGCCCCTGAAGGCCGCGACAAAAAAAAAAAAAAAAAAAAGGTCAACATGTTGCTCCGTGTGGGGTTCCATTTTCCGGGGGCGCGATTGCTGCCGCTGCCGCCGCCGCCGCAGATGCTTCGGGCGACAGGATCAGCGCGCACGCATTGTATACGTACCACATAACGGCCGTGTCGGCCTGGTCCAGCAGGCGGAACAGCTCCATGCAGCGCCGCGCCGAGTCCACCACGAGCGCCCAGCTCGCGGGCAATGGCGAGACGAGCTTCTCGCCGCCGCCGCCGGGCCCGTCGTTGTCGCTGCCGAGAATCCCCTGGTCGAAGTCGCCGGGGGCGCCGGCGGCGTACATCCTGCTGTAGTCGGTGAGCTTCTTGACCCAGTTGCGGTCGTGTGAGTCGACCTGGTGCGTCATGAACATGCAGTGGTAGTAGGCGAAGTGCATGGTGGTGAGGTGGCGGAGGGTGGCGTGGTCGCCGCGCGCGGCGGGGAACAGGCGCTCGGGCTGCAGGTCGTCGGGGATGGCGTGCTTCCAGGCCAGTAGCGCGCCCGAGAGCCGGTCGCGGTACGCCTGGCGCTCGTCGGCCGTCATGCGCTCCGCCCGTACCGAGTACACCCAGTCGTAGACCTGGCCCTGAATCTGCGCCAGCTGGATCCGGCACCGGAACAGGTTGAACCACGTCGTGGCGCCGGGCGGCGCGATGTTGCCGCTGTTGCTGTTGACGCTGCTGTTGCTGCTGCCGACGCCGCTGTCCGAGCCGATATGGCCGAGGGTCGGTATGGCGCCGACGCGGTCGGCGGCTAGGCTCGGCAGGTCGCAGTCAAAATCGTAGTCTTGCAGTAGGTAGGGCTCGCGGGCGCGCATGGTGACGTCCTTGTCGAGGACGTAAGTGATCCAGAAGACGCGGTTGCTCTCGAGCAGGTCGTCGGGGCTCATGTGCTCCTTGCCGACCTTTGTGTGAAGGCGCAGCTTGTGCACGAGCTTGACTGCGGTGGCGATCAGGACCGAGGACGGGTGGGGGTGGGCGGTGCCGAGGAACAGGATGACGAGCCCCAGGACAACCTGGATGCCCTTGAGGTCCTGGTCCCACATGACGAGCGTGTTCATGGCCGACTGGGCATTGCCGAGACAGCGGTTGAAAAAGTGAATCTCGTTAGTGCCGTCGACGGTGAGGCTCGGCAGGTTGGGGTCGCGGTGGCGGATGGACAGGGCTAGCACGACGTTGATGACGGCCCAGGACGTCTCGTTGCGGAGCAGCGGCTGTGAGTAGTACTCGTGGAGCATATCCATGAATTTAGCGTGGAGGAACAGGGGGACGATGTGGTTGAAGTTTGCAAAGTAGTCGTCGACCAGCGGCAGCACGTCGACGAGCGGCGGTAGGTCGAGGGTGGCGCCTAGCTCGATGTCCGTCTGTGGTAGGTCCAGCGAGTGCAGGTCGATGTCGGTCGTCTCAGGCATGCGGGGGAAGAAAGAGCTGTCGCCACTCATGTCGACCTGTGCGGCCCACGCCTGTGTTGAAGCTGTTGTTGGGTCATTCTTTTTGTTGTTGTTATTGCTGTTGATGTTGTTGGGGTTTTGGGGCTGGGGTTGTTGAGAGGCGTTTGCAAGTTTTGTTTCGAGCAGAGCCAGGCGGTATTCCAGCTCCTCGTTGTTACGGATGGGGGGACTAACAGTACTCCTTGGCTTGCGCTGCAGGCCGGGCGTCCACATGCATTCGCGTTTGTAAATGGAGCAATGCGAGCATGTGGGCCGCTCGGCATCGCACTTGATTTTCTTCAGGTGACACAGATCGCAGGCCTGTCCGCGCCGATGCAATCCCAGTTAGTATCAGCCCGGTATGGGGGTGGGTGATGAGCGTGGACGGGATGGGATGGGACGGACACGGGGACGGAGCTCGGACAGAGTTCGGACAGAATTTCAGTTTTAGGCGTGGTGCGTGTGCGCGTGCGTGTGCGTGTGCGTGTGTGTGTGCGTGTGCGTGTGCGCCTCCAGGCACCAGTGTGAGTTGAGCCCAGTGCAGTTGTGACTTGGGAGTGCGTGCAAGTGCGAGTGCGACCCACCTTCCTCCGTCCGAGGCCTGGATGACGTCCGGCTCGGGGTTCCCTCGGCTGCACGGCAGAGTCCATGGCGGCATCTTGGCTTCGGGCCATGGGGGCGATCAGGAGTGCCGTCGACGGTCCGAACGGGCTTGGCGGCGCGTGTGCAACTGCGGTAGGCGAAATGGCACTAATATTGCATCCGAATTCGAATTCGTATTCAGACCTTACGCGTAGAAATCTTGAAAGCAAGGCAGGCGATGCACTATCGTTTATCAGTCATCAATGCATCTGCTCTCGAGATGCGCGCAGAACGGGCCGGATATCGCGTTATTGTTAAATCAAGAAGCGGCGTCGTTTGTCAGCAGGGTTCGGCCCCAGAAGTCCGCGGAGTTTGGTTCCGGATTTGTTGGGCCAGGCGAGCCAGACCCGCACCGCCCACACCTCCCCCTCTCCGCCCTGGCCGCCACATGGCTCCAGGGCTCCAGGGCACAGGTCCCGATTTGACCGGTGTCCAAGGTTCAGTTTATTTTAGCTCACATTTGGCCTCTCGAGCTCCAGTGTTCCTGCCTCGTTGATCGCGGGAAGTTGGGCTTGGGAGGGCCTTGGCGGGTTCTTAGCTAATCCGTCCCCCACCAGCGCTGGCGTTGCACTCTCGTCATTGGTCAATTCCTGGTGGAGAGATTAGCGCAGACTCCTCTTCGAGGGATTGGCGTAATCTCTGATTAAGCGTGGTTTGATCGAAGGGAGGAGAGGAGCTACCTACTGTGCTGAGAGGGCTGAGGCGGGCGCTTGCCCAAGACGAACTAGGCCGGAATACGAATCCCACTCTAGCTTCATCAACTAGCCCTCCGCTGGGACAGCTCCTGCCACCGTGCCCGATGCCCAGTCCGAATTGGGCAAACAATCGACCCGGAGTGCCACGGCGAGCCCGTCCAGCGATCCCATCTCATGTCCAAGATGCCACGGGTGGCCATCGTGGGGCCAGGCCTCATCTTGCCGGGCCATTATCCGCCCGGCACGGCAACGCAGTTCCGCAGTTCGCCCACGTCGCCATGACTGCATGTGCATGTGCTTCCTTATTGCCTGCCCCTTAGCTTGAGCCTTATTCAGGGGCCAGGCAGAGGCCAACCAGGCGGACAGATAAAGTGAACAGGGATGAATCTCAAATATCGCTAACGTGCAGGGGGATTGAAAACAGAGGAGGGTATGGGGAATCTGAGATGGGGATGCCAAGGTTCTTCGAGCTGGCAAACGGCCCCCAAAGTCGCCTCTGGTGTGCTCCGTAGGTGCAGTACACCGTATATATCCGGTTTAGTCCGGGCAATTGTCTCCACCACAGCCCCACCACTTAGGTCTTCACCGTCCGCCCTATCAGCCCTATGGAGGGGAAGAACATCAAGAGCCACCGAAGTGACTTCGTCCTCCGCGGCGCTCGAGGCAACCTTGTGCCGGGACCCCTAAACTTAATTTTCTGAAGGAGCGAGAACCTTACTGGGAGAAATGGGAAAGAGGGAGGGAGTGATGCAATGAATTTCCGGGGAAGTCTGTTCTTATTGGCCAGGCACGCATCGAGCACTGGCCGTTGCGGCTTGAACCGTGCCAACATCTGGGTCGAGGCGGCCGCCCCTTGATGCCATGATATTAGTGTTTGGGGTTTGGTGGCGGCCAATTAGGTATCCATCGTTGGACTGCGATTTTGGCTCCCGGGATTCCCACCGACAAGAACCAGCCGGCTTTGCATGACCCCCCTAGCCTGTAATTAGCGGCAAGCATGGCCCTATTCCCCCAATGTCCAACTCACCCCGGCAGTTGCAGATTCCCGGGTCTGACTGCATGGCTGTAAAGGTTCGCCAGAAAACTTTCCCTGCAGCGGCCGCCTTGTTGGGCATGCCTTGCCACAGAGTGGGCAGGAGCCGGAGTGAGGTCCGGGACGTGCTCCGCGGAGTACACGAATAAATAGGTTCGACAACTGGCCAAGGTGCGGTGAGTTGGTTGACGCTCGGGTCTGTTAGGGAAATGGGGTGTTGTTGGTGTTGCTACTAGCCGATCATCTAACCATTAGGTTCTGACAGTTTCGCCTTTCTTGTTTCGACCGCTGCCGCGGTGGGCCATCCAGACCAGCTAGCTTCCATTGGACGCCACTGGAATGTGCCAGCTTCTACCAAAAGTTCGGACTAGCTCTACCTTTTCACTATAAGGACCTATCAGTGGTCAAGTCCGCCCGCGGACAGCCCAGAGCTCGGCGGACTTCGTCGCAGAACCGTCGCAGTAACCATGTGGAATACAGTGATGTCCAGGGCGGATCAGAGTTTGAGGGCAAATTTATAATTTGGCAGGCAATCGCATGGCAGGTGGGCCTTTGAATTTCCATCACAAGGATGTCACGCTGCGTAGTTCGTGAGTGCCTCTCTTTGCAAGCGTGAAACTTGTAGCGGCGAAGCAGCAATGGAATCTGCCAACATGGTTAGCCCGCTTCCTTTCCAGACATCGGGCACTCACATCTCCCAGACTCCACACCAGGGCAACATTATTGTTGTCACCCCCCACGCTGGCCCAGCCCTGCCATCAAAACGGGAAGGTGATTGAGCATTTGGCGCGCCGGCGCAACCGTTGGTTCTCAACAGTTTTGGTGAAGGACGCGGGCGGAAGGAACGAAAGAGATAGGTTCTGCAGCGACCTGCACCTTGACGTTGTAGGTTGTGACGCAATTACCTGCCCAGTCAAAGCGGGAGGGAGGCCAACCAGTGTGCTAGCATTGGAAGCCAGGAAGCGTCCAGCCGGGGCAAGTGCACCAGTGAACAGTCTGGTGACCGTGATTGAGAATAGAGGGAAGGCGCAACCCAACACTCGAGGTCATCGGGGTCCATGTCGCCACTTGAATTCCAAATAAAGCAGTCGCGAACGTCACATCACCCCACCTGACCACCAGTCGGTCCTGAATGCCTCGGAACAGCCCGCTTGATGCTTGTCAGCTTTCCAGGGGGGTGGTTGGGTCTCCCAGCCCTATGTGTCGGCCGCCAGGATGGAAGTCTTTTTCCATAGATAGAAACTGGGGTGACGGTGTTGGTCGAGTATTGCTTGTTGGTGGCCAGGGAATTACAGTGGAGAGTGCCTGAGAGGGCCGCACCATCATTAGTGGCAACCATGTGAGCGGTAGGGCTTGTGCGACAGTTCAATCTCCAAAAGTCAATCTCATGAGAGGCACCCAAAGAAAAATCCCCAACTTGCAATGCATGGAAAGCAGCTTTTATCTCTTCGCATTGGCCCTGATATTGTCTATTTTATAGCTATGTAATCAACATAATGCCATAGGTGAGAATTGGCTGTAATCGATGTTAGTCAATGGTTCTTCAGCCGGATTACAAAGTCCTTCCTCTTGGTATCGTGCCTCTTTTGATTTGTCACTCGTGGCCAAAGCCCCAGCCCAGTCGGCTCTCTTCTTTGCTTCAACCAATTATACTTCTTCCACTGCCCCAGCGTGGGATGCCTTTTAGCCATACCCTCCGCTACTTTCTGTGCTATGAACCATCGATTTAGGCATAACTAGTCTGCCATCACGAGGGGGAGGTTCAAGCCATGAACTCCACAGAGGGGATAAACGCTGCCATAGCAGCATTCTCATCGTGGATTCTGCCATGAACATGGTCGGATTCTCTGCCTCCGACGCAATCGGAAAGGCGATGCCAGACTGGGATGGCCGCGGGTGGCATCCGTTGAGGCGTACCGAGTCGATCCGTTGTGCTCTCTGGGTCCGAATGGCCGGGTTCCGGGCCATGAAATGCCGCACCCACTTGACCCCGATCTCGCCGGGCTTCCCGAGCTCGCCGGGCTTCCCGAGCTCCCGGGCCAGCCGGCGGGCGAGTTCCCTGACCTGCGTATGCGTAGGAGGCAGGCCGAGGGTACCCTGCATGACGATCCACTCAGTTAAACGCTCTTCTATAGGCCGGGCTAGAGTCTGTATATGTTTAAGCGTAATGTAACGGGCTTTTGTGCCGGCCAGCCGGTGCCGAAGTGCACTCCTCGGTATATAGTATTTTGCTGCCGCCTGACGTATACTGCCGCCGTCTCGTACGAACTTTATCGCGGTTAGCATCTCCAATTCGTCGTATTCAGGTATGGTTCGATAGATGATTGATTGAGCTCTCGATTGACGAAGAAATGGAAGAATTTGGTGTTGTTTTGAGGAAGTTGCGGTGTGATGAAGAAAAAACGATCAACCACCCTTTGTGTAAGTGCATGGTGGCTTGGGCATGGGCCAAAGGTAGGGGGAACTTAGAACATTGCCCCAGGTCTGTGGGCGGCGTTTTTATCAATAACTCCCCCAACCTACGTCAACATTGGAAGCTTTTCCCCCGTCTTCTCGTGTTGCCTTATCAAAGTCCCCCTCAACACCGAGAGACGGAGGCAAGTTCTGGCAGAGTTCTGGCACTTCCCAAACGATCTCGATGGGGCTGAACCGAGGACCTTGAACTTCATTACCATTTCGGATCCAGGTCAATGGAAGGTGTTTTGCCCTTTCGCCTCTCTTACGGTTCCGCATCGCTCATAACTACGCGAATACCTACTTTCCTCGATTCACCCTAGCATTTCTGGGACGTCGACAATATTTGCAGAGACAGCTTCCGTACATTTGAACGTGGCTTGGGCCCACATCCCCGCCGCCCGCATCCGCAACTGTCCACCACGCGCCGGTCAATGACACAGCACGCGTACTCTCTCCAGCCGCTTGACCAACTGGTACCTGCATACCACGGGCCAGAGGGTTGACAGCGTCGGAGGCTCGGAGCAGGCCGACTACAACTTCAGGAGGCGCCGCTCATCAGCCCGCGTTCGTATCCGTCGTCTCCCCCGAAGCCACGCATCTCATCTCCTCTCGCACAGCTCTGCATGCAGCAGCAGCAGCATCGTGGCGCTGCGAGCGTTGTGCACATCCAGATCGTGGAACCCGGCCGCAAACAGGGCATCCATGCGGAACTAGTGATGCGGACGGCGCCAAGCTCGCCACAAGCGTCGGTCCCGCCGACGCCGTGCTGCCCCAGCGCAGCTGCGAGCCGCATCGTCAGGCCCTCCGGCACGAAATTCTCGCTGTCATGGGTGGCGGTACCACGTGAGGACGTCCCTTTTCCTCCTCCAGCCCGTTCTATATCCTGTCAAGCTGAAAACCACAGTCTCTAATGTCATCCTTGAAAAACGCGCCACGCACAGCTCCCCCCTTCGCGCGAGGCTCGGGTCGAATGGGCTAGGCTGCACCGGCTTTAGCAGCTACTAAGTGAGTGCATCCCATCTTCCGAAGACCTGGTGTGCTGGCGCAGCTCATGGATGGCTTCTGGAGTCAGCACTTCGCGCGGGTCAGACGACGAAAGGTAACAGTGGATCGAGGCTTTACTGATGAGATGCTGGAACACGCCACTGGCTCATATGCAGTCCTCGACACTGAATCTGTGATTATTGCCGACAGTTCTTACTCTGTCAACGCATCACATCAAAAGTGGATAGTGCTCAGCCGCATCTATCAGGAAGCAAGCCATCAGCCCATCACCTGTCACCCCAACCCGCTTGAGATCTCTAGAAAAAAAAAAAAGCTTCCACGTATCCCGAGGTGGCGGGACCAGCGGATGTGGGTGGCATGCAGATGGAATTTGGCTATTGGCATCGGTATTTGACATTACAACCACGCTACTCTGTCCATCCCGGATTTATCCCACGGAATTGTGCTCATCGGCTGCTGCTTAAGTGAACGTGTACCGACAGGTCGAACAGGATACAGACAAGACTTGTTCTAGGGTAGCTGGATCTTGTCATGCATAAATATTCAAAAAACCAATGCAAAAGAGAATCACTTTGCCAATTAAAGAAGGATATGTAGCGGCAATGGACCCACCGGTGGGTTGCGGACGCGATTGCAGAGGGGAAGGGAGCAAGGCTCGGAGGTAGGGCTCACTTGCAGCTCCAAAACCCGAACAGGGCGGGAGTATCCGTATTCCGCATCCGTAATGTCGAACCGCTTCAACAGGGTCTTCAGTCAGCGCAGCTTGGCATCCTTGGCGCTTTGGGTTGAATGGCCGAATGATCAGAAAATGGAATCCAAATTGCAACCAGCAAACGTGGGCTGCCCTTCATCCGAGGTCCAAGAGCACAAGAGCTAATCAAGCCTCGGCATGAGGCTAGCTATGGAGTCCGTGCCGTGGGCGGCCGGGGACAATCTAGCGAAAACCCGAGGGAATGGAAAAAAGAAGCTATGACATGCACTGACTGGGAATACGTGGGGAAGCTGGAGAACCGGGATTAAGAGTGAAAATCAACTGTTGTAGCAGCCAGCAATCTGGCCGCGCCCAAGCTTTCAGCTGAAGTGTGAAACGGTCCAGCCCGGAAAATAGTGTGTCGGCCGCTTCCAACGGCCCCGCAAAAGGGGGGCAATTGCCGTGCCAAGACCCTCACCCCCGGCCGCGCCCCCGGCCGCGCCCGGCCGCGCCCCGGCCACGCCTCGGCCATGGCCTGGAACGCCGGCCAGCCCTGTCGAACTGCGTCAAAGCTAGCACAAACAGGCACCCGATTGGCCGCAGCTCCTTTTCTAAACAATTGTGTTGCCGGGCCAGGGCCGCTTCCATCCCATGTCTCTGAATAAGCGCGGCCCAGCCCTATGGCTCGACACCACGACTTCGAATCGCTGCCGAAACGCGCCCTGGGCACTGCGAAAGCGAGCGACACAGTCAGAGACCGCGGCCGAGCAAGAGACACAGCGCGTGGGATGGGAACGGAAAGGTTCCATCCCATCCTCTTATAAAGACGGCCTGGACGCCCGCAGCCCCCAAACCCGTCCCTCTGAGCCTGGGCAAAACGTCTTATAAGACATCACACAGGAGCCGCTTCGCATTGATTCGGACTTGGCCTCTTTCATCTTCTCGTCTCCAGTCTGGGCAGGTACAAAAGAAAATCAATCCCGCGTGTGACGGACTATCCGCAGGCCGGGCAAGATACGATCTACCCAACCAGCGGGTCGCCAAGCATTGCATCCGATCACACCCCCAATATACAAAAGCAACATTCTCGCCTGCTTATCGTGTAATCATTCTTTTCCGCACACAGCAATCATGAGATACTCCACAACAACAACAGCAGCCGCGCTGCTCGGCCTCGCTGCCGTGGCGGGTGCCATCCCCAGCACTGTCATTGTGACGGCGTGGACGACGAGCTTCACGACGGCGCAGCCAGGGACCAAGGCCACGCCGGCAGCGCTGCCCGCGCCGGGCTCCGGCGGCGACGGCACCAACAACCTGTTCGACGTCAAGGCCGGGGGCCAGGTGGAGGCGTCGGCCGGCGGCGGGCGCGTCGAGGTGCAGGGCACGGGCAACGTGCAGGGCACCGTCGACGGCAAGACGATCAACTTTGGCGCCGGCGGACAGTTCGAGGCCGGCTTTGGCAGTTCTGGCACAGGTACTGGTACGCAGCAGCCACCGCTTGTTGTTCCTGCTCTCGTCCCGTCCGTCGCGGCTCCTGTCCCGTCCGTTGCTGCTGCCCCTGCCCCTCCCGTTGTCGTACCTGGCACGGGCAATGGTACAGGTACAGGTACTGGCACTGGCACGGGCACGGGTACGGGCACAGGAACCGGCACAGGAACCGGATCAGGCTTTGACGGTACTGACACTAGCACTGGCACAGGTACTGGAACAGGCACTGGCGCTGACACAGGCGCCGACGGCACCGGCACCGTCACACCGCCCGGCCCCATCGGCGGCTTCAACTCGAGCTTCAACAACCTAACCAACCTGTCAGGGCTGACAGCCGGCGCCGAGTCGCTGATGCTACTCGATCGCTCGTCTAGGGGCCTGCTGTACGGGCTGTCGGGGCTCACGGCCATGATGGCGGCGGGCATGTGGGCGCTGTAAGTGGGTGCATCTCCGCGTGCAGGCAATGAGATTTTCAGATTAAATCAGGACTCCGGGTGGCGTGGAGTTGGCGTTGGGTGTGCAGACAGCGAGTGGCTGTTTGGTAGCACCGACATTCGTTTCTTTCTTATTTCTTCTTGGGGCGAGCAAAAAGGGGGTGTTTACTTTCATATTGCCACATCATCCAATGATGGATTGATTTATTGGCACGGAGTTCTGGTGTCTCCCTTTTCATCCCCCCCTCAGGCGACCCGAGCCAGTCAATAAATAGTCCCGACTTGCTCTCGCAAAATCTCGCTTTCCCAAATTCCGTACTGTAATTACGTAAAAAACAGCAATATATATCTCATTGCGCCTCCCGTCGAGGTGAGTTACACTACGGGACAGCTGTCTACTGCCTTGTTGAACGTGTCTCAAGTGATGATGTCAAGACAACGAACAGATGGAGGAAGAAGGAAGATGATAGGCAGTGACGCGTAAAACGACTAACACAAAGAAACTACAGACCCCAAATGCCGTAACCACATGTTCATAACCCTACCGCCCCAACTAGACCTCCACCAGCCGCCTAATCACGGCCACATCGAGTCGTAAATAAACAGCCAGTCCTTCCAATAATGCTCATAGCTACCCACAAGCCAACTCCTTCCATCCCCCTCGCCACCAACCCTCCACGGGCGCGTGAGCAGGCCCTCGCCCTTCAAATGCCGCTTCAGCGCCACATTGATACTAAACGAGCTCGGACTCACCCCGAGGAAGTAATCACACTCCAGCAGCACCACGAAATCCACAAGCGCCTGCTGGTCCCAGGTAAGCGCACCCAGCGCTTGCCCGTCGGCAGCGTGCTCACTTAGAAGCATGTGCTTGGTGGCGACGGCGACGCCAGCCGCCGCTGCCGCCGCCGTGAGCCGCTGCGCCTCGGTCTCGTTGCCCGTCGCCAGGTATGCGGCGCCGAACCCGCGCGCCGCCGCTTGGTGTACGTACGCCGCGCTCTGGTTCTCGAAGCGCGGCCAGGCGCCCAGCGCGTCGCTCTCGGTGCGCAGGTGCATGCCGGCGAACGCCGTTGTCGCCGCCACAGGCAGAGGCTGGACAGCAGCAGCGGGTTTGCGCGGCAGGACAAGCTTCTGCTGCTGCTGCTGCTGCTGCTGCTGCTGTGCGGCGAACTGGCGCATGTAGCCCGTGGTCCGGCGAGCAAGCTCGAGGATATCGGCGCGGAAGCGCAGCAGCCCGCCAAAGGTGGCGGCGAACTCGGGCCCGTCGCGCGCCACGGGCCAGTCGAACTGCACGCCCCAGGTGAAGCGGTAGGCGCGGGGGTGCGCGGCGGACGGCGGCGGCAGGCCGAACTCGGCGGCCGTGGCGCGCACGTGGGCGCGGAAGGCATCCCCAAAGACCGCCGTGTGCTTGTTCGGCTCGCGCTGATCGCAGCCGCCGCGGCGGCCGAGGTTGTGTGGCGTCAGCGCCTCGGCGCGGAACGGCTCCGCCGCGCCGGGGATGGCGGATGTTGAATTGTAGACCGCCAGCTGCGGGCAGGCGGCGGCGAGGTGCGACCGGAAGTGCTGCTCGTCGAACAGGTAGGCGAAGTCGGCGTGCTCCTGCATGATGCTGGCGAGGTTGGATGGGGAGCGCGTGCGCAGGCGCGGCAGCACGAGCCCCTGCACGCCGGCCTCGACGGCGTAGCGCACGCACGTCAGGATGTAGCTACGCATGTTGCCGACGCCGCCCGAGTTGTCGTCGCACACGAAGACGGCGCCGGCCGCCCACTTCGTCTCGGCGCACACGCGTGCTAGCGGCCAGCTGATGAAGGGCGCGTCCGGGAGTGAGAGGTCGAGGCTGCCCTGTGATAGGGGTGCTATGGTGATGTCGGCGTTGCATTGGTTGTAGAGACACATCTTGGGAAGTCGGCATGACCAGAGTGTGGCTAGGCTGACGATGCAGACCACGACGAGCACGCTCCGGTGCCGAAGCATGATGGCGGCCATGCCGTCAGGCGCACCGCCAACGCCAAGGGGTGCGAGAACCGGGTACTCGGGTCAGAGGCGCAGCTGCTCGAGGGCCGTGGCGCTGGGGCGACTCATTGCAATATTGCTTCTTCTAAATATTGGGTGTTCTTGTCCGGAATCAAGCCTCGCTTGGCCGGGCGAGGTCCATGCCACGTTGGAGTGCGTGACGGCTAAATTGCGTCGGTGCATGGTGGCGGTCCCGACGTTGCTTGTTTGGCCGCGGAAGCAGCATTCCGTGTTTTGCCAGGGAGGCGTTGCAACCTGCATCATCCAACACCCCGGGGTAGTATTTATCGCATAAATTGTATCCCTCCGGAATTGGTGGTGCTGTGGAATCACAGGAAAAATCTCGACACAAGACAATATGATTGACAGTATTCTATAAGCTCGATTATGATCGTGGTAGATGTAGAATGTGGAAAAGCGGTCATGAAAGTTACCTGCCCAGGGTTTTATCGACCTCGGCCTGAACTATGTTGTGTACTAGATACCTCCCATCCCTGATCGCGTCTTCTACCTGCTCGTTCAGCGGATGGTAGTTCCAGGTAACCGACCGGTACTGCAAAATCTCGTAGAGAGCCTGATACAGGTGGGGGTTCTGCTGGTACACGACACGCTCAGGGCCGGGGACCTCGCGATACTCGACTCGCTCGGGGCCCGGCACCTGGATGTACTCGATCTTGGGAGGCTTACTCTGTAGCTCCCTCAGCTGCCTCTCGCTCTTGTTGGCCGTCGCGATCCACTGATCCACGCTCGCCTGGAGGTCCTTGACCTAATACGCACGCACAAGACAAAGAGGTCAGTTGCGGATCTGAGTTCATGAGGACTTGTATTGATACTGCAGAATGAGAGACGGCCCCCGCAGAAGCGCATCCTCGTAATTGACAAGGCTCGCACGGTGCTTCACGGACGATCCTGGGCGGGCAGGATCTCGCGCAGCTCGTCGGCTCGCTTACGGACCTTTTCAGCTTCGTCCTCGTAGCTTGGTCCTGGAGGAAGAGTAAACTGTTCTCACGAAGGAAAGCCAGGTATCTAGCTGCGCTGCGGCAAGCTCCTCACTTCCCCTCGCAGCCCTGTTGCAAGAGCGCGGAAATATTGTGTTTGAACCGTCCAGGCCCGACCGGCTATCTCTGATGACAAAACCTGAGATATCCTATTGGTAAGGGCACTGCAGATAGCAAGGTGTCGTAGCCGTCGTTTTGTGTAGCCATCGGCGCGATGTGATAGGCTGACCGCCGCCAATACTGTTGCGAGTTGCAATCACGGGTTCGTTTTCTCAATTCTTATAGCCTACTCGCAGAAAAGGCGGCCTTGGCTGTCTTTAGATAACCAGAAATTATTGTTTGAAGGAACAAAAAAAAGCTCAGGCGTGGCTTGAATCACAGCTTTACGAAAAGGGTGGCCATTGTTAGAACCCTAACATGCAGGGATACAGCAAGCCGCAGATAGTGTTAGAACCCTACCGCGCAGGGGGACAGCGTCCGTTTTCTTAGTCGCGAGAATGCAGCAGGGCGTGCGCACCTCCAACCCGTTAAGCCACGGAAGCTTAATTCTGCCAAAGCGCCTCTTTGGCGGGCCAACCTGCTGTCTCTAGCTGCAAACCTTATTTATATGGCTGAGCCGAAAGAAATGCATGTCTTCTTCAGCAGTGTTTGACGCGTCCAAGACTCGACTGAGGGCCCAGTGTGGCTGACATTCGGCGGGGTTGTGGCTGAGTCGTTCCTGTCTGCCCCTCCATGCGCTCGAGCGCGGGGTAGAGACTGGCAAGCGACCCCACTAAAAAGTTGGCAAATTTTTGGGCGCGCAACGAAATTCGAGCCTCGAATTCCCCCGCCAATTCCTCAGCAGCGAGCACCCACTGGAGGCCCAGTCAATCCCCGACAAAATTGACGAAACCAGCCCAGAATGTCGAAACGGACGGCAGAAGAGGGGCCCGCTGGTGCCCGCCTCAAGAGCGGCGGGCGGCCCGACGCCATGGACATCGACGACAAGCCCGACATGGGCGAGTTCGAAGACGAGTTTGAGGACGAGTTCGAGAGCGAGGACGAGATCATCGAGGCCGGCGTCGACGGCAGGCCAGATGCTGAGAGGGAAGCCGAGGAAGCTGCAGCAATGGACGTCGACAACGGCCCCGCCACCTTCATCGTCGGCCGCACAAAGCTCGATCCGGGCCAGACCCTCGCGCCCGACCCGACCACGTACCGCATGCTGCACAACCTGAGCACCCCGTGGCCCTGCCTCTCGTTCGACATTGTGCGCGACGGCCTCGGAGACAACCGCACCGTCTATCCCGCCACCATGTACACCGTCTCGGGCACGCAGGCGGAGGGTTCCAAAGCCGGCGACAACGCGCTGCTGGTCATGAAGTTCAGCGGCCTGAGCAAAATGGACAGCGAGGGCGACGACTCGAGCGACGACGAAGACGACGAAGACGAAGACGCCGACCCCATCCTCGAGTCCCGGTCCATCCCCATCGGCTCGACCACAAACCGGATACGCGCCTTCCAGGCCCGGCCGCAAGACGCGTCCCGCCCGCGCGTCACCCTCACGGCGACCATGACCGAGTCCTCTAACGTGCTCATCCACGACATCACACCGCACCTCGCGTCGTTCGACAACCCCGGCTCAGTCGTCACGCCGCAGCAGAACAAGCCCGTGTCGACGATCCGCGCCCACAAGGCCGAGGGCTACGCCGTCGACTGGTCGTCGCTGCACCCCGCCGGCAAGCTGCTGACGGGCGACAACGACGGCGTCATCTACCTGACGACGCGCAGCGACGGCGGGGGCTTCGTCACGGACACGCGGCCGTTCCTGGGCCACACGAGCAGCGTCGAGGAGATCCAGTGGAGCCCGTCGGAGGCGTCCGTGTTCGCGTCGGCCTCGAGCGACGGCACGATCCGGGTGTGGGACGTGCGGAGCAAGAGCCGGGCCCCGGCGCTGTCGATGCAGGTCAGCAAGACGGACGTCAACGTCATGTCGTGGTCGCGGCAGACGACGCACCTGCTGGCGTCGGGCGCCGACGACGGCGAGTGGGCCGTGTGGGACCTGCGGCAGTGGAAGCCCAGCGGCACGGCGGCGGCGGGCAAGCCGACGCCCATTGCCAGCTTTGGGTACCACAAGGAGCAGATCACGAGCATCGAGTGGCACCCGACCGACGACAGCATCGTGGCGGTGGCGGCCGGCGACAACACGGTCACGCTGTGGGACCTGGCCGTCGAGCTCGACGACGAGGAGAGCAAGGACACGGCCGGCGTGCAGGACGTGCCGCCGCAGCTGCTGTTTGTGCACTACCAGAACCAGGCCAAGGAGCTGCACTGGCACCCGCAAATACCCGGCGCGCTGGTGGCGACGGGCGAGGTGTTTAGTGTCTTCCGGACCATCAGCGTATAGGCTGTATCATGTACCGGTATTCATGTCTGTGCCCGTTTGCTTAACATGTTGTTGACATATGCGGTGCGATCACGGATGTCTGCGGGTTGCGGCGTGTTGCTGCAACAGGAGAATCTTGACCATGCGGAGATAGAAGAGCTGGTTCACGTGGAAAATAAATACCCCCATTACCTGGATTTTTCCTAACCTGGTTGAACTGTCGCCGCGGTTCAAGATGCACTGGCACATGTGAAAGGACAAGGAAACAGGCAGCCAATGGTAGTGATGCGTGGTCAAAGAAAGAAGGTTGCGGGACGTTGATAGCGCGTATTTCTTATTGGTCCGCCGAAATAACGTTCTTGACTGAAGATGCATGACGTTGGGAATGACGTTATGTGCACCCCATACCCGCGAACCTGCCTGTCGGGCTCGTTTCTCGCCACGAGACTGCGCGTCGCAGTCCATATTGCTGGGGCTCGATGGGAAGGTGCGCTGTGGGTTAGTATTCCATGTCGACTCCAACCTCACTGAGATCAAAACCACACGAAGTCTCCACAGGAAACCTTTGACGCAGTGACTGATTCCGACCGCCGTTCACTTGATCACTGCGGTGCACCGCCACTAATCTACCACCTAACCTAGACAGCCTAGAATTTCGTTTCCTACATCACGACCTGCCATATTTCGGACAATAATTCGATTGCACTGCACAGCTAGCAACATACACGATGAAGCGGATTCTGCTGCTCTGCTTTCTCCATGGATTCAAGGTCAGCTGTTCTGCCCACGGCCCTGGGCATCTAATGCTCCCTGGCCCAGCGCAAACAGGCGGGATCTGCAATGTTTTGGTCGGCTAACACGCAGGCACATGCAACTGCCGCCGCAACAGGGGGACGACGACACGTTTGGCGACTTCCCCCAGCACCTCCAAGACACCGTCACCAACAATCTCCCCGACCACAAGGTCGCCTCGGTCGTCTACCCCAAGTATGAGACCAAGGGGGAACTGGGCCAGAGTACCGAGGCCTTTCTGGGATGGTGCGTGTCTTCGTATATCTTACAGTTCGTGCATCTAGTGGCTGACATCTCCCAGGCTCAAGGAGCGGGTCATGGACCTGCGCAAGGAGCATCTGGAGAAGCCGTGGCCGCCAAATGACCGCAGCGTCGGCGTCATCCTCGTAGCGCACTCAATGGGGCAAGTTTCACCACCACCACCACCACCACCACTCTGACTCAACATAACCCGTGACTGACCAGACACAGCGGGTTTGTGGCCAGCGACTGCCTGTTCCGCATCCTCGACGAGCGGCGCCGCGACGGCAACACGCCGGGCCCCATCTTCCCGCTGGTCCAGGGCATCCTCGCCTTCGACACGCCGTACAACGGGCTCGCGCGGTCCATGTTCGTCTACGGCGCCTTCTCCAACTACCAAAAGGTCAGCAACGTGTTCAACGTCATGACGGCGCTGTCGGCGGCCGCGCCCGCCGGCCTGGCGCGCCTGGCCGCGAAGCGCACCGCCGCCACCTCGGCCGCCTCGGCCGCCACCCGCCGCACGTCCAGCCCCGCTTGGAAGGCGTGGCAGCTGATCGCGGTGCGCACGGGGACTGTCGGCGCTATCGCGGCCGGCGGCGTCGCGGCGTACATGCACCGGCGGCAGATCCTCGACAGCGTGCGCAGCGTGCGCGGGCTCAAGCGCGAGCACGTCGTGCAGGGCTACCAGCAGTCGGTCGACGCGCTGGGCCAGGGGCTCGCGTACGTCAACCGCGGCAACGTCGGCGCGTCCTTCGCCTGGCTGGCCGACCACTTCACCTTTGTCGGCGCCCTGCTCAAGCAGAACGAGCTCAACCGCCGCCTCGAGCGGCTGGCGTCGCTGCGCGGCGTCGGCGTGCGCGATTTCTACGCGTCCCTCGGCGAGAACGGCGTCTGGAGCGGCGGCTACTTTGTGCCCGAGCGCACGTTCTGCGCCGTGCCCGTTTCTGCTTCTGATGGGGAGAACAGCGAGCAGGTGGCGCGCGAGGCCGCGCTGTTCAGCCGCCACGTCATCCCTGACGCGACCGACGAGATCGTCGCGCACATGAGCCTGTTCAAGCCGGACCGCAATGCCGACTACGAGCGCATGACCAGCGAGGCGGCGCAGCTGGTCGTGGCATGGTTCGGTGACGACGCGGAGGTCTACGACGACCCCAAGTTCGCCGAGCCTGCGCCCGCCGAGTCGGTCGAGACCGAGATTCTCGCCAAGGCCGTTGGCGAGGGCAGCGCCAGCACCACCGAAGCCGGCGAGACGGAGGCTGTGCCAGGTGTTGACGTCGACGAGTCGCCCATCGACATCGCCGCTGCAGCCTCGCTGGTGCCCCTGCCTGATGGTAGCAGCGGGGACTTGGTTGGTGATGGCGGTGATGACGATGACGACGAGCAGAAAAAAGGCGACGCCGACGCCGACGCCGACGCCGAGAAGCAGAAACAGGCGTACCTCGCGCACCTCCTCGCTATTGCTCAGTCCACGGGCACTAACCTGCGCTCGTACCTGCCGCCGCTCCCGGCCGGCGTGGCCAGGGTCTCGCTGCCCAGCGTCAGCATGCCGAGCATGCCCAGTATACCGAGTATGCCGGCCATGCCGACCATGCCGAGCATGTCTATGCCCAGAGTCGGCGGTCTGTTTTCGAAGAAAGCTCCGGCTGCGGCTGCGGCTGCGTCTGCGGCGGCATCGGAATCTGCTGAGACGAGGGCCGATCTCGCTGCTGCTGGGACCTCATTGGCTGCGCCTGCTCCTGCTGCTGCTGCTCCTTCGGCCACGGCAACAGTTACTGCCGCTGCCAGCGGCGAGCAAGACAAGGACGACGATGACGATGGTGCCAAGCCGGACGGCAATGCTGCTTCTGTTTCTGCTGCTCCCAGCTAAGAACCTAGCTAATCATCTCGGGAAGGAGATCAAGATCGTATCACGAACAGGCGGCGGCGGCCGGTGATCAAGCAACAGAAACGATGCCGTTTCGGCGGGCTCCGGATGTTTATCTCTTGCCATCCCATGTTCTTGCTTGGTTCGGCATCGGCGCGATACCTGATATGCTTGCCTTGCCGTGCAACTAACGAATACTTTGTAATTACCCTGATATGATATGCCGGCATGAAACGGCGATGCAATATCAATATCCACAGGGCTAGCTAATTGCTTACGCGACGGGCTCGGCACGTGGCGTCGGTGCGACTGCTTGACTGCGCGGGTGCGTTCCTTGTGGATGGCGCAAGATAACGACTAATTGACTATCACCCTGGCGGACTTGGGAGTTGGCTATATCGGTTTGACCTGCCATTTGCCTTGGAGACGTTTGTTGTACGGGGTACTTTTACTTTTCTCTTAGTCCAGTGTTTTTGTTACGTATTCTTATGAATCGGATATGTCAGATCTACTCATCTGGTGGGTGGGTGATTTTTGATTGCCCACATAGGCACCTCTGTGATCATGCAGGCATGCATGTTTCTGCGAGTGAGTGGGTGTGGCCAGCGACGCAAGACGGGAGAAGAGAATTGCGGCACGGCTTCTAGAATTCTCGGATCTGCATGCCCTCCCCCAGCATCGAGGCATTTGCAAGCGAGAGTACTGTGCAGCAGTCCTACTGGGGGTGGTGGCAGCCAACGTTGTCGAGCGCCTGGGCGCGATTGGCCGCTCGGCAGTTCCGCAATAGGCAGTTGGCCATCCCATCCGCGTGCTTGGCTCTGCGGACTATGTTCAAGCCTGTGGGGGGCGGGAGCTGTTTATCTGATGCGGGGACGACACATACCTCTTTCATCAGCAGGACTACAGCAGTTAGTTGTAGGCAGGTACAAGAACAGCCCCGAGTTCTTATCGCACCGATCGCCACGGCGCAGCCACGCGCGCCTTACTGCCTCCCCGATTCGGCCGTCGGGGCCCGCCGCGCAGCGTCGCACCGCATCGGCATTGGCTCCCTGGCGGGCCTTGGCAGAATGCTAAACTGCTAAATCGCAGCCCGCGCTTTCTCCCGCGCCAGTCGAGCGTCCCCTGGTAGGGGGGCAGGTATATTGTGTTGCGGCCAATCAGCGGCTCGTGTCGTGGGGTGTGTGAGTTGGCCCCTGAATATGTACAGAACCGAGCCGAGGGCTGAGGTCGGAGGAATACCGTTGACTGAGACACACGTGGTGAATGTTGGGTATAATACGCTGCTGTCGCCCCGAGTGTTTGTAGGAGCGTGGGCAGTGATTGTTCGGATTCGGTGTTTTGGCCATCAAATCACTCCGCACTCAGGGGTAATCACCAGCTACGCAGTTCGAAATGAAGACGTCTGTTTTCGCCGGCCTGCTGGCCGCGGCGGCCTCTCTGGTCGCCGCCGCGCCCATGCCCATGCCGACTCCAGTATGTCGATCCAGATATAATTACATCGTTCTCGGACACTGACCACTGTAGCCCGGCATCCCCGCGGCGTCGACGGCCAAGACGCAGCTGGCCGCGCTGACCGTCAAGGCGTACGTCGACGACGGCAACTACGACCGCGACCTGTTCCCCACGTGGAACACCATCAGCGGGACGTGCAACACTCGGTAGGCAACCGGCACGCACGCTGTAACTAATGTCTGGGGGTGACGACTGACGAGACGACGCAGGGAGACGGTGCTGAAGCGCGACGGCACCAACGTGGTGGTCAACTCTGCGTGCACGTCGACGTCGGGGTCGTGGTTCAGCCCGTACGACGGCGCCACGTGGACGGCCGCGTCCGACGTCGACATTGACCACATGGTGCCGCTGAAGAATGCCTGGGTGGTGAGTTTTGTCTTCTGTTCCATGAAAGAGCCACTGGCTGACAGCCGCAGTCCGGCGCCAACGCGTGGACGACCTCCAAGCGCCAGTCTTTCGCCAACGATCTCAGCGGCCCGCAGCTGTGGGCCGTCACCGACAACGTCAACCAGGCCAAGGGCGACAAGAGCCCCGACGCCTGGAAGCCGCCGCTGTCGTCCTTTTATTGTGTTTACGCCCGCAGCTGGGTCCAGGTCAAGTCGACGTGGGCGCTGACCGTCACGTCGGCCGAGAAGACGGCGCTGACGAGCATGCTCAACACGTGCTAGGGTGTGGTGTGGTCACGTTGTGGATGGAGGCAGAGCTGTGTTTTCTTGATGGCACGAGCTGAGTCTTTGAGTGCGTTTTGTCTACGGTGTTGAATAGAAAGACCAAAGACAGTGTATTGTTCTCTCTTGTACACCCCTTTCGTGACAACCAAACAAGATCAAAGCATGATTATGCAACCCACTCTAAACAGGAGCCATCAAATCTGATGCCCTGGACATTTCCACACCGGTGGCGCCTCCCTATTGCCTCATGAAATCCTACACCCCCTCTTCTGCACCTCCTCTTCATCTCCCCCCTCCCCCATCAACCCCTGCACCGCCCCCTTAACCTCAACCGCACCTAGCCGCGCCGCATAGTCCCGCCTGGCGCGCGCCAGAAACGCGTCCAATCCGTCAAGGCATTCGACGAGCGTGCGCGGGTTGAACGCGCGGCCCAGGTATCCCTCGACGCGCGCGAGCAGGTCAACAGCACCACAGCCATCATCTTGCAACAGCGCGGCGCGGAAGCGCGCCCACTCGCCCGGGCTGTGTAAATCGTGCGCGAACCTGGCGGCGAAGATGTCGGCGGCGATGGCGCGGCCGCTTCTCTCTGTCAGCTCCTTCTTTGAAACGGGGAGGGATGGGAGGACGAACAGGATGTGGCTGTAGCCCCTGCCGGCAAACGCCTCGTGCACGACGGTGTGCACGAGCAGGTACTGGTGGCCGATGGGCTTGACCGCGGATAGGTCGAGCCCCTTGAGCTCCTCTTCGATGGCGTACCACGCGGCGGCGACGTCGACCGCTTCGATGGCCGCGTGTGTTGCCGGCGTGTGCAGCGCGTGGTCGAGCATTGCGCCGCCGCTGCGTGTTCACGCACCATTAAACACGGTAAGCAAAGTGGTTACCCACTCGAGGGGTGGGGGAGTAACTCACAGGCTACCCAGATTGCCATACAGCGTGAGGAACGCCAGGCTGTCGGCCGTCGTCTGCAGCAGCCCGTCGGGGATGTGTTCGGGCGGCGGGCAGGTTGCGTCGGGGTGCGCGGCCGTCCACGCGCGCATCGCGTCTGCGTCGAGGTACGCGCGGTGCCGGCCGATCTTCTTGAGCGTGTCCTGCCGCAGGAAGATGTGCTCGAACACGTGGCTGGGGATCTCGACGTAGTCGCTGCCGAGGTGGCGCCCGCTCGTGATCGCGTGTGTGACTTGCTGGAATAGGACGTGCATGCAGTGGCCGAGTTCTGAGGCGGTGATTAATTATACGTGGTTAGTTGTGTTATGTTGACGGCAACTTCCGGACGTGGGTTGGGTGCATACCGTGGGCAAAGATGCGCACGCCGTGGAAGCCGAGCACGGGGTTGGTCGGCGCGAGGTTGAGCACGAGGCATACGGACGGGTATTTGCGCACGCCGCTCGCGGTGGCCGTGTGTCCCTAGAATAGACGCAGAATACGCATGATCAGTATCTCACCCACGCTCAGGACAGTAGCATGGTAATTACCACACAAATTGGACGCGTGTACGCCACCATGCCCGTCTTGGTCTTGCCATCATGCCAGAACAAGTCAAGGTACAGGTACCCCAAGAACGTATTCTCGCCCACCCCTTCGTCCCACACGGCAAACACATCCACATCTTCCCTGAGCGTCAACCGCGGATCCCAGGTCTCAGGAGTAACCCTGTCGAACCTAACAGCAAACAGCTCGCCAACAACACTTAGCATGGCCGGCACCGTGTGCTCCACACTCAGATACGGCGCCAAACACGATGAATCATGGTCCAGCAGCCCGTACTCCTCGCACAGCCGCTCGCGATAGTACGCGTAGTCCCACGGCGGGAGCGGTTCCGCCAGCGCCTCGTCGGGCGTCAGCCGCAGATCAACCCCGCGACGCAGCCGGCAGATATCCAGCAGCACGCGGCCGCGCGGGACGAGGGCGTGCTTCAGCTGGGCCAGAAACGTCGCAACCCATGCCGTCGACGGCGCGATCTGGTTCGCGAGCTGGCGCGCGCTGTGGTTCGCATACCCGCGCGCCCGCGCCGCCGCGTCGTGCTGGACTACCACGGCCTTGAACGTCGGCGCCGCGTGGGCCAGTTTTGCGTGCGCGCCGACGTACATGCGCTGCCGCGTGTCTGCGGAGCGCGCTTCTTGTAGGATTGCTTCGTCGCCCACGGCGAAGGACGCGAACGTCTTGCCGGCGTTGGGGCCGTCGGTGCCGCGCGCGGAGCGGGGCTGTGTGCTCAGGGGGGCGGTCTCGGGGACGCCGAGCAGCTCGTCGGCTGTGAACCAGATGCCGCCGCTTTCGCTCTTCAGGGCGGCCGAGTACGCGCCTCGCAGTGTTGCTATTTGCGCGTCGAGGTTCTGGGCCACAGTGTGGTCTGCCGGCAGCGGCTCCTGGCGCGTCTTTTGCGCGGCGAGGTGCAAGTCGATCCACGTCTGCGTTTTCGGGGGAAGTGGATGGTCTGAACTCACGACGGCCTTGAGGAGCGCGAACAGGTCTGGCCGTTTGTGCCAAGCGTTCCATGCTGTGCCGTATGCGCTCCAGGCCGCTTCTGCTGCGCGCCTGGTGGCTTGGTTGGGGCCTTCCCTTCTCAGCGTGCGGATCATGCCTAGGTCGCCGTCAACTTCGTTCTCTATGTCGGACCAGGGGCGGACTGTGTTATTGTCTGTGGCGGCGGAAAGGGGCTGGACCGTGGTGGAGATGGTGTCGAGCGTGGCGTCGAATTTGTTGATAATGCCCGCCATTACCTGGGGGATCTCGTCCGTGTCAAACACACGCTGGGGTGGGTGGGGAGGTGTCGCCATCGCGCCAAGTCCCGAAATGCGTTGAATCTTGTATTTTTGGATGAGGACTTTGTTCTCGTTGGGCGGATGTAGCTTAGGCAAACCCCGAATTGTTGCTATTGCGGTTAGACCTAGATAATAGTTGGGTAGACAAACACCAGAGAGATGCGGCAACCTCGGAGGGCGAGTGGTATTTATACCCGCCCGAGGGCAAACGCTCGAGCTATTATTGTGTCTCAACACGAGCGAGTCACAAAATTGCAAGTAATAACCTTTATTATAGTAGTTCCGCAGTATGCACAAGGTAGGCGTCGACGAGTGAGCAACTTTTTGTCAATGTCACGGAGAATCTTGAAACACTGGCGGTGAGAAGCTACGCCGTAGAGCAGCTCGAGTGGGTTGGTCTAGGGATTCAGGGAATAGTCACATAGCAGTATTACGAATTCGGCCGGCGTATTCAGACGTTTGTTCCACTGGCCGCTCTAAACAAGCAAATGACAGGGTGAAGTGGGTCTACCCAGAGCTATATCGCGTTTAAGGGATGATAGGTATAAAACGGGAAGAAAGAAAGCACTAGACCTAACCAGGGCGTCAATCTGCATCCATCCCATCTCTATTAGATTTGTCAAGGTACGGCAGTAATCCTAAACACTGCCAATCAACATCTTTCACACCTTTCATTCTGGCCTCCTCAAACATACAAACGCCACCGAGTCAGCCGAAGCTTTACTTGACAACAATTCCTCTTTCAAGTATATTTTGACAGGCAATAATAATTGAACGACTTCGCTTGAATCAAACCTCTACTACCGCCTCCCTGTAAACAACCTACAGCTTAGAGTCCCTGCGTCTCGGCCACCTCTTTTCCTCGACCTGTGCGGGCGGAAGCCGGCGGTTCACT
The DNA here is from genome assembly GCA_033439765.1 of Lasiosphaeria ovina. Taxonomy (NCBI): domain Eukaryota; kingdom Fungi; phylum Ascomycota; class Sordariomycetes; order Sordariales; family Lasiosphaeriaceae; genus Lasiosphaeria; species Lasiosphaeria ovina. The sequence continues at coordinate 6,550,281 of JAULSN010000002.1, read as the reverse complement.
TCAACCTTGCCACTCGTCGCCGCAGCCGCAGGATGGTACGTCGCCCTGCTGAACGCATTGTTGCCGCGGGTGCCTGTGTCGTCCTTGTTCGGGTCGTGGTACATAACATCGAAATGGCGGGGTTCGTCCTCTGCGTAGACAGTGCGGGCGACACCCCTGGGCTGCCCGGGCGTCCACGGCTCCGAGCCTGCCATCAAAAGCGGGCTGTGCAGCAGCGCGTCGTCGTCTCCGCGCCCGATGGGGACGCCCGATGGGGTGCGGAGATCGAGTTCCTCGTGGTTCATGAACAGCGTCCCCGAGTCTTTGGGGAGCCGGCTCTGCTGGGCCCTGGCGTCCCGAGCGATGATGCGGTTGTTGGGCCCCGGGACGTTGTCCAGTTGGAACTGCAAGGCGGGGTTAGCTTGTCGGGTGACAGAGGAGGGCATTCTGGAGCGGAACGTACATATGACACCACTGTGTCGCTGCGGGCAACCACTATTTCAGGTGGGCGGTTAGGCGGGCTCGTTGAGGGTTGACGGGGAGGTCTCGGGCCTGGTACATGGGCTGCGCTTGTATTACTCTGTTTCTGTTGAGGTATGTAGTTATTTCCAACACGCGGACTAGAGCCACCAAAGGTTGGCTCCTTTCTCTCAGTCAAAGGCGAGCGCTTCGGCATATACGGGTTATCGGAATCCAACGCATCGCTCGTTGCCTGACGCTTTAAACGCTGCGACGAAGCTAGAGCTGCGTTGGCAGACGTCGAATTCGAGGTGGCGGGCGGACCAGTCCGGCTCCCGGGGGAGGGAATGTCGGGTGACTTGACAAGTCGACCTTCCATGGAGCGACTGGGTTTAGCCGGAGGCCTGTCTCCGCCCAGGATACTCAACATCTCGCGAACATCTCGCCGCTGAGGCCGAGGCTTTTCCCGAATGGGCGGCAGTCGGGTAGCCTGTGTGGTTTCACTTTCCACACTCATGTCAGTCTGATACTGCCGGCTAGAAGCCCAAAGAAAGATCTATTCCCGTTGAATAGGAAATGACTACAAACATTCAGCTGGAAGCAGAACCCAGGCTGCAAGTAAGCAGATGCTTCGTTAAAATGCTGACGACGGACGGTAACATGGCAGCCCATCGCGTTTATATCCCCAGCAGCTAGCTACCTTGAGCCCCGAAGATGCGACTCGTCCGAACCGCCACCCCTCGGACTTGATGCATCGCACTCCATCCCTGGGCCAGCCCATGCAGGTCCGGCGACTCCTGCCCAAAACCATCACGACAGCGTTCTGCACCATACCCAATCCCGGGCCAGCCCATGCAGGTCGCTCCGGCTCCAGATTGAACAGACGACAAACCCCGCTCGGCGCGCCGTTTCCGGTTCCCCTCCTTGCCGGGCCGCCGCGCTGGGCCGGTCGTCTCATGCGCGTGTTACCAGGGGGCCCGGCACCGGGCCGCCGCGGCCGACACGGTCGAGAAACAGCGGGGCCGCCATTGTGGCCCCGTTTGGCATGCAGGCTCAGACATGTGGCAGCCGGGGCCTTGCCGGCCTGCGTTCCGGCCGCCGCCTTGTAAGGTGTTGCTGTGCCGCCCCACCCGTTCCCACACCATAACTGCATGGCCTGCGCCGCCCTCGCACAAGCACAATCTCGCCGCGAACCATTCTCCTGTCCAAGGACAAGGCAACAGTCATACGGGAAGAACCAACGCCATCACACCAGTCACACGAAAACACACAGCCCCCACATTTACGTCTACAATGGCACCATCAACAGAACAGAAAATGGACATCAGCCTCAAGGCGATCAAGGACTGCGCCTTCTCCGAGTACGAGCGGCAGATCTTCCACGTCATCAAGGCGACGCTGCAGTCGCGGGCCAAGACGGCCGCCAAGAGCACCAAGATCGCGCAGGACATTGCCTTCTTCTGCATCTCGCAGGACGAGGGCGTCGACGTCGGCGAGACGCTGTGGAACGTGTGGGCCGTCGTCGTCGAGATGGCGTCGCGCATCCCGGCCGGCCATGCGTGGCAGGACAGTTTGGTGCTCGGGCTGGACGTGCTGCGCGAGCAGGACGGCGCCGTGTTGCCGGCTGATGAGGACGACGAGGACGAGAAGGATGGGAAGAAGGTATGTTGTGTTGTCCAGTGTGTCTTGTTGTTGTTGTTGCTGCTTGGGGAGGGAGTGCTGATTTGAGAAACAGCCGCTGCTGTGGCAGGACCTGCCGAACCTCGCGCTGTGCGTGAGGGAGAAGTGGATTGGTGAGTCTGCCCTTACCTGAGTCTAGGCACAGCCCACTGACACGCACCCAGACCCGACCGAGACAACCGAAGACCTCGCAGACGAGTTCGCGCGGTGGCGCAACCTCAACTCGTTCGTGGCGCGGGTGACGAGCGACGAGTTCGCGCCGTGGCGCAACCTGAGCGTGTGGCAGCTGCGGGCAGCGCTCGAGAAGACCCCCCTGACCAACGCGGCGGCCTTCGACACGCGCGTGTGGGTGGCGACGGAGTGGGCCATCGAGTGCGCCGAAGTGCTGTACGAGCAGCTGCGGCCCAAGACGGAGCCCGACGCCGCGACCGCCAAGTCGCTGCGCGCCGGGCCGCTGTACGGCGACGGCAAGCCCGTGCTGGGCGTCGAGCGCTGGGCCTTCTGGAAGGCGCGGTTCGCGGAGCTGCGCGCCGATGCGGCCAACCTGGGGCTGAGTGCTGCGACGACGGCGCGCATCTCGGACGCCCTGAAGAGCATGGAGGCCGTGCATGCGCCGAAGAAGTAGTGAGGTGTTGTGTTTTTGCTGGACGGGCTGGATCTTTGTGTCCGATAAGGACTGTTTAGATGTTCTGCACGGGGAGATAGGGGTAGACTCAAGACTGTAGAGTGATAAGAATGCCATTCATTGAGGGTTGTCCACCCACAGACCCGGCTTTTCTGATTCTGATGATACTTTTCTCAATATGGATAGTGCGCATGCTGGGTGTGCTGGGTGTGTTGCTACTGGACGCCTCGGTCTTGATAGGGGGGGTCTTATGCGGCTCGGACTGTGTCACCACACCCCTTTCTGCCAGTCATTATCAAACGATACGATGGGCATACATCGGCATAGCCCGTCGAGCCGAATACGGGTACCGGGTCCCGTATCCTTCCAACACCGCACAGCGACCTCTGGGCACCTTATCAAGAGCTTTCCAAAAGGTGCGCGTCTCATCGTTATCAAGGTGCGGGGGGGGGGGGCTGCGGGATGTGCAGTTAGTCCAATAAAAGACTAGAGCGGCCACACTCGACGACTGCCTATGCCGAACCAAGTCCAGAAGTCCGTGGATCATTTGTCCGGTCGTGCTGCCCCCGCATTGGCATTGGCAGGTTGGCAGGCTTGGTAATGTGGAGTGACGCTGTCTGCCCGAGGGAGTTGTAGTAGGTAGATAATAATTATCTTGACGGCGACGAGCCGCTGCCGCTGTTCACGCTCTAGAACAAACATGTTCTTCCTACCAAATACCGGCCTCTCCATGGCCAGCAACTGGGCACTCCTCGCCGTTGTCGCCGCCGTTCTGGCCGCAGCTTCCATCTTCTTAACCTACCGTGTCTCACGCAAAACCATCCTACCGCCGCCGCCGCACGCCCTCGTATTCCCACCCTCGCGGCGCCACGCTCTCGCCAGCCTGCCGCAGTTTGAGAAAGCCACTCCACAGCAGCACGAGACGATAACACCAGCAATGCTCCGAGCGCAGGCGCTCACGACCAAGGCGAAGCCCGACTTGCGCGTCGACGGCCTGTACACGCCGACGGGGTTCGCGACGCAGGACATCCGCGCGCTGGGCCGCTTCCCCGACTACGCGGTGCTGGCCGGCGTGCGCCACCCCGAGCCGGTAGGGCCCGGCTGGGACATCGCCAGGGCCGTGTTCCGGCCCTACCGCCCGTTCCGCTGGGGGTATCACCAGCACATGGGTGCGTCTGCATTTATCTATCTCTCTGCAAGCAAGCACGAAGAAATGAGATATTATATGTTATGCTGACTCCTGTCCAGCCCTGATGAAGTACGAGCCCGACTGGTGGGTCGAGCTGGAGCGCAACTACACCAAGACCATGGCGGCGCGGCAGGCGCTCCTGCAAACGCACGGCGACAGGATCTTCTTTGCCGGCTCCGGCGCTGCCGACCTCGCCGCCCGCGAGCTGATGGAGATGCTGCTTCAGTTCCTGTGCCGGCGGTACCCGGCGCACTTCCGGCTCGAGCGCGGCGGCGAGGTGTTTGTTAATTGCCTGCTGGACACGGTAACCGACTTGGTGAGCACGCCGCCGCTGCGCGTGCTTTTTGAGAACGTCCCCGAGGACTACGCCATCATGCTGCGCAACGAGGACGACGGGCTGTACTACCTGCGCGCGGCCATGGTGTGTTCGTCGGTCGGGTGGTGAGTCCCCTTATTCCGGTCAATGTTTGCCCCTGATCCCAGATTATTGACACTTGACACCCATCAGGGACATCGCACAGCACCGCGACTCGCCGCTGCGGGCCATCCACACGCACGTGCCCGACGCGGGCCGCATGGCCATGAGCATGGATCGGTGGTTTAGCCGGCTGGCTACGGACGCGCCCGTCAGTCGGTGCAGCTGGAGCCTCGAGGACTGGGAGGCCATGTTCACGTCGCCCGAGGTGGACGCGGGGTGGACGCGCAGCGCGTTCGCGGGGCGGCCCGACGCGTTAAACGTCGGTGACATCCGCCTGCGCTGCGACGCCCAGACGCTGCGCCGCCTGCCTGTCAGTGGTGCTGTCGTGTTCAACTTCAAGGCCGTCTTCACGCCGCTCATCGAGCTGCGCGGCGAGCCCTTTGTTCCGGCGTTACTGCACCGCGTGCTGCGCGACGGCAAGGCGGATCTTATTGGTTATAAGTGTGTTGACAATGTGAGGCATGTGGCTATGGAGGCGCTGGAGATGTGGGCGGCGGAGCAGGCCGAGCAGGGAATAGTGCCGCCTGACTGGGAGGTGGGCACGCTGGACGAAAGCCCCTTTTTCCCCGGTTGGCGGGAGAAGTTGCGGCGGCAGCAGGGCTTTTAGTCAGGACTTGTTGGTATTTAACTGGGGCTGAAGACGGTACTTTAATTTACGGTGTCTATTGTATTCATCTCTATGCGACTGGCTGTTGGCCCATTCTTGTCCATCTCTTTCATCTCCTCTCCCTTACTTCCACCTTATCCTCCCTTTTCTCTTCGCAAAAGCAAACGCAAAGTCAAATTTGACCGCCTGACTATTTCGACAGATTACCCCATCTGCATCCACACCTCCAACCTCGCCTCCACTCGAAAGACCATCATCCAGCCCATCCCCCGCCTCAGGCCATATCTCAGTCCACGACATGGTCACGGCCTCTGACCGCCTGAACGAAAACAGAAACCGATTGCCCCGCCCGAGAAACCGATTAAACCCCGCCCGATCTTGAGCCGCCGCCCCGTCGACGACGAGAACGTCCTTCGGACTGGGCCGCTGACCCCGTCAGGCTTCACGATGGGCAGGCCGCCGAAATAGCCCATATCCAGTGGCTGATATCTGCCCGTTGTTGCACTTGCACTTGCAATTCCAGTTTCAGGACTAGTTTTAGATGACAAAGCCCCTCCGCTCATCGGCTACTCTGGTGGTGATGAGCAAAGACTTGGTCCCGGTTGTTGATTTCTTCAACGGCGTCTTGCTGCAATGAAAAGCCAGCGATGGGGGTGTTGGCCGGTTGGTAAGCTGGGGGTGCAGTTGACGGTGCATTGGGGATTAGTGGTGTAGTTGACTCCTGAGGCGAGCGACTGTCCCCTGAAACGCCATCTGGGTTCGTTTCCGTCTTGATCATCACAGTTGTGATGGTGGAGGTCTCGACTGGGGTGACAGAGGCGGGTTTGGCAGGCTTTGTCGGTCCTGCTTGCTCCCCAGCATTTGAGCAACACTCGCTGCTGGACACGGACGAGGGGGCAGAGAGACGTGTCTTGGACGGCTCGGAAGGCTTTGAGACTGTGTAGCATAGATTCCTTATTTTTTGAGGGGTAATGCAAAGAAATGCTTGTGCTTGGCGAAATTAAGGCAATTAGACGGCAGTGCGGTTCAGATGGCAGCAAGCTTTTTAAACAAAGAAGCCGTGTGATAGTTAAGCGCCAGGCATCTGACCAGCTCATCACACCGGCCCAACCCAGCCTCGCCATGCCCACAACTCCCAGCCAACACGCGGCCAATAAAACACGGCCGGGCGCTTACAGCAACAGACTCATCGCGGGCATTGAACGAAAATAATGCCTGGCTGGGCTCCGGCGGCCGGTTTGGAAACCTCCTGACTTCGTCAGCCGGTGACAGTGTGGCTCTCGCTGTGACAGAACAGAAATTGGTTGGCTGTTTTTGGGAATCTGGCTTTATTTTCCATTCTTCTTCGCTAGGGAGCTCTAGGCAATTAATATCTTTGGGATAACCAACAATCCCTATGCCTCTCATGGAACAAGTCGACGCCCACAACACTCGTGGAGGGGATACGGGCATTAGAGTAAGTGATGTTTACTTTCGTCCATCTGTCTGCACGAGTCACGCTTGTTCGGCATACCTTATAGGCATATCGCAACCAGCATCATATATTCCAGTATTCCCGCCACGATCTGTTCTCGCCGCGACCGCAAAGCTAGGCGGAATTTGCGCAAATATGTAGCTAGATACTAGAACCGGAATTGCAAATATATAGGTAAAAGAAAGAGTAGAGTTATTGATAATATTTTGGAAGCAGGGGGAGTCTCTCACACACAACCTAACCCTGGTTGCAGCAGTACATCCAAAATTCTGCCGCTGAGTGTAGGGAATGTACCACTTTTTAACACAACGTAATAAATCTGTTCGAAACCTAGGTAGTCGCCCAGGTCCTACGCTCAAATTGAGCGTAGGCAAACGGAAATGTGGTCCAGTTAGCGATGTAATTACGATGCCAGTGCCTGGGGCGGTGCAGCCCGGTTAGGCTTATGTGTGACTCCGTGTATGGGACGATTCAACAAGGAGACTACCCCTTTTAAAATGTTAAAAAGGGGTCGTTATTAAAAATTTAAATACTTGAAATTAAAGGCTTTAAAACCCGTATATATAGAACTGAGAAGGGTTCGAACTCCAAACAGTCTCATTTCATGCCACCTCTTCCAGTTAAAGACACGGGGATATTCATTTACACGGGAGGCAATTTTTAACGTTACCACCCCATCTGCTCATGATGTTGCTAGTCCGCCTAGATCATGTTTTGTTTCGCCCTAGCAAAGTCAACAAACTAGGTCGTGGCATTCGTCCTTGTCTTGGCCCCAACTTCAGGCGAAAGAATAAGGGAATGGACTTGACCAACCGCCCTCCCCGAAATTCGAATCACCCCACCCCAGTCCCCGGTTACCTAGTTACAAAGAGGCAGGCAACCCCCTCACACCGGCTGGTACGGCGGGAACTCCACTGGTGGCAGCAGCGGCGCAGTGGCAAAGTACGGGCTCCCCGGCAGCGGGCCCCTGCTGCCACTAGTAGCACCCGAGCTGCGCCGGAGACTGCGGATCGGCGTCCGCGGCGGCGTGCTCGGTGTCTGCTGCTGCTGCTGCACCCATGGCGAGCGCGGGTCTATTGGGCTGGGATCATCGGCCGCTGATGCGAGGGTGTCAGGAGCGCAGTGGGTGGCCAGCCGCAGCGGGCTTGGTGGGAGCAGTGACGGTGTGAGTGTGGGCATGAGCGTCTCGGCCGCTGATGGCCGGCGCAGCGATGTTGTTGGTGTTGCTGGTGTCGCTGGCCCTCCCGTCACCGCGTTAGTATTGCTGCTGCTGCTGGCAGGGCGGCTGGCGATGCGGACCACTGAGAGGTGCTGCTGGTACACGCTGTCGGTCGACAGCTCGACGGGCGGGCGAGGCGGCAGTGGCACGGGCGTGTACGTTTGTGGTTGCGTGTGCGCGTGATGCATCATAGTCGGCAGCGACGTGGCCGTCGGTACTCGCTGGCCCCATCTCCCATACGGCCCCGTCTGCCGCGGCCCCTGGTACTGCTTCTGCCGGTGGCGGATCACACAGCAGCAGCCGGCCCCCAGCACGCCGACCACGAACACCGCACCGCCGGCGGCAATCCCCGCGATGCCGCCCACGCTCAGCCCCGACGCCGCCGGCGCCGCCGACTCGGTGCTGGGTGCTGAGACGCTGCGCGTGGGTAAGCGGGTGGCCACGGCGGCCGTGCGCGTCACGAGCACCGCTAAGTCAGGGGCGTCGAAGCCAATCGCAGGGGCCGTCACAGTCGCGCCGCCGGTGGCCTGCCCGCCGACGGCGGAGCGGATGACGGGGGGCACGGCGTACGTGGTCAGCGCGGGCTGGTAGGCGGCCCAGACGGCGCCCTCTCCGAGAGCCATGTTGTGCTGGCCGCCCGCGGCGTCGGCGTCGCACATGCCGGCCGTGGCGTTGGAATTCGTAAAAGTGCCGCCCACCACCAGCATCTGCCCACCGTTGACCACGTTGCACGTCATCATGCTCTTCGGGAACGGGTTTGATGTGTTGCCGCCCGCCGAGTCCGCGCCGCGGATCCACTGGAAACTCGGGATTGTCAGGATGTGTATGTCGTCGTACCCTGTCGTGTTGGGAGGGAATCCGGCGCCGCCGTAGATATATCTGGCGTTGGCGAGTTAGTTTGTTTACTCTCCGTCCCTTGTATCTAAAATGGGGGGACTTACATGTTGTAGCTAGACTGGTCCTGCGCCCACGCCGCGCCGCCACAGAAGCGGCGCCGGGCGGCCGGTGCGTGGCCCGACGTGGCCTGCGCGAACCACTTCGCACTCGCAATGTCGTACAGGAAGACCTTGTCAAGGGGCTGCGGCGTGGCGGTGCCGTTGCCGTGCAGGTCCGCGCTGCCGCCAAAATAGACCAGCATGCCGGCGTCGCCAGCAGGAATGTAAAACATGGCGCCGTCTGCGCGCGCAACATCATCCGGGCCGGCTAGGCTACTCCACGCGTTCGCGTCCATGGCGTAGCGCACCAGCCGGCTCGAGGCCCGCGGCGGGCCCGCGCCCCACCCGGCCACGGATGCGTTGCTCGCCCAGCCGCCGTAATAGTACGCTTCGCCACGCCCCGCCACCGACACGCCGGCCCCGTAGCTCGTCGGTGTGATAGTGTCTGCCGACCCGAACGCGTCCCACTGGTCGTGGAGGATGTCGTAGCCGTACAGCGTGGAGCGCGGCGGCGGCGGCGCCTGGTGGTGGTCCCCCCCGTACAGGTACAGGCGCTTGTTGACGGCGTCTGCCCAGAGCAAGCCGCCGCTCACGCTCGGCACTGTCGCGTTCTTGGACAGCGTGGCGTATTGCGGTGGCATGCCGTGCGTCTCGTTGCTCAGGTCGCTGTACAGGAAGAAGGTGTTGGTGTAGTTCTGGGAGGACTCGGTGAACGGCTTCCAGTTGACGAAGCCCCCGTCGATGTACAGCTTGTTGTCGACCACGGCAGATTGGTGGCCGAACCGCCGGCAGAAATCCTTGACGGGGTCATACTGGGCGGCCGAGAGCGCGAGCAGGTGCAGTGTGAGAAGCTGGAGCGAGTGCGGTCGAGAGATGTGCATGGCTGAGCGTCATCTGTGTGCCCCGGGACGTGCTTCCCGCTTATTTACATGAAACGAAGCGGCACGTCTGGGAAACAAATGATGTCGGCTTTGGGCGGGAATGGTAATTCAGGTCAGAATTCGCCCTCGTTGGTTGGCTTGTTGACTTGTCATGGCCACATCCGAGTTTGGGGTTGCAATGTGGCCATTGTCGGGTTGACGCAGAGATGGGAAAGGGGCGAGATAATGGGGATCCGAGCAAAGACCACGCTTGCATTGTTAGTCTGGCGTCTCTGGCGTCACGTACCCAGAGAAGGGAGCAGGCAGAGAATGCCCTTTGGTCTTGGCCCTGAATGGCAGCGAAGCATCGCTGTTTGACGACTGGGCGTGACGGCGTGTGTTATTGCGGCAGTTCCTTGGCCCTGCCCTGGTGGCCAATCATGTCTGCGTGACGGGTTTCTCCGCGGCGACTGCTCAGCCCTCCGCAAGACTCACTGGCCCGGCGGACAAATCAGGGTTCGCGGTCTGTCCAGACTGCCTGCCGAGCTGACGGGACGCAACCCAAACCGCACGGGATGCTCCGGACTATGGGCCGGCCGGCCAGTCAAACAACTCACATCTTGCGCTGTTGACAAGCCAAGGTGACTGAATGGAATGAGCCTGTGTGGAATGGCTTTCGTCTCTCAAGCACCGTGGGTCTTGAGACCGACCAAGAGCACAACCCAGCAGATTGACGCAATCTCAACAGAAGCTTTACTAACCACTGGCCATTAGTGCCTAGGAACAAGCTTCTGGTTTATGCTTCACTTTCTGCAGTAGGCTCTCCAAGGAACGCGCCCCATTGGTCCTGCCCAGCCGATGCCCAACGCGTTGAGCCGTCGAGGACGTTTGTCTTAACCCGCAGCCAATTGCGGCAAAAGGCGCTGCCGTCAGCCCTACAAGGCATACTCAATGGGAGAGCACACATGGGCCAAAACCCTGTTTATTCCGTGAGGTGGCTAGGTCCAGGCATACTCAAGCTCCGAGTGGCTGGTCAACGCCAGCCGCGGCTGAAGGCGCTGCATTAGTGCATCCGAAACTCGACCTTGGCAACCACTTTGCAGCCTGGGCTCCCTGGTACCTTACCTACATCGCCAGCAATGGATCAGCGCGCCTAAGCAAGTACATTCAATGACTAAGAGGATAGTTAATGGACAAAATACCTCCATAAACCCTGCAGTGGGTAAACCTAGCTGGGTGTCTGCGAGGGTTGAGCGAAAGGTAGAAGACAAACCAAGTGCAAAGGGGGACAAGAACAGATTGCGAAAAGACAGAATATCCAAAAAAAAATAAAAAAATGTATGTTTTGATCCGTGTGCAAATGAAACCAAAGGTAAGGTGACAGCTAAAGTGGTTTCCTGACCATCGTGGTATCGTCTATTCAAGCGATGCTTGCACTCGCTTCCTCTTGGGATGTGCTGTGCTTTCCGCGATAAGACAGTGCCTTGCAAGACAATGTAGCCCATACATCAGGTGGGAAGTAGTTTCTTTCTGTCGACGAGAAACAGACATTGCAACACCCCAAAACCGACAAAGAGAATTTCCCTTTCCTCCTTCGGAGCTGAGCAGTTGCCGCCTTAAGCTGAGCTAGGCTGAGTCAGGCTGAGCGAGAGGTCATTTTTTGGGCTACCCGGTTATACTTGCCGTAGTTTGAAAATGGCATTCTGAGCCCAATTTTAGGACTGGCGCTCCGCCACCTGGCCACCCCGTCTCATTCTTTCTACCCTACTGGGGCAAACGATCACCTCGGTTACCTTCAAATAAATTGGAAGGATGGGAAAGATGGCGCAGTCATAGTTGCCTAGTGTAACTCTATGCCGATCATTGCTAGCCCGCGGCTACAAGTTCGTGAATACGAGGATAAGTTCTTCCTGGGAGAGTAGAGCAAGTGCCACAGCAGCTGCCTACCGAGGGGCACGAGAATACGAATGACTCGTATGAAGGCTGCCTAGACAGATATAGAACGCTCTCGTGATTTTGGCTGGCCGGTGGCAAAGAGTCCTAACAGGGTTTACAAGCTGAAGACTGTTGAGATGGCATAACTACAGGCATAACTGCGGGCATTCTATGGTCTGCTGTTACAAACATGGTAGGCAACCGCGCTAAGCCCCTAAAAGACTACAACTTCCTTGGCATGCGAGAAGGAGGTCGTAGCTCAACATGGGTAGAAAAAAGCTCAACATGGGTAGAAAAGCCCTAACCCTGAAAAAGCTCAACATGGGTAGAACCGTTCTACCCATGTTGAGCTTTTTTCTACCCATGTTGAGCTACAACCTGTGCGAGAAGGGGATCCAAAGGAGAAGCTGCCTTATTCGTGGATCCGCTCGTACAGTCTTGCCCGTCGGATAATCCCCTTATGCTTAACTCATATCTGCTTCAATGGTCAAAGCGAGGCAACCCGCGATGTGCGAGGGGAGACACTGGGATACGACGCAAAGTTAATATAAGGAATTAATCTGCCTTAAGACTAAAAAACCCTACTAGCATAGTAGAAATTTACTACTTTCGAGAAGGAATTAGGCCGTATAAGAATATAGCTGAGGATTTTATTATGTATGGTAATTCCTCCTTGAGACATTAGTCCGTCGTCCCCAAATTTAACTTAAAGAGATTATAGTCTATCGCCGTAGTATAATAGTCAGTAAACTATAGTTCATATATAATTAGTCACCGTATTGCTTCGTTTTCTTTTTAATCTACTCCAGCTTACTTCCCTTACTCCTTTCTTGCCATTCCCCAGGGCCCTTCTCTACCTCCATCTACTCCTCCCCCCCCTTTCTCCTCCCCTCTATTCCTTCCTTTGCTCCAATTATTCTAACTATAGGTAAACTAAAATTTCTATTTAACTCCGCACGCTTGACGTGCCATTATAGCCCTCAGGCCGCGGATTCTCATGGCGGCCAGGATTCGGCGGATGCTGAGCGCTAGTGGTCAACCCCCTGTCGCGTAGCACGTGATTTTCCTTCGCCGTTATCAGTATATTCCGTTTTCTGTTTTTCGGTGGTACGTACCTTTTCTGCCGGCTTAAATCGATTCTGCCACTTACCGTTTCTGCCGGCATAAGGTACGTACCTTTCTATTAGTTCTATTTTGGTCCCAATTACTGCCTAGAGTAACGTGTATCCCTGCGTGCCGAAAATCCCCCTGTGAGGAAAAATTCAATGGGTACTTCGACTTCAAACACATCAAATTACATATCGATATCCCTGCCTACCCAATTTCTATATCCATTATATTCTGTAGCCACCTGTAAATAGTTTATACAAATCTCGCCAGATTTTACTTTCACGTTGCTGTATTACAATCCACATACTATAGGGTGTCTGAACTACAAGGTAGTACGCCTGAGGTGGGTCAGGTAGGATAAGAACAAAGAGTAAGGGCTTATATAGGAATCATAGTGGTAGAGTACTCTCAAAGTAGTTGAGACAAGAATGTGTGATTGCTTACTTGCTAAGTCTTATAGGGAGAGCTCAGCCTAGTTATTTATATAGAGTAATGAATATTAGTCCCGAGGTCCCGGAGGGAAACCCTCGGGATCTTGGGACCGACCTGGTTAGTCGAAATGATCGTTAGTCCCGAAGTCCCGGAGGAAAACCCTCGGGATTCTGGGACCGTCCTAATTAGTTGAGATGAAAAATACGGTGGGGCTAGTCCCCATACTCCTGCAGGCCAGGATTGTAATATTAGGCTGTTCAATAATAACCCGTTCTAAAGTACGAATAGACTACTTAGGGTATTCGATAGAGGGGGGATGGTGATCGTTTCGTAGTTTTTCGATTGCTTCCCAAGACGGATTATGTGTGAAGGGGTAGGGGGTTGGTGGGCGACGAGGTAGATTTTCCCAGTAAGCCATTGCATTAAATTGTTGGATTGTAAGTACTGTATCTTTAAGGAAGTTTACTATTAATATAACCCCTAACCTGCGGCAATGGTTCTTTTATCCTTTGCCCAAGTTATAAGACTTCATGGATTGAGAGCACCCGAGAGGTGCGTGGTAAATTCGTCCAGAAACAGGGTTCCAGAACCTAAAGCCTAGAGGCAGGACAGTCAACAGACATTACCAGTAAGACCGAGAATTCGGACCCCTCGTAGATCTTTTTAATATATCCTTGCTGTGTTTGATACAGTGAGCGCTCTCTGATCCGCAGACGAACTCTGTTCGGAACTGGTCCCATAGATGGCGTCGGAGGGCTCCAGTTACGGGAACTCAAGAGAGGATCTGCGTCAGGTTATGGTTAGTCGAGGTGTACCAGCTCTTACCACCTGTCTGGCACCTGCCGTAACAGCAGGGGCTTAGGCTAAAAAAAATGCTACTAGAACGAAACCACTATGAAATAAATGGCAACCAGTCCTACTAGTAGGAGCTGGGATCCTAGTATGGCTCTGGATACCCGTGTGGCCCCGTCCACTAGTGGATGGGATGGGGTGTATGTGACTGTTAGTGTCCACCAGTAGAAGGAGACGGGGTGTGTGGGAGAGTCAGTGTCTACTAGTGGATGGAGATGGGATGTGCATGACCTTCAGTATTCACTAGTGGACCAAGATTAGGTGTATGGGAGAGGTAGTGTCCACTGGTGGATAGAGACTGGGTATGTGTAACCCTCAGTGTCCACTAGTGGACCAAGATGAGGTGTATGGGATAGTTAGTATCTACTAGTAGATGGGGATGGGGTATGCCTGACTGTTATGTCCACCAGTGGATGGGGAATGGGGTGTATGGGATAATCAGTGTCCAACTAGTAGATGGAGGTGGGGTGTATGTGGTAGCTAGAGACGGGGCGTATGTGACTGTCATTATCCGCTAGCAGATGGAGACGGGGTGTATTGGTCCCGATAGATCACCTGACCTCGGTGAGGTCGCGAATGCGGTCCAGGCAAGCAACTAACCGTTGATATGTGAACCAACAGTCCAAAGAGTGAGCCAGCGGCAATTCCCACGATTGCCATAAGCCCGTCTGTTCCCGTCATGCCATGTGGTGCCAAGTCATGGCGTAGTGGGTTGTGACAGGTTTCCCCTTCCTTCATGGTTGATGTCCCATCGACCGTATGGCCCAAGCAGAATTCTCTCAACGTCCCTCGTCGTCATCATCGAGCCAGGAGACGGTTCCATTAGAATGCTTGTGATAGTAGTCTCCGGTCTTGCGGTCCTTTGTCCAGTAGCTCCTGCGCTTGCTCGCATGTCCGGGGGAGCCGGGGGAGGATGCCGCAGGGGACGAGGCTTTTCGTTTGTGACTATTACTGCTAGAATTGTGGCTTGATTTCGATGAATGGGAAGGCGAGGCTTCGTGTAGTTTAGTAGGAGTTGCGGGCGTTGGCTGGCAGGGTTGCTCCACTATTTCGTAATCAGCAGCCTCGTCTTCGTATGCCCTCGGTGGCTCTATGCCTGCCACGGGCAGAAGCTGAACTCCCTCGCCGTTAGGGTGGAGGCCACTGTGGCGTTGATGCTTCCAATGTTTCTTCAACTGGTCCCTCAGGTCACACGACTGTTTCTTCGCGTGGTCTTGTTCATTCCTGACATGTCTTTGGCCGTCTTTGTACTCGTCGAATTTCATCAGGTTGTATGACGCTTCCGGGTGTTGGTGGTATTCAAGCGTCTTGTCCTCCGTCTCAGTAGCATAGTGTGCAAACAGGTGGAGGCTGGTGCCGTCCGTGGTGAAAGTGGTGACCTCTGCATGGCCGGGAGGGTCAGATCTCCCGAGATAGGTAAGGGCCTTGCGCCGGGCGTAGACAAGAGCCGCCCCGTCGTAGCGCGCTTGCAGCTCCGCTTCCTTCATATCCTTTCCGGGGCCCTTCCACTCCCCGGCTAGGTGTGGCAAGACCAGGGAACGGGGGTTATTCTTGTAGAGAACGGCGCCATCGACATGCTCGTCAACCGGGAACGGGCGAAATTCTTGCATCCCTGGCCCTTCGACAAAGTCGGGCTGTGGAGCAGACAGGCCATTGTTGAAGCCAACATCCTCCGGAAAGCCCGTAAATGCATGATTGAAGGCTCGGTGATAACCCTTGTCGTCGTATTCCTTCAGCAGCTTCCCGCTCACTTCAACGACCATGGTTGCTTCGTTTGGGGCAT
Source organism: Lasiosphaeria ovina (assembly GCA_033439765.1). Lineage (NCBI taxonomy): Eukaryota > Fungi > Ascomycota > Sordariomycetes > Sordariales > Lasiosphaeriaceae > Lasiosphaeria > Lasiosphaeria ovina. The sequence goes on along the minus strand of JAULSN010000002.1, from coordinate 6,534,664 downwards.
TTCCAACTGTGTCCACAAAGTGGTCATGCGCTGACTCGGTGGCCGGAGGCGTCTCGCGAGATCTAGTGTGTCGCTCGCGGATTTCCCTGTGGTTTGTGGGAGGTTTGGAGCTGATGGTATCGAGCATATCATTCTTATAGGCCTTGATAGCAAAGCTAGACGTCGTTGTCGAGGTGGTCTTCGTCGTTGAGGTAGTCTCCGTTGTTAACGACTTGTCTGTGGATTTGGGAGCAGACCCCGACGCCTTAGTTCCCTTCTTCCTCGCCATTTTGTTGAACCGGGCCAAGTTGTTCCGCGTCAACCGTGTCGGCTGTAGCTGGTGCTCGTTGTCGCCGTCGCTGCCGATTTGCCGATTCTGCGACTGCGTGGCCGGAGAGACTTGCTCCTGTCCCTCGAGCCTGGGAGGCTGGTGCTGCTGTACAGTCTATACGAGCCATTAGTAGGGTGCTCTGCATAGGCAAACTTTGTCTTACCTCGGCGGCCCGCCCTACTTCCTTGCGCTCAACTCTAAGCTGTTTTGTATTCGCCCGAGTCAATCTGGCCCGCTTCAATGTTAACGGCTCGCTCGCAGCACCTGCCCCGATCTGCGGTCCGTAGGGAGGCACTGGTAGTGCAATGCGAACAGAGCTTTCACTTCCCGCAGAGCGCTGGCGTAGTCGAAGCCTCGCACTACGCCTCAAGGGTCCTGTACCTGACGTCTTAGCATGTTTACCTCGTCTCGTAGCTGTGACAGAAAGCTCACTTATTTGTGCGTCCGTTCGCGTCAATTGCGTTCTCTTCGCAGGCAACGAATCATTCGCAGAGGCAGCGTTAAGCCGCCGTTTCCCAGACTGCGAGGCCGTGGTGTCTTGCGCGAGATGTACGCTCACTGGGGATTTTTCGGGATGGCTCGGTAGAGGTTCTTTACCTGATGAGTCAATATGTTTGCGGAGGCAAGGGCACTTGTCGATATGCATACCTATATTCTTGCTCCCAACAGCGTCCAGCAGCTTCTCTCGCGACTTGGGAATTCCGCCTCCCATAATGAGAGATGTGTAAAGGAAGGATGGATTTTGTATCAGAGCTTTGGTTTGGGATGGTTAGTTTTCTGGCGGTCGCGTGTGAAAGAGCTACAAAGTCGTCGGAAGTAGTCTTTGAGATTTTGCTTTGGTTCTTTTTGGCAGCCGCGAAAGTGCAGCAGGACGCGAGGGCGGCTAGAAATCATTGGTCGTCCAGGGTCCCGTGATTTCATTTTTGCTGGTGAAGCCAGGTGGGGTGACTCACCCAATCAGGCTGCAGAGTTAGCCACCCTATTTGCTAGACCCCTAGGCTACCGCCTGAATAAGCGGGAGAAACGAGAGCGAATGAGGGGAAGGAATTGAGGGTTTGGTGAGCTGCCGCCCACAACCCGGCAAAGGTAAGCACAACTTGTGAAAGGGAGTCCCCGGCCGATGCTGAACTCCGTTATCGCGCAGTGTAATGATCCGTGCTTTTCCTGCGCTAGAGACCGTTGCTGGTGAAATCCGTTTAGGTCTGGTTCGCAGCGTCACCCGCATGATGCGACCGAACCGCACTGATTCGCTGGCTGGAGGCTTGACCCATACAGCCTGGCTGGCCTAGCGACTCTCTGGCCCGTGATCTGGATTGACTGCGCATTGAATTGTCTGCTTCCCTAGGTCTAAATTACAGGTAAAAAGCGCCTTCTTATAGCCAACAAGATGACCGAAAACCTCCACGGAAGTCCGTATACAGGGTAGGCATTCTGGGCAAAAAGAATGCCGTAGAGATGAAGGGATTCCAGGCGCAAAGAATGCAGGGAGGAGGGCATTCAAAGCGTAAGAATGGGAATAAAAACAGGCATTTGAGGTGGGGTTGACTTGGGCATGCAACGTGGGGTAATTTTTGGGCGACATTTTTGGATATTTTTCCCTTTTTTACCTCCCCCCTCCATTATTTTCCTTTGCGGGGGGCTTCAGTGGTCGGATTGCATTTGAGTGAGCGCTGGCTTCTTTCGCAGATATGCTTCCCGGCGCGAGGGAGAATTCTAGCCGACCGCAAGCTGGATGCGTGCGTCGTCAGCAACCACAAGCATGTGCGCGAGCTGGTCCGGTACTTCACTGTGGTGACTGTCCCTTCAGTGTAATACTGTATAATACCCCCTTGCCCCGCGCTGCTTCCCGTTGCGAAACATCTGCGTCGTAGCGGGAGGAATCAGCCTCGCGCAGGGTTACCTAGGGTAGCACTCATGATATCCATCATCGACTTACGTGGCATACGTCTTGCCAGCACCGGGTTCTCCGTGGCAGTGGAACAGCTGAGAGCCGGATTCGGCGGAGCGCCACCCTCGGAATGTATGGTCCTCAAGCATCCGCCGCCCAGTCCCAGGGGTGCGATTACTACGGATATCGTCGTGTCTTGGTGACCACTTGAGCTGCAGCTCTTTATAGATTGTTTCAAGAGTGCCCTCTACTACGACATGTCAGCGCCAAAATTGCATTGTATAACCTGGACGGCCTTGCCTCTGTAGTGATGAGCTGTCGTTCTGGTGATACCGCTCAGGTCCGCACTTACTATCTTGCTATTAGCTGTGAAATAACCATATCGCCCAGTCGGATGCTGGCGCCAGTCTTGGTTCCGGTCGGGATGCCGGCGCCAATTCCCACCATCAAGCAAAACCGTACAGATGTAAAGGTGCGTACTAGGTGCGTTGCAGCCGTGGCCGCTTGGGAATTCCCGTATTGACTATCGGGTAGGAAGGTGTCGCCCAAAATTACCCCACGTTGCATGCCTAAGTCAACCCCACTTCAAATGCCTGTTTTTTCTCCCTGCATTCGTTACGCCCTGAATGCCCTCTCCCTGCACTCTTTGCGCCCTGAATGCCCTCTCCCTGCATTCTCTACGTCTTGAAAGCCCTCCCTGTGTACGGACTAATTTTTCAGAAATGCAAATGTGCATATTGATATATTAGTCCACATGGTACGTCAACACGCTTGTTATCATGGCTGCCCTTTGATCAGAGCCACGTCGTCGTATATGCAGCTTCACAGCTGCACCCAAGCCATTTCTTGTTTTTCGCTGGTGGTGTATGTAGTTTAAGTCCCTTGGTTGTCGCCCTTGATCAATAGACACAGAGACCCGGGCCATATAGACTTACAAGTCCTCAGGTCCTCAGGGTGCCTTGGATATAAACGCTGGCCAGTCGCCATCTAGTTAAGTAAACAATCAAGTTTACATTCCGACCTACTATTAGAGCAATCCCTTAATCACCCGTGCTTGAGGCGCTTACCCTATTATTTATCGATTCACCCGTCTACTAGACCTACCTATCTTACAGTTCCGTGAGGCTATGTTACAATCCCGACTCTAGCTCGTACGCAGCTTCGCACGACTAGCAGCCTTACTAGAACTACAAAGACAGTTAGGTCCGAAGGTGGGTGAATCGATGAACAACAGGGTAAGTGCCCTAAGCACGGGTGATCAAGGGATTGCTCTGATAGTAGGTCAGAACGTGAACTTGATTGCTTATTTGACCAAGTCAAGTATCTACGAGAAGGGGCTCTGCCCCGGGCTATATACTGGGACAGTCCCTCGCCCCGAAACACGGGTCCCCGTGTCCGGGGCGCCAAGCTCTCGGGGCGGTCCCCGTTCCTCGAGTCCCTGAGACACGGGGCCTGAGGGTACGGGGCCGCGTTGATTAGCTGCTCCTTCCCGCATCCTGATTGGTCCGGGTGTGGGCGCCCTGCAGCCTACCCTTGTGCAACTGAGAATCGTGACAGGCTGCCACTTGCACAAAGCTGCGTGCAACCGGAGTCGGGATTGTAACAAAAACCTATTATAAAAAATAAGCAAGATGTCAGATGGAAAGTGGGGTCTGGAGATGTCAGCTGAAAAAAGGCCATTCATTTCTCCAAAGACGTTAACTAAGCTCTCGGTCATTTCTCATAGCTATACTTGACAGGAAGGGGTCGCCAATTCTGCTCCAAAACTGCACCCAAAGTATTCAAGAACTATGAGGAGGCTCCTGGGAAACCCCCTGCGGCTCGTCACCAAGAGCTACCTGAATACTTGTATGTTCAGGCTCGAGAGGCGTGAAACGAAGATATGGCTTCACAGTCTGATACTTAGGAAATTTTTTCTATTCTATTAGTTAGTAGGCAGAATTAAAAGGTTAGATGCAGGAAAACTCATACCTCTGCGTCCTCATCAGACATATTGGGGTGGATGATTACAGGGTTGCCAGGAACCCAGTTCGCCGGTGTACGAACCCTTGACGAATTAGTAAGGTGAAACTAAATAGCAAGGGAATATAATTACCCGACGAGAGATGCAGTCTGAAGACAATCAATGACGCGAATGATCTCGGATGTATTAATCCCAACCGAGATAGGGTAGTTGAACATCGCTCTGAATCGATGCTGCGGACTGATGATGAAGACCGAGCGAGTATGGAACGCATGTCCTTGATTAGAGAGCTGAGAACCAATGTCTTCAAGGTCTTCGCTCTCCAAGCTAGAATCCGAAGAGTGTTAGCCTCTTAGCCTTTGCTATAGAAGTTGAGAGGACTGAACGAACACATTGAACTTCTGTGCAATCGTCCCACTCGCATCCGAAATTAGTGGGAATGAGACAACCCCTCCAGTTATCTCTTCGACATCTTTGATCCATTTTTTGTGCGTATCTAGAGACTCGCCAGTTGAGAGTGCCAATACCTTCACGTTACGTCTGCTGAACTCATCAACAAGCTTAGTAAGGACTGCGAGTTCAGTGGTTGAGACGGGCGTGAAATCTGCCGAGAAAGTTCTTAGTAGTTGCTTCATAGTTGCCCCGTATAGTTTCATCTCTCATGGGAGTTTTCTCACCCTTGGGATAGCAGAACAGAACACTCCAAAAGCCCTTAATTGGTCAGCAAATTCTATGAATGCTGTAGAGACCGCTATTACCTTGGTGTACTCGGTGAAGTCAATGGTTCCCTTGAGTCAGTTTAGCGAGATGCCTACTCTAGAGAGAACTGAGTTCGTACAATTGTGGTTTCAGCAGTAAATGTTGGCGCTTCACTGCCAAGTCTGAATCTGTTGTTACATGTCTCAATTAGCCTAATAGGAATAATAAAACTTTGAGCTTGGCTTATACGAACGGTTTAGCTGGTATCAATTCTGCCATTTTAGGTGCCTTCGCGTAAATTCTTGGAGCTGGCTTAACGTTGTATGTGTAAAGAAAGAATTACTAGCGTGCGAACTTGTCAAGAGCAGGTAGACTAGATGCAAGTTTGTGGGTAGCGAGCCGCTTTAGAGGCAACGTGGAAAGCAATTCACACTGAAGTCCTGTTTCGCCACTGCGTCGCTCCAATTTTCCAGGCATAACTGGAAATTTTTTCTGAGCTAGCCAATCGGCGTGGAAAGCAATACACACCAAAGTCTTGTGTTTCGCCACTGCGTCCGAGAGCCGGTAGCAGTGCCCCATTTTCTAGGCAGGACTTGAAAATTTTTCTAGAGCTAGCCAATCGGTTGCGATTCCTATGTGATACGGCATGCCAACAGAGTTGTTACCTAGCAAAGAAGCGGGTTGAGACTTCCGGCACCGGTCTTGTGTCCTATGGATGGTCGTCTTCGCTGTCCTTTTATCTTTGGACGAGAGCTTTTTATCAGAAACCGCTCAAATTCTTTCACCTCCCTTTACTGACTGTCTGGCAACTGACTTCGTACTGCCCTCCGCTCTAAATATAACAGTCGTCATTTAGCTCTCAAGCCCTTTTCGTTAATTTCCGCAAGAGTTTGTATGACTCCAATTCTCAGGTGGAAGTATTTCTAGTTCTTGCTAACTGCTGAAAATTTTTCTCAGAAGAAATGTCGCAAAAGTGGTCAACCGGCATTTAAAATGTTACAGTCTGTCCGCCATGTCCAGTCCCAGCGCCTCAACAACCTAGAGGTGGCAGATGGCCAGGAGATCCTAGATGGCCAGGGGATGTGAGATGGCCAGGCGATAACAGGTGGTCAGGTGATAACAGGTGGCCAGGTGATAATCGTCGATATTTCCAGGTTTCCGGGCCGATCAACTACGGCGGTTACGGGTGAGCCCAAGTTTCTCTTCAGAACTAGAGAAACATAAACTGACTGTAAATTAGTTCAAGCAATGGATTCCATTGATCCTAGGCACCATAAATTTGGATTGGTTAAAGAACAGGCGGCAGTAGAGAGATGCTCATGATTCTTCAAGAGCGACATTCTTGTTAGTAGATAGTTACTAGAAGAAGTTCCATGCATCATAGCTTTTCGCTTGTTGTAGGAGGGGACTTCGTTACGAGACTGTTACGTGTTCCTCACGATAGAAGTAATGACTCCATTCTCTGCTGCACTAATCTCTGCCCACCTTTCTCCTTCAGCGTCTTCTCTTACCCCTTATGCCTTTTCTCTACCTTTATTTCCTTTATCCCGATTGCTTTCCTTTTCCGATTGACTTTATCTCCTTTCTTCTAATTACTTTCCTCTTCCGGTCGGTCGTATGTCGATTGTCGTATTAGTCTTTATTCGTCATTCCCCCTTTTTGTTACGATCCTAGCTCAAGTGTGCAGGAGGCGTCCCAAGTCCCCTGTAGATTGGCTGGTGCAACTAGGTGGGGTTGACCCACCTGGGTGGTTGGTGCAGCCAATCAGGAAGCGCTCGGTGCGCTCAGCGTGTCTTGGCACACTGAGCTCACTGAGCAGCCAGTGACAGAATGCTCAGCAGTGATCAGGGTGTTCAGTGTGCTGGACGCCCTGTGGAGCACTGAGCACGTAGGAACAGGACTCTGATTGTTTACTCATAGTTCTATATAGGAGCTGAGGGAATGCTCTCTGGGAGACAGTTACTCAGCTATCAATGCATTTGGTTTACTCGTCATGGCTTTGACTTGTTGAGAGGGAGTCTCTCGCAATCTGTGCACTACCACATACTTCGTATCCACCCCGTGGATAGCATCCAGCATCTGACCCACCAATCCCATCACAGTCCTAGAAAGAGTCTAGCTTCGTGGGAACCTCCGGTTCTCAGATTGTAACACTTTTCGATGTCTCTAAGACTCCGTTACGATGTCTTTGTGTCATTGGATTGGTAACCCCTTCCGTCTGGCACTTGTCTCTGGAACTTGTGCTCCAAATAATCCCCGTACTCTCAGAGTAAAAGACAGGCTAGGCGGTATATTGAATTAGACTAAACGTATAACACCAACACATATTACCTTCTAGAAAAGCGCGTTCTAGCTAGCTACACAATGGCCACAAAAGGGTGCTGAAGAAGAAAGAAAAGAAAAATAAGACGTATTGACTGCTGTTTGATCAGAGCGAGCGCGTATACATGGACCACTGCAGAGACTACCTTAGCTATGTAAGTGGGATAGTCCGAGCCAACACGTCAGCCAGGCTACGCTATACTATAAGGCCAGGTTGTTACAATCCTGGCCTGCAGGAGTGTGGGGACTAGCCCCACCGTATTTTTCATCTCAACCAATTAGGACGGTCCCAGAATCCCGAGGGTTTTCCTCCGGGACTTCGGGACTAACGATCATTTCGACTAACCAGGTCGGTCCTAGGATCCCGAGGGTTTCCCTCCGGGACCTCAGGACCAATATTCATTGCTCTATATAAATAACTAGGCTGAGCTCTCGCTATAAGACTTAATAAGTAAGTAATCACACATTCTTGTCTCAACTACTTTGAGAGCACTCTACTACTATAATTCCTATATAAGCCCTTACTCTTTATTCTTATCCTACCTGACCCACCTTAGGCGTACTGCCTTATAGTTCAGACACCCTATAGTGTGTGGATTGTAATATATATATACAAGTATATAAGTAGTTGTCGCCGTAGATAATAAGCTCGACTCTGCTGGCTCTGGAGTTCTTCTCTTACTCCCTCCTCAGAAGTTGCCCTGATCTGAAGGGAGAGATCCTCAATCTGATTGCTGAGTTCGACGTATTCTTGGCGCTTCTCCAGCTCCTCGACGGCCTTGGCTGGGAGTGACTGCAGAAGACCTGGGTTTCTTCCTATGGAGGCAGATCGAAAGTCCTCGGTAACATCTCTTCGTACCTACAGACCGAGATATACCGCTACGCCGTCTACATTACTCATATCGTCTAGGTAGTGGCCGACTAGGGTCTTGGCATTTCTATATCCGGCAAACTTCATAACCTGGCTAAGGGAATGACCGCTGTCTACTACTAGTTAATGTCTAGTATCATTTATTTGGAGACCATAGGAGACCTTACCGTCGACTTTGATAAGTTCCTCCCTACGGGACGTATATAGACCTATTCCCAATATAAAATTTACTCGTTTAGCCTAGTCCGAGTATTAGTTACCCCACGCATTCTTATTCTTAGCCTTTTTAGTTAGGCTACTCTAAGATATTTCGGGGAATACCGGGTTATTCAGGGCGTTATCTACCTATTCTAAGATCCGATACTTCTCCTTCGGCGGTAGCTTAATAGTAAGGACGTCCCACAAAGTCCTAAAGTCCCTAAAAGCTCTACGTAAAATGAAAATCGCTAGTAAAAATAATATACTATTAGCGAAAAGTGGTGGTATAGGGCTTAGTCTCTCGTATAGAGGGTACCTTAGTCTATTATTCATAGAAGGTTAGTATATATCTAGATTACTTAAAGGCTAAGTACTTTTTACTCACTTTTTTGGGGTATCTTATATACCTTTAGCCAATTCCCTCTTAAAGCTTAACTTAATCTCTAGCTCTCCGTCTTTCTACCTAACTATATAGAGGAGGTCCTATTAAGGAATATTAGTTCCGGGTTAGTCTCTTATTAATTCTCCTCCTTTTACCTCATACTCTACTATATATATTTCTTATAACCTTACGCTAGTATAGTAATACATATTCAATAAGTAAGAGAGATACGCGAACTCCTTCATAGATATAAATATGGTCATTACCCTACCAAAACTTCACTTATATATATACGTAGTTCTCTATGGTTAGGAACGTTAGTACTTTTTCCTCTATCGATAGAGGAATCTTATACCTTAATACGTTTTATATATACTATTTAGTATTAGCCAAATCTATAATAGTATCTAATAGTTATCCTTAGGTTTACTTATAGGGTATATCGAGTTATAGATTACTTTAGGGATCGGCTATTTAGTCTCGCGCTCCTATACTAATATGAATTTTCGGATTTTATTCCGTATTATTTTAAAAGTAGCCTTATTTAGCTTTTTATCCAACCTTACCTTAGTCGAACGTCTAATAGCCTCCGCAAAATGTTTTATTATCTCCATATTAGCTAGGTCTGATATAGGAAATCTCCTCGTATACCTATAGCGCCGGTTAGTTCAGTTCTTAAATATGAGTTTATAATACTAGTAATTAACGTAGCCCATACGCTTATCATCTCAGCGTACCGCGGCTTAGTGCTTTCGGCGAGTTCTCTATAGATAGGGTTACTATCGATATTGGATTTATCCTCGGATAAGCCGCCCTAGATAGCCGCTTCGATTAGATCGTCCGGGTCTATACCCTTTGGACTGCCTTTCTTTAGCTTGGGATTCATAATACAGAACGTCCTAAGTATACTAATTATGAATATCCGACGTAGAGCGAGAGAAGAAAAGCGATGAGATGAAATAGAAGAAGAGATGGTAGAGGCGACTGGAAAGAATGTAGAATAAAATATAGGAGAGATGGGGAGGTGGAAGAGACCATTTATAGTACTATTATAGCGGCAAAGACTACGTAAGCCATTGGACTGGGGTGAGGAGAGGATATGTAGGAACTATACTTAGAAGTCCTTCGGTCTCCCTCTAGTACTACTTAAAAATTCACTATCGTCTATTTAGCATTACGGAACTCGAGTTATAACTACTAGACCTCCATCTCTGGTAGCTAATAACGGCCATTTATCAATAGCATCTCACAAATATGCGGCCCGTACTACTAATAGCGATAGGTAGAATACAAAATATTAGAGGCACTCTCATAGGAGCGATGGGACAGATCAATTCTGTGAAGTTGTGTATGTTCAGGTGTCCTAGTTCTGAACCCCTGCTCTTACACGGGGGCCGTTTTTTGGGCTCCGGTAAGAGTTGCACTTTTTGGGAAACCGCGCCGGGCTAGTTGAGCAGCTATTAGCCGAAGCTGAGCCAGGGCTGATTTGGGCTGAGCAAAAGCGGCGAGGGATCACGTGGTCGAAAAAACGGAGCTGGCCGGTTTTGGAAGTGGAGTTTGTCGGTTTTGGGGTGTTGAAACAGGACAATCAAGACATCATACATCCGCCGTGGACCCGCCATACGAGTGTATCTTATTAAAAGTCCGTTAGTTCGAATTCCCAGCAGGCTGGTTACAGACAAGCATAAATGGAGGAAACGAGAATAACAAGAGCAGCAACAATTGAGACGAAAAGGAGGAGAAGAAAAATGGAAGAAAGACCCACAGTCTGATCCGCACACCCGGCCGGGGTGTTATACAGATACGCGCCGGTATTGACAAACAGCTCCTTGACGTCGCCGCAGACGAGCCACGCGGCCTGGTTCGGCCGCGCGAGGTCGGGCGCGGACCAGGTCAGCGTGTCGCCCTGGAAGGCGAAGGCGCCGTAGGGGTTGGCGGCGGGCGCGGGCTCGAACCACGTGCGCAGCGCGCGCTGCGTCTTGTCGGCCGCGTTCTCCACGTGCAGGTAGTATTGTGTGTTGCCGCGGTTCCACACCAGCTGCCCTGACACGATGTTGAACTGTCCTGCCGAAGTAGCCGACGAGATCAGTGCCGTAAGGGACGACGACGCGGGCGCCGTTGGCTGTGCTGCGCCCTGCAGGTAGTTGTGGAAGTTCGGTGTAGCGACGGCGCGGATCCAGTACCAGCCTGACTGGAGTGTTGTTGGTGTCGGGCTAGAGGCGCCGGTGCTCGAGCTGAGCACGGTAGTGGGAGCCTTCGTGGTGGAGGCCTTGGTGGTGGTGGTTATTGGGGGCACGGTTACGGCGGACGACGACGACGATGAGGACGAGGTCGGCTTGGGAGTCGCCGCTGGGGTGCCTGGGTAGCATTGCGCGTAGTAGGGACTGGGTGGCATAAAGGTTCAACATTATTCTTTGCTTTTTTCACGAAATACGTCATCTTATTTGTATGTCGTGCAGGTTTACCCGGCAGGGCAGTTTGTGGGCCCCGCGTAGTTCATGCCGCCGCACTGGTCGTACGGTGACTGGGCCGCGGCAGCTACCGCGGAGACGGCGAGGGTGCTGATGAAGCACATGGTGGATTTTGGTTTGTACTGGAGAAATGCGAAATGTCAGAGGAAGGAAGAAGCAGAGATCATCAGCATTTATCGTGTCCCGGTATCCCCCTAGGTCGACGTGTGGTCTTCTTTTGGGTGGCCAATCCCTGGCATGTCAAATGCTATTCCGAGCAGCCGGCATCTCGGTTGGGGCAGCCGGCCATGCCGTTCGGCGCTGCTCTTGCCGAGTCGAATGTGCAACGCAGCTACACAGCGAAAGGGGAAAGGCGTGCTCGACCGGGGATGCTGGCGTCCCGCAACCCGGACTCTTGTGCGCCTGTGCGCCTGATGGACGGGTACGGTGGTATCAAATATAGCAATGTGCCTTAATGAGCAGGTGGCCGCACATCTGTGGGTCGGTTCTCCGGAATGCCAGGGTAGCAGTGCCGTTGTGCGTCTGGACGGAGTGTGGGCTCCGATTCGGTCGATTTGGTGCTAGTACGGACAAAAGCTTACAGCATTGGCTGATTGACAAGACAGACAAGTTTGGCCGTGGATAATAATTAAGTATCGAAGAACATTCAAATTTGCATGTCGAACGTCCCTTGGAGAACGAGAAATAGTCCGCGATTGAAAGAATTCTGCGGATCATGACACCTCCAACGTAGCTCACGCGCCCCGCTTGCTCTTGCTGGCGTACCAAAGATCTGATATTCTCCCAGAAGGCCAAGGCCGTCTTTGGGAAGAGACCGCTTTTTCGGATCTGGGGCTCGGATCTGCTGCGGTTTCATCGTGGCTGGGCGCTGTTGCTCCGCGCTACCACCGAGCTGCAAAGGCTCATCCGCCCGCCCTGGGTGCCAGAACTGCCGGCTGGGGTGTAAGAATATCCCAGAGTCTTCGGAGTTGGCGTCTACGGCGTTGTTGTTCTCAGACGCGTGGCTTGAGCCTATCCCGCTGTTGTGAAGCGGTGTCAACGCCCCAGCCGCGTCTTCTTCTCCTTCCGCAACCTCGGGCTCGCCCTCTTCCGGCTCCCCGCGATCCCTCCAGCGAAGAGGACACTTGAAGCTATGGCCGACAACGATGGGACCTCCCGCCAGCAGCAAAGCCGGACTCCGGTAGCTTCTACCCCACAGCTTCGGATGATGTGTGGAGAGGAATACCTGAACCCTGTCCCGCTTCACCACCGGGACGGCAGAGCCGCAACGGCAGGGTTCAAAGAGCCTGTCGGGCACATGCCAGTGGGTGTCTTCGGTAACCCTCCAAGGGGGCTTGCCCATTTTACCCTTTCTCCCAATGATGCGGAGCAGGGCCGAAGACGCTAGGGCGAGGAGGTCCGGCCTTAAAGGAACATTTTGCATTCAGAGTTAGAGTTGGCACGATTTGGACTCGGCCACGGGCTTCAGCAGTTCTCCAATTCCCGTTCTAAATAGAGCAAAACTGCAGCTCTCTCGTAAAATCGACCCAGCCTACACTATAAGCATGGATGTTGCCGACTCTCGGCCACAACGTTCCTTACAGCGTGGCAATGTCCATAAAGTCGAAGCCCTCGAGCTGCCGTTTTGGGGTGAGCTTGATCCTCGCTCCCACGCCGTCCCGGCTGTGCACATCATCCTGGTGGGCCGTAATCTGCTCGAGCATGCGGCAGATCTGCAGCACCCGGTCCTTGAGGCAGAAGTAGGCCGTGTGGTGCTTAACCAGCTCTTCGGCCTTACTTCCTTGCTTCATAGAGACCTCCGCGCTCGGCGTGGCCGTCTGCCGACAAAAGCGGAGCAGCTGGTTGTACTCGTTGGAGAGTATGTCGAAGGCGGCGTCTCCCCCCTGCAAGCCCTCCTCTGCCTCCGCGAGGCCGCTTTCATCAAAGACAAACAAGCGGTTAAGACGGGGGTTAGATCGCGAGTACCAGATGAAAGCCCGCAGGAGGTACAGCAAGGTGCTAGCACCGTCAACAAACCACGCTTGCCTGGTGCCCACGTCGTACAGCACGAAGTGTCTCTCGGAGATGATCTGCAGCGTGGAATAGTAGTTGTCGTCAATGGTGACGTGTTGCGGTTTGTCTTTTAACCCGATAGCCAACGAGGCGCCAACGCCGACGTAATTCCCGGCAGGGATTGAGACCTTGTCGAACGCAAATGAGCTTTTGGGGTTGCCGAGTTTGGACCAGCCAATGTCGTAGCTGGGATGTTTTGTGCCTGTTGTTCCAACGTCAGTATTTTCGGCTGCTGCTGCTGGTGTAAGAAACAGGGACGCACCAGCGAGACAGAGACCCTCACCACCATCCCAGGACGTGCCGGCTTTTTGCCAAGCCAGATTCACCGAGAGTCTGGAGTGACTCGTTCTCGCCGATCCTGGGAACACGAGTATCTTCGTACGAGATGTACTGGCCATTCGGATTGTAGAACAAATGCCAAATTACCACTGGCCCGACCACCTCGGTCACGGTCATCATGGTTGAGAAGCCTTTGAGAAAAGTCCGCTGGCCAAAGTCAACAAGATACCTCGCGTTGGCCAGACTCACTTGCAGTACCCATGCACCAGATAGATGAGGCATCGGTGTTGTGGCCTGGGGCCGTCGCAGCCGACCTTGAAGGCGAAGGTCCGGAGCAGCTCGTCGAAGGAATGGCCCGACTCGCTCAAACTCTGCTCTATCGAATCCAGGAGGCAACGAGTGGCAGATGACATCCACGAAAGCCGTCACATAATTGGGTAAATTTGGGTCCCCCAGACTTTAAGCCAGGCACACCTCGGATGCTTGGTACCACCGATGCATGGAGTTGATGGCCTCGCTAAGTTCGGCCGAGCTGCTCCTGTCTATGCAGCACGTGTCAATCCATAGCCACTCCAGTCCCAGCTTATACACCTTAGCACAGCTACTTTCAAACTTAGCGAAGCCACTTTTCCTCATTGCCTCATCGAGGTTGCTCGTGTCGCTGAATGAAAGCTCTTCACTATCCCACGTATGGGATAGAATGGCATATTTTGGGACGTTGTCCCCAACGAACTCCTCCAGCTTCAAATTCTTGGTATCAACCAGTCTCATTGTTATCGTTGTATAAAGTCTGTATCGGCTGGTCGGCTAGGTTCGAGTTGTTTTGGCCGTGTATGATCTGAAGCGAGATCAATTGAATTTAGAGGTGGGTTTCGGTCGTGGAATAAATTCGCTCGCTCCCCCGCTCCTGAAAGTCGGGTCGTCAGGCTTTGAACAAGCACTGCCTAGCGCCGACTGCTGCCAGTGCCTCCGCCCAGAGCGCCACTTGCACTTGGCCTCGCTGCTTCGAAAGTTGAATGCTGGCTAATCACTTTGCCTACGGCGGTGCAAAGTTCCCCAGCTCGACACCACCACTAGCGAGTTCCTGCAAGAGCGAGCCAAATGCCAATTTCCAGATTGGGCATTCGCAAGGGAGATTGTTAAAAAAGACTCTGCTGATAAATTGGGCCATGGCGGTGAGCAGTGTCTTTTCATAGTTCCATAATAACAGATGTCCCTGGCCCTGTATGCAAAGGCCCTTTTTCTTCTCTGCATCTTTTAGTATACACAAGAATGCCGTCGAAACTGCCTTTGAGCATATTAGGCTTAGAGAGAGCTAGATTTGACACTTATTCAAAAACTCCTCAGATTGCTAATCACCACCGTTAAACTTGGTCTCGCCTACCTCTTTTTCTTTTCGTTTGCAATGAACCCCAACAGAGTTTCTCGACGAGGAATTGCCTATAGTTGAGCTTGGTGCCATATATAGTCACGTATGCGATGAAGAAAGAAACGAATAAAAAAAAATTGCGGACTCAATTACCCAGGAGTCAGAGGGTAGTGTCAAAGTAATCGGACCTTTTCAAGAGCCATTGGCCACAGTCGGGAATGTTTCCGAGTCGCTCTCCAGCGAGTCACACTTTCTCGGAGCATATCGAAACTTATGAAGGCGTTTGTCCATCAAATCAAGGGGTTTACTTACTGCACTGGCATGAGTAATCATCAATTATATATGTTGGCTTGTCTCCAGCATAATGAACATCTACGTTCGCACAAAATGAAACGGCGTATAGAAGTCATTGAACGATGAGTGTTGTGTTATTAGTAAAATCTTCGAGAGGCACATCTCCAAAGGTATTTAAAGCGAACTAGCTCCCTTCTTCCCTTCTTACACCATACATCTACCTATCTACATTGAGCAACTTGATAGTATCAAAGGGCATCCCCTCTCCTCAAGATTAGTGAAATTCATTCTCCCCTCTAATCATTTCCACCATGGCCAAAGAGCCATCATCCACACCCGCTCTCCCCCTGGAAATATGGATCCAGTGCATAGAGTCCGTCCCACTAGCCGACTTCCACTCACTCGCTCACATCTGGCTGGCGTGCCGCCTGGTGTCGCACCAGCTCAAGGCGGCGACCGAGACCGTCTTCCGGCAGCGGCGGTATCTGGACCACATGAAGCTGACGTGGAACGTGCCGTTCAGCACCGACGACATTGTGTTGACTCCGTCCCTGGACGAGACGCTCGAGTGCACGGCCGCGTTCGACCGCCTGTCCGAAAACGACCGCTCGCGCGCCGTCTTCAAAGTGTCGTTTAGTGCCGAGCCGAATCCCCTGCTGGAGGACTACGACGCAGACAGTATCCGCCGCGTGTGGCGCGCCAGAAACACCTTGTACTTGCGCGGCGACGGCCGGAACATCGGCCCGGGCCGGTTCGACCACCCGCCTCATGCCGTCATCTTCGGCGATCACATCGACGACACGCCGCTCGTCGGCATGGAGGTCGACTGCGAGGCTAACGAGGTCTCGTTTCTGTGGATGTCGACCCTAACGACCTTCTTCGCGCAGCAGCTGTACATCGGCATCCTCGAGCGCCGCGTCATCAGGGTCGGGTGGCCGATGCCGCTGTCGGTAAGTGAAATCAGACTACCCTCAGATCCCAATTTGGTCCGTATTGTTGCTGATAATTGCAATCACCTGCAGCCCTTCGGCGTGTGCAGGGACAAGACGGCGATTCTGAACAGGGTGCGCCACCAGCGCGCGCTGCGCTCGTACGAGAAGCGCGGTATGCCGCAATCGCCCGGCACGCTGCTAGGCATGGCATGGGTGCACCAGTGCGAGTTCGAGGACAAGGGCGCCTGGATGACGAAAGTGTGTATGGGCTTCCCGACACGGGGGCCCGACGAGTATACGGCTCCGCACGTGCCCAAGTACAAGAGCGAGCACCTCAACGAGGCGTGGGTCGGCACGTCGCTGATCGGTTCCCTCCCGACCCTGCAGTACTGGTACGGGGTGCGTATTTATGATTACTACTACGGGCCGCGGCTGCCTGACCGGGATGCGGACATGGTCGACCCGATTGACCTTGGTCAATATGACCGGGTTGTTGTGTGGCTGTTGGACTGCCGGTGGTTGAGTCGCAGGCGGTATATTCAGCAACTGCGACAGCAAGAACAGCGGCGACGGCGAGAGCGACGACGATGACTGGTGCAACTACGAATACAACGAGAGCAACTAGAACTAGATCAGCTACAACTAGAGCACCTACAGCAACTAGAACTACAGGAACAGGAGTAGGATGAGCCACTCAGAAACAGGGAGTCATATGATTGAGGTAGTCAAATCGGTACAAGAAAAAGGAACTACTTCACTTCCTAGCCCAACAGCCTTAAATCACGGTTAAACGACGACAAGGTGGCTTCTAATTAATGAAGCACACAGCTAACGACGTGATAACACAAGGCGGGCTCACAAAAGAAGAAGGGCGGGATTGACACTGTATCGATTAATCACAATGGGTACCTTACATATCTAATCATGCAACTATCTACTCTGGGAGATTCACTGTCTCATGTTTTGGCCCGTCTCCCTGGGTTAAACAGTCACAGCAAAAGACAGGCCACATCTATGACATTGTTTGTGTTCTCTTTCCCCCAGACTCAGGTTCAAAGAGCCTGTTGGGCACATGCCAGTGAGTGTCTTCGGTAACCCTCCAAGGGGGGTTACATTTCACCCTTCCTCTCAATGATGCGGAGCAGATCCGAAGTAACCCCGGTCGTGCAGTACCACCTGCGGAAGCGCCACAGCGATCAACGGGAGCTGCTAAACCCCGGCCTGACTAGCTAGCTGCCCATTTACCGGTGAGTTATCCCGGCCGCCGTTTTTATTTCTATTGGGATATAAACCCCCTCTCCTCCTAGCCCTAACCCGTTTGAATGCCCTCAGAAGTAACCTTCGTCTAATCTAAAATCCTCTCCCCCTCCCTCAGTCTAACCCCCGCAACCTACACAGAATGGTACGAACAAATCTACCTCCCGGACCTCCTCGCCCTCCCTAACTAAGAAGTTAAATCTACCTTTCGCTCTATCGTAGCGGACACGCTAGAAAATGAAACTGATGCGCAAGGGTTCCTGTATCTCGCTGTATACCCGCAGCTGAGGCGCGAGTGGTTGACCTCGGAAGGGTGTGGGTTTTGAAGGTCCCGTTGCACAGTGGGGTGCTGCCGGGGCCGAAGGGGGTTGTGTTTGATGTGGCGGATTTTGAGATGGGCTTCGCGGTTCTCATTCTCCAGCCGGTGAACAGCACCGCAGTCACCGTGATGGTCCCCGCAATCCTGAGTGAGACGTTAGTCCGAGAGGCGCTCAGAGTCAGCGTTTCGGAAAAAGGGACGACTGGAGCATAGGTACCAATTATAATTATGCTTGTTCGGCTGTTCAGACCCGCCCGGTCTGCCTAGATCGGAGTGATCTTGGGCCACATTGCAGGATTGTATTATTTGGTACTTGGCCAGAGGAAGTCGGGGCTGGGCACGTAGGATCGGACCTCTGGAAAAGGGTGCGGGGGGATGCGAGGGCCCTTGTGGAATACATTTGGGTGTTCATTGTGCGAGGGTAGGATGCAACTTTGCAATGAGAACGGAACAGTAATTAAGATCTCTACCTGAGGTCTATTGTGGGGGTTCTCCGGTTTTGTTTGCGCTGTAATCCGGTGGGTTGGATGTGACGTAACGTTGGGCTGATCCAGGCACGATGGTACCACACCCCACTTACCCCTGAATTTTGCTCAGGACAACAGCGATAGGTACGGGGGCACGTGGGGGGGTTGATCACACCGGCACACCGACTTAGTTAGTTGAATATCGGTGGACAACATTTGTCCGAGAGCAGATGCCTATGGCTGTTGGTGTATATTGTATCGTAAGGGTCCAATCAGGCTTTGAGAAGTTACGGGATGGCGCATTGCATTATAATAGGTAGCATATAACAATTGATAAAGACTCTGTCTCTGGCCCCTTCACGTGTCCTTCCTCGCTCCCGACACCCTCTTTGAAACTCGCTCCCCGGAAGCTGCTGATGTTGTTCTCATCTCATACCCAGGGGTACCGAACTCTGTGAGCCGCATAATAGTTGACTCCCTCCTCTCTCCTTGGATGTATCGAGTCCACCTGACCTTGACAATCTCATACAGCTGCAGCAGCTCACCACTAGGGCTCCTCCAGAAGATGGGAATCCGAACAATCTCCAGCAACTCGCCAGCCTTCATCTTCCTAAGGTATATGTAAAACCGGAAGCACAACCAGTACACCACTCCAAAGACCAAGACCGCAATTCCGTACGTCTGGGGCGCATACCATGGCACCGAGTCACCCGTGTTGGACAAGAATTTTGCTGCAGGATCGGGGATCCAGATGGCGATGAGCGGGAAAGCGTTTGTCGCTCCGAATGTTACAGCGGCTGCAACGCCGAGAGTGTGTGGAACCGGAGACTTCTGACGCCACTTACTGCCTGGCCAGAGACGAAGGCAGAGAACCCCGATCCCCATGACGGAGAACCAGATGATATCCAACCCATAGGCAAATGCCGCGGTGCCAAGATAATAGGCGGAAAGATCAAATGTTGACTCGGACTCGGACAGCTCCGCGGTGGCAAAGACGGTTGCCAAGATGGCGATCGAAGTCACCACCCAATGCAAAGCCAACGCGGCAGCAGGGGCACGAGAGCTGTAGAGCTGGTAGCTCGATCGTGACGGTGGTAAGCGCCGGAAGCCATTGCTGATGGAGAAAGAATACGACGACGCAAAGAACAGGGAGTACGGAAGGATGCCCTCCTTGGCGATCTCCTGCTTGACGCGAGCAGCGGTGAAAGTGAAGACGATGACGTTTCCGATCGCCGACAGGGCCCGGAAGGATCCGCAAATGGCTTGTGTTTGCGCTGTTGAGGCGACACGGCCAATCGTGTGGCTGAAGAACTCGAATGCTTGGTCGTGGTTGGACTTGAACAGTATGTCTTTTGGAATAACCGCAGCGTAAAGTATGTTTATCGTGACCACGAGAGAGGAGATCACAGCGACGCAAACGAAGGAAACCAGCGCAAAGTTCCGTCGTGGGTGTTGAATCTCGGCCAGGACCTGTGAAACCTGTGGTTGGCAAGGAAACGGAAAAATGGATCTAGGAGCTGCTCACATAATTGGCTTGGTGGAAGCCACTGAAAGGAAAGATGGCAAGGATGATGGCCTCCGCATATCTGTACACCTCCTCGGGACTATTGGCGGTCGAAAAGGCAGTGGTCCTATCAAAGTTTGTCGCCGCAACCGATCCGTCTTTCCCGAGTTGGGCAAAGCCAAAAACAATCATGCAGAAAAGCATGGCCAGTTTGGCAGTACCGAAGAAGTTGTTGAGTCTGATGCCCCACTTTCTCGACATGCTGTGCAGCAAACATGCGAACGTGTTGACCGCCATGGCGATACCTGCAACCATGCCACGCGTTTCTTTGGTGTTGGATGCTTGCAGCACAGCCATCGCAGAAGCAATCGAGTTGAAGCTTGTGTTGCCAAAAATGAGGAACGATAAACCAAAGAGGCAAGTGGCGAGGAACCTGGGCCGTTTCATGAAGTAGTTGAGGTAAGGCAACTCTCCACCACTTCGGACAACAGAAATTTTGCTTGTCCCGTCGCCCAGAAGGTACCTTGGAACTGTGAGGCCGAGTTCAATGTACACAATCGTGCCGGATATGGCCATGGTGAGGCCATAGAGCCAGAAAAAGAGCGAAATGCCGATGCTTTGCGTGTTGGAAAAGATGACGGAGCTGCTGTTGAAGATGCCGGAGCCAATCAGACGGTTCAATATGAGGCAGCTGACAGAGTACCAGCCAAGACTGGCATTGTCTGTGGGAATCTCCTCGACAGTGGCGAACTGCTCCTTCCGCGCCTGGGTGAGACGAGCCTCATCGCTTGGGTCGAGGCCGGGGCGCCAGCCTGTGTCACCATCACTGTCAGTGGTAGGTTGACCGCTACCCGATTGTTGGGGCTCGCCTTGGATTGGCTGCTGTTCTGTGACGGTCATCTCTGAATGTCTCATCGACCGGTGGCAGGGTCAGCGGCGGTGAAGCGTTGAAGTCAACCCTGGGTGAACCATGACGTGCCAACTCAATACTATATATGGTGATATCGACACCATTTTCTTTCGCGGTACCGGCGGTTAGTGGTGATATCGACATCATTTTCTATCGCGGTGACGGCGGTTAGTTGCACAAAAGAAAACCCTCACACCAGAAGTCGATTGGGCCGTCAAAAAAGGCGACCGTGGAAGATAAGGCAACCGGCTGGGCGCCTTCCGTGGAACCTCAAGGCTCTGCAGAGTGTGGGAAAGCGCACCCAAATCAACGTGGTGTGCAGCAAAGCACACCGAAATCGGGCATCACCGGAATCAGCGCTAGTGCGATGCAGACCCCCAATCCATCATTGTGACTGCCGTGTCGCCCAATCAGAGCGGGAACGAACCGAAAATTTTTGATAGGTCTTGGCGCCGAGCATGAAGCCGGTCGCCCTGGAATTTGCCTTGGTTGGGATGCGAGGTTAGGCAGCAGTTTCTCAACAGGAAGGAGGTGTGTCGCCGACTTTGGAATATCCAGATCTACTCCGCGGCCTGGCTGCGTTGCAGTTCAGGTGTTGCTTTCGTGAGGCAGTTCTTTTCGATTTTCAGTACCTTACATTTACCGTCTAACCGACCTCTCGGATCTCCGTCGCTTCTTCCCGTCGTTGCAGTGCCGATGTGAGACTGTCTTAGTTACAGTAAAGCCATTGATCCTTGCATTTGCCTTCGGCCCCAGCAGCTCTCGATAAGCCAATCATCATGATCCTCCTTGAGCTTCTCGAGATTCTGGAAGGCTTGGCGGTCCTCCAGAGGATCACCTCCATTGCCTGGTTGAACCACGATGCACGTGAGTATCACCCACAGTTGATCGTGCCGTTCAGGGACAGCTCACACCATTGGCTTAGACAGCCATTATCGGGAGTTTCGGGAAGAGATTGCAACCCTGGGACAGAATCTCAATGCCCTCCACGATGTGGTGCGTCAGGTTCATGGTGGTCCTGTGGCACGCAATCACCATTCGATGCAAAAGTCGCCAGCCACCGAGAGTTTGACCCGGGTCCTCAGCGGTTTTCGAGACACCCTTAATGAGTGTTGGGAACTACTCGACAAGCGGCGAGCCTATGGTGAAAGCCGGGGAGCCATCAACAACTGGCAGTGGCATCTTTTCGTCAAGAATGACTTGGCAATTTTCCGCGACCGTATTGCGGTACACAACATCAAATTGTCCATGGCTCTGAACTGCTTGAACATAACGAACTTCGATCATGTCCGAACGCTCATTTTGAGTACGACGGAATGGTTAGGTAGGCAGATTCACCACGAGCAAGTCGGCCCCGAACCCCCTACCGACGATCGGCCTACAATATCGGAGTGTCGGCCATCTACGCCGCAGCTCGCAGCTTCCACTGCGAACATTATTCCGGACCCCCTCCACCGCACACTCACAGCCATAATGGAGCGTCGACATGGAAGTCTCACAAGCATCCCATTGGCAGACGGGGTGGATGAAGCCGTTTTTCACCTGGACCGAGCAACCAAGAAATTTCAAGAGAATGACGACCACGTGCACACGTCCTCGAGCATCCTTAGCGCTTACTGGCTTCTAAAGGCAACCGAGATGGCTGACGAGTACCGAACTGCTGTGACACATCCCTCGTTCGTGGAGTTCGAAACACAACTTACTCAGTTTGGCATGACCCTGCCACTATTCTTTGCCCGGTTGGAGGACAAGATTCTTTTGGCTTACAAAGGGTTTCCCAGAGATGCACCTGGTCGCCCAACAGATGATGAGATACGAGACAGGATTGAAAAGGACAAGGACCTATGGCTGGAGTATCGCCGGTCAGAACCACGAAGAGACAACCTCGATCCGAGACAAGGGGACAAAGTCATGCAATGGTAAGACAATGATGGAAAACAATGCAAATTTGAAGGTCATACTAATAAACACGTATCAGTCAACTACATTGTGAGGACACTGATGCCGAAAAGCATGTTGAAGTGTATCAAAACGGCGAAGGGAGTTTGACTTTGATCACTCGCACTAGCAGTTGCTCGGATAACATGATGTGAGTAGGCCACTGGACTGGGGTCAATCTGAGAACCCGTGTCTGACAGCGACGACTTAAGTTATAAAACGGATCTCAACCTCGTTCACTTCGGAGCCCATCCTAACTCAAGCCTAAGCAAGGACTCTTACTCTGTCACCATCAAGCAAAACCGGACCAGCACAGTTGAAGTGCCCGATACCATAACATTTCTACAGGACCCAGACCTATTTAGCTTTCAGGAGACTGTGACCGGCTACAAAATCGTTGACAATCTGTTAGTGAGCCTACGCCGTCTCGCCAGATCAGATCAAGCTAACCTGGAGCAACAAATAGACCTGGTGCTAGAGTTATATGCCAACTCTCACGGGGCGACAGGAAGTGGGTCCTTTGGAAGGGCGTCCAACGGGCGGAGATGGGTCGTATACAATTGTGGACCTCCAGCAACCGATCAAGTTCAGTGCACAATTCGGTACTCGGAAGAGTCTCGAAAAGCGATCCCAACCTCCAAATCGATGGCTCCGGTTACTCGACTCCGACTAGCTCAGGTCCAGACCCACGGGTTGGTTCACGACATTACGTTCAACTTCAAGACGGGAATTTCGGTACCATTCTCGAGACCCCTGAGTGCCCGTGCCTTGTCATCTTCCTTGCCAATATACTACTGACCATCAAAGGTTAGCAAGCTCTGAACTTCCCCTACCCGTTATGCCAAAGCTGATGGGGTTTGCTTATCCATCTCAGTCAACGACGGCGTCAAAATTAGACCTGACAGGTGTCGTTGCCAACCAGAAGTGGACGAGGATCCGAAAAAGTCCGACTGCACGGAGGTGGTGATTAAAGGCACCTCCAAATATATCAACGCAAGCAGCGCCACTGCAATTGATCCTGTAGCTGGCTACAATATTGCTAGCGCTGGAAGATATCAGCGGCGCAGTTTGACTAAGGTTGAAAAGCTGACACTAGTCACCATCGAGTTCGGCTCGGTCGAGGGTATGTTCCATCTCTTTAGAACCCTTTGAGAAGCCACACTGACAACTATGCAGAGCGTGTAAGGTTCGCTGAGGCTTTTAAAAAGTTGAAGGAATTGCATCGTCTAAACCGCCGGGGTGGCCAACACTTGGCTGCCTGAGAGCGTGGAGATGTGAACGGGGTTTGAAAACATAGAACGTACCTTATTTTGACTGAGCAGAAAAGAAATCCTCTTCAGATGATCGTGACAACCTCTTCCTTCATAGGCTCCGTCCACATCTGTCCAAAATGAGTCGGTCTCAAGTCCGGCCTACTAACCGAAAACATCGTGACAACTTTGAAGCCGCTCATGGCCCAGTTAAGGTCGTATTCAAGCGATACAGTAAAGTATCCAACTCTCCGATACACACCGGCCCTGCCTTCAACCGGTATCAAAACAAGGCCCCTTGACTCAGTGGCAAGATTATTTTTCCGCCAATCCCTACCCCGCGTCAACTCGGCGAATCGTGTCACGCTCGAGACTTAGAAGACTGGTTCGCCGTTGTCAACGCCTTTTTAGATGGTTGGGTTTGATTCCCCTCCATCTAGACCTAGGAAGAGAGTGTTGGAGAATGCCGGTACACGCTTACCAGGTTCAGAACAACGCATGTATGGGATGATATCGTTGACGCGGAGCTGGGAGACTTGGAGCCGGATGGTGATCGTGCCTCGACCACGAGACGGGACCGGGGATGGATCCCGACTGTCTCCATGCGCGTGACGGTAGCAGACTCGACGACCGCGGTTATATTCTCGGCAGCAGAGAATTTGGTGGGTCCGTCAACGCCAAGCCATGTCCAGCTCGCACATGAACGTTCGCTGTTGAAAGCGATCTTCTCGCAGCCTATGATATCCATGTCCTGGAACTAGGATAGGTCGGCAATAAAGTTTTGCCGCCACAATCCTGCTAGGTACGAATCTCGGCGTCAACGTACGGGCTCATGAGATTGTTCCGGCTATGTCGATTTTCAGGCCGGTAGCTCTTTTTTCCATTCGTTGAGAAGTTCGTGGTCCCGGGGGCACAAGATTCGCACGCAAAATGTGCGGCTGAGAAGAGTCTGAGGGACGGGCCTGGGCTGCAGGAACCCGTCACTGCAATGGTTTGGCTTCGAGGCGGAAATGGTGACGTGAACTTGACTGTAAATGAATGCCATGCAGCTGATCTCTCGTTCATTGTCCGCCTGGGAGTCTTGGATGATGCAAAGGCCGTCAACCCACAAGTATTCGAGACCGAGTTGATGTGTGCAGGGACGCCGTCGGCGATCGTTTGCGGTAGATCCAGGAAGTTGATATTATTTGTGTGTTCGTCGTAGTTGCCGGGGACAGTGCAGCAAGCTTGAGGCCCTTCCCAGACGTAACTGATTGCGGCGTATTCGCCCCGGCTCCCGTCTGTTTCGTGCAGCAGGACCAATAGCCCGCTACTTCCATCCCCTTCGCAGCCCGGAAGAATCTTCAACACCCTTGTTGGGAGTTTGGGTGGTTCACTTGCTTGGTCAGGCTCGCGGCACTCGTCATGGTTGCTTGTGCATTCCGCTAGCCAGGACCGGGCGGTCGCAAATGCTTCAGGGGACCCGACATCAAACTGCGGTTTTCGTACTGTGGCATAACGTGAAATGGGCTCAGCTGTTGTAAAGTTAGTGCCCACCCTGGAACTATGGAGTACTTCTCCAGCTGCAGCGGGAGATTCTGGGTTATGATCGGGGCGGGGAGTCGCTTGCTTCGGGTGGCGGTATTGATGAGTTCCATCGGAGGATAGGGGCTACTAACGTTTTTGGGACAGAGCGGGTGCGGTGCCTGCTACGTGCCTAGCTGTGATGAGTTGCGATGACGGATGCTGTGTCGAAGGGTATCATGTGGTGAGGCCGTTGTGCTGGAGAAGGTATTTGCTATATCATACGAATCCGGGCAACCAGGCCGTTGAACGTTCAGTTCCAGGAGGATAACACTACTTTTAGTCAAAAAAATCCCTCCTATACACCAGCTCCATCGAAATGGGCTGCCTCATGACATGCCACAGAACAGGCATCTTAGATGTCGGTTAGTTGTTCAGGAAGCCAATTCTCTCCAACGCCCCTTCACGGCTTCTTGGCAGAGTGAGAACCATGAAAGTAAGCTCTCTGGCCGCTTGAAAGTCCACAACATTGTCCTCGTCCTTCGGCTTGGGACCAATATTTCTACGGATCTTTGATATAAGAACCGCGAGGCATTGGACAGAGGCAGACGATGGTGTGTCAGGCTAGAAGCGTTGTGTGGTCTGGCTAGAAGCGTTGTGTGGTCTCCACAGTCTCCTCAATTAATATCCTGTACTCCAGCTTCCCATCGTACTGCCTTACCTCAGAGCCTGGGGTTAGACCTCATTCAGAGCCTTGCGGAAAGCCTACAAGGTAGCGAAGCAGCTAGGCAGCAGCTGATGACGCGGACGAAAATGCGTGACAACCAATCAAATATATAATTCAAGGCAATGGCTGCAGAATGCACGTCCATCACCATACCCGGCGTGCCGATTCGTTAACGAAGTTTCTGCAGACCCGTCTCTGAACTCGCTGCAGGACCTGAGTCCAATTTCCATTTGCATCGACCCCTCTTTTACTTCTCTTCTTCTTGTTCACTCCCCCGCCTGCTTGCATTGTGGAATCTCTCTATTACCCACAACAGCGTCAAACAATGCGGAAACTTGCTGTCTTTGTTGGACAGGTTTAACTCTGCCCCCTAAGCAAAACAGCCATCAGTCAAGGAAACGCAACACGCATAAGATTAGCTTGTATTTTCTTTCTCCTAGGCCCAGGTTCAAATTCTACTGATTAAATAAATAATTACAATCAGTCTTGATAGGTAATTAATGTATGGAAGGTAGCCAACTTTCCACTTTCCAACCTGCATTCTATTCTTGCTACACCATACCACGTAAACCATCTCACCACCAATCTGTCCCCAACAACAAACGGAAAAACCCGCCAAGGCCTTGAGAAACAAAAGAGATCTCATTTCCCCAAATTCTGCAGCTGCACAAACTCCCAGTATCTCCCACGACGGGCCAGGAGTTCCTGCGGACTACCGTGCTCAACGACGGCGCCGGCCTCGAACACGTAGACGCAGTCGGCGCCGGCGATGGAGCTGAGGCGGTGGGCGACGGCGATGGTGGTGCGGCCCTGCGTGGCGGCGTCGAGCGCCGTCTGTACTGCGGCCTCGGCTTTGGAGTCGAGGGCCGACGTAGCTTCGTCCAGGAGGCTGTCGAACGGCTGTTAGCAAGGCTATTGTGCTGTTGTGTCGGTACTCTCTTACAGGATCTTGGGGTTGCGGAGCAGCGCTTTGGCAATGGCCAGGCGCTGCTTCTGGCCGCCTGACACTTGGCCGCCGCGCGGACCGACGTGCGTGCTGAGCCCGTCGGGCAGGGATTGCTGTACCACAGTCAGACACACAAAAGTATGCAACACCAGAGGAGAAAGACGTACGATAAAGTCCCAAATGTTTGCCTGGCGACAGGCGTGCTCGATGGCGGCGTCATCGGCGTCGACGTCGCTGAGGATGTTTTCCCTGACGGTGCCGCTGTACAGGCTGGCCTCCTGGGCGACAACGGCGATCTGCTTGCGGTACTGCTGCAGGTTGTACGCGGGCAGCGGCTTGCCGTCGGCGAGCACCTCCCCGGCGCGCGGGTCGTAGAAGCGCTCCAGCAGGTTGAGGATGGACGACTTGCCGCTGCCGCTGGCGCCGACGAATGCCACGAACTGCCCAAAGTGCGCCTGCAGGCTCACGTGCCGCAGCGCCAGGTGCGTCTGCGACGGGTACGCGAAGTCGACGTTGCTGAGCTCAATGTTGCCGGCTATGTCCTCGGCGCTGTCGCCGGTGTCGGACGCGGCGTCGATGGCCGGCACAGTTTCCATGAGGGCCTTGAGCCGGGTCGCGGCCTCCTGCGCGCCGGCGACGTCGGGCGCGTGCGAGAAGATGCTGCCGGCAGACTGGGCGCTGTAGATGGTGGCGACGTAGCAGATGAGGAACTCGCGCACGCTGTATTCGCCCGTGGCGATCAGGTGGGTGCCGCCATACCAGAACAGCAGCGCGCTGTTGAGGATCACGACGGACTGGCTCAGGCCGTAGAACACAGCCATGGAAATGTCCCAGCTGGCGCCAGAGTGGAGCTCTTTGTCCAGCTGGGCCTTGTACCGGGCGCTGACGTCGGGCTGCAGCCCAAAAGCGACGACGGTGCGGATTCCGCGGACGGCTTCCAGCACGATGCTCGTCGCCTTGGTGTCGCCGAGGATCTTCTTCTCGAACTCGGCCAGCAGGCGGTACCGCAGATATCCCGTGACAATGGTCAGCGGCATCAGCGACGCCGCGATGAGGCCGAGCTTCCAGCCGAACGACACGGCCACCACCAGGCCGCCGAACACGGCGAAGAGGGCTGCAGCCACAGAGCCGAGGATGGAGCCGCTGAGGCCGTTGAGGCGGTTCGCCTGAACCGACAGGAAGGCCGTGAGCGTGCCAGAGTCGTTCTGGGCAAAGAAAGCCATGTCTTGGCGGAGGATGGCGGCAAACGCCACGCGGCGCGCGCGCGCCACCAGCCGTGACGACGCGTACGCGAACGGCACGCCCTGCACGACGTAAGCGACCAGGACAAGGCACGAGAGCAGCAGCTGCATGCCGGTCCAGAAGCCGATGCTCAGGCCGCCCAGCGTCTGGGACGGGTCGCGCAGGCCGAGCACCGTGTTGCCGAACAGGATGGCCGAGATGGGGTACGCCAGGCCGCAGAAGAAGCTGGCGACGATCCCGAGAATCATGTAGTTTTGCTCTTGCCGGTTGAGGTTCCAGATGAACCAGAACAGGGCGAATCGCGAGGTTGTCGTTGTCTCCTTTTTGACGCTTTTCGGCGCCGAGGGGGCTTTAATATCCGTCTTTGCCGACACCTCGTCGCCCGTTTCTTTCTCATCCCCATCGAGTACCGCGGACGATGCCCCGGCGCTGGGTCTGGCCACACCCGCGTCGAGCTTCTGGGCGGATACGAGCGACGCATATGTGCCGCCCTTCTCGAGGAGACCCTCGTGTGTGCCGAGCTCGGCGATTTTGCCGTGTTCCAGGACGACAATGGTATCGGCATGCCTAATGGTCGAGAGTCGGTGCGCAACGGTGATGGTCGTGCGTCCCTCCGTGGCCGCGAGCAGAGCCTTCTGGATGGCGCTCTCGGATTCCGAGTCCAACGCTGCCGTGGCCTCGTCGAGAAGGAGGACCGTTGGGTTCGAGACGACGGCTCGGGCGATGCCGATGCGCTGACGCTGGCCGCCGCTGAGCAGATTGCCACCTTCTCCCAGGACCGTGTCATAGCCCTGGGGGAGGTCCATGATGAAAGCATGCGCGTTGGCAATTCTGGCAGCTTCTTTGACAAGATCAAGTTTTGTGTCATGATCAGCCTGGCGTCAAACTGTTAGTGTTGGGCCTAAAGCAAACCGACTAGACTAGAGATACTGACATATTCTTGGCGCGTCCCGGCCAGCCCAAAAGCAATATTCTCAAAGACAGTGGCGTTGAAGATGAACGACTCCTGAGCCACAATCCTTATCTGCGACCTCAGCCAGGGCAAGCTCAACTCGACAATGTCATGCCCGTCAATGGTAATCTGGCCGCGCAACGGAGAGTACAGCCGCTCCAACAGACCAAAGATGCTTGACTTGCCAGATCCCGAGGGCCCGACTATGGCCGTGGTCTTCCCCGCGGGGATGTCGAGATTAAAGTTCTCGAGCACAAACTGGCCTCGCCGCGACGGGTAAACAAGCGTGACGTTCCGAAACTCGACGTGTCCCTCCACGAGACCCTCAGGCTCTCGGCCGGCCGAGTCCAAGGGGATGGGTGACTTGCGCTCCAACACGGAAAACAAGCGGTTGGCTGACCCCGCAGCCGCGCCAAATGCATTCAAGTTCGGGGCGACGCTGCCGAGCGTAATAGAGGCGGTGACAGACGCGAGGAGGACGGTGACGATCTGGGAAACAGTGGCGTAGCCGGCGTCCATGAACCGGGCGCCGGCCCAGGAGCAGAGGGCAAAGGCGGCCAGCATGGCCCACATGAGGCCGCCGATGAAGGCGCCCAGGATGGACTTGGCGCGGAAGTCGAGGGCCATGGCGGGGTCCAGTGAGGCGTCGTACTTGGCGGAGAAGCGGTGGCGCGTGTTGTAGGCCATGACGTCGCGGGCCGACGAGATGGCCTCCTCGGCGAAGGTGGCGCTGGAGCCGTAGGCGTCCATGGCGCCGAGCTGGGCCTTGTTGATCTTGCGGGCGAGGCCGCCCATCCACACGGCAATGGCGACGGGGACGCTGAGCATGACGAGGGCGAGGCGCCACGAGATGATGAAGGCGATGATCTCGGCGGCGGCAAAGGAGCTGATGCCGACAATTGTCAGGCCGACCTTTTGCGAGATGCCGTCCTGCACGAGCTTGGTGTCGTCGGCGATGCGCGTGCCGACCTCGCCGGCGCCGACCGAGTCGAAGAAGGCAATGTTTTGCCGCAGAATGGCGTCGAGGTATGCCGCGCGCAGTCGCTTGGTGATGCGCTCGCCCGTCCACGTGAAGCCCATGACGGTGAGACTTGTAGTGACGATGCTCGTGACTCCTGAAGGCCAGTGTCAGCTGGCTGGCAGAAGCATGCTCGCCCAGGGGAATAAGACAGGTGACAGACCAATGTAGACAAAGTAAAGCAGCATGTGGTTAATGCTGTCCAGAAACGATTGCAGCGCCTCGAGGGAGGGAGTGAAGCTGGTGAACTGGCCCGTCAAGGATCCAAACACGACCTGCAGATATGGTCAGCCCCAGGAGACCGGTCTTCTTGTTCTTCCAGTGAGCGAGGGGCCACAGCATACCGTCATCAGGGGCAGCGTCGTGCCTGCTGCTATCGCGCAGACCGAGGAGAGCAACATGACGACAATATCCACGGGGGTCGCAAAGCGGAAAACGGCCTTGTAGCCAAGGTCTGTTTTTGGGATGTCGACCTGGGCGTCGAGCACGGCCAGCTCGGCGTCGGCCAGGCCCAGCGGGTTGGGACTGTCATGATCAGAGTCTAGAGGGACTGGGACTGCGACCTCGTTTTTTTCGTTGTCGTAGGCCATGGCTGACACTTGACAGCGACTTGGGGAGATGGTAGTTATGTACAGCCAAGCCAAGACAGAGGTGCAGGGTAGTAAAAGAGCGAAATGCAAGATACTCTAGGTACCTTGATGTGGTATAAGAGGCAATCTAAGCAACAGCCACTTGACTGGGGCAAGGCCGAGGGGTGAGGCAACTGCCACGATGGGAAGAAGCGGATGGAAAAAAAACCTGGAACTGGAACTAGAACTGGAACTGGACCCGGAACTGGAGCCCGAAGCAGCCACTTGCACGGCGCGTCGGCGCCTAGGAACGCCGTGGCCCCGTCTATAGCGCATTTCGCCATGGCCTGCTGATTAAATTGATTTCCTGCAGCCAAACATGAATGCTGCGGCAGCACGCTGCACTGCGCAATGAGCTTGGGTAGCTTAGCTTTCGTCGCAGGTGGGAAACGGAACGAGAAACTTGGCAGGCATTGGTGCGATGGCGACAGGTGGCCGGGCTTATTATCGATTTCAGCCCTGGCGAAGGGACGGGTTTATGGATATGTGGGGCTGTCAGATCTCTCTCGCACATTTCCTAATCGGGAACGAGCGACACCCACCCTCGGTTTGCGGTTCCATTGGCCGCTCTCTCCAACACTGCCCCACCAACGCATGCGTGGTGCCATTCGGGATCGGCTGGGCTTGACCCCGGTTCCTGCCCAGTCGGACGGTGGTTAAAGGCCGACACGGCTTGGCTGCTGCAAGCGTGCCGCTTTGTCGTTGAACCCTTCAAAATCAAATTGACTTTGCACACACCTCCAACCACCGAACATGCGACGACGCGAGTTTGTGCACGCCCATCTATGTCCACACCCACCCACGGGCTAATCATTATCAATCGCTACACTTCCGCAACATGGCGACGGATCCGGCCCACGACGCGGACGCAGCGCGTGGCACGTCGCCGTACCAGTACCACGTCTTCGTGGCCGAATTCGACAACACGAGCTCCGACAGGCGGCTTACGTCGTCCGACAAAGACAGAGCTCACGCGCCGAGAAAACGGCCCCATCACAAGAGCCGCCAGGGCTGCATCGCGTGCAAGCGGCGCAGGGTCAAAGTGCGATTTAACTCTTGCACTTTAATAATACCTAATTACTAACATTGGAAACGGGAAAGTGCGACAACAGAGCTCCGTGCTCCAGCTGCGTCAAGCGGAACGAGGCATGCGTCCACCCCAAGGCCTTGTCTGCCAGCGCAAACAGGGCAGCCGCTCCGGCCCAGCCAAAACTCGCCCCCCAGGCCGCGCCCGCACCCACGGCCGCGGCAGATGCACAGGTAGATGCAGATGCGTCAGGCACGGCCATCAACCTGCTGCACATGGAACTCTTTCACCACTTCCAGACCAGCACCGCTGCCACCCTGTCCTATCCCGACATCTGGCCACAGACGGTCCAGTGGTCCTTCCATGAGCCATACATCATGTCGGCCATCCTATGCCTATCGGCATCCCACCTTGCCGCATCCCACCCCCACTCCACCCGCTACTCGCGCATTGCCCTCCAGCTGCTGACCAAGTCGGCCGCCCTGCTGGGCGAGAAGCTGTCGGGCCCAGTCGACGCACAGAACGTGGAGAAGCTCATGGGTGCTTCCCTCCTGATGCAGTACATAGCCTGGAGCCACGTCGGGTTCCTCGACCCCGAGCAGCAGTCTGCCGCAGGCCATGGCGTCCCACTCACACCCGGTACCGGGTCCTTGGGTCTGGATATCTCCCAGGACCCACTCTTCCGCCTGAGCTCGGGCATCAAGGACCTCTTTTTCGAGTCCTTCCCGGCGCTCTGGGGCAATGACAAAGACAGCGCCTTTTTGTCCACCAGTCTTTACAGCCCGCGCCTCGCGATAGAGCAGACCCTCGCTCAGCATGGCATAGACCCGGGGGCTCACGTGGCATACTTCATGGGCGTCTGGGATGACCCGCGCTTACCGCCTACTCCTACCACCCCGGGGCCAGGGCCGGGCCAAGACGCGCAGCAGCCACCCGCGCTGTCCGTGTCGTCGTCACTCGCCCGCTTCGAACAGTTCCTCAACGGCCCGGCGCCCTGCTGCGACTGCGTCAAGCTCCAGCTGTCGTCAACCGTTGCTTTCTTTAAGCGACTAACGTGCCATCGTGGCCCGGGTGATACGCCGTCGCCGCCGCCACCACCACCGCCACCACCGCCACCACCACCACCACCACCACCACCAGAGCATCACGGCGACGACACGGCACCCGCCATCAGCTGTCCCCACATAGTGCAGCCGGAAACCCTCGCGGCACTCACGCTCCCGCCGCTGCAGCTGGGCGCGTCGGACTTTGAGCGCGTGGCCTTTCGGTGCGTGGCGCGCGGCGTTTCCATCGTGCTCTGCCTGGCCGCGCTGGTGTCCCCGTCGTCGTTTGCGCGCATCTGTCCGGGAAATGTTGCTGCGCCTGCGCCGGAGTGGGCGGCGGCCGTCGTCGCGCAGCTGCAGCCCGACATCGAGCGCTACATATTCGTGCTGCCCGTCATCTGTGCCAACGGCTCGTTCCGCGACCTTGCGTTCCAGGGCGACGTCCGCGCGCTCGTCGTGCTGCTGTACTTTTACCGCGCCGCTAGGGTCCTGCTGGCCGGCCCGCACAACTGGTGGGCGTGCGACAGAAGCCGTGTCATGGAGGGCCTGATCGCGCGGGAACTGCAGGCCAAAGGGTGGGACGTGGGTTAGGCGGCTTGGGGGCCGGTGCTGCGTGGTACTTTGTTCGATAGCGGGTTTTGGCAGGAGGAGCTGCCTTTCCGGCGGAGGTTCGTTTCCATTGACTGTGAACCGAACAAAGAGCGGTCTGCTGCCAGGCCCGGCTCAAAAGTCAAAAGCAATAACTATTTGTTGCACGTGATCTGGCCAATACATTCCGTGAAGCGCCTGATGGCGTCTCGACCGACGACATGCCAACAGCAGATCCCCCAGCCCCAGATCTCTGCGCCAACTGCCGCAATATCAACTTTGACGCCGTACTCGGAACCTCCCTGTGGGGCGCTATGGTAAATCGGGACTAGCTGTATAGACTCTAATTAGTAAATCTGCTTGCGTAGGACCGCTGGGATAAGACCTGTCCTCTCTGCCGCTTCTTCCGCGACATGGCAGGCCTAGAGACCTCCTCGGCCTTCCTCAAGAGACTGTTTCCTCACCGAATCAGCGCTGGGGACGGGAGTAGAGAGTCAGCCTTCCTTCAGGTGCGGCCCGACGGATGGGAGGATGGTGCGCTGCCGGTTGTTACGTACGTGGCCGACGGTGATGATCTGGATGGTTTTGACAGCGGGTATCGAGGCAGGGCGTCGGGGGAGGGTTGTTGGGCCAAAGTACGACTTTTGGGCGCCCGCCAGCTGGCTGGTAAGGGGCGCTGAAGAGCACGGTGAGGCGTGCGACCGCCGGTCTGAGCAAGTCGCTGGGCTGATGGTGATTGACTGTGTGGGAAGGAGTGTGGTTCGCCTGCCCGAGACGGCCGAATACGCGACACTCAGCTACGTATGGGGTAAAGCCAAACCTACGGCCGAAAGGGACGAGATGGACATGAACCCGCGTACGGGCCTCCCTGCCCGGCTGCGCGCCGTCGTCAGCGATGCGATAAAGGTAGCGCTCTCGTCCGGTCTGGCTTATCTCTGGGTCGACCGGTACTGCATCCCGCAGAGCGAACACGAAGCGGCCGAGAAACAGCGGCAGATCCAACTCGAAATCACCAAGTCGACGTAGGCAACGCGCGGCTGGACATACCAAGAGGGCCAGCTGGCGCGCCGCCGTCTTATTTTCACGCCGCATCAGACGTACTTCCAGTGTCAGCGGGCGCATTGCTGCGAGAGCCTCGCGATAACTTTCAGCTTCTTGATCGACGCCCGGGTGCCGCCGGGGGTGTTCGATCCGTACTTTGCGCGCGGATTTGAACGCTGGGAGACGCTCGGATTGGATTTCGTGAGCCCAGATTCGCCCGAAGGGATCATCATATCTGGAGACCTGCTCACCAAAACCTCTTGCAAAAGTTGCTGCTTTTTAAGTTTGGCCCAGAAGTAAAACTAGACTGGGCTGCTTGCTGTACTGCCGTTTAAATCATTGTTTGTTGACTAGCTCTAGTCAGCCCCTGACTAGGACTAGCCCCTCATCAGCCCCTGAACCCGCTCTCGCGATGCGTCTAGGAAAAGTGCGCTGTGTAACTACGAATACACCCATTGAAAATTCCACTCCGACACCCCCCACTAACTAAAGACTACCCATGTTGACCTCAAGAACACCCCTAGTCAGTGCACGCGATAATGACCTGCGGGTTCGGGCGGTATACCTCGTCGTCAGTATCTGCCCACACGACGCTGCGGAAGCCAGCCTGCTCGAGGCTGGCCTTCCAGAACAGCTCATCCGCAAGACAGTGCTTGCGGCCGTCGTCAAACAGCCACCAGCCCTCGAGCAGGCCAAACACCAGATCCAGCCACGCCAGCCGCGGCGCCGGCACCAGCTCGACCAGCGCCAGGAAGCCGCCCGGCCGCAGCAGCGCGCGCGCGTGGCTGCAGCTCTGCACCAGGCTGTGCGTCGCGTGCACGCAGCACGTCGACACCACGGCATCGAATCGCCCCACCAGCGCCGCCGGCGCCTCCTTCTCCACGTCCAGCGTCATATACTCGATGGCGCTGCCCGCCGCCGCCCGCTGCAGCAGGCCCTGGTACCGCTTGCGCGACGACGCCACCAGCGACGGCGAGATGTCCGTGTACACGAAGCGGAACGGAATCCGCGCGTCGACGAGCGTCTCGAGCACGTACTTGGTGGTCCCGCCGAGCCCGGCGCCGATCTCGAGGATCTCGACGGGCCGCGGCGAGTCCGATTCTGTCCAGCTGGCGAACACGCGCCGCAGATGCTCGGCCACCACGCGCGACCCCGCCGCGAACATGGGCGCCGACGTGTAGAAGTCCTGCAGCAGCTGCCGGCTGGTGCCGAAGATGAGCTGGATCGGGTCCGCCGCGCCGGTGAGGCACTCGGCCAGCTTCGACCCCGTGACGTGCAGCAGCTGGTGCGTGCCGGCATGGGGTGCGTCGGCGCGCACGAGGCGCGCGCTGAGCTGCTCGGCGGACGCCTTGTTGGTCTCCACCGGCCGGTACGTGCGCACGCGGCGGCCGTTGCGCCACTCGACCAGCCGCGCGTGCTCGAGGATCTCGAGCAGCGCGTCGGTGACGGCGGCGTGCCGCGGCAGGATCGTTGCGGGCGGGACCATGGGCGTGCCCGCGGCCATCTGGTCGAGCGGGCTGCCCAGCTTGGCAAAGGCTTCGACGACGTACGCCAGCACGAGCTGTTTTTGTGCGGGGTAGATTCGCGTCAGGAAGTCGTAGCACCCCAGCTCGCGCGCGAACTGCGGCATCATTGCCGCGGCGGGGATGAAGTGCGCTTCGACTGCGG
Organism: Lasiosphaeria ovina; assembly: GCA_033439765.1. Taxonomy (NCBI): domain Eukaryota; kingdom Fungi; phylum Ascomycota; class Sordariomycetes; order Sordariales; family Lasiosphaeriaceae; genus Lasiosphaeria; species Lasiosphaeria ovina. Next base: position 6,498,605 of record JAULSN010000002.1, on the reverse strand, counting down.
CGCGCGAGAGCACGCCGGGCTTGGGTGCTGCTGGTGTCTGGTTCTTGGGGTCTGGGTGTGCGGCTGTGGCGGTGAAGGCTCCGTTGGGCTTGTCCAGCGTTGATAACATCCGCTTCATGAGCTTCTGGAGCAGCGGGCCCAGGAGAGTCTTGACCTGTAGGGTGGGTTAGGTCTTTCTGACGGAATACATAACGAAGAGAAAGCTAGAAAAGGGGAGGAGAAAAAAAAAACAAAAAAAAACAAAAACAAAAGGGGGCTTACCCTCGGCCGCATCATGATAGAAAAGTGGTCCCCCTCGACGACAAACGTCTCCACGCTCCCGCACAGCTTGTCCCAGCCGCGCGGCCCGAACGTCTTCTTCTCCGACTCGAGCCAGTCGACCCTGCGTCCAGTCAGCAGCAATTCTTTGCTTTCCGCAGATCACAGACAAACAGCAGAAACTCACCACTCGGGATCCATCTCGTCCACGTCGTTGCCCTGCTGCTTGGCAATCTCACGGCCAACCTCGATGACCTTGTCCGCGATATGCTCCACAAAGCCGACCTTGGCCCACACGCAGAACACATGGCGCGGGCGCTTGTCCGCGGGCAGCGGCACAGCATCATACTCGCACGAGATGTTGACGCAGCCGGCAATGTGCAGCTTCTGCGCGGGCGTGAGCGGCTTGCGCTGGTCCTCCTCCGAAATACTGTCGTACATGCCCATCATGTCGCAGACGTCCACGTCGACCTTGATCGCGCCGCTCAGGTTGCGCGGGCACGCCGTGTCGAGCGTCACGAAGCCGTGAACCTCCTCGCCGGCCGCGATCAGGTCGTTGACCACCGCGTACGCGAACACGCCCCCGATCGAGTACCCGCCCACCAGGTACGGGCCGTGCGGCTGGATCGCCCGGATGGCCCGGCCGTACACGGACGCCACGCCCTCGACCGTCACCCCGGGGAGGAAGAGGTCGTGCTCGCGCGTCGCGCCGGAGGAGTCGGTGCCCATGAACGGCGAGTCGAGCGAGTAGACGGTCAGGCCGGGGGCAAGGGCTGGGACCTGCACGTACACGGCGGCGACCCCGCCGCCGTCGGTCACGAGGAACAGGATCGGGCCCTTGGATCGCGGGCGGCCCTGCAGGAGGGTCGTCTTGCTGGTGTACTCGGCGGGGTTGAAGGTTTTCTGGGGGCGCGATGGGAGTGCTGCGGGTCGTGGCGGTGTGGGCAGGGCGGCGGCTGGCGGGGGAGTGGTGTGGTCTGCGGTTCCCGCGGTTCCTGCGGCCCCTGCGGTTCCTGCGGTTCCTGCGGGAAACGACCGTCAGTACCTGACCATTATCACGACAACCACCGTGCGCATGCAAGAGAGGTAGAAAAGTGCAGCTAGGAAGCCCAAGCGTGCCTCTTATTATACCGCGGCCATAGACGAACATTCCGATCAGTTTACACACCATTCACTTCGGCTTCAGGTCCTGGTCCGTCGTCCTGCTGCTGCTCACCCTCGCCTAGCGCCGCGCGCACCTCGGCCAGCGTTTCGCAGTCGGAGAACAGGCTCGTCGGCAGCTCCTCGCCCGTCTGGTCCTTGACGGCGCCGATGACCGCCACGCTCATCAGCGAGTCGATGCCCAGGTCCGTGAACGGCGTGTCCTGGTCGATTTCCCCCGGCGTCGCGCCCGTCTCCTTGGCGATGGCCGCCAGGATCGCGTCCATGAGGCTGCTGCTGGTGTGGCCCTTGTTGGAGTCAGGGGCGGGCTTGCTGTCCCACGCGGCGTCGGCGTCGTCGGGCTCCGACGCCGAGCTTGCCAGCGTCGAGCTGCTGCGCGCCACGCGCACGCCGTCGGCCGACGCCGGGCTCGGCAGGTCGTTATCGTTGGTGATGCTCCAGCTGCGGTCGTCGTCGTTGTCGTCCTCTTCACCATCCACCGGCGTGGCGATATATTCGTCGTTTGCATCTTCGCCCTCGGCGCGGAAATACTCGCGCAGCTCGGCAATGCTCGTGGCGCCAGAGATCAGCGTCGTCGGCAGCTCCAGCCCCGTCTCGGCCTTGAGCTTGGTCGTGATGGACACGGTTAGTAGCGAGTCGACGCCCAGCTCCTCGAGCGTCGTGCTGTCCTCTGTCTCGTCCAGCTCCGTGCCGATCTCCTTGCTGATCAGCGCCAGCACCGCCGACAAGTCGCGGCTGCTGCTGCTGCTGTTGCTGCTGTTCGTCTGGGGCGGCGCTGCTTTCGCGGCCGGCGGCGTGCGCGTACCGTTCACCGCCGGCTTGGCAACTCCGTTCGGCTGCCTGTGTCCGCTAGACGCAGGGGGGGCTGCCCGCTTGGCCGCAGGCGCCTTCACCCGGACTGCAGCTGGAGCAGCAGCCGCCGGCTTGGCCACGGGCTTCGCTACCGCAGGAGCAGCAGCCGGCTTCGCAGCAGCGTCAGCCCCCGGCGCCGCCACGCCCAGCATCTTCTGCAGCAACAACTTCTTGATCCGCTTGAACCGCAGCCCCTCGCCCAGCGCGACCACATTACCCTCCTCGCCCTCCTCAACGACCGTTACATCACACACGAGCTCCTTCCCGGCGGTCCCCGCCACGGCCTCGGCGCGTACGTGGCACAGGTAGCGCTTGCCGCCAGTAAACGCCGTCGTCAGCCGCATCAGGTCGCAGCCCGTGCTCATGCACAGCATGTCGTCGGGGTTGGCGACGTCGGCGTTCAGCACGAACCCCGCCGTCTGCGCAATGTTGTCCAGCCAGCACGGGTCCGCCGCGAAGCTATCCCCCGCCGGCGTCTGCCGCAGGTCGAGCACGACGGCGGCCTCGCGGAACGCGCTATCAATAAAAATCTCCGAGATGGACTGGTACGCGGCCGAGTACTCGGTCACGGGCACGAAGATCTTGTACACCATGTCGCGGCGCAGGTGGTGCACGGGCGGGCCGGCGGCGGCCGGGTCCCGCAGCCGCTGCAGCCGGTCCGCGAGCAGGTAGCGGCGGCGCGCCCAGTCCTTGGCCCAGGCCGCCGTGGGCGACAGCGTGACGGTGCAGCGGCAGTGCTCCTTCTTGCCGGTGTTGATGGTGATGCGCGCCGTGGCGGCGCCGGGCGCCATGGACGCCGTGATGCGGATCAGCTGCGGCGTGGATGCGTCGTCGCCGAGGAACATGGGCGACGAGATCACCAGGTCGTACAGGTCCATGGCGGCCGGTGTCGGCTGGTCAGGGTGCGTGCGCGTGTACAGGTACCGCGCCGCGCTGAGCGCTGTCTCCTTGTACATGCTGCTCGGAGCGAGCGCGATGCCGACCACGCGGTGCCCGTCGATGAGCGCGCGCAGGCTGGGCTCTTGGATGTTGGTCGAGAACTCGGCCGTGGCCTTGGACAGGTCTTCAGAGACAACACGGTGCAGGCAGGTGCTGACGTGCGGGATGTGTGCTGCCGCGGCGTTTTGTTGGGGGGCGTCGAGGCCGGGCAGCAGGGCCTGGGGCCGCGCAGAGAGCGTTGCCACCTGCTGTTTGAGAGTGGCCATCTCGGCCTCGAGCCCGGCCACGCCCCCCTTGTACTGGATCCAGTAGTCCTTGAGGTTGAAGTGGTACGTGGGCAGGTCGGCGACGGCCAGGCTGGCGCGGTACGGGCGGTGGAACTCGGCCCAGTCGACGGCGATGCCGGCCGCGTACGCGTCGGCGACGACCTTTGTCACGGTCTTCCAGTTGGTGTCGGCCGCCTTGAGGCACGGCAGCAGCTTGCACGGCGCGCCCAGGCTGGCCTGCGTCATGGACAGACACATGGCGCCGGGCCCCGTCTCGACGAACAGCGTCTTGTCCGTCACAAAGCCCGCGGCCTGCAGCGCCTTGACGGCCGCCTCGAACCGCACGGGCTTGCGCGTCTGCTCGGCCAAATACCCTGCCGAGAACACGCCGTCAGTGTCGACCATCCTGCCGAGCAGCGTCGAGGCGACGGGCACGGTGGGCGCGGAGAAGGTGGCGGCGGCGGCGACCTGGCGGTAGTCGTCGAGGATGGTGTCGAGCTGGGCCGAGTGGAACGAGTAGGGCACCGACACGTACGACGACTTGACGCCGCCGTCGTCGTGCAGGATGGCCTGGATCTTCTCGAGGTTCTTCATGCGGCCGTTGACGACAATGGCGCTGGGCCCGTTGAAGCAGGCCACGTCGAAGGCGCCGGCGCCGCGGCCCTCGACCATGCTGCGGAAGCGGTCGGCCGACGTCTGCACGATCAGCATGCCGTGCGTGCCCTTGGTGCACAGCTCCTCGACCAGCTGCGCGCGCCGGCCCACCAGCAGCAGCGTGTCGGCCACCGTCAGCACGCCCGCCGTGCACAGCGCCGCGTACTCGCCGAGGCTGTGGCCGATGACGGCGCTCGGCGTGAGCCCCCACGCCCGCAGCAGCCGCGCCAGCCCGAGCTCGATGGCCACGATGGCCAGGTGCGCCTGCACGGGGCTGAGCTGGCCCATGTCGGCCACCTGCTCATCCAGCACGCGGTCCATGAAGCGCGGCAGGTCCATGGCCGTGCACATGTCCTGCAGCTCGTCGAGCGTCTGCTGGAAGACGGGGTTGGTCGCGTACAGCGTCTTGGCCAGCCCGCAGAAGTTGAAGCCCTGCCCGGGGAACACGAACACCACCGACGGCTGCGCCTTGCTGGGCTTGGCTGCCGGCTCAGGGGTGCTGGACGGGGCGAGCTGTGCAGTCAGGGCCTGCTTTAGCTCGACGAGGCTCGACACGGTGAAGACGGAGCGCAGCGCGTGGTGCGGGCGTCGCGCCGTCGTCGTGTAGGCAATGTCCTCGAGCGGCACGCTGGGGTTCGCGGCGAGATAGTCGAGCAGCCGCTGCTTGTTGCCGGTCAGGGAGGCCTGGTTCTTGGCCGACACGGCCACGACGTGGTGGGTGCGCGGGTCCTGGCCGCTGCGGGCTGGCTTGGGGGGTTCTTCGACGAGGACACAGGTGTTTCCGCCCTGTGTGGAGTCAGCCCCTATTGCAGATCTGCTGTAAGGAGAGTACATACCGTTGCGCCGAAGCTGCTGATGAGAACCCTGCGCCGCACTTCGTCCGAGCCAATAAACGGCTCCAGCTGGCGGGGGATGTGGATGTTGGCGCTCTCGAGCGGCGGCAGCTTGGGGTTGATGCGCGTCTTGATGCCCGCGTGCGGCGGGATGGCGTTCTCGCGGAACATGAGCAGCGCCTTGATGAGTCCGGTGACGCCGGCAGCCTGTGCGTGGTTAGCTGGCGTTGGGCGAGTTCAAGACACGAGAATGGTTGGAAGAGAGGAAGAAAAGAAGAAAGGAAAACAAGATAGAAAAAAAAATTGGTATAAAAAAACAAAAGAAAGGGGGAAAGAAAAAAAAAAGAAGAAAGAGAGAAGAGGAAAAGAACAAAGAAAGAATAAACCTACACCCTCACCGTGTCCGACGTTCGCTTTGACTCCGCCGACATAAAGGGGGTTGTCCGGCAGCCGGCCCTCGCCAAACGTCGACACAACCGAGTTCATCTCGGTGACGTCGCCCGACTGCGTGCCGGTGCCGTGCATCTCGACATAGCCGACCTGGGCCGGGCTGAGTCCCGCCTTGCGCAGGACCTCCCGATACAGACTCACCTGCGTGGGCGCGTGCGGCTGGGTGATCGACGGCGCGTAAGCCGAGTGGTTAGTCGCGACGCCTCTAATCACCCCCTGAATAGCGTCGCCCTCGGCCAGAGCATCAGCCAGGCGCTTGAGCACGACCACACCCACGCCCTCGCCGCGGCAGTAGCCGTCGGCGGTCTCGTCGAACGTCTTGCAGCCGCCGGTCGGCGACACGAAGCCGCCGCGGCTGAGCCCGGACCACAGGTTGGGCCCCGTCATGACGTTGCCGCCGCCGGCGACCGCCATGTCGCACCGCCCGCCGAGCAGCGACGCGCACGCCAGCTCGACGGCCGCGCCGCTCGAGCTGCATGCCGTGTCGACCACGTACGACGGGCCCTCGAACTTGAAGAAGTAGTTCAGCCGCCCCGACGCGAACGATCGCAGCCCGCCCGTGACAAAGTCTGTGTTCAGTGTCAGTAAGGAATCATCAATAGCCAAACAAAGGGGGAACCAGGGAGACATACACATCTCAATCTCCTGCGCGATATTATATTCGCGCCAATCATCCGTGGCGAGCCCAACAAACGTGCCCACGCGCGTGCCACCGTTCCGCTCCGGTTTATTCGCATCATACCGGAACCCCGCCATCTCGAGCGCCTCGTACGTGGCCATCAACAACAAACGCTGCACGGGGTCCGTCTGCACGCTCTCGCGCGGCGAGATGTTGAACATCAAGTTATCGAACGCGCCGGGCCGCTCGATGAAGCAGCCCCACGCCGAGTGCGTGGTGTTGGGGCGCTGGCCGGAGGCGTCGGTGTGCAGCGCCGCGTCCCACCGCGAGGCGGGGACCTTCTGGTGCAGGTCTTTGTTTTGGACCAGCGTGTCCCAGAACTCGGACAGCGTCTCGCTGCCGGGCAGGCGCGCGGACATGCCGACGACCGCGATCGCGTCCGACATGTCGCCGATGTTGCTGTTGATCTGCGCAGTGCTGCTGCTGTTGCTGGGCGCTGCCAGGGAGGCGGTGGTCGTCAGCGTGGCGGTCTGCTCGAGGCCGGCGGTTTTGAGTACCGTGCGCAGCAGGTTCTCGGCGTTGGTCGGGCCGAAAACGGACACAGACACGGGCGCGTCAGGGGCCTGCTGGATCCCGTTGAGGGCGCCCTCGACGGCCGTGGCCGGGAACAGCTCGTGCTGCAGGATGTGCGCGAGGGCGTGCTTCAGCAGGTCGCGCAGCGTTTGAGAAGCGCCGTACGGCTGCCCAGTGCCGGGGTCGATCAGCACGGTGCCGGGCGGGACCGGTGCGTCGAGGACCGGCGAGGCGCCGATCACGGCCGCGACGGTCTCGGCGCTCGGCGCGGGGAGGTGCGCCGCGTGGAACGCGCCGTAGATGGGCAGGCGCGCTGTGCGGAAGCCTGCTGCGGCGCAGGTACTCACAAAGGCGGATAGCACGGACGGCGGGCCGCTAACGGTGGCGCTAGAGGCCGTCTCGGCGCTGAGGTACAGCTGCTTGTGCACCGGCGTGGCGTGCGTCTGGTGGAAGCGCGCGATGGCCGAGCGGTACTCGGCCGGGCTGGCGCCGCTGACGAGGGCGGACCAGCTGTTGTCGATATCGGTGGTGGCTGGCTCGATGAGTGCAGACCGGTGGCGCACGTGCAGCCCGAGCCGCAGCGCCACCACAACAATGTGGCTCGCCGTTGACGTCAGGGCTGGCAGGCTTGTGGCGACGGCGGCGGCGGCGGCTGGAATCAGGCCCGTGCAGAAGCCGACGATGCGGCGGTTTTGGGCCGTGTCTGAGTCCGCAGCGGCACGGCTCAGCAGTGTGGGGTCTTGCTCCACGCGGCTGCATGCTGTTAGATGTGTTTACTATATTTGCTATGTTTATAGGTGGTTATCTGAGATAGGTACTTGCCGTATGTAGTCGGCCAGCTGGGCAAGACACAAGACAGTGGTCGACAAGACGACGCGGGCGCTGCTCCCCGGCTCGGCGCGGTGCTCGGCCAGGTCCAGGGCTGAGTGGAAGACGGGCAGCGCCTGCCTCTCGTCCTCGGGCAGGCCGGCCACCTCGACCCGCAGCGCCGCGACGGCCTCGGTGAAGAAGCGTCCGAGCGCCGGCGATGTCTTGGACTGCTCGACTAGGCTCTTGAGAAAGGGGCCCGCCTCGGCCGTCTGGTCCCCGAAGTATATGACATTGCTGGTTGCCATGTTGGTGACTTTCTGTGTGCCGTGATGTGTTGCGCAAAGAAGGGCTGAGTTGTGTGTTCAGGGGTAATCAAGTTTAAAGGTTAGATTGTGGGAACAATGTTGAATGGACGGAGTTCGGTTGAAACGAGGCTCTGATTTGATCCGCACGGTCAGCTGCCACCACCTTGTTGATGTCTCTGCTGCTTTTTCGGGGCCAGCGGCGCAGCTTTAATGGATTTCGACCATGGCCGCCTGGGTCTGGGGAAGGAAGTCAGTCTGTCGCCTGCTGCGCCGTGGGGATGTTGCCAATGCCACGCGCTCCCGCTCCCGAAGCAGTGGTCACTTCATCGACGAGGCCAGGGCAAACTGCCTGCCGATGCTTTTCGGCGGCTAGCAAATATTGGAATCCGGCCAAGCCATGCCATGCCAGGGCTTCTGCAACATGAACCGACCTCTTCCCTGCCCCGCGGCCGGTCATGAATCATGATGTCGAGAACTCGACCGCCATGCAAGCAAGAAACAAGTGAAGTGGTTGGAATTCCGTGTCTCGCCGAGTGCCAAATTCAGCCCCCCTTTTTTGGTCAAGCCGAGCTTACAGACGGCAAATATTGCCGAAAACGGCAAGACCAGACCCAGGGTAGGGTCCCAGACAGGGTGAGGGTAATGCACGCATCGGGAACTTTCCGCCCTCAGCGAGGCAGGCCCCAGGCCCAAAGCTGCACGAACGCACTGCAGCATATCGGGGCGGCTGGCGAGCAAGCGCGGCCAGCGCATATAATACTTCGGATCCGACAGAAAATCAAAAGGTGGTGTGGAGGCTGTTGTCTGATGCCATCGCACGGCCCGATGAATGCGATGCGGTGTGACTGGAGAAAAGCATAGTCCGCGGACTTGCGTCTGGAGAATCTCCCAGACGTCGACCTTCTGATACCAGTGCCACAATCACACAGCTCGCTGGGTTGTGGTTAGAGAAGCAGGCCAAGCAGGCCAAGCAGGCCAAGCAGGCCAAGCGGTTGCTGACGGTTTGGCAATCAGTAATTGTCAGCTAACTACCCACCAGACAGACATATGGACATAAATGTACATGCCGGGGAGGCATCTCCAACTTCTAAGACGTGGGGTGGTCAGCCAGCCAGCATCTGAGCATATTCCTGCAGCCGCCTGCAGGTACCTTGGCACATAAGCCCCCTGTGATAGGGTACGTGGAAGTAAGCTTTGTCGCGGGTAGATGCGACCTAGAGCCATGTCGAGCTCCGAGCTGGGCGCGCCAACCCACCCACCCATGCCCGTTGCCTGCCAAGTGCTACCCGACGCCCGCTCGCCGCTGGGTTGCATTATCAGTATAGGTATATCTTGGAGTCGCCGAAACGCTTGCTCGTGTTAAGGACCCCTAATTAGGAACGAATTGTCTCAGTGGCGCAGAAGCAGCCAGCAGCGGGGAGCCAGCCCATGAACTCACCAAGGTACGTTGACCTGTGATCAAATTCCGGCGGGACGGGGAGGGCACTGTACTGCGGTGCGGTGCGCAGTCCAACTGCTGCTGCTGCTGCTCCTGGCTGGCGGGCTCTGTGTGACGTGACAAGCGGGTCTGACGCATCTAAGCAATATCAAGCTGTCGATGGGCAGCTTGCCGTGGGGGCTTGGCAGCAGCCGCAGACTTCCCAGTCTGGCCATTAATACCTACCTACCTACCTCCACAGTAAGCACAGCGCAGCAGAGGGAGCGCCAGGGAGTGGCATGTTGGACGACAGATAAGGTATGTACCAGATTAGGCGGGAACCTTTCCTGCCTGCTTACGGCCAAGGCCGCGGCTGGCAGTCAACACACTTGAACATAGCATAATTCACTACGAGTTGGGATGCGATGCGAGGGTTTTCTGCCTTGCAACTCTCTCTGAGGCCGGGGGGTTACATCGGATGCGTTTCTGTCCCCAACCTATCGACCCTCGATATGCAGACTCCCGGCAACGCATCTTTTCAATTCGTCGTTTCGTGCGACTGGGAAGAAAATGACCGCAGCCAACTGCCTCGCAGTCCCGACTGGCAAAGTCTTGCCCTCCCGGCATCGACCATCCCGCTCCCCCGATCTGCCTCACCGGTCTTTAGGATTATCGCTCTTGCCGTCCGACGATATTCTCTGTTTTCTTGACTTTCGTCCTGTTCTCGCCAGTGGCCCGTTTGTGCGGGCTGTTGGGCCGTTGGCTGCGGTAACTATTTTGGCCCCGGCTTGATAACAACACGTCGTGCCGCTGAACATGCCGCGTGCCGCGCCGTAATGTTTGATTTGAATGTTGTGAATCATATTACACCAAAACGTAGTTATTATCCACGGTGCAGCACCTGGCTCGTGTTTCCCATGTCCTGCATGCAAGCTCTTTGGCTCTCCGTGCTCGACGCGGTGGGACATTGCCCCAATGCAGTTCTGTTCCTCCTGCGCCGCAATCTCAACCGCCAGAACAGAACTGGGGTACCGAGGATACGAATTGCCAGGGCAAGGTAGTAGTATAGGACACGCAATTATTCTACCTTATTTCAGCCCACCTAGGCAGGCAGACGGCAGAGTTAAAGCAAGTTCTAGAATAGGCCTAACATACATGTTTGTTTCTATCCTGCATCAGACAATACACACGGACATCTACAACGGCGGCGAGCCTGGAACTAGGTAAGACGGAGAAAATCCCCGCCCCCCACTCAATAGGCCTCGACTCCGGCGCAGCCGCGCTTCGATACACGGTAGTACACCCCGCGCGGGCCGTAGGTTAATTATCGTGCTATGTACCAACGACATTGATTTTGACGTTGCATGCCAGATTGATCGACGCTCCCATGTCACCCTGCCCGCCCCGTTTCCGGCCAGCGCACGGCCAACACGCCGTCCCAGAAATCTGACTTCCAACATGGACTTTGCAAAGGAAGCAACGTGGATCCTGGGACGGCTTGTTTTGTTTATCGTCCCACGTGGCACACGAGTCTTCAATTGTCTGCTCTTTTCGGAATCGGAGTTCCACTCGCCGCAACCCTCCCTCTGCAGCCGCTTATCTCTAGGATTAGTCAGTCGACGAGTCTAGACTGGACGGACTTATATGTCCCGAATCGGATCGGGGTCGACCAAAGCAGGTCTGCCGGGGCACACCCCCCACCACACATATAACCTTCGCGGGAACGGCGGTGGAGGAGGGGCACATGCCGCTTGGCAGCTCGGCGCGTTGGCGCCACGCCGCTTGGCTTTCCGTCTAGAAGCTATTATTGGGGCCGCCATATGTCTCAACGGCGAGACTAACTATCGTTCTTGGCGGCTGCGCGGGTCTCATTGGCCAGCACCCGAATGCAGCCAAGTACGCAGTAGGTAGATATCTGATATCAGCGTCTGGGCGCGTCACACTCAGACGTCCGACGGCTCGGCACCTCTATCTCCGTCGGTCGGTCGGAGTCTCCGGTCGTAGGTCGGCCGCCAGGGTCAGCCAGCGCTGACAAAGATGGCGGAACCTCCAGTTCTGTGGCGCTCGGGTCATAGATGACATGATTACCTATCCAAGCTGACTGCTGCGCTGGGCAATGGCTTGGCCGAGGCGGAATGGCGCAACCAAAGCCGCGGTTTCCGGGACAATACCTAAATATTGAGGCTCTTATTGAGCTCGTATCCGAAATATGCTGGGCAATGGCGCGTGATGATTTTCAACGTAGAAGTAATTGTTCCGACCGCCATGTCATGACCTTCCTAGCCAACGAAGGGCAGGTGTGTCTAGATGACAAGCCATAATCACCGCACTTGACTAGGTACCTAATTAGTAAACTAGCTTTGAATTCAATCATGTCTGCATAGCTAAGGTACCTCTAACTCACCCCACAATTGCCGTCCTATCGATATTCTTGACTTAGTATTCACCGGGCCTATTAGGTTGTTGCAACAACGCACCTTGTGCGAATTCACAAGACATACAAACTATTGTCATAGAGTAAGCATTATTCTAGAGTTGCATTTCCGCACCAGACAAAGCTGCCGCGGGTCTTTGAATTTCCCTCTTTCTACGCCTTGCCTTGAAGGCTTGCCGGATCGACATTGCGCTGGAACACGTCGTCAAAGACTTGGACGGCGTGCTGCGTGCTTCTCGGCGTCAAACGCAATCACCCACTCCTCTCTGGGAAGCGCAATGCTCTCCGGGTTCTCCTAGACCTTGGACCAGTCAACGGTATGCCACACTTCCTTGGTCGTTTTGCCAAGGAGCTGCAGCTTCTTGACGCGCTCGTATCTGTGGGCGAGGTCCAGTCAGTTGGTAAGTACCGCCACCAACAACCGGTGGAATGCCATAATGATCAGAGATAATCAACCACGCACCGAATGTCCTGATACGCACGCAACGCAGCCGGCACGCCGTCCTTACCAGCACGGCGGAGACACAGCGCCAGGGTAGCGGCGTCCTCCATGGCCTAGGCAGCGCCCTGGGCGCTGGTGGGCACGAAGGGATGCGCGGCGCCGCCGAGCACCGCGGTGCGGCCGCGGCTCCACGCCGGCCGCGGCGGCAGGCTGGCGAGCCGCCAGTCGGCGAGGCATGCGGCGGGCGTCTTGTCGACGGCGGCGCGCAGAACCGGGTCCCAGCCGTCGAGCACGCGGTGCACGTCCTCCAGGCAGCCGGCGGCGCAGCAGTCCCTCAGAATCGTCACTCTCAAAGTCGCAGTGCGTCAGGAACCAGCAGCACCCGCGCCCGCCCTTGAGCGTGCAGAGTAAAAAGTGCACGTCGTCGGGCCCGAACCAGCCGTTGAATGTGTCGCCGGTGCAGAACTGGATCGTGCACGGCGCTGAGCACGTGGTCGCACGCCGTCGGCGCCGATCACCACGTCGGCGAAGACCTTGAGTTAGGTTAGCAGTCGTTAGCTAGGATAGGTGATTAGGGAGTAAATATGGAATAGTGGGACCTGGAAGAATGCACTTTCTCGCCCGTCTTGAGGACAATGCCGGGCTTGGGCGCCGTCCTCGACATAGTCGGTGATATTTTGGCCCAGATGGATGGGGATACCGCGGTCATCTCTAGCGTGCCTGAAGATGACGTCGTGCAGCTCGCCGCGGTGGCCCCCGACGGGCGGCAGCATGGGCGGCATGCCGGCGCCCGGCACGGTCTGGGGGGCTGCGGGGGCGGCTGCGCTATCTGCCGGAGGCGGGGGCGGAGGCGGAGGCCCATATCTCTGGACGTAGACGACCTCGCCCGTGTCGTGCTTGTGGATGTGGAACCCGTAGTCGCGCAGGTTGATACTCAAGGCGGCCAGCCGGCCGAAGGTGTGGCCACCGTCCCAGCGGAAGACGATGCGGCCAGCGTTGGGGCTCAGCGGGATCATGTCGCCCAGCATCTTAGGCTCGGCGAAGGATTCATAGACCTCCACTTCATGGCCTTGGCGGTGGCACTCTATGGCCGCAGCCAGGCCGCCAAAGCCCGCCCCGACGACAATGGCTTTGATTCCTGCAGCTGGTGGCGCCATGGCGTTGTTGCTGGGCGCGCTAGTTTGATGTGGATGGTGTGAATATCGTCGGAAATCAAACTAGCGCTTGCTTGGCAGGCTAGTGTTAGTTGCAGCAAAGCTAAGCCCTTCCCAACATCGGAAATCAACTCAGGCCGTCGCACACGTCTATAAGGGTATTCGAACGGCTCTTAGCCGCTCAATGTCGGATAGTAGTACCTAGATACTCGATGGGGAGATACAAGATGAGATAATCACCGGCTCAGGTTACGCAGCAATTACGTGTTCTGCAGTCTGCAATTGATGGAACCTACCTGTCTGACTTGCCTCGCGAGTAATCACCTCGAATTGCGCAAGTTAGGTTCCATGGTTCCATCTCATTGAAGATAATGTCAGCGCACATGATTCAACCTCACGATCGTATGATTCAACCTCGCAATCATCTGGCGCATTATGTCTCAAGCGCACGATGCTAGGTATGAGCTGAGGCCGCAGAGGTCTCAGGAGACTCGGTTTCACCAAATAAGCTCGGATGAAAAAGAGACAGGGAGGTAACCTTACACCAGCGGCGGGTTGTTGCATGCTATTGGCATTGTCCGCGATAACATCTTTTTTCAATTTCCTTCAGCGAGAACACTCGACGTAGATGCCATACTCTAACAGCGGCAGGCGGCATCAGACACGACTTTCGACGAGAATACCTGCCCCTAGAGACGAAACTCGAAACCACGGATAAGGCCCGTGATATTGCGGAATATTGGCATTGAAACTGGTTGGAAAAGATGCAGACCAAGTGTGGGAGGCCAAGAGGATTGTCATGCTCGCTGCTGCTTATTTCCGTAAAATTGGCTGGAACTTTCTGCCGCATGCTTACCAATGCTACCGTGCCCTTGTGCAGGCAGACCAGGCTTGGCCGTGCAGCGTATGCTGAATTGAGATAACCAACCATTTGCCAATCAAGCCAGCCAGTCCCTGCTGTCTGAAGGAGGATTTTTAAGTTACACGACTGTTTCATGCAGTCAGGACATTGGAATTCCAAGACCAGAAGAAGCACCGAACTGAGTCAGCGTGCTGTGCCAAGTTGCAGCAGCTGCCGAGGTCGGTGTTCGGCATTTCTTCCCCGATGCGGCTGCGGCCGTGGGTCAACTGGGGGTTATTCTTAAGACCAGCGCCATGGCGACCGATGTGGATACCTTGGCACCAACGTGACAAGTTAGTTGCACCTCGTCAGCTCCAGGCTGCTCCCTTCCACAGCCATGCCCGAAACGGTCATCTCGCTGCTCTCCGAGTCCATCTTCAGGAACATCAAGATTGTCGACTCGTACCTCAAGGCCAACAACCTCCCCGGCCCGTCCTTTGACGTCGACGCCCCGATCTTTATAGACATTGGCCCCGACGGCGAGCATGTCGAAGAGGCCCGCGTCAAGGCCCTCGATGGCGCCCTCGAGCTGGTCGACCTGTTGTCCGGGCCCATGGTCGCGCTGAGGCCTCTGGTGTGTATTCGCCCCCCTTGATCTCAACGACATGTATAAAAAAAAAAAACAAGTACTCTGACCAGCAAAAGACCAGCGGCGCCAGCCTGCAGGCCATCTCGCGGTGGGACATTGCAAACAAAGTGCCGATCCACGGCGAGGTGTCTTTCACGGAGCTGGCGCGGCAGTGCAGCGTCAACGCGGTCGACCTGCGGCGGGTGCTGCGGTACGCCATGTGCCACCACCGGCTGTTCCACGAGCCGCGCGAGGAGTTCGTGGCGCACACGCTGGCGTCGCGGCGGCTAGCCGAAGAGCCGCTGCTGGGCGACGGGCTGTGGCTGCTGGCCGACATGACGTGGGCGGCAACCACCCGAACCGTCGACGCGCTCGAGAAGTGGCAGGACCAAGAGCCCTCCCACACGGCCGTCGCGCTGACCATGGGCAAGGAGGCCAGCACGTACGAGCTGATCCAGCAGGAGCCGGAGCTGGCGGCCCGGTTCGCGCGCGCCATGACGTCCGTGGCCAAGTTCAGCAGCCGGTCGTCGCGGCTGCCGCGCGTCAACTTCGTGCCGACCAAACCGTTCCAGACGCTGGGCACGGCGACCGTGGTCGACATTGGCGGGTCGCGCGGCACCGACGCGGTGCTGCTGGCCGGCAAGTACCCCAACCTCAACTTCATAGTGCAGGACCTGCCGCCCATGATCGCCGGCGCCGAGGCCGCGGTGCCACCGGCGCTGCGCTCTCGCATCCGGTTCGCGCCCTACAGCTTCTTCACGCCCCAAACCACCGTCGCCGACGCCTATGTCATCAAGCAGTGCTTCCACAACTGGCCCGACCACTACTGCGTACGCATCATCAAGAACCAGATCCCTGCCATGCGCCGCGGCACCAAGATTATCGTCATTGACAGCCTGCTCCCCCCGCCCGGCACCATGTCGCTGGCCGCCGAGAGGATGGCCAGGTCGGTTCCCATAACTTTGACAGTCTCGCACGGTATGAAAGACCCGCTAACCCTTGGTCATGCTTAGGGCCTTCGACATGATGATGCTGACGCAGCTCAACGGGCGCGAGCGCGAGGCCGAGGACTGGCGCCAGATATTCCGCCAGGCCGACGAGCGCTTCACCATCACGGACATGCACCCGCTGGCGTCGCCCGTCGACTTTGGGCCGTCAACGGGCATCATCGAGGTGGTGTGGGAGGGCTGAGGGAGGGACGGGATACGTGGGCGGCATATACTGTACACATCCATGTAGACACTCTTGGTCTGGTCTAGGGGAAAATCAAACCGCATGTCGTGCCGGCAGCCAGCCGTGAGATGTTGCTGGGATGCGAGCATTCAACATTGCTTCTTCCTTCCTCTCTGGGGTCGCACAATACCTGAGGTAACTACCTACTAGTTAAACACGCGCCAGCTGGTCCTAGGACATGGACGGCCACGGCCTTTAATGGGGATCGCAAGACTTTGTCGTCCGTTCTCCTATTTATTTGGCTTCCGTGACGTTCGTCTTGTTGTAATTTTGTCTTGTTTATTCGCTTTGTAATTGTTTAAAGACTCAAACTCATGTAGACTGCATCTTTGAGATAAAAATGAATGAATCAAACTGCCGGCCACGGCCGGTATGTAATTACTGTTTGTTGCTTGGGTGATTATATTCGACGTCTTTGGCGCTTTCATACGCTGGCGTTTGGTGATCATCCAAGCACCTTACCTAGGTATCCACCTCCCACACTCGCTAATAATAACAAAGCCCAGCGCCCAACCCTGAATCATCGGCGCGGAACCCACCGGACCCTCAGCGCCGGCCCTCCCGGATCGTGTGCGCTTTTCCGATCTCGTATAACACAACAGAAAGGGTGTCATGGCCCCCACCCTATTTTCTCCAAATGCTTCGGGTACTGTAGCGGAAGCTCGCTCTTGAGCATGGAATGCTCGGGTACACCCGTCGATCGACAATGATGGGTGGCGTCTGCACGAACAGCAGCTGGTCCGTCCCGGCGCGCCTCCCCCGCAACACGTCGCATGCCATGCGGCACTGTCGATCGCCGGTGAGTGCAGTGATTATCTTCCGCCACCCAGTGCCTTTTCGCCAACTTCTCACTACTAAGACTTGAGAAGCAGTCATGTCGCACATACGAAAATTAACGGCATCCGATAGTCTCTTGTTCGGACTTAGCTAAGGTAATTGGGCTAGACTAGTCCCGAAAGCTAAACATGATAATAGACTGACACGGGCATGCTGCGGCTGAGAGGCGTAATATGAAGCACACGCGGTTGAGCGCGTTGAGGCTGTGGTCCTGAGGCTGGGCTGGGGTAATTAATTACAATTTGCTCTCCCACCCCAGAACCAAAATCCCCGACAGCCTACTTCTAGAATCGAGCAACCTAAAGTGTAGACCTACCTACCCAGACTCTCTACAGGCCAGGCCAAAATCGGGAATCAGTTCCGACGTACCGTCGGGAGAGAGGCACCCATGCCAGAGGTCTTGCCAAGTACCTATTTAGGGAACCTCGCACATTCCCCAAACAGGAACGAAGCGAAACGACGCCAAGCGGGCGCCGCCCGTTGCAGACGACGTGGCGTGGTAAGCCGCAGCGGTCATGCATAGGAGGACACCCCCCGCTCCGTTCAGCGCTCCCGCAGGAACGTCAGCACGCCATGCGAATAAGCTACAGCACGCACGCGGATGCAGTTGGCGCCAAGCCCACACTAGTTTCGGCACCGAACACCTACACACACACTCTCGGACGTCGGTATCCCGCACCGCCGACAGCCAATACTTCACACCAAGCGCTCTGGGGTTGCACGCAACCGCTGGTTGCTTGAACCTTTGAGCTCCCCGCTCTGCACAAGGCCTAGTCGAGAATGAGTCGCTAATGGGGCCAGCAGCATTATGATTGGACAGCAACGTTCCTAATACTGTCTGGGGATCCCCCAAGACACCTCGTTTTCGGTCTCTCATGTCAGAAATACGTTAGAATCGCGATTTGTTAGCTGCGAATTAACTAGGTTGGAGAACTGGAACAATAATTAGGCAGCGGTGTCTTATGGGTTAGGTGCGCCTCTATTTGATACTTGATCGTGGATGCACATTCAACTGCCTGCCTACCTATATCTACCTTAATAGTCACCCTTAATAACTAATATTTTTTTCGGCCAAATCCGTTTTAAGCTTGGGACTTGAACAGGAGCTGGGGCGTACTGAGCGCCTCCCTGAGTCGAGGTTATTTCAGGGAAGCGGTATTATTCAGGCCGACTGCGGCGAGTGGACCCTGCCGCTGGCGGGTGCTGGAACCGTCTTGGCGCTGGCGAAGCACATCAGTCCCCAGACGAATTCGAGGGTCACCTATACGGACCTGGCACGCACGATTGATGGCGGCGCGGATGCAACGGATAAGCAGCTAGCCGCGAGTTTACTAGGTCTCGTGTGGGAAGAATGGGGGCCAAATGGGGGTGATAGTTGATGCGACTGAAGCGGCATACCCCACGCCGGAGTACCTTGCGAGCGGGATGAAGCCGGCGGATATTGTTGTCAAATTGGTGCTGAACCCGGCTCCTTCGTAGACGACAGGGGGTTTGGGTCTCGGATGGGCACGCGATGATGAGGGTGACGGGTGACGGTAGCATCAAAATTAACCGCTAATATAGTTTAGCGTATAATATAGGCACGAGCTCGTTTCCTAGCTATTGAACGGACAATCGCAGGGTTCCTGTTGTGCCATGTAACCTTACTACTGTAGCAACCGATGTACCACGGTAGAGGAGGGCTAGTATTCTGACCCCTACCATAGTAGGCTATTAAGTTCCAAGGATTAGAAGCTTGGTAAGATGTTAATAAGGGCCTTGCGTCAAACGTGTCCAAATTTCAAATCAAAATCCTTATTTTATTTGTAGGCCATGCTGAAATATACGCAGGCTAGACTAGAGTTTACGTTGAGACTTTACCTCATATAGTTTGATTGAGGGGTCAAAATACTGGACGCGGGGCGTGCATAAATCTACTTATTACTTGCTATAACCCCGACTGGGCTCCCTTTTTATTGTCTCCGTCCTGAGCCGTCCAAAAAAACATCGCTGCTTCGCCTCTAAGCTACACCATAGCGTCCCAATGTCCTTATCCAACCCCAACAACAACCCTCCTGGAGCACCACCTGCTCCTCGTCTAGCTATGCTCTCCCAGCCCGCCAAACGTCTCTACTGGACGCTCCAAGGCCCCCTCTCCACCGCCATCACCGTCATGCCTCTAGACCTCAACCCCGACGCCCCACGCGAGGCCTACTTCCGCCAAACCCTCGCCGGCACCACCTGGCACCCTGTCTCCGAGTCTCCTATCACCGACCCGCCCGTCGCCTCCCTGGCAGTCAAGGAAACTAACTTAATGGACTGGCGCGACAGCTGGTGGACCGTGAACCAGGAGGGCCTCGATGAGACCGATGAGCCGGAGGGGGAGCCGCCCGAGTTTGGGCCGCTGTTCGTGAGGGCATCGAACGGGGAGTATGTGACGGTGCACGATTACGTGACGGCGGTGCATCCGTGGCTTATGGGGCAGAGGGAGCAGGTTCTCAAGGCGAGGAATATGGCTGAGGATGACAACTACGAGCCTGAGGGGAACGAGAGGTTGTTGTTACAGCTGAATCGGCCGGCGGAGATTAGTGTTGAGGACGAGGATGAGTGGAAGGAGTCGCTGAGGTGGAGGTTTCGGAATGGGCGGACGTGAAGGGGGAGAGTGACTAGAATCTAGTCATTGAATCTATGTCAATTCTTCTAAGAGCGATCTTCCTCTCCGCCTTCGCCTTTGTTATTTATATTCTGAATAGCATGGTGTACCCCGATGTTCCTCTCGTTAAACTCAGATATTACTCTGAGCCTCTAAAATTAGTAGGAATGCCCTCAATCCGACTGCATCCCTTACACCGGAGATTCGTTCATTTCTACGGCCTTTTTTTTGCCCGGAATGTCTGCCCTGTATACGGATTTCCGTGGGGATATTCAGTGATCTTGTTGGCTATAAGAAGACGCTTTTTTACCTGTATTTTAGACCGATCTAACCAGACAATTCAATGCTCAGTCAATCCAGATCACGTGCAACAAAAGGTTAGTTTGGTTTGGTTCAGAGAGAGGGTGAAGGCTGGTGGTAAATAGGTAGGGTAGGCTAGAGGGAGATTGTGTCGTGTTAGGGGGAACCAAGTTGGTGTAAGACAGATGGAAAGGAGAGGAAAGGGGGAAAGGGGGGGTGATTTTGTGACGAGGAAGAGAGAGTGGAGGAAGAAAGTATCACGCTACTGAGAGTCAACCCGATGGGTTCTAATATTTGACAATAATCGGAGACACGGAGAGATTTAATGGAATTAGGATTCAAGTAATACCCAAGAATATATTAATATAATCTTCAAGTTAGATTCCATCACAACGTCTTCAAACCCTGCGTCTGTGCTTCCGCCTAGGAATGACCACCGCACCACTTTGGGACCCTAAAGACGCGATATATGACCAAGGCGCCGACGACGTTCACCGACAGAAAAACCAGCGAAATAGCCGAATTCTGCCACCGCTCCGAAAATACCATGGCGGACGCGGCCAGCAGCTGGCCCGTTGCTCCCAAGGGCCAAAGTTGGGACGGTTCTGCCGCGGCCGTGGGATGCAGCAGCACACCAGCTCGCCCAGAGCCGTTGCGGCTACCTGAATAAAATTTGAACGTGACAAACGCAAAGAATGACTAAGAAGCGGAGTCGTGTTTCGAAACGAAGAGAATCGATGAAACCACTGAGCTATATAACCACACAGTTCGAGGCTTCGTGCAACTTCAACTGTAATGCAAGGCGTCGCTCGGGATTCTGGCTCGTGGCGTAAGGTGGCAGCCCAAAGCTAACTTGCAGCCCATAGGTCGATCCACGGATGACGACGGGGGTACGTTCGTCTTCGGAGAGGGGAAGGCCAATGGTACAGGTTCCTATAACAAACTCGGAACTGGGATTTCGATCCAGCATATCGAGAAAGGAGATATCTCTCTTTTGTCGCACCAAAAAGTCGAAAGCAAGCATCCGAATATCTGAGAATCTTGGGTGCCAGTCGTCAGCCGCTTGAGACAGGTCTTGTACCGGCGGCTCGATCTAGGAGGCAGTGTCCTCCACCTTGAACGACAAGAAAAAGTTGCCTCGTCGAGTACATCCCCCTCTCCATTCCCCAATCGAGTTTTCTCTCGGCAGAGTACACGTGAAAAAGAAGCATGCATCTCTCCCGACGTGAGTTCCGAAGAAAGAAGCGAGTGTTATGGTCTCGGTCCGGGAAGTAGCTAAGATGAGCGATCTTGTCTCTGTTTTGCTTGGTGGGCAACTTTTCCGTATATTCTTAGGAGAGGAAGTAAAAATCGCAGTGCTAACTACCTGTGCACGTGGTTATCACTCAAGCCACATCCAGTCGACAGTCGGGCAGCCTTAGGCTCCAACTTCTTCGAGTGGCCGAGGCAAGGGCAGTGACGGTTGTGATTCTTTTCCTTCTCCTTGCCAGCCGCCTCACCATTCTGAAGTTGAGCAGCCTTGTCCTCCTCGGCTTCAGCTTCCGCATCTGCGCAAACGCAAACAACAGCAGCAAATGTCCCTCCGACAGTGCTGGGACCTTGGGGCTGATACCACGGCGGGCAGTAATCCGGAAGAGTCGGAGTAGTTTTGACTCTACCATATGGATTGTTGGTCTTGTCGTCCTTGTAATTCGATTCGCCAAACCCATCGAAGCGAATCTTCCACGTCATGGGGAAGGGCACGAATTCATCCCAGGTTGGCGTAAGGTAGGTATCGACTTCAGGTCTCAGAAGTTTATCGGTGAAGATCATCTTGGCCTCTTTCTCCTCCAGATGCTTTACCTGCTCCTCGATCCGCTTCACCCGCATGGGCGCCATGTAGTTGGCGTAACCCTCGGCGATTGAATCGAGATGGATCCTCTTGAGTCTTCCCTGTGTATCGTGGCCACGACGGGGATTCTTCATCTGAGCGATGAACTTGATCATCGAGGTCAACGAGAGAGTGGCGAAGCGTCTTGGCGAGAAGACACCATACTTCTCGGCAATGCTGAGTTGAGAGGTCAAGAATTGGACTTTAGCCTCATCGCTCTCGACCTTTGCTGCGGCAGCGGCCTTTTGATTGTAAGAAAATGTTGTCAGTCCAGAGTTTAAGAGGGGCTGGCTGTCATTTTGGATGAGCTTACAAGGTTGAGAATGACCGTCTCTCCTTCCTTTACCTCGACCTTCTCTCCGTTCGTTGTCCATCCAAATGCGTACTTGTCCGTCGCGATGGCCTTGCGAATGATTGGCAGTCGAACCGTTGCTTCAGTCCTCAGTCGGATCATCTGTTCTAGATCTTTATCGGCATTGCTCGAAGTACTGAAGACACATCTTTGGACCTCGATCCACTTTGGCTCCGACTGTGGTGGAGGAGAGTCGGCGGCCCGATAAAGCTCCTGCATGTAGTCGTCTAATGTAGCCGTAAACTGGTGACAATTATTAGCGTCGTTTGCAAGTTGAGACGAGCGAGACACTTGAATCACTTACTGAAACGACGGCGTTGTAGGCAAAGTCGAGACAAATGAGGAGGAGGATAGCAGCGGCCTTGCTTCGATCCTTCTCATAGTCCAAGACCTGCTTTGCGACGAAGTCTCCAAGTTCACGCATGGGATTGGTCGGCTTCTTGCCGAACAAAGCCCTTGTGATGTCCCACTGACTGGCCTCCCAGATGGTCCCTTTCTGAGTCAAGTCGATCAACTTCTTCATGGAAGTTTTGAAAGCCTGGCGACGCTGCATCCACTTCGTTTCGTCTGTGTTGTACGCTAGGAAAGTCTGGCAATTCGTGATGTGCTGATAGATCTCGTTTTCGCTGTACGTGTCCTTGACTTCGGTGGCAACTTTGCGTAGCTTGTTGCCGAAGCCAAGGAAGTCAGCGACATACTGCGTGACTACGGGAATGGCAAAACTGTCACAAGGTCGGTCAGTCAGGTTCTGAGACCGCAGTCGATCGAAGCAAGGGTTGCGAAACTTACTCTCTAGTGACATCAATCTGGAATGTCGAATTCGTCATGGAAACCGACTCTCTCTTGACGATATACCTCATCAAATCGTCAAGATACTTCTTCAAATCCAATTCAACATCCTTGACGTAATCCTCCAGGATCTTGGGCGAGATTGTAGGCGGCTTCTGGTCTGGGTGCAAAACGGCTCTCACCACTGGTGGCAAGTTTGCCTTGTAGTAATATGCAGGGTTTGTGAAGTTTTTGCTCTGTTCTCCCTGCAAGACAATGGAGATGTCGTCGAATTGGTCAAGATGAACAGGCTTCTGGGGTTTCTGCACTGGGGCCGCAACGACTTTGTTCTTTGGCTTATCTGGTCGCTTCTCTGCTGTCTCCTTGAATTGATCGCCGTAGCCTTGAGCCTCTGCGTAAATCGCGTTTTGCTTCGCCGTGTAAAACGGATGGAAGAATCGGATGGTGTCGGATGGAAACCATCCCGGGAAGGCACGCTGGATCAAGCGGTGGAAGACTGAGCTCTTGTAGATCTCATTGTTGGGTGTGACTTCCTTCATGCCCCAAGAGGTCAGGGAATTGGTGTTCCAGTCAACGGTATAGAAACGATCAGAGCGCACGAGGGTGATCGCATCCGAGAAGATGGCAGACCAAAGCGCAGAGCTTGACTCCTTCGGGCCAGGGTCTAATCCCATGTACTCGTCTGATTCGCAAAAGACGCCAGGATATAACTCAATCTTGTCGGGATTCTCATAGAGATCTCGGAGCGCGTTCTGGATCTCGACGTTCTTTGTCACGCTTTCGAACGCCGTATGTCTTGGCAAGCCGAAGAACTCTCTGAAGTCGTTCAACGTGCCAATTTCCCATTTACGCGCTTGCAAGATACCCATCATCTCCACTGCCTTGAGACACTTAGGGACGTTGCGAGGGCCAAAGTTGGAGATAGGATCGTCCATTGCGGAGGTGAGTGCGTCCAGCATCTGGCGGTCGTCGAAAAGGTTTGTGATGGAGTTTCGCTTGAAAAGCTTAGACTTGTTTGGTTCCTCTTGAGCAGCACCATTGGTAGGTGCTGACTTAGGTGGATCTGGAATACCAAACGTCACTTCCCATAGCTCGGGCGCCTCTTTGCCTTTCTTCTTGTCGTCTGCGGCCTTTTGCTTAATTGCCGCCATTGTCTGGAGGAAAACTGGGAGAGGTGTATTGCGTGGGTCCCTAAATCCCATGACCTTCTGCATGAATTCCTCAGTGTATGCTTCGTCCTTGAGAGAGATGGCACAGTGGAAGCGGTACAGCAGATTGAACTCGACGGTGACCTGGTTGCCGATGCCGCGACTCGTCTTTTTCTGGTCAAAATCGGCGCGAGGATCAAGAGTGAAGTTGGTGTTGAACTGGTGGAAGCCCATCAATGCTCGCAAGTAGTCGTGGACGGAGATCTGGATGTACATGCCGCAAGTGATGAGGCGAGCGGTACCGAAGAGGTCATCGTCTTGCTTGTTCCAAGCGGCCTCCCAGGCAACCCCAAAATCCTTGCACTCGGTTTCGAAATCTTCAAGCTTCTGGGGACTTTCATCCTTGAGCTTCAGCTTCTTTTCTTCGAGGAGAAGCTCGAGCTTGTGTGTCCTGTCGAGGAGCTTTTGGTTCAGCGCAGACTCCTCGAAATTGGCAATGTCATCAAGAGCCTTTTGCCTTTGTCTCTCTGCAGCCTCTCTTTCCGCCTGCTCTGCAGGGCTTTCTTCTGGCTGCTTTGGAGGTGCTTTCGGTGCTTCTCGAGGCCTCTTTGCTTGAACTTCTCTCCATGTCGTCTCATATTCATCGCACAGCTTGCGGACATGGGCATCAAGATCCTCCTTTTGGCCATTTCGATTGCGATCAGGAAGATGTTCCTGGATCAAAGAGACCAGCTTCGTCTTTCCGTACATTGCTGGAACTCTGAAACGGCCGTTCTCGTTGATTCGAAGGAGTTGTCTTGCAGCATAGTTATGGTATCGATTATACATCACCAACATGATGCAAACGCCGGGTGGCTGCCTTAACAATCGGTCCTCTGCAAAAGTATCTGGCTTTAGAAGACCCAGCTTATACTTATCGTCCCGAACCTTGCGTTGCATCTCTGAGGTAAAGCCATAGAGAGGAGACAAGTCGAGGTAGGACGAGCTATCCGAGATGTTCTTGTCGTTATCGTTCGTTCTGAAAATATCATGGATGATGATGGTTGCATGATAGATGAGCATGGCAGAAAGTCCCGATTGGCTCTCCCGGCCACCTTCCTCTCTTGCCATCAACTTGTCAAAGAGGTCGGAAGGGTCAGGGAGAGCGCCGAGCGTAGCTGTTTTCGACGGCACTGTTTTGGCGTACGGAGCACCTGCCTGACCAAGATGCGGATTGATGGAGCTGTTGAACTTGCCGTCCGCAGTTCGGTATTGGAAGGCATCGCCGAGGTACGTCAACGGTGCTACTCCAAGTCAGATTAGCCTCCAATGGCTGTTGATAGACGCGCGAACTTACGGTGCAACATCTTGTCATATTTCTCTCTCACTTGATCATTGATGAGGTTTTGCCGTTGTACGCTGTAGTTGGAGAGACTGCCGGCAATTGTTGCAACACTTTGTCCCTACGCTCAGTGTCAGCAAAAACAGTGAGTCCGTCGAGCACCATTCACACAGCTTACGTCAAGTCCGGTGCCCTTGATGAGTCCATCGGCGGCCCGCGTCAGCGCTGGCCAATTGCTGGGCTGAAAGACGGCCTTCAGGTCTTCCCACAAGCCAACCTTGGGAGCAATTGGATTCTGTATAGGCCGTTAGTAGCAAACTCCAAAAAAAAGAAGAAAACGAAAAAAAAAAGAAAAAAAAGTGCCTCTCACTTACCCCGATGAGGTGGTCTCCCCGGAACTTTGCGTATTTCTCGTCATTTTCTTTCTTGTTTCTGAGCTGCAAGGTGAGTTGCAACAGATCCTCATCTTGCTTGCTCATGGGCTCCTCTGCTGCATGATCATTCATGGTGGCAGGGTTTCAGCTGGTCCCCAATGTTGATAAGGGACGGTGAGAGAGCACCAGAAACTCGGAGACAAAGGCGAAGCCTAGCACTCAGTGTTTGCTTGGCGAGTGCACTCGAAAGAGAATATGTGAAGCACTGAGCTTGAGTTCACCAGATTTCGTATGAGATCGTGCAGCGAGGCGCCTATTATTGAACCCCCAAGTCGCGGCAATTGAGCAACGATAGGATGTGCAACCGTTCGGAACGATGATAAATTTACTGCCCTGCTCAATTGGTGAGGTCAGAATGTGCCCATTCTCGGACATGACTGCCATCCCGCGAGGTCTGGAACGCCAAAAGTGTATGTGTTTAGCATGTTGTTGGTCCAATCCCTGTTCAGTCATCTCAGTCGTCGCTAATTGGATATTTTGACTCGCGTCAGCCAGCCACTCCTGAACTCATTCACTGAGGCTTGTCGGTGAACACTGGGATGGGTCTGGTAGAATACCACCCTATGGAGACTAAACCGGATATGATCAAATTAGACCACCAATCTGAAAGAAAGCTGAAAGCTGAATACATGTATGTAGTTTAGTTTATGCAACTTGGCAAGTCATCCTGGTCATTGATAGCTTAGCCTTATCACATTGTGTGGGCAGGGGTTGACATGACATCCCACGCTACGGAGCAATTGCAGCGAGTATGCACACATATTGCCTTGGCGTGCAGCTGGTTTAATCTTTGCGGCTGGCTGAGCCCGTTTGCGGCTGGCTGAACCCGTTGCGGGGAAGCTTATCTTCGTTAGTGTATCCCCATGAGTGCGGGAACTGCGTCAATAGTGCGGGAACTGCGTCAATAGTGCAGCAACGGCGGTGCCTACAGCCAAGCTTTCTCAACCCAATTATTGTACATCGATTCAAGAATGACAGCGAAAGTCAAGCTTCAATTCCTCAAATTCGAGATAAAAGTGGGCTGCTTACAAGGGGGGGTCTTTTGACGCGACTCAAGGGGATGCCGCGACTTCGGGCCAGAACCATGCACGAAAAGCCATGCAGGGAAGGGTTCAGCCCACCTCTATCAACAAGGCTAGACGCGCGGGTTGCCCAAACAGTAAGTCACAGAACGCAAGCAGCAATCTTGGGTTCAGATTTCCACACTCCCCCATCTTTGGCGGATATCTCTCCTTATCTGTACACCAATATATCGGACTCTGGCTGGAAATGGTATGGCCGATTCGGGGTTTCATTGGAAATGCGCAGAGTTCAAGTGGACGCCACACACGCCACCCCAGAACGGTAGAAGGGGTCTCGGCCTGGCGAATACGCAGTGTCTTAGCACAGTAGTCGGATGGAGGGGGTCGAGGGGGTCTACCTCGTGAATCCTTCTTCATACCATAACACCTCTGATCATCACCGCTACCGCTATTCCCATCTCAAGCTACCTTTTGTCCTTCAACCCTTGAGTGGTCGACTCAATCCAAGCAGTTCTCGTCAGAGAAATCTCCTTATTCCAAATCTTAAGCTATTCAGTTCTCACCCCAACAAGTCCTTCTTCGCCCGGTTTGCCACAATGTCTTCCTCCCTGCCGCCTGTCGGAGAATACGCGATTGCACCTGAACACGCGAGCAGGAGCCCTTGCCCCGTCGTCAACGCTCTTGCCAACCATGGCTATCTCGAACGGAGCGGACGCACAATCTACATGGAAGATCTCAATGCCTCGATGAGACACGTCGGCATGAGCCCGCTCCTCGGCTCTGTCTTTGCCATACCGACCTATTTCGAGTATCACAACCCGGCCAAGGCATACATGAAGAAACCTGTCGGCACCTGGCAGAGAATCTGGTCTCTTATCAAGAACCCTTATTCCTTCTTCGACTACTTCGGTTGCTGGAAGGCCAACCAGGCTATTGAGGGAAGAAAGTTTCTCAATCTTGAGGACCTCGCTTCCCATGGTGCCATTGAGCATGATGTCTCTCTGTCTCGTCGTGACTTTGGTCAAGAGCAGGGAAACAACGATCCCCAACAAGATTTGATTCACGAGATGTTGGAGTACTCTTTTGACGGCGAGTCGCTCACTACCGACGATCTTGGCAGGTTCATTAAAGCGCGCGTTCGGCGGCAGCTCGTGGACAATCCAGAATTGGTCTATGGACCAGCCGAGCATCAAGTGAATTGCGGCCAAATTGCATTGATGATGGGTTGCTTTGGGGATGGAAAGACGATTCCCGTCAGTTACGTCAAGGCCATCTTCGAGGATGAGAGACTACCAATCGAGGAAGGTTGGAAGAGGAGGTACTGGTGGACCATGGGGCTTATCGAGTTCTTTGGTGCTGTGAGAAATATGGTCAAAGCAGTGGGTGTGCAATTTTAGCTCGCTGTGTAGGTTCTCTTTCGTCACTCCTTTGTCCGTGGGAGGATCGAACTTGTCATGTTGGATTAGCTGGCAGTGCATTAATCTCAACAATATGCGGTGTTCTGCTCATCTGTTCACTTCTACAATATCTTGTCTAAGATCTTCAGGAAGAACTTTCATGACGCAGTGTTTCTGGCAATGTACCAGACATTATGATGAGCTGGTAACAGCCCACACGAATTTATCTAGGGAAAATCTCCCAGCGAAACGACCTACGTTCCACATGCGGAACGCTGGCAGGGGGCCCGAAGCCTAGAGCCTCCAAAAACCAGTTGCTATTTCGCTCAGAAGACGGAATACTCCGGGGCCTAGAACTTCTGCATTTTGTGGCTGTCATGGCGGATGCGCTATCTCCCCGCTTCGGCTTGCCTGAAGTCGTCCGCAGTGGCTTGCAGCATGCAGCTGAAATTCCTCAAACGGTTATGGCTGGACTAGCGCTCACTTGGGCAAGCCAAAGCGGGGAGATAGCGCATCCGCCATGACAGCCACAAAATGTAAAGGCTCTAGATCCCGAAGTAAGCGGCAGTTCAGCCTTCATTTTTTGGGGAATTTCAGCTGCATGCTGCAAGCCACTGCGGACGACTTCAGGCAAGCCAAAGCGGGGAGATAGCGCATCCGCCATGACAGCCACAAAATGTAAAGGTTCTAGATCCTGAAGTCGGCCGCTGTGGCTTGCAGCATGCAGCTGAAATTCCTCAAACGGTAAACGCTGGACTAGCGCTCACTTCCGAATCTAGAACCTTCATATTTTGTGGCTTTCGTAGCAGAGACGCTATCCCCGCTTGGCTTTGCCTGAGGTCGTCCGCAGTAGCTTGCAGCATGCAGCTGATATTCCTCAAATGGTGAAGACTAGACTGCCGCTCGAAAACTCGGCTCCTTGCAACTCAACACCGATAATTGATATATGACGGGGTGCAATTTCGCTCATTGTGCGATTCCAAGAGGGCATCCAAAGCTGAGGATTCTACCTCCCCCCCCCCCCCTTCTTCATTACTTTCGAACGCTGCTTCCTTTCTGGCTCTCGATTGTCGACTGAAGGGTGCCCTGCTCTGCTCATCTCCAAAACGCTTTCAGGGACCGTCAATTTGTTCAGGTCAATTCAATCTCGCCGCTTTTCCACCATACGTTACAAACGCCATGTCTTCCATTCATGCCTATCTCCCTGTCCTCAAAGGCATAGCAATCGCCGGCAGTCTCATCAACGGCGGTACTATGACATCGGGCTACCGCCTGCTACCTGCAGTCTACCCGACAGTGCAACAGTCGCCCAAAGATGCCGCAAAGCAGTGGGAGTACTTTTACTGGTCCATGTCTGCCACGGTGCCGTTAGTTGACTTGACAACCTTCATCGTCATTGGCACCCTTGCCTACACCGAATACCAGGAGAACAGAGCTGGCTGGCCTTGGAAGATCTGGGTTACGGCGGCGGGAATTATGCCTATTGGCTGGTTGTGGGTGAGAAAGGTGATGCTGGCGCCATCAAATCAGTTACTAGCCATTTCCAATCCAACTCCTAGCGAGATAGAGCCCTTAGAGAACGGCCCGCATAAAACGCTGGAACTCTTGAAGGACTTCAATGCGCAGATGAGCTTCAGGATGATGTTCCCATGGGTCGTCGGTGGGCTTGCTCTGTGGGCTTCTTTAGGTTTTTAGAGCCAGTACATAAAGGAGAGTCGGATTATCTTCTAGGAGAAGGAAGTGTTGTTGCAAACAGGACTTGGCGCCACAATTATGGAGTTTGATAAAGCAGCAAGATCAATAGTGGTTCGACAGGTTCACAGTTTAGGGGAGTGTGAAGTGGTTTTGGCGCAATCCCGCCGCGGATCTTCACATATAGCGTTGCAGTCGGACAATGTAGTGCTCGCTTCATATCTTGACAATAGAATACTAAGATAAAGAGAGAAAAAAGGAAAAGAATCTAACTATTTTACACGCGGGGAGTCTGGAAGGGGGGCCTTACTGGCCCCGGTTGTTGGCACTTGTGGGTGGCCCCACAGGGCCCAACACAAAGACTCGACGGATCGCGACGATATGGTCCGAATCAGTGTGCCGGGCGAGGTGGGGGGGGCTAGTGTCGGCCGGATCTCTGTTCCTTTACAGACGTTGCCTTATGGCGATGCTGCTCAAGTGCTGATGCAGTTGGAAAGTGCCGACTGCACGGTCCGCAGCTTGTCATCTTCGAGGGGTTTTTCGGCTTGCCAAAGGGCGGCTGTTTCCAACTGTCGTGAAGATAAATTCACAGCTCAGGGAAGGTGATGCTAAGTGCGGGGTTTTCGGAGGGGTGAACACGGCAGCCGAAAGAGCCGCCGGATATGGCCGGCGTCAAGCGACATATCTGTCCGAAGCTATTGTGTAATTATATAGTTAGGAAGAGATAGCCTCTGCAGAAGGGCAGTCAAGGACAATTCATTTTTTTCGAAGAAGTTCTCTCCCTTCTTTCAAGTAACAATATTCCATTATGACTAAAAATTGTCGATATAGGTTAGCAGTGTCGTTCTTCTACCTCTGTCTAGTTCTACTCCTTTCGCCCATTTTCCTCTCCACTGCATTCCTCCTTTTCTGACTCTAGATCCTCCTGGTCCTCCTGATCCTCCTAGTCATCCTAGTCGTCCTGATCGTCCTGGTCCTCGTCTCTTGCCTTTCCCTTTCTGAAGATTCGATAAACGGAGTCTCTCAGCAGCTGCCCGACCAACGCCTTGTTATCAAGGTCGTCCTTTATCATTCTCTGGATCAGCTCTGCCTCTATCATATCTAGCTCTTCTCTTTTTTTTGGATGTTTTGGATTTCGCGGGACACTGTATCTTCGAGAAAGTTGTTGTTCATTTCCATGGCCTCGATCTGGCTCTCAACTTCGCTTCGGAGCTCGTCTAGCTGTGCGGCGCGCCAGTCGTCCTAGAGGATCTGTACGAACTCAACTGCGGACTTGAGGAGCCTGCTAACCCCCCTGGCCGTAGTCGGGACCCTGTCGACAGCGGTGTGCCGTAGACTCGATACAGTAGCGAGCATTGCTTTCGTTTCCTCGGAGCGACAGCTTGCCTTCCTCTGTGCGAAGAATCCTTATCCACTGGGTTAGCTCCACTGCGGCGGGGCAATCCCATTCCCTCTCACAAAGCAACGAGGGTATAGTGGACATGGCAAATTCGAAGCAGCATTCTTCGAGGACTCGCTGGGCCGTGCTGAGGATCAAGTGCTGGCTCTAGTATGGCAGATATGAAGGTAGAGCGAGGGTAGCTTCTCCTGTGCGAAGTGCTTCCCGGCCGGTAACCCTGTAAAGCTTCGTGTGAGTCCTGGAAATATTTCCAATACCGGAAACATACCAGTAAAATCACATTGATCATTAGAACTAGTGTCTGCTATCAGACTATTGGGTAGCGTAGTCTCCCCGGACTCAGTATCTTTCTTGTCCGCCGTTTGCAGTCTCTGGCAATCCTGGCGAGCGATCTCGTCCAAGGCCTCTGCTGTAGCCTTGGTTGCCTCAAGTAATAGAATGCCTGTACCCGATGTGCACCCCCTTCTGTGAGTCGAACTGATTGTAAAGCAAGAGAAATTCCTCCACATTCATTGAAGAACTTCTACAGCCTCTGTCAAGTCCTGAATCGTTTTCTTCAGCGCTTCTCGCTTCTCGGTAACTCCGCGAGGCTCGCCCGTTACATCCTCCAGCTTCTCAATGCTCATAACGATAAGCCTTGCGCCGAAAACAATCTAAGAGGATGAATTTATCCAGAGGGTAAAACATGGTCGATCGCCTGTTGCTATATATTATCGACGAATCTCTCACAAGCGACGTTTGTAGTAGGCTTACAATACTTCGTATATTCCTTCCGTCTAGAACTCGTCCTTACTCTTATCCGCAACCGCCGTCTTGACAGCATCAAAATCTACTACGAGCTTTGAGATACGGGGTTTATTGCCGGCTTCCCTGCGTGCTTTCGACGTCAAGGCAGCCGCGACAGGGCGTCCACGAGACCTCTGTTGGTCACCGTTGAAAACCTCATTATACGTGTGGGGAAGCCTTTTCCGCTCACTGTCCACGAAGAGCATGGCGTGTTTCATTCCTTCTCTGCACTCGTGAATGGAAGGGTCGATCCAGACCGAGTGCCCTCCTCCGACCCAGCATCCAGACGTGCTGTGCAACCTGAAACTCCGATGAATTGTAGCCAACACGCAAACATAAGCAAGAGGCACCAAAACCTTTGTCTAGCCAACTTTCACCAAGCATGCGTGAATACGTCATCTCCATCAGCTGCTGGCAGTGGAAATGGGATCAGCGGAGTGCGAAGCACCTATTCCAAGTAGCATATTTACTAATTTGATATTAAACCCCAAACCGGTGTCCCTAGAGAAAATACAATAACAAAAAGCCCCTAGTTATCTCAACCTCACCTGTTTTTTTTTGTGCCTCTTTATAATTGGGGGTTTTTTTTCCCGTCAAAACATCAAACATCATTCCCACAACGCCAAGCTAGATCATCTACTCCTCATCCTCATCCTCGCCATGGCCCTCGCCCTTGCCCTTTCCCTTTCCCTTACCCTCACCACCCTTTCCCTTTCCCTTCCCCTTGCCTTCACCACCTTTTCCCTTACCCCGATGCCCGCCACCCTTTCCTTTGCCACGATGCTCACCACCCTTTCCTTTACCACGATGCTCGCCGCCCTTGCCTTTTCCCTCGCCGCGGTGTTCACCGCCCTTGCCCTTGCCCTTGCCCTTCAGCGGCTCCGCGCCAGCATCGGTTCCAGCTGGCGCGGGCGCCGACACCTCGGGATCGGCGCGCACGACAAGGTTGGACGCGTCGCCTGGGACCGCGAGGGCTGCGGCGAAGGGGACGGCGAAGAGGGCCGCGAAGAAGATCTTGGGAAGCATATTGACGGCTTTGTTTTTCTGTTGTGTGTGTGTGTGTGTGTGTGTGTGTGTGTGTGTGTGTGTGTGTGTGTGTGTGTGTGTGTGTGTGTGTGGTTGTTGTGTTTTGTTTTGTTTTTGTTTGCCCAGTGTGTAGGATGAGACGGTGAAGAGCTGGTGCCGAGCTGAGAGTCCGGTGAGGCAGTTCGACGCGGCCTTATATACACGGGCTGATCTCCAGATCTGCGGCTGGGGGCGCCGCTCTCGCGTGGCCGGGTTGTGGGAGTTGGCTCCGTTCTGGTTCCAGCACACTTAATCAAGACGACGCAGACGGATTGTGGGGGAGCGGTCGTGGTTGGCCGTTTAGTAGTGGGCAATATGGAAGAAAGAATAGCTCTGCTCGGGGTGAGAAGCGGGAGCTCCGCCCGGGTCTGGGACTGGCTCTACCTGTTTATAATCTGCGGATACCACGTGTGATGGGCTGCTTGCCCGCACCAAACTGCGTCCTCCAGAGTCATGGGCACTCCGGGCGGCGGACCCAGGACGTTAATTTTATGTTGGGACGCAGCCAGGGTTAGGTGCCGGCGCGTTAACGGACGTGCCACGGCATCGGCTGGCAATATTACGCGACATATTTACCACACGATCGCCTTATGGCACCATACTGTACGACCCAAAAGCTCGCGAGTCTGTTGGTGGACTAACTCTCGGGTTCGATGCGAGCTTGACACAGGCAGATCCTATAGAGCTTAACGTCGTGACGACACCACACGCAGTTCTGTGTGAATATCATGCTTGCGTGGTTAGTGTTTTGATCGTCGTGTCTGGGGGCTAAAAATAGGTGAAGATCCTAGCCGTCCCGTGTTTGAGTACGCGGTCCCAAGAGAAGCCCGTCTCATCCACCCCATGTGCTCCCGCTTTACTCTCCCACGATCTGCTTCGACAGGCCAACGGCAGGCAGGCCAACAACTATCCCCGGACCAAGAAGCCAAGACGTTGAATCCTGGAAGTGTGGAGCCCTGCCACGGCGCATCAACCTGCAGATGGGCAGCAGCGGATAATAAAGGGGTTCATGTGCGCCGTGCAGGTGTCAACGGCAGAATGCAACGCCTAATGCCGGGCTTGCATTTACCCCGCAAAACGACACGACGTGTCAGCCGGCGCCGGCGGCGTTCTTTCCAGGTCTGGCGCGCACAGCTCGCGGGCACATGATGATATAGCGAGCTTACGCAACACGCCCGATATGATAGTGGCTGGAGAGTCTCGTCCCGGCGGGGGAGCGTATATTGCGGCCCGTTCTCTGGAAGCCGTCGAGAAGTCCACTCGGGCCTATTGTTTCCATATTGCTGGGTGCATGCTACTGACAAACCCGTCAAAGACCACAAGGAGCTGCATGCTTCCCCGCCCTTTGGGATCCGTTTCCCAGGCCTCGGTTGAGCCTCAAATATATTGCTGTCCAATGACGATGTAGATGTTACGTAAAAGACCGACGACTGCGTCATGGCGTGAGCAAGTCACCCACACGACCTCTCCAGGTGTTTGGTTCCATTGGCTGTCGCTTTAATACCAGCCGAGGTTCTCCTATTGAGAGCATGGCAACGACGACAAGAACCAAAACACAGCTGCCCTTCTCCCAAAGCTTACCCCAATTCTTAGCCCTGGAGTCCAGTTGAGCTTTGCAGTCGCGGCCAGAAGAGAACTTGGCGCGAATAATGGAATTTGTAACGAAGATTGCGACATGCCCAGATTTCATGATGGCTAGGACTCGGGGAAAGAGAGGGGAGTCAAATCAGGCGTGACTCCTACAGTAAATCGGCGAATATAATTTTATTATCTTACCCTAGGGCTTATTCCCGTGTCCCCTATCTGAGTCTTGGGACCATCGACTACCCCAGAGATCTCGATGTGATGGAGCTCCTCGAGTACGACAAGATAATAGAGCCAGATACCAAAATTCAGCTTACCTTAGGTATCTGCAACCCGTTGCTGAGTGCATATGAATAAGGGTGGATGGGAGAAGTAAGAACGGGAATAAGAATGCGCGTGCCCTTTGTCTTGCTGGTGCCTAGTTCTTTATTACACCGGCTATATCGTGATTTGCAGGAAGTGGTTGGTAAATACATAATTACACCTGAAGAGTACCTTACATTGTTAAGTGGTTGGTGATGCCTTTGGCACCATTGTTGCTGCAGAGGGAGCAGAAAACTCCCTCACACTGCTGAGATAGGTACCTAATTACGATACCGACGGATAATTAGGTGGCTACACATCGAATTGGTAATGTTTGAGGGTACAGACAGAAGATCTCCTCTCCCAAACCCCACTACCTGTAATTAGCTCGTCTATCCCTACCAGTGGCCATACCTAGCATTAGGGGAAGGGGGGGGGGGGGGGGGGTTTGGTTTGGTGTATAATAAACCTGCCGCTCAAGGCCCATCTCAACATTGTAATTAATTACCGCCTCTGTTCATTCCGGCACAGAAACATCCCATCCTGTTCGTTGTCGCCAACTCCACAACGTGCATGAACCCGCAACCAAACACACAAGCAAGCAAGCAAGCACATCCCTACCAGCGCGACTCCATCCCTCATCCACCAGCAAAAACATCTTCTCCGTCACCACCCCACCCAAAGCAGAGATTACGATTACTGCCCCATCACTCCATCAAACAGAAACAAACACAAAAGGGCGTGTGGCTCAGTTGGTAGAGCGTTTGCTTAGCATCAAAAAGAGGCGGCCATCCCAGGCACATCAATGTACCCTGGCAATTGCTGTCTTTCCTGCGAAAGGTCCTGGGTTCGATTCCCAGCCCGTCCAAAAAGAATACTTGTTCAAAAAGCGCGGGCGCGGCTTCGGGCTGTGTTACTTTTTTTTTTTTTCTTTCTCCCCTTCTTTCCCTGTTTTTTTCTTTACCTTCTTGTTTTTCTTCATTTCCTTTTCATCGTTTTATCTAACCAATACCTCTTTTCATCTCTCACCAACTTTGTCAACAATCATGCCTACTCTTTTCGAGCGCAGCGAGCAGCCCGCTGCAGGCGCCCCCGGAGGGCCGCCGGAGGCAGAGCATCGCTTCTTCTTACGGCATTGCATCCATGTCGTCCCAGATTTGGTGACATCCCGAGTGGGCCCGTCAATTGGCAAAGGATTTTACCTTGGCGAAATGGCAACGTAGGATTTGGATGCCCCCTGGCGGTGATCTCGGGCACGCAGCACATGTTTTTGTTTCCCTTGGTTGGAATGCCTGTCGCTGTTGCAACATGGAATGGAGCCTCATTAGATTCACAGTGGGTAACAATGATTACAGTCAAGACGTTGCTTGCGGACATGCACGGAGAACCAAGTGATCTTGTTGTCAAATTAGGTATTAATTACATAGTGAGCGCTACAAACGAGCGGACGCTCCGCTCTCACGGCGCGCTCGGCGCGACGGTGGTGCCGACGTTGAACCAGTAGCCGTTCTGGTGAATGGGGGGGTAGTTGCATTGGAACTCGGAGCTGTCCCAGCCGAAGGACCCCGTGGTGCCCGTCATGCAGTCGAAGGACGTGGACCCGTCCCAGGCGACATAGATCTGCGTGCAGCCGGCGTAGCTCTGGCAAATGGCGGCGCAGTACTGGAAGGCGCCCTCGAAGCTGGGTGTGGCCTCGGTCAGGCCAAAGTCGAGCGTCTGGTAGTTGTACGGCACGCAGTGCGTCGTGTATGTGGCTACCAGGTTGAAGATGAGGTTCGGCGGCCCCGACACGACGACGGTGGAGGTCGCCTTGGCGCCTACGGTGACGGTGACTGTGTCGGTCGCGACGGTCGGCGACTCGGTGATGGTCAGCGCGGTGAACGAGCTTGTCGCCGTCGTGAACTCGGTCGCGGCAGAAGTCACGGTCACGGTCGGCGCCTCGGCGGGGCTGGTCACGTAGCAGCTGCACGCCGTGCTGATGACGGACGAGTCGTACGGCTCGAGCCCTGTGGTGGTGGTGGCGGCGGGTTAGTCGGCGCGGCTGTGGGGTGACACGAGGGGAGAAACTTGCCTGAGGGGGTCGTGGGCTCGCTGACGAATGTGATGGTGCGCTTGTTGATGACAGTGGGGCCGGGGCCGCCGCTGCGCTTGTAGCTCGTCGACGACACTATGGACGTCGATGTGGACGTCGTCAACTGGGTGGCATCGGCCGTCTGGGGGTCGGTGGCGGTGGCAGTGAGGGAGGTGACGAGCGTGGTGGCGACGGTGGTGATGGGCGTCGTGGTGACGGTGACGGGCTCGACGTCGAAGCCGAGGAAGGACGAGCAAAAGGCCGTCGCCTTGTCGGCCGTCAGCACCGACAGCGCCGAGTTCCGGATGCACGGGCAGTGTTTCGAGACGACGAGCGCGGGGCCGAGGCCGAGGCCGAGCAGCAGCCCGAGAGAAGAAGCCGAATACTTCATGATTTATGTGTCTGTAATGACTGTGGGGGGGGAGGCGTTCGCTGCTCCAGAAATCTTGAGGAGAAGAAGCCAAGGCCTGGCTGGAACCGTTCCAGTCGGGAACCAGTTCTGGTTTTGTTTCGACAGGAACAGCAGCGCAGCGGCCCTCCCTGGCTCTGATCCCCAACCAGCCTACCGGATTCTCGCGTGCCTAGCGCCGACGCCATGCCGCGTAGGGCGAGGACGTGCATTCCTGGCACCACACGATGCCCCATGTCGCGACGCTTGGCATGCACAATTGCGAGCCTAGAACCCTTTGGGGCACCTTCAGCCGCAGGGGAAATTGGCAATGTCCACAAGCGCAGGGTCCTCCCCTTTTGTTGTGCACGGCGACCAGGTCAGTCACAACTTTTTTGTTTCATTATCTCTCATCCATTTATCCTTTCCCGGTTTCTACTCTGACTCTGCAGCCATCAGGGAAACTTGCGAAACATGTCGGCGATGCGGTCAATTGGGGCGGTCATCAGGCCCATGACGGTCTCAAAGGGCGGGTGCTCGCCGCCGCTGGGGTGGCTGCGGGTGGGCACAAAGGCCTTGGTGCGGCCGAAGCTCTCGGCCATGGCCTCGGAGCCGCGGCAGGTCGCTCTCCTCCTCGTGCTTGATGTGATCGCCCAGCTTGGCCCACAGCTGCTTAAGCCTGGGCACGTAGTTGACGTCGGCGGGCTCCATGCCCTGGAACTCCTTGAGCAGCTCCTTGACCTCGTGGTGCGCGCGCCGGTCGGCCTTGCCCAGCGTCGCCCAGGTGCTGCTCTATGGCTGGGTACACGACTAGCTCCTCGCCGACCGAGTGGCGCGCCAGCTCCCACGTGAACTGGTTGCCGAAGCGCGCTGCTGGTGATCGTAGTTGGACGAGTTGACCACCTGGTTGTAGTGCTCCTCGAGCTCGTGGCGGTCGCGCAAGATGGCCTCCGAGATGGTGCCCACCGCCGCCGCCCGCTTAAGCCCGGGCCGACTGGTGGAACGCCCGGCACAGCTGCGCGCGGAAGAGTGGCCGAGCTTTGGGGAGGATGCGGAGCGACAGCATGGTTATTAGTCGAGCTTGTTGGTGATGAGAGTGGTCACAAGGGTTCGGCCAGGACTAGGAGCGAGCACGATATCGTTTTGTCGATGGTGTTGTCGAGGGGAACTTTGAAAGGATATGTAAGGTAGCTAGATAGGGTTGGGAAAAACAGCAGGTTGCAGTGTGACATACCTAGGTATATCGCGATGAAGCGCCAGAGTCTTAACGTGTGCATGACGTCTGCACTTGGGCGGGAGCGTGCTGTGCATGGACGAAAAGAACAGAATGCTACTAGATACGTGGTACGTAGCATCATCCTGCGAACAGAAGCGGGAACTTGCCGCAATTAATATCTGCTCGGAGCTTTGCTCCGGCAAGCAAGGGGCAGGTCTAGGTAAGTAATTCGCTGCCGTCCCAGTGCTCGTCAGGCACAAGCAGCAGCCTTGCCTTGATCCCCAAGATTTGCCTGTGACAAAGGTACCTACCTTAGTTGATGTGGTGCTCTTACCGGTCGGAGGTGGCCTAGGTGTTCGTAGACCTCCGAGTCAGACAGCTGGGAACCAAACTGTGGATGAAGACGACGCAAGATTCGAGTTCGGATGAGCAGAACGAGCCTTCTCTCTGCCTCTTGGTTAGTTCTAGAAGATATTAAAGACTATTTGGTCGTAAATGTCGAGAGAACTGTGTAAAATTTAACCACGAGTCCAAGTGGCCGGTCAGGGGAGGCAAATCTCGTTTAGAGGAGGATTAACTAGGTAATTAGCAGCGACTGCGAGAAGGAAACAAGACTTTCCGAATCTGTATCTAGTCAAAAGACGATTTCGAATTCCACTTGTAATCGTTGGCTGTCATAGCATGAGCTAAGGACTTTGACAATAAACAAACAGACTCTTAAAACATGCGAGCAACCATCGAACTCAGGTGCTACTTCATAACCTGTCTGCCTTGACCCAGGAAGTCAAGACAAGCAGACAATTGCAGTAAACACCCGCCAAAGAGAAGAGAAGTAGTAACATTACAAGAGCCTGTCATCCCACAAACCAAGTCCCCCTTTCATCCTCCACCAGCCATTATCCACTCATCCCACCCCGCACGCTTGTCCCATCCCTGCGTCTTGATCAAGCCCACAAGTACACGCTCAGCCTATCACCGGCACCACAGACCTCACCACTGTTCCCCGTGCAGGCGAAACTGCAATCACTCGGCACGTTGGTGGTCAAATTGCTCGACGCCGCCTGGGTGTTATCGCACCAGCACTCGCGGGCATACTCGGTGCCAAACCTGAGGAACCCCGAATTCAAACAGAAGCTCGCGCACGCCTCGATCGTCATGAGCGTATCCGACGCTGCCATGGCGCCGCCGAGCGCGCGCACGCCGACGCCCTCCGTCCAGCAGCCCTGCGGCGAGAACGCGGTCACCGGCCCGCCGGGGTGCGGCTGCGGGGTGAACGCCGGGGGCGTGGTGCCGGAGCCGTAAAGGCTGAGGCGGTTGCCGCCGCCGCAGGTCTCGGTGGCGTCGCCGGCGCAGTGGGCCGAGCAGTCGGTCTCGAAGGTCGGGAACGAGCCCGCGGTCAGCGCGTTCGCGCAGTAGCACTCGCCGCTGTACTCGAGGCCCCACAGGGCGTAGGGCGCGCCGGGCGCGTCGACGGTGCAGAATTGCTGGCAGAGTTCGATGGTCATGGTGGTGAAGTTGGACGTGAAGGCCGAGGCGAGCGCTTTGGGGGAGGTTTCCGTGTGGCAGCCGAAGTAGGTCGCTGTGGCGAAGGGGAGGATGGCGGAGAGGAGGGACAGGGACTTCATTTTCGTGGCTGGTGGGGAGGATAGAAAGAAGAGAAGGTTGGGGATGGATGTGCTGTTGGTTTGGATGGGGAGAGGAGTTGGCTCAAAGAGTTGTTGGGTTGCTGAGGCTGGCTGCTGGTGTTGAGATTGGGGAGAGATATGACAACATCGGAGGGACACAGCACGTACTTATACTTTCTGGCAGCGGGCATGAGGGCGGCTCCCGGTACGTACTCTTAAATTTCTGTCTTTTACCTCTGGACACCTGGCTATTGTGACAACAGTTGAAGAGATGTCCCTCCGTCTTCGGTTCTGGTCTGCCAAGGGTCGGCGCTAGACAACTACGTTGTGCTCTTCTTAGCTAGCTATGGGAACACAAACAAGCCGGACGGGTGCTTTGATTCTCGAGATGGATACCCCTTTTGGCCGTGCATTATCTAGCTGCTGAAATAGAGTAGACATGCAAGGTGTGGCACATTTAATTACGAGTCTGTTGATTACGGCTAGGGAGATAATGAGAGGTTTGGATCCTGCTACTGGTCCCTCGACCTTACGCTGCTGTCTTGAGAAGGAGACACATGGAGAGACACAAGTGGGCCGGAAATAGGCAACTCACTCCATGGTCATTCGATATCTCGGTTTCTGCGGAGTGGGAAATTACTCGCGCAGCTGAGTTGATTCAACTCATCCTCTCTCCGCTCTACCCAAGACGAGAGAGCGTAGCACGACACTCCCGAAGCCTCGTGACTTCAAAAGAAACGCTATAATTAAGCCACAACTCCTCTGGCCGCCGCCCGCGTCGTTTGATTGTCGACGGGTGACGGGCCGCCGCACTGCACCCTCTCCGCACCATGTATTGACGCCACACTGCAACCCCAACGTCGGGGACCGCGTCACACCACGGCGCCCAATCTGGCCAGACCTCGCCGCCCCTGCTTGGCGGTGGACATGAAGAGTACAAGGCTGGTGCGATGTCGGGTCCCCGCTGTCTTGGCGCTGGAGCTGAGCGGGCAGACGCAGGTCCAGAGCCCATTCGGGTGTGAGTCGTCGGTCCGGGTAGCACGGCAGGCAAACATGTCTCAACGAGAACGCCAGACCTGCTGGCGTCAGGTGAGTCAACTTCGCCTGCAGCGCCGTTGGCTAGCCCCAATTTCCCCGCGATTTCCGTCAGACAGCGGCAGGCAATCTATCGGGTGGGCTTGCTCCGCACTTGCACACAATCGATTAATTATAGCCTGGCAAACAACGGGCACGGCCGGCTGCGTGGCGTCGACAGTCGCCAGCTGAACACACACTCTGCTTCAGCCAAGCCCGAGTGCCGCGCACATTGCACCGGGCCAAGACGGGCATCTTGCTGACCACGTCCTGAATCCGACGGTTCTTGGATAGGAGCCCATATTTGCCCTCCCCGCATGCAGGAGAAGGGATAAGACGTATTGGCCAGAGGGCGAAAGGTGGCGGTTGGTGGCGCCGGGGATGCCAATATACGGCGCGTAAGAGGGAGTGTATGCCACAACTACGGCGCGGCGCGAGCACGAACGTACGGGGCGATGTCGGGGGCGGACCCTCGACGTTGCATCGTAAAATCCGGATTATTGAGGCTCTTCTGCCAAATTGGATGGCAGTAATTACGTACGCCAGTGTCTCAGATCCCTCACTTCGCAAACCAATCCACGTCTAATCATACGGATCCCGAGCCCCGAACCTCTTTGTCTCTGCTGTTTTGCGGGTCTCCCCTCGTAGCTGCATGTGATATGAAATCCGCTCCCTGCATATGCAAACCCAAGATGCAGTGCAACGCTCGAGACCCCGAAAATGAGGTGAACGGGGCTTATAAATGGCAAGCTGAGAGACTGAAAAGAGAAGCAAACATGTTGCGGTTGCCAGACATAACGAGGAACCCCCAGCACGTGCATCCTTGGTTGGCTTGGTGCAGTGGCATTGGAAGCCGTCGCGAGGCGCAGTCTAAGTACCTCACCGGCATGCAGCAACTTGCGAGGAGGCTCTTGCCCCCGGCATTGCAGCGGGAGTTCCCTGTGGTAATTTGTCTATGCCGTCGGTGTGAGCTGGCTGCAGGAGCTGAAGGCAGTGAGGTGATTCATTATCCGCAGGCTGCGGCTCAGGCGGCTAGACTCTTAAAGTACTGTACATCGCGATATGTATGAGTGTACGAATCTAGCCCAAACATCCAGCTTTTGAAGTGAAATCAGGGGAGTTGTGCTGATTGGCTGAAGCCAGCCATGTGGTGGTGTGATATGGGTTGGGGCGTAGAGTAATTAAGGAGCGGCAGTTGTTGATGGCAACTTCAAACAAGCAGAGAAAGAAAGAAAAGCGGTCCTATACTCAACAGTGACTCGCTCTATTCAGTGCTCGCAGAAGGAGTATTCAGTATCGTTCCACTCGCTCTCGCTCCGCTCGTGGAAGTCGGTGCGCTCCTGCATGAGCGCGACGCGGTGTTGCCTAGCCTCGTCGAGCGTCATCAGGCCCTCGGCCAGCTTGCCCTCGGCGCGCACCATATCCACGACCTCGGCCGGGAGGCGGCTGTGCAGGCTGCTCAGGACGTGGCCCGACAGCTTAAGACCCTTGCCAACGCCCTGCTCGAGCAGGATCTGGAGCATCTCGGGCGGCATCTGGCCCTTGACGGGCGACTGGGGCTCGCCAGCGGCAGTGCCAGAGCTCCCGAAAACGGCTTCGGCCCACCAGTCGAGCTGCTGCGGCGGCACGTTGGCCGTCGAAATGGTGCGCTGGTGCGGGTCCACAAGCCACAGCGCAATGAAGCTGCGGTGGCCCGGCTTGGTAGGGTCCTCTAGCTTAAAGGACGACACACGGTGCTGGCTGATGGCCACAGCCGGATGATGAGCCAGGCTGTTAGCTTCTCTAATCTTCTGGGCAGAGTTCTGTATGGCAAGAGCCGTGACAGGGGCCACTCACAAGACATTGGGAAACGCGATGAGCCGTCCCTGGCGCGTCTCAACGTCGCCGTAGTTCTGGAGGCAAGGGCCGGGGGAGCCCCTTACTGGGCCTAGGGAAGTGCCAAAGAGGCGCTCGTAGTATTCGTAGTCATCCTGGGCGGCGCGCCCAACCAGCTCCTCCTGATCCCCGTCGGTCTGCATGCGGAAGGACAGGGAGCTCGTCGTCACGTTTTCCGAGTCGAGGTAGTAGAGGGCGGTGGCGGCAATGTGCTCGTTCATCATGCCTTCAATGTGCCAGCCGCCCACCGGAAACTCGGGCTTGTCGGGCGTCAGCTCAATGGTGGCCATCTTGACGATGACCTGAAGCCCCGTCTCCTTGAATTTTTGGCCGAGCCTGTCCCTGCACGAGTACTCGAGGGGGGAAAAGTCGATGGGCTCCGTGAGGACGGGATCGCGAATACCCCTCCACTTCAGTTGAGCTATTGCCCGCTCC
The DNA here is from genome assembly GCA_033439765.1 of Lasiosphaeria ovina. Lineage (NCBI taxonomy): Eukaryota > Fungi > Ascomycota > Sordariomycetes > Sordariales > Lasiosphaeriaceae > Lasiosphaeria > Lasiosphaeria ovina. The sequence goes on along the minus strand of JAULSN010000002.1, from coordinate 6,455,121 downwards.
CTTATTTCCTGGTCACTCAATCCCTCGGGGAAGTTGTCGTACTTGATGCAGTTACTCAGTTCGTAGTCGTTAAACGGCAAGGGGCCATTCTGCTTCTCGGTGGCCGCGAGAAGCTGGGGATCGAGTGGTTCCCAGAAGAAAGGCGAGTCGGTGTCTTCGTCCCTAGCCGGGAGGAAGTTGGGTTAGGATGTGATAAATACTCGAATCTCTCATGGCCCGAGCAATTCAGCAGGGTGTCCACGTACCAAGCCTCGGGCGCTTGGTCAAACCGAGACACGGGCAAGCCCTTCATGTCGTACGCGTCGTTGAACTGAACCCTGTGGGTGAACTGAACCCCGCCGGTCAGAGCACACTCCCAGGCCGGGACGGCAATGTCGACGAGCTTCTCAATAACGCCGTAGATTTCGGCGTGGCGCTTGGGGTGCAGGTTGTTGATGTAGCTCGTGAATCTGACGGTGCCGTCTGGGTTGAAGGCGAGATTGGCAGGCAGCCACTGGTAGGTGTCAGACCAGAAGCTATTGGGGATGTCGCGCCTGCCGGCAAGCGGGGAATCAATGGGTGGTGTTTTCGGAACAGGCTCGCCCTTGCCAGCCCACTTGTCGACGGCATCTATGACGCCGACGACCTCGTCCGGGATGAATTTAGTTTGGCCTAGCGGTGTGCAAGATGGGTGCCGGTGGTTAGCCTCGAAAGCGTGGTGAGGAGAGCTGCAGCCAATTATTTACCGTAAACAAACGGATACAACGAAGGGTGCACCAGATCCAGGACGACTTCGTTGGTCCAGGGATGCCAGTCCGGGTCGGCAGCCTGGGCGGCACGCAGCTTGCCAAAGGCGGCGCGAAGGGCATTGTGCACGTCCGCGGAAACGACAGTGTCGGACTTGATGATGTTGTTCTCGCGCGTGTTGAGAGTGTAGACCAGGCCCGTCTGCTTGAAGAAGGCGGCCTTGCACCTCAGCTCCTGGATGCAGTAGTCGAAGCAGGCGGGGGACATGATGCGGCAGCGCGGCTTGGGGATCTTGGTGGTGTCCTTGCCGTCGACAATGCGGGCGTAGAGGGCGTCCTCGGGCTGGGTGAGGGCCTCGTCACGCCACTTGTCGACAATGGCCTTGTCAAAGATCTTCTTGTGCCAGTCGGGCTTGTCGGTGAGGCGGTCCATGAGAATCATCATGGCCACCTCGCGCACCATCAGGAGGTCCGACATGGAGTTGACGCAGCTCGGGTGCGCACCCCTGCGATACAATTGATGATCCGAAGGTTGAGACCGGTGCGCATAGGGATCCCCCTGGGGGAAGTAGCGCAACGGCAGTTGCACTCCGGGGTACGACATGGCGACGGAATGCTGCCTAGCAGTTTGCAGTGGAGTGGTGAGAACTGGGGTTGGCGGTGAAGGACAAATGGAAATGGAATTGGCAGTTGGAATGCGACGGCACGCGGGATGGGGCGGTCAAACCCGGAAGAATGTTACGTGATTGAAGGGACAAATGTTGAGAAATCGGTCCAAAATTGGAAAGAGCAGTGCGACCTGATGCAGGACCGGACCTTTCTGTCTGATGGCGACGACGACGTCGAGCCTTCCTTCCTGACCGACAAGTGTCAGCCAGTTTGTGCCTTGTTGCCTGGCGTGCCTGGAACGTGCACTGGTAGCGCTAGCTAGGCCACTTTAGCGCCTGTTCACTTCACAAGCTCACCGGTCTCAGACAGGCGCAGGTCTTGAGTTATGCCCAGAATATAATGAAAGGGCAGAATAAACGTGCAAAAATTATTATGTTTCTACAGCACTCTGTCGTACCTAGGTTGGAAACTTAATCTATAAATTTCCTTAGTGGATGAAACGGGGTGAGAGGGGAAATAATTAATAAGAGGAAATGCAAACTCAAAACAATGAAAAGCGTGAATGAATGAATGAATGAGACGTGTTGTAAAAAAAAGACTCGATGCAAAAAGGAGAGACTCAATAGCCAGTTCAGAACGACCCTTGACTCCCTCGGTTGGGGTCGAACCAACAGCCTCCAGATTAACAGTCTGACGCGCTAGCCAATTGCGCCACGAGGGATGTGAATTGATGCTCAAGTCTCGGTATTTGATGCTGTTCTGGATCCGTACTGTGGGTTAACCTTCTGGGTCCGGTGGGTTGCGGTGGGCCGACATCGTGGGTCTGGCATGGCGGCCAGATTTAAAGTTGGGCAGCATGAACATTTTATTGTTTGGTTGGATTTGCTCACAGCCCGGGCTGAACACACATTCTCACACCCGCTGCTTTTTTTTTCTTCTCAAAATTCTGTGAGAATATCATCAGCGAATTGAACCACCACCCCATGTCTTCAAACGCGGGGCTGAAGTCGCTTTGACGGACAGGTCAACGCCGAGCCAAAACAAGGGATTGTTTACCGCAACCAATAAATAAACTCATAAGCAATTAACCCCGCACATGCTGACCACCTGTCATCTGAGCAGGTCGTGAAAGGCTCTGTGTGGTTGGGCATCCACTAAACACGAGGCAGCCAAGCCCAAGAGCCCAAACTTTACGCTGTCTGAACTCTTCTTCACCATAGAATTCCTCGGAAGGGACAAACTCAACGCCATCGAGAAGTAAATTGCAAGATGGCTCTCCTGGAGACGAGCGAAATCGCCCAGCTAAACGACAAGATCGAGACATTTGTACTCATCAACCCCTCAGCGGCCGACGACGACGACGTGACGCTCTTCGTGCTGCAGCCGCCGCCCGCCGAGCGGGACCCCGCCCATCGCGCGCCCATCGAGTCGAGCATCGGCAGCCTCTGCGCAGCCTGCTGCAGCGCGCTCGAGTACTTTGCCTTCTACCTCTCCAATCTCCCACAATCGCAAACCAAGGCCGCCGCTGACAAGCTCCCGGCAGCCTGCCTCGTCCACGCAGGTGCCACAACACTACAGGATGGCGACACCGCGCGGTGCCACCTGTGCGTGCAGCTCATGGCCACGCTGCGCGTCAAGCGGCTGGCCATGGCGTCGATCGACGCATCCAACATTGAGATGTGCTGGCAGCAGCCCTCCGACGACACGGCTCCCAAGGTCGCGCGCCTGCACTTTGCGCTCACGCACCGCGGCCACGCCCGGTCGGAGAAGAACTACTGGAACATCCTGACGCTGCGGCTGCGGGCGCCGGACCCGCTCGTCAACGCCGCGCTGGACCTCGCCGACTCGCAGCGCACGCTGGAGCGCCACGCGAGCACCAACTCGCCGCAGACCCGCGCCCACGCGCTGCAGTGGCTCGCGCGGTGCCAGGCCGACGCGGACGGCGCGCACGGCCAGTGCAATAACCGGCCCTCTTCAGATGAGGGGAGACTGCCGACGCGCCTGCTGGACGTGGCGGCGGCCGCGCAGACGGGCGCGCTCAGAGTGGTCGCGCCGCTGGAATCCCCCGGCGAGTTCGCGTCGGCGGAGGCCCGCCGGTATATGACGTTGAGTCACTGCTGGGGCGTGTGGGGCGGCGGCTCGGCAGGGTTGCCCGTGTTGACGGAGGGCAACCTGGCCGAGAGGCTGGCCGAAGGCATCGCGGTAGCGCGGCTGCCGCAGACGTTCCAGGACGCCGTGGAGATTGCGACGTGGTTCGACGGTAGGTAACCAACCTCATCTCGACTCTGCCCAACCAAGAAAACAGACGGATGCTGACAACGGCAAAGTGCGCTGGCTATGGATCGACTCGCTGTGCATCGTGCAGGACAGCGCGGCCGACTGGCAGCGCGAGGCCGCCGCCATGCACGGCGTGTACCGGGCGGCGCTGCTCAACATCGCGGCCGACGACTCGCCCGACGCGCGCTTCGGGTGTTTCCGCAACCGCGACCCGCTGGCCGTGCTGCCGATGCGCGTGCGTCTGCCCCTCCCCGATAGTGGTGACGGGGACAGTGACGGATGGTGGCTCATGCCCGACGCGCGCGCCGTGTTCGAGGGCGTGGCGGCGGCCCCGCTGACCCGCCGCGGCTGGGTGTTCCAGGAGCGACAGCTGGCGCGCCGCGTTCTGCACTTCACGTCGCACGAGCTGGTGTGGGAGTGCTGTGCGCGAGTGCCGCATTTTGCGAGCGAGACGTTCCCTGGCGGCGGGCTGTTCAGTGCTGCGGCAGTCTTTGGTGGCAAGCCCAAGTTTCAGGCGCAGACGGACCTCGCGGCCAGCGCGCCCAGCGCGGTGCATGCGGCCTGGGCCGCGCTGTGCCGCGAGTACTCGGGCACCACGTTCAGCTTCGCGCGCGACAAGCCCGTGGCGCTGTCTGGTCTGGCGAAGGAATTTGCCGCCGCCCTCCCGGGCAATATGTATCTGGCCGGCCTGTGGCGGTCGACCTTGCCGGGCGCTCTGCTGTGGGAGTCGGCCGGCGGTGCGGGGCGGCTGCCGGACGGTGAGGGTTACGTCGCGCCGTCGTGGTCGTGGCTATCCATGGCCGGCGCCGTCTCGCCAGCGGCCAGTGGCAGCAGCGCATTGCACGAGATCGTCGAGGTCCTTGCCGCGACAACTGACCCGGTGCTCCCCAGCGCGCCGACGGGGTCGCTGAACAGCGCGTCGCTCTCGCTGCGGTGCTACATGCGGCGCGTCGAGGTGCAGCCCGACTACGAGGCCAAGCCGTGGTACATGATGGCCATCGGCGGTGGCAAGCACCACAAGCTGCGCGTACTGGGCGACGGCGGTGAGGAAGAAGCTGTCATCGGCAGTATTCTATCGGACGCGTTCGACTACTCGTTTGACGCAGCCGAGGACGAAGATGAGGGTGGTCGGCCTGAGGCTGTCGCGGGGTGGTTCCTGCCGCTGTGCGCGAGCCCTGCGGACGGCTCGAGCCCGCTCGCGCTGAGCGGGCTGCTTGTCGAGGCCGTCGCGGGTGGCGACGGAGATACGTTCCGGCGTGTCGGCGTGCTGCGTGTGTACGGCGCGCATTGTCGGCGGATCAAGTACAGGTACAGGGGGGTGGTGGGGGGGGAGAGCGCTGGCTGGGACGGCTTGGAGCGGGGTTTGAAGGCGAGCCATGAAGGCGTGGACGAGGGGGTGGAGTCGGTGGACGAAGACGTGGGGGTAGAGGTCGATGATCGCGAGGCAGAAGACATACTTGAGGGCATGGACATGGACAGCGTCGGGGACGAGGAAGCAGTCCAGCCTAGAGCCGACATTGATCTCGGCTCGGGCGACCCGCTCGAAAGACTTTACGCGCTTGATCGTGCGTTGGCGGGGAGCGAGCTCGAGGCCCAGTTCGAAAGGCTGGTTCCGCGGCGGATAACTCTGGTCTGAAGCGCCGCTGGCGAACCCGAAGTCATTCAAGAAACATATTTGGGTAGCACATGCAAATGTACAATCAGGTATGAAAGCGAGTCATCCGTTTTGGCTCTTTGAATTGGTTGATCATCTCAACCTCGAGGTAAATTGTTCGATTTCTAATCCATTTGACCAGATCATCTAGTGATAGCTTAGCAGCCGTCGTACATTGGGAACAAAAGAGGAATGCTAGCTGAAAACACGCCACCTGGCAAGCCAGATGGGGAGCTGAACGGCCCCTTCTCTCGTCTTTTGCCTCCGGCGGCCCTTGCGCGGGCCGCTCACTACGCTCGAAAGCATGAGAGAACTCTAACAACAATAAACTACCTAGTAATCACCAAGAGACGAACAATCACGAGGAATGAAAGGTGTGGTTTTGGAGTGGGACTAGCCCAATCGGATTTGATTTCTTTTTATCCATTAAAAGTAAAATACCGCACCTATCTAAGGCAGGTTAGTACCTGGCCAGCCACATAAGGCAAAAGCTGAAGCCAACTATAGCCATCCGTCTCCCTGAAAGGTTCATAGATTTGATATCTGGTATGATGTCCTACAAAGTAGAAAGGTGAGTGCCCAGATTCTCGGCCGGCGAGTCTATTACAGATTCGATGCAACTTGCCGATGATGCAATGGCTGTTGGTTACTTCCGCCCGAAGACTCTCCCTGAGAAGAATTATCAGGTTTTACCGACGACGGGTTCGAGAGAGCGTTGTCCCTGCGAACTATCCACCACTTCTTCCATCCTGCCTTGATGCGATCGGCCTCGGATATTCCCTGCTCTGGGTCAATTACGTACGGCAGTTCCATGAGCTCTCCTAAACACAGGAAGTAAGACATTGTTGTTAGCGTTTGAGTAGGAACCCAGTTAGTGCAGCGAATTAGGAATGGTACTTGCCTGGTTTGCGTTTCATCATCCTGTCCATATAACTTCCCTTCAGTACGTAGTATGTTGGTACGCCGGCCTTTCTCTTGCATATCACCAACGTGGAATATTCGTCCTTTGCCCCTTGGCCTTTCCCAACAACATCATCTCACCGCCGAAAAGCTTTTCCTCAAGGCAAAACCCGGATTCGGGCTTCGTCCTGTCGAGCCTGGTGATGTGAGGCGGTGTTGAAGTGCCGTCCCATGCATGTCTTTAAAGCGAAGAGCATCCAAAGATTTCGTGAAACAATGGCACGATCAGTGTGCCGAGTGCGTCTTGGTACTGCTCGGTTTCTCTGCCTTCCACAGGTCGAGATCGTTGCCGGTGGATTTCCCCTTGTGGGCTTTCGTCATGGCACATATGGTATCCTCCATTTCGGTTATCAAGATATCAACTAACCATTAGAAAGCGACTGATCCAGTCTCTGGTGTGCTGAGCATAACTCTCTGCGGTTTCGCCTGCTTTTGCTAGTCCATCCTTTCTTGATGAGCGTGGAGAGCTATCGCCATGGCCTTTACCGTCGCCGGGAATCTAGCAAGTTCCAGCGACTTTCCGACTGCAGCGTAAATGACTTTGATTCGAGTGCTATCTTCAGGCATGGCCACAAGCTTCTCGACACCGGACGTGTCGCTTTTGGGAGGGAAATTTGTCTTGACTATATTGAGATTGTCCACGGCGTTGAAGGATATCCAGGGGCAAACGTAAACCAGGGAGAGTCAGGATAGCAAATAAAGGATATGATAATAGCCAAGCGCTACTTATAGTGGACTAAACGCGTACTCTTATCGCTATATCCGATTTACCTGTCACTGCTGCCTACGAGTTTTCAACGGAGGGCTAGATGACGGCTCGCGCTTAATTTCTAGGCCGATTTCTCGGCTCCAAACGAAGAGACCAAATTCGGGTTGTCCAAACTTGTAGCTTGGTAGCCCAAAACATGGACTTTGCACCGTCAGTTCAAATTTTATATCTACCAATTCGTGCTCTCTACATGGTCTTGTCAGAGCAGCTTTCATCGATAAGATGGCGTTCGTTGTTAACGCGACGAAGCAAGGCTGAGAGACGGCAGGGAAGGGATGAATGCCGTGAGAAGCTTTCAGAACATATTCGTATGTGTTACAATCCAACACTTGGTACGATTAGGGGGTGGGTCCTGGTCTGTTTGTGGTGAAAAGTTTGTAGGGGAGAATAGGTAAGAGAGGTTCTAACGATGGGACGGGAGGAAGTAAGCTAGTATGACGGCGAGCTCAGTGGGCCCACTATACACCACTGCGCCAACCTTCCAAAAGGATGTCTAGAATCGCAAGTTACCTACTTGCGACCGTAGTGGGCTATATATGGCCACTGCAGCACCTGCCGTGACAGCTAGTTTAATAGTATAATTTTCCTATAATTTAAAAAGGATTGCCTTTCTAGTGATTGAAGTAAAGAATGTAATTGCTTACTTGGCGAAACTAAGTACCTAACTATGTACTATGGGGGTAAGCAGAATATCCATCTAAAATTTTCGTAACCCGAGTTACTCTTGCTAAGTCTCGGGACACTTTGAGGGTGTCCCGAAGTCTTGGCGGCGCTGCTCGGGCCACTTGTACAATTTTCCCGTTATAGCTAACCGCATGGGAAAACGAAAGAACACTTAAAAAATACCGCGCTTTCTTAGCGACCTAGCTTTGGCTTCTTTCTCCTGCCTCTTAAAATGACGCGTGGCTCATGGCAACAATGTACAGGGAATACGTCATCATATGACGTGCAGGATCAGTAAACAAACTTATCAACGGGTAGTTGACGTGACAAAGCAAATATGACAGATATTCGGGGTAGTGGGTGGCCAAACTGAGGCCCTAGTAAAAGATTGGTAGGAGTGTATCTTGTACCACGAGCTATCTACATTAGTTTACGTTGATTACCCAAGCATTTTCCTTTTACGGGACAACATCTGGGTCGCGAAGGGGACTTGAGCATGCATGTAAACCTAAATCCTGGTACCCGACGGTGACGCTCCACGACTTTGGCTGAGGCTTGGGGGGTTGAAAACTCCAGAGTGCTGATATCTTACCTAACGGTCCTTGCATCTCAAAAGCGATCTGGCGTCCTGCCGTCTCGACGTGGTTCAAGTTTCCTCAACACAAAGTTGTCTTCCGGAACAAAAATTTCGAGATGTTTGCGCGCGTCGCGGTGGATCAATCTCTCTTCGCTCCGACCGGTCTCTTTGTATTCTTGAGCTCCATGTCAATAATGGAGGGAACAAGTCCATCAGACAAGCTAGAGAAGTCGTACACTACGGCTCTGCTGAGGAATTGGATGGTTTGGCCGTTTGTTCAGCTCGTCAACTTCCGGTTTGTGCCGTTGGAACAGCGAGTCATTGTCGTCAACACAATTCTACTCGGCTGGAATTGCTATCTCAGTTACATCAACAATCTTGGGGCAAGCTCTTCCAATCCATCTGTGTGATGCTGCTTGAGCGGGGTAATTACTCTCTTTACGGCGGTGAAGATACTCGGACCACCGAGGGGCAAGCACAGCGCCCAGGATTACTGCCAGTAGAATGGAAATAGACTAACAGGGCCGAGCAAACAATTTCTTATCCGTCAAGGAGCGGAATACCAACAAAGGACCTTGGCCTAGAACACTCTCCATTTCCGTGGTCGTTTGCGTTCTTGCTGGAGCCAGGCCATTCGCCAATAAATGAAACACACCCTCACACCAACCTGTCCATAGCAGGTTCCTAGTTGGGATTGCAAGTTGACGTTGCAACCTCCAGCAATTTATTTAGTTGCAAATGGCCATTAGTGGTTTATAAGTTACTATTTCTTAAATATTTTCCGTAGTTAGCTATAAAGAACTTGAAAAAAAGAAAAAGAGGAAAAGGGAACAAAAAAGAATGCTTTGTTGACAAGAGGATCAGACGGGAATTGAGCCCGACGTGGGGGTCGAACCCACAACCTTGAGATTAAGAGTCTCACGCTCTACCGATTGAGCTAGTCGGGCTTGAACGATCGTGCTTGTCTTTGTTGTAGACTGTGGGTTGAATCCAGGCTGATACGGAGCCGGTTGGGCGGATCTGCGTGGTAGAGTTTGTCGGAACCGTTGTGGAGACTGGACACTGGAGATCTACAATACGTGATCTCATGTACGGTGGAACCTTGCTCTACAAGGAGATGAACCTTGCCGGCAGGTAAAGTTCAGACGGTATTTGTGGATCTGGCATCTGAACTTCTGTTTCGGACAAGTGATCGAACCAGGTGAACATTCCGAGCAAGGTAAAAGGGGCGAGTGAATATTGTCTTGACTTCGGATAAGTAAACACTAACAGCTATAGATAATGGAGCGACAACTCGACGGTCAACATATGGGGCCTGTCAGCCAGAGCCAAAAATCGCAGATAGACAAGACATGACGATGACTCGCAACTGTGGATAAAACGAGAAACGCAAGTCAAGCCCGGCGCGCAAACAGCCCCTCAACGGCACCGAGACTTTCCCAGCCCAGCGCCTCCGCACCGGCAGCCAGCAGCGCCCACAGCTCATCGGGGCCTGCGCCACCCGTGACATCAACCTCAGGACCGCCCAGCCGCGCACCGGTAGCCGTGGCACCGACCACAAACGCCACGGCGAGCGTAACCCACGCGGCAGCGTCATCAGTAACCAAACTGCCCGGGGCCTGGCGGAACTCGACAGTGCCCCTCGCACCACCACCGCCACTGCTCTGCAACATTCCCGTAAAGTCCCACTTGTACACCTTGCCGCGGATGAAATCCTTCAGCTTGCCATGGGCGCGGCCATACGCCGAGCCGGCGGGGAAGAGATTCACGGCCTCGACAACCGCTCGCGCGTCGCCAGACACAGCATCGACCACGGCCAGGCACTCGGCGAGCCCGCGGCCGGCGAGCGCCGGGTTGGCGCGGTTGCTCTGGCACCAGTACGCGGCGGTGCCGCGGCGGCCTGCCGGCACCAGCACGTCCAGCGCCGGCTCGTAATACAGCGCGGCTTTGGCCAGCGCGGCCAGGTCCGTAGCCAACAGCGGCCCGCGCTCGCCGGCGCGGCTCACGTGCACGTGCGTTGAGCAGTGTGGTGATGCCGTGAGGCTGAAGGATGCGCGCAGGGTCGCGAAGATGGCGTCGAGGTCGGCCGCCCAGTAGGCGTACACGGGGTAGACGGGGCTAACGAGCTCGAGGCCGACTGCGGGCGGGGAGTGTTAGTTTCGTATGTGTTGGGAGGGAGGGGGGGGGGAGGGGGGGTTGATATATAGGGAAAGGGGGACGTGGACTAACACAGGTTCTTGGCCGGCTGGCTCGGGATGGTAACCTCGGGCGCGATGGACCACTCGCGGTAGTTGTCGGGCGACTTGTCGTTGGCCTCGTTGACGTGGTTGGCCACGCCCGCCTTGGCCAGCCGCTTGCTGAGGTCCTTGGCCAGCGCCTTCCAGCTGCCGTACGCTTTCTTGCGGCTGCCCAGCAGCAGCTCGATCTCGACGCCGAACTGGAACGCGTTCTGGCTGGCCATGGTGGAGTTGTTGCTGCTTTTGCCGGACCGACTTGTGCTTGTCAACAGGCTGTCTGAGGGGACGCTTGCTGGCTGGGACGCTGGGTGGAGCAACGGTGTGGATACGTTCTGCGTCGGAACTCAACAAGTCTATGAGATGAGAGACTGTCCTGTATCGCCGTCTGCTTTCCGTGCTGCGACGACGATATCTGTGTTTGAATTCCTGCATCGTCCATTCCATTTTATACTCGTCGTCTCCGTCCCTCGCCATCCACCATCCACCATCTACAATCCCATTCTCACAGCGTCGCAAAGGGGGTTGCCGCCGCGGTTTCACCTAGACAACAACATCCACGGTATCCTCTGGCGGAGAGTCGCCGCTTTGCTCGTCACATCTCACATGGCGAGAGCGGTACCAACGAGTCGTCCTGGCTGGCCGCGCGCAGAGTCACGACGCCTCCCGGCAACAAACAAGGCCAGCACGACGGCGACGCGGTGACCAGTCGTTTCTCGGCAGTCGGCGAGCGAGCAGTCCCTCCGGGTCTTAGTGCCGTCTGCTGCCCAAGGTGAAGGGTGGGCAAGGATGGGCGGGCGAGTCGCCGGACTGGTGGCCCATCACCGTCGACGGCAAAGTGAGAGCTGGCTCCCCCAGCCACGGACGACAGAAACCATTGGCAGTGCGGGCCACGGTGAATGATACGCTAGTGGCAAGCTCGAGCGGCTCCAGCGTCTCGCTGGCTGTGCCAGCCATCCGGGTGGCTTGTTGGGGGAGGGAGCCGTTGACCTTGCAACATGTTTGTGACGGCGGCGGAACTCGCACGGGAGACGAGACGAGGTAGCAGCAGCTGCGGAGGGCGCTTAAGATGGAGGTTTTGGACTGGGAGTGCCTACCCTTCCAGCAAGCGTGCCTCCCGCGGACCACAGCCGCCGTCGGGTGTTGTGTAAGTGTGATGATTGTGATGTGAGAGGTAGGAATCACAACCCAACAAGGACAAGAGTAGCTGGAAGTGGGCAGCCTCCGCCCTCGCCTGTCTCCACACCTCCGGGCCGGCGTAGGTGGTGCAGTGTAAGGCAGGTACGCACGTAGTGTATCCCGACACAGCCAGGGGGGTAGCTGGGTGGCTAGTCCAGGACGTGACGTGACCCCGAGGAAACAAAAGAAGAAAAAAAGTCCAGAAAAAAGGGGGGGCGAAACGGTGCAGGGGGTAATCAAACAAGCGCAATGCGTGGCGGCTGTCCATCTCACTCACACCCAATTCCACACCCCCCTCTTCCCAGCCACATCCCTCACCGAAAAAGAAAAAAAAGGGACGTTGCACTCTCGCCGCACCCGATTGGGCCTGTTGAGGATCTTGTACACCCACCGCAGAGCCGCAGGGCAAGGCGCGAACAAGTGGGGGCAGCGGAAACAAACAAGAAATTGTTTCTCGTCAATCAGTGGTCCCAAGCTCGCAGCGCCGTACATGCAAGGATCGGCGTGCAGGATGCTGCTGTGCGTGCGTGCGTTGCTGACAGCTTTGAGGCCAGGACGGCCCGGCTAGGTAATTACCTACCCAACAGAGCTGAGCGAGACGTGCATATGTTTGCTTGCCTCGATCCATCCTGGCCAGGGCTCGCTCATTTGGGACGCTACCTGGAACCTATTACAGCCCGCCGGCAATGCTCGGAAATTTTGTGAGGCACAGCCGAGCCCTCCACCCAGGGGGGCCGGGGGGCGGAGGTGGTGGGGTGGTCGGCTACAGACAGAAAAGGAAAAAGAAAATGACAGAATAAGATGTGGGTGTGTGTGCGTGTGCGCCCATGTGTGTGTGAGAGAGAAAGTGTGCTTGCTTAATCCGTGGACGACTAATAAGCGCCGACTGGGGGAAAAAAGGACTGTTTGCTGGGGTGATCGGCCTGGCTTAGCCTCGCGATCAGACGTGCACCCCGACACGGAGGGACGAAGCGCCAATATCGCCCGCAAATATGATTTTGGGGACCGGGGCCGCACCGCCCGAGTTGGGACGAAAACCAAAAGTACCCTAACTTACTCGGCTTCTTCCAGCAAGCCCGGACTCGGACAAGCCAAGACACGCAGCCAGGAATAGAAAAAAGAAAGAAAGAAAAAAAAAAAAAACAAGCTGAAACAGCCGCCGATTGGACAGTGTGCGCACTTTCTCTTGTTCTCTGGCGGCTGCGACTGTTGCATCCCAAGCCCCCTTGCCGATCACGACTGGCCCGGCGGACAGAAGCGCTGGCGTTGGCCCGGATTCCTGTCTCGACAAATGGATCGAGCCGCAAGAGGCGAGTCGGCGTCATTGTTGTTTGTCGTGAAACACCCAGCCCTCCCTTCCCGCTGCGCTGTGGCGGCGGGCGGGCTTCAAGTGCATATTGGGGGACATGCCAAGAAATGGGCGAGAATCAAAGACAAACAGGAATTATATCCGTGGTGTTAACATGAGACCACCTGGGACGACAGAGGCATACCAGCAGGCTCTGAGGACATGTTGAGAAGCCTGGTCGGATTAAACATGGGAATCATTTGCTTCTGTCAGATCGACTTCAATGGCGAGATTTGAGGAGCCAGGAGAATTCGGATCCCAGGAAACCGCAACGACACCACGGTCGGTAGTTGAGTAATTACGATAAACGACATAATACTCATTGCCTAGCAGCTGAGATACAGCAGGACTCGGATGGAGAATCAAGTACTACAACCGAGTGACCAATATGTTCGGGGGCCTCAGCTAGACATCTCAAATTTTCTCCAGGGACACCACAGCACTCATGGCTTGGTTCTATCTCGCCACATACCATAAGCTCAAGATGTCTTGAAATCTTTCAAGAATAACATCCAACTCAACACAATGACTCAAAATATGACGAAGACACGCGATCCAAACACGCGGCTTGAACTAATTATGATGCGACATCTAACCCGGAGCTGGTAAACTTGACTCATGGGCATATGAATACACTTTTATCAGCTGGTTCTGTGAATCTTCTCAATATCAGATGGCCACCCCCTGTTGCCAACTGCATTTTCACTTGTTTAATGGACTCTTGTTGACTGCAAGAAAGATATCAACAAGCCTTCTCATTCCCTGCTAGTTCTAGACTACCAAGATAGTTACGCGATACGGCTTGTCATCAACGTTGCCCAAAACCAACAGAACCCGTAGAACCTGGTTCATAAGCCTCCACCATATTCATCACATGCCGGTATGCGGGGAGGTGACGTTGTCGCAAAGAAACAACGACCCTGGCCGGTGTCTGCTGTGTGACAGTGTGACCCTGAGGGTGCGCCGACAAGTCGGGGCTGCTTACAGGGGTTAAGGCGGCCGCAGGAGGCCCAGCTGCCTGTCATGCACAACATGGCGCATCGATCCGTAATTTCAGCGCGCTGTTTCTGGGTGCGAGGGCAACATCAGATTGTGGAAACATTAGGCTAAGGTACTTCAGTGGCCGAGTTCCGACCGTCCAGTTCTCGGTCAAACATACCCGCATGCTTGTTTCGAGCAGAGACAGGAATAAAAAACGTCCAAACGTCTTCCCAACACTGCGGTCCAACGCCCGAACCCGCATCGGGCTGACCCAAATCTATCTAATGCGCCCCGGGAAACGCGTCTTCGGCGCCCCGCTTTGACCCGCACTAGTGCGCTTTTAGCAGGCCGGGTCGAGCGCAGGGACGAAAAGTGATAACTAATGAACACGCGGCGACCAATCAGAACGAGCAACGCAGCGTGCGAATTGGACTGAACGCGCAGAGCTCTGGCAAGCGAAGCTATAAATAAACAACGGGCGCATTTCGAACCCCGCAGGTTCCCTCCGACTGCCGCCGACTGCCACCGCCAAAGTCAACAAGAGCGAACAGCAGGAGCAAGAGCACGTCCGAAATCGCTTCATCCCAGGTCGCGTCCTCTGAACATCTCAAAAAAGCGAAACCTCGGCGGGAGGCAACAGCGACCCTCCCTCTTTTTCGCCGTTCAACGCGTCGCATCAAATCCCAACAAAACAACCCCCCTTTCAAGACACGAACCCCCCACACACCGCAACAATGACGGAGCCTGTCGCGGTAAGCAGCATGGACGAGCTCAAAACGCTCACAGCAGCCAATAAGTATGTGGTGCTGGACTTCTGGGCGGAGTGGTGCCCGCCGTGCAAGGCGATCGCGCCCATCTACAAGACACTGGCGGGCAAGCACGGGGTGGCCGGCGCGCTGGCGTTTGGCAAGGTGGACGTGGAGGAGGCGCGCGACGTGGCGCAGGCGTTCGGCATCAGCGCCATGCCATCGTTCCTATTCCTCGAGGACGGCGAGCCCGCCGGCGTCGACGTCGGCGGCCGCGCCAAGGGCCCCGCTGTTGTGGCTACCGACGACGGCAAGGTCACGCTGTTGCGCGGGGCGGACCCGCGCAACTTGATGCTCATCGCCGAGGAGCTCGGCAAGCTGGCGCGCATCGTCGGTGTCGCTGAGGTTGAGCCCGAAGCTGAGGCTGCGACTGAGACCGAGGCTGCGGCGGAGGAGAAAGCTGAAGAGAAGCAGGTACGTGTTTGGCGCAAGTCTACCCCTCTCCCGTCGTTTCCGTCCGGTGCCGGCGAGGCATGGCGAGACAAGAGAAGACAAAACACTCCGTCCACCAGTCCGATATGCTAACTCTCCACCAACAAAACAGACCTAGAGCGCCTACCTGCCAATCAACTCTGCAAGGACTCGTTCCCCTAGGTCTAAGTCCAGCACGATCAGCAACGCAACAGACAATGGCCCTCGGAAGTCCCACAGTCCGCCCACGATTCTCCTTCGCCTTGCTAACGACTCCCCCTTTCCTATGCAGCGCGACGAGGATGACGAGAGAAGTGGGCGAACACGAGCGCCTACAGCGAGACGACGGAAATAACCCAGAAAAGCAGATAGCAAAAAAAACCCCCCAAAAAAAACATCAACCCGATATCCGCCAATAATGGAGCTATTACCGGCTACATGATATCCTTCTTGATTCGAGCATGAGTATGAGTATGACGTGACCATCCCTTTTCCTACAGCAGACACGCATTTCCGTCCCTCTCCTTTAATAAGCCATCCACCCGTGTACTCGTTTACGACGTAATTAATATCCTACTTCCTGACAGGAAAAGTTGACACCGAGTAGACAGACAAGCTAAATCACCTTGCACGCATTGTGCCACTGCAACATGTATAAATAAACCTATATATACCGAATAAGCCTACAGGCAAGTATGTGCATGCCCTATTTGTCATAAACGATAGTCGCACTCCCTGGTTGCCCGCTAGCCTGCCCTGCTTTATGCAACGCAGCAACGCAGCAACGCAGCAACGAGACAAACAAGACTCCACCCGTATGCCAATACCGTATGCTGTATGTAATGCAATGCGAAATATTTTCGTGTGCCGTGCTGTGCTATGCGCGCTCTGTGGTATCATAATCCCTCAAAACTCCAAAAGACTCAAACCCATCATCATCTTCGTCAGCGTTGCCAAGTGAACCGAAGCTCCCGAGAACGCCCGCGCGCCACAAGTCAGACAGACTATGTATGCTATATATGCCAAACACAACCCCTTCCAAATGCCCATGCCGCGTTACACCAAGCCGCGGTTTACAAGGCAAGCCAAGCCAAGCCTCGCACCATAGCCTGAGACTAAGATCCGACGACACCGCTATCCAAAGGCACATGCATTTCTAAACATGTTAGAGCAAGAAACGTCTCATTCATCGACGAGCGTGCCGCAGCGGCCGCAGCTCAGCCGTTGGCGGCCGGCAATCTTCCTGGCCTTGAACGCGCCGGCGCCGCACTTTTTGCACTTGACTTCCTCGCCAATAGACTCGGGCCCGTCGTCCTCCTCCTCAATCTCGCTGCTGAGATCCGAGCTCAGACGGCTGGCGTATGAGTTGCCGCGGCTCCAGAGGTGGCGGTATGGCGAGCCCTCGCGCCGCGACTGCACCGGGTTCTCGACGCCGCCAGGGATGCTAATTTTTGGTACAAGGTTTTCATCGGTGCCCCGGGGACCCTGCACGGACTGGGGAAGGGATTTTCTGCGGCTCGCCGTCGTGTCGTCGCCTCCTGGTCTGGGCGCGAACACGCCCGCGCTCTGCCGGCGGGAAGCTTTGTCCTGTTGCTGCGCCTCCTTGTCGGGCTCTCTCTCGTCGCTTGACCCCTCGAGAGGACTTCGCGACTTGGAGGCCGGGCTACCGCTGCTGCCGTTGTGTCCTTGGCCTGCCGCCTGTCCCTGGGCCGACGAGGCCGAGCTTGTTCTAAATCCCGTCATGCCGCGCCACCGGTTCAGGTTCCAGAAGGAGTAGCTGGCTCCTGCCGGATCGAGCCGCAGCGCGTCGTCGTCGTCGGCAGGGCGAAAGGTAAAACTCGGTGTGGGTAAGCCCGGTATCACCTCCTCTTCTTCCTCTTTTGGCGGGGTTTCGTCCTTCTCCTTTTCCTTCATCTCTTTCCTGTCCCTCTCTTTTACGACCCGCATGGGCAGCTTTTCTGGCGTGCTGAACACGCTCGCTGTCGGACTTGTCAGGGTGCTGTGTATCCGATTCGCGGCCGGCGATGACCCCCCGTACGGTTGCTTTCTTGCGTCACTGGCCAGGTTGATGGCGCTGGAACTGAGGGGAGTCCTGGTTGCCTTGGTTGGGCTCAGAGAGCGCTCACTGCGCGCCCCTTCGCCCGTGGTAGTCGCACTCGTGCGCCGATTGCCTCCGTTCTCGATATCCTGGCGCCAGCTCAATATGCGGTCCGAGTTTGCACCGACGGCGCCTAGCTGTGGAGATCCCATCGCAATCGGCCCCATCGACTGGCTGAGAGACCCTCTCCTGCTGTGCGCGGCGCTGCCAGCGCTTGTCCGGGTAAGGACGCTGACGCTGCGCCCTATGCCTCCCCCAACAAAGGCACCGCTATGAGTAGTCAGCTTGCGGCTGAAGGTGCTGCCGGTATCCCAGCTGTCGTGTCTGCGCTTGGCATAAGCGCAGTCCTGGCGGAAAACCTTAATGATGCCCATGTCGTCAGTCGTGACAATTATGTTGCCGTCGTGATGTGTCGATCTTGCCAGGTACGCGGGGCTCGGCTCGGGCCCTTTGGTGACGTTTGTGACTGCCTCCGAAATCGCCGGTGTGTGTGGTGCGTCGGTACCTAGTGCCACCGCGCTGGCTGCTGCGCTGGCCGCTTCTTCAAGACTGAGCAGTGTCACGGGCGGCGGGTTACACAGGTCATAGATGGGATCGCCGCTCTGGCCCAGGAGCATCCTTGTCTTAGTTGGCGCAAACAGCGCTGTGGTAACCATGTCTCCGTGCGCCTCGAAAAACTCGCAAGGCGACTTGTCTTTGTCTTGTGTCACGGCATCGTTTCCTGTGAGGTTCCACATGAATGCCTTGCGGTCCTCGCTGCCGCATATGACATAGTTCCCGTCGTCTGAGAAAGAAGCCGCGATCTGGCTGCACGCGTTGTCGTGGCCCTTGAGCTTCACCTCAAGAGACTTGTCGCGCAGGTTGTATATCCGGATACGGCTGTCGTTCGATGTGATGAGCACCCTGACTTCTCCCTGGCGCGCAATGTCTGTAGAGGCGCGGGACACCGAGGTGACGCTTGGCGCCTGGGACGAAGCCATGGTGCCCGGGCTTGACGGAGGAATCACCATGGTGTGGATGCCTGTGATTTTGCTTCCCTTTGCGTTCTTGCCGCGCGACGACCGTACGTGAATCTGCGTGTGAAACTTTAAGCCCTCGGTGTCGTAGAACAGGCAGAGCCCGTTGAGAAGGCCGGCGATGGCCGTCTTGCCGTCTGGGGAGAAGCCGACGGCAGTGACGAGGTCGGGCAGCTGCGCCGAGAATGCAATCGCCTTGTCTGGGATGCTCCACAGCCGTAGCATTGTATCGAGCGAGCCAGCAAGGAAGAAGCGGTCGTCACGGGGGTGGAATGCCAGCCTAGTGACAAAGTCCTTATGCTTAAACGTGCAGAGACACTCGGCTCTGCTGATGTGCCACAGCCTGACCGTCTTGTCCATGGACGACGACAGCAAGAAGTTATTTTTGCTCCAGCTCAAATCCAACACCTCGCCCGTGTGCCCCTCGAACTCTCGGATCGGCTGGTTCCGGAATACAGGCGCACTAAGCCTCTCTCCAGCACCGCCGTTAGCAAGCTCCTCTTCTTCGTGCGCCCGTCGCTCCTCGGGCGTCGAGATGACGGCCCATATCCGGACAACACGGTCGCGCCCGGCAGTGGCGAGGTATTTCCCATCCTTGCTGAACTCGGTTGCCCAGATGGCGCCACCCGTCTTGGCTGCCTTCCGCCCGCTGGCCGTCGCTGTGCTGACCGTGATGACAGGCGTCTTGCTCCCGTCGGCGGAGGTCTCGTCGTCCTTTTTCACCGGTTTTGTTCCCACCAGCTCCTGCGCCAGGAACATGCGATTGAACTCCCGCGTCTTCTTGTTGTTAGCTCTCGTCCGTATGTATCTCGGCGGCTCCTTGTGTATCGGGACGTAACCGCCGCCAGCGAGGGGGCGGGACAGTGCCTGGCTAAAGACGGAGGCATTGACACCGTCCATTCGGAGCTCACTCCCGATCTCGGAGTCCGAATCCAAGTCCCCGGCGTCCTTCCTTCTGCTGCCGCGCATGCTAAGCCGACTCAGAAAGGAGGGCCCTCTCCTACTTGGTGTGGGCGAGACGCGTCAGCTATGAGTCCACAATAGGGCGAACCAATGGCGCATGGGGCACGCAGTCCACGCATGTATAGTATATATATGCATATATCCTTACCTCTTGTCCTTGGCCGCATCGCCTGCCAACGCCGCATGTTTTACCGAGAGGTCTGAGCTGTGTCGGGCAAGCCCTTCAGCCATTTGGATTGGGCTTTCGGATCGGGCGGGATTCCGTAAGCGGGGAGGGATGGAGTGGTCGGTGTTCGTTCTCATGAAGATGTGCTGCAGGGCAAGGCATATTGTTAGGAACTTTTCCCTTGATCAGGTAATCGGGCACCAATGTAATCCCGGACAAGTAATCCGGGACATTGTTGTGTTAGCCCCTTCTCGGCCGCCAACCGGCCAGGTGCACCAATAGCTGGGGCCGGCCGAACCTCGACCGTTCAAGTTGTCATGCGCTCGGCGGGTACAGGGCGGGGATGTTTGCGCTGACACCGAGTTGGACGGGGGCAAGCAAACGCTCGCTTCTTTGGCGACTTACCTGGGATAACGGGTCGATGGCAGCGTTGGGGGAGGGCAATTGGGCCGTCGCAATAGGGGGCGCAACGCGAGCGGTCCCAACAATGCCGGATGTCCCGGGCCCAGTTCCAGTTCCGGTTCCAGAGCCTGCGCCTGTGCCGCCAGAGACAAAACCAACGTCAGCGACAGCGCCTGAGCCAGCACCAATGCCAGAGCCTTGGGCGGTAGCAGAGTCTAAGTGGGTATTCTTGCCTGTGACAGCAGCAGTGCTCGTGTCCTTGATGGCAGTCTCTTCGCCTGCATTCCTCGCGTCGAGCTCCCCCTTTCCCCCCCGGTCTTCGTCTTTCTCCAATGGGGTCGGGGTCTGGGTCGAGGGGTTGTGCGAGAGCCTCGTCTGGTTCCTTTTGCTGGGCGCCAAGATTTGCGGCGTCGCTGGGGCTGGGCTTTTGCGAATGGGGGGTCCTTAACATGCATGCGCGTCAGCTTCTAGGCTGGGAAGGGAATGATTGCCTGAAAACAGTCGTTCTATCTATCTGATGTGTGCAGTACGCGGATGGAGTCGGATGAAAATTGCGGCCAGTGGTAAATTAGGGGGAACCGAGCGCCCAAACAGGACGGCCGAATCCCGGTCCGCGACTGGAGACAGCGGGCGCAAGCAAGGGCCGAAAAGGAGAGACAAGTCAAAGCACGCCGGGCCACTCACCTCGGGCATCTGGGCCAACCGGCGGGGGCTGCGGTGACGTCGAAGGGGGTCTGCTAGTACTTCGGGTCTTGTTGTAGCTGGTGGCAGCGGGCCGCTGGACGCCATCGCTGTGCTGGCTGCCAGAGCCCGCCTTTATTGAAGACCAAATGCCGGCCATCGTCCCATCACGGCACACTGTGAAGCCCACGCCCAACTCGCACTGCACTGCACATGTGAGTGCTGACCACCAAACCGCCGTTGCACGTTAGTGTTGGAAGGGAGGGGGGGGGCGTAACCGTAATGCGCCAAGGAATGCGAGGCTCTTCGGGGCACAGCGAGCGGTCAGCGGCTGATCCAAAAGCCCGCGAGAACGAACGGGTTCCGAGACTGCCGACGTAAGCGACCGCGAGGCGGCCAGGGCGCGCCGGATTGGTCGACGAACGATGGCTGGTTTGGAAAGAGGTCCACCTGGCCCAGGCTCTTGATCTTATCGAGGATCGCGTGGCCACTCAAATGTCGCGCAAGTCGGCGACGGGCCTCGGACTGATGCCGACGAGGAATGCGAATGCGAACTCTGGAACCAGGCCCAGCCTTCTGAATCATCCACGCCGCTGAACCACGCTTCGAGGTTGTTGCAGGATTCGGTGAGCGCTTGGCCAATGGTAAGGCAGGGAGGTAGGCCGCTTTACTGGATCTGGGGGCCGCGATTTGGTGGGCTGTCTTAGCGGGCTGCCACTGAGATTGTCGCTGGGCCGTCAGGCCATTCGATGCGCGTCGACAGAGCTCGAAATGGCAGGGCGTGTGGGGTGTCGCCGAGGTCTAGAGAAGAAAATCAGGCCAAGAAGGGAGAAGAGTGGAAGACAATGCAAAGGAAGTGGAGGAGCCGAATGAATTGGGCTTCGTTTGTTTGGCAGTCGACGGGCGTATTGTGGATGGCGATTACGTGTGGGCCACTTGGGCCTCCCTCGTTCTTTCCTGTTCCAGCTGCTACACTACACTAGGTCCGTCTCGTCTCTGTGTTGGAGGTTGGCGTGGGTGGTGTCTTGGCGATTCGAGGAGCCCACTGTGATTGCATCATCGCGTTTCGACGGGAGGGGAGCCCCTCACCAAACGTCGGTCGAGATGCCGATCTAATCGCTTGCCCGGTTTTGTCTTCAGTCTTTTCCTGCCTTTCGTCTATGGTCTTTCTTTCGCCTTTCCTCATTGGGACGCGTGTCGAAGCCTCAACGTCAACATTAAGAAGCGAAACTTTCCAGTTCCAAGTTTCAATTTATCACAGCAGGAATGGGCGCAAATTAATCGCGGAAAAAAACAACCTTTAACCCCGAAAAGGCTTAATCAAGGTGTCCCTAAATCCTTGGAAGCTTAAGTCCGGATTTTCAACGTGCGCGGCGCTGTTATTCCCACCAGTTCCAGAGTGTCGGAAGTGGTGCGGCGGAATTATGCCCCTGGGTGGCTCACTCCCCGCAAGCCATAGGCTGGACGGCTGCGCAACGGCTGCTAGGGGAAGCTTAACCCTTCTCTCCCCTCAGAGGCGGCCAACAAACGACAAAACACTCATGCTGATGACAGTGCAGGAACAGATCTCTGCGGCACGATCTTCTTCCAGGGTCGGGTGGCACGGCTCCAGTCGTTGGTTGGGTTTCGGGGGCAGATTCACCACCAACACACACGGATTATCCGTACCTTCCAGGTTACGTACATTCCATCTTTATTTTTTATTGCATTCGGTGTACATACGGAGTGGCAGGTCAGGTACTTCGTACATACAACATGCCAGGGCCTATTATACGGGGTGTATCCATATGTACAGTTATATTACGGCGGCCCCTCCTCCGTCTGCTGATCCGCCGCCCTCCTCCTCCCCGTCGTCCTCTTCCTCGTCTTCGTCAAGGTCGTAGATGGGGTATGTCAATATCGCCGCGATCCCGCCCAGCCCGTCCAGTCGCTGCCCGCTCTCGTGGTCGCTGCTGAGCACCTTTGCCTCGCCGCCGTCGTCCTTGACTCTGTCCACCAAGGCGACATACTTTTTCCTCGTCGGGATGTCGAGGCTCCTGAAGAAGGAGTTGTTGATCAGGAGCACGCCGCCGCCGCGGCCCACGGCGCCCTCCTCCACCGCCTTGGCCACGGGCTTCGCGCCGTACCACGCCCTGCCGTCGTCCTTACGCAGGCGCTCGTAGAACTGGTCCATAAGCGCCGTCTCCGTCGTGAACTTCTTGTCGCGCATCGTCGCCTGCACCTCGGGGCTCTTAAGGATCTCGTTGAGGCTGTGCACGTAGCCAGTGCTCGAGTGCACCACGACGGCGTCCTTGGCAATGCGCTGCAGTCGCTTGTCGGCGCGCTTGGCGCCCTCACTCTGCATGTAGGCGCGGAAGTCCTGGGCGACGAACCCGGGGCTCGCGAGCAGCATCGGCCGCGAATTGCTGAAGTCGACGGCGCGCAGCAGCGTAGACAGCGTCTTCTCGTAAAAGGCCGTCATGCCGCCCGCCGTGTCCTGCGCCTGCGACCGCTTCTTGGGTATGTTGCTCTCGACGCGCTGCTTGATGACGGTCCGGAAGTCGGTGATGAGGCAGATGTTGGCGAGCCCCTCGTGCATGACAACGGCCACCACGGTGTCGGGCTTGTCGTCATTGACCGCCTCGGCGAGCGTCTGCATGGCCACCGAGTCCCATCCGTTGCTCTTCCATATTGTAAAGGGGCGGTTGAGTTCGAGGTCGAGCGTGTGGTACTGGCCGATGTTGACCCACGCGTTCTCGCGCACGACGGTGCCCGAGACGTGGAGCGACGATGCCGCCGGGTCGAAGAAGGTCGACGTGACTCGGATGGTGAGGTCGGTGTGCACCCGCTCCGACATGGTCGAGCCCGTGCTTGATGTCTGCGTGACTTTGCGGACCGCGTGGGCCTTGATTGTGTCGGAAATGGCGATTAGGTTGTGCGCATGCCACATGTCCTCGGGCTCGACAGGCAGCAGGGCCACGCCCGTCTCGCCGTCAATGGCCTCCAGCCGCTGGTTCTTTGAGACAAATCGCATGTCGTTGTACGTCTGTAAGTGCTAGGTGGTTGGGAGTGGTGGAACACTGGCGGTCCGCTGGAGCTTGCTTGTCGATGACGCACTGTTTTGGTTCGTCTGGTAGAGAGGCGCCAAGGTGATCGCGGGGTGCTCTTATCGTGGCTGGTGGGGGAGTGGGGTAGGGGGGAGGGATGCAGCCATGGGCGTCCAAGTTGGTCTAAATTCTCCGTATACCACCCGCAGAACCCGTGACAACGAAAAAGTAAAGTTTCAGACTGAAAATGAAAAAGGAAGAAGGGGGTCCTATAAAGAAAGCCATTGCCCAAGACAGCCAACCGTAGGTATCTTCAGTTGCCGACCAAGACATCTGGGGGCACATTTCGTCGTAACCATGTTCCGTCTCCGTACTCCGTAATTACAACTCCCAGAGATAAACTGGCCGTACCGGGCTTGTTTTACGGGTTAGGGTTAAAGGCTGTCGAACATGTGCGGGAAGTTCCGCATTCCTCCTTCTAGGAATGTTCCCAAACACGAGGCTTCAAAGCAATCTTTCCCAGCAACAGAATTTTTCCACGTTCATTACTTATTATTTGCATTTGTCCCAGGTTTCAGCGTGACCATCGAATTCCGTTCTCCGTTCTCTGCGCCCCTGCTCTCTGCCAAACCACAGTCTGGCTCCAGCTATCGGTTGACTTGTCCGTTCGAAATACTCCTACTATTCCGGCGCAAGTTCGGCCGTTCTTAGCCCATCATGAACGAAGAGTTCCGTCGGCTCTTCGAAATAGGCGCTCCCTTCAAGAGGAATAATTATGGGACGCTGGTCTTTCCTTTCGCTTGGCCTCCAATAATAGCATGCGCCCCCATCCAATAATGTGTCTTCCCAGACTAGTACTAATGTTTCTTCAGAACTCCCCCGGGCTTTCTGTTCAAGCACTCGGCGACCCCTGTTACCAGTGCAGCACATCGGCTTCGGAGGACATAATGAACCCGTTTTGCAAGCCGCCCAAGCCGGCTGACCAGGCCAACCAGGCCAACCAGGCCAAGCGGGTCCAAAGGTCAAACAGCCCCCCCTTCGCAATCACCGCATGCCGGAGATGCCAGCTGCTAGGTCTAAAATGCGAACCTGTAAGTCATGCATGAAAGGCTGTCTCTCTCGAGAAGTGGTTTCTGACCTTTGCAGGTTCCTACTTCGATGCTTCCATTCGTCCAACTCTACTAGGAATGGGTGTTGGAGATACGCTTGAACATCATTAACCAACTTCATCCAAGCATCGTCCAGGGTTATAATCCGTCGAGAGGTGTGAAGCTCCATATCACCAGTGGGATTGCCCATCTCGACCTGGTAGCTCGTATGCTTCGCCAATATTATATCGGCAGACGCGAGATGATGGACCATTGGGGGATCATCCATAACGGCTACAATATGCCACAACACCAGGTCGCTAGAATTCAGCTCGAAGAAATTGCAAGCACTCGCCGCTTTGCTGCGTTGCACACCCGTTTAGTGTTCGAAGGAACTCGTCATGGCATGTTCGGATTACCGCACGGCCAACTGGTGGAAAACTTTGACTCCAAGTACCATGCCGAATTCATGGCTGCGCTTCCACCATATGAGAGACCTGGGCACAATTCAAATCAGTTGTACGAAGCGTTCCGGTGCCTAGTAATCATGTTGCTCCACGCTCCCGCAACCAATTCGCATGCTAATCACATAATTTCAAGATGACTTAGGCAGTGTACGTGCCCACCCCAGAACAAGAGGCGTCGTGGCTGGGATTTTGGAATACAGCTTACTCCAAAACATCTAATAATAATCGCGATGAGATTCTCAAAATAGTGGGCCTCGGGGTAGCATGGCATGATGGGGGTAACTTTGAAACCCAGAACCTGCCCTGAGCGACACGGCTGGACTTCGCGTCGAGGTTCTTACATCAGCGTGTAGCAATTAGTGCTAGCATACTAGAGGTCAGTTAGGCGCTGCCTCCAGCGTAAAACATTCTCACGTGTATAATTTGGACTTGCAAAGTCCACAGGTGAACAATCACTCCCGGGCCAACGCAGAGAATTATAATAGCCGGTCTTGGAAGAATCGGCCAGTTTCATGTCGTCAGTTTTAATTCGTAATTCGCAGAGGAGAAGGGACGTTTCTTGTGTTTTGAGATTCGGCCATGAGCCCGACATTTGTAGGCACGGCGGAAAGGCTCTGGGGAGGTGGCCAACACATCAACTCAGGCCGCAGTCCCGCCACCAAATGTCAAGTGCAACGTTGCGCAGCCGGAAACTAGGAGAATACGCTCCTGGCCATTTCTTTGTTTGCCGCGGTCTTATCAGATGTGTTGTCTAAGACAACTCTACTTAAGTTAGATCTAATTAGAACCAGTGGAAGCAAGCATTAAATAGTAACAATGGATTCGGTGCTGTTTAATGTACTTTCGAATCACATAAACTCCCGCATTGTTTCTGGTAATTACTGGGAAATACTTACGTTGAATATCCCACCCTGTGGTCAATCAACACTCGTCCTGTGGAACAAAACGGCAGCGGAAGGCAAGATACACCAGGCAATTTCTCCGGGACCGAGCACAGCAATTCGAGCGGGTGGCAGCCTGACAACTAGTCACCGTTCGTTGGCATCCTTCACTCGTACAAATCTAACCGAGTTCATACTGAACTAGAATCTGTCTAAAGGCTTGTTGGGCTGTCGGTCTCGTAAGAAACCGCCTGGCCAAAGAGAAGGAATAAGGGGAAGAGCTTCGAGATCTGTCAACAATCCTTTCCCTTGGCTAAATTCAGTGAGGGAAACGCCTGTGGGTTTCTCTGGTCACTGACCGGCGTCACGTCGTACCTGCCCACCTACAGGTTGTCGGTGTAATTTATCATGAAAGTAAGGCAGGTACCCCTTGGAATGCGGGTCTTGATGGGAGGAAAGCGAATTTCACCTTCGTTCCTTCCAGATTGCACCCACGATGTACCCACCCATCCATCAGCAGACAGCGGCGCGATAAGTACCTGATGCCAGGTGTCATGACCAGTGGCGGCAGTTTCCATCCCTGTTTGTCGTTTGTGTAATACCGGCAGCAGGGTCGCGCCGTTCTTTCCACTATGGAAGTTGAAAGTCCCCAGTTCGTCGTCGTTGGCTCTGAGAGGAATCGCTTCAGACCTGCACCCAATTTGCACTCATATTTTCTGGTTTGACCACGGCATGGGCCAGATTGGCTTGACCAGATACGATATATCCTTTCGAAGCCGCGCAAACCCATCGCCATGCTGTTGAGACCCGCCACACGAGAGAACCAAAGTCGTTCGGGTTGCATGCACCGAGACACGGCAGCCCCTCTTTTCCAGCCACTCAAGTCGTCGTCACCAGACGACCCCTGCACGACGACTCTCGTTCATCGAGCGCGGTGGGCGCGTAACCAGACAGTCGGGTTAGCTACCCTGGCCGACGTGCCCGAAGTCGGCAGCTCTCAAAAGGAGTGCGATACATCATATCTCAGACCCAAAGTCTTTGCGGGCCGAAATGTCTTGCATCTGGGGCACAGCTGCATTCGTCCCGCCTTCTGCACGCATCGGAAAGCTGCCCAGCCAACACAAGCCAACACAAGCCAACCACAGCGCCGCCCACACCACCCGCACAGCACCAACAGCATCGCCACAGAGCCAATTGTGCGCTGTCACACCCCGCAACGCCCGTCGTAACCCGCAACTCGCAACCCGCAACCTGACCCGCAATCGGTGGGGGGATACCTTAAGCGGGGCGGGTACGGAGAACGGATAGTGTGGGCCACGGCCGACGGTGGAAGTTGCCTGGAATATTGCAGATTCCAGGGTATCCATACCGCACCGTATGTACCGCACCGCAGGAAGTGCGTGCAGATACCCGCGTTGGCAGCTTGGGCATCTACCGCCCACTGGAGCAACGGGAGGCTAACAAGACAACCCGCAACTCCCGTAGGTAGCAATTAATTACGGATACGGATGCTCGCTGGGCTGTCAGGCGGAAGAGAAGAAGCTGACAGAACCAGGGCACCTACAAGGAGCAGGTAGGCAGCCTGCGCTTGAGTTGCCCTGTCCAGATGCTTCTGCTGCCCTGTTCGCCCTGCCCTGCCTGCCCTGGGAACCTGCCTGGCTGGCCTGGATCCTCAGTAGCGGGTAAAAAACGCGCCAGAGCGGCACGGATGCGGCAGGCTGCAGCCTCCCCGGGCAAAGCTGTTGGCTGACCGCCTACATCATCGGGTCCTGCCTGGGCTTGTGTCGTCTTCCCAACTACCCTGTATTCACCGCAGGCGCACTTTGCTCTGCGTTCTCGGCTCTCGCCCTGCCACACTCTCCAGGCTCTTTTCGCTCCCACTGAAGTCGGAATCCTTCCCGAGTCCTATCACCTTGCTCACGGCCCAGCACTCCGCGCCCCCATCTTACTTCACTCCCTCTCCGTCTCGGACGCTGACTGTCCGTCTTACTGGAGTAGCGGCCATGAACAGCTTGCTGACGCTGGCGAGCACCACCTCGCTGTTCGGCAGCGGGGGCACACCGCTCCAGGCGCAATTCGAGGCCCGCATCCCAGGCTTCGGCGTGCTGCAGGGCTTCTTCAAAAAATGGCTCAAGGTCGAGCTGACGACGGTGCTCACCATCGCCGCGCTGATGGGCGCGGCGTCGAGCGGCGCACAGGGTCTCCAAGCCGCTGGATCTAAGATGTACTGGTGGATTATCAGATTCCTGACAGCGTCGATAAGCATCGCTGGCAACGACCGTCTCAACCGCGAGGTGCTCAACTGGCTTGGCGCAAGGGTCCTCAGCAACGGCAGTCGCATTCTGACGGCCCATTCTGAGACCATACAGAACGATGCCTGGTATTATAGGAGAGTTCAACAGGAGCGGAATGACTACCACCACGAGAAGCGCATGCCCGTGCAGTATCTCCCCACATTTGGCACCACGTGGTTCGTCTTCGAGCGCCGCATCTTCATGATTCGGAGAATCATGACGAGCAGCTCGCACTACCATAGCGCCTTCTCCAAGGGCACCCCCGACGAGTACGCCGGCGCCCCCGAGGGATCTGAGCCGCTCGTCATACTGTGCCTCGGGAGGACAGAAAAGCCAATCAAGCGGTTTCTTAACATGTGCCGCGACTTTTCGGATAAGCGTTTGTACTCCCTCTGATTTCACTTCACCATCGCACTGCAGCGGCAACAACGGCAGGAGGCAACTGGAAAACTGACCAAATCAACAGAGCGCGAGTCTTTTGTCACAGTCAGGACGAGCAAGCGAAGGCATTATGAAGAGTCTTTCGACACTACGATTCTGCGGCCGCTTCGCCCCCTGGAAACGGTGCATTTCGACGAGAAGATCAAGGCTGAACTCGTCGACGACATCATAAACTACCTTGACCCGAATACGCGCAAGTTCTACAATGGACGTGGCATCCCGTATCGGAGAGGCTACCTGCTTCATGGCCCTCCAGGAACTGGCAAAACATCCCTTTCGTTGGCGCTTGCGGGCAGGTTCGGGCTAGAGCTGTACTTAGTGCATATCCCCAGCGTCCGCGAAGACGAGGCTCTGGAAAAGCTCTTCACGGCTCTGCCGCCGCGCTGCATCGTTCTCCTCGAAGATATTGATGCCGTGGGGATTAGGCGGCGCCCGGCAAAGGTCACTGACGACAGCGATGACGAGAACGAGGAAGAAGAGTCCGAGGACGAAAACGACCGCGTGGCTCGATCTAGGTGCACTCTTTCTGGGCTGTTGAACGTGCTTGACGGCGTCGCGTCCCAAGAAGGGCGCATCGTGCTTATGACGTCAAACTTTGCCGAGAAGCTCGACAAGGCTCTCGTGCGGCCCGGTCGCGTCGATAGGATGATTTACCTAGGCAACATTTCGCCTCGCAGCGCCGAGCTCATGTTCCTCCGCATGTATGCGCGCGAAGAGGGAGATGGTCCCGCGACGACGGAGAAATTGCAGCTGTCCGAGGAGCAGCTGAAACAGTTGGCGCTTGACTATAGCTCGCAGGTCCCCGAAGACGTCTTCACTCCTGCCCAGCTCCAGGGATACCTTTTAAACCACCGCGACTCGCCAGTTCAAGCAGCGGAAAACATGGTCACCTGGGTGAAGGAGGAGCGGGCCCTCATGGATGAGGCAAAGGCGCGGGCCAAAAAGGCGTCGGAGCTCCGGAAGAAGAAGAAGCGGGAGGCCAAGCTTAAGTTGCTTGCCAAGGCAGCAAAAGAGGCCAAGAAAGACGAAGATGAGGACTCTGATGCCGAAATCGAGGCACTGAAGGCCAAGATGGCAAAGGAAAAGTCTAAGAAAAGCAAGAAGGCAAAGGATGACGTGGAGGCGGGGGCGGAAACGGCAGAGACGGCAGTAAATGGCGAGGCGGCCGTCAAGGACGACAGGAATGATAGCAAATCAACCTTTGTGAGCGACGAAAAGGACGCGGCTCAAGACGGAAATGCCAAGACGAACGGTGCCGGTGAGACGGAGGAGTCAGCGACCGAAACGAAGGAGCCGGCTGACGAGACAAACGGAGTCGCCGGGACGAAGGAGCCGACCACTGGGATGAACGGGGCAGTCGAGACGAAGGAACCGACCACTGAGATTAACGGAACAACTGAGACGAACGGGACCAAGGCTGAGGAGACGGAGACTGAGGGCCTCAAAGCGACGACCGAGACGGCAACCAACGGGGACTCGGAGACGACGGCGGTAGAGGTAAAAGAGGAGTGAAGGTCCGGTTGATTGGCGTACTGGCTATGGGAACAAGTGATTGGCTGGGATAAGAGCTTCGCATTGGTCGCATTTTTGCCGGGCGTTTTCAAAGACAAGCGGACTTGACTGGGCTGCATCTGCATTCTGCCATCCACATTCTGCATCTGCACATGAAGCATATTTGCCGGTGTCTGTCGTTTGGGAACTGCTTTGGTCTGGACTCTCAGCGGGCATATTTACTAGGTACTGCGTTAAAAAGCATTCGCTCAGGACTTGCCGTTTGTGATGAGGTGGGTTCTCGTGATGTCTGTGCTGCCCTGTCCTGTCCTGTCATGTCCTGTCCTGTCATGTCCTGTCCTGTAACCAGGTGTCGACTCAATCCAGGTAAGTTGTCATTGCGGCTTCAGATGTCCCTCTGTTGGTCTGATGGTCAAGTTGCTCGAGATTTTGTCGCCTGTCTCGTTAGCCTACCGACTGATTCTTCTTGCCGCATTGGTAGCACTACTCGGGGTGACAGTCCGACAGCACAGTCTGTCTGTCAGGTCGTGACTCACATTTGGCATCGCCGCCTCTTGCCACCCGTGACTCGGCTCGTGGATTACTTATGTAAGTACCTAGGTAGTGTCGGCTTGGCTTGGTTCGTGACTGCTTAACTGTCCGCGCACGTGGAATCGAGACGCATTCGCACATTCTATTGATGGCCGGGGTGATGCTCGGGGTGGCCCTGCTGAGGTTGCGAAGGAGGGTGCAAGTCGGTGCTAAGGTCTTAGGTTTATGACTTGACGTGTGCTTTGGCTCCCCTGTTATCGAGCAATAATATTGGTTGGCGTTTGAGTCAGATGGAAGAAGGCGAGTGAGATAATAGACAAGCCTTTGAGCCGCATGTTCGCCACCTTGATACCCACCAGCCCACTCACTTGTTCATTCATGACAAGCCGACTTTCGGTGACTCACCGAGCTGGTTCTTATTCTCCAGGTCTTGTCATGGATAAATATGATTTATGTTGTTAATTAGTGATGGAAATACAAATCGGACTATGAAACGATATTGCGATTTGTCCGCAATTGAAACCAGATTAGGTTCGAGCGAGTCTGAGACGGGAATTTGGTTGATAAGAAAACGGAAAGAAGCTCGCCGATTTTCTGATTCCTAACATGGGCGGGGGCTGGGCGCTTCAGTTTGAGCGCTAGACCTAGTAGCCCTCAAGAACGGTGGCTGAGCCACTCTCTCGTAGGCCAGAACTGGTTGGCGTAGGCGGCTTTCGGTAGCTAATATATCGTGGTATTGGGTGGCTTTGCAGCCAGAAAGCAAGGGGCGCAGGGCTGAATGTCAATGCGCCTGACAAATGCGCATCAAACAACACGCGCCATATCAGGACTAGTTCTAGATTTCGAGTGGTATAATATGAGCAGCTCGGTGGCCGATTTCTCACCCCTGATTTCGAGGGTGATGATGATTTGGGCTTGCAACTTTGTCCACCATGGACAATGTCACGCTCCGCTATGTCGGGTTTGACTTTCCGGCCCTCTTCAACTTCCTCCAGGAGGTCATACAGAACAGCACCGACCCCCTGCAGAGTCCATACCTCCAGCAAGGCCAGGCCGGTAGCGAGACGTATCTGTCCCTCACACACGACGTGTGCTTGGCCATTACGGGCTCATGGGCTCTTTACGAGCAGCAAGACATCTGGAATCGGATAGTAATTAGATTCCCTATCCCCACAGGTATAAACACGGATGCTAATTAATACTCTCCAGGTCACATGGAAGCTGCCGCTTCTCACCCTGCTCTTCCAGTTCAGCCGGCCGCCGTTTGCCTTTCGGCTCTGGACCAACACCAACGTGTTCATGCTCGTGCACCTGGTCGGCAACCCTATCAACACCATCGCGTCGCTGCTCGCCACGCTGGACGCCTGCCAGCGGCGGGCCACCGAGATCCGGCAACGCATCGAGGCCCACCAGCGACACAGCGGCAAGGCGTCACCGTGGCGCAGAACCGCCGTGCTCTGGAAGCGCTTCACTATCATCGACGTGTCGTACGCCGAGTGGGGCGTCGCCAACGCGCGGCCGTTCCTGCAGCGCAGCCTGGACCAGCTCCTCCGGCAACCCGACGCGAGAATCGCAAAACACTTTTCCGTGGCGGCGGCACAGCTCGCTGCGGACCGCGCAACCTACGCGCTACCCGTGGTCGTCGCGCAGCTGTCGTTCGTGGTCGCCATCGGCGCCGCGTACTGGCGCGTGGCCGGCGTGCCGCCGCAGCCGCACGCCTGGACCAACGTCGAGGCCTACTCCATCGCCATGTCGGCGCCGTTTCTGCACGCGCTGCCCGTTGTCTTTCTTGCGGCTATCGTTGGCGCTACGCAGACCGAGACTAGCGCGCCGCGCATTCTTAATGCGCTGCGCGAGAGGTTGGTTAGTGATGGTTGGGAGGAGGTTCTCGCGAGGAATGATGGTGGTGCGGGTGGTGGTAGCATGGTCGACACGATCCCTCTGCCGCGGACTGAGGAAATCCAGGACCGAGAAGAGGACACAGAGGAGCAAGACAGCAGCGGCAGCGACGAACTAGCAGAACCAGCGCACAACGGCACGCCCCTCGAACTCGGGCAACGCATCGCCAGCGGCTGCCTGTACGCGTGGCGGGCGGACCTGCTTGCTCCCACGGGCGCAAACATGCGCCAGCACGCCTCGCACATGGCACTAGCAACCACGTTCGTCGCGCTCTCGGTCGCCGTCGCGCAGTACATCTCGTACGGGGTGCCGCCGGCGGGGCTCGACTGCCGCAGCGGCGCGCAGGCGGCGCTGCTGGGCGCGTGGGCGGGCATGTTTGGCTGTGATTTCGTGCTCGCGTGTCTTTTCCCCAACAAGAACAGGCTGTATAATATCACATTTGCCAAAGACGCCGCCGCCGCGCTCGCTGTCGTCACACTGATCGTCGTCACGCAGCTCGGCATCTTCAACCAGTGCGCCTGCTACACGGCGTGGGGCGCGGCGCCGCTCGCGCTGCCGCAGCTGCCGGCCGTCGCAAAAGTGCTGACGACGCGCATCGCGCGCGACTGGCCGGCTGCTACGTTCCTCTGGATCGGGATGGAGCTGCTGCTGTGCGTGTTTGCTGTCGGCGTGCGCTACCGCGATGCGTTGCGCGTGTATTTGCAGCGGGATGATGGGTCGTCGAATGGCGGGTGGGTACCGGCGTGGGTGGGGCGGTTGTTTTGTAGTTGGAGGAGGAGGGAGCAGAGTAGTGACGTTGGGCTTGTTGTTATCGAAGGGGTGTGTCCGGGTGTGTTAGGTAAGGCGCCGGATGTGGAAAAGGGGGTAGTTTTGGACGCCTTTCTGGGCAAACGCTCTTCGAGCGTGAGTTTTGAGGGCAGGGCAATAACGACAGCGCGGGACGGGCTTGGTGATGTTGGACTGCCGGCAAAACAGTGGGGGTTGTCGGCCAGGGATGAGTTGTTGAATGCTCAGGCACTTCGGTGACGAGGGAGTTGGGCTGTAATGGCTTCTTTGCTATTTATAAACAAGTCTTCTCCTCACGACGCACCATATTGCGCACCATCGCTTGCAAAGCCCCTTAATTGTGGGATGGCAGGACTCCCCGAATAACACGTCCTTGCCCAACATTGGATGAGCAGCACCCCCTTGGCAATACCTCGTCGTCAAAGGTATCATCAAAGCCTTCTTCTTTATAGAAATTCGGGGGAGGCCCAACCCATTCACCCTCCTGATCCTCGAGTGTCTCATCAGCTGGCCCAGGCAACGTTTGGGATGGAGCCGAGCTGTGCTCATACCCGTTCTTATCACCGTCGTATGGCACATGTTCTTTACCGGTCTCAGACTGTTGCTCGACAAGTGCCCACCCGTTTAATTTCAACGCCACTCTTAGTGCTGAGCCTGTAAATGAAGGATCGGCAGACGCAACGTCCCATGCGTTGCCATAGTTGGTCTCGTGATCGCAAAACTCCAGTCTTGGATCCCAGCCATGCTTCAGAAACATGGAAAGCTCGAGCAAAAGGCTGGTAAATGTCACTCTCCGCTCTTCCCCAACGCGGGGTTTGGGCCAATAGGGATATTTGAGGCGGTTTAAAAGTCTCAGAAAAACGGCATCTGTAGTACGTCTTCCAAAGGAAGGACCCAGTCTAGGACCGTGAGTCACAAGTTCGTGCAGAAGCATGGAGAGGAGCCACCTGGACTCCCACACTTTCGTAAACTCGGGTGAAGAGTATATCTCGGCGCCCCAGTCCAGCGCCTCGTACCTTCCGAGGTACTCTAGGTACGGTCTAGGAGTTGACTTGTCTCTCGGCATTATCGTAGACCAAGCGGAGAGGAAGAAGATCTCTGTTTCGGGGGGTTTAGGTGAATAGGCGTAGAGATCATGTGGATCCCGCTCGCCACTGACAACATCGCACCTGTTGTGGATTGTTCGGACCTCGAACCGCCAGAACGGGATGTTGTACTGCTTGATCGAAGTAAGCCGGCGACTCTTTCCGAGTGTTGCCTGGACGCGTAATCTCAGTATCACGGCCGCTAGATGGCTTCTGAGGCAGGTGGCTCCGCATGGCGGTCTCGATCGCACTCGAGACGGTGGTCTGTATCGATGGCGCCATCGCGCCGACAAGCGAGATGGTAGAGCACGATTCCAGGATCGACGCAGTGATCTTCTGCGCCTCGGTGGCGATTCTCTCCTCCAGCGCCGCCGTGCTGTTCGCGAGCGAAAGAACCGCGATGCGAGTCTCCCGCAGAGACACCAGCGCGTCGGCGACCAAGGACCAAAAGTCGTGCAGCTGCTTGATTGACGTCGCGATCTGCGCTGTAAGACCGACCAGGCCCGCGACGCTCGCTGCTGCGCTGGGAAGGTCCATCGCGGGCTAAACTGGTAAAGACATAAATCGTGGTGAGCTGCGCTGTCGCTTCGTTGGTAGTTAAGAGAAGAGACAAAGAGTAGGCTCAAGCAGGACTCGGAGAAGTAGGGACACGAGTGTGGCGGAGCCGGGCGGTCTGGCTGGCTGGACGAGCGAAAACAACTCGTTTGAGTTCCATGTATACCGGTCATTAACCGGCGGTCTCATTAGCGAGAACCCAGGCAGCGATTCGAAGCGGATGCAGCTCGCCAGCTCCCAAAATGTCTGCCGGCGCAAGCCACAAGGCGTACTAGATGGCGCATTTTCACGGACCAATACCATTCATACCTGGACGTCGAGCAGACCAGAACCGATCTGGTGCAGGGGGGAGTAGTGAGGTGAAAGTCCGCGACAGAGGCACTCACGAGAAATGATACGTGCATCAAAAGAGGAGAACAAGAACCGAAAGTAATTAGCATACTTCAAACAGTGGAGCAGCTGGGATTTGCATGAACAGAGCGGTGAAGGAGAGAGAGTCATTTCGCTCAAGTGTCACAGGTGGTGGCTGGCGGCATGTTCGTACGGCATCTTTTCTCTGTTCCATTATTTTCTATCGCTTTGATGAGAGGTTCATTTAGCGCCCCCGATTAAATACCTACTTAATCCTCTAATGACGCAAGGATGTTTATTCTCTCATTGTCTTTTCTATTATTCTCTATTCATTTTCTTCCACTTTCCACCAGCAGCTCCTATAAGTCATAATCAGGTGGATTTCATGCCTCATTACATGAGAGCAATGGCACCATTAAACTACCACTTTGTTAATCTTACCCATCGCTATACAATGCTGAGTGTAGTTAAAAGAAAACACAAATGGAAAAAGCACTTGATATTAAGGTGTATATCAGATATCTGTAGAACATAATCCAAGAAGGCCCTGGGGACCAACAGAGTCCGTTCGTTCATCGTTGGTTTGAAGCGTGATTACCACCCGAGCGGCAACAACAGACCGACACAAAAAGCTAGACTCAAACACAACACAAGACATTGCCGTCCTTGGCATTTTCAGTTAATTACGTTACATTACGTAAAACGAGAAAAGGCCAACTCTGGACTGTAGACTTTCCGCAAGTTCCCGAAAGCTGGTCGACATAGCCGTCGCTCCACCCCTGTCAGTGCTCCGCAAGCGCCACCAGGGGCGAATCCAGCGCTCGTGTCAGGCTTGGCTCCGGGGAGGATCGAGGCCCAGGCTAGCCCCACAACTGGCTGCAAATTTGGGCCGAACCTCAAACTCTTCACGTCATTGCTCTCATGTTTTAAACTTCCCCGGAATCTCTTTTTTGGCCCAACTACGCCTCCATCAGATATCAGCGCTCCCCCCCTGGAATGTCAGGAATAAACACGGCCAACGCAGCCCCGGCCCGCTTGCTCAACAACTCACCTCCGCTAACCCCTAATGAATCGGCTGTTGAGGACCCAGACCCAAGACGACGACGACGACTGTGACTGTTCGGCGCACCACCACCCCACACATGGACCCAGTTGTCGCCGTTACTCGCCCCCGACCTCACGACGTGCCAAAAGCTCAACGGCATGTCCAGCGCCACAGCCCAGCCCGGCCACGGCCTAGGCATTGCCGGGCCCGGATTTTACTTTTCTGACAAGAGCCGAGCCGAGCTAATAATGGCGCGTGGCGGCTGCGAAACCCGCTCCCGTGCTGAGGGTAGCAGCTGTCTCGGCACAAGTGAGTGATTCCCCCCCCCCCCGGATTGGACCTGCACTTGGAGATGTTTCCTATCAGATCATCTGATTAACACAATGCCTTGTCCAGTGCCGCTCGTTGCGTCTCGGAAGATGATGCTTGGTGGTAGTAGTCAGGCTCGTCTGTCCTTTGCGTCGACCGCTTCCAAGCCCCGCCATTGGCTCTGGGGCTGGGCTGCGTGGATTGCCTCGGTCCTCGTTGCGTCGACGGTGCTCAACATGGCCGGGCCGTTGCTTGCCGTCTTTTCTTCGTCTTCTACGATGCCGGCGACTCAGGTTGCAGCGAAAGGTGAGCTCCCATTCGCTCTCTGGCTTCAAGTTCGTCTGCACATGTGCGTGTGCTTTCGAGGTTGGTCCAAGAACAACGCTTACACGCAGTGCAGCAGCAGAACACACGCTGCATCGCGCTGTGAAACGCGCCGGTGCATGCGCCGCGAACGGTGTCATCGCCAGCGAGTACAACGTGCCGCTGCACGTCGGCGCGCTGCTCATCATCCTGGGCGTGTCGAGCCTGGCGTGCGCGACGCCGCTGCTGGCGACGCGGTTCCCCGTGCTCCGCATCCCGGAGCCGTTCCTGTTCGGCGTGCGGCACTTCGGCACCGGCATCCTGCTGGCTACGGCTTTTGTGCACCTGCTCCCCACGGCCTTCGCCTCGCTCAACAACGACTGCTTGTCGAGCTTCTGGACCACAAAGTACCCGGCCATTCCCGGCGCCATCGCCCTGTTTGGCATCTTTTTTGTGGCGGTCATCGAGATGGTCTTCAGCCCCGTGCGCCAGTTCACGCCTCGTCCTGCCGCCGCCGCGCCGCGGGACGAGCAGCTTGGCGACGGCAGCGCCGAGTCGAAGATGCAGACGAATTTGACCCACGTCACTGCCGTGCCAGCTGGCGGCGGCGGTCTCTGCGGCGGTCACGCCAGCGTCGTGGCTGCCGTGGCGCGGGGACAGCACCCGCGGCCCGTGGAAAGCAGCAGCAGCAGCAGCATCAGCAGCAGCAGCCGTGACAGCAGCATTGCCCCGGCCCACCACCTCAACAACGCGATGGGCGAGGAGTCGCAGAGCCGCGGGCTGACGGCCGAGCAGCTGCACAAGAAGAGCATCCTGCAGTGCATATTGCTCGAGGTGGGCATCCTGTTCCACAGCGTCTTCATCGGCATGGCGCTCAGCGTGGCGGTTGGCAGCAACTTTGTGGTGTTGCTGATTGCCATTGCCTTTCATCGTAAGTTGGCTCTCCGCTGTAGGGCTAAGATGCACGACTGACTTGGGGACTTTGCAGAAACGTTTGAAGGTCTCGCGCTCGGCGCTCGCATCGCCTCGATTGCGTGGCCCGGCAAGACGCTGCAGCCGTGGCTCATGGTGCTGGCGTACGGATGCACGTAAGGCACCTTCTCTCAATGACATGACAACCCAAAGGCGCACCGCTGACTATTGCCTAGAACACCGCTCGGCCAGGCCATCGGGCTGGCCACGCACAGCCTGTACAGCCCCGACTCGGAGTTTGGGCTGATCCTCGTCGGCACTATGAACGCCGTGTCGTCGGGCCTGCTGGTGTTTGCCGCGCTCATCGAGCTGCTGGCCGAGGACTTTCTCAGCGACCACAGCTGGGCCACGCTGCGCGGCCGCCGCCGCGTCGTCGCCTGCGTGCTGGTGTTGATGGGCGCCATCTGCATGAGTTTGGTGGGCGCCTGGGCGTGATGTTCTGGAATAAGAAAAAAACTTGAAAAATACGTCGGCTTGTGGCGAGGGCTGGGGTGAGAGGTGATGACTGATGGCTTTTTGAGAGATGGATCTGGCTTGGGGCGTATCGGGGGGAGAGTAATTAGAGCGTGTAGATTAAATCGCAGAAATTAGATTAGATGAGACTAGTGGTAGTTTAAATCATGATGTCTTTTGTCGATCAGGTGGATTTGGAAGTCAAGCTCTTGGGGAATGTGCGGAGTGAGTTATTCTCAAAAGGGACGCTCTCTTCAGTGGAAACCTTGGCCGATATATACAGTGTCAAATGAGCATGCAGTGAGATTCGCCATCCATCTCGCCTAGTCTGTAATTAATGAGTTTTGCAGATTGAAAGAAGGTCTTTTTAGTTTGGCTGCAGCACATGGATAGATGGGTTGTGGTGTGACGCATGTGAATGAAGTCTGGAATTACAGGTGGGTCCGGTCGGGCTGATAGGGCACATTAGCGCCACAAACCCTCAACAATTCCTCACTACGGTTGGTGCCCACACCAACAAATCTTCCGTAGTATAGTGGTCAGTATATGAGCTTGTCAACTTTACAGAAGACTACGCTCGGGACCCGGGTTCAATTCCCGGCGGGAGAGATCTATTCTTTTTTGCTTTATTCACCTCAACCCACCATTTTTATTTGTACTTGCTAGTCAGCGATTTATCTTTCTCTCTGAGTCTCCATTTGAGTTTCCATTAACTTTTGGTGATTCAATTTTTCCCCGCATTTCCTATCCGAAATGCATCCCACATCTTCAACTCCCCACAACCTCAAACTTGGTACAATCGTCCTGCGCGCCGCGCTGCGCAACCGGCATGGTGACGGGCTGGTGGTTGCGCGCCGCAATCATGGAGCACACGCGGTACGCGCCCGGAGGCAGCCCGCCGGGGACCGCAGCCTGCAACAGACCCTCGCCATCGCCCGCATCATCCACACCAGTGAAGAAAACAAACGCCGCCGGGTCCGGCGCGGCCGTCGCGCGCAGGCTGCCAATGTCCTGGATGACGACGTGGCAGTGCCCGAGCACGCGCCCGCGCTCGTCGAGATCCTGCGGCGCCGAGTAGTACGTCGCGCCCGGGTTCGCCAGGAACCCCGCTCGCAGGTTGCGCGTCTGGATGCGTACTGTGAATGTTGCGTGCGCGGTTACCGCGTCGCCCGGCTGCGGCGCCGTGATCAGCGCCGAGATCATGTTGTCTGCCGCCGGCAGCCGCCCCATCGGGATCCCGTTGCACGACCCGTTGCCGTTCTGCCGCCCGTTGGTTAGTGTCTGCCCCGCGCAGAAGTTGATGAAGTTTGCCGCGTCGCTGTGGGTGAGTGTGGTCAGTCAGTGGTTCATTGCCTTCGGTCAGAGATTTGCAGTGATAAATATAGAGACGCACGTCGACGAGTTCGTCAGCCCCGCCCGGATCCCCGGCGTCCCGCTCTCCAGCCCCGTGTACTGGCTGCCGGTCTGCACCGCGCTCGCAGCCAAGCACGTTGTTGCGATGCTGTTAGGTGCTGCTGCGCTGGAAGCGGGTGGCGCCGCTTGTTCATTGCTAATAATGTCTGTCCGTTGGAGCTGGCTGGGCGAGTCGGGCAGAGCGGCGCCGCGCGCGAGACTGCTGCTGCATGCTAGCACGACAGCTACGAGCCGTAGGCTTGGTGATGATATCCGTGGCATTCTGACGAAGGGGGTGAGGTGCTGTTTTTTTGGCGCCAGGTACCCGGGACTGATTTGGCAGCGGCGCAGGGTGTACGTAAATATTCTGGGGCTGTTTCGGTTTCTTGCTGCCTGTAAGACAACCGAATGTCTTGTCTCAGACAGGCGCTCGGCGC
The DNA here is from genome assembly GCA_033439765.1 of Lasiosphaeria ovina. Taxonomy (NCBI): domain Eukaryota; kingdom Fungi; phylum Ascomycota; class Sordariomycetes; order Sordariales; family Lasiosphaeriaceae; genus Lasiosphaeria; species Lasiosphaeria ovina. The sequence continues at coordinate 6,414,775 of JAULSN010000002.1, read as the reverse complement.
AAATGTCTACTTGAAGAAGTCTAAACTCGCCCCTCCTGCGTTCAAAAGTCCGAAACAGGTCCGCAGCGGGCGGACTCACACTTAAATACCTGCCCTCTCGGCGCCTGCCCGGCGCCGTTCGCTGCGTCGGGCTGCTATAGCGAAGGCCTCGTGGACAAGACAATAGACAAGCTCAATTAATTAGAGTAGTCCCTCGAACCGAAACCCCCGGGATGTTTAAATGGGTGTTCCCGCTGCCCGCCCGGCTAAAGCTGGCGCTGCCGATGACCAAGCTTCACGGCGCGGCAGTCGGTTGGCGGCTATCTGTGAGAGCCGCTGCGGTGGGTGAGACATTGATGGCGTCCGACGCAAGAGAATCCTGTGCTGCTACTACGTAATTGGCTGTTGTATAATTAGCAACCTTGCCGTTACGTCTTTCTGTCTTAATTATCCTATTCTTTGGCGCGATGCAAACACCCTTTCCCCTTTCTCACTGCTCTTTCTCACTGCTTCTGATTGGCTCCTGGTCCGGATGAGACCATTCTCACTCATCTTGGGCTTTTCTTTCCAGAGCCTTTGAGAGAGATGGACCGTCAAATTGAATCTTATGATATTGCCCCCAAGATAGTCATCCACATGTTTCTCAAATTCCATACTCATTAACGTCTCACCCCTCATATTGAACTCACTGAGGAGCCAAACCGACAACGCCGACCCTGAGGAACGTCGGCTCGCCCGCAGCAATGCGCTTGGCAACCTCTCCAGTCTTGAGCTCGTCGACGTCCCACCACGCAGCCACGTACCGGCCGTGCAGAAAACCCGCCTCGTCGGTCGCGGCCCAGACGGCCCATTGGCCCGGGAGGTTCTCTACTTCTCATCAGCAACAGCAACAGTACCCGAAAGAATGACGGAAAAAAAGCAACTTACCGTCGTCCCACGCGATCGAAGACTCGTCATACCCGGCGTCGCGCGCCGCCTGCGTCAGCACGCCGCCCGGGTGGAAGCTGACGATTTGCAGCTCGGCGGCGGCCACGTCCTGCGCTGCGCGCTGTAGCAGCACCGTGCCGGCGCTCTTGGTGATGCCGTACGCCGGCATCACCTCGCCCTGCGTGTCAAAGTTGTGGATTGCTGACGTCGAGATGTTGACGAGGTACTGCGAGGGTCAGCATTGTCCGTCTGTCGTCAAGGATGTAGTTGGAGATAATGCTCTAATTACCTTCTTCCCGTGCCCCTGCCCCGCCTGCGCGGCAAAGCGCTGCGCGTAGTCGAGCAGCGCGCGCACGTTGGTCTCGTAGGCGGCCCACACGCCCGCCAGCGGCGCCCGCAGCAGCGGCGTGGGCTCGCCGACGGCGGCCGCGCTGAGCACGAGCACGTCGACGACGACGCCGTCCGCGGCGAACTGCGCCCACAGCGCCTCCGTGTCGGCCAGGCTCGACGAGTCGGTCGCGATCCCACTCACGGTAGTGGCAGGGGATGCCTCGGCCGCGAGCTTGGCGGCGGCTTCGGCCACCAGCGCGGGGCGGCGCCCTGTGACGATGACGCGTGCCGCTTTGGCCTGCACGAAGGCTCGCGCCGTAGCGAAGCCGATCCCCGCCGAGCCGCCTGATACCAGTACGGTCCGCCCAGCTTGGCTTAGCTCGGGGCGCAGCGGCGAGATGGCTGCGTACGGCTTGTGGTGGAGGGTTTTGATGAAGGTTGCTTCGAGGGGGGATGGCGACATGGTGAGGGTTTGTTCTTGTTGAGACTGAAGACTGAACTGGTGTGTATGGGTTGTTGTTATTGTCGAGGCAGTGGCTGGTGTGTATTGAGATGTTGATTTGGCAGTGAGTCTAAGGGGGCTGCCGGTGTTTATATAGAATGTTTAATTTCCCATCATGAGGAAACGTTTGCGTGTAAGTGAACCTTGTGAGGCCGTTCATTGGTGGCAACCTAGCAAGTCGTTGGCTCCAATGGACGAGCATTGAGTCACAAGTTACGATTAGAAATCCAATACAGTCCTACAAGTCGGAATCTCAAATATGTCAGCAGCTGTCGATCAAATTGCAGCCTGTGCGGTGTGGATTTCGTCGGAACCAGCTATTTAATTGCCAGTTGCCGCTGCTTCTCCGACGATTCTCCGTCGTGCCGCTTCCGCACCCTTTCCGCGTTTCCGCACACCCTTCCACTAGTGTTCCGCGTGCTTTCCGCATCTTTCCCGCACGAATTCCGCATGTTGTGCATCTGTATTCGGCCTAGGCTGATCTGATTGCCGCGAGCCGGAGGGAGAGCGAGGCGGCGTGCCAAGCGCCCCTTTTGGCATGTCTAGGCCCAATCGGGGGGCACTGCAGCGGAGAAAAGGCGGGTTACGTGAGAGAATATCCGCCTCTGCCGGTTCTCAGTCATCAACATTCCACTCACCACGGCTAACCCTATGGCCCTCCCCCTACTTGACCTATGCGTCCAGGCCCGGCCAGCACACAGCCAGCACGGCATATCCGCAGTTACGGAGTACACCTGCCATGGCCCCGCCTAACACACTCACAGCACCCGCGGCAGGCAGGCGTAGCTTGAAGCGCAAGGCGTGTCTGCGGTGCACCAAGCTGAAGCGAAAATGCGACAAGTCGGCCCCTTTTTGCGCCCGCTGCCTGGAGACGGGCGTCGCCTGCCACTACCCTCCGCTCCGAAACCCGCTGCGCCATCTGCTGGACCAGCTCCAAGGCACGTCTGGGCGCTCAGGCCTCGTCCAGATTGACCAAGCTTTGTTGGGCCTGGGTGCGGGTGCGGGTGCGGGAGAGGACGGAGAGGCGGATGCAGATGCGGATGCAGATGCGGATGCAGATGCGGATGCAGACGCGGGCGCACGTTCACGACATCGGCACCGCAGTGCCGGCTCCGACGATGACGTGCCCTGCACCACGCCACCGCTAATCTATCTATCCGGCAGACCCTCACTGCAGCAGCCGGTGGCGCCGGATGCCAGCTGGAGCGTCGGACAGAGCAGCGATGTCGATGCGGGCAGGGAGGCGGACCCTGTCGACTCGCCCATCGGCATCACAAACGACTTTTGGTTCATCTGTCCCGACACGTGGCCGCGCCAGTACGGCCTCTACCCCCTGCACTCGGACGCCGACAAGAAGCCGGCCGCCAGCGACGACACGCTGGCGCACTTTGTGTCTCTGCTGCAGACGTGGATGCAGGCCTGGACCGCCGACGGCCACAGCGTCCTCATCCACCGCCACCTCTACTCGCACGAGATTCCCGCCGTAACCCAAGACGCCCTGACGGCCCTGGCCGCCTACCACGCCGCGGCGGCCCACGGCAGCGCCAAGGGCGTGGCGCTGCGCATCGTGCAGGACCGTTCCCGGCAGCTGGTGGAGGCGCAGCGGCAGCTCGAGCAGGCGCAGGTGGAGGCCGGCATCGACTTTTGCCCGCACGACGTGGCCAACGGCGTGCCCTTCTGCCCGCACGGCGCGCCGTGCATCGCCATGGACACGCGCGACCACCTGACGCGCACCCAGGCCCTGTTCGTCTACCAGCTGGTGTTGCTCTTCGACGGCGACATCCGCTCGCGCGCCCTCGGCGAGCAGCACGTCGAGATGCTCCACAAGTGGGCCTGCCAGCTTGTTGAGAGCACCCGTCTTGACGCTGTTGCTGCCGCCCGCTTGTATTTTGTCAACAGCCTCTGTCTCGACGACGGGGACGGGGCGAACGAGCCCGACACGCAGCAGACCCAGCGCGGCGACAGCGCCAGCACCAGCACCAGCGCCAGCACCAGCGCCAGCACCAGCGCCAGCACCAGCGCCAGCACCAGCACCAGCAGCACGACCACAAACAGCTCCATCACGCCGACAGACTCGGTACCCACGTCCGTATCCAGCATCCCCGCCACAGCGCCGGCGCCGGGGCCAGGGCCGCCAACACACATCGCGTCGGTCATGATGACGCGCGACGTGTGCGGCAACAGCTGCGGCAACATTGCCAACCGGCAGCAGACGGTGTTCACGGCAGCGGTGGCGGGCGGCAGCAACGGGTCGCCGGCGCTGGCGCACACGGCGTGGGTGCTGGCCGAGTCGGTGCGGCGCGTGTACCTGGCCGCCGAGCTGATGCAGTCGGCGTTCCAGGCGCTCAAGACGGGCCGCCCGCGATACATTGTCGACGCGCCCTTCTCCGCCAAGGCTGGCCTGTGGGACGCGCCGTCGCCGGCTGCTTGGCTGGCTGCTGTCGAGGGCAGGCCTGCTACTGGTGCTGGTGGGGGGAATAGAAAGACGTCGCCCGTGCTGCTCATGGTCCGCCGCGGCGACGCCTGGCGCATCATGGACGAGGCCGCGCCCGACCAGATCGACGAGTTCGCCCGCGCCGTGCTCGAGATGACGTACGGCCGCGATAGCGTCGAGACGTGGCTGGTCGGCAGGCGCGCGGGGATGCCGTCGCGGCTCGCGTAGCCAGCTCATCCATGCGCGCCGCTGGTTCACGTACATCTGCGGTAGCCGTTGCTGCTGCAGACCCTGCAGACCCTGCAGACCCTGCAGACCCTGCACATGGGGCATACCGTCTGTGGTGACTTGTGCGGAAGGCTTGGGGAAGGAGGATAGGTAATCACGGCACGGCACGGCACGGATTTGGCGATGAAAGTTTGTGCTTGCATCAGTTGCGCACCCTCGGACCGATGCGAGAACGGACACAATTCGCTGTCGAGTTTGTCGTCCCAGCAGGGCAGTTCCGGTACCACATGACGCAGGACAAACAGCGTTTCTCTCCAATGCTAGCGAAGCTCGGAGACCCGAACCATTGGAAACGCTGGCCCCCTGCCTCAAGTTCAATTGTTGATAGCAATTTCAGTGAGTTTCCCACAAAGCTCTCACTAAGCAGCTGCTAACTATGGCTGCGGGATCAGCCATCAAACGACATCAGGGAGTTGCGGAGAGACGACAGACACTGACTCGGGTTCTTTCCAGGCAATGCGACCATCTATTCAGGAAATACATGCTCCTGTCAAGCCGCACTTGAACAACCGTCTTCAGTCACACGCAGCCTGTGTGGTTGTTTGCAAGTGCTTTGTTCTGGCGTGGTTACATCGACACTCGGTTGCGTCGTCCCCTTACATTCTGTACTGTAGTGATCCGGGCAGTCTTACAGAAATAAACCAACTAAAATCCATTCCATGTCAAAGCAATAAAACACGTAACCTAACTAGTTAGGATGGGGTCAGCTGAACGGCCCTTTCTCTTTCTTTCTTTCCTTTTTGCCTCTGGCGGCCCTCCGGGGGCGCCTGCGGCGGGCTGCTCGCTACGCTCGAAACTCGTTCTTTCTTCAGACTCTTCATCCCGATTTTCTCATTCTAATTAGGTTTTATCCGACCCACCAGTCCCCGTTTCCATTGACCTTACCCAAATCTTCCGTAGTATAGTGGTCAGTATATGAGCTTGTCACCGTTCTCCGGAACCGGCGCCGCTCGGGACCCGGGTTCAATTCCCGGCGGGAGAGTTATCTTTTTGTCTTTTTTTCCTTTCATCATTTTGGCAGGAGCCGCCCGTGTTTTTTGGTCGCGGGACCGGGTCGGGTGCTTGTCCCAACTTCTCCACCAACCAAGCATGGTTACCTTCCATGCAAAGAACTAAACCCTCGCACAATTGATTCACGCCTGCAACTGACTCCCAGAAATTCTTCTTGGTCTAGACAAAAACTAAGGCCGCCTCGCACCGGGCCAATCGTGCAGCGCAGTGGCTCGCTTGGCAACGGTCGACAGCACTGACACGGCAGCCAATCAGCCGGCGGCCCTCGCTGTCGAGCATCCAGCCTCACAGCGCCAGTTGCTCCCAAGCCCTTGGCAGCCGTCAGCTGCCCGTACCTTGCGGAATCGCACAGCGGGGCGCGGTCGGCTCGGCACCGCTTGGCTTTGTCTCTTGTCGCTATTGGCCTGGCCGGTAGGGCTGCGTAGGGATTCTGTGCTGCGAGGCCTCGTCGTCACCTCTGCAAGTCGTTACGGGGGTTTGATTGGAAGTTGTTTGCTTCAGGTTCTCGAAGGGCGAGGCGGGCGGTGCGTGCGGGTTCGAGGCAGCAGTCTCGGACGTGATGCGGAGTATGGCAGTCGGAGAGCTGGTATTGATGGGCAGTTGGGTCGTATAAAACTGGACCCGCCTCTCCCTGGGGACTCTGTTTATCATGCTACTGGTCCAGGTCCATGACCTGACTGGCTCCAGACATCTCAACTTCTTTGACAGTTTCTCGTACTCGCTAATCAGACGCCATGAAATCCTTTCTTCGGTCCCTGGTCGCGGCCGCGGCTTGCCTGCACCTCGTCGCGGCAGCACCGCAGACGCAGGCCGGTGACACTAGCATTTCGCTTCACTCCCGCGCAGACACGAGCGCGCACCTTCTCGCAAAGCGGCGCAGCTGGGCGAAGGGCATCAGCAAGAAGCTCACGCACATCGTCGACCAAGCCGAAAAGGCAGGCAAGGACGTGGCGGGGGCCGTCAGCGACGCGCTCAAGGACATCGACGAGGACCTGCGGCCGACCGTCGAGGACATTGGCGAGGCCTTCTCGGACGTCGTGTCCGAGATCGCCAAACTCTTCCAGCCGGCCGTGTGCGCCGTCGTCGCCAAGACCCTCGTGCCCTTCTACGACACGTCGGCCGACATCTTCGCCGCGCTGAACCCGGGGCCGCCGGCCACCACCAACGCCGACCAGAACTTTTTTCTGTATCCCTTCGTCGGCGACCTCGTGCTCGACGGCATCCGCATCCACTACCGCGCCAACTTCGCGCCTGGCTTCTCCGCGCACGGCGTCACCATGGGCCGCGACGTGTACGTGGACAGCTACGAAGCCTCCGCCACGCCCACGAGCAACGACTTCTTCTCCACCGTCAGCCTGCTGCTGCACGAGCTGGTGCACTGCCGCCAGTACCGCGACCGCGGCTGGCGCCTGCACGAGTTCGGCGAGCGGTATCTGTACGGCTGGTGCGCGGCCGGCTTCAAGTACGCCGGCAACGACATGGAGCGCGAGGCGGATGCCGTCGAGGGCCGTCTCGGCGGCCTGCTCACGCCTCAGGGAATTCGGTATTACCAGCTGTGGCGCTCGCAGCCAGCTATCGCCGCGCTCGGGTACCCGTCGAACGGCGCGCCTGTGCCGGTGGTTGGCGGTGGCCCTGCGGGCATGCTCGAGCTGCAGTTCGAGCGCGGCGTGGTGCTCCTGAATGCGGCTAGCTGCTTTCGCGTGTTGACGGCCGACGAGTCCAAGGCGCGCAATCTGGCGAGGTGTACTATCCGGCCGTGTGTTAATAGTGGCGTGGAGATGCGGAGGGCGGAGAGCGGCCCGGCGGTCTGCACCGAGGCCATCCGCGAGGATAACTTTAAGTGCAGGCTCGCGCACACGACGTGGGCCAAGGCGCTCAAGGACGGGTTTATCTGCTGATGGCATGGGTGGCTGGGATGTGGTCGGCGTGTTTTGGTGAGATGGAAAGGAAGAGGGGGGGGGGGGGGGGGGGATCAGGCATTACTGTTGTCAACTTTCGAGCGTAGGCGCCCCCGGAGGGCCGTTCAGTTCCCTTTCCTGACTTCCGTTGCTAGGTAGCGTGCAATTCCTACACAGATACAACAAACATTTTAAGGGCCCCAATTAAAGCGAAGCAATAAATTCCTTGTATTTGTTGATATCCCGCTGTTTGCTCTAAGCCTAACATAGGAAAAAAGACCCCTTTCCCCTATTTCAGGGTGAAATATTTCTCTCGTCCACTCAATTAGTCAAAGCCACTTGGCGGGCAATCCCCTTAAAGTACGCTTAGTACGCCAGCCGCTTGCCCTCCCAACCAATGTAACCGTCCTTCGACCCCGCGCTCTCGCGGGTGGTGTTGTCGATCTGGATTCGCGAGGCAGAGTGTTAGCTAGTCATTAATACCAACCACAAAGAACGAAATGTTTCACACACCTCTTGCACGGTCCCCGCAACCACGCTCTCGAGCGAGGTTAGCGGCCCGTCGTAGCCGAGTATGCTGGCGCCTTCCTTGCCCATGTCCGAGTCGAAGAATCTGGCCCTGTCAGTCTCACACCATTTTGACTATTCTATTCAATGCGGAGAACAACTCACCCCGGGTCAACAGCAAAAACCGCAATTCCCTCCGACTCAAAGTGCGCGCGGCGCAGCAGGTGGTTGAGCATCGCCTTGCTGGCACCGTACGCGCCGTTGCGGAAGGGGACGGTGATCTCGACCTCGCCCGTGGTCGCCGCCATGGTGCTCACGCCGACAAACTTCGGGGTACCTCTGCCAGCAGCAGCGGCAGCCAGCAGCAGCGGGCGCACGGCGGCGTACAGCTTAAGCGGGCCGAGGGTGTTGATCTCGACGAAGCGGCGCTGGTCGGCGGGCGCGATCTCGTGGACCTGGCCGAAGATGTTGGCGACACCCGCGTTGGCGATGGCCACGTCGATGTGCGTGATGCCTTGGGCTTTGAGGGTGGCTACGGCGGCGGCTGCGTCCGTGTCCGACTGGCTGTCGATCTTGACCAGCACGACTTTGCTCCCGGCGCCGGCTGGTGCTGAGGACAGGCTGAGCGCGCTCGCGGATGATGGGTCACGCACGCCGGCTACGAGGGTCACGTTGGGACGTGCCAAGTAGGTTTCGGCCAGTCCGCGGCCGAGGCCTGTGGGGGTTAGAGCTTGGTATTGGTGTGTGGGATTCGGGAAGGGGCATGGCGTGGTCGGGGGGGGGGGGGGGGGGGGGGGGTGGCATACCGCGGTTGGCACCTGTGATGAGAATGACTGTGGGTGTCGAAGCCATTGTGCAGGAGTGGTAGTCACGGTTCTGTGAATAGGAGAAGACGGTGTGTAGTTAAATAGTCTTGGTGTTTTTGGTTGTTGCTGTTGGTTGTTGGCTGTCAAGGTAGGGGTGGAGCGTGGTGGTGATGATAGTCTATACTGCAAGGAAAGAAAACTACCCCTCACAGAGCAAAGAGACTGTCTATATATACGAGAATTAAGTGTATCGAATTCCTCGCCGCATCTTGGGCTTTGGTGGTTCCAAAGACTGACAAATCGATGGCTTTGAAATGCAATTTACTCTCCGGCACGAGGTGTGTGCAATTAACCAAATCTGAGCTAGCCATGCTAGGCTACTTTAGCGCCTTCTGATTTGCTTGATCGGCCTGGGTGGGCGAATTGAAGGCGCAAAGAGGGAGGCTGCAGGTTTGGTTTTAGCGAGAAGAGGCGGTTGAATGGGCCACGGAGTGCCGTGGCAGTCCACGGAGCCCCACGGCGTTGGCATGCCGGCGTTGGCTGTGATTGGCTGCCCTTGATCGGGCGACTCAGTCACCGACTCAATCACCGACTTGGCTGCGTAAAACTTACCACAGTATTCAGCGCCGGCTGGGAAGGGTTCGGGTTTCTTTAGGCGGGCCAGTGAAAAGCAGCCTCTGTGGTGCACGCGGGAAGACAAGGTTCGCCGACACAAGGATCCGGCGCGTTTCGATGCGATGCTCTCTAATTCCGTTCGCTTGCACGGCAGCACTGCTGATTTAATGCAATATTTTCTGGCATGACTAAAGAGTTTTGTGTTTTTTCTTGATTCCGTGCGCATTCTTAATCCGATCCCGATCCCGGACCTCACTTCACTCGCTCAGCTCACAGCCCTAATCAAGTCTGGCCGACCCTAATGTCAACAATCAGTCTTTCTTTGTTTCAATCGCTTCTTCGTCCATTCATGTTGTTTGTCATGTTATTTGTCATGTTTTGGGCCGCCGGAAGCAAAATAGGAGGCAAAAGGGCACAGGAAGGGCCCTTGGTCTCTGGGGCAGAGAGTTTACCAGCAATCTCCCGCACCGAGCTGGCTTTGGAGACTTCCAGGGGAGTGTTCAATAAATCGAAAGACCTTGCTCTCTTATTGCTCGCTCCGCGTTTGTTTGTTTAGGCCTATTCACGCTCTCTGATGCAGACACCACCGGAGCTCGCCCAGTCGTCGTCGTCGTCTCTCTTTGGCAGATTGAAACAGGTTTAATGCTGGCAGGAAGAAAAGAAAAGAAGGCCTAGTCGACTTGAAGCATGGTCGCTCCGGATTCCCGAGTCTGTCACCAAATAGGCATGGAGGCCGGGTTCGAGTCGAGCTTGGACATGGTCAAATGTGGCGTCGTGCCATGTTCGCGGCAAAGGGCAAACCGTCAAGAAAGAAGGACAGTCAAAAGTGAGATGCAACCAACATCAGAACATTGAGATGTGCAGCGCTTCAGAGGGCCGTGTGGCGAGTCTGGGAAATCCCACCGTATACGGAATACAGGCTGGGCAGACAATTACGTAGGCACATGTCCATATTAGGTAGGTGGTAGTAGGCACCCAGACAAGCAAGCACACTGCAGTGCAGTCAGCCAACACTGTTGCACCCGTCCTTGATTTGCGTGGCCCCCTATTCCCACGAACCCGGTTGGGTGCGTTGGCTGGCCGCCAGTGTGTTTATTTTCAGGCACCGTGCGGGCAGAGGTCAGTCAAGTCATGCCGCCAGGCTTGCCGCAACGCCGTTGACCCGAGAGTAGCGTGCGGGGAAGGCAGTGGGCGGACCGCTGGAGCCGTTGGCAGCGGCTGGGCAATGCAACGGTCCGGCCAGGCTAGAGGCGATGGAGCACCGTGGGGGAGCGCGCGAGTGGAGCGAGGCTGTCGAGGCCTTGGTTTGCCCCGTAGCATGGCGCTCCTGTCCATCAGCTTGTGGGTTTGGTTGTGCCAATGGGCGGGCCCGGGAGGGTGCCATAGCCGTGCCTCGCCCGTACCTGCATATATATTACCCGCTGCCTGAAGTGGTAGTCTGATATTGCTGCGGGGGGGTTTGGATTGTTGAGTCTAGAACTAGTCCGAGCAATGTCAATGTCAATCTCTCGCACGCAATCCGGCTAATATTTCCTCGCCGCGCCGGGGTGCTATCAGTGTCCCGGTAAGCAAATTCCCAAGCGACAGCGCGGGGGGGACTTTGCCGAGCAGTCGAATCTAAACATTGTTGCCCACAGGGTTGCAGCGCCAGCCCCCTGGGTCTCGACCCTCGAGTAATTAGGCCCGACCTGCTGGATCAGGTAGGGCGGATTCCAGACCCGGATCCGCCGGGTGACACAAACTACAGTGATTGCAGAATACACATATAGCCCGGGCTGGCTCGCTCTGGACTCCATGTTCGAGCTCCCTTCCTCACCCACACCGGTCTTTGCCCTCCCCTCCCCCCGACTCGACTGCAGCCAGCCAGCCAGCCAGCCAGCCAGCCATCATGCGCACCGCACTCGCTCTCGCCGCCGGTCTCGGTCTGGCGGCCCCCCTCGTGCAGGGCCGGGCCGTGGTGACGCGGGCTGACATTGAGGACTGCCTCACGTCGGCGGGCGTGCCCATCGACGTCAAGGGGTCGGCCGACTGGCAGCGCGACGCCGCGCCCTTCAACCTGCGCGTGCCCTTCACGCCCGTCGCCATCTCGGTGCCCACCACGGTCAAGCACATCCAGAAGTCGGTGCTGTGCGGCAAGAAGCTCGGCGTCAAGGTCACGGCCAAGAGCGGCGGCCACAGCTACGCCTCGCTCGGCTTTGGCGGCGAGGACGGCCACCTCGTCGTCGAGCTCGACCGCATGACCAACGTCACCGTCGACGCCGAGAACATCGCCACCGTCCAGCCCGGCACCCGCCTCGGCCACCTCGCCACCGAGCTGTACACCAAGTACGGCCGGGCCGTTGCCCACGGGACCTGCCCGGGGTAAGTTCTCTTCGCTGGTTGATTCCGAACCCGTGTTAACCACCGTTGTTAGCGTTGGCATCTCGGGCCACTTCCTGCACGGCGGGTTCGGCTTCAGTTCGCACAAGCACGGGCTGGCGGTGGACCAGGTGGCCGGCGCGACGGTGGTGCTGGCCGACGGCAGCGTGGTGGAGGCGTCGGAGAAGGAGAACGCCGACCTGTTCTGGGGGCTGCGGGGCGCGGGGTCCAACTTTGGCATCGTGGCGTCGTGGCGGCTGCGGACGTTCGAGGCGCCCAAGACGCTGACGTGGTTCGGCGTCAGCCTGGGCTGGAACAGCTCGACGGCCGCGGCCGGGCTCGAGGCCCTCGAGCGCTACGCCCGCAACGTCATGCCCGCCGAGCTCAACTTCCGCGTTTCGGATTATGACCGCGGCAAGCCCGGCATCGAGGGCCTGTTCTATGGCACCGACGCCGAGATGCGCGCTGCCATTGCGCCGCTGCTTACCTCGGCCGCGCCCCTCGCCAACATCACCGACTCGCACACGGTCGACTGGTTGGGTGCCGCCGTGCACTACTCCTTCTACGACACCATCGACTGGCTGACGCCCAGCCCTGTGAGTTTCTGTCTCCGAAGACCACCCCTGTAACAAACACTGACACCTCTGGTCTGCAGCAAGAGACCTTCTACTCCAAGAGCCTGACGCTCAAGGGGCTGAGCGGCAAGTCGGCGCAGAACTTTGTCGACTACTGGTTCAACAACGCGACGCAGATCACGGAGCGCAACTGGTGGTTCCAGCTGGACATGCACGGGGGCGCCAACTCGGCCGTCACGCAGCTCACCAGCAGCAGCGCCACGTCGTACGCGCACCGCGACAAGCTGTACATCATCCAGTTCTACGACCGCATCTCCGAGGGCGTGTACCCCACGGGCGGCCAGAGCTTTCTCGACGGCTGGGTCGACGCCGTCACCAAGCCGCTCAAGGCCGACAGCTGGGGCATGTACATCAACTACGCCGACACGCAGCTCGACCGTGCCACCGCCCAGCGCGTGTACTACGGCGATAACCTGCCGCGCCTGCAGCAGCTCAAGGCCAAGTACGACCCGTCCGAGCTGTTCTACTACCCGCAGTCGGTGCAGCCGGCCAAGAAGCGCCACCACTGAGGGGAGGTGATAGTTGTGGGAGGCATCTCGACACGGAGAAGTTTCTGTCTCTATGGATGTGGTAATTTAATTAGTAGCTCTGCCCTTGGATGTTACAGGCTAGATGGATAAATGAATATAAACGTACCATTGGGCTCCTGTTGGCTTTGGGAGGGTAGTATCTGATTGTTAATTACATGCCAACCTCCCCGTAATCAAACAGCTGTCAGCCTCGCAACCTTGAAACCAACTACGTAATGGGACGAGCTGGCCTGGAGGATGACCAATGGGCGCAAGATAACAGCTGAGTACCCATTAATTCGTTCGGGGAATCTGGACTTGTTCTTATTGATCTCAAGGGGGGGAGCAGTATTGGCCAATCAATTGCGTCACGTAGCTGCAACAGTTGCACTCTGTGTGGTTTCCCCAAGTCAGTCAGCTTTCCATCTGTTGCGTTGCCGGTAATTCCCTTTCCTAGATTCCCGTACAAAATTACGCGCGCATGGTATGGCTGAGGCAGGCCGCGCACCGCAAGATTTGTCAAGAACAAAACCTCTTGTTAGCGCCGTACTGCTCCGGGGGCCGATATTTGCAGGTCGAAGTCGAAACCGTAATTTAATACGGGATAGCATTACTATTACGAGAACTTGATACGTCGAGTCCGGGTGTCGTTTCGCTGTTTGTAGCTATTGGCCTCTCAGATATGGTAAGGCAGGGAATCAGAGGAAAGCAGATAGAAAAGGAGGGGAAACATCAAGAGAATAGCGTTCCTACCTATGTTCGTCAACTGGAATCGCCAGGCGTAAGGCACTTCCCATAGGCAGCAAAACAGGGACGCCGTTTGTTCACCAGCAAACCTGCAAGATTCTGCAAGTTCGAGTTGCGGCCAGCAATGTCTGGGATTCGCCACATGTATTCCATCCCTTCTCGGAATTGGGTTAGCCTCTCACTTTCCCTTCACCATCTGACCCTGAATAGTCGCACTGAAAAATCCGGACTGAAAAATCCGCACTGAACACACTCCGCACTGAACAATCGGCACTCACTTTCCTTCACGCATAACCACAACCCCTCCTCACGCGATTTCTCGTCAATTCTACAGAACACTTGACAGTCGCTTCCTTACTTGCAGCACGTCTTCCTGTCCCCGCATCACCACAACCTCGTTCTGAGCTTTACCTCTACAGCTGCGAACCAACGACGAGCAACATTAACCAGCGACATCTCCGTCGCCAAACGTATGGCCAGCATGATTCTCAACCAGCACATTAGCGTGGAAAGCACAGCTGACACGCCTCACAGTCTTAACCTCTCCACCGCCAACATGGCGCCCACGACGGGCTTCGACGTGTTCCCGCCGCTCGACTACACGAGCGACAACCAAGAGCAATACGAAGTCTTCCTCTCAGCCGTGCTGCGCCACTACGGGCTCCGGCTCGAGGGCGGCCAGGTCGTCGACGGCGCGTCCGACGCAATCTTGTGGCAGCCCGACTCGACCGACGCCGCCATCCTCTTCCGCGACGGAAGGCGCACACAGCTCCCGCACCGCTGCGACCACTTTCTGCGCTTCAGTTCGACCGTCACGGCTGCCAACGTCGGCATCTGCGACATTATACAAGACGTGAGTGCCCTGGCCGAGACCCACGATGTCTTCAACAACATCATCTACCGCTGGGACTGCCCCTGGGACTGGGAGGTCCGCTGCCCTGACATGACCCGCATCGACCAGGCCGGCTGCTGGCTGCGCGCCGAGCTCGACCTCGCCGCCAAGTGGTTCAACGGCCAGACGCACGACGAAAAATATGTTGATGAAGACGACGGCCACCCCCAGCCGCCCGCCATAACAACACGCCGGGCCAAGCGAACAGCCCCAGACACCGGCAAAGGCAGCAACAAGAAAGCCAAGATCGGTAAAAACACTTCCAGCAAACGCGGCAACTGCACTGGCACCAACGACCGCGCCAGCACCGCCCACGGAGAGGCCGCCAATGACCAACCGTTCACCCAGAAGCCCGCGCCCGGCAAGGGCATCGGCACCTTCGCCACACGCGTCATCCCCAAGGGCACGCGCCTGGCCAGCGAGCTTCCGCTCGTCACAGTCGAGTACACCGACGACATCCTCTCAGGGCGGCAATCTATATACAGCGTCTTGGCGGCGCAGCTGTACAACTTCGGCGCGCACAAGTGCCCGACCCACGGCCGCCGCGCCTTCTACGCGCTGACCGGCGAGGGCCACGAGCCCGGCGAGTCGCGCGCCTCGCCCGTCTCCATCTTCAAGAGCAACGCGCTGCAGCTCACCGGCACAGCCATCCCAACCTCGGGCGTCTTCCCCACAGCCGCGCGCCTCAACCACACGTGCCGGCCCAACGTGCAGCACGCGTGGAACCCTTCCACGGGCCGCCTGACACTGCACGCCGCGCGCAACATCCCCAAGGGCGACGAACTGGCCCTCTGCTACATCGGCGCGCACTGCAGCACGGTGCGCTCGCCCGGCGTGGCCGCCCGCCAGGCGTTCCTGCGCGAGCACTTTGGCTTCGCCTGCAAGTGCTCGCTGTGCACGTCGGCCAAGCCCGGCGCCGTGGCCGCCAGCGACCGCCGCCTGGCGCAGATCCGCGCGCTGCGCGGCGAGGGCCTCGCACACACTGACGACAGCGCCCAATCACAAACCAAGCTAGCGGACTGCGAGCTGGCCCAGCGCCACGGCACGTTCACCCCGCGGCCGCTGGCTTCCCTGGAGGAGGCACACGAGCTCATCACCCTGCTGCGCGCCGAGCGCATCACCGACACGCGGCTCGCAGAGGCCTACAGCGCCGCGGCCCAGCTGGCGGCATCCGTCGGCGACAAGGCGCGGGCGCGCGCGCTGGCGCGGCGTGCAGCTGACGTGTGGCGTAACCTCGCTGGCGCCGACCACCCTTCTACGATCGAGTTCGCTGACATGGCGGCGAGTCCGGTGCGTGCCAAGATGTATGCGGCCGCCCGCGGCCGGCCGTTCGTCTATGTCCCTAGTGTCTGGGAGTGGGCGGCGAACTTGGCCAGCGAGGCGGAGCAGGAGCCGTGGCTGTGGAGCGAGGCCGATTGGGTTGTTTGTGTTGAGGGAGAGGATAAGTGCTGTGCGGAGTGTGTTGATGATGATGATGATGATGATGATGATGACGAAAATGATGGGGAGAGTGAGGTTCCCCAGGAGAGTGGCGACGCGCAAGAAGAGGAGGACGCCCAGGAAGAAGAGGACGCCCAAGAAGAAGAGGACGCCCAGGAGAGTCATGGCGACCAAGAAGGAGAGGACGCCCAGGAAGAAGAGGACGTCCTAGAAGAAGAGGACGCCCAAGAAGAAGAAGACGCCCAGGAGAGTGAGGACTCCCAAGAAGAAGAGGACGCCCAGGAAGATGAGAACGTCCAGGAAGAAGAGGGCTCCCAGGAGAGTCATGGCGACCAAGAAGAAGTGGACGCCCAAGAAGAAGAGGACGTCCAGGACAGTGAGAACGCCCAGGAAGAGGAGGAGCTTGACCAAGTTGACATTCTTCAACTTGTTGACGAGGAGGCTCAGGCCGATGAACTTGTTGACGAGGAGGTCGACTGTGCCGAATTTGTCGACGAGGAGCAGGTCATGTCTGATGAACCTGTTGACCAGGAGGTCGACTCCGCTGAGTCTGTTGACGAGGAGGTTGAGCCTACTGAGCTTGTCGAGGATGACCAGGTTATGATGACTGAGGACGAGGCTGAGACTGCTGATTCTGCTGAAGAGAAGCAGGATATAATGATTGAGGAGGAGAATTCGTCTGAGGATGAGATCAGTGTTGCTGAGCCTGTTGAGGTCTCGAGGAGGACCAGATCATGTCGGCTGAGGAGGACTTATGTCGGCTGAGGATGAGAACGAGGGGGCTGAGGGAGGTGACTGGGACGAGTGGAGTGGGTTCTCTAACTAAACCACTGCCAAATCCTACGAGCCTCGACTCTGGAGTCCTCACAGTGAGGGCGCGAGGTCAAGAACAAACTACAAAGAGGCGTCACGCTTTGTGGATAGACTTGGATTGTTATTACAGGCAGGGATAAATAGCTAGACTTGGGAGATTGCGGCGCATTTGTTGGCGCCATGTTGAGTCCTACTCTAGACTATAGCAGGTGCGTTTAACGCAAAAACAGCATTGACTTCCACACCTAGTGATGCGGCCTTGCATGTTGGTTTCAGCTGCTTGATGTCTAGTGGCAGCTAAGTTTGCGCCTCCCCAATGCTACTGTCATTAAGATATGTTGTCTTCTTATTGTAAATGCATCCCCGTTGACATTTAATCCTAGCGTATGACGGCTTGCTTCTCAGTCATCGCTTGATGATCTCCCCTCACATGGATTAGAAATTAACCAATTTACCTCGAGGACAGGATGAAGTAACCAACAAATGGAAGACAGACAACTCCTTTAGAAACCCCCACTCAAGGCAGGTAGAAATATATTGGCGTTGGCCGTAGAAAGCAAGAAAGAAGACGACGAAGAAGAAGAAGAAAGGACATGCACAACCACGTTACTAACCGGTGGTCGTATCCCTAGAGTCAAAAGTCAATAAAAGTAGACCCACCATCAGGCGCAAACATGAAGGCACACTAGCATTACTTACCTTGGGAGTAAGTTGTAGATGGGGTAAGGGTAATAATTGGTTCCAGATACCCACGACCGTCTTCAGTACCGACAATACCAACTCTTTCGCTTTACGTGGTTGACCCTTGAAAACTACGCCAACTCCCTCCACTTGATGATGTTGGAGGCGGCGCCCGTATTCCCCACTCCACACCCGCCAGGTCCACAAGATAATTACCGTCTAAACCATACCGGGAAGGTTCATCTTTGATAAAGGTTTCTGTCACGTGACAACCAAGCCCTATTCCCACACAAATCAGCGTCACTTGCGAGATGCATCACTGTGGACTCCGTCTCCACGATGATTCACAAACCCACAAACTCTGCCACGTAGATCCGCTCAACAGGCTCCGTACATGCCTGGATTCCGCTCACAGTCTCCAACGAAGACAAGTAAGTACGATTGTTCAAGCCCGGCTAGCTCAATCGGTAGAGCGTGAGACTCTTACATGTCATCTCAAGGCTGTGGGTACGACCCCCACGTCGGGCTCAGTTCCCGTATGATCCTCTTATCCAAATCTTAAAGGAAATATTCGTATTCTTTTTTGCTTCTTTTGCTTGTTCCCCTTCCCCACCTTTCTACCCTCCGTATTTCGTCCGTTGTCATATTGCCAGTCGTTGCTATGCCTCGTTTTGTACTTTTGGCCTAGCCGGCGTTGGCGAGGCACTTTTTTTCTTCTCAAAACGTGGCCATGCAGGGGTTTCGCGTGTTCTGATTTGTGCATTGCTGAGGTAGGCAGACGCGGGTGCATGACGCCCAATGGCCGAGGACCGGGGGGGTGTTAGGTGAGGGGGCTGTGCGTGCTGTGGCGTTCACGTTCCTCAGCAGCGGTGAAGAATTGCACCTGCCTTTGCCTCTAATATTCTGCTTGGGACTTGCCCTTTGCACTTTATTCTCGCTGCATAGGTAGCTTTATCATCCAGGCGCCGTGTCCCTTTTCGCGCACAGATGGATACCCTTTCGGCCCTCAGTCTTGCCGGGACCGTCGTGCAGTTTGTTGAATTTGCGTCGGGCTTACTGAGCAATGCTCGGAGCATTTATAGCAGCGCTTGCGGGCTGTCACGCGAGAGCGAGGCTCTCGAGGACATCCACCAGAAGCTATCCGACCTGAGCCGGGACCTCGAGACCCGAATCCCACCGCAGCAAACAGTCTCATCCCCCCCACCAACACAACTGCCCATGCTCCCCCCCCGGGAACTCACGACATTGCAGATGCGTCGAGATGCCTTGAGGAGCCTCGCCGCAAAGTGCAAGCGGGACTGCGACACATTGCTGGCCATTGTCTCCAAACTCAGGTCTGCGGGCTCTCCTACGGCGCCGAAATGGTGGACCAGCTTCATCGTTGCCCTCAAGGAGGTGGCCAAGGAGAACGAGATTGCCGCGCTCAAGGACCGCATCGCCGGGTACCAGAGGCAGATGGTGCTGGAGCTGTGTGCGGTATCGAGCCAGGCCATCGACAGAGTCGGTGTGCAGGTACACAAGTTGCAAGACGCGGCGCACCGACTGCACTCGCAAAGGTCTGAAGACCTGCACAGTTTACTTGCCAGCTTGGCAGAGATCCGCGACCAAGTCAAAAAAGTCAACTCGAGCCAGGGAGCAAACAACAGCCTGTCGTCGCATGAGGTCGGCGCGCTGACCACCAAGATCTCAAAGCTGTCGCTGACGGGCGAGAGGTACGCCCAAGAGATGAAGGTGTTGGCTACGCTCGACTACAGCCACCGGCCAGTGCGCCACGACAAGATACATGACGCCCACCAGGCGACGTTTACATGGGTGTTCGATCCTAACCAGGGACAGCTGGGGTGTGATGAGCAAGACATGCAATCCCGCATCGCTCGATGGCTGGCATCTGGTAGCGGCATGTTCTGGGTGTCGGGGAAGCCCGGGTCCGGCAAGTCGACACTCATGAAATACGTTGCCGACCACGAGCAGACGAGACGTGCCCTGTCCGCGTGGGCCGGGGCCGGGGCCGGGGCCGGGGCCGGGGCCGGAGCCGAAAATGTCGTTGTGGCCTCGCACTTCTTCTGGTATGCCGGGACAGTTATACAGAAGTCACACGAGGGCCTTCTCCGGTCTCTCCTGCTCGACATACTGTGCCAGGTGCCCGAGCTGATTCCCGTGACCTGCCCCGGGCGCTGGCTGCGGAAGGCGCCCACGTCGGGGTTTGCGGGCGACAACAGAGTCGTTCCCTGGACCTTGACTGAGCTGCAAGAGGCCATGTCACGGATGGCAGCCCAAGAGAACCTCCCCGCCAGATTCTGCTTCTTCATCGACGGGCTCGACGAGTTCAACGGCGACCACGCCGAAATGTGCCAGACACTCAAGCGGCTCTGCAGCTCGCCCAGAATCAAAATGTGCGTCTCGAGCCGGCCGTGGAATGTGTTTGAGGAGCAGCTGGGCGGCGGCGATTCGGCAGCGCGCGTCATGATGCACGAGCTGACGCGCTGCGACATCCGCAACTACGTCGAGGCGCAGCTGCCCACGCACCCCGGCTGGGACAGGCTCGTTTCTAGCACGGCTGGCGCACAGTCGCTGGTCGACGAGATCGTCAACCGGGCGCAGGGAGTCTTCCTCTGGGTATACCTGGTGACCAAGCTCCTCCACAGGGGGCTGACCAACTACGACACCCTGGCGGATCTGCACAAGCGGCTTGACACGCTGCCTTCAGACCTTGAGGACTTCTTCCACCACATCATCGAGTCGGTCGAGCCCTTTTACCACGAGAAGATGGCGGGGACGCTGCGCATCGCCCTAGCCGCCCACGCGCCCCTCCCGCAGGAGCTCTACATCTTCCACGACCTCGAGTACGACGACGCGTCGTACGCGCTGCAGGAAGCCGTCGAGCCCTGGGACCACAAGCGGTTCGACAGCCTGAACGAGCGCTTTTCGCGCCGCCTCAACTCGCGCTGCCAGGGCCTGCTGGAGATCCACCGCGGCCAAGTCGAGTTCCTGCACCGCACCGTCAGCGACTTCCTGCGAACGCGAGACATGTACGACTACATCGCCTCTAAGACACGGCCCAACTTTAACCCCCACTTTTCCACCTTCCAGGCCCAAGTCGCCTGGATCAAGCACGTCGACTTTGCCGATCCATCTACCCACCTCGGGTTTCCTTTGACAAGGCTAAAGGCAAGCACGGATATCTACGCGCAGGCGGTCGAGCGTCTCGAACACTTCGTAGTCCGCGCCCTAGCCTACGCGTGCCACTCGTATCCTGATCACAACGGATCGTCTCGAATAGCCACGAGGACAGAGGATCTCCTAGACGACCTAGACCTGGCAGTCCAGACCATCCATGACTCCACCCTGAAGAAAACTGTACCCAGCAGCCCAGACCTCCCGTCAGACAGGAACCCTAGCAGAAACAACAGAAAAACCAGCACGCGGGCCGGTGACATCCAGTACCGTGCGTACGTGCTTCAGGCCCGGCTATACTGCTACGTGGGCAGGAAGCTCGACAGGGACGCGGAGTACTTCGGCGGGTTCCAGACACCGCCACTCAGCTACCTCCTTGGCTACGAAAATAACGAGACGGCGGCGGCAGTAGCAGCAGCAGCAGCCAACGCCGGCAGCAGTTCCGAGACGGAGATGGAGACGCAGACCCACACGCAGGCGTGGCCGCCGCGGCGCCTCGAGCTCCTCCACCGTCTCCTGGCCGCGGGACACGATCTCAACGAGCGCTACCAGGGCGCCGGCAACGGGTCATACGAAACGCCATGGTCGTGGTTCGCGGGGCAGATAGTGCCCGTCTTGACGCTAGACGCGGATGGGCGGGTGAAGCTTGGTCCCGGCGCCGGTCAGTTCGCCGAGGCGCTGCGCAAGGGCGTGTTCAGGCTGCTCGTGCGGTTCGGCGCAGATCCCAGCGCCATAGTACTCTACCAGGACGCGGTAAAGCCCAGATCGCGCGCCCCGATAGCATGCATTCCGTTCTGGGCGCGGCTGCTGCTCGCCGTCTTCACCGTGCAGCAGCTGGTCGACTGTGCCGACGATTACGTAGGCGAGCTCGGCTACGTGCTGTCGCGAGTCGATCTCGGCAGCCGCGACCGCGAGCTGCCGTGCTTGGAGGCGCAGATGAGCGCAAACAGCTTGTACGCCGCCTTGTGCGAGGCTAAAATTACCGGCAGCAGCACCAGCAGCAGTAACAACGACCAGCAGGCCGCGACGTGGATGATGCGGCTTCTGTGGCTGCGTCTGGACCACGTTGTCCAACCGTACTGGCTACGCCTCAACCACCGCCAGGGCCAGCTCATCGCCAGGGCCGTTAACGTCTTCCTGGAGCGGGCCGAGAGCGTGCCGGGGTTCTCGCCGTACAACCACATGCTCGCGGCGAAGCTCGAGAGCGCGTGCCCGAGCGCGGCAAAGCCCATTGCGCAGTCGCCGTGGCGTCCGGGACAGCCCGTGGGCAGCGCCGTGCAGCCGAGGTCGCCGCTGAAGAGACCGAGAGACCCGGCGGACTCGGAGGAACAGGGTTATGTCCAGCACGGGGCAGGGTGGAAACGAATGACGGCCTCGTTTGTCAACTGAAGCCCACATCGAACAACCATCACGTCATATAATTATTTGCGATAAATTATGAATGCAAATCCGCATTTATTCACCGCCTCGATACATACACGATCCGACCAAGGGTGGCAACAATATCCCCCCCGAAATGTATTCATCGGCCTCAAGCCTCAAGCGGCGCGACGGTGGGATCCCAGCCGGCGACGGGGGCGTAGCCGTCCGTCTCGAGGCCGGCGACCTCCTCAGGGGTGAGGGCAAAGTCATAGACGTCGGCGTTGGAGCGGATGCGGTCGGGCGTGACGCTCTTGGGGAGCGGGATAAAGCCCTTCTGCAGGCTCCACCGGATGAGGACCTGGGCCTCGGACTTGTTGTACTTGTCGGCGAGCTTCTTGAGCGCCGGGTCGCCCCAGCGCTTGCCGCGGACGAGCGGGGTGTAGGCCTGCACGGCGACGCCGCGCGCGGCGCACCAGTCGGTGATGTCGCGGCGGGCGCACCAGGGATGGATCTCCCACTGGCCGGCGCTCAGCACGCCGCCCTTGCCGGGGCCGCCGCGCTCGGCCTCGAGCTCGGCAATGTGCCGCTCCAGCTCGTCGAGGTGCTGGACGCCGTAGTTGCTGACGCCGATGCTGCGCACCTTGCCGGCCTCGACGGCCTCGACCAGGGCGCGCCACGCGCCCTTGCGGTTCGCCGACCCGCCGTACGGCGCGTGCAGCAGCATCAGGTCCACGTAGCCGAGCTCCGACTTGGCGAGCGTCTGGTCGATGGTCGCCTTGGCGCCGTCGTACGACACGCTTCCGGGCGGCACCTTGGAGGTGAAGAAAATCTGCTCGCGCGGGAGCTTGGTGCCGGTGCGGATGGCTCTGCCCGCGCCGTCTTCGTTGTCGTAGAAGGCTGCCGAGTCGAACTGGAGTCGCGACGTTAATTAGAACGCGCCATCAGAAATTCACAATGTCGGAAATACGCACGTGGGTGTAGCCGGCTTCAAGAGCTAGCTTGGACACTTTTTCAGTATCTTCTGGGGGACTGCGGGAATCGGCACGTTAGCTTCAGTTGCTAATTGGCTTAAGATGCTCGGCAGACGCATGGATGCATGGTCATGAGTCAGGTCTGCCACGGGCAATCGAATTGGGGGAGTGCAAGTCTGGGAAGAGGGTTCGCACGTTTGGTAGAGCTAGAATTCACAGAAGACAAGATTAGCGACATCCTTGAGGCAAGCAAGCACAGACAATGCCGCAGAGAGGACGGAGTAAAACTCACGCCATATCCCAGCTGGGGAATTTCATAGCCGCTGGGGAGCTTGATCTTGGAGTTGATGGTCAGGGCGGCCATTCTTCTCAGCATCAGGTTTCGCAGTTGTTGGTGGTGCTGTTGTTTTGCTGTGGTGCTGGTGGTAAGGGAGATGGGATTGGGGTTGATACTTGTTTCTCTGCACCTCGATCGTGGAGGAATGTCGTGACTTTATAGGCGTCTCATTAATAGCGTCCGAGTCTGAAACTCGGGCACCAATACGCATACGCACCAAACTTGAACTTGCCAAGGCTGCCGCTTGGGTTTGTCATCACGCCCAAATCGGTCGAGAATCGTGCCGGCCGGACATTACTGATCAGTAAACTCCTAAGAGCACTGATAAACTCCGAACGCCGATTCAATGCCGCAGTGGCAAGTTCAATCACTGCATCATCTCGCGATTCGGCGATACGCAAACGACACGCATAGCATTTGTGTTTTCGGGTACCGTTCAATTGGTCAAATATTGATGTCCTGTTTTGGCCTTTGCTCGGATTTGTCAATCCAAAGAAAGGCCTCGAGTCCGAGGGAAGAGTAATGATTTGTATGAGCTGATCATTGGCCAATCAGACCCGTCAATTGTTAATAAACACATCTCAACTCTCAACTCCTCTGGGAGATACTAGCCTCGATGTCAGAAAAGCATAGTATTTCAGTGTCATCGCGGGCCAGACTTGTGAAGCCATTGCTCCACATTTTCGCTGCAGGTATTGCGTGGGCCGCGAAGCAGGCACAGGCTTGTGCACTAACCACTGAGTGCACATGCACCAACAACCACTATTCCGTAGTCCCGCTGGCTGAAATTTGCGAAGGAGCGACGAATCCCCCTCTAAATCCCAGCGAGCCATTACTTTCTAGGCCCCTTCCCTCCTCAGCCCTACCGCCCGACCGACACCCGACAGACAATTGCACGTGACCTTCCATAATTAATTACCAAGCCCAGCTTGGCCTTTTACCAAGCCTTTGGACTGATGCGACCTCAACTTTCGGCCAGCCCTTCCACTGGGGCGGTGTTATGGATAATGCCGAAATACAACCCCCCGGGAATATCCGAGCAAATGTCCTGTCGGCCTTGTGCCAGGCGTTATGTCACCAAAGTGCATGTGTCGTGCAACCGTGCGTGCATTGAACGAGACGTTTTGTTCGCTCGCCTGTTTGTCTGGGCACATCTTGCGAGATGGCTCGTGCGCTTATCCGCGATAACGGCCGACTGATAAGGAAGATTGGGGGCCAAGACGTTGGTTGGACTTGGGCCAAGCCCCCTCGTTGGAGCACGATGGATCTGGGGGAAATTGCGAGTGGCAACCTGGAGCGCAGCCAAGGACAGTCGGGTCGCACAAAGTGCCCAAACAGCCGAGACAGTGCGTCGCGCCGGACATCGTTGTCCCTTGAATTTTTGACGACGCTTCAATCGACTGCCTCCGTATCGCATCCTCTCGCCCCGCAGCCTACCCAGCGCCAGTCGCGAGCCAAACCGGAACCAATCAATCGAGGAGCGCGTCCGACCTGAGGCAAGCATCATGGTGCAGGTCCAGCCAAACGTGCTGCGCATCGCTATCGCCTCCGTGTGCGCGCTCGCCCTCTTCATCGTCTTCGACCCGCTCGGCTTCTCCTTCGTGTCGACGGCCGTGCGCTACAAGGGCCCCGACACGCACGCCGCCATCACCCACATTGTGCTGTTCCAGTTTAAGCAGGAGGCCGATGCGGCTGCCGTGGAGACGGTGAGTTCTGTTCTGTGTGTCGGCTCATGGGCGCGAGTGAGGCCATTCGCGGCTCACGTTGCCAAACCACAACGGCGCGCTCATGACCGAATGCCCCGATTGCCGCCGCTGACCCGTCACCACACAGGCTTGCGCAAACTTCCTCGCGCTCAAGGAAAGCTGCCTGTCGCTCAACTCGCAGCAGCCCTACATCAAGAGCATGACTGGCGGCAAGGACAACTCGCCCGAGGGCAAGCAGGTGAGCTACTCTGCTCAGTGACGGCCCCCCCGTGAATATGCTGACCACCGACCGCAGGACGGCTTGACACACGGCTTCGTCATGCAGTTTGCCACGGCCGACGAGAGGAACTACTACCTCGAAAAGGACCCGGCGCACCAGAAGTTCAAGAAGGAAGTCGAGCCGATTGTGCAGAAGGTCACCGTGGTGGACTTTACGGCTGGCACGTTTTAGTCTACTTAATTAGTCTGGGTCTAGTTCTAGAGATGCGGAACCGGAACCGTCTGTCCTGGTTGAATGGTGTGAGATAATCAAATGCTGAATTTAATTAGTACAGCCCCCAAACATTTAACATGCCCATTGCCCATCTTTATCAGCAGAGGTCATGAGACTGCGGAGTCGTGATTATTTGCCTGAAAGTTCATGCATGCCAAGCAGAATATAACCAGTGCCGCCTTCGATGCGCTAGTCAACCTTGCAACTGCAAGCCGGTTCAGTCAACCTGTCGACTGCAAGAGTTGTGAGGCTCATAACCTGCCCGCTAGACAGTTGCCTAGACTCGGTAGTCAACCTATACGCAGGAGGTAGCCCGGGTCCTGCAGTCAACCTATACCCAAGGCAGTTGCAACCTGGAAGCCAGTTCCTTGAGCCAGCCAGTCAAGCTGTCAGTTGCGAGCCAGTTACCCAGGTCCTGCAGCGAACCTGTACGCAAGGGAGCTTCAAGGCAGTTGCCCGGGCTAGCTAGTCAACCTGTCCGTTGCAAGCCGGCCAGTCGCCCGGGTTCTTCAGTCAAGCCGGCCAGTCAGGGCGGAAAAGGCAGCTAGGGCGGGTAGAGGAAGATTTTACCAGCGACGTCGGTAAATTGTAGAGTAATTTTCGGTTCACTAGTCGAAAGAAGCCGCTAGAAAGAGTGACTAATTCTTGTACGATAATACTGATAAAGGAGAAGTAATTAACTTCTGATAGGGTGTATATCAATGGGGACTAGTATAGCAGAGTCAACTCTGTTCGCCCCAACCTCCATTCCGGCCTGAATCCGCTGAATTACTCTGTGACGAGAGTAATGATCTGACACTCCTCGCCATCTTCACCCAGCCCCTGGCGAGCCTCGACGCCAAAGTCGTCCAAGTCCTCCTCGTCCAAGTCCTCCCCGGCTCTCTCTATCACGTATTTGACCTTCTCATCCGCCTGTCCGAGAAAGGCTCCGCTGACAAACGGCTTGCTGGATGCCGCGCCCTTTCGGCCAACCCGCAGCTTCTCAACTTGGAAGGCAAACGCGATGGGCCCGGCAATCGTTTTGGTATGGGTGCGGTACCTGTTGGGTTTACGGTGACCTTGGGGCCCACGGTGGCCTGAATGGCCGGGATGTCGACACCAATCTTGACTACCGAAACGGGGATACCACGTCCACAGCCGCCACAAATCACGCAAGGAGATTGCAAAGACCCAAATGAATCCGCATTGTTGACAACCTGATTATCACCCAAGTCAAAGCTAACTGCTAACTACACGCAAGGCAAACAAAGCGTCTGTCAAAGCCTTGCCGCCCACTCCCTAATTACCTAGTCACTTCACTCCCAAGTGGACTCGAGCCCGTCGACGCCCGTGGGCCGGTCGGCCAGCGTGGTGATGCGGAAGCCGTGGCGCAGACCCTCCTGGGGGTTGTGCACGTTGTAGTCGGAGATGGCCGTGTGGGCGGTGACACGGTTGTCCCACAGTGCGACGGTGCCCTCCTCCCAGCGCACACGCACCTGGAAGTCCTGGCCCAGCGAGATGTGCTAACCAAGGACAACCAGTTAGCTTTTACTCATTATAGGCATGTGCACGAAGGGGCGGCAAGAGGTAGTTACTCACATTAAACAGCAGCTTGAGCAACGCGTCCGACTCCTCGTCGCGCAGCCCGACGATGCGCTTCGTGAAGCCCGGGTTGACGAATAGGGCCTTCTGGCCGGTGGCGGGGTGGACGCGGACGACGGGGTGGTCGGACGACACAGGCTCGCGGCGGACGAACTTGCCGTCGCGGCGGGCGCCGTCGGCCTGCGGGACGCCGCTGTGCTCGGCACGCAGGCCCTCGAGCAGCGTGCGGATCGGCGGCGACAGGCGCGCGTACGCGGCCGTCTGCGACGTCCAGCCCGTGTCGCCGCCCGTCGGCGGCACTGATACGAGCGTGAGGATGGTGATGCCCGGCGGCTGGTGCTCGTACGACACGTCCGAGTGGTAGCCGACCGTCGTCAGCCGGCTCGACCGCCGCTTGTTGCGGTACTCGTTGTCCGGGCCCAGGTAAATGTTGTGCAGCTCCAGGTGGTCCTTGACGTGGGCGCCGACGGGCTGCATGTTCGGTCAATAGGTGAGGTTTGGGGGGGCCGATTCAAACTGACGTACGTGGATGTGCAGCGGCCCAAAGTACCGCCCAAAGGCCTTTTGCTTGTCGATGCCAATGTCCTTGAAGTCCTGGCCGCGGAACACGACGACGCCGCGCTCGGCAATGAGCAGGGCCAGCTCGTCCTTCTGGCGGTCGTCGAGCTGCGACAGCTGCAGCCCGCGGATCTCGGTGCCGATGACGGGTGTTAGCTTGCTGACCTGAAGGTCGGCGTTGGTCGGGGACAGCAGGTTGGGCTTGTCCTTGGCCGCCGCCAGCCCGCGGTCGCGGAACTCGAACGGCTGCAGTGGAGGGAAGTGCGTCTTTTCATCGTACACGGGCAGGTAGGCCGCGTATTTGTACTGGTTTCTGGGTTAGAGCCATGTTCGGTTGGGCCGTTCTGACGAAGCTCACTTCTTCGTGTATCTCTTTGTCATACGCCAGAGTCAGCGTGATTGGCTCACTCTCGGTGGCCGTCTTGGTTGTGGTTGTTGTCGACATTGTGGTCTATAAGAGGCACCTGTCAATATTCAGAGTCGCTTGGTGGTGTATTGGCTGAACTAAAGTCTCTTCTGGAATTTGCAGGACGACTTGACTCCCCAAGCATCGCCGCCCGTCCGTCTGTTCGCGTTCTTATAGCCGTGCCCATTCTCTGTGGCTTCTTATTTTGCAATATCTTTCCCTGTGATTGCTCGTGCCGATGATCCGATTCCACACTCTGTTTCCATCACGTCAACAGCTCGCAGATGGCGAGTGTCCAGTCAAGCCAAGCCCTCAAACCCCCTCGACAACGGCCATGCGTGATGTGTGGGATGGTGCGGGGAAGTGGCTGAAAGGCAGTCGTCTCTGGCGTCAGCCGGCTCGGCGTCGTGATTTGGACAGAAATGACGAGCGCCCACACTACCGCCCGCTAACCCCCACGGCACGCCAGCCCATGTTATCTCCGACCCGTTCGGTACTCGTTTGGGCCCAAACGGCGCTGCTGCAGCCCCGGTATTCCGGCCCCCATCCATCTTAGCCCGGCCAAGTTGGCCGAGCTAGATCGAGCATCGGCTGACAAATGTTAGTACGCAACGGCCTAGAACTAGCTGAAAATGCCATGAAGTGTTTATAATGATTGTCATCGTAATAATCTAAATAAAACAACCTAGCGACTAAACCGACTTTTCTCTTATAGCCATAATATCTCGAGCAAAGCGGGCAGTTGGTTAATATTGTAACGTACGACAAAAAGATGCTCTGGTAACAGCCGTAGAAAAGGCAAAAAGAATAGTTTAGATCTCTCCCGCCGGGAATTGAACCCGGGTCCCGAGCGGAGTCTTCTGTGAAGTTGACAAGCTCATATACTGACCACTATACTACGGAAGATTTGCTGGTGTGGATCACCAGCTGTAGCTTGTGTTTGATGAGTGGAGAGGGTCAATAGGGCGCATAAGTAGTCCGCGGGAAGGTGCGAAAAGCGATGAGAAGAATAACTTAAAATGACTAAACGCAAAGTATAACAACAGAATGAGACATCCGAAGAGTGAACAGCTCGGGATCCGGGACTGAGATTTTGAGCCGCGATAATGAATGCCGGGTCGTGCAACACAGCATACTCCCATTCTCGCGACACACATCTCACCCCACACCATCTCATCACGGTTGCGGGGAAGGAATTGGCCAACATTCAGCTCCTTATGAGATTATTCGGGAAGAAATAGAATCGAAGCTGAAGGTGAGGCTGCAGGCACGGGAATGCTGGGATCGTCAGTAAGGGATTCACGTTAACCAATTGCCGTTTGCATTCTTTTTCAAGCAATTGATCTACTTCGCCGCGGATGGGCATTGACGTGCTTTGATAAGCATTTAAACCCGTTAAGAGAATTGAGTCCGCCGATGCCTGAGCCTTCAATCGAGCCGAGTCTGGTGACAGCGAGTCTCCAATTTGAGGGAAGCAAGGGTGCTAATCGCAGCAAGCTGACAGAAACGGGGGTCCCGGCGGGTAGCGTTGCGTCATCACGGACCCATCGTTGCAAAAGCGGTGAGATGCAACAGGAGCCAGGAAGCGCCAAAGAGGTGCAGATAAGAACGGGCATGCAACGAGGTTTATATGCTAATGTCACGGTATTCGACCCTCGCAATGTGAAATTAGACGAGGTAGGCCTGTTGAAAGGAAAGAATTATAGGACGAGAAGAGTTTTCCACACCAATCAATCTCGACCGGCGGCCATGGTTCGCCACCGATCACCGGCACCCCGCTCAATGCTGCCGCGACCCGAAGGGCGCGCGCTAGGCTGGATTACCTGCAGCAGCCGAATGCACGGGCTGCATGTCCAAACCCGGGGGCCAGAAGCTCCTAGAACACAGCGCTTTGGAAAAAATTAGAAGAGTGCAGCACTCGTCTGGGCAGAGACGGCCATCCTTGGTCCCTGTCACGCCTTCCAGGCTATCCTTGCCGCCCGCTTCCGACGGCGCATCCGCTTAGTTGCATGGATGTTCGTTCACCAGACGCTATTATTAATGATATTCGACCCCCATTACTCCGTATCCATAAGAAAAAAGCGAAACCAACAGGACGTCCTCAGACGGTAAACCCCTCCTCCAACTATTTACCGCAGCAACCACCACCCACGCCGTCCCCCGTGCTGCACCACCACCACCTCGTCAGCCGGCCATTGGCAGCTGAGACACCAATTAGAAAAATCACAAAATTAATTAATCAGTCACAAAAGACATGACTATGACAGCCACAACCGACGAGACGCAGCCGCTGCTGCTGCGCGCCGCCGCAACCAACAACCCCGCAGCGCCAAACGCAATCGGCGCAGGCGGCAGCGCCACGACGGCTCCGCAATCCGCGGCCGACTCGGAGTCGACGGTTGTTGACTTTGACCCCTGCGGCGACCCGGACAACCCCCTGGAGTGGCCGGCGGCGTTCAGATGGAGCGTGGTGCTGATGCTGGCCATGACGGCGTTTACCGTGTAATTATTCACTCTCCACTCTCATCTTCACAAATCAACCACTGACACATCCATGGGTCTGCAGAACATTCACATGCATCAGCGTAGTCCCGCTGGCGAACGAGATCGGCCGGGACCTCGGCGGCGACGCGCGGTCCAAGGCGGCGAGCGTGCTGCTGGTGACCATCTGGGAGCTGGGCGAGGCGGCGGGCCCGCTGCTGATCGCGCCGCTGAGCGAGATGGTCGGGCGCTACCGCGTCGTGAACACCGCCAACGCGCTGTTCATCGTCGCCACGCTGCTCGCCGCCACCAGCGCCAGCCTGCCGCAGTTCGTCGCCGCGCGCATGCTGACGGGCCTGGCGGTGGCCACCAACGTGCTCAGCCCGGCGATCGTGGGTGATATTTTCGTGTCGGAGCAGCGCGGCGGCGCGCTGAGCTTGGTGTTTCTTGCGCCGTTGCTGGGCGGTGCTGTTGGGCCGGCCATCTCGGGTGCTATTGCTGAGCGCGCCGGCTGGCGCGCGGTGGTGTGGCTCAGTGCGGCGCTCGCCGTGCTGTGCGAGCTGCTGTTCCTCACCTTCTTCCGCGAGACGTACAAGGTCACGATCCTGCGGCGGCGCGCCGCGCGCCTCGCCCGCGAGAGCGGCAAGCCGTTCCGCACCGAGTTCGACGGGGAGGAGGAGAGTGGTGGTGGCAGTGGGGGGCTCGGCCGCCTGCGCGACGCCATGCTGCGCCCCGTGACTGTGCTCGCCGGTAGCAGCGTGCTCGTCATCGTGTGTCTGTACGGCTCTGTCTGCTTCGCGTACTATTATGTTATTACCGTGACGCTGGCCGACATCCTGCGCGACGTCTACCACCTGCCGCCGGTGCAGGCGGGCCTGTGCTTCATTACTGTTTGTGAGTGGCGTCCCTCGGACTCTTCTCGTTGGTACTTGCTGTCGTGGTTACTGACAAACATCACAGCCCTCGGATCGGCCGTGGCCGTGTTCGCGTGCAACCGCAGCCTGGACCCCATCTACATCCGGCTGCGCGACGCCAACAAGGGCGTGGGCCAGCCGGAGCACCGGCTGCCGGTGGCGATTGGCGGCGCGTTCGTGATGCCGGCGACGGTGGCGGCGTACGGCTGGGCGGCCGCGTTGCACCTGCCGCTGCCGGCGCTGCTGGCGAGCATGGCGGTGCTGGGCGCCGCGCTCATGTTCACCATGATCCCGCTCATGGCGTATGTGGTCGACGCCTTCGGCCTGTACTCGGCCTCGGCCATGACGGGCGTCATTGTCGTCCGCTGCCTCGTCGGCACCTTTCTGCCCCTGACCACGGCGCCACTGGTCGACAACTTTGGCTATGGATGGGGGTTCACCGTGTTTGCTGCTCTGAGCTTTGCCATTGCGCCTGTCCCGGCCCTTGTCATGCGCTACGGCGCTCGCTGGCGCCAGAAGTCAGAGTATACTAGGGATCAATGATGGTGCGAGGCGGAGGTGGAGTTTTAGGGGTATATTAATAGAGATGTAATTAGACCGTGTGTATCTTTGCTGAGTGGTCGCGTTGGTTGTCGGTGTGTGCCCGCTTTGACAATATAGCGACGGTGGAGAGGGAAAAGAAAAATAAAGAAGAAATAAACACAAAGAAAGAAATAGAGAATGGGGGGAAAATGACGGAACGAGACGAACTTGAATATACCATCTTAAACGACGATTTTGTTCCCACCATTTCCATCCCATTTCCATCCCTTGTCTGGTATCCAAAAAGAATCGTCTCGCCCCCGGGACGAAAAAGATGACTGGACCGACCCACGTGCGGCTCGAACGCACAATCTCCTGAGAATGACCTTAATCGGAATCAGGTGCCTTACCATTTGGCCAGCGGGCCTGGTTGATTGATTGGATACGGTTGTGGAGTGGAATCCGGCATGACATCCTCACCCTTCCAGGGGTCCACCCGCTCGAGGTTTGGAGAGAGAGCTCCATATTATTATCGGGTGGGTGCGTCTGTGATGTGGTGATGTTGCGACCTTGGTTTCCGGCTACATAGGATGGACAGACGGGGCGAGGTTGCCGGCTGACAATGTCTTCGTTGATTCCTGTGCACACGGCCGTTCTATGGCCGTTCTCTCGGCCTGCCAGGGTTACCGTCTAGATAAAATATAATTTGATTTGTATATAAAGTTCAATAAGTTGAGGTCTAGACAGTAATTATCTCTATCAGTGTCTGCGTAGAAACTGAATGGATGGCCTCCACGTTGGTTCCATCATGTACCCCGGTTATTATTATGACTGTATGACAGAAAATAATTAACAAAAAAAAATGGCCCCCTCAGGTGAGAAGAAATATGTACAAGGTCCAAGTTATTAAATCCCAACACACCCATCCCATCATGGAAGCTGATTAACTGCGTGCTCTATGGTGGGCAGCTCCTGGGACGGCCAGGTCCTCGGCCCGGACGCCCTCGGCCACGTGCTCGGGTCCGACGTCCTCGGCGGCGGCACTGGCGGTGGCGGCGGGGTGGTATACTGGTACTGGTATGCGGCGGGCTGCTCGTCGCTGCTGCTGCTGCTGCTGTTGGTGTACTGGTATTTGTCGTTGGCCGAGATCCTGGGCTGTGACGGCTCGGCCTTGGCTGCGTCGACGAGGCGCTTGAGCCGGCGGTTCTGCATGACTGCCACGGCGAGGGCGATGGAGACGGCCAAGAGCAAAGAGCCGAGGATCCCGCCGATGATGGGTGCTATGTTGTTATTGTTGGAGGTTGGTCCGTCGCTGGGCGTCAGGGTGCTGTTGTTCCCTGTGTTGGCCAAGACGTCACCGTCTGGTGCTGATGAGGTCTGGGCGGACGGCCGGGTGGTTGTTTTGGTGGCACTCTTGGAGGTGCTTGCACCGCTAGTCTGGCTGTTGTTCTGGCCGTTGCTCTGGTCGTTGCCCTGGTCGGTGGTCTGGCTATTCGTCTGGTTGTTGGTCTGGCTGTCGCTCTGGTTGTTGGTCTGGCTGTCGCTGTCGCCGTTTGTCTGGCCGTCACTCTGGCTGTCGCTCTGGCCGTCGCTCTGGCTGTTTCCCTGTGTGGCTTTCTCGGGGGCAGCCTGTGTTTGGCTCGACAAGAGGGTCTTGATTCCTGCGTCGGTGGTTGCAGGGGTGTTTGCCGAGGCGGGACTGTCAGAGGGAGAGAGCTGGCGCACGACAGTTCCGAGCTTGCGGATCAACATGAAGCTGTTCTGGCAGCACTCGGCATCCGTGAGGTAGGCTCCACTGCAACACCATGTCTTCTCTCCGCAGGGTTTCATCACACGGCTGTAGCCCTCTATGAAGTGATGCTCGTCAGCCGACAGCTCGGTCTCGGAAAGGGACAGGAGAGGAAAGAAGGAGAAAACTGACTTGTGGCATTAGGCGGGGGGTTGCAGTACTGAGCGCACACAGGATCCCTCCAGGTGGAATCGGTGCAGCCGTTAATCCATATCATCGAGTCGGGCGTCTTTGCGGCCGAGGACACGCACACGCCCGTCGACATGCAAATGTCGCCCATGCCTTGGTTGCAGCATGCCGAATGGGAGCCGGATTTGCCCGTCGCGGCCGAGTTGCAGGCTATGATCTTCTTGTCCCCGACAACGGTGCCGTCGGGGTTGTAGCACACGGCGCCGCACGCCGCCTGCCTGGCGATGCAGAGGAGGAGGCACGCCAGCGACAGTCTTGTTCTCTCCATGGCGAAAGGCGTCGTGTCGCCAAGAGCCAGCGAAGGTGTATTGCCGGAGCAAAGGAGAACTTAATTCAACAAAGCGCAAGATGTCTGTGGTGTTTTCTTGGGCCCCGGAGGGCAACAGGGAGGAAGAGGGACTCGGTCAAGTCCACAATTACTGGCGGGAACGATGGATGGTATTTGACGTCTGATGGAACTGTAAATGGATGAAGGGAGTGGATGGGACGAGACGAGACGAGATTGAGACGGTTGTAGCCCCAGATCCCAGAGGGCAGGCGACGAATCAACGGAAGCATCAGTCTTGCATGCGGGCAGAGGGCAGAAGCTGTGCGGCGAGGCGGCACAACTGGGCATAGGAGGGCTGCGCCGGGGCCGCCATGCGGGCCTAGGGCCGGGAACAGGAGCCGGCTAGCACGAAGGAACGCCCTATAGTCCCGATTTGGCCAGCTTTATGCCGCATCTCCATGGGCTTCCCTCCTTTGTTGGTGCTTGGTGGAGTCGGCGGCAGCTGCCTTGATGCGATCTCACCTCCAAAGTCCGAGCACGCGAATGGCGCCGCTGCCCTGTGCCACACAGCACCACAGCAATCAACAACAAAGCGACTCTGGCTTACTATGTAAGTTGAGTTGCCAAACGCACGTGGAAGGCGTCGCCCCGCTGGTAACGGCGCCGATTGGGCCGTTTCAGAAATGATTAACTGGAAGTAGTCTAGAAACGCGTTTCATCGCTTTTGCCAAACGGCCCCGCTGAGTCTAATAAACCCTCCGGCTGGGGATGCACCCGGAGGCCCCGACCCCAAATGCAAATGGGGGCCGTGTCCGCAAAAACAGTAGTGGGGCGGGCCA
The DNA here is from genome assembly GCA_033439765.1 of Lasiosphaeria ovina. Lineage (NCBI taxonomy): Eukaryota > Fungi > Ascomycota > Sordariomycetes > Sordariales > Lasiosphaeriaceae > Lasiosphaeria > Lasiosphaeria ovina. The sequence goes on along the minus strand of JAULSN010000002.1, from coordinate 6,379,813 downwards.
CACATGGTGCAGTGGTTTAATGCCCCAGAACCGCCGATACTATTGGAGCCGATATTGACAATCTCGACGTCCCATTGTTGGGTTGCCCAGCCTGTCCGACACCGAACACCAAGCTCGCTCATCTCTTTCCGACGATACAGCACCCAACCTCACTTTCGCTTTGGGCCTCGTCAGTACATGGGGAAAAAGAAGAGACGGTTGGATGCTTTTTTGCGAGATTCCAGTTTAAGCCATCAGCCTCGTTCAGGGGGCAGACAGAGAATAACATTTTCATTCCGGGCCTAGCAGCCAACCCACGGCACCAGTGACACGGTGGTAGGAGCCGGCTCTGCGATGTTGAGCGAGGAAACGAGAGCGCATGTCCAATCAATTGCTTCAACTTTTATTTACACACGTTACCCCCTTTTTGTCTCTGCTTTTTCTTGTCTCCCGTCAGCCGACTGGCCTCGCCCCATTGCAGTTTGCGCAACCCTTTGTCTTTTCATCCGAAGCAGCAAACCAAGAACAAAGCAAGCCACCTACCTATGCCGGCGCGGGCAGCGTCGCCGGGAAGCTGTACCCGCAGTTCGGCTTCTTCTCGCAGTACGTCATCGTGTGAATAAACCTCAACTTCCCATCCTCGACACGGAACTCGTGGCTGTCAGGCGCATTCCCGATACTGCCAAACTCGAGCAACACGCTCACGACACCCACACTCTCATCAATCACATAACGACGATTCGGCATGTCATACGACTGGATGACGCCGAGGTTACAAGTGTCAGACGGCAGGCCGCGGCCGGTATAGGCGCCGCCCTCGAGACGCGCACACGGCGCGCCCCACGGCACGGCGACGCTGGCGTTCTTGAACACGTCGAGGTAGGCGTCGGCGGCGGCCTGGATAGCGGCGCGCGAGTCGCGATGCGCTACCGGGATCGTGCCCCAGTCCTCGCCCAGCGCGTAGTGCAGCGTGCCCGTGGCGTTGAACAGCCAGTCGCCGGGCGTGGTGACGACGCGGTCGATTTTCGTCAGTTTGCCGCTGTCGGGGCCCAGCCAGAGCTGGGCGCCGATGACGCGCGGTGCTGCGGCGTCGGTGATGATCAGGTCCGTGAAGGACGCGCACTGCGTCAGGTCGAAAATGCTGTGGCTGCGGTCGATGCGCTGCGGCGAAGCTGTCGCGAGCGAGCTGTTGGACCGCCAGCCCGGCAGCGTGCGGCCGTTCTCCAAGTACGTGGCGTTGTCGGCCAGCACCGGCGCCAGCCAGCTGAGGCTGCCCGTGCTCTGCGCCGCGATGTACCGGTCCGTGGCTTCGCGGAGCAGCCCCTGGTTGCACGCTGCGCTTGCGACGGCGGCAGTTGTGGCTAGGCCCCAGGCCAGCGCGGCGATGGTGGAGTGATGCATTGTGTTTTCCAGGGGGGAGATACTGGGCCCAAGGTCGTGACAGGACCAAAGTTGCGCGCTGCACCGAGTTGGCTGGCTGAGCTGGTGGTTTTCTATCCCAAAACCTGCATCTCGCGGACCAAGGGGCTTGTCAATTGCCGTATCGTGAAATAGCCGGAGCGACCCGAGGACCCAGACCTCCTCACTTGGGATATTTGTCGAATTGAGCCGCGTCATCTCTTGGGGGACTCTTCTCGGCTGTACCCGTATAATAGTATGAATAAAATGGCCTTGGTATTCGCTGTCTGCCGGTTTTAACCCCATTCCAACTTACCCCTGGACCCCCCAAGCCACCCTCAGAGGCTCAGCTTCAGGTCAAGCTCGACGCGATGGTCTTCCAACTTCCAAGTGTGCGAGAGGGCGGAATGCTCGGGCCTGCAGGATCCGAGGGATTGTTCAAGTGTCATGGATGCCACGTTGGCCACTGAAGTGTTGGCTCAAGATCAAGCCGGGGATTACTGTCCAGGGTCGCCCGCAGTGATTGTAATGATTATGGCAAGAGCAAGGAAGCGACAACCAGTTCGGCTGGGCATGATGCTAAACCACGCTCGGAGGCATCCAGCTTGTTTCATTCTCTAAGTCATATGTCACTTCCACGTATTGCCCAGTACGCGTATGTTCTAGCCACAACCGAGAGCCCTTGCCACGAGCAGGGATCCCCCCTCGGCAATCGGAGCTGGGGCCGAAGTCTTAATTTAACATCTCAAGACCCGAAGCGTTGTTATTATTTTTTGCGTCAATACGTAATAGTCGCTAATTAAGTCGTCTCAGTCCTGTCTGGCAGGATCCAACTCGACGGCTCCCACAACGTCATCAATCTCGGCCATGATCTCAGGCGTCAGCTTGTCGAGCGACTTGAGGGCCTTGACATTCTCGACGATCTGCTCGGGCCTCGACGCGCCAGTAATGACGGACGACACGTTCGGGTTCTTGAGACACCACGCCAGAGCCAGCTCTGACTGCGGGATGCCAACCTTGTCGGCGATGACCTGCAAGAAAAGTGTTGGCGTCAGCAAATGACCTTCACGTTTTCGGGTACACAATGGCAAGATCAAACAATGGCAAGATCAGAGGACAGGACGATTGGAAGGATGGAAGGATGGAGCGATGTAGGGATGGAGGAATGGAAAGATGAAGGACGGGGGATAATGGGATGACGGACGATGGGACGACGACGAGCGCATTAGATCTGCTGAAAAGAGAAATCCTTACCTTGATCTTCCGAACCTTTTCGATATCTTCCTGCCACCCCTTTTTCCCGTAGTTGTCGCGCATGTAGCTGATAAACTTGTCGTCGCCCTTGGCGAAGCGGCTGCCGGGGGGCGGGGCGTCGGGCGAGTCGTTGTACTTGCCGCTCAACAGACCGAACTTGAGCGGGCTGTAGGTGGTCAAGCCGAGACCGAAGCGGCTGTAGAGACGCTGGAACTCGCCCTCGACCTTCTTCCTGTGCAGGAGGTTGTAGAAGGGCTGCTCGACCACGGGGGCGATCAGGCCCAGCTGCTTGGCGATGCCGCACGCCTCGGCGATCTCGTCGGCGCTCCACTCGCTCGTGCCCCAGTACATGGCCCAGCCCTTGATCTCGATGACGTGGTTGAAGGCACGCACCACTTCCTCCATTGGCGTCAACCGGTCCGGCCGGTGCGCGTAGACGATGTCGACGTACGCGAGGTCGAGCCGCTTCAGCGACGCCCGGAGGCCCTCGATAATGTGCTTGCGGCTCAGCCCGTGGTTGTTGACGAGCACCTCACCGTTGGCGCCGCCCCAGTTTATCTTGGTGCTAATGACAATGTCGTTTCGGTTCCAGCCGAGTTTCTTGATGGCCAGTCCCATGGCAACCTCGGATTGGCCGCCAGTGTAGCTTTTCACTCCAGGTGGTAAGCTGTGGGGTCCAGAAAGGGTTGAAGAGAATGAGACGCGGCAGCAGGGCCAATAGAGCATTGCGGGGTGGGTGGTTACTTTTCAGCAGTGTCAAAGAAGTTGATGCCGCAGTCGTATGCTTGTTTCAGGCACGCCAGGGTTATGTCTAGACAGTAGCCGGCCACTGTCAGCCACGCTGGGAGGCGTCCACAAGCGGACAAGCTTGACAGGTAGGTTATGTGGGTAGTTACCGTTTCCGACCTGGCCGCCAAAGGTCAGCCAGCCGCCGAGACCCAGAGCCGATACGTGCAGGCCGGAATTCCCCAGGCGGCGGTACACCATGCCCGTCTTGCGCGGTTCTTCCCAGGCCATTGTGGGTGTATTTGTTGTGGATAGTTCTCCAAACGCGAATGATTTGGGTTCAAAAGAGTGCGCGGGTGAAGTGCCACGATTGTTGATTGTTCCAGACTTCAAGTGCGTGACGCAGATAAAAGGCCTGGCGAATGAGGGGTAACAGAATATGAGGTGGGATTTTGAGCTCGGGGGTTAGCGTCTCGGCAGTCCGCGCCGAGTCGGCCCAGGCAGGTATCCTAGTGGCGCCCGTCCCAGCTCGGACCTGCCCAATCAGCTGGTTCGGCACGAGCTCTGTGCGAATAAGGACCACCGCGGTCAACGTGGGTCCGCGGCCACGGCCCACAAGGCGCCTTGGCACCTGGCTCGGACGACACCGACATGCCGCTTCGGGTTTTCGCCCTGGGCCGAAATGAGGGCTCATCAACCTAAGATGCGGAAGACGTTGCGCTTCCGTCAAGTCAAGCCAGCCCGGGGAGGTGATTGCTCTGTTCCAGCGTGCGTGCCCCACAGCGACATTTGGAGAGAGGGATGGCATGGGCCGAACCCGGAACAACACAAAGATCCAGATTGTGGGGAAGCATCGGGCTTATTGCCGCATCAGATGCGTCGGCCGAGGTCCATTTCCGGTCTAGAGAGGAAAGCTCGCCCGGCTCCTGTCCGGGACTGACTGCAAGTGGGGAGGTGGGGTAATTAGATGACGTCGGACGGATCCAAGCAATTCTCTCCGGTAAACGGCTTCGGCAGGAGGGGAGAGGGAAGAGCAAACGTCGCTTGACAGGTGTGGTGGAGTCGACAAGTGGTGGAGAGAGACATTGGCAATCGCCAATTGTCAGGATAGTCGCCTATCGTGGGGCCGGCCCATTGCGAGGCCAGTGTAGAGTGTAAAGTGTAACGTGTAACGTGTAAAGTGTCGAGTGTTGGTCGAGGACTGGCCCAGACTCTGCCCGGCAGAGGATTTCAGGTTGGGTGGCTAGTCGCGGTACAGCTGGTTGCTGATCAGGCTGCCGACCTGCACGATGACGTTGCAAATGGCGGCGGCGATGGCGCGCTTCTCGACGTCGAACGTGTTCTCGGACATCCACGACGTGACCATGGGGTGGAAGTAGGGATAGCCCGAGGTGAGCGTTATGAGGGCGAAGCGCGGCCACTCGCGGCTGCCGTCGGGCAGCACCAGCAGCGAGATGAGCATCGGCATGATCCACAGCTCGCCAAAGATGCAGTGCAGCGTGCGCTCGTTGAAGAAGTCGCTGCTCCACGCCAGCGCCAGCATAGTGATGATCTGCAGCACCGCCGACGGGATCGTGAGCATGTTGGAGTCGAACGACGAGAAGCCAATGCGCCGCAGCCTTAGTGTGACGTACCTCTGGACTGGCGACGCGGGGATGTACGCCACTAGCTCGATGAAGTACAGCCCCCAGAGCGAGCGGTCCATAAGCGTATTCTTGATGTCCTGCACCGTGATGGGCTGCAGGATCCCCGTGAGGCCCTTGGCGGGATCGTCGCGGAGAATGCGGTTTACCATGATGACCTCCTGGCGCTCCGTGTACCACGGCTTGCGGGAGATGGCGCTAGTGGTATTGGTGGGCGAGGCCGGCAGGTAGAAGAAAGACTACACAATGCCCAAGTCAGCAGACACTTTGATTTCTGGGTTGAAGTAATTAATACGCACGATGATGGCAATAACCACGGAGAGCAGGCCCTCGAGCAGGAACAGCCAGAACCAGCCCGTGTGCCCGCCGATGCCGCGTATCTTGAGGATGCCGGCGGCCAGTAGGGCCGAGATGACGCGGGCGACGTTGAGCGTCGACTAGAAGACGGCGAGGCGGACCGAAAGCTCCTTGGAGGTGTAGAAGTAGGTGGCGTAGAGAATTGTGCCGGGGATGAAGCCGCCCTCGCAGGCGCCAATGAGAGCGCGCGTGATGTAGAAGCCAGTGCGGTTGTACATCCAAGCCTGGGCCCACGACACCATGCCCCAGCTGAACATCATGATGGGCAGGACGCGGCGGGAAGCCGTAGCGCTTGGTGATGATCTGGACTGGGAACTCGGCGGCCAGGAAGGCCAGCAGCTGGATGGTGGTGCCGTTGTTGTAGTCGTCGCCCATCAGCTTCAGGTCGACGAGCAGGTCGTCGGCGAACGCGTTGGACAGGTTGCTGCGGTCAAGCAAGCTGCAGCCCGAAGAACATGACACAGAGCCACGACATGAGGACGATGCCCGTCTTGTGCGCACAAGTGCCTTTTCCTCTTGGGGGGTCCATGTCGCCTCGGGGTCCCAGCGGTGCTTCCCTTCGTAGTGGTTCGAGGGCGGGATGGCGCCGCTCAGCTGGTCCCATCTAATGGCAATCACGGCGTTGAGAAAGCCGCCAGTGCTGCTCATATCGCGGCTTCTATCCACGTCGGCGACGGCGACCGAGGGGCCCTCAACATCTGGGCTTCCCATGTTGCTATGTCTCGCGACACGGCGGTCGTGGCCAGAAAAGGGGTAAGGGGTAAAAGGGGGTAAACAAAACTCTAGAAAGATGGCCAAGATGTAATGCAATGCAATGCAATGCAGATGGATAGAGGGTGCAATATTATCCCAACGACGGGCGAAAAGGAAGGGGTATTTACTACATGTTGCCTTGAGCAATTTTCGCGTCTCAACTACCGCGCAGCCAGATTCAAATCTCTCCAACGGTCGCCGTGCAGCTTCAATTTCAGCCAAAGGATCAGAGAAAATTCTGCCCATCAACCAAGTCCTAAGGCGAACTGCCTAGACGAGCACACCCAAGTGCAAGCTTCACGTGCAGCACGACGCCAGAAGCAAAGTAATCGACACTAAGGCCGTGCCGAGTAAGTCGCGTCAGCGGCTTCCCACGCTGACAGCCTCGTCAGGCCGCCAGATCCGATGGCTTGTCCTGATGCCAGCGGGCTGTGTGCTACCAACTTGCTGGCTCGTGCCGCAGGCTCGGGGACGGCGGCCGAGACGGGCATGGCGCGGTGATTGCTCATTCTGGAGCTCGCTGACGCCATCGATGTTCCCCGGTGTTTTCTCCGCCGCCAAGCGTCTCGATGGCCATGTACCCCATCAGCCTCCGCCCGGCTGCAACCTCGATATGATTTAGCACTACCCCTCGATGAATGGTTGTGCGTGCTGGGCAGAGTGGGAGCTACCCCAACCCTCGCACATGCACGTACACCCAGTCCAGATGTTATTTACCTTTAGTACTCGCTGCACACATCCATCCCACAATATTGTCAGTTGTTACAGTATCAACACCAAAGCAGTTCAGTGCCTGTCCACTTCCATCCGAATTACCTGCATACCTCCCTACCGACGTGCTCACAAACGCACCGTCATCCCCTGTCTCTCCAAGTCTCTAGCCTTGGTGCCCCGTCGTGCTCCTCCCGGTGCCGCCCCCGTTGTCACATTCACCATGCCGTCCATGCCGTCGGCAGCTCCCCGCGCCCCAAAGGTCTTTGGCGGCAATGAGGTTGCCAGGCCGCGACTCAGCAACCTGACGTACTCGGGCTCGCTCGAGAGATTCAAGCACGGCGACCTGACTCCCGTCATTGGGCGCGAGTTTGAGGGTCTGCAGGTTACGGAGCTCCTGAGCGCCCCCGCCGACACTATCGCCGACTTGGCCGTCACCAGTGAGTGCCCCTCGAGCGACGCCACAAGCCGTGCCAATACTAACGTAAATTTTGTGACCAGTATCTGAGCGGGGGGTCGTGTTTCTGCGTGGCCAGGACGTGACACCAACCCAGATGAAGGACCTGATGTTGCGCCTGACACAGGTTGCCGGTTCGGTAAGCCGTCGCCTTGTCCCTGTTGGAGCCGTAGTAGGGTGCTAACAACAACAACCCACGCTGCAGCCGTCGTCGTCGGGCCTGCACGTGCACCCCCTGACGGAAGAGGGCAGCGAGCTGGGGGACCAGATCAGCGTCATCAGCTCGGAGAAGCAGAAGAAGGGCGGGGGGCTGACGCACCAGCTGTCCGACGTCAGCCGCTTCGCCAGCAGCGGGTGGCACAGCGACATCAGCTTCGAGCCGGTGCCGTCCGACTACGCCATGCTCAAGATCCACACGCTGCCGGCGACCGGCGGCGACACCATCTGGGCCAGCGGCTACGAGGTCTACGACCGCCTGTCGCCGCCGCTGCGCGCCATGCTCGCCGGCCTGACCGCCACCCACGACGCCACCTTCTTCCTCGACGAGGCCGCCCGGCTCGGCAACCCCATCCGCCAGGGCGAGCGCGGGTCGCCGCTGAATCAGGGCAAGGCGTTGACGGCGGTGCATCCCGTGATCCGGACGAACCGTGTGTTCCCTTTCTCTCTCCTTGCCCATAAAAGAAACCACGGCTAACTAAATGCGCTGTCTAGCTGTGACGGGGTGGAACTCGGTGTACGTCAACAAGGGCTTCACCAAGCGCATCAACGGGGTGACCAAGGACGAGTCGGATGTGCTGCTGGCGTACCTGTTCAACATGGTGACGCAGAACCACGACGCGCAGGTGCGGTTCCGCTGGCGGCAGAACGACCTGGCCATCTGGGACAACCGCAGCACGTGGCACTGCGCGACGTATGACTATGCCGAGGCCCGCGCCGGCGACCGCGTGTGCTCGCTCGGCGAGGCGCCATACCTCGACCCGGCGGCCACGGGCCGGAGGGAGGCGCTGGGCCCGTGACGACGCTGTGCTGGCTAATTGTTAATTAGCGATACGAATTAATGATGGTTACTGGGCAACGATTTGGAAGGCTGTGTGTGCATCAAAACAAAATAGTGTCCTCTGACACGGTCGTCAGTTACGACAGGAAGTAATTAGTGTTATTGTCAATAAAAGGAATTAATTAGGACTTCAGCTTGACAATCTAGATATCTTAGAGACAGATTGGCCGTGAACACGACACGGGGGTGTTTACTTGTACCCGCATAACCATCTATGCAACACAACCACCACGCCCATGAAACGCGCCTCGCGCAGCCACCGCCATGCGGCGCGTCTTTTCATAGCCCGCCGCGAGCTGAACAGCTAGCGGCCGACGAGGCCCAATCAAATCCACAGCCCCCGGACGCCGCCCGTCAGGCCGTGTCAGCCTCAAAGCTTGGCAGGAGCTTGGCCCAATGCCCAGCGGTTTTGGTTGACGGTTCTTTGTCGACCGTGTCCTGACTCACTGGGCCGAGCTGCAGGCAAGCGGGCAGTGAAGTCGACGCAGCGGCAATGTTGCGGTTTCAGGCCGTCGGCACAGCCACTGCTGTTTGTCGCGATACGAGATGTCGACGCCCGCACGGCGACGAGAGGAATAATTATTGAATTTGACGAAAACGTATAATTATTTGCCTGCATCCCCCGTTGAGAAGAATCGAACTGTTCCCTTTCACGGCAGCAAAGCCCACCACATCTCCAATCTCAAAACAAACCCCCCTTTACGCCAAAACAATGGAGCAGCCCGCCACTCTCGCCCAAGAACCTGTCGCCTCTGACACGGCCAACGATGAGAATAGCAGCCCAGCCACCACGCCACTGCACGCCGCCGCGCAGCGCCTCGACCTGCCCGCGATCCGCTCGCTGCTCAGCAACCCCCCAGCGACCTGGCAGGACATGATCAACGCGTCGCTCCCCTCGCCAGACAACGAGGAGCAGAAACACACGCCGCTGCTGGCGCTGGTGCTAGCCGCGCTCGACAACGCCAACGCCACTGACAATGACAACAACAACAACAACGACGACGACGACGACGACGACGACGTGCTAACCGCGCTCCGCCTCCTCGGCACAGCCGGCGCAGACGCCAATGCGCGCGACAGCGACGGGCTAACAGCCCTGCACCACTGCGCGCTACGCAGCAACGGCGACAGTGACACCAGCGAGACAGCCCTCGCCATCGCTCGCGTGCTGCTCGCGGACCTAGGCGCCGACGCGAACGCCACGAAGCGCGCCACTGTGGTTCCTCCTCCTCAAGCACATGGGGATGGACATGAGCATGACGACGGGTGTGCGTGCGGAGCCCACGTTGGCGCCGCGCTGGGAGCCGCATACCGTGCCGCGACGGGCGAGGCGCTGGACCTGTCGGCGCGGCGGGCCGAGGAAGACGTGACGCCGCTGTTTCATGCCGTTGGAGGGGTCAGCAGCGGGAATCTGGCGTTTGCGGCGCTGCTGGTGGCGCACGGGGCGCGGGCGGACGCGTGGGACGGCGACGCCGGGACGGTCTTGCACAGCGCGGTGCGCGGCGGCAGCGGCAGCGAGGCGGCCGTGGCGTATGTGCTGGGGCTGGACGGGGCGGCGAAAGGTCTGCGGATGGCGACGCGGCGCGGGCTGCTACCGCTGCACGAGGCGGTGCAGGACCCCGGCATGGCGGGCGTGGTACGGCTGTTATTGGACGCCGGGGCGGACGTGGATGCTGCTATCGGCGAGGGGGAGGGGGCTGAGGCGGACGCGGTGCGCGCCAACAGGCGCGGACTGACGCCGCTGATGCTGGCGTGCGACAATGCGCGCCGCGGCGAGGGGATCTTGGAGGTGATTGGACTGTTGCTGGACCGCGGCGCGGACCCGAATAAGGTTGGCGGCCTCCAGCAGAACGCGTTGTTGTTGGCCGCGCTGGCCCAGAGCCTCGAGGCCGTGCAGCTGCTGGCGGCGCGCGGGGCTGATATCCCGGCCATGATGGCGGCGGCGCGGCGCAACGATGCTACCGTCAGCCCGCTGGCTGCGGCCGTGGTTAGCGGACATGCCGGGCTGTGCCGGTGGATGGTAGAGCAGGGCGGGTGCAGCGTCGAGGAGCGCGATTCGGACGGGTACACACCCCTGATCCACGCGGCCGGGTACTCGCGCGGCGACTCGGCCGAGACGGTGCGCGTGCTGGTTGAGCTGGGGGCGGACATCGAGGCGCGCATCCATGACGGGCGGCGGGCGCTGCATTTTGCCGCGTTCAAGAACCAGCCGCGGTGCGCCGTCGAGCTGCTGCGGCTGGGCGCCGACGTCGAGGCCGAGGATGACTCCGGCTGGACGCCGCTGCATTTTGCTGCGCGCTACCACCACACCATCGTCGTATGCCACCTGCTGGCCAGCAACGCGGCGGTTGGAAAGCGCGTCAGGGGCGGCCCGCAGCCCAAGAACAAGGACGGTGTCGAGTTTGAGATTGAGGACTTCACGGCCGCCGACCTCGCCAAGATTGTCAGGGGCGGCGGCGAAACCGTCCAGCTGCTGCTCGAGAAGGGCGACACGCTGTCCGACGAGACCAAGGACCTGGTCGACGACGACCTGTGGGAGGACACGGGGAACGCGTGCTGTGTCATGTGAGCCTCGTCTTGGTCGTTGGCATGTCTTTGCTGTCGAATATATTAATGACCTTTTTGATTCTGTTTTTTCTGATGACCTTTTAATATTACAAAAAGCCAAGAAATGCCGCAACCCTGTCTTCCAGTCATGAGCCAAAGACTCGCCTTCCGGATAAATGGCTATTATCTTGTTCTAGTAAGGCTTTGCTTCCTCTTCCCCCCCCCCCCCAGTGGATTGAGGCTGTCGTGACTCGTCTGGTGGTGGGCGACGCTAAGCACCAACCCAACAACAGCAGGAGGACGGCGCTATCTTTTTTATCGGGATTGAGACGGGGACGAGATTGCCCGCTGGGATTGCCCGCAGCTCGCTTCAGCTGCCGCGGCGACCGGGCCAATTGCCTTGCCATGGCGGCGGGGGCATTCCGTAGCCGACAACCAAGTTCCAACATGGAAGCTGCATAATAAGTGAGATTGGGGAATGGCAGGTTAGCAAAGCTACCTACCTACCTTACCTAATTAAGGTACGAGGACGCAACGCCTACCGGTTGGGCCAGTTATACGGTATCCGAAGATATATCATGATGCGAGCAGCGGGTGTGAAGTGATAACTTAGCGTCGACCAGCAACGATTTGAAAAGTTACTCTTATTGGGCGAGGCAGAAGCACTCAGGAACAACAAGAAGTCGAAGAAAGCTAGTGAGGAGTAATATATTAAGCGGCAAACCAAACCAGTGGTAGGCTGCCGAAGTAGAGAGAAGTTGGTGAAGTAGAAAGCTGGTGATGAGAGGATGAAGAATCAAATCAGTCCTGGGGCAGAAGCGGAACGACCTTTATACTCAGTTGGCTCAGAGACCTCTCCCCGAATTTCGTGGCCGAACATGTCCATTCCCACGCCGCCAACGTGTTTCTACGCCCTACTAATCTTACCCCAGACAGACAGATGGGAAACGACTCATGGAGATTCATGGAGGGAGGCAGAGGCACAGGAACACACAGAAGCATCCAACCAAGAGCTAAATTTAGAAGTGCCAATGCTGCTATGCCTTTAGAATCTTGACCCAGACAGACAGACAGACAGACAGACAGACAGACAGACACGCGGATCACGACTCATAGAGACACATGGAGGCAGAGGGGGAGGCCAGACACGGAGAGGCACAACCAAGGGCTAAATTTAGAAGTGTCAGTGTTGCTACCATTGGCCAGCCTTGTGTCGGGCTGACTCCGGAGTGGTCCAGGTCGGCCCGGGGGTCAAGAGATCATGCAGTCGCACCCACGCACCCCACATCGCCGGACCCTGAACTGTTAAGGGCGCAACGTGGCAGAGAATGGGGCACAAGCGGGCGTGGCCAGGGAGAGGGAGGTTCTAGGCAGAAGCCAACGTAAGAACAAGACTCTGGGATCCTAGGACCCGGTGCTACGGTGTCCAATGAGACAGCTACACCCGAGGAGGCTCCTAGCGCGGCGGCGTAGGGATAGGGCTTGGTTGCCAACGGATGAGTTCATCTCGAGTGTCTGGAAACATCAGTAACTTCACGCCGCATCCATTTCTGGAGATGAGCTAATAAGTGTGGACTTTTTGTCTAGAACTAGTGCGTGAAACTGAGCTGGCCCAGGTGTCGGTGGATGATCCACCCCGCGAACCAGAGGCGGCGGAGGCAGCCCGGTTCAGTCGTCTTTCTGCAGAGGCAAACGGCATGTGCCATGTGGATTAGAACGGGGACGGGAATGGGACGGGAATGGGACTGAAAACAAGCCCAAATCAAGACGAAGCTTGCCGCTTCCATTCGTCTCTCGGCTGACTCGATAAACTGGGCCGACCTCCCTCCGTTCGCCTTCTCCAACCTTCATCCCCGACAAGCAACGGTAGGAACCACGGGAGGCAGGAACTAATGGAGGCACTCTTCTGCCCTTCCGTCTTTGCAGACATGATTGCCCCGACTGCTTCCACCCAACCAACCAACTAGATACCTTCATTACCTTACCTATATTCGTCGCCTCGGAGTCACCCCGGTTACAGTCCACCCGCCCAACCGGAAATACTCTGCTGCGCAGAGCCTGTACCGATCCTCGACCAACACTCAACACTTTACACCTAGTCCGGTCGGGCCTCGCAATGGGCCGGTCCCACGGTCTTGACAATTGACGATTGCCGATCTCTTTGCTCACCACTTGTCGACTCCACCACATCCGCCAAGCGGCGTTTGCTCTCTCCCTTACCCTGCCCTGCCGATGCCGTCTACCGAAGGGTCGAATACCGAGAAGTCACCAGCACGCCATTCATATTGCGTTAGATCCGTCCGAGGTCGTCTACCCATTTCCCCCACTTGCCGTCCCAGACAGGAGCCGGGCGAGCTCTCCACTTGACCGGAAATAGACTTCGGCCGCCCATGCCCTACTCTCCTCCCTATTGATCAGGGGTTTAGGGGCCGCTTCATAAAGGTGTTGTTTACACCCATACCCAATATAATCTAGTGTACCTTTTTCCTTCTTTACTTAGCCTGCCCCCCTCATATAAGGTAGGCAGCCCGCCCTCCCTCTCTAATCAGAGGGCCAGCATAACTCTTTACCTTCCATTCTGACCAGTCTTTAGAAATTACGTCTTTTTACCATGAATTAAGATCCCCAGACCAGTGCACGCAGTAGTACCTTTTTCTTTACTGTTTTGACTCCCCAGCTATAGTATTCTATACCTGTACTGTGTAAGGCAGGCTCACCTGCGGCTCGCCTTAGTGTTGTTTTTGTGGTTGTTGTATTGTGGTACCTTTTCACCGCTTCATTATAAATGTTGCTGTGTGGCGCGTAGGCTAGAATAGAGTCAAAGCCTTCGAAATAGTCTAATCGCCTCCCTGGCCTGGCTTGATGGAAGCGCAACGTCTTGCGAATCTTAGGTTAATACGCCCTAATTCCGGTCTAGCGTGAAAACCTGAAGCCTTCACCTCGTCCTAGTATTCTCCTAAATTTAAGAGAGAACAAACTTAGGAGAAAAGGGGCGGGCGATCTAATCAACTAGGAGACCGGGGCAGAGTAAAGACCGGATAATAGCACTACTCCTACACAAAATGACGGCGGACTTGATAGCCGCCCGCAGAGTGTGTCGATGTACAGGGATTTGGATTCGACTAACAGCGTCGTTAGGCATCCTAGGTGAATTCTCAGCCGTGATTCTATACAGCCTTGTAATATAAGCTGACCTCTCGTCGAGCCGTGCCGTCTCGTCTCCGAAGCTCAGCTCAATTTGACGGGACAGCCCATCAACAGGCGGCAACCCGCTGGCTATCTGCGCTGTAACTTTGCCTTGTCACATCTAAACATGTGTGGTAGCACAATGTCCGGGCGTCCCAATGTGTCTATATATTAACAGGGGTAGGTCAGAGACCAGCGATGACGAATACGGTAATTGGTGACTTGATTGATTTTGCTACAACAAGCCTCGTTTTGAAATACAGTCAGCGACGAAACTTTCACCGGGCGCAAGGAGTCTGCGAGAAGTCGCGAATATAGCCCTGGCGGTTTGCAGTGATAATTATGCCCAATCCCGGTGAAGCCACTGGCAAGGATGCACAGAGTGAGGTGTTGGCCAGTCAGGCCATGGTCCCATCCCGATATCGTGTAGCAACTAGTACCTTACCCAGAGCCTCGCGCCGTCGCACGCCAGTTCGCTTCCATCACTTGTGTTGAATATTCAGCCCCGGAGCCTCGCTGCTACCACAGCCGGCACGGCCAGCCACGTGCCAGTGCAGTTGGCCAGGTGGACCAACGAGAGCTCTCCCTCGAGCAAATCCAGCTCCCGGGGTGGCACGCTGCACGCCGCTGCATCTTAACTTGACAACCCAGTCCGGGGTCCTCAAGCCAAGCTCCTCACAGCTCCTCACCAGCTGCCGCCCTGATAGGCCGACATGTCGCCGCCCACATACTGAACTGGCATTGAACATTAAATTTGCTGACCAAACAATCATTTATCAGTTTTTATGCACGCGGAGAAACCTCAGGCTACTTCGACGCCGCCGCCGCCGCCGCCGTCGCGGGCAGCGTGCGACAAATCAAGCCTGTAGCCGCCCATACCGCAACCAAACACACGAATAGTATTCCGTACCCTCTGCCAACAAAGACATTTCGGAAATGTCCGCCGACAGCAAGCGCACCAGTAAGACGGTGCGGCTCGGCTCGGCATCCAACACGCACTGGCCCGGCCGGTTGTGACTCGCCCGTCCTGCCCCCGCTCGCCGACCATTTTTCTCTCTTCCTGTCGCAGCTGTGCAGTTAGTTGCGTGTGGCCGGCGTTCAACGGGGAAAACATTCACCCCAATCACATGATGATTAATTACACGAATGATGAGTTGGGTTTCTTTGAACTTTCGAGCGGCCGACTGGTTCTCTCTGTCCCCTTTCCCTTTCCCTTCCCCTTTCCCTTCCCCTTTCCCTTTTTCCTTCTTCATGCTTTTTGCAACTGTAAATCAGTTTTCCTCTTTGCGACTTCGGGCACCGGGGTCCTGCGGGGAAGCAAGCAAGCATGCACGCACGCACACCAATACCCTACCCAAGGCAGGCAGGCAGCCATTGGCCCCTGGCCAATCCCTCTATTCGCTGTGTGGTCCTGTCTTGTGTCGTGTCGTGTCTGGCCATGTCTGGCCGTGGCGCGCTGCAGGGCCCACCTGAAAGGCACGTTTGCAGATCATGTCAATGTAGCACTGCATGCATAATAGTGACAATTACCAGACTGAGCGAATGTCTGGGACCGCGTCCCCAGAGAAGGCTCTCTGTCGATCATTTTTCCTGTGTTGCTCGACCCCCGGCTCCCGAGGGCCTCATTTGCGTCCTAGAAGGGAAGTCGCAAGCGGGTGTTGTCGTCGTGGGTAGCATTAGCGGGCTAGGAATGAATGGGGCGGGACGGGAGACGAAACGGGACATATCTTTCTCGGCGCAGGGTCGTATTCCATTTATTGCCCTGTTTGTACCTACATAGACAGTTCGACGGGATGTGCCAGGCACAAGAGCCGCGCTCGGAGCAAGGCAGCCTGAGGCAGAGCCAGATGGCTAGACGACGGGGCAGGGCATTGTAGATTTATTCTCGCTGCATGGACAGAGTACTGGCACGGCATTTCATCCAATTTCATGATCAAATTATGGGCACACCAAAAGGATTTCTGCTGCGGAGAAAGTAAAAAAGCCACTGAACGAGGATGGATGCCATCCGCTCCTTCTGCACCCATTACAGCGTCCAGCCAATTAATTAGTGATTAGTGTTGAAGTGAAACAAGCCATTCGTTCATTCCCTGCCCGAGTCCCACCCTTTCCCTCACCCAACCCCCTTCCCCGTCTGCCGCAACTTGCCGATTGGCTGTGCCGACTCGGAGATGCGTTCTCACATGAAGCTAGCCCGGGCTGCACAGCAAATGGAAGCAACAGATAGGTAGGTAGTCTAGACCAGCACCAGAAGTGCCGCCACGGCCACGCCAACGGCCACGCCAAGGCCCAGCGTCTGAGACAGAGCGCCACTGCCGCCGGTAACGGGCGGCGGCGGCGCCGTTGTCTGGGGCGTGATAACCTGCAGCGACAAACGGCGGTTAGTTCGGCACACTCCATAAAACAAGAAGAATAGAAGAAAAAAAACGCACCTTGTCAATGACGTGCGCGACGCCATTCTCCAGCACAATATTCGCCTGCGTGATGCGCGCGCCGTTGACGTAGTACAGGCCGCCGGGCCGCACCGTGACAGTTAGCTTCTCGCCCGTCTGCGTGGTCAGGGTGTCGCCGTCGGCGAGGTCGGGCAGGTACGCGACGCGGCCGGCGACGACGTGGCCCGTGACGAGCTCCGCCGACGACACGCCGGCTGTGGCGTTGGCGGCTGCTGCGATCGCGTTGTTGCTCGGCAGGAACACCGTGATCGAGTGGGTTGTCTCGAGCGTGTTGGTGACGTTGCCTGCTGCGGCCAGGTTCGCGAATGCGGTTTGTCCTGTCGCGCGCGCGGATGAGGACAGTCCCTGCGGCGGCGTGAAGTATCTAGATGTATAGTTTGCAAGGTCAGTGGGAGGCTTGTCCGGGGGCAAAGGAGAGTGTGTTGGCGTGAACTCACTTGTCGGTGATGTGGATGACGCCGCCCTGGAAGGCAATGTCGGCCTTGATGACGTTGGCGATCTTGCCCAGGCCCGACGTGATGCGGAGCAGCGAGTTCGGGTTGGGTTCGTCGCAGTCGCCATCGCGCGGGGCCAGCGAGCGGCCGACCCAGCGCTTCGTCTGGGTGGTGCTGTTGGCGGGCCGCGTGTCGACCACGACGCTCTGGTTGCGGCCGTCGACCAGGGGCGACTTGTTGAGCGTCTGCCTGACGGCGCCCGGCTGCGTCTGGCTGTCTTCGTTGAGCTTGGTCTGCACCTTGGAGCCCTGGGACTTGGCCGCCGCCGCCTCTGCGGGAGAGAGGGCGCGCTCCGCCAGGCTCCGGGCTTGCGTCGACGGCTTGTCGACGGGCGCGTAGACGGTGCCGGCGCTGGACAGGAAGAGCTGCAGGACTTCTGGGTCTGCCTGGATGAAGTCGGCAAACTGCGACGCGTTGTTAGCGACGAGTGCGTCGATCAGCGAGGGAGGCGTCTGGCACGCTGCTGGCGCCGTGAAGCTCAGCAGGAGCAGCGCCGCGGCCCACGACTGCGACAACATGGCTGATACAAGCACGGTTCTAGTAGAGAGGCGGAACGAGTGTGGCACTGAGTCCTAATACCAGGGAAATGGCTTCAGAAGCGAGGGTGGACGGGGGCTGGGGAGTGAAGCCTCGAGCAGGTGGTCACAGGAAGTTGCACTCTCGGCATTTATAGAGCCAAGTCTGTTTACTCGAGACTTAGTTGACTGCAGGGTATTGATACGTCATTGAGGATGGAGGGCTCGAGCTCTCGGGTACTTTGCAATTTCATGACGGCAACCACTGAGCTTGCAGCAGGCTGCTGTCCTGTTGCTCCTTCTCGTCTTTCCGGACATACACGGGTGATATTGGGCGATTCCCATGCAATCGGCGTCTGCATGGTGCATGGTGCATGGTGCGGCGGTGGATATGTACAAATCCGTCCGTCTGCATCGGTGCCCGAAGCTGAGACTGCACACCACACACACAGTCAGTCGCCGGGGTGCAGTCTGGCTGGCTGAACACACCATCGCCGCCTGCCAATGACATGGACAGACGCGATGCAGCCACACCCTTGCCAGACCAGACCGCTCGAGATGGCTGCCACATCACTTGGCCGGCGACTTGGCCATGGCGAGTCCCGAGTTCCGCTCAGACTGTACGAGGGCGGGAGGTACAATACTTGAGGAGCTGGCCAGAGCTGAGAGCCTCGCCGAGGTGTTGTGTTGCACTTGGCCGAGATACTTCTGGGCCAGCCAGCCATGGCATTGGGGTACCACTGAGGCACCCACACCTGCCGATGCCGTGATACCCACTGCCTTATCACGAGTTTGCCTCCGCCTCGGACAGCGGGAGCTTATCAGCGGGAGCCTAGAAAGAAATAACTCGAGAACGCCACGCTTCTAGGTAAAAAGCACAGTTGCTGTTTGTTTCTCTTCAAGGAAGTCGTCAACTCATCGGTTCCAACCTCACTCTGCCAGTCTGGTACTACCTCCTCTTCGACTCCCCGCAGACCACACGCAGAGGACATCTACAACACACCCAACATGGTCGTGTCAGCGGCGACGCAGCCTCCGAGCACATATCTGCTCTGGAAGCGGTTCAGCTTCCCCAGCGACAGGGGCTCGTACGATGCCGTCGCGGTGCCCGACTGGGTGGCCAACCAGCTCAACGCCACCTATTCGACCATCCTCGGGCTGATGATGGTGCACTTCTGGTCCATCGTCGTCGGCCTCATAGTCTTCTTCTTCCTGCGCAAGCACAAGATGAAGCCTTACGAGCTGCACCCGCTGGCGCCGACGCTGTGGAACAAGCGGGCCGATCTAATCGACTCCATGATCGAGACCTTCACCTTTGCCAAGGCCCAGTGGAGGCACTTCTGGGTCGGCGTGCTGCTGCTGCTGATCCTGGCGGCGTGGGTGGGCCAGACGGCCATGGGCATCCTCGTGCCGCCGCTCATCATTCTCGGCAGTGCCGCGCCCGTGAACCCGAGCAGCATCTACCTCCCCAACATCGTAGGCCGCGACGACTTCCTAACGGCGGCCACCGTGTTTGCTCTCGAGGTTCCCTCGGCCCTGCGCGCACTCGGCAGCACCGTGGCGGCCAACGACGACCTCACGAAGAAGGTGCGCGTCAGCCAGCCCAAGTCGCTGGGCAAGTCGGCCGGCGGCGACGACATGTTCCAGCTCGACTACGGATACACTGCCACCGGCGCCGATTTCGGGCTGCAGCACTTCCCCGACCTCACCCTCAAAGTCTCGGGCTCATGCTTCACCGACTATTCTTTCCTGACCGGCACGACCAACACCACCACCGACGACGGTGCTGGAAGGATCAAAATCTACACGGTCGACGACTACCAGTTTCTGGGGGACCAGACCGCTTCGGCCTCCCTGTTTGACGGCAGGCAGCCGACGGCCCAGTTCTTCACCGGCGATGCAGGCCCCGGCGCAGTCGTGGGGAGGCCTAGCAACACGACGTGGGTGGTGGTCGTGTCGTCGGTCGGCCGGCAGAGCTTCAGCACCAGCACCGACCCGTGGTATCTCACCGAGCCGTCCGACCCCAACGATGTAGCGCAGAACAAGGTCAAGCACGGGCGGCCGGCGCTGTCGTGCTGGCAGGACGACGTGTGGTCGTACCGGGGTGTCAACAGCAACGTCATCGGGTTGACCAGCGACATCCTCCCCGGGCTCGCGCTGCCCGAAAACCTACAGACCATCATCGCCGACCGCCTCTACCAGCCCATGATCTACACGGTCGGCAGCCACCTGCAGACGTCGTCGCTGCTGTCGGCCACAACGGCCACCGGCGAGATCTTCGACGCCGGGTCCAGCACCATGTTCCGCGACATGCAGCGACTCGTGCTGGCCGCATACATCGCCACGACCAACATGCTGACCGACACGACACTGTACCCAACCGACGCGGCCACGCACGTGCCCAACATGCAGCGCGACGACTCGGGGCAGGTGCTCGACGGCATCGGCGACTTTGTCGTGTGGAACGCCGACGTGTCGGCCCTGTCGGTCAAGCTGCTCATCGTCATCCCGTCCGTGTTTGTCGGCATCTGGGCCCTCGCCATCGTGCTGCTGTACTGGACGCCCGTCGGCGTCGTCAATGCCCTCGACTCGAACAACATGCACCAGGAGCTGACCAACCACCACCAAGACGCCGTCGTCCGCTACCACGCCAGCAAGGGCGCCATCTGGGAGCTAATGTGAGTGTTTTCCTTTCTGGTGAATGGCCGGGTGGCAGAAGCGTGTACTGATCAATTAATTGCTTTCTTTCAGACCCAAAACACACGCGAGTGACCATCACGATCCCGAGGCCGACGCGGCGACCAAGAAGTCCGATGCGAGCGAGCCCGAGAAGAGCGCGGCGACCAAGACGTCTGATGCGAGTGAGCCGGAAAAGAGCGCGGCCACCAAGACGTCGGACACGAGCGAGCCCGAGAAGAGCAAGGCCGTCCCTGACGTGCAGGTTAATCCCATTCTGCCCAGTCACTCAACGACATAGTTGCGACCGGTGGCCTGCGGATAGTTGTGTCTTAGGAACCGAGTATTTGTCTTACTGGTTTTCAAAGTACCCGCACACATTTGTGCACCTGTTTCGTTATTGATTCCCCTGTAATACCAGTCGGCACAGCTGGGAGAGATGTCGGTTGATGATATTTGCGGTCCTCTGTTTTATTCTCGTCAAGATCACCGAACACATGTATCTAGGTCCATATTGATACCAGATTTACACGTGCAGCCCAACACGCTACTTCCCTAATTTCGTAGCTCGTGGCACAACGCAAGATGACCACTTTTAGCCTTTGAGACGAGAAAAGGAGTTCCTGGAGGTTGCAGCAACAGTGAACAGACAGAACTGGTCCAGTTAATTACCTCAAGAACCAGGTGGAAACTGCGGACGGATACATACCATAGACGAACAACAGCCCTTTCAATGGCAACGTGCATGATGTGTGTGACGGGCCGGTCCAGCTGTGTAACGCCGACAGCCATGTGGGCCTCAACCGCAGGTGTCTGCACGAGAAATGGCGTGCCGGACGGAGAATCGCGATGGATTGACCGGCTTCTCCCGTGGCAATGGAAGTTATCGTTTTCCAGTAAATAGAATGCCAACCAATAATTTTCTGGCGCAGTCCATCGCCAAAAGAAGCGAGTGGCCTGATGTGACCCGGGCTGACGGCGTAGTGGCGTCATCAGGCCACAGGTGCAGGACGGATGACCGCACCGCCCAGATCCTTACGTTGCCCCTTCTAATAAAGTTGCCCGGCCGCGCCTGCCAGAGAAGGAGCACGGGAAATACCAGAATCAGGTCAAATACTCAGAAAAATCACATCTCGCAATTCGCCAATTACCGTATCGTGCCCATGGCTATGAACCAACCGACTGCAACGGACAACGTTGGCAGCAGCAACCCGAACCCCCTCCCAACCCTCTCCAGCTCATCCGAATTTCTCTCTCCTTGTCCAAAGTTTGGCGTGCTCGTGCTCGGAAACCCCGAGTCAACAAAGCAGGAGTTGTTTTCGAGCATCTTTGGGGTCGATCTAGAGAAAGTGAGTGCGTCGTCTCTATGTCCCTGGCCGGCCATCACCCAAGACTAAGCCAACATTGACCTCTCCCCGGCACTAGAAACTTGTCGCAGACGCCTTCAGCAGCGCGCACGACATCGAGAAGGAGCTTGACCTGCAGGGACAGAACGAGCGCCTAGCCATCTACACATCGCCCAACTTTGGCACCGACGATGAGGGCGTCTACAGCCGCGTGTGCGACTTCCTCGCGAGCAACTCGGCGCCGCCGAGCCGCGTGCACTGCATCTGGTACTGCGTCGCGAGCGAGGAGGACCGCCCAGTGCACGCTCTCGAGGAGCGCTTCTTCACGCGCGACCTCGCGTCGCTCGCCGCCCACACGCCCCTCGTGCTCGTCTTCACAAAGTATGACGAGTTCGTCAGCCAGGTGCAGCTGGACTGGTCGCGCCAGGCCGACCACCGCGGGCTGTCCAAGGTCGCCGTGTCGCACATCCTACGCGACCTAACGGCCAAGCGCTTCGCGAAGCAGATCGGCAAGAGGTGGGACGACGTCGAGTCGCGGAGCCTGATAAAGAAGATCCCGAGGGTGTGCGTTGCGAGCCGCAGCGACGTCGAGGACGACGGCCTCGGCTCGACAAGTTTCCACGCGCTTGCTACCGCGACGCTGGACAACCTGCGGGAAAGGAGCGTCAAGTCGGCGTTCGCAGCGGCGCAGAGAAATTCCGCCTTGGTTGCGACGCGATGTAAGTCGGCCCCTTTTTCAGTCCCGATGGGCAAACCAATGGCTAATAATGCCCCACAGTCTGCGCCGACACGGCCGCCGAATACTTCGCCGTCGACACTGGCCACGCTCGAAAGCTGGCCGGCGTTGACATGCGCGACATCATGCCCAACTTCTTCGCCAAGGCCGTCCAGATCTTCAACATGCGGGACAGCGCGAGCGTGCTGACCGACAGCTCGCTTCTCGGGAGGGTGCTCGAAGCCACGTTCGGCCCGGGCGAGCGGCTGCTGCTCGACCAGAGCCTGCACTGCAGCACGGCCGAATCGGGCACCATGCTGCTTAGCCTCAGCCCGCACGAGCGCGCGGTCCTGCTGACGCAGGCGCTGGCGGGGATCGTGCTCTTCCTGCACAAGCTGGCCGACACGCAGTGGCCGCACGAGGACTTCCTGTCGCCCTACACGCTCTCGGCACGGACGCTAGAGCACGCGCTGCGCGACATCAGCTCGGGGCACGAGAAGCGCGTGGTGCTCGAGACGGTCGAGGCGAGCCCCATTTTCGCGTCTTGCCAGCTCAAGTCCCAGGTCGCCGACCTGATTGCGCGAGCCGTCGAGCAGGCCGATGACGAGCGCGCGCCGAACTTTCTGGCCAACGGCCACCATGCCTCGTCGCGCGCCATCATTGTCGAGGACGACGCGGATCTGCAGGAGATTTCTATTAGTTTTGTGAATGACAAGAACCCGGACGACATGGTTCTCCCGTGCGGGCTGTCGATTCTCCGTCTCAACTAGTCGTAGCAAACGAATCGGGTTGAAATGAGATGACGAGGAAGGGCCCGCTGGTTCAACGTAACTGTTGGAGTATGTGGCCATTATCAGGGCTGGTATTTAACTCAAAATGTGTCCGGGGGCAAGGCTCTATAGACGAGTTTACATTTATATTTGGGTATATAGTTAACGTTATTGATTCATTGAATGGCAAATTATCATAATAATGAAACAAAGCAACAAGGCCAGACAGGTAGTATTTATAACTGAGCACATCCCTTTTGTGGTATTAGTTCTAATCGATACTTTGGCTCACTAGTTATGGGGGATGAATGTGAAAGCGCAACGCTGAAACAAAACATTGCAATTTCCTGAACCAGGAATGGGAGGATGGTGAGAAGTAGTTCCTGGGCCGGCCGAGTGATTGGACCTCCATCGAAGCTGATTTCATTCACAGACACATTGCAGCAATACCTCAACCTCATCCAGTGTCCTCGAGTGTCTAGTCACAATATTCGCGCAATCAACCATTACCTCATTGCTACATACATGATGATACACGTTCAGCGCAGAGCATTACTCCAGGAAGCGACAACTTTCAGGGCAATCAATCATACCGCGGCCGGCACAGCGTCCGGCACGGGGACGGCGGCCTGGTCAACCGGGGCGACCACAGCTCCCTCGGGCGGGACAGTGACACCAGTCGGCCCAGTTGGGACAGGGACGGCAGCCGGGACAGTAGCACCAGTCGGGCCAGTTACACTAGCCGGGCCAGCCGAGCCAGGAACGGCAGCCGCAGTCTTCCCCTTGACCTCATCGTCATTGTCGTCGCTAATCTCAATGACCTCGTCCGGCTCGCCCTCGTCGTCGTCGCTGCTCGCGTAGGGGGGCGGCTCGCCGTGGCCGTCGTAGGCGGCGCGGTGGCGGCCGGTCGCGCAGCCCTTCCACGTGGCGCGCTTGCCGCAGCACGGGTACGTGAAGCCCTGCGGGTGCTTGCGCAGGTTCTTGGGCGTGTCCGGGTCGCCGAGGAACCGCGCGTCGTACTCGTACCAGATGGGCGCGTCCTCTTCGATCTCGGCCAGCTCTGTGGGCCCGGTTAGGAGGGGACGTGTCAAAAAGGATTCAGAAATTCTAATTGGAAAAGAAAGGGGAGCACAAGCTGCCTCACTGGAACCGACACTGGCGCTTCTTGCCGACGTTCTCGCTCTCGGCAAACACCTGCTCACACCGTGTGCAGAAGCGCACCGCGCTCTTTCCGGCGCGAACGACATCGTCGTCGTCGTCGGCAGGCCTGGCCCGCTTGACGCCGGCGGTCGCGCCAGCAGCAGCAGCAGCAGGCTGGGTTTTTTGCTGGCCGCCGCCGCCGCCGCCGCCTTTGTTCCAGGCGGCGGGAAGTTGCGCAGCTGGAGCAGCAGCTTGGCGACGCGTCGGCGCGTGTCATCATCGTTGCTGCACAGCGCAGCACGACGCGGATGTGGCTCTCGGGTGCCGTGGCGATCGAGATCGGAGCTCTAGCCGCCGGCGGTTTGTTTGCCGGCGCCATTTTCAGAAGACCTTTATATTTCCTATATTTTGTTAGCATTCCGGTTTAGTGTTGTTGTCGGCGATGGATTGGTTGAACTGCCGTGGACGTCTTGTTCGAAAGCGCGTCGCGTTGTGTCGTGTCGTGATGAGTCTAGTCTCAAGCCGGCGGGAGAGCAGGGGTCGCCATGGTGGTGAATCCCTGCTTATTAGGTAACATTTGAAGTATAGAGGAAAAAGAAAGGGAAGCCAGCAAAAGTTGTAAGCGGGCGACTTCTTCTGCCAGGTTGCAAAGTACGGAACTAATAACTCCCTGCAAGCCGAGAGGTGAGTCGGGCCAAGTAGACATTGTCGGAGGCTCACACCAGAAGAGCAAATTTTGGAAGTCAGGTAATTAAACCAGATCGAATGCTTGTTCCATTATTGCAATGTATTAATACGGCTCAACTACGTCAGGTTGCTGTTGAGTCCGCACCTAGCAACGAGATCTCTTGTCAGTTGGAATAAGACACCCAAGACAGGGGTTCCCTGCCACCTCTCACCGTCAACCACCAGAACCCGCAACTTAAAAGTCTGAACGGAGTGGAGATAGATGCACGTCCCCGCCGCACGCACACGAGCCCTCGAGGGGGAAAAAAAGGACTTGCCAAGCTCCACCACTTCCGTCTTAAATCACGCACTTCCACACATCCTCTCCATCAAACAAGCATCAGGCAAGATGGCCGAGCGGTCTAAGGCGCCACGTTAAGGAGTTCCAATCCTTAATCCAGGGTGTGGCTTATATCACACCACATGATTCCGTGGTCCGAAAGGGCGTGGGTTCGAATCCCACTCTTGTCAAAGTCTATATTTTTGCTGCCATCTGCGGCGGTGGTGTAGTGAATAATCGCTGGTATTTTTTACTTGTTTATTCCTTCTCGGGTCTGTCTTTTCTTTCTGGTTACGAACCGAGACAGGCGTGGCCCAGACTTGTTTTACAATCCTTCCCTGTCCGTTCCATGGTCCGTCCCTTCAGCAGAGTTGGGTGCAATATCGTCTCTCCCAGCCCCTGCCTGTTAGTCTATCTCGGCGTGCGGCTGCCGGCCGGCAAAGTTGCCCTCGCCCCGTCCGTCGACGTCTTTCCCTTCGCGCCGCGCGGCCTTGACCTGCTCGCGGGCGAGCGACTGCTGTGCTTTTTTCCTAGCGGTCGAGGTGGCAGTGTCAGCATTATATCTCTACGAGTAACTGCTCCTAATTTCTATACACTGCGATGTTTTTTGTAATAAACTCACCTCTCCACGCCAGCCTCGTCGCCGTCGAGCGTGACCTCGCCGCGGACGCGGCCGTGGGGCGAGCTCTCGCCGCGCGTGTGGCTGGCGGCGGCGGCGGCGCTCCCTCTCGTCCTGCGCTCGACGGCGTGGGCCACGGCGCCCTCGCCGGCCGGTGCCATCTGCTCGGCGTCCTCGTTGTCGTTCTGCCGCCCGCCACGAGAGTCGGACGCGTAGCCCGTCTCGCGGGCCTCGCGCGCATTAGCGGGCCGCCCGCCGTGCACGCCGTGCTCGTAGCCTGCTGTTGGTGGTGCTGGTGGCGGGTTCTTGTGCGAGCGATAGCTCATGTAGTCGCTACCGCTCCCACCAAACCCGCTCGTGCCCGGAGTGTCGGCCACGGCGAAGTCGTCTGCGGTATGCGACACGGGGTTGGAGGCGAGGGCGTAGGCGGCGGCCTTGGGCGGTTGCGGCGGTTGCGGCGGTCCCGACGGGTCTTGGGCTGACATGATGGGGTTGATCGCGCCGGGTGATTTGCCTAATAGAGGTTGGTGCTTGTTGATGCTTGGCAGAACTAGTCGGGAAATCAGGGGTTGTTTATTTGCGTTGCTTTGGGATTTGTGGTGGTGGCCGGTTCGATGGGGAATGGTATACTGCCGGGTCCAGCGCCGACCAATGACGTAGGAGGCGACGGTTCGGACGATGACGTCTCTGCCGTGCTCCTCGGGCTGGGTTCCACAGCTGCATGTCTCAGATCTGCACGTGTACTGTGTCTATCGTGAACCGTCATGAAACATTGCCGGGATAGTCAGAAACCAATTTCTCACAGCCAATACACATTCGTGGAGTGGTCTAGATATCTTGACTTAGAAACGAATAGTCCAATAAGACGCCCCTGAAAGGGCCGGCCCGCGCACCCGGATTGCTTTAGACATGGATTCATTCATCATTACGTTTAATCAGACCTGCTGCTCTCTGTTTGGCTAGCACATCATTCGTTCGCGTTCTTAAGCACAGGTAGCCCAGGCTTCAGGTGTTCCTGGTCGAGGCTCAGACACGGCACGCACTTTGCGCCTTTCCTCAAGCTTTCTAGTCTCTCAATGCGCTGTCACCTTACCCCAACTCAGCAACGGATACGACGGCTTTCGATACCGACTTGCTGCTGGATTATTGTGTGATTTGCTGTTGTGAGCAGCCCGGCATGGACGCGGACAGCTCTTCCCCAGACAGAGCAGCTAAGGTGGTAGCGGCGGGGAAGCTGCCTTCTTTCGCCATCACGGAACCGCTATCTTTATCACGGCAGCCGCCTGCGTGCTTGACCCAGGTTCCATCTGCCGCTTCCCGCTGCGCAGCTGGCAGGCTCCCGATAAGCAAGAGCCATGCTAGGCCCAGCCGAGTGGCCAAGCCCGGTATCTATGCCTGGCCTTCTGATGACGGAACGCGACGCGCATTATCCACTGTGTGGTGATGGTGTGGTGACGGATTGGCAGTGTTCCTTTTATCTCCGCTACCGGCCCGCAGCCTGCCCGGATGGCGGACTGCGGGGAACCCGCATGGCCATTCCGGCCGCCCTGCCTGGATTCTGACTGGACATAAGTTGCCGCCGCTTCCGGACTCGGCCCAGACTCGTGTCGGAAAGGGGTTCTCAGTCTCTCAACCTTGGCTGGGACGAGACGACCTCTCTCGTGTCAACCACTCTGCTGTCCGAGCCATGCCCCGTGATGATGGACATGGACCTCGCCAGTTGCAGAGCACAGTGCAGAGCGCCCGCCCAAGGCTCGCTACTGCTGGATGCTTATGCCGTGTCACCTGGGCGTGATTGTCGTCTTTTTCTTATCTCGAGACTAGCCGCCGGCCAGCCAACCGCACGACGCCCCGCCAGACGCCGAAAGTCGCCGGCATGACTGCAGTCGGCGATAGCATCAAGACGCCCACACCGGCACTCTGCCCATTGGTGCGTGCCGGGGCTTGCTCTGATTTCCATTATCAAAGACCCCTCGACCACGCACTCTCGGGCCGCCACAGTGCTTCTGGGCCTGCACACTATTGGTCTCGCGCCATGCCCGGCTGGTCCGCCATCTCCTCTTGCCGGTCCAGGACTAGCTACCCCGGGGTAGCAGCGCCGATTGTGATGCGGGCGTGAGCCATGGCCCAGGAAGACAGGCTCTGGCCTCCTTCTGTCGAGGATCGGCGTCGACGAAAATGATAAAAGCTCCGAGGCCCCGGGAGCACACAAGGTCCGCACGTCCTAGGGGCACGCGTCAACAATCTCGAGTCCTCCACTCATTGCTGCGTAATTCTCGGGCCGGCCTCCTCACCGCTCCTCGCATTCCGCTAGGCTGCTTAACTACATAGATTAAGAGGCCCAGCTTGTCAGGCCCGTGCCACTATCCAACTGCGAGGGATCGTCAAACTACGGGTCCAGCCCCCAAGCCCGCGATACGACCGCCCTCGGAGGGATCACAGCAATAACACCCGAGTATCTCGCCCCAGACCTCCCACGCCGTGCTACAAATACGGCCCTCGAGCCAGCCAGCCAACCCATCCATCCAGAATGGCCACCGCCCAGATCCTCCAGCCCTCGGCCGCAGCAATGGCAACCTGGACAGCACCCGCACCCGCACCCGCACCCGCACCCGCACCCGCACCCGCACCGGCCGAGACCAAGCCCAGCACGCCCAAACACACCATCACCAGCAGCGAGGCCGGCGGCTTCGACCCGCAGAAGCACCTCAACTTCACACCACCACACAAAGTGTACACCATGTCGGACATCGGCCTGCCAGCGGACACAGGCGTGTCCCCGCTCGCCGTGTCCGACCCCTTCCCACTCTTCACACCCGAAGCCGTGGCACGGATGCGCGCCGAGATCCTCAGCGAGCCGGTGCTTCTGAACTGCCAGTACACATCGAACATCGCTGCGTACTCGCACCTGCGCGGCTACAGCGCAGCGCACGCGCCGTTCACGCACGCGGCGTGGACGCACCCCGCGACGGTGGCGCTCGTGTCGGCCGTCGCGGGGCTCGAGCTGGCGGTGCAGTTCGATTACGAGGTCGCGCACGTGAACCTTTCGTTCAAGACCGAGGAGCAGAAGCTGAGTGAGTTGAGGGTGTATTGTGATGGTGGTGCTAGTGGTGATGGGGATGGGGGTGGGAAGGGAGGGGAAGCGGTGCCGATTCTCGGTTGGCACCGCGATAGTTACCCGTTTGTGTGCGTCGTCATGCTTAGCGACACGGCCGGCATGGTCGGCGGCGAGACGGCGCTGCGCACGGGCACGGGCGAGGTGCTTAAGGTGCGCGGACCGCACATGGTGGGTTGGCCCCCTTTTATTCCTCTGTGTGCTTACCCCTATTATTGTTGTTATCTGGGAGCTGGGGGAGCTCGCTCGCAGCTCGGCTGAGACAAAACCCACTGACACTCCTCCTAGGGCCACGGCGTGGTGATGCAGGGACGGTACATTGAGCACGCGGCGCTGCCGGCGGTCGGGGCGGTGGAGCGCATCACCATGGTGACGTCGTACCGGCCGCGGAGCGCGGCGGTGCGGGACGACACGGTGCTGACGACGGTGCGGCCCATCTCGCGGCTGCCGGAGCTGTACGACCAGTTCGCCACGTACCGGCTGGAGATGGTAGCCGAGAGGGTGCGCGAGCAGCTGCGCCGGCTGGCGGCGGCGCGGGCGTCGGGCACTGCCCTGGCCACGCGCGACATCAAGCGCTTCCTCGACGAGCAGGAGCGCTTCCTGGCGCACACCAACCGCGAGATAGTCGACGACGCAGACGTTGTCATGGGTGTCCAGCCCGTGTCCACGACCGTGGTACCGGTTTGAAGTTGATGCCAACAAGTCGTGTGAATCATGAGGATTTGGCCGAGGTGGTAGCGTGTGTTGACTTGATTGCTTTTCAGGTGTAATGAGTGTTTCTGTGCTTTGTTTTGATGTATATCAGTTTGTTCTTTTCTTTTCTGGCTATGGAGTCGCAGTCTCATTGCTTCAAGGCGGGTGTTGATTACCTTCATACACATACCAGTAAGACAAGTCGTGAGAACTGAGGTTGCACATGAAAGATAAACACACATGGTGTTGCCCGTTGAGTCTATGGTATCGGTATCCTCCTGTCTACAGTATCCATATTATATGATGCGAAGACCCCACAGATCCAGCCCGTCCGGATGGGCAAAAGTAGTATAAAGAAAAGACCAAGACTGGTGTTGGCGAGGACGGCACTACACCGGATGCCTCAGAGACTGAATGACACAAATGAACAACGCTTTCGGCCGTAATACCTATGTACAGAAACAATTCCTCGTCTCCAGGGAATAGGACCCAGATCTAGAATAACGCAGCAACTACTCCAGCAAGGAGGGCGAGGCCAGCAAACGCTGTCGCCTTGCCAGCGCCCGAGGTCTTGCTCGGGTTCGGTGCCGACGTGGTGGTGTTGGATCCATTGCCGGATTCCGCAGTGGACGTGCTGGAGCCGTCGGTGGTGCCAGTATTGCTGGTGCTCCCAGTATTGCTGCCGCCGGAGCTGTTGGGAGCCCTTGAACTGCTCGGAACAGAGGCCCCTGTAGAAGCGGGCGACGAGGATGAGCCACCAGCGGTGGTCGAGGGGGTGTTGAAGGTGGTGGGGCAAGTCAGGTTGTACAGGGGCTGAGTTGACAGATTGTTGGTGATGGCGAACTTCATCGTGTTCTCCGGGTTCGAGTCGCGCAGGTTATACCAGAAGGTGGGCGTCTTGCCAAACAGTCTGCGGCAGCCGACCTCGTCCCAGTACGTCTTCGCGTTCGCCACGCTGGGGACCGACTTGCCAAAGTTGGGGCCAGTCGTCGGCCATCCCGTCTCCGTCACCCAGACAGGCTTGCCGCCAACGGCTCCGATGGTGGCATCGTAGGCGGCGTCGAAGAGAGCACCGGCATTCTTAATGTCGTTGTCTTTGGTGTTCTCGTAATACGGATACTCGTCGACGCCGACCCAGTCAATGGCGTCAACGACGGCCTTGTTAGTGCCATTAGTCCATGCGTCCCACGTGTCGACGTGTCCGACGGGCACATTTTCCAGCTTGGTGCCGGCAACGGCCTTCTTGTACGTGTTGATAAAGTCGACGATGACCTTTGGCCCGGCGCCCACACCGGCCTTGTTGGTGATCCCCGTGACGCTATCACGGTACAGATCCTCGCTGCCGATGGAAATGCCGATGACGAGGTTGGTGAACTTGTCGCCGAGGTTCGTGACGGCGGTCTTCAGGGCGGTGATCTCGTTGTCGATGCTAGCGGTGCCCGAGGTCCAGATGCCAAGCAGAATCTTGGTGTTGGTCTCTATGGCGGCGTCGAATGCCTGAATGGGGTCGGCGATCGAGTAGGCCTGGATGTTTGTGTACAGACGCACGGCATTGAATTTGCCCGGCGCGCCCTGCAGTGCCTGTGCTGTTGTGAACTCGCTCTTGAAGTCGGCCTTGAACTTTGCCGACCGATCTGCGAGTGTCGATCCCGAGTTGAAGCCCAGGTAGTTCTCGGCCGCTGCTGCGCTGCTGGCGGCGAGGATGCCTGCGGCGGCAAGGTTCGATGTGAAACGCATCGTACCGTTGTGCGAGATGTCGGATGGCTAGGTTATGTGACGGTGCACGCTCGCAAGCTGCGACTCAACGAGAGTGAGGGTGTAACGTCTGGCGACCGCGGGTTCCCTGTTCTGTTCGAGACTGGGCGGGTTGGGTTTAGGATTCTGGCCGTCTGATGTTCGTAGGATAAAGAGCGAAGCTATCTATGTGCAAAGGGAAATAGTCGGCAAACTGCAATGCAAGTGAAACAAGAACGAATGTCTAACGTCCAGATAGGACAGTGGGATGTGATGAGGAAAATAATTAAAAAGAGCAAGAAAAACAGTTGCGGTGCTGGACCAAGAAGACGGAATCGGTGGAGTGGAATCGAATGGCCAACCCGGCCGTGCCGCCAAGGAGGCCAGGGAAGGGCCGCGCAACGGCACGTGCATCAGCCTGCCAGGGGCAGAAAGGGTGGGTCCCGGGCGATCTAGCGAAACACAGCCCCAAAATCCAATCTCTTGGCCAGATGATGTGCAAAAGCCCGGGGCGCGACCTTGGAGACCGCCTGGGAAAAGGGGACGCAGCGTTTCGAGTTGGGCCCAATCACAAACAAGCCAGAATGCCGGCCTCCTGAGATGCGCAGAAACAGCCAACACACCGTCCAATCCGTGGCAAAAACAAACGGGAAAACCGGGTAGAGACGATCCACCACGGCTGCCGTTGTGCCCAACTAAACGTCCTCGTTGACGCTCAAGAGAACCCGCTTGCGCTGTCCGCCCAAACCTGAGCCTGGCCTGCCTTGAATCCTGCATCCTCTCCTGACACCCGCGGAAGGAATTGCGTAACGGTAACGGGTCTGCCGCCTTTTTTCTCCTGAATACGAATGTTTTGGTGGGGCGGCTAAAAAGGGACACGACGGACGGGATTTGGGATTTGCCCCCCAAATCCACGCTGGCTTTGCGGCTGCATGAACTGGACCCAGGGGCAATTTCCATTTTCCATGCGATTCCTTGGAGGAACGATCAACCTCAATGATGTCAATGACAATGACTCGAAAGCTTTTCGGTCGCGCGCGGCATCGTCTCTTGCGTTTTTGGAAGGCGGAGGATTCGAATTGCAGCCCGCAAGTTCGCCTGCTGCACGCGTTTCTTTCCAGCCCGCCCTCGGGCTCGTTTTTGACGCCTCGTATTTTATTCTGGCAGCCGCATTTCCCCTTCTGGAGAGCCAAGTACGCGTGTGGTAATTATCGTGGCCTTATCGTTCAGCCCCCGACCTCACACGCACCATCCCTGTCGCCAGTCACAGGAATCGAGAATTGGACTCTGAGATTAAGGACTGCCTCGGGAGTGAGCCGTCTCCCACGTTACAGTTACGCACAGATATAACAGGGATCGATCACGAACTGTTCAGGTCTGACTGTTCCCACTAATTGCAGCCAACGTCTTGATCAGTTGTTTATCTTGATCACGAGCAGGCAATCATGAGTAAAGGAATCACGACTCTGTGTTACGACCAGTATTTGTTGACTGTCACATTCAAGTAGGTGTTATCACTTCACCCTGGTGTCATTCTCATCGGTTTTACGGATATCCATGTCGGTGTTCTCACTTGAACATTGTCATTATCAGCTTTTCACTCAATACAGAGTGCTTCACATAACCATTATCGTCAAGTCACAGGGCAGCAAATGTGAGGGGGTTCGCGTCTTTACAAGACTTTATTGTTTCGCGGAAATCTAATTAACCAACGCCTTTACTCTCCCTGTTCAGGGATTGGTAAAGAATGGTACAGATATGCAGTATAGCCGGGGGTTTTCGTGCGGCGTCTCCTCGCTATGAATGGGCTCGTCGTCCCAACGATACAGGCACCACGATCCGGCCTCTTTAAAATATGGGACGGAGGCCGTGTACGGCGTATAGAGTTTGTTGTCCGCCTCGATGTCGTCCTTTTTCTTGGAGGACACCTCCTCTTCCACATCATGCAGGGGTTTGAAATGGGCGTGCTTGGGGTCCCACATCGAGCAGAGCTCGTACTTGATCACGTGGTACATGGCCTTCTCCCGGACCTCGACGCCCCTTCTGATCGGTCCCTCGTCTTCTGACTCGCTCGACTCGCTCTCCTCGTTCTCCTCGCTCTCCTCGCTCTCCTCGTTCTCCTCGCTCTCCTCGCTCTCCTCGCTCGGCTCGCTCCCGGCCCTTGCCTGCCTCCTCTCGGCCCTTGCCCGTGCCTCGGCGATGCCTGACGGTTCATCCAACAAGACTTCGTCAAACGGTTCGTTGGTCCATCTCGCTCGGAAGGTCCACTCGTGCCATGACTCCTCGACCGTGTAGCCGCTGCAAAGAGGGCGAAGGTTCTGCTCATGCCAAATCGCGGGCCTGTTATTGTTGAGTACGTCCCAGCTCCCGATGATCTGCCCGTCGATCTGCTTCCTAGCGGTATTAAGGACTATATCAACCCACTCAAGCGCGGTGAATTCATTGGCATTCTTGCCGCCGAGCGCGTCGCGGTAGAGGCGGCACGTGCAGTCTCGGGGCATGTAGTGGCAGTCCAGGTTGAAGTTGGTGTCCATCAGGAATTGCTGCAGCGCCTGGCCCCCGTCTTGGGCCAGGTTGTGTATCGTGTAGCCGCCCTTGATCATGAACCGCAGCCGCCGTACGAGGGCCGACACTAGAACCGGGTGATATGTTTTTCGGTCCGTGCCGTATTTCGTGCATATGGTGACGCCGCGGGTGAGGTTTAGCCACACACTCAACGTAAGAGTGAGCATCTCGTACGACTTGTCGACCCAGATCTCGGCTTCGTCTTTGAATACGCCGTAACCGTTATCCTTGGTGTAGCCCAATTTCGCGAGCTTGGCGTCGAGCAGTTCTTCATCTTTGAGCCAGTGGAGCTGCTGGACGTTCGTGTTCCAGTAAAACTTTCGCCCCGAAGCTCCTCTAATGAATGTCTCGCAGCACTTCACCTTACAGGGGTTGCAGATTTCGGTGCAAGGCCTGATATAGTCCCGGAGGAGAAGCAAATATACCATGGGCTCCCTGGCAACGTAGACCTCGGGGGGAATCAGCTGACTAAAGTTAGTAGCCCCCCTATTATCCCAATAATAGCGGACAATAAAAGGAAGACGCCGTGCAAAGTTCGTGTCGTCAATATCAGACATCTTGTCGGCGATTGGTCTTGTCGATTCTGTGCTGTGCAGTGTTGAGTCTGGTGATATTTTTGGGTTAAAGGGTTAAATGCCCAGAATTAAGAAGATATCCAGGGGCGTGATGTCCAAAATCCGGGAGAGGTGGCCTGGGAGTCGCGGTGGTTTTTAATACTCGGTGGTCGATGAAGCCTGCCATGATGAGATAGACTGTACAGTAAAACTGTCCGTCGCCGCTGTGTATTGTTGTGTTGATAGCGGTTCTATTTACTCACAGCTCAGGTTGTTCACGTCACAGCCCAAGATAACAGCCATCCATTTTGCTGGAGGTGCTGTTTGGATTGACAACTCGATCCATGTTGTTGGTTGTAAATAACGATTCAGCTATGTATGTAACCAGGTGGATTAAAGCCCATCGTGCGAGTACACTTGTGTTTGTCCAGTATGTTAGCTTCGCCGTTGTGCTGGTAACAAGCCGGACAATGCCCATGCCCGGGGTATTCTGCTCAATGGGGCTAGTATTCTGAACAAAGGCCGTTGTGGGTTAGGGGGCCAGGTTCAGGGCTCAGGCTGTCTGGCCTTCAAGATTTGACCTTTGTCTCTGTTTCAAGGCAAGTCACACCCACCTCGTAATTCCCGTGGACGACCAGGAAAAGTGTCACATTCAATCAACGGTAAATAACGGTAGTTTTTTCTTCTTCGGGAGATCGGACGCCCTGTTTCAAGATGGATGATATATCGGAGCGAGCCAATGTATGTCCGGTCAAATGGAGGACATAGAAAGACAATAGATATACAAATAACAAGTTTGTTGAAACGAAATAAGGCCCATGCCACATTCAACAACATCGAACAATAAAAAACATAGGAAGGAAAAGAAAGAAAGAAAGATAAGAGAAAAACCCAGAATACGAATCGAACCTGCTGTTCTGACGCCCAATATTCACAATTCCAATATGACAAAAATGAAAGATGGGCCTTGATAGTAACAAAATCAAATGCGTGGTAACTGTTTCATTCTCAAAACGCCTTTCTAACAATCGCTCTTGATTATAATTCCTGGTACGCAACGAGTAGCACTAACACCAGCTCGCGCAGCAATGCCAACCAATTGCAAAGACTCTATCACCAACTCCCTGCCTACAGAGCAATTAATTAAGCTGAAACCGATTCCACAGCTTTCACCTCAGCCTCCCTCCGAAGACGGAATCCCAACAGGATGTCCTCAAACTGCGCCTTCGTGGTAAACTCGATATCAACA
Source organism: Lasiosphaeria ovina (assembly GCA_033439765.1). Classification (NCBI taxonomy): domain Eukaryota; kingdom Fungi; phylum Ascomycota; class Sordariomycetes; order Sordariales; family Lasiosphaeriaceae; genus Lasiosphaeria; species Lasiosphaeria ovina. The sequence continues at coordinate 6,344,101 of JAULSN010000002.1, read as the reverse complement.
ACCTCCTCCCCACCGTCGCCAACAGCAACCCTGTGCCGGCAGCACTCCTCCTCGGTAGCCCAGAGGAAGCGCACGTGCTCGTTGGGGTCGAGCGTGACCTGCGGCAGCGCCGCGACCTCAACCTCGACCTGAACCTCAAACGTGAACTTTGCAATGCGCAGCCCGCGGCGCGTGGCGAAGAGATACGGCTCGCCGACTTGGCGCACGACGGCGCGCAGCAGCAGGCCGCTCTCCTCCCACAGCTCGCGGGCCAGCGCGTGCAGCAGCGACGCGTCGTCCCAGTCGCAGCCGCCGCCGGGCACCTCCCAGCGCAGCGGCATCGAGTCGGTCGGCGCGCGCTCCATCAGCAGGATGCGGTCTTCCTGTCCGTCTCCTCCTCCCGCGGCAGCTCGGGAGAAGACCAGCGCGCCCGTGCACGTGGCGTCGAGCCCGGCGTGCGTGCTGACGTACTCTTTCATGGACACGTTCAGGTGCTCGACGGATGGGTCCCAGGTGAATGTGAAGCCGTCCTTGGGCGGGGGTCGGGGGAGAGGCATGGTGATGTTTTGTGATGGTGGGGGTGGTGGCCGGCGAGGGTAGGAGTTGTTGCTTGATGAGCCGATGATTGAGGGGTTGAAGGGAGGCAGAAATTATATTCAGTTAATTTAATGCCTCTATTTCCTCGATCACGACCGCAGCGTTTCACTAATAAGGACCTTGATTTTGAGTTTGGCGAGAAATACAGTGGCGGCGGCGTCCTTGACCTTATGTGGACGACGGAGAATGAGATGGTTTGGATGATGAAAGAGAGGGCTCCAGTGTCAAGACTTAAAGGTGTCACAAATTGGGCGAAGCACCATTGTTCCATTTGTTTGTTGGGGCCCCGTTACTGTTGTTGCCCCGCCGTTTTACGGCCCTGGAACCAACCGCACCCAAAGCGGTTTTGGCAAATCAAGGCAGACAGACGACCACAGGCAACGAAAGACTTATTGATCAATACCAAGCAGGCAGCAACGCCACGGAGCCAGCAAAAAGGCTCACCTGAGGGAGGTCCTCGGCCTCAGATTGCCCTGAAACTTGCGAAGTGCCCGAAACCAGGCGAGGCGCCAAATCACGTGGCGTCAATGTGGAACTTGACTTAACAGGACGGCTCTCTCATCATCATCATTGCAAGTCTCAGCCAGAGCTGAGAGCCACACCTCTCACACTCTTCGCTCGTAAAAAGTTCCGAACAGTCATGGTTCTGTTCCCGATCTCTTCCGGCCGCGGAAGACGGCGCGTCTCCTCGGAGAAGCTCGTTGGCGCCTTGGCTGCCGTGCAGATGCGAGGTCAGATTTGGGAAAGCGGCAGCTCTGCTATTCGCCTTGCACGGCTTATTCATCAACCCTCGGGCTAGTGCTTGGCAACACGGCAACAGATCATCTGGCTTCTAACCGACGACAGCTGATGGCCTCTCTCTCTCTAGCTCCATCTCTCGCATCCGTTCTCGTTGTGCGGAAGTGCGGTGTAGAACTAGGCGACTATATGCTCGGATGACTGGCGTTGTCATGCAACGTAACCTGCCACAATGCCTATAAGCTGGCCGTCACGCGAGAGCGGACCGGGAAGCCATCGTGTTCTCACAATTTCTATAAAGACGACGGTAATCACCAACAGGCGACTGACAGACAGACAGAACGGACAGCAACAAACACTCGACACACACTTCACAGTACCGCAAAACTCAACTCGAAGACACTCACCTACCTTAAAGACTTGCAATATGGCTTTGACAGCACTGCCTGAGACAATGAGGACGCTGCTACAGCCCTCGCGCCAGTCCGCCGAAGTGATCCTCACCACGGTGCCAGTGCCAACGCCGTCGCACCCCGAGGATGTTCTCGTCCGCGTGCACGCTACCGCGCCCTGCGCCGGTGAGCTCCGCTGGGCCGTCGACTTCCCAGACGCCATCCCCGCCGACAAGGAGCTGGTGCCGTGTCAAGACCTTGCGGGGACCGTTGTGAGTGCGCCAGCCAGCAGCGGCTTTGGCCCCGGCGACGGCGTCTACTGCCGCGTGTCGGCTGAGCGGGCTGGCGCGGCGCGCGACTACGCTCTCCCCCGCGTCGGCGAGCTCGCCAAGATACCGGCGGGCCTGAGCTGGGTAGAGGCTGCGGCCACACCCCTGAGCGCGCTGACCGCCTGGCAAGCGCTATTTGTCCAGGGAACGCTGGATGCTGCGGGCATCAAGGGCCACGCCGCAGCGAGAGAGCACAACGCCAAGACCCGAGTGCTCGTGACTGGTGCCGCAGGTGGCGTAGGCAGCTGGATTGTGCAGCTGGCTTCGTTGTCCGGTGCCCGGCATGTTGTTGCCGTCTGCGGCGCCGACAAGGCAGAAGGGATCCGACAGCTCGGGGCGACCGAGATCGTCGACTACCGGCGGACTTCGATCGAGGAATGGGTTGGCGGTGACTCAGCCGCGCGAGAGTGCGACTTGGTAATCGACGTGGTCGGTGGAAAGACGCTCGCGGGATCCTGGGCCGCTGTCCGGGCCCAGGGCACGCTGATCAGCATTAACACGCCACCCGACATGGTAAAGCCGGCGGGCCTGGGGAGGGAGCTGACGAAGAGCCTGTTCTTCATTGTAGAGCCGCTCGGCAGCAATCTTGCCGAGATCGGGAAGCTGATTGAGGAGGGAAGGGTGCGGCCCATAATCGACAGTGTGTGGGGGTTTGGCGACTTCAAGAAGGCGTTCGAGAGGCTCGAGTCGGGACATGCCAGAGGCAAGATTGTCATCAAGCTCAGCGACGAAGCTTGAAGACGAAGGAGATGATGGGAGGGGTTTGGCCGGCGGCAGGAGCTGCGGGTTCCCGGCCGGCATCGTCTCTCGAGCGCGCAGTGGCCGTAAGATAACTCGTCGACAATTGATTCAATTGACACTCTGGACGGTGGTCCATTCTGCACTGCACTGCACTGCTCTCTCCTCTGACCAGACGGCGGCCGAGCGTGACTGTGGGGAAAAAGGGTTAGAGTTCCATTGCTGGTTTGGAACGAATGTGGGGAAAGCGGAAGGAGTGCAATGATTGGACGAATCCCCTATGGGGCTAGCTTGAGACAGGGGGTCGGCGCGAGGCTCCAGCGATGTTGGACACAGCTTTTCCCCTGAACGTTTGATCTTCTTGCACGTCAACGGCTTGGTGTCACAGCTTCGTTTACGGTGTCCACTGAGAACGAGTCAAGGCAACATGGGCGCGCGCCGTCCACCAACTGCGCGAGAGGGCCCCCAACCTGTGCAAGGCCTTTGGGCAGTGCAGTATTCGGCCTAGGAGACAACTCGAGAGATCGATCAAGCGCAGCGGCAGCAGCTAACAAAGGTAACTCCAAGTCTGAGGTCCTGTCCTGTCCTCCCTCATTGGCTTCAGGTCTTGCCAATCCCCCGCCGCCGCAGAGTGGCACAAAGGCACCAAGAAGTGTAGCGTAGGAACAATCTCATTCCAGTCTTTGCTCCTCTTTGTTTGTTTGCGCAGACAAGGCCTTGATTCCATTGGATGTTGTTCCTTATTTTGCCAAGTCCGCCCGCAGCGATGTGCGATGCCACCGGGCGGCCCTGCAACCTTGCAAGGTTTCTCTCCCGACGACTCCGTACTACTATGTATGTACTCCGTACCACCCTGGACAAGATCAGTCAAGGCCAAGTCCATGCTCAGGCAGCCGAGAGCCTCTGCACTCCTCGTGCCTCGTGGGGACCAGCGTTCCAAGTAGTCCGTTCGGGCTGGGCTGAGACACTGGTAGAACAGCGGGAATGCCACTCACCACCTCGCATCGCCTATACTCCGCAGCAGGTCGGCGGTGTGCACACATGAACAGACATGGATCGACCTTAGCTGCTGGCGATTCCGGTCTCTCGGCTTGTTTCGTACTGTTGATGTTTTCCTGTTTTTTTCTCCCTCTCTTTCTTTTCTTGTTACTGTCATGCTTTTGAGTTAAGCTTCTTTTTTACGTCTCTGGTTACTTTGCCGGTTGGCCTCTTTTCCTTTTTCCTTTCTCATCCGTCGTCGCTCATTATATTTCCTTCTTCTGGCACGTGGACTGGATTCGAGTTGTCTAGGGACGCAGGCGAGCTCAGGAGCCCGGTCTCCTTTCGTACATACGCACTCTTTCTTTGCTTTGCTTTGCTTTGCTTTGCTTTGCTTTGCTTTGCTTTGCTTTCCTTTCTCCGGGGGCTCCGCTGGTCGTCGTTCGGAATAGCTGCCTCCTTTTGTCTCCTACATTGGCATCGGTTGAGCCCGGACATCTCCGCCCATGCAGTCGTCATTACGGCCAGGTCGCCAATAATAGCTGTTGCCAGCAATGGCAGCGTCCTCCTCCCTTCTCTCCTCCTTGGTGTTTCTCATAGCGTTATTCTGCTTCGGGGTCGCGGGCCAGGACCAGACAATACACGACGTGGGCTGCATTCATTTGCCCATTGTGCACTCGACAAATGTTGGCCACTTCTCCAGCAAACGGGGTGTACAGCTAGCGTTGGCCAACAGGTCTGACGTTGCCTACTACGCTCAACGTACATGATTCCCTGCCCTCCACCTGCTGTCATGCTTCTTTGCTAACACCGTGGCAGTCAGCATTGGCACGCCTCCCCAGCCCGTCTATGTGCAGCTGGACACTGGGTCTTTTGAGCTATGGGTGAATCCGGATTGCTCGACTGTGTCGGGCGGTGACGCCGTCTTCTGTGACCGAGCCGGCCGTTATGACACGGCAAAGTCTTCAACGTTCAACAATATTGGCACCACCAAAACCTTGCGCTACGGAATCGGAAGCGCCGATATTACCTATGTCACCGACACCATCACGCTCACCGGCAGCACCATGGGTCTCAAGGGCGTCCAGTTTGGCGTTGCCAATGCGACCGAAGACGCCTTCTCTGGAATCCTGGGCATTGGATACGGGCAAGGAATTGCAACCAGGTATCCAAACTTTATCGACCAGCTGGCGGCGCAGAATGCGACCAAGGTCAAGGCGTATACTCTAGCACTGGGCAGCAAAGACGAGCAGGAAGGCGTCATAGTCTTTGGTGGCATCGACACGTCCAAGTTTGCTGGGCCGTTGGCCAAGCTGCCTGTGATTCCCGCCGACATGTCGCCAGACATGGTGCCCCGGTTCTGGGTCGACATGAAGTCCGTCTCGGTCACGCCGCCAAACAAGAACAACCAGGTGTACGCAAACAGCAGCATCCCCGTGTTCCTGGACAGCGGGTCGACAATGACGCTCCTGCCACCTAACCTGACGGCCGCTATTGCCAAGGATTTTGGCGTCGACGCTCCCGATGCGAATGGCTTCTTCCGTCTCGACTGCGCCCTGACGAAAGTCAACGGCACGCTCGATTTTGCCTTTGATGGGGTGACGGTTCGGGTTCCGTACAAGGAGCTTATTCGCGAGGTCCCCAGCACGCCGCCCGCCTGCTTCTTGGGGATAACGCCGAGTTCCAGCTTTGCGCTTCTGGGTGATACGTTTCTTCGGTCGGCATACGGTATGTCCATCGTCTCCAAAGGGGCTTCCACTTGCGCGATACTAAACATTAGGCTACAGTTGTCTTCGACCTCGAGAACCACGCGATATGGATGACCCAAGCGGCCAACTGCGGATCGACCCCCGCAGCGCTGACCAACCTGAGCTCCCTCGCATCCGTGACAGGCGCCTGCGGGACGACGCTGTCTGCGGTCACCAACCCGAGCACCTCGCAAGTCTCGACGACGAGCATTACAAGTCCCCAGTCGTCCTCCAGCACACCTCCAGCGGCGGAGGCGACGACAGCAACAACGGGCGGGACTCAAGTGCCCGCAAGCGGAGGAGGGTCTGTTCGCGGCAGTGTCGGACTAATCTCAAGCCTCGCCATCATGTCGGCGGTGGTGCTTGTACATTTTATTTGAGGGGGCCATTGCCCCTTCGCTTTGCATATATTCTTCTGAACATAGTTATTTAAGAGAACGGGTGCATCTGCATACTGGCGCATATCAATACTTGGATGGGAAAGAGCATCAGGGCTTAATCTAAAGTATTTAATGTCTGCCGCGTCTGTTTGCCGTTCCTTTAACAGCGGCGTGTCATGCATGGATGGTCCTCGTGTGTAGATTTACCACGAAGAATGTATTCACCAGTGACAGAATTTAGGTAACTGGACTAAAAACCCAGGTTTAGGTTTGGCTACATGTTTCTTTATGCGCTTGGAAACTTGGGAAGAGAGATAGACTGCATAGGTGCCTTGAGGCAGTCATCAGTCGTGTTAACTGGAGCACCATAATGAGCGTTTAGAGCTGTTTCCGTGATTTCTCCGAAGAAGACGTATTAAGATTGTGGTTGGGGGATGACAAGCTCGTCCGCCTACACATTTCCCTGGTTGTCAAGCCCACAGACGCCCCGGAAACAAGTCGACTCTGCAGATCCAAAATAAAGGGGGGTGATCACACCTCACATCTCGGAGCCATGACAGCAGACCATATTTAGAGACTTGCGGTTTCAAAACGCGCTGATCGCTTCACGTGATTATTTAGCATTGGAATTATGCCACTCAAAACAAAACGGAGAAATGCCGATCGGCCAGCCACATGATGAATTCAGTAATGCCGTACATCATCTCCTACTACCTGCCTAACTCCTAAACTAGATAGGAAACATAGCATGCCGCTTGCCGGCAGACAAAAGCTACGTAGCGTACAAAGGAGGCTCTAAAAACTAAAATAGACATGACGGCAGATAGTAAAATCATTCCTCATCCTGGCTGCTGCCTCCAGCGTTTGTGCTGACGTGAATCTCGACGTGAATCTCATCAAGCATGACTGTGCCGTCGTCGTCATGATCGTACCCGGCTCGACATCCCGGCCCGCACGCCAGTTTCTTCCTCCTCGGGTTCTTCTTACCGCTCTCCTCCTCAGGCGGCGGCGGCGGCGGCGTCGGGGGCAGCAGCGGCGGCCTAGCCCTAGCCTTTCTTACCGCGCCGTCAAACCCGCGCACCCAGTCCGCCGCGGCGTCGGCAGCGGCGTCGGCAGCTGCAAACTCTTGCTCGGCGATGCGGATCAGCGCGGCGCTGCCGAGCAGCTGCATCCGCGTCTCTCCGAGCTCCTCTTCGGCAGCGGCTACCATCTGCCGCCGCTGCAGCTGCGAGGCGCACCACTGGCGGTGCAGCCCCAGCGGCCCGCGGCTGCGCTCTGCCAGGAGCAAGTCCGCGTCGAACTTCCCGAGCTGCTCGCCGAACTTGTTCACGACGTGGCAGTCGGGGCACACCACGACGGTGTCGTCCGTGTCGTAGTGCTTCGCGAGGCACTCGTAGCGGAGGAAACGTCTGGCGCTGCTGGCCGTGTTCATGACTGTGTTGTTGCTGTTGCTGGTCGTAGTATTGGCTCTGTTGTTGTTGTTGTTGTTGATGTTGTAGGCGTCGACTTGCATCGACCTGCAGTCGACGTCCTGCATCGGCCCGACGGCCAAGGCGAATCTATTTGTGCGCGTCTGCGGGAAGTGCTGCGTAGAGCACAGGCAGCACTCCCAGCCGGCGGGGACCAGGCGGCTGGGGACCAGGTTCTGGCCGCTCACGGTGGCGACGCTGATCCCTCTGTAGTTGACGAGCTCACATTCGGCGCAGCGGGGCGTCCCGCAGTTAACGCACGTTATGACGGCGCCGTCTGACTCCGAAGGGGTCGGGCTCTCTCGCCTCAACTGTGACATCGAGGTTTGAAAGAGCTGTGCGGCATTGGCGGGCTCAACGTTGTAACTCCCGGCCTTGCACCGCGTGATGTTCTCGCAGCAGCAGCACTTCCACGCGCGGATGAAAACGGAGGGCAACGCCTGTTTGGCGTAGGGGTTTCCGGGGACTTCGTAGACCTGGTGTTCTACGGGTGCTCCTCCAGGTTCACTGTTCATGGATATGGATGATACTGAATCGTCCATATTTCTGCGGGGCGTTGCTTTAGGCCGATGTTGGTGAGTGTTTGATTGCAGATCAAGTGTCAAAGTGGAATTCGGAGAAATGACAGTGACATGACGGTTTAGTTGGGTGGGGGCGATCGAGTTCTTTGCTCCAAGGGAAGTTGAATAAAGACGGCGAGACAAAACTGGTAGTTGGAAGGGGATGGAAAGTGGAATGGCTGTGGTGGAAAACGGGCGTGAGAAGAAATTTATACCTATGCAAAGGTGGTTGCAGAGGCGGTTGCGGCGAATCGACAGTGGGCAATAGTAATAGAGAACACGAACAAGAAGTGGGGCAGCCGTGAGAAGGGTTTCTATTATATATGCCTATGTAATCACTCGGCATCCAATGGAATAGAAGGTCCCGCCGGCCGCCGAGACTCTCAGCAACTTCGGATGTGTCAGGACCAGGTGACTCGAGCCACCTTGCACTGTGGCCCGGTCTCAAGCACGGTTCGTGCCCTATCGGCTCATTCATAAACGAGAGAAAGGTGATATGTAACATCTCGAAAACGACATCAAGTATAGAAGGGGCATTTCAGAGATCTAACAGTAGTTTACACCATTCAGAGAGGGGCAAGTCAGGCCTGGCTTCCACTGTGACACGATTTATATGCGGTTGAAACTGTGAGAAAGTGAGTCCAAAATCAAAGTTGTATTAATTTCTCGCATTTATATACCATAGTGATATGTGCGAAGCTGTCATCTAGCTCATCCCCGAAACAACACTCTAATTCTCACCAAGCGGCATCATTGCTTACTGGTCACGATAACTTGGACTTTCTAATCAGTTTCCATTATGAAGCTTCATGAAGGATGCAACCGCTTAGAGTAACCCAAGGTGAGACTGAGGCTTATACGAATGTGCGAGAAGCGATGAGACTCAGCCAGTGACTGAATCTCATCCCATCATCCGTCATTCCGTTTGTCGTCCGGTGTTCACTTCTTTGAGAAATTAACCACAATCCAAGGCCACCTCCACCTTGAGCACACTAACTAATCCTCAAAACCCCATATATATGACTACAAAATAAATATAATCTCATCAAGTGCCTATTTTTCATCCCCTCTAATTTCTCGGCAATGAAGTGAACTTGTTAAGTCCAGCACGTCATCAAGCTAGCTTTCTAGACTTACTTAATTAATCCTAAGAATAATATCTTTATTCAAAATGAAACTGAAATCGGGCCAAGTGCTCCTCATCATCAACAGCTAGTGCTGGATGACATCCCGTTTTGCTTGCCGCTTCAAAGCGCAACTGACGTCGGCGTGAGGAAGGGTTAGGGGAGTGGAATTAACAGCTGACTAAGCAATGGCTTAGCGGGCCGGCCCCCACCCCACCCATGTTTTCAACCCCACTCTAACAGCCCTGTGTCAGCTGCCCACGCGACGCGACTCTTTAACTGTAGCCAAAGCCCGGCTCATTCCAAGTCGTCCGCACTGCTTCGCACCTGGAGGCAGCGCACGAGGTAATTCTACAATGGCGACGACGACGCCGCCTCAGTCTTCCGACGCCTTTGCTGAGACATCCTTTGACTCTGCCCATCCTTTCCGGAGCATTGTGATCTGTGCCACCAGCATCCCGCCCGATTTAAGGGTTCGTGTGCCCTTTCTGCCCCGCGTTTTCTGGCTGCCCATTCCCTTGTCTGCTGACTGACTAGCTGAGCTGACTGGATGAATTTAGACCGACATCGCAGCCAAAGTCGTCGAGCTGGGAGGCATCCACAAGTACGATCTCACCCCCGACTGCACGCATCTGCTTGTCGGCGAGTACGACACTCCCAAGTACCGCCATGTCGCCAAGGAACGCCCTGACATCAAGGTCATGGCTCCTGGCTGGGTCGAGGCGGTGCGTGATCTTTGGGTTCAGGACGTCGAGATCGACTTTGCAGCTCTGGAAAAGGGATGGCAGTTGCGAGTCTTTGAGACGGGTGTCGCCGAAGCCACACCCGCTGATGCTGAGCCAGAGCGTGGCCGCCTCCTCTGTTGCATGACCGGCTTCGAGGACCAGGACGTGCGCGAGCATATCTCCGAGACTATCAGAGCCAACGGCGGAGAGTATACGGGCGATCTCACCCGCCGCGTCACTCACCTAATCGTCTTCAAGCCCCAGGGCCGAAAATACCAGGCCGCAAAGACCTGGGGCATCCAGACCGTGTCAATTCGGTGGGTCGAGGATAGTGTCAAGCGGGGCATGATCCTGGACGAGAAGTGCTACGACCCAACCCTGCCTGAGGAGGAAATAGGCATGGGCGCCTTGGTCAAGAAGGTTCCTGAAAAGGTGGCGCTCGGTAAGAGGTTAAGGGAAAGCTCTACAGTGCTCGACGACGGCCGGAGGAAGCTGCGCAAGACCGCAAGCATGAAGCTGAACAGCCAGAGGGACAACCTCTGGGGCGACATTCTTGGGAAGCCCCAGACCACAGAGCCGCTGGCCGCCGATGCTGCTGAAGCCACCTCAGTACAGTCTGCCCGCGGGGCACCAAAATCACAAGCCAGCGTTGTCGAGCAGGCATCAGCAGGAGGCAAGTCGATGGATACCCAACTGTCGAGAATTGCCTCGTTTGGCGTATCAGATGGCGGTGATGTCTTTTCGTCGTGCTGCTTTTATGTCCACGGCTTTTCGGAAGCCAAGACCGCGATCCTTGTCAATGCGGTTGCGTCCCTCGGCGGTCTGATTTGCCAGTCGCTCGACGAGGTCGTGTCCGCATCGGGCGCCCAACTAGCCCACCGCTTTCTTATCGTGCCACAGTCATCGCCTCCCGAGTCCCATCCCCGGCTGCCGGACAACGTCCATATTACCACCGAGTTCTACATCGAGAGGTGCATGCATAAGAACCGCTTCTTCCATCCGTCCGACCATGTCATTGGCCGGCCTTTTCTCGCCTTCCCCATTGAAGGGTTTGAGTCACTATCCATATCTACGGCCGGATTTACCGGCGTTGACCTAAACCACGTGGACAAGACCATCAGGCAGCTAGGCGCACGGTACGAAGAAAAGTTCACCGCAGACGTGTCTCTGTTGGTATGTTCATCGCTGTCGTCCGTCAGGAAGCAAAAGCTAGACTTGGCTTTGGCGTGGAAGGTGCCAGTGGTCAACGCAGAGTGGCTGTGGGATTGCATCACAACGGGGTTCAAGGCTCCGATCAAGGCTTTCCTATCTCCAGAGCTCAGGCAAAACTTGGACGGTTCCGAAAAGACAGACAAGACAAAAGGCGCGGATAGGGGTGCCGGCAAAGCCAGGGTCAGCCAGGACAGGCTGTTAGCAAGAGACGGAATTGACAAAGACTTGCTCGCCAAATCCGCAGCAAAGCCCAAGACTCATCGCGAGACAAGCTTCCCGTCGTTCTCGGCCGTCGCGAAGGAGATTCAGAGAGCCCCGGGAACGGTAGCTGCCCTCCCACCGACTGCGGCAAAAGATTTTCTGCCGCCGGCGCCGGCAGAAGGCCCACTGTCAAATGCGACCACGGCACTGCATTTTGAAACTGCACGGACACACCAGCCCCAGACGGGCAACAGCGAGAGCGAGTCCGGAAGCAAGAGCAATACCGACTCCGCTACCCTCTCGGAAACATCCCCCAATGCCCTCAACAAAACCGTGTCCTCCCCGCGGAAACAGGGCAGCCAGCGCAAGCCCATGAGCCGCGTCACGAGCGAGATTGCCGACTCTGAAGCTACGGACGGGGACCTCTGCCAGCCCAGCGACGTCGAAGACGAGAACGGGCCGGCGGAATTGGCCGTAGAGGAAGAAGACCCCGACGTGGCAAGGAAGCGAGTCGAGACGCAGCTCGCTGCCTTGAAAGCCGCTGAGAATAAAGAGCTCACCGACAAGCTCGCCCTTACCGTCCTGGACTCAGCCCTGGCTACGGCAGGGCCATCCGGGGCCAACGAGAGAGAAGCGGGAGGAGCATCAGGCGCTGGCGCAGGGAGTGGTATCCACGACTCCGACGGCGGTGGTGGTGACACAGCTGTCGTAGAGGGTCCAGCTAAGCGAAAGAGGCGAAAGCGTGAGATCCTCGGGCGCGCCATCAGCAACGTGTCAGCAGCCAGCAGCACTAGCGGGGCCGCTGGCGCCGACTCGGGCGGCGGCGGGAGCCTGAGCGCTGCGGCCCGTGACACCGACGGTGGCGATGGCGAGGGCGGCAGACCGCCGCCGGCTACGCAGCTAGACTACCAGGACCCAGATGCCAAGAGGTTCCAGGAGCAGGTCATGCACAAGATGCTCGGCACGGTGGCCGGGAAGAAGGGGTCTGCCAGGTATGAGGTGCCGACCCTGGCCTGGGGGCAGCAGCAGCCGCCGGGCACTGGAGAGCGGCGGAGCAGGCGGAGATAACTGGCGGGAGGCGTGTTGTTTGGTTAGGTAATTAGCGAGTGGAGGAAGACATTTACCATTTAATACATGTACAGAGTAGGTATTGACGATGCATCCACATTTTCAGGGTAGGGGAGGAGTAAGCATTACTTCTTGGTTTTTACCATCATGGGAACGAAGCGTTGGCGTTGGGACAAAAAATTGATGGTTCCCCTCGCTTTGGGGGGAATTTTCCGACAGACAGAACATTCAATCGTCAATGACATATATCTAACCTCGAGCTATTAGACGTAGACACTAAATAATCTGGATGCTCTTAATGTCCTTTGCTTTTCTTTCTTTCTTCCTCCACGGCTAGTCTGCATGCAAAATACACGGATCCCTATGCGTAGATCCATTTCCACATACAACATGACATACGAGATCGTACAGAAAGAATACACGAACGCGGTACGGAAGACAGGGGGAGATAACTACATGATCAATAATGTCCAATGAAAAGAAAGTAATTAGTATAAAAGAATTAGAGGGAAAATGTAGCGAGATCATTATGAGCTTGTCGTGAGTCGTCGTGAATATGCCATCATCCCCAAATCTCTCAAGACATTTTGCGTGGTCGTGATGGTGGCGTCCGTCTTTAAGCCCCATTGTTTTTGCGTGTGACCTGGGCGAACACCAAATAAAAGTAGAAGTAGAAAAAATAAGAAAAAAGGAAAATAGTAGAAATCCAAGGTTTTGCCTTTCCTTCGCCCCTTCCTTTGTAGCCCTCCCGCCCTCGCGATCAAATGCAAAGGGGTATCATATGATGATTGTGCTGAACAGGAAAATAATAAATAAAAACCAGGAAAGAAAGGTGTGTTGTAATCCTATCCAGATTTGCCATGCCATGCCTATAACCCATTTTCTCGGCGCACATGCCACTATATGTGGTAGCAATCAGAGGTGGGCGGCAACCTCCGTCAATGCAGTCAGCAGGGCAGCCGCGGTGCCGCCAATGCCCACAGCACTCAGCGTGCTGCTCTTCTTGGGACGGTCATCGCGGTCGCCACGATCGCCACGGTCGCCGCGGTCGCCGCGGTCGCGATCCCGGTTGCGCTCCCGGTCTCGGTCGGTGTGACGGCGAGACGAGGAGCGGTGATCTCGGTCTCGGTCCCTATCTCTCTCTCTGTCGCGTTCTTTCTCTCTCTCACGCTCGCGTTCTTTCTCTCTCTCTCGCTCACGTTCTTTCTCTCTCTCCCGCTCACGGTCTCTGTCTCGGTACCTGTCTTTCGGCTTGTCTCTCTCGCGCTCGCGCTCCCGGTCCCTATCCCTGTCTCTGTCGCGATCACGAAGGCGTTCCCGGTCGCGATCACCACGGCTCCTGTCTCGGGCACGGACACGGTCATGGTCACGGTCACGATCGCGATCGCGATCGCGGCGAGAGGTGTCCGAGCGGCTGCTCGGAGACACCTCACGTGGGCCTTTCCCGTCAAACCGCACACGGTTGGGGTTTTTATTCTTGAGGATGGGCTTTGGCCCGACGGTGCTGTGCGGTGATGCATGGTCGCCGTTAACGCTAGCCGGTGGTGACACAATAATAGGTGGTGCCCTGGCCCCCCTGGCCCCGTCCTCGCCGTCTTCTTGTGAGCTCTGTCTCGATGACGGCCGGGGACGATCATTCTGACGCTTGATCTTGTGCTGGTGTTTCTCGTCGCCCGATGAGTCGCTGTCCCACAGGGGAGACTCGTCGCTGCTGGTGGATTCCTTAGTAGCCCGCTTTCGCTCTCGGTCACGGTATGTCTCAGGGCGCGGTTCAGAGCCCTGGTTGCTCTTTTCGGGGCCGATGCTTCTTTCGGCTTGTGGCCGCCTGGCATTGCGGACCTCAATGCTCTTCCACGCGAGCTCGGCGATTTGATCGACCGAGAGTTTTCCGAGGACAAAGACATATTGAGGTCGCGCTTCGTAGCGTACACCTTCTTTCTCCAAGACCTCGGGTGAGACAAGCGTGCGCTTGATCCTGGTCCATACGGCATCTAGCGGGATTTGGTTTCCTTTGCTGTCAGGGGCCAAATAGCCGCGTTGTCGCGGTGCAGGATGGTGCTGAAGCATGCTAGTGCTGCTCGCCTCGGGGGCCGAGGAAGGGAACTCGGGGAGATCTGGGGCGCATGGGAAAGTCGGGCTACTCCCGTAGGCCGGCGGCGGTGACATGATAGGCGAGGTGGGAGATAGGCCGCTGGAGTACGGGGGCGGGAGCTGGGGCGAGAAGTACTGAGGAGACGTCCCAAATTGTTGATTGCCAGGCGATACGGCGAGCTGCATCTCGCTATTAGGAGGGTGAGGCACGGGCATCTCCAATGGATCTGCCCCTGGAGGAAGATACCTATGGTTCGGTGAGGTGCCAGGCGAGATACTCAAGGACGGCATCAAGCCGGGCGACAGAAACATGGAACCCATCCGCGCACATCTATCGGCCTCGCGGCGGTCAAAGTTCAGTAGGTCTCGTGTCGAGATAAGTGCAGTTTCGGAGGAACTGATGGGCTCCGAATCCGAGGATTCTGACGAAGTCCAATGCTGGGAGCGGTGCGGCTTGCTTTTCTGCACTGCGGACTGTGAGGTTCTGTCATATGGTTGCAATGACTTGGAACCCCCAGGGCCCGATGGTTGGTTAGTCGATCGAGCCATTTGCAGTGTCCCATCATAACCAGGGCGAGTGCCGTTGGGTGCAAATGCTCGGTTGGGCGTTGAGGAGGATGCGAGGGTATTTATCATTGGTGGTAGCGGCTGGCGGTCGATTGAACCACGAACGGACGATGTCGCCTCGTTTTGTATTGGCCCATAAGACCTGATGTCACGAATATATGCTTGGAGAATGCCCTGTTATGTTCGCGTGAGCCCCAATATCAAACTTGTATGATGCAAGTTGTTGCCTGAGAATGCAACTGACCTTGTATTGGTGGAGTGTATCGCTGGGAACGCCTTTTATCTCGAGCTTAGTTCTGAAATCGAGCCAGAGGTCTTCCGAAGTGCTCCCAGCAGGTGAACCCGTGTTTCCGAGTAGGCTAGGGGCAATAGCGTCCATTTCGCGCTTAATCGAGTCGAGGTCCCAGCCATCAGAGCCTTCCATCCCAATTCGAGACCTGGCTGGGTTATGTAACTGAACTGTTTCAAGAAAAGTCTCAACCTTTGTCTTCTGAGAGATCACGTCTTTCTGGATCAGGTCAATTTGCTTCTCCTTCTCCTGCAAGTCTACTCCGCGCCTTGAAGTCCCTCCCCTAACAGGATCGCCTGCAACGAGACCGCCTCCCGCATACTTCTCGAGGATCATGGCGACCTTCTTCAGCGTAAAGTCGGTGTGCTCCATGAGCGATGCCAGCTCACGAGTGTAGACATTGCTACGGTTCTCGCCGGTGAACGTGGCGGCGAGGTTCAGCAGCGAGTCGGGGGCCCGGATTTCCAAGCCGAGGTGCTGAGTGATGGCCCACAAGCTGTCGACAGCCGCCGAGATGTTGGCAAAGTCTGGGCCGGCAAGTCTCGCGCGGTGGCCGAGATGCTGAGCAAGGGCATCGACGGACTCGATGCTGGGGACACGGTCGTTGGGAACCGTCATTTCGCCGAGGACTGTCCGCAGACCGAAGTCTTGGTCTCGGCGTCCCAAGAGGACGAGGCTCACGGGAGGTGGTTCCAGTCAATCGGGCGTGTAGGCTTGACGCCACTACGACAGGCGTGGAAGCAGAATAGCGACGTGGAAGGGAAGAAGAAGAAGCGTGGCAGCGATGACAGCACAGGACAACAGGGGCTGGTACGGGAGTCGGTGGTTTAAAGCCAGTTCGTTCGAGTCAAATGGAAGGAAGAAAACTTGATGCCAGTCCAATCCAGTCCAGTCTAGTGACAGTCCGTCTTGGAAAGTGTCGATACCAGGCTGCAGAGTAGCTGGCTGGCTGGCTGGCTTTACTCACTGAGTACGGTATGTAGACGCGGGGAACCCCCAGGAACAAGGATCAAAGAAACATGGATTGGGGAAAAGGGACCAAGTGGTGGCCAAGGCTGTGGAGAAAGAAAAGAAGAAACCGGCGCCGATCAGAGGCTATCGTCGATTGGGGGGCATGTTGAGTCCCAACTCCCCTCCGCAGGCTCGAAGCGCTGACGAATGACGCGAGCGGACGTGTTGGCACCTGAGCCGTCTGGCTTTGCTCAGGTTGCCAGCTTGGGTGGGTATGTCATCGGCGTGTGGGCACCACTTGGTGAGGTGACTAGCCGCACACCCACACCAAAGACTCTCTCCACTAAAATAATTACTCCTTATGTCCCGCGCCCCCGACGGCAACCCAACCCGAGCTCCAAAGGCCAAGATTTTTGCGTGTTCGACAAGTTCGCACAGCGGATCCGTAGCACCGCATCTTTTCGCCGCCTCGTTTATGGAAATATCCTCAAGGGTAATTGCCGAATCTCGTGTGCTGGGGGCGCCACGGACGAACGACGTGGAGCCGCAGAGAGGCATCCAACTTGGAATGGCACTCCAGCTGCTGTGTAAACCAGGTCCCCTGATTCGGCTTTCAAGCCTTGAAATGACAGGCACTGTATATGCTGTATCATTCATTCCATTGCTCATTCCCTTGCCGCCAGAGACCTTGGGACAGCTGGGCCTCAGCGAGTCGGCTGTGCATGGCTGAAACCGCCGTACCGCGCTCCCGCTTCTTATTCCATTTCTTACGCGGCGCGGCAAGCGAGACATAGCCCGCCATCGTTATAGGAGCTTGGAATGCACAGGGGCTTCTACAGCAGAGATAAGTGCACTTACAGAAGGTTAGCATTTGGGGCCGGGGCTGACTTTAAAGCTGAGGAACACAGTCCGGATATTAGGTGTGGGAAGCCGTGAGACACGCGATCGTCGAGTGACGTCTTGTTGTGCTGTGAGGACCCTGGACCTCAGCGGGCATCAAAGGGCCCCTTCTGAACGAGGGTTTGGGGCAGGGCCGGCCAATCGTTGGGCAGCAAACAGTCTCCGCCATGACGTCCAAGCTCAAATCCCCCAAAGAGCTGTTCTGGAATCCGCTAGGGTGCCTGGCCAGACGCTGCGCCACCCGCCTGGGTGAGCGCTCCGCTGTCCACAGCCGACTTTCCACCCGCAAATGGAACCTTTACACCCTATGACACGGCGACAATAATGCTGCCCCCAGGCGGCACCGCAACGGCATTCCCGTCGCGCGCCGATTCACACTTTGCAGTTCTAACAGGGCTTCTTGCTTGCCCTGAATCCTGGCCGGCACGGGCTTATGCTGGGTCAGCTCTCTTGCTTCGAGCTGTGCTCCCTACATAGGTAAGGTATTTGGGAAAACGCAACGCGACGGATGCATGTAGGGACATGACCATTCGGTTGGGCCCGAGATGCATTTTCTCACCTACCTTGTTATCCGTATTCCAGGACAGCCAGGAAGCGGGTGTTTCCTCTACTCCGTAGCTAGTGCGTATATAGCGTAGCCGGACGTCGGCGATCAACACCGACACCGAATTTCCGATTGAGGGCACGCCGACGGTCTGGCATGGCGCTGTGCTCCCCATTCAAGGTTACGGCCCAGCGGCCAAACAAAAAACCCAAACGAGCTTACCGACGCGTGATTGGGAAAGAAAAAGAGCCTAAGGCGCTTGATCCATCGCGCCGACCCGAATCTCGAACGAGGCTGTGAGGGCCTGGGCCGCCGGTCCATTCACTAGCTCCCTTGAAGATACCTCTAAAAAGTCCGCATTGTTCATATTCAGGACTCTAAAGTCCGATCCTTGCGGACTACGTATCAAAAGGTTATGGTGCCAGGATTCCGGTGCTCTTTTGCCCAGGCGCATGCAGTATATACCGTACATGCTGGCCTCTGAAAAGTACGGAGTGCGGACAGAATCGTCGACTTATGCGCCTCCTGGAGCTCGGTCTAGAGAGAGAGTTACCAGGTCAACCAACACCAACGGCCTGGACTTCATCCAACGCATTGAGTTTCTGTTAGCGCCGGGCTGGTAACCCGAGCGGGCGCGCCTCTATCTGTTTCCATCAGAAGGCGGACGAGAGGGGGGATGTGATGTGGTAGGAGAGAGCAAGCAGCCGGGAACATACCTTAGATAGGTGCCACGATAAGGCTGTCCGCCTTGCGGAACACCTGACGCCGACAAAGTCGGGCTCGACGAGGCTCGGTCGCGCTTTTAGGCGTAGGTCTGCGCGCAGGACCTTTAGGTGAGCCACACGGCCATTTCACCCCGGGGGATTCCAGGCCAATGGATTCAATTCCCCTAGACTTGCATTGCAGAAGCTGTGCAACACACACCTGGGGCTGCATCCTCGACGGCCCCCGGCTGCTGCCGCTCATGTGCCGTCGTTAGGTAGCGACACGACTTCAATATGAACATCAAAAAAATATTGGCTGCCAGACTTTTTTGTCGTCGACGTGGTCTAGACGCCAAGCTGCCTCCCGCACTCTGCCTCCTTGCCTTTCTCCCTCATGAGGAGATAGATGGACGACGCCCCATTTCACGCTCCGTGGCACAACGTCTGAGACGACGCACTGCGGCCAGCGTCTTCTGACTCGTTTCGACGACCTTGCCCGCACTTGCCTCATGGTTGGACGATTTGCTCTAGGTAGACGTTGGCTTTGACTCTAACCACACCTTCACTTCCTCAGCGTGGCGGCAGGTAAAAAAAAACGCTTACAGGTAGTAGCAATGCTGTGGTCATAGCATAGTTACCATGCCGACTTTTCTAGGGATTAGTCTGAGTATTCGTGCTCTTGATGTAACTTATACGCCGTATGGCTCAATGTCTTGGCCAAACGCAATTCAGCGTCTGGGAGAAATGAGAAGCCGGCTCTGCCGGTTGTAACCGAACACAGTCTACTCCGTACGTAATACCTTGTTCGGCTTGGCAGTCTTACGGATGCCGCTGCTCAGGTTGCGGCTCTGCCGGCTAGCCCACCTTGGCACGCTTCCTTGTCATTGTATCACGGTTGAAATAAGCAGGTTAGGCAGTGGGTTGATAGAGCAGATGACCAAGAGCAAGAGTCGCATCATGCACCGTTTCCTGCCGTGGCACCCATCTCGTACATAGTAGCTAGGTATCAAGCTAACTCCGTAGCCGTCCTTACAAAGCCACAGCCCCGGTGAGTCGACGACATGACTCCCGGCCTTGGTGCAACGGTTTTGCTCACCTCCAGGGTAACACGTTGGCAAACACGCCGCTGTGAAACAGAACGGACGCCTTCGACGCCTTCCCAACGCCTCGCATCTCTTTGCAGGTGATGCCGGAAAAGACAATCATTGGTCTCTGAGAGTTCAACATGATTTGACATTGGGTATTTGGATTACTGTGAGTCGCCCAACTCATACGGCCTCGTGGACGATCGTATTGCCTGACCCGCTCAACATACTCTCCTCCGATATCCTATGAACAGAGTACGACCTCCTTTTCTTGCTGACAAAGAGCCCGATTTGCCTGCGGCTTCGCGGGACGATTTCGGCTCCGGACCTCACCCTCTCCACCGAGATCTTGGAGTCAATCTTCAGTCCAAGGGGTAGTTCCTCTGTCAATTGGACAGCCGTGACCTTGTTTTTCCCAGCATCTGCGATAGCCTTCCTTGCCTTCTTCGCATAGCTGACCGCCTCGGCTAAAGTGCCCTGCAGACGCACTGCCTCCAGGACACCTTCCAGAGCCACGCTTATTTCGGCTTGGAACTGACTAAAGAAGTCCGCAGAGTCTTGCTGATTGCCCCAGTTCGCGAGCATTGTGTCGAACGCCATCCATCCACCCAGGCCTACAGAGTCAATACATCTGCACATGAGGTCGGCAATTAGCTGAATGCTACCGTCTGGCGGGGCTTCAACGTCGTCTTCGTCAACCTGGGACCTATCTAGATAGCGAGTTGTCCAGCCATCCTTGATGAGCTCCATCCGCAGGACGTTCATGAGACAAATGGTTTCTTCGGGCTTGAATTGTCGCCTCAGGCTTTGAACTGTCGCGAGTGTCGGGCACACGACCAATTTGCTGAACGCCACACTCAAACCCCGCGCCCGCCTGCTGGAGTCGCTGTCGAGATAATACTCTGTAATCTGCAATTCCTCCTCGGCTCGGTCAAGCTCTATATTGACATCGTCGTTGTTTCCGTCATGCTCTTGCTCCATGTTCTCCTTGATTCGCAATAGCTTGGATTTCGAAGGATCTTCCAGCAAGTCAAGGCTCCGTAACAGCAACTTGATAGCAGACACAAGCTCTGTGGGGCCAAGTTGCGTGCCAGAGAGATAGCCGAGTAGCAGCTCCATGGTGGGGTCGACCTGCACCAAGATGGGGGCTAGTTGCTCTCCAAGGATGCTGTCAACATCTTCCTCGTCGCGTACATCATCCTGGAACGCAGACTTGATGTTCGGCAACGATAGATGGCCGGCATCAACGAGATAGTTGAGCACGTTGCTCTCTGGTAGCCGGCATGCCAGCTGCGATGTCTCTGGGTCACAGGTTAGACTGTTCCAGGAGAAGACTCTGGTGATGGCATAGAACACCCAACGCCTATCCACTTGGGGATAATCGGCTCGCGAGCTTGGCCATGCCCACTCCGGAAGATTCGAGACACTTTCGGGTTCAGTCACCGGGGCAAAGTCGTTTTCGGGATGGATCCCATTCGGCTTCGTATCCCTGCCCTTGGTTTGGATTTTGAAAACTCCGGCTAAGAGCTCCTCGAACCCGCTCATATCGTTGGTGTGAAGAAGCTCGTCAGCGTTTGCACTCTCGCTCTTCCATTCTACCCAATATATGTCGGACAAAGACCCCGGTAAGGAATCCGCAATGACGTTTGACGAGGCGTGCTCTGCTCGGTTTCTTTTTTCGCAAAACTGTTCCCGGGCCACTCCGCGTCGAATCGCGTCCGTCAGTAAGCCTTCTGCGCGTCGCTTGCTACTGCGGCTCTTGGGCACTTCGATCTGGACCGCAATGAGAGATGTTCCCCGGAGACCAACAGCTAGTTCTCGGCTTGCAAGGTACGCGACAAGCTCGCAAGAGGAATCGTTGTTTTCTGCAGACAGTCCGGGTTGTGGCTGGGATGCGTCTCTAAGTTCAATGAGTGTGGAGGCCTGCAGAGAGTGGTAGAGAGGGTTATAAACAGAGAGGGAGCTCGATGTGGCGGCGAGGATCGATGTCTTCGATAGACGGAGGAAAGAGGTCATACCAGGGACCTCGAGCTTGGTCTCCAGTCTTGGGATCCCAGAGTTGAACGCATATATCGAGAGAACACTGCCGGCGAGTTCCTGTAGGGTACCCGACCTAACATCAAGCTGATACTTGGATGCTTCAGTCTTGGCTGAGAGAGGCGATGCAAAGATTGGAACAACGCTCTGTCTGTTTACCTGACGCGGTTCCTTCTCAACTGACAGTGCAACGACATGAAGATATCTTTGCCATGTCCCTTGGGGCCTTTCCACTGAGGTAACCAGGATGAGAATGTCTGGGTTAAAGCCATCGCGGCGAATTGATTCTTGGAACACCCCAAAGAGTTCGTTTTTTCCGCCAAACATACCCTCGATGACATCAGCAGCCTGTGCAGACTGGACAAAATCAACTTGAATCTCGGATTTGGAACCGGATGGTAATTCTTGCGTAAGCAGCTGCGGCGACGACTGCCATTTCTTCTCTAATGTTTCACCACTCAAGCCCAGGATCGTACCATCGGCCGCGACAGCAACAAGTTCGTGGTTCGGTAGATCACCACCCGGCAAAGAAGAATCGGAGTACTTGGCAGATGTGGCGGATATGTGAACGATTGGCGCGTTACCGCGGTAGGAGTATGATGAAGTTGTCGATGTTGTGTTGCCAGCCTCCGAGACAACGTCCTTAAACAGCTTTACCTCCCTCTTGGAGGAGACAGAATCCTGGATTGAGACATAGGTATAGCGGAGTGTGCTTCTCGTTGAGGATGGGCGCCATCGCAGTGAGTACGGCGCGCAGGTGAAGAAGGACTGCGGCGAGACGAGGTATGCCGTAACGGCCTGGGAGGACGGTATCTGCAAGGATTTAGCTTTGAAAACTGCAAATGCATGGAGGAAAGGCATCTAACATCGTAAAGGTGAACCGCATCGCCGTCAATGGCAGCGCAAAGCTCTGACCGTTTGCGCCTCTTGGAGCTCTGCTGCTGGCCGAAGACGTCGCCAACCGTATGGCGCCCGGGGCCATCTGGGCGGTCCAGCGGATGCGAGAGTGCCTTCAGCACGTACGGCTTGTGGATCTGCATCTTGTTGGCTATTTTCGGGTTGTCTCTTGCGCTGTGTCGACCAGTCGAAACTGTCAGAACGAAGGCATCGCTATCTTGAATACTAGGCCTGCGGGCCAGAAAAAAAGTCGGGCCTGCAGCGAGAAAAATGAGTGGGGAACTTTGGCTGGTGGGGCGTCGCAATCGGTTATCCGGCCCATCTTTAATCCCATCCTGGTGGTGGGTCCATCTCACCCCACCGAATACGGTACGTACTTTCGATCTTTGCAGGGCGGGCCGAGTGGGGCCTATTCAATGTTGGATGGGAAGTTCGCGACGACGCGGGTTAGCTCGGCCAGACGCGCTTGCTAAAGTGCAGACGCGACCACCGAAGAGCAACTCTAAACCCGGAATTCTCTGCCAACCCCGACTTCTTGTGTCGATTGCAACTTCATTTCTTTATACCATCTGGACGCTCAATCTATCTACATTTAATGAGCGCCCATTCTAGAAGCGAGTCCCGTTTTCCGTGCGACTTTTTCTTGGAGCATGACATATTCCCAGCACAGCACCGTCGCCCTTTTGAACAGCTTTGACTACCGCCGCGAGGTACGTTAAGTCTTGGCCGAATAGATTCCAGTTGACGGGCTTTGGTGTGCAGAAGTGAACTGACACCCTACTTGCAGTCGTTAGGCTCTTTTTTCCATCCATGGGGTCAACAGCTGTGCTCATGATGCCCGAGGAATTGAGTTCGCCAGCATACGCGCAACGTCGACCATTGCATCCATTCTTCGAATTAAACCGCCTAACTGGCCCCGTCGCAGAGAGCCTCCCCGCAAATGACACATCCGGAGAGACGGACGATATTTCACTGCTCCCTGACGCAGCCGCCGAAAAGTCTGGAGATGACGTCTCAGAGAAATCAAGTGGTCCTCGCGCCAAGCGACGCAAGGTTGACCCCGAACTCGACACCGCTGATGAGGAGCCCAAAAAACAGCGATCAAGGAAGAGGGTGAAGGTTTCTGTTCCTAAGGGCATCGAGAATCACTTTGTAAGACTGGGCAGAGGTGATGCGAGTGCAACAGACAAGGATGACACCGAGGTTCAAATCCCGGATAGTCCGCCAGGGAAAAACACCGCTCCAGCTGCTCCGACTACTGCAGCTGCTCTATCCCAGGATGAGCAAGGGAATGGCCCTCACACGGATGGTTTTTCTGATATTAGCTCACTGGATCAGCAGCCTGGTAAACCCCCCGCTGGTACAGGCCCCTTGCAACAGACACAACCATCAATTCCGGAGAGTGGCTCGACAAAACCAAAGAAGATGCTGGTGTTCAACCCCAGGACGGGAACCATTGGCTCACCACCCAGGCCTAAGCAGCCAAAGATCTTAGGGGGAAAGCCAGGCGAGGGTGGGAAGAAGGAATCTCTTAACCCAAGCACCAAGGCGTCGTCGAGGATCGTGGCCATTAAATATGGTACTGATTCCGTCTCGCGCGTCGAAATTGGTGAAAGGATTGGCGCCATTATCAGTGGGCAGTCCCCAAGCCTGCCAGTGAAACCCAAGAAGCTGGCCCAGCCTGCCAGTACCAGCACAAATCTCAACCCAACGAAGACTACACATCCATTTTTCTTAGCCAAGGCTAAGAAGTCCGACGCAGCTCCTAGCGAGGCAAAGACCGCCAGCTCCGGGCCGCCCCCGGCGCCAGTAAGGGCAAAAACCTTCAGCTCAACGCCTTGCTCGCCCAAAAAGCCCCGTGCTAGCACTACGGGTGTGCGGCTGCCGCAGTTTGGCGTGAAGAACTCCGGCCTCAAGTTTCCGGGCTCCAGACTGCCGGCGTGGCCTTGGAAAGATATGGTTCATGTGAGAGATAGCGGTTATCAGTTGGGTGATATCCATATTATTACCTCGCCACTCCCAGCTCGGAAGTCTAAAGGACATGCAGTGAAGGTTCCTGTGTCGGAATCCATTGTCAGCCTTGTAACGAAAGCCCTGGAGGTTCCGGCCATGGTGGATGCTGTCCGAAATGTCAACACTGATGACTTCCTTCCTGCCCCCCCTGAGCTTCGTCTACCTCAGAAACACTTCGAAAGTGGTAGCAAGTTGCAATCTCGCATCATTCCTGAGTTGAAAACCTTCCAGAGACTCGCAGCAACCAAGAAGACAACTCAGCGCAAGGCCTTGGTGGAGGGGGGTGATGGCATACAAGCCCCGCCGGAGCTTGCCCGCCTCTTTCATTCCATTTCCACCTCCCTTTCGGCTTTCGATAGATTTCAGTGTGAGACTGCCAGCTGGGTTCAGAAGTACGCCCCAACCAGCGCGATCGAGGTCCTCCAGCCAGGCCAGGAGGCCTTCCTCTTGCGAGATTGGCTTCAGGCTTTGATGGTTCGGTCTGTAGACACGGGCTTGGCAGAGACCGAAAAGCCGAAGGCTGGCTCATCAAAGGTGAAGGGTGCAGGCGGAGCCGGCGGCAAGAAGAAGAGGAGAAAAAAGCTTGACGCGTTCATTGTCTCGAGTGAAAGCGAAGATGATGGACTTGACATTTTGTCAGACGAAGAAGCCGACTGGTCCCCAAGCGGGAAAGCAGGAATTAACAGAAAGACCGTTGTCCGATCCATTGATTTGGCAAAGACTGAGGCCGATAAAATCGCCAACTCACTTGTCATCAGTGGTCCTCATGGATGCGGTAAAACTGCGGCCGTATATGCGGTTGCAAAAGAGCTGGACTTTGAGATCTTTGAGATCAACTCAAGCAACCGGAGGAGCGGAAAAGACGTATTGGAGAAGATTGGTGACATGACAAGAAACCATCTTGTGCAACACCACCCGCCGGCCGCTCGTGTAGATGAGGGCGACGGACCAACAATAGAGGACGAAGTCGCCAAAGACTTAAAATCCGGCAAGCAGCCGACAATGGGCGCATTTTTCAAGCCCAAAGCTACAGCGACCAAACCGAAAAAGGTGGCCAAAGTTCTCGCTCCTGTTCAGCAAAAAGAAGCCAAGAAGGAGCAACCAAAGAGTCAGAAACAGTCTCTAATTCTTCTCGAAGAGGTTGATATTCTCTACGAAGAGGATAAGCAGTTTTGGGCTACTGTCATTGGCCTTGTTGTGCAATCGAAAAGGCCATTTGTCATGACCTGTAACGACGAGACTCTTTTGCCTCTCCAGGCACTCCGACCTCACGGAATTTTCCGGCTCAGTGAACCGCCACGAGAGGCGGCGATTGATCGCTTGATCCTCATCGCAGCAAATGAAGGGCATGCCTTGGCACGACAGGCTGTCGAAACCCTTTACGAGTCTCGCAACCGGGATCTTCGTGCGGCCACGATGGACTTGCAATACTGGTGCCAGATCGGCGTGGGAGACCGCAAAGGCGGCCAAGACTGGTTCTATCCCCGCTGGCCAAAGGGCTGTGATATTGACGAAAACAACGAGGTTGTCAGAGTCGTGAGTCAAGGAACATTCCAGCCGGGAATGAACTATCTGGGCCGTGACAGCGTTGTTGATCCCAAGATCTCCTCGAGGCTTGTCGAGGAAGAGCTGTTACAACAAGCCTGGAATTCTTGGGGTATTGACATGGGGCACTGGCAAGACTCGGCTGGGTTCTCGTCCTGGGTTGAGACTTTGAGTCCGGTTGTCGCCAGCCCTGCGGAACGTCTTGCTGCTCTGGATGCTATGGATGATCTCGCCGAAACATTGAGTGTGGCAGACATTTGCTCCTGCAAGTCGTTTACTATAATGAATCAGGTGAGCATTGCACAGTCAAGCCCGACAATTGTGTTCGGACTAGACTAACTTTCTAGGAACAACTCGATGCCACTCTCCCGGAAATGCCAGTAAAAACACGAGAAGACTTGATTCTTGGATTCATGCACCTCGATGCCCAACCTGTAGCAAATAGCGGTTGGCTTACTGCGTCGATGGCGGCTACGATGAAATCCCTCGCGAAATCTGCACTGCAAACCAAGGGCGAAGACCTACAAGGGCACTCCGCCACGGAACTTGCTCCTCTGAACGAGTCACAAGCCGTCGACTCGATCCAGGCCAGTTTTAACTCTGCACTGCCTAGAACGCCAGCTATTGCACGTATTGACTTTGCCATGGCTTTTGATGTCATTGCTGCTCCGGATGTTGCCCCTCTGCAACCATCCTCATATCTAGAGCCTTCGGTGTTTGATCGAACGTTCGAGCTCATCGTCCTCGACGTGGCCCCTTACGTCCGAGGCATTGTCGACTACGACTCGTATCTACAGAAACAGCGCCTAAAACTGAGCACGCTATTGAGCGAGGGCGGGAGAGGGTCCCGGGGTTCAAAGCGCATGCGGACCACAAGATCTGCCCTGTCGGCTCTCGAGGGTGGCTCGCGCAGCACCACGCGAGGAGAGAAATGGTTCAAGGCGGATATTAATCCCATACTGGTCACCAAGACTGCCGGAACGGGATGGAGCAGCGTTCGTGCGGAGGGGAGTGTAGCCCCAAGCAGCCCCCCAAGGAGTTCCCCGAACGCGTCACCCGAACCCTCTCCGAAGCGTTCCATCAAGAAAGCCAGGGGCCGGCCCCGGAAAAAAGTTGTTTTGGAGGATAGCGGTGACGAGTTGGGCAATGATGTGTAGGCATGTCGTTAGCTGTGTCAAGTACGTGTGGGCTTAGTTTTTGTTGTGCTTTCTAGCCAAATCAAGAAAGCTAGAATGGTTCTCGGTAGCATATATATATACTAGCTTCTGATGGACGATATAGCAATGAATAGATGGATGATGAATCTCAAATCTGTTATCTGCGTAAGACTACCTCCTATCAGTCTAAGTATTTGAGTCCTGGTGATTTCACAACGCACAGTGAGCCGCCGAACCAGTAAAACGAATAGCACAATTGTGTTTGCGGCAATGTTTGGGGTTGCGATGTTTCAACAAGATTGATATCTCAACAAAGCATCCGTGTGCCCCTACGGCCATGCTTCTAGGGGCGGTGTCAACCAACACTGGACTACCTGCCTCAGTGTTTTCCCAAAAAAAAAACCGTCCTGATTCCCTAGTTGACTGAGCGCTTGCCCACCAGACAAAACAAGAGTTTGACAGAAGTGGTAGAGTCTTCCATCCTGAGTGCCCATCGCTACCGATAATATGACTCTTCAACAATACGCGGTCTTACAGCCGACCCATCAACCGAAGCCCTACGAGATCTCGCGCGCTCGCGGCGCGCATACGCCGGCTCGAGGTATACTTCTTCTTGGTACAAGTAAGTCCGCGGTGGTGGCGGCGCCGGCGGCTCTTCGAGATCGTACCGCGGATCCGACAAGGATCCTCTCCTGTACCGTGCTGGAGCCGGCGAATAGTAGGAGCCTCTCCGGCTTTCGGCCACTGCAGGGCTGGCGGGTTCTCGGGCGAAGCTGCGACGGGCACTGCTACTATAGCTACCACCGCTACTGTCGTTGCCGCCCCTGATCCATTCGGTACGGTCACTACGCGTATCGCCCCTGGTGATATATCCGGAGGTGCGGCGGGCACTGCTGCTGCTGCCGCTACTCCATTCAGCACTGTCGCTGTACAAGTCGCCCCTGCTGAGATAACCTGGTCGTCCCCCTTCGTGGAAGTGCACGCGCCGCTCTTCGCCGCGTGGGTGGCGAGGGTAATACTCCCTGACGCTGTCGTCGCCAGCATGGGAGCTTCGGAATGAACTCCGGTTGTCCTCAGCTGGCCAGGTCCTCTTTCCGTACAAGTTTTCATGGTGCACCCTGTGTTCCCAGTCGTCCTTGTCACCGTAGACGAACCCCTTGGGCCAGTATTTGTGGGCGCAGTACGTTGCGGCAGCCACTGACCCCAGGAATATGAGCGAGCCCTTCACGTATGACTTCACCTTATCGTCGTCGTCGTCGTCGTCGTCATGCTTGGGGCGGCGAGTGGGCTTGCGATCGGCGTAGGCAGAGTGCGAAAACGAGTTGGATCGGGATGGGGAGTTAAAGCTCGAGGGAAACGCAGGGCGAACCGGTGACAGGGGAGGGCTGGTGTACATAGGCATCCTGGCAGAAGCGGGCGTGTAGGCAAACTCCTTTTAGGAGATCCTAGACCGATTGTCAAGCAGCAACGGCTCGCAGGGGCCGGGACGGGCTATATCTCCGGTTGCCTAAAACCGCGAAAAAGAAAGCAGCTTTTCAGAGTATGTCGAACGTAAGACAGAAAAGGTGCTCTGACAGACGTCGTAGTACGGCTGCGGTGTAAGGCAGGAAAAACCGAGCTGGCGATGGTGGTGCTGGCAGACCCGGTCGAGAAGCCCCAGAGCACTACCTCTGGCGTCTCGGGTGCGGAACCATACAGGAGGGATGGAGTAGGAACTCGCTAGGAAATAAAGAGATAGTAATCGCGAAAGAAACAACAGTGGGGGCATGAGAAATAGATAAGAGAATTGGAATGGGGGGGAAGGGGAAAGGGGGGGAGCATGAGGCTGTCGCCCTCGCCGTAGTCAGGTCGCGAGAAGGGGTGAGCTCTGGAACAAACCGAGGCCATCTTTTGGTTCCCCCACGCCGCCGACGGAAACCCGATCCAGCGACCAGCGAGTCTATCAAGAAAAAATGACGCAAGATCAAGAATAGCGGGTAGCACGGGAGAAGACAAACGATTGCGCGTATTACCCAGACCATTACGGAGGGTGGGCTTGAAACAGGACGGCGAGGCTCTCAACTAACGAGGCGTCGGTGTTTTGTGCACTTGCTAATTAACTGTGATACCGGGCTGGGGGTCAGCCTCGGGTTAGTCGGTAGACAAATTACAAACGATTTCATTGGCGCAAAAGGCTGAGAGATAGATAAGAGGGATGAGATAACAGACGAACCTCATAAAGAGAGCCCAGGCGCAAATAACAGCCCAATCGGGATGGCTGGCTGGCCGTGAAGGCATGAAGCAAGATTCCGATGGGAAGGTCGGGTGGGATGCGAGGAACCTAGGACACGGCGCTCGGCCTTCACCCCTTCCCGGTCGGCGACGGACATAAACAGCCGCCCTCTGGGACCGACCGCCTGAAGAGCATTGTAGTGTAGTAACGCTCTGGACGAGCCGAAATACTCGGTATGAGCCACAGCTTCATTGCTAGAAGCAGCTGAGTGTTCTCCCTAGAACTGTGCTTTTCCAACCGAACCAGCTAGGTGGTAGCTCCTCACATTGGATGTTGGGTCCAAGGCCCGCAGCCCAACCTGACACAGGCCAGGGCAGGCTGAGGGGCGGCCCTCCAGAATTAAGGTTTGGTGAACGACCCGCGACGTAACCTGCAAGTTGCAACAGCCCCGGGCCTTCTCAATAATCCATCCAATCCTACGAAGCTTGGCATAGCGAAAAAGAGCCTCTCCGTGGTATGTACGGAATACCTTATTGTGCATTTTCAACATGCGAGGCTTCACTCCAACGATGAACGTCCTCGGAAATTTGGTTATTTGCACATCTAGTCTCTAGAAAGACATCTAGAACCCATAGTGGGCAGCTCCTCCTTCGCATCACAAGCAGCAGCCCGAGAATGCAATGGAAAAGATATTAGGAGAAGGAGGTCGCGTCGCCTGAAAGCAGTGTAATATCAGGGACACAGTGGGGAACAGCTCATAGGCAAGCCCAGAGGAACCGCTACTCGTTGACAAAAAATTGGCATAATCGTCTTGCTCAACGAGCATAACAGCGATTAAGCTGAAAAGAACAGATACTACACTTGATCTAAGCCAAAGGCAAAGAGAGCTGAGGAAAAGAAGAGAAAGGGATTCGAAGAGGGAGCCGGACGTATTTATACCTGAACGGCTCGGGAACTGCCAATTGTCATAGGAGTCATGCATTCCCGTTTGGGAATGAGACAGGATGACGAGAGCTGCTCTGAGTCACCAGACAGTTAGCACCTGCCTGCCCGGTCCCCAACAGCTAGCAGCGCCTTCCAGGCGGCCACCCGCTGTCATACCATTCCGCCTCAAGCCCCGACAGCATCCGGCGAAGCTGCTCCCAGTCCAACGTCCCGTCTCGCCGGGATCCGTAGGCCGCGGCGATCCAAGACATGTCCTAAGCTGGCCGCAACATGATTGGCGGACTCGCCAATTTCGTCTACAGCCTTGATGCTTTGCACCTAACCCATGACAACCACCGGTCTTATATTCGGGTTGCAATGTGCGAGAACTTGATGTCGCCCACGACATGATCAGAGATTGGCCACTTCAGCTTGTTCGATGGTAACCAATTATCGTGGAACCCTTTTTTTATCGAGTTTAGCTGATCGGAGAGGATAAACGCCGATCACCGACTTACGAGCTACGCTCTTTGGCTGACCTCGAACCGACTCCGATATTTTCGACCTTCCTGTTTATTTCCACGAAAATAACTCGAGCCGAGTTTGCGCGAGTCAATAGGATGGCAGTCTTTCACTTTGTGAAACTTGAATATTGGAGCTTTTGGAAGGTGGATTCCACTCGCGGTCGAGATGTCGAAACAGCATCCATAACAGAGTGCTGTTCGCTACGGGGCTCGAGAATTATCCTTCCTGCGTTCGAAGTACCACGATGGGATTCCTGGTTCCTGGTTTCACTGCGGCACTAGACCATCGTCCACGGAGCGTATTTACAGATGCAATGCTACCAATACTATTCTGGTTGCTGACTCGTCCCATTCCCATTGAACTCTGTTGGTTCGCCGGGGTCAACGGGGACCTGCATGGACCCGGAAGGCTGCCCTATTTGATTGCACCAAAACTCCACAGCGCGCTTACCGCTCCGCGACGCCTCGTGCAAGCATCCCCCCCGAGGCCCGTCAGCGCAGCGATGCTGCTCTGCTCATCTCATAGCTTGTGTTATACTTATCAACTTTTACTCCCCCAATTCTCTGTGGTTCATCTCAACTATTTAGCTGCATTGGTTGTCCTTGGCTGGTGTTCATGTCGGGCGACGAAGCTCCATCGGTCCTACCATTTTCTTCGACCACCCTTCTTTGCTGACTCTCTTGCGAGAACACGAAGCTCGGTCTCGTCCAGCCCAAAACTTGCCAGGCGGGCTTTGGCCCCTGATTGGGTTGCCCTCCATGGCCGACACAACTCGTGAAGATACTGGTGCGGCCCAGGTCCACGGCCCAGGCAATGACAATGGAGCAAAGCAGCACGCGGTCGAGAAAGGCGAGGCCGCAGCTGGGCCGCAACCACAACCGCACGGGATCGGCGACGGCGACGGGACTGGGAGCGGGAACAGGAACGGGCCACCAAACCCGAATCCAGATCCAAAGCCTGAGGACGACGACAAAGCCGGTGCCGGTGCCGGTGCCGACAGTGACGACAGCCAAGACGCGGTACCGAGAAAGAGCAAACCTAACCCTTTCGCCAAGCTCTTCACAAAGCTGGGTCTTGACGCCGGCACGCTAATCATCATGGTCAAGTAAGATACTCAAGTCTAGCCAATTGGGCTGCGCTGTGACGAATATTTCCCGCCTTCCTACCTACCATTCAGATATTCATTCACCAGGCAATGGCCCGAGATAGCTGAGGTAGCTACCTAGCTTTGTTGACTGACCGTGTGCCTTTCAAAAAGGGGCTCCCTTCCCCCAGCCATTGCCATCGCCATGTACCAATCGACCACCGTAGCGTCATATTTCACCACGCTAGGATATCTTGTGCCCATCATCTCTGTTATCGCCCTGCCCATCCTGCCTAGGGGCAAGTTCCTGATGAACCTGCTTCTCAGCGTCCTCGGCGTTTGCTTGGGGTCCGCCGTAGCACTGCTGATGCTCTGGTCTTCCATCAAGGCTCGCGAGCATACCACGCCGCCAGGCTCAACCAAGATATACAACTCGAGCCAGTCAGCCGTCTGTGCGGTCTGGTTGTTTGCCAACATTTACTTCATCAATGTCGTTCGTGCCAAGCTACCGAGTCTCAATAGTCCCGTCATAATCTACAGCATCTTGGTTAATATTGCCGCAACCTTTGGCCCACTCATGAGGACCGTTGCCGCCGCCGAGGCTTTTGTCCAGCAACTCCTCACGGCCATGCTAGCCGCCTTCGCCCTCGCCGCCGGTGTCAACCTCATTGTCTTGCCCATTAGCAGCCGTCTTGTGGTGTTCAAGGAGCTTGCCAGCCTCGTCGGCCTTCTCAGGCGCACCGTCTCACTGCAAAAGGCCTACTTGGTCAGCATAGAGTCCGAGGACATGTTTTCTGCCGCCACCCGCACCCAGACATTACTAGCCGCCGAAGCAAAAAAGAGACACGGTGGAGCAGACAAGCCCAAGCTGACAAAGGAGGCCAAAGCCGCGGCAGCGTTGCGGGGGATAAGCGCCGCGTTGAGGGAGCTTTCTGGCAAGCTCCACGCGGATATGCCCTTTGCCAAACGCGATTTTGCTCGAGGAAAGCTTGATGCCAACGACCTTGGGGAAATATTCATGCTCTTCCGCAATGTTTACATTCCTGTCATGGGCATTTCGACAATCATCGACATATTCAAGCGAGTGTCGGAGCGTCGCAAATGGCAGGTTGGCGACGATGCCCCCGAGGAGGTCATTGCCGAGAAGAACATTGAGAAGCGTGTTTGGAACGAAGTCATGAAGCAGATGCACGAGCCCTTTGAGATCCTGTCCGAGGCCATCGATCAGGGACTCGAGCATGCGGCGCTCTGCCTCGAGCTGATTCCCCGACCGAAAAAGGATGCTGCACACTCAATCACAGCCCAGAACCCGGAAGATGAGGACGTTGAGGCTAGGGGACAAGAGATCAGGCCTGGTACCCCCGAGTTTGCCAAATTGCTAGACGAAAAAGTCAAGGCCTTCTACTCCAAGAAAGGCGAGCTGTTACGAACATGGGTAAAGCAAAGAGATATAGCCATCGACGAAGAGTACAGCGGCGACCCGCAACACGAAGCCTCCGCCGAACGGAAAGAGCGGTCCCAGGCGCAGCTTTATATCGTGCTCTACATGGAGAACTTGATGCATGCCTCGGGAGAGGCAGTCCAGAATCTCGTCACGTTTGCCGACAAGAAGGTCAAAGACGGCACCATGTCGAAGAAACGCTTCATCCTGCCCACGTCTCGCCGCTTGCGCAAGTGGCTCCTCGGGGCGTTCAGCACCGAAGACTCGTCAGCCGAGCAGTCGCCTGACCTCATGGAAACCAGCGCCACCATTGTCTATTTCGGTGACGGGTACAACCGCAAGAAGGACCCAGAGCACTTGGATCCTGCCACGGCATGGCAGCATTTTGGCAACGGTCTCCGCAAAGTCCCGGCCTTTTTCGGCTCCGAGGAGTCTGCATTTGGCTTCAGAGTTGCGTGCGCAACCATGACCATAGCCATCGTGGCATTTTTGGAAGACACGCAGGTCTTCTTCATGGAGCAGAGGCTTGTCTGGTACGCCGTTCCCACTCGCTCTCGTGCGGTTCGTTTTGCTGATGTTGGAATAGGGCCATGATTATCATTGCCATTGGCATGACTATGAGTAAGTACTCCAACACCCAGGAAGAACAAAATCTTGATACCGGTGCTAACAACGTCCCTCACAGCTTCGGGCCAGTCTGTCTTCGGTTTTCTTTGCCGAGTCGCGGGAACCGTCATTGCAATGGTGTTGTCTCTCGTTATCTGGTATATAGTGGATGAGAACGTCCCCGGCATCATTGTGTTTCTGTGGCTCTCACTGTTCATCTGCTACTATTTCTTCCTCAAGTTCCCAAACTTCATTCCTGCCATTCTTATTGCAATGGTCACACAAGTCCTCATCATAGGCTACGAACTCCAAGTGCTCAAGATCGGCGAGGCAGCGTCTGAGCGGACTGGGCAGCCAGTATACAAGTATGTTTGAGCCTACCCAGGACAAAGCGGCCCCAACATTAGGAAAGAATTCGGCTAACTCGGTGTTGTTAGGATATACTTGCTGGGGCCTTATCGACTTGCCAATGTGGCAGGCGGCAGCTTGGTGGCATTCTTCTGGACCATCTTCCCCTCCCCTCTCACGGATCGGACCTGGCTCCGCCGCGACCTAGCTGCCACCCTATACCTGGTCGCCAACTACTTCGGTGTCATCAGTTCAACAATACGGTCGAACGTGGACGGTTCGGGGGGTGACGTGAGCATCCCAGGGACCCCAGCGTATCAGCTATTCAATGCCGGCCGCAAAATATTCGGCAAAGTCATGCTGCTAGTCCCGTCCATGAGCCAGCACTCGGAGTGGCAGAAGTGGGAGCCGACCATCGGCGGGAAGTTCCCACGAGCGGCATACGACGAGATTATCCTCCGGAGCACCCGCATAATGGGTTACCTGACTCTCATGAGCTACACGCTGACGCACCCCACTCTGGAGGAGCCAAAGCCCTCAGGCAAGGACGCCAACGGGGAGACGACAGAAACCGAGGATGGCCAGGACAGGCAGGCAAAGTCGAGGCAGCTGAGCAGCCGCAGCGGGCCTGCCTCGGATGCGGCATCTATCTCGAGCGAGAGCAAAGAATGGCTCGACGCCCTCGCCGAGGTCCTCTCCGCGCTTGAGCCCGCCCACCACACAATCCTGTCCACCCTGACGCTACTGTCCAACTCGCTCCTCTCGGGCCAACGGCTACCGCCCTTCCTGCCTCTCCCGCGGCCGTACGAGATGACGCGCCGTCTCGTCAACCTGGGCCAGCCCGAGTCTTTCGAGAGGGAATCCGCCGCCTACGACGACACGCTCAAGCTCGGCGATCTAGGGCCGAGCGGCTCGAGGCAGACGTCCAGCGGCAACACGGTCGCCAGCATCCTCGACCCGCGCAACATGGAGCAGCCCGGATATGCCGAGTTCGCCGTCCTCCAGGTCTGCAACACGCTTGTGTGCGACGACCTCGAGGGGCTCATGAAGGCCGTGGCGGGGCTTGTGGGCGTCGTCGACTTCAGTTTCCGCATCGCCAGGAGCGAATCGACTCTTGGGTCGTCGGGTGGTGGGACCAAGGTCAGCGGCGGCGAGGCTCTCAGGAAGATCTTTTCGAAGCCACTGGCCAGTAATGGGGATAAGGGGAAGGGGAAGGTTGATTGATTGAGCGGGCGCGTCGGATGATTTGTTTCCGGGGTAAGAAAGGATTTGGGAAGCATTGCTTTTATTATGTTGGTCTCCATTTATTGACAACTCCCAAGAAGCGCATTTCCACGGGGTATAATGATGGCAAACTAGAGCAGTTACAGCAAGGACTTATACCCACTACCCTTCTTCAGAGTAGTCAGAAGCACCGCGGTGTGAGGTTCAAAGTGTATGTACCTCGTTGCATCAGCAAATAATTTCCCAGGTTACCCTCCGCTAGCAGTCTTCAGCATAATGCCAAGAGTCCCCATTCCGAGACATCAGCTAGAGACACTTCGAAGATAATCTCCGCCCATTGTCCTTGCACCTTCAGAGAGCGTCCATGTAAATTCCATGTATATTGTTAGAGTGAAGAAAAGAATGCCCCCGCAGCATTTTCTAACGCAGTTTATCAGGTATCTATATCTATTTCTATGTATAGCACCGCCGTGTCGTATCGTCTAAAAGATCATGATACCACAGGGCCATATCATCTCTACTGAGCCGTCTTTATCATGCAACCTATACGCCCACAAGCAAATGTGTCTTTTTTTTCTAGTGCGCGAGCAACCGACTTCTTTTTATGTGTGGAACCTCTCCCACTACGTTGACTTTGTAGCCCACTTGAGCTCTCCAGGCACAGCCGGGTCTGCCTCAACATACTTGCAGGTGCCAAACGTCGACCACAATGAACCGATGAACGAGCCCGATTCGCGGTGGTAGAGGCTTCCCAGTAGCGGCTTAAGGGCCTCGGTGGCTTCCTCGGCGCGATAAAATGGAATGCGCCTAGACAAGAAAGTAAGCGTTGGTTAGCGATCATTCTCTATTTTGGCATCTCGTAGACCTTGTGGTCGGCCAGGGGGAGATAATGACATACGGGAAGAGATGGTGGACAACGTGTGTATCAATGATGCCGTGGAACAGGTGGCGGCCAACAAAGCCAAAATCGCGGTCCACGGTAGCCAGAGCACCCTTAACAAAGGTCCAGTTCTCGGCGTCAAAATGAGGGACGTCGGGGTGGGTGTGGTGCAGGTAGGTAATGGCAACTGCAGAGAATGACGGTTAGTCGTGTCTAATCTCCTACTCGGGCCAGAGAAAGTAGAACGTACCGAGCCAGTGGTGAACCCAAAAGTAGGGCACTCCGTACAGGAGAAACAGTGTCTGCCATCCAATAATGTTGGCCGCAAGGTACAAGCCGTACGCGGTAATGGCGAGGCCGAGATCTGACAGGGCAATGTAGATAGCCTCGCTGGGGCGGAAGACGGAGCTGGTGGGCTCAAAGTGGCTCACGCGCAGCCAGCCAGCCGACTCACGCTGCTTGCTCTTGGGGCCGGCCGAGACGTTGAACAGCAGGTACATTTGCCAACCCGCGAGCTGATGGGAGAGGAGCTTGACAAGCTGCACAATGGGGGTATCCTCGAACATCTCAGGGTCCATATACAGGTTGGCCAGGCGTGGGGTGAAGCGGTCGGCCTTGGTCTGGGGCACAAAGGCCATGTCCTTCTCCATATGACCGGTGAAGCGGTGGTGGCGGTGGTGAGAGAACTTCCAGCTGAAGTAGGGTACCAGCAGCGCCGAGTGCGCCGCCCAGCCCACCACGTCGTTGAAGCGCTGGTGCGCCGAGAAGCCGCCGTGGCCGCACTCGTGGGCGAGGATCCAGAGTCCGGTGCAAACAAGGCCCTGCACGTAACCGTAGACGATCCAGGCCGCCGTGCGCCAGAGCGTGTTCTCAATGGTCGGGATATAGGTCAGACCCGCCCAGCCGATGACACCGATCATGGCGACATCGCGAACGAGATAGCCCAGCGACCGCGCCGTCGAGGCCTTGAAGCAGTGCGCCGGGATGGCGTCCCTGATGGTCTGGATATCGGGGTACTGCTGTTCGGCCGACGAAGGCTGCAAGGCCAGCTTGGCCTCGGCCGTGCGGCCTTTCAATGTGGTCTGTGTCGCCGTCGTGGTCGCCATGGTTGGAGATGGCACTCGCTGTGGATGGAGGGAAAAGAGAAGACGGGCGGCGGGAGGAAAAAAGGGAAAGGTTAAATCGTCTTTCCGGGTGTCTCCCCTTTTTGTTTCTCCGGTGTCTGTCCTCTTTTTTTTTCCTCCCTTCGGCTCCCCCCCCCTCTAGCCGTCCGTTTCTTTTTTTTCTGCCCCGGTCATGTCGCAGCTAAGGAGGACCCTCTCTGTCCCTCTTACTCCAGTGCTCCACACGCCTCTGATAGACACACAAGCTCCATAGTCGGATCGCCGATACCAACCAAGCGGGTGCCGATATCACGTATCCATGCTCGGTAACGGGCCCCTAAGATTGGCATCCGAGTCCGGCACAGGCCAACCCTGATGGCAAATTGCTGGAAACGCGTCTAAACCCCCGTGCTAGACAAAATATGGGGCGGCCACGGAGAGCGTTCCTCGCCAACTCTCCCCTCTTGCCCAGAGTTCACAGGCTGGACCCCTCGGCTCGTTCCAAGCATGCTCCCTCCATCCAAGGTTTACGATACTCCGCCGTGGCTAGGGTCCGGCCCCTATGGGCACGCATGCATTTCCAATCACAGAGTTGCTTTTCGGGGGGGCTTTTTCTGTCGTCGTAACTCAAACGGCTAGGCATGTGTCAGGCCTCGTACATTGTGGTTGAGTGGCGGGGAAGAACGAAAGCTGTCCAAAATGGCAAAAAGACGAAGACAGAGGGACGTGAGGGCAAGAAAAATAGAAAGGACACGAACCCCTGCCAGTTTGGTAGCGTGAAAGCTAAGACATCAGACAGGGGGTCATGGGCACCGACCGGGGTTGGGGGCTTGGGGCCTTGGGGCAAGCACGGTCAGTTTCTCAAATCTCTCCTTCTTTCACCCACGCTTTCTCAAACCTCGACCGATTTCCCAGGCACGTCAAATTTGCTTTTCTACCCCTCTCTCCCTTTTGTGGATCACTTCTGTGGGAGCCCAGGCTGGGTTAGGATTTTGCATGGCCCAAACGGTCCCGATGCCCCAAGTCCGCTTCAAAGCCCTAAATCATGCCCTTTCACCCCAGTGGGTCATAGTCGTCTCAGGGGCTCTTTTTGGCACGTGTCTGATGTTACACGAGGGAAAAGCCTAAATTGACCAATGAATCCCAGAGCCAAGCAATCGATTCCTCAGTACCTTCTCTCCTCGCTCATTCTTCCCGCCTTTCGTTAGTGTCTTTTTAGGTTCCAAAATTCCCGTCTCTCTGAGCTGC
This sequence comes from Lasiosphaeria ovina, assembly GCA_033439765.1. Taxonomy (NCBI): domain Eukaryota; kingdom Fungi; phylum Ascomycota; class Sordariomycetes; order Sordariales; family Lasiosphaeriaceae; genus Lasiosphaeria; species Lasiosphaeria ovina. The sequence goes on along the minus strand of JAULSN010000002.1, from coordinate 6,305,488 downwards.
CTAGCTTGCCCCGTAAAATGAGGCAATTGGAGCTAGAAACAGGGCTAGGCACAATAGGTTGGTTCCCTCAGTCGCTTTTATTTGAGAAACTGGAAGCCCAACACCCAGGCTACTTCAAAATACGAACACGAGTATAACAACTTTGCTTATGTTATTTTGGTGTTAAAAGTCGGCCAGTGTACACAAATTTATAGTTGATTGCTAAGTAATTGTACAGGTTTGATTAGGTAGTAACCCGTAATGACATCGTAAGTCACAATATTCCTCGCCTGATTGAGCCCGTTGGTCAAGGTGTGTAGCATCCGGCCGTATTGGTCTCAGACAAGACGAGAAACTCCGCTTCCGTATACCTAAGATGGGTAGTTGTCTGGGACAAGGTTAAAACAGAACAGACAACTCTCTGCGATCTAATATTCATGATCAGCAAGTAACTTCGACTATATAACTATTATGTGGTAAGTCGGTAGTCGTTTTCTAATAAACAATTAGAAGGCCAACCGGATCTCATACCGCGTCTCTCATCACGCTCTAAGATACCTTCGATATCAAGATTCGAACACAAGCTAGAAAATACTCTAGTTAAATAGTTTATACTACGGATCCTGGCTGTGTTGGTTTATGCACAACTCTCTTGCTGAGACTTTCTTTCCTTTAGTTCTGTAACATAGATGGCTTTGAATCGAAGGCAAGAGACAAGCAATTCAGGTGATGAACTAATATCCGCGAGGCTCTATAGACAGATACTCTGCGATGTTCTATGATTTCAACTGGCAAAAATCAAATCTCTGTTTTGTCGGCCCTAGAAAGACATCACTGTTTCGACCAACTCTCCCTTTTCTCTGCCGAACTCACTATTCAAAAGGAAGAGGAAAGCGGAACATGATCATTTACGGTTGTTTTCGTCAATCATTTTTATACCTACCGATAACCAGTGAGTTACTTCGCAGTACACTCAGCACGCAAACAAAGAATAGAGACATGCTGTGAATCTATATGAATTGACAACTAAGCACAGCCCCTCCATGATTACGACTTTATTTGGGCTGTCCAAGGATTTCGTAACAGGGCCGACAAGCACGACATACTACTCCTGCTGCAACATGATAATCAACCGTTGGTTTTGCTGCTCTAATTCACAGCCATCCGACTATCATTGCCTTCCTAACCTCGTGATGCAGAGAAGGGAGCATTCAATGGCAAGTCAGAACACCCAGCGTTACAGAAATCGGATCGTATTTTGTCTTCCGAGTTTTATTTTTTATAGCCAACCCGGTCCTCACATCAGCAGCAACCTTCACCCCTCCGATTTTTGTGCCCCATGCTCGTTCAAGCATAGCGGGCTATTGTGCTGTTTGTTTGTCCTGACAAACCGAGATACCGTCGAAATTCGAGGGAATCCGATTTGTAGCTTTGTCAACGGCGTTTGGGTTAGCTGGGTTAACCCGCACAGTGCCCCTATATCGGAAGAAACAAGCCCCACCGTTCCACGGTAGGATCCTAGCCCAACCCAAGCCCCAAACGCGGCCCCCTTTCCAGTTTCTCATACACCATGAATCATTGTTCTCGTCTTACCGCTCCTTGCTAATCGCAGAATCATGCTTGACTAGCGGCCCCCATCGTGCTATCGAAAGGATAGGAACTAAAGTCCATCCATCCTCGACAATTCATGCGACCCAAGAGCTGGCGCAATCTAAGTGAATGAAACCTCAGAAAAATTGGCCAAGATACCAGTGCCAAGTGAAAAGAAAACAGCCCCTCGGGGCGCCCATATGTGCAGAATCTAACTTCAAAGTACATCAACGCCTGCAGGACCGGATTTCCGAGTCATGTAAATTCGTCACAGCTTTCGTGAGCTCAAGCATGCCTGTTGCTTCCCAGGCGCAAATTCGTAGGGTTTGCATCTTTGGCGCGCCAAGATCCCGTTGTCAAGGTCAGTAGTAATTGCAACCCCAATAGATATGAGCAGAGTCGGAGCCGAGAGAAGATTTTGTAGGCCGTGGTAAATCCGAGTCGTTTTTCTCTCTTTTTTTGTGGATGGTCGCTAATTACACGTTGCCGAATAAAAAAGGTACAAGATGAAAGCAAACAGATCGGGAACTGGGTATCATTGGTGCTCCGGTGTCGGGTGGGTGATCGATAACCGCAACGGTTGGTGTTGCTGGCAAGGCAGGCTAAATTCGCATAACCTTCCCTAGAACCAGCAATCATGAAACTACCACATGCGAACCGACAAGCATGTCATATTGGTAAGCAGCGCCGTCTTAACTCGGAGAATACGGCGGAGCTTCGAGGGTTCCGTGTCTGACTGGGCAGAGATTTTCGGGAGTAATCTGCTCACTCAAGAGCCATGATAGACTTCTCGGCCCGTGCTCGCATATGATTGGCATGGGTTTCGAGGCATGACGTGATCAACCGGGTAACTATGATAACGGTCAGTTACTTGATGAACAACACTTGAAGCTTTCGCCCAAAAAAAGAAACTGAGGTAGAAACAGAGATCGTCATCACATACCAGGCCATACAGTAGCTTTGTCAAACATGTATGCTGTGACTCTTAGGATCTTCGACGCGTAGCCTGCGTGGTCGTCCATCTGGATACCTCCGTCAACGCCGTCGTTCAAGCCAGCAATCCCACTACCGGAGGCGATGTCCATCTTCATCTTCATCTCGGCTCCGTGCAGGATTTCTTGGATTTTTCCAAGAAGTTTCGCGTCTTCCTCTTCTAATAGCATGATTGCAGGGACTTGGCTGAGGTCAACATCATCCTGGCCAATGATCCCGAGGTAGCGGCCAACGCGATCCTGCAATGTTGCGACCCACTCGGCAAGGACCTGGGCACAATCAAAAGCGCACATAGCTGACTGCAGTGGTAGTTCCCGGCTCGTCAAGTTAGCAAAAGTGACTCCAAGCTTGTCGGAAAAAGCAAGAGACTCCGCTGCGAAGTAGGCGGCCTTCCTGAGGTGCTTTTCCCTGCGTGACATCAACCGGTTGGAGGCTTGTGACTGAGAATGCGGTTGGTGTGTCAAGGCAGGGTTGATGGTACCCGATGACGGGAATTTGGAAGCAGAGAACTCAGGAGAGGATGACTGAGTTGGCGGAGAGTCGACAAAGAGTGAACTCGGTCCAGAGGCGTCGGAGGGATCAGTGACGGTTGAATCAGGATTCGACGTCGGGGAGTGCTCAGCATGCTGAACAATCTCGGAGCCTCGGGCCAACTCATCAGCCATGCCATCCCAGTCTCGTTGCCAGAACTTCTCTTTTGACTTGGAGAGGTTGACAAAGAGGCGGACATAAGCGAGGTCAAGTAACGGGATAGCGTCGGCAGAGAGCGGGCCCATGCCAAAGGGATTTGGGCGTTCCGGGCTGTGGTGAGGGTTATTTGCCCAAGCAGCCTGCCATGCCCGGAGTGCCGGCTCAATGTGGCGGTGCATTTTCTCGGTCTCTTCGTTGGTCCAGACCTTGTTGTGATGGCGCTGGCGTGTTTCCCATATGTAGTTGTGAAGCGCATTGATCAGAACCAAACAGCCGAAGGTGCTGGGTTTCAAGTTGGTCTTGGGGAGATCATTGATATTAACCGCCGATCCAAAGACTTGATGCCCGCTATTAAGGGCGAGCTTCTGCTGCTTCTCGGTCGTTCGAAGCAACTCCCCCAAAGCGTCGTGGAACGTGATGCGGTTATGGTTCGCCGCCGAGACACCTCCCTTGGAATGAAAGCTGTGGCTACTTTCCGCAGAAAAGAAATCTTCGTCGCATGGGAGGTCCAGTAGTATCTCCGAGTTTGTCAGTGCCGGTTTATGGTTGTAGGCCGACACCAGCATGCTGGACAGAATGAAGACGGCATAGAGGGTGCGCTTTCGCTCCTCCATGGCTTTCCAACGCAGCCACTCGGCCTGTTCATCATATTCCTTCCTCGCATTTCCGTTCCAGCCACTATCTGCATCCATCATGTCGATATCACTGGACGACTCAACTCGTGCTGGCCGCAGCAGCTCCGCCCCTTGCGCGAGACTTACCAACGCGGCTGCGTGATTTGAAGCGATCTCTCCGGACAGTTTATCCCCGCAATTGTGGCCATATACCACATTAAGGAGCATTGCCTGAACCAGCCACACCGGTGTCTCAACGGAGTTATCCTGCTGCTGTGAATTTTGATCTGACGAAGGAGTTCGCCGGAAGTCTGCCTTTCTTACGTTCGCCTTTCTCATCTCTTCGAGATACAGCGTAATCATCTTTCTGGCCAGCCCAAACAGGTCCGTCGACGTCTGATGCTCCATCTCATACAGGGCGCCAATCGCCGCCATAGAGAGAAGCAGGCACCCACTCCCACCAATACCGCTGCTTCGTCCGTTGGCCGATTGTGAAGGAATTTCGAATGATAGCGTCGGCACGTGGACAAACGGCAAGTGAGGGTGGAAATAGCGCAGATAAGCCCCGACGTATCGCTGGAGGTCGTGGGTACTCGGGAGGCCGCTACTGTGGTGGTCGGAAGGGGTTGTCGTCGATGGCTGTGTGGTCAATGGCGAGCTTGGTGTTGCGAACGAGTATCTCCGTGCACCAAATTGAGACGCCTGGGAGGCCGAGAGAGCACCTAGGATGGCATTTCTTGTTGAATCAGTGATTGTCGAGACGGGTAAGGTGCCATGATTACTACCATTCATCGAGGAGGGCGTCTCCGGACCGGCACCAAAATTGAGCGTCTGGTTCAGGTTCTGGCTATTCAAGCCCGAGATAACCGAGGGGCTGAGTGAACTCATCGAAGGTGGGGGGGTCGAGAAGTAAGCATCGCTCATGTTTTTGGAGGGAGGCTGCGGAGATAACGGAGCGCCGTTGAGGAGGTCCGGGAAGACGGAACCGCCTATATCGAGGGAAAAGGGGTTCGACATTTGCGGAGGTCCCATGATAGCAGGCGCCCACATAGAACTTGACCCCACTGCACTAGTGTGATGGTTTGACCCATCCACCATCACGTCGCTGAGACTCTGGCTGGTGGTGCTGATGGCTGAAGGCGAAGAACCGTCGACGGCATTTTCGTTGGTGCCCGTGTTAAACGACATTTGGTGATCAAAACCATTCAGCCAATCGAAGCCATCGTCCAGAGACTGGCCGGTTCCCATGTCGGGGAGCCCGTGGGGGAATGGGGACATGGAATCTAAAGCCATGGACGGCGGTGAATCGTTGTAGTGGAGAGCATTAGGGTTGATGGTGGACCGAGCGGATGTGCCGTACAAGAGACCTTCGAAGTCGAAGTCGCCATGGAACGCCATCGCGGGGGCTGTCCTGAGGCCACCCGAGAAGTCCATACCATTGATGCCGTGCGTCTCCAGCTTCGGTAGGCCATGAGCCACCCCTCGTTGAACCAGAGCCGAGGCCATGCCATAGGCATGGTCGATGTGGTTGTGCATGGGGAGCCCAACCAGACTAGGATGACGACTATGGGTCGGCGGCATGCCCCTCGCAACCTGGGCATTGGCTGCCGCTAGTATTTGCATGGCAGCACCGTCAATATGGCTGATGGTGTTCGCTCGGGGCCTCATGGAGGAGGTAGCAGCTGCGGCCGCGGCCGCATTGGTACCCGCGACACTGTTCTTGCGGACTCGTGCCCCAGGGGTGGCTCCGCTCGCGCTCTCCCGGCGGTTACGGGGGCGAGACGAGGGTGTCGTAGTTTGGTGAAGCTTTTGCTGGTGCCGCAGGAGCAAATCCCGACGAGCAAAGCATCTTGTGCACTCGGGACACTCAAAGGGTTTCTCCTTGGTGTGCGACCGTTCGTGACGCTTTAGGTGTTCGAGACGGGCAAACGAGCGCTGACATGTTCCGCAGATGTGCGGTCGTGGCTTGTCGGTCTTGGGCGGGGGGAAATTGGTAGGCGTCTTAGTGTTCACAGTAATTGTCGAGGCTTTGGGTTTGTCAAGAAACCCACGCGGTCAGCTACGCCCAACAAGTCGTCTCTCGGACCGGAGTAGAAGGTTTATTTCTGAGAAAATAGGAAACGAGACGTGAGCGGGCGGAACATACCAGCCTCGTCGCCAGCGGGCACACTGGGCGCGGCACCAGAAGGTGAAGCGGAGGCATTTGACATGACGGCGGTGGCGGAGGCGACGGCGGCGACAGCTTCAAGGTTGCTGCCGGCGTCGTTTGATACAGTCATAGTCCGAGGGGGAAATTGGCGTCGGACGACTTTGTGCGGTGGGATGAAGGGCAATCAGGTAGGCAAGAGCAAGAGGAACTAGAGCAAGGAGCACTGCACAGGAGAGTGTGGGGAGCAGATACGAAGGAGGAAGCGACAGCGGCGGGCGGCGCGGCGGAGCGGTGGGGATCAAGCTACTGTGGGAAGAGGTGTCGAAGAGGGTGAGACGGGGAGGGGCACGAGGGCGAAGTCGAACGTCGCATGCTATTCCGAAGCAATTGCTGCAATCCCGCGGTTTCCTCGCACGCTCGATCTTTGTCTCGACAGTCCCGGTGTCTGCAATCGCATCCCATTCGCGAGGTTGAGGTGAGCAGTAGTGGGTTGCAAGAGGTGAGAAAGGGTTGGTCTGGGCTACGTGATGGAAGAGCAGGGGCGAACCATAGAGAGAGGTAACTAACAACTGCCTTAGCCCCCAGAGTTCCTGGTTGCCAAATGCGGTGCGCTGCGGCGGATGGCGAAATTGGAGCGTCAGGCCTGGTGTGGGCGAATGACACTGACAAGCCCGCTGGGGAACAGCGGCACAGTGCGGGACTCAAATTAGGCGACTACCTAGCTCGGGTTAGTCGCTGGGGCCCTGGTCGAACGATGGGATGCAGCCTGGCGGACAAGGAACAAGGAAGGGCCCACAGGCCTGCAACACACCATCGACCACCCGGGAGGGGTCGCGTGGTACCGGACAAATACCTCAATTGCGGAAAGTAAATGGGTGATCTGCCGGCTTTGGAGGTGCGCGCGACCCTGTTTATTCCAAGTTCACAGTACCTGCTGCAGTCGCTGGACCCTGTCTGTCTAATAGCAGCGAATGGAACGCAAGCAGTGGAGACAGGGCACCTCTCCATCGCCCGGGCGCGGATTGGTTCCCATCGTGAGTCAGAGTACCGGCTACCCGCCAGCGGTCAAGCAGACTCCTTCCTGTGGGCAGGCTCATACTAAGACTTCCATACCGGACGAGCCTGGGATATTCCGTACTTCTCCGACTTCAGTATTGATAACGGATCATACTTCACATCAAGAGCTCGATATTAGAAGCTTGGAAAGCGAGCCGTTGGCTTTCTGGGGCGCAAAATTCTGCTGTTGTGTCTTATTATGTCTCTGCATGGTTTATACGCATCACAGCCAGCGTCTTCAGGTCCGCTCGTCTATTTCCTCCGTCCACCTCATGTGCCTGTCAATGCACCTCGGCCAACCCTGGGCAGTGTGTTCTGAAGAGGCATCGCGGCCGCTAGAAGCCGAAGCATATAAGTCGCGCTATTGCATTTTCTTTCCTCAGCCTCTGCCGTCCTGTCACCCTCATGACGGGAGTAGACGAGAAGTAGGTAAGGTAGGTAGGTAGCCACCTGTAAACAGCGATTCCGGCCAAGGCCGTCACCGGATAAGCAGCGGTGCAGCCGCCTTGAACTTGGAAGCAAGGCTAGGCTAGGCCCGGGCATGATGACGGCACCTTCGGTGACTGGAGCCACAGCCGTCTGATCGAGACGGTCAAGAGCCTCCTCGAAAGAGGCAAACCAGCTCTACCTTGTTCCGTACGTACTTTGCTACCTTATTACTAGCACCTCGTCCAAACTACGCAACAAGTCGCAAAGCCCTTGAGACCGGCCAAGTGGACCGACCGCGCAATGCACTTTCTTTGCCTACGTTGGGTAAGGGAGTAGGTTTGTGAGGGGGGTGTGGAGGCTGCACATATACCGCGTGTGCAAGACAGAGCGATGGAATCATCTAGGTACCTTTCCACGGACTTGGCCGCCAGTCTGTGACTTTCTTCACGAGCCATCTTCACATTGCGGATCCAGAGCTCAACTAAATGGCTAGGTGAGTGAGTATGTAGGTAGGTAGGCAGTGCATCATCTCTCTTCACAACCCAAGTTGAGCACAGAGCTCGAACAACGTCTTGGGCGCGGGACTATGCGCCACGGCTGCTGGCCCGCCCGTTCCTCCTTTCATCGGGCTGCAACTTGCCTATTTCTCTCGCAAGCTTGATGCACCTCGCAACACACCCATCCAATGAAGCCAGACCAAAGCACACTGAAGAGCAGGCAGAGAGTCGGTCCATGTGTGAGCCTGGGAACCTTGCACACAGCACCTCAATTATTGCATGAGCGTTTCGGCCACATTCCGTCTGATTGCTCAGCTGCACGGCGGCCCTTGCTGCTCCAGGTTTAGCACTCGGCGGCTTCACACACACAGTGTCACAGCAGATTCTCAGACCTTCAACCCGATCTTGCCCAGACGGCGCCTTTTTCTCGTGTGGCACTTTTATCATTAGTATTGTTATTATTCCATTTAAACAGAGCCTCGGCCCAAGGGTAATGGTTAGTCTTCTTTATTTTCCCAGCCAACACACAGGTACTCTGCCTTATTAGAACGTCAAGCGGCCGCCAATGGACCGAACTGACCCAGGGAGTAATGACGACGTGATTCTCCAGCATCAAAGCGATTGGGTCCCCAATTCGGCGGTCGTCAAAATGGACGAAGCCTTGCTGAGGTCTTTGCTGCGACCAACGTGTATTCTTCAGGCTGTGGGCCGCCTTCGTCTTACTGGGCTTGTTCGACACTTCACACTGTATTTACGCACATAAATGGGCAGACAGATGCAGCAGGCGGCGGTCGACATCCCAGATTGGCGATAAATTAACCACTCCACTGTCTGGCCTTATGCCCATCTAACCTCAGGTTGGTTGTCAAACATGGTCCCATCACCACTGACACTGGCATCTCTTGGTGGTCAACAATTCGCGGCCAACTTCACGGTGTATTGTTGTTTTTCCCATTGCTGGTGCGGCTATGGTGGACTCCCAAAATACGTAAAGGCACGATGCTGGAACGTTTCTCGATCGGCTTTCTATTAATAGTGTCTGATTCCGGTCCCTGCGATAACTGGATCTTCGCTGGGGGCAGCACGGTGCGTCCTGTGATCAATTATCTTTGAGACTGTGTATCCGCACTCTGCCCTGGATGAACAGGGGGTTCGGTCAAAGGGGTAAGGTAATCGAGAACAGCAGCTGGAGCCCAGACTCACCCGCCCTTACAATATCTCTCGTGAGCGTGTAATTAGCTTATGGCGGCTATAATTGATGTAGAAACAAAGAAAAGTAAGCACAATTTACCATGCCTGTCTCATATACTTGGTGCATCTGGCACCGAAGATTTCGCCATAAACCTAATCTTGACACTGCAGAGACAGGACAGACCCTCACAGCCGGAGTCGCGCAGAGCACTCGGTCCCTTTGGGTGGTTTCATGGTTCGACACAGCCACAGCAGCACGTTGAAAAAGAGACAAATCGTCAATGGGGTGCGCATTGACGGAGGCGGGTATAGAAACAATGGCAATGCGTACCTAGCTTGATGCTAAGATCGTATTCGGGCAGAGCCGCCCTCCCGCCCCTAAAGGGCAGCGTGGCGAGCCAAATCACCTCGCCGGTTGGTTTGGGATGTCGGCGGCTCATACTATGTAACTCAGGTTGTGCTGGTTAGCATCCATGGACAGGCGATGATAAGGCTCGTAACAGAGGCTCCTATCATCTGCACCACCTGCCCTGAACTGCGTCTTACTGTGGGGCCCACAGATGCACTTATGAGTGTTTCCATCCCTCAGCACGGGATGTTCCTAGTTCGGAGCCCAAGGTCCAGTTAGTCAGAGGTCGTTTCCTGAGTGCACCCGCGGGGGAGTCAACCTTTGCCCCAGCTCTGTGGTGGATCGAGCGAGCCGGCGTGTTAAATCTGTGGTGGGATGTATCGATGTATCCGGAGGAGATCTTTGATGTATCGGCAGACAGAGTTTGACCTCCCGACCGTCCCGGACGTCGCCAAAACCAACGGCTCGTAACAAGCCCTGTAAATACAGACCTACCTTGCCTTACCTACATGGATAGATACAAGTGTAGGGCACTGTATGTATGTAACATGGCAGTGATGACAGTGTGGGTGAGGCGCTTCCAGAGCTAGCCGTTCTGGGATCCAATATTTCTAGTGCGTCTGGAGCTCCAGGGGACCTTGGAGCTAAAGCTGGTGTCGAGCGCCGCCGGATCGAGACCGTCCTGCCAATAGATCTGGACGCGTTTCGACAAGTGCGGATGCCCGATGCCGGCAGTGCGGTGTTGCGTGATTTCTCTGCTCAGTTTAGCTGTCGCTCTAGGAAGCAATCCAGAGAGCCCAATGACAAAGGTATTTGTTTATGTTCCGACATGGTAATGGTATCTACACTAGGAGCCTCGGCAGCCGCCAGTTTCCAAAGTCAGGTTCTAGCTTCCTTGAGCTCCCCCCCTCATGGATGACCACCCATCAGGTCCTGGACCTACCCCGCCATAGGATTGAAGTTGGATTTGGAGGGGCAACCGCGGGGCAGTCGCCCCAATTTCCCCAAACGTGGTCAAAATGGACGGGATAAGCTAGCTGCCCGGGGTAGGTACGGTACCGTATGAAACGCAAACCAAAAGATTCGATTCAAACTCCGTCCCTTTCCGTGAGGCGCAAGCAAGCCTGTGCCCGGTTCCTCGTCTGATCAAACGCGACCACGCCATTGCTTTCCCGGAGCCTCGGGGAATTCGGTGGCCTGAGGCGACTGGATTTCACGCGGACCTGATCTCAACTGAAGACGTGGCTGTGGGTTTCATCTTGGCCCTTGGTCTGTGCGGCGGACGGAGCCTCGCACAGTGCTCCACATTCCATGTTCCACACAGTGAGCGCTCTGCAGGCAGCCAACAGGCGTGCCTGGTCGATTTTAGCGCCGGTGTCGTGCTTCTGAAACGGCCTTCGCGTGAAAGCACTTGCTCAATTGACGTTAATTCCGAAGAAACTTGGGGCTGGACGGGAAGAAGTGTCGAAGTACTGCAACAGCCAACCCGCATCTAGAAAGCTACAACTTTAAAGAGCACAGCCAAACTAACTGACGGCGCGGGCGTTTTGGTGGCTCGGTCGAACCATGCCAATTGGCAGCAGCTACCCCTGCTGTAGCATCACAGATCCAACCTATCTCGCTGCATTGTCACTATACCAGGGGTTTGAACAGTGAGGGTGGGGGAGGACGGAGTTGAGCTCTGTTGACCACCCACTCAGCCGAAAGAAGGTCTTTGAGTTTCTCGCCAACATCTGGGAACGAACATGGCAAAGCAAAGACATGGCATGATGGCCTCCCCGGGGTGTGGTAGGAATAGGATGGGGACGGTTTGGGCCACACACTTATTGGAATGTTAATGTTAATTGAAGCCTCGCTCTGTAACGGCCGCCACCAGTCTAGGCTTTATTCCGGTTTTAGACGACGGAAGACGGAGCCAAGGCTCATGGCCGCCTTCGTCGTCGCTGAGACCTGCAATTTCGAGCAGTGGACGGCATCAAAAACCACAATATGGACCGAAGGGGGCCGAGAAAGGCACGTCGAATTGGCGCCGCCCATTTTCCGCCCGCCGGGCTGGTCCACGTTGATCCAGATTGCTTCCCCAATCCTCTTCCCCAACTTTCAAGATGAGCCATATGGCAATATAATAAGGCCTGTGGCATCCAACTTCTACTCCCGTCTGAATTTACCCCCTCCAAGTCGGGATGAATCAGGGGTCGCTCACTCGCACAAAGTGACAAAATACACCACTGTGTGCGGTGTGACCCTGCCACTTGTTGGTGATGGATCCGAGAAGGGCTCATCAAGGCAAGCAAGCCCAACCAAGTTCCAGCCTACACTAGGTACAGTACAGTACCTTTTTCTCGGGGCTAGCCACTCACCAGTCAGGGCGACAGTTCGCTGGGTCTCGGCCTATCAGTTGCGGTTGGATGTCAGCCTCGAGGACCAAGACGCCTCAGCGGGTCAGCCGGCTCCTCGCAACATGGACGGAGGGCTCCATAGATATCCGTTCAAGCATTTGGTCCTCCACGCCAGTCTTGGGATCAAAGGATGAGAGGAAAATGGCAATATTTCCTCCTCTGTTGCAAAGCGCACCATGTTGAAAGCCAAACTTTGTCCGAGAGCCTTATCCCATCGACCGTTCGAGTTTGGCGTCCAACCCGGAACAGGAAAACGCAAGATGGTCAGGTGCACAACATCGCGGACCCACAAAACACGGGCGTCTTCTGCAGCTAACTAAACTAGTCTGCACACTTTAACCTGCTGTCGGTTTGCACGGCTGTGATTCGCTGTGCCGTGGGTCTTTCGCCGGGGATCTGATGGTCCCGACGCCAGCAGAGTGGCCGGTGTGCATGGACGCAGTCCGAGCTTCTTGGGTGAGACACTTAACGGCTGCTCGAGGCTGGCCTTCTTCAGCGGATTTTATATTGATCGCCGACTGCAACAGGAACTAGATATGATATCCGGCTATCTGCGAGCTCTACATACATTGGGTCGTTTTTTTTTGTGCGCAAACATGGGTTAACTGCCAGAGAATCCCTTTTCCCGAAGTCTACGCGTAACAAATCGAAAATGGCTCGGAAATGGACAACCGGAGTGCGAGGCACAGTAACGTTCAGTAGGCATGGCCTACTATGTAATCGAAAGGAGAGGCGGCCTAATCGACGTTCTCACGCGTTTTTCTCCCCGTCTGCCTTCCACACATGTCTAGGTAACCACGTTTGTGCAGAGACGAACTGGCAGTTCCTTACAGCCTTTACCCACCAGAACAGAATGTGTCAAAACGGGACTCGGCCCGGCTTTTGACCATTCTAGTTACTACCTTTCCTTCTTTGGACTAAGACAGTCAACCGAACGTATTCATATGTACATACTCCGGATTGTGAACACCTTTCACCTAGCTTCTCCAGTTCTTCGGACCTCGATGTCTTGATAGCAATGCGTGCTAGCGCGCTGGAGTTGGTTGTTCAACTTTGACCCGGACCCCTGTCAAATTGAAGACTAGCTCCTGGTTTCCCCAGACTCCCTAGTGCCGCTGATCGCTCCAAGCCTTTCCTGACCCTGACCATCCTTGTCCGCCCGCCAGCCAGGCCACACTTGGCACGCAAACTCGATCACTTCAATTTTATGTTCCAAGATTCACGTCACGAAGCCCTGCCGAGCACATGCTCAGATTGGATACGTATACAGGCCGACTTACACTATTTCGTTTAAACAGTGGCCATCTACAGAGCTGTATCCAGCTGGCTTTGTCGGCCGGCGCCGGCTTTCTTCTCTGGCAGAGGTTCTTGAAACACATACAGCACAGGCGGATCGTTCCGGATCCTGGCGCTGGTAGAGGAGATTGTCGAGGTGGATGGTGATAGGCTAGTCAAAGTATTGTACATTACAAGCACGATGCATCAAGACTCCGGTTATTAGATGGCTGTCAGGGTCACTGCGTCGACACGGGTAGCGGCGTTCGTGGAGCGGGCTACGAAGCTACTCGCTTCCCTCTCGTCGCCCCCCAAGACACACGATGATGGGCAGACTAGCATGGCATCTGGGCGCACCATAGGTCTGCTACCCTATCTCTGTACAAGACAGTGTTCCCTGCGATGCCGCGTGGGCGCCCAACAAAGCGGCCCCGTGATGGAATCTAGATGGTTGTGTAGGACTTTGTCTAGGAACGCCGTAATATATCCAGCCGCTGTAGGCACTATGCTGGGGATCCCGCATATGGCTGTTCGGGGACTGGATATTAAACGGGGGTCCTTTGAGAAAGCTATGGTCTCTGGGCTCTGGGCTCTGGGCTCTGGGCTCTGTGCCTTTGCTTCCTACCTACGCAGCTACCTTACCCTCTCAGCTACCTAGCTACGCCACTACCAGCCTACCTACCTGACCTATATAATCCGCATCGCAGATGCAGGTGTGGTGGTGGTTGAGTTATTCGTTGCGTGGCGGCGGTAAGTAGCACCACAGCTTGCAGCCAGCAGCCGAGGGCACAGTGCCATGGCAATTCTTCCAGAACATAGACGAATGGCAGCCAGCGGTGCTAAAACGTTGAGCAGAAGGTTCTCGGAACCGATTGGACTCCGACAAAGGTCTCCAATGAAATGTCCCGCTGTTTTTTTAGGACCACAGAAAGATGCCGAACAGCGACGGGACGCCGCCGACACGGGGAACGTTGGGTTCAGTAAGTGAGTGTCCAAACCGACAAGAGAAAGCGATGCAGCAGGTCTCTCGCCACTCACTGCCTATCATGACCACCTGGGGATATTTGCTGCATGATGCCGGCTGGCTCATGGCATGGCACACCCTCTTGTCGAGCTGCTCTCGCCTCTCTCGACTAGAACTCTACAGAAGGGGACTACAATACACATACACAGTAGGTAAGGTAGTGGGGGGTCTGGTAGTACAGTACGGATTTCCCCTGGCTTCGTCCATCCACACCTCCTGCAACTGGCTCCCAAAGAGGTTGTTTAAGCCGGCTTTCACACCATGGAACGCCACGCAAAAGCCGTTTCATTTCCCGCACGAACTACCGGCCATTCGGGTTCTCGAAATTTTTCCCCTAGCGCTGGGGGCCGAGAGTTTACCCGCTTTGGTGGGCCTTTGGTCCCGTCTCGAGCTCCGGTACTCCGTCCTCCGCCCTCCGTTCTCCGTCCTCCTCCGAAGCCCGTGCACATCCGGACCGCGACCTACATGGCTGCTGATGCGGAGTATGGATGCCTTGCACCTACCTTACCATACCGTAAAATCATGCTATTGACTCGACACCTACGGCAAAAACGCCCGCCTCATTTCGCTGGACCGACTGAAGCCCGGTCAAAGTACCCGACTGAGGGCCGCCCGGAACACCTCGGCCGTCCTTCCATCTCACCAAGGTCCTGGTCTAGGATAGAGTGAGTACTTCGTTACCTACCGTATTCCCCCCTCCCACACAGACCACGAGCTGGAGGGTTCCTTTTATCTCCCTTTCCAAGTCGTTTCCAGCTAGGAGAGGTCTCGGCGGGAAAGTCGGCGCAAAAAAGAGAAAAACAAGTGCCACGTGGATTTTGGAGGCTCGCCAATAGAAAGACTGCCCGAGAAATGAACAAGCAGGTGGGGGACGAAAAATGTAAGGCAGGTTTCTGTCCTGTCACAAGCTTCCCCTGCGCCCTGCCCAGTCCCAGCCACTCAGGCTGCCCAATTCGTAGTTTTTTATTTTCATCTGCCATTCTGTTTGCTCTGCTTTGCCTTGTTGGCGTCATCCTTTCCATACACAGGCGCCAAGGGGGGCCGCTCGGGTGGAGACCTTGCAGGCGGGTGACCCTCTTGCTCACTCTCACACTCACACGCTCCTTCCTGCCTGGAAAACGAAACCCGCGAAAAGCCGCACCCAGTGAAAACGTTTTTCCCCCGCCACGGTACCACCAGGCAAAGCTGGCCAGCAGACTTCCAGAAATAAATAGAAGAACAGATAAAAAAGATGGGAGGGGCGAGGTGAAGTAAAATCTCTTTGCGATTGGCTCTGCCTTCCCCGCCTCCCCCTCTATCGCGCTGCAGGTCCGCCGTCGACACACCGAGCGGGCCCCTTAGCTTTTCTGTCTTGGACTAGGCCGTGGCCGCGGCCGCGGCCCTGGACCGACGTTTTTTTTTAGTTCTCCTTCCCTTTTCTCTCGTTCTTCATGCAGATGACATATGTTCGAGTTACGTATTTTGGTGGGAAAAGTTTTCATAGTCTTCGCCCCGAATCGGCAAGTGTCACGATGACGTCGATAAACCGGCGGTTGTGTATGCGTGGCTTGTGGTGTACATACGAAGTGCACACATACTCCGTAGAATCCAGGCAGATTGTATGCCTGGTGGCAACCCAGCACACTGCAAGCGTACACGCATACACGCATACACACACACACACACTTGTTGGAAGCCTGTTCCGTTAATTCCGCGCTTGACAATTATGGGTGGATGGATCGATGCTTTTTCTTCACCCGCGGGCCGCATCGGCCTTCGGTGGCGACCTTTTCTTTTTTTTCTTGCTTGCTCGCTGACCTTACCTATCCACCAAAGGGAGAAAAAAAGCCGTTCGGGTTCTAGCTGCACAGCGGTGCGTTGTTAGTTCCCTGTGAGAGCACGTTCGGGTCCCGTCTGCCGTTGCGCTCCGCTGATCACCAGAACGAGGGCCGCACTTGGCCTGCCACTAATATCACACTGCTTCCATGGTCGTCTGGCACACAAACACACATACACACACCATATCGCACAAAATGCATATTGAAATAGAAAACTAACAAAAAAGAAAAAAAAGGAAATCCATGTAGCGCGGTACTTCTTTATAATATCGCTTTTGGTCATTATATGTATGTGAACTTAGTGGTTGGTTGTCTCATCAAAACAATAAAAGGGGGAAAGGGGTTTGGCAGGTCTACACATAGGTTCATCTTAGGTTAAGTAGGTTATGTGCTGGATTACGTCTATTATACAGCCAGGGACAACGAATACTACAATAGCTGAGGTCAAGACATCAAGGTGAAGGCGTCGAGGTCAAGATTAGCATCACCGGCTCAGCTTATCGGCGTGTTGGTCTGCTGGGTTCGACAAGCTCAGGGATGGCCAAAGTTTCAGAAATACCACCGTTCGGAGCCGCTGCCGCGTCGCTGTTGGCTTGCTTCGTGGACTTGTCGGTCAGTTCGTCGCCCTGCTTTATCAGCCTGCGGAAATGGCCCTTTTGGCAGGCATGCTTCCACTCGGGCTCGAGGACCTTCTTGACCAAGACGTGGGCTGCATCGTTGCGCAGCCTGGAAAGAGCCTGCGAGGCTGTTGACGATGATACATTCCGACTGGAGCCGCCCGTTGTTTTCTCTGACAATCTGATCCTCTCGTCGTACGGGTGCTGGGGATGTATTTCTTCCCACCCATCTCTCCACCCTCTCGACATCGAGGGGCTGTAGCCGTCGCAGAGCGGCCGTCGGCCAGAGCTGAGCGGTTCTCTTATCGGAGCTTCCCAGCTGTCGAGGATCTCCTGGCTCATGTGCTTCCGGGCGGATTTCAGAACAAGGTCAACCCAACCGTGGGGCGAGAGCACGTCCAGAGAAACGTCGCCGAGGATGTTGTAGATGCTGCACGAGCAGCCGTCGCGCTGGCGGCGGCCAAGCAGCCACCCATGCAGCTCGACAAAGTCGGCCACGCTGCGGTTCTGTGCGAGGTGCTCGACCGTGTATTTCCTACACCCGGCCAGCCACAGCTTGTAGACGAGGTTGTAGGGGTCAGCGGCCGCTAAGGAGGTGTTCTTCGTACCCAGGCGGTGCATGATGTGGCTCGCCCACGCGTTAAGCAACCTGCTCCAAGTCAGCCAGTCGATGGCAAGGTGCCGGGCGTTGGGGTCGAAGTTTAGTGTCTCTGGGGGTAGCAAGAGGCCGTATTTGTTCTCTGCGGCAATGCCTAGTCGGCCGAGCTTGTCCTCGAGTCTGTCCTCGACGCCGTCAGTCCAGTGTGCTCCTTCTGCAGAGGCGCCCTTGACAAGGGCTTCCAGCATGCGCTCCTTACACATCCCGCATATCTTTTCGCAAGGCTGTACAAAGTCCCGCAAGAGCAACAGGTACGCGTTAGGTTCCTGAGCTAGAAAGTTCTCGGCAATCTCTTTTTGAAGTACTGCCATGTTGTCTGTCGCTTCTAGGCTGCTGTTTTTGCCTATGTGTGTGAACTTTGGTTCGTAGCCGACCTGTGCTCCATCAGAGTGATGGGGTGGGAGGGCTTCGAGCTTATATGCAACAGAGAGAGAGAGAGAGAGAGACGTCATACGGTACCTGAGCAGGAGTCATAATGGCGATTGTTCTGGCTTGTAAGTAATACCAGGTTGTTGAGTTCTTTGTTTGTGCCTAAAAGGGGCTCCTCCGTTCTTGGTGTTTGTCAGAGTCCACGTCACGCTTTCACGTATCAGTCGTGCAGTACAAAGCAATCCGTCAATCACCTAGACACCCTCCATGCGCAGACGAGTAGAACTTTCCATGTCGATAGTTGTGGGAGCTAAGGGGCCGTGGATCAGCAGTGTTGCCCCTTGGCCAAGCATATGTTTCCCAAAAGGCAAAGGTCAAAACACAGCAACGGGCAGGTAATAGTACGGTACCTAGGCTGTGGTACTCAACCATGGCAATACAAACACACGGAATTGATCGAAAAAAAAAACCCTTAGCCATTGCCCAGAAACAACAGACGCGGGTCGTAGGAGAGAACGCTGCCGCCCCGTGTACCTAGAGGCCGGGCCAGTCCCAAACACTCCTCTCGGCATTCCGCCGCGTCACTTGAACCTCGTCTCCCACCAACACAGTCAGCACTTCCCCCTCTCCTCCGGCAACAAATGCATATCGGCCAAAGACAGGCGACCACTTCGTCCCGGCATCTACCCTGCGATCCTTCATGAGCTTCTTCAGCACCGAGCCCAGCTCGCCTTCAGCCGGCTTGCCCGTCTGGTAGTCCACGTTGAGGCTTATGCACCGCGCGCAGTTGCTCGTCAGCAGCAGCGTGTGCCTCTGCTGCTGCTCCAAATCTTTGGTCTGCACATCGATGGCGAGCTCCGCCCAGAAATCCTCGGCCCACGCGGCCTCGCCCTCTCCGTCGACCACGAGGTTGGGCCGGAACTTGAACATGGGCATTGGCTGGTCGGCAGGCAGACGGGCGCTGACGTCGCGCAGCGAGGACTCGGACGTGACCAGCAGCGGGGCCACGTCGGTGAAGGTCAGCCACGGCGCCGGGGTTGCTGGCTGTTGCTGCCGAGGGCTGGTTACCAGCGAGGCTAGCGACGACACCCATCCTTTCTGGGGGGCGGCGGCGGTGTTGGCGGCCTTGGGGAGCATGCTGGTTCCGAGCACGGCCCGCCTTCCGTCACCAATGTAGACCAGAACTGTCGGAAAGCCGAACCGCGAGCTGAACCACGCGTCGTAGCCGCCGCCCATGCGGTAAGCCGTCGCCGGGCTGCCGTGCAGGTCGACGCTGATCTTCTCGAGCAGAGAGACATCCGGCTCCAAAGGCACCCTTAATGTCGCTTCGCTATCCTCGGCGGAGCTCGGCGACTGGGGCGGTGTAGCTCTGTTAAGATCTGAGTGATGGATGTCCTCTGGGTTGTGATATCGCACAACGACGCTGGCCTCTTCTACCTCACCATCCGAGCCACCCGGGCCAGAAGTGATCTGCTGCTCGAACAGAGCGCACTGCGGGTGGGACGCCAGCTGCATCGCCTTCATGCCGGCCGTGGCCTCGTGCTGCCCTGCCTGGTACAGCATGAAGCGCCGGTCATGCTTGATCCCCTGCGGCCCGACCTGGGCTTTCTGGAGCTCGATCCCCCGCAGACCTTTGATGGGGTAGACGTAGAGCTGTTTGTTGTTTGTATTTGTCAATTATCAATTGGCAATTCGATTGTCTGCCGGGTCTAGTTCCAAGGTCACCGCGTGTGACGTGTGCTAATTACCAAGAACACCTCAGGGGAAGCTACTTACGGCTGAGATTTTCATGGTGTCCGAAAGGTGTCGGTGAATCAAACCGGTGAGCAGGACGGAGTCAAATGACGAGGATGGAGGAATTCAAAGCTCTCTGTCCTGTGTGGATCTGCGGCGGGGGTTGAAGAGGGGGGAAGGCAGCTTTGGTTGGGCCTGGATCGCTAGTGCCTGTCTTCACTGTTGCATATGGAAAGGACATGTGGCAGCAGGACAGTGAAGCTGGCATACATGACATCTGG
This sequence comes from Lasiosphaeria ovina, assembly GCA_033439765.1. Lineage (NCBI taxonomy): Eukaryota > Fungi > Ascomycota > Sordariomycetes > Sordariales > Lasiosphaeriaceae > Lasiosphaeria > Lasiosphaeria ovina. Next base: position 6,285,777 of record JAULSN010000002.1, on the reverse strand, counting down.
TTGGTCTTATTCTGCGCCCCAACGGGCAAGCAAGCTTATTAAGTCTAGGCGGGGGGGGATATATGTAGGCAGGTAGGTCTGGTATGTAATGATGTACGACTACTGTACGACTGTACCTCTGGGGTCCTGCAGGCACCGCCATAAGCAAGTTTTCGTTGACATCTATTCGTCGAGGCATATGTAGGTCCCATCATCCTCCACTTTTTGATCCAGTCAAATGTCAGGGTGAGAGGAGAGCTCTCGGGACAGCCTGGCCTATCAAAGAAAGATATTTTGTGTATGACCGGATCATTGTGGGGCTAATTAGTTTTAGACTGAAGTGTTTGCCAGGCTTCGCAATCAAACATTAGACATTGTTTACTTTCGGTCTCGAGCTCTATCTGGGCAAGCGTTGTTCGAGTTTGAGCATAATTATCGGGTAATCAAAGACCGGACGACTTACTGAGCCGGACCTGGCTCATTCCGACGTGAATTGATTAATTAATTCCCTTGAACAAAGCCCCCGAATAATACCCTGCCTAGACCTAGACCCAGTCGACTCTTACTAATTATTATTTTGAACCAAGTCTAGTAACCTAGACGCCTGGAACTGATCCTGGCAACTGCTTCGTTCACAGAGCAAGCCACGGGTGCTCTAATATGTCCTCGGCCGAGATCCTCTGCTCAGGCACGTATTTGAAAATTCTCCGCAGCAGATCAGCAAACAGAGCCATCTCCTCCTCTTGGGCCCTATCGTGGTTGCTTGTGCCGAGGTGGTTGAAATCATGGGCGAGGCCACCTGCGAGCAAGTCTTCGATGCTGGAACTAGAATTGCGTTTCTTGGCCAACGGCACACGGGACGGGGGAGCATGCAACTCGCTTTCGCCACTCAGCCAGCTATTGCCTGCTCCCCTCTGCCGTCCCGCTGTGTATTTCCCGTCCCCCAGACATCGCCTACGGGCCTCCCATGTCGTCGACCACCACGGCTCCGGGAGTTTTCCGAGGATCTCCACCATGCGCACCAGGTGTTCGTCCGGATCCTCGACGGGGATGTCAAACAGGCGCCTGCCAGCGCGAATCTCAAAGAGCGTGCACCCGAGCGCCCAGATATCGCTCGCCGTGCCTAGCCTCTTGTCCAGGACGTATTCTGGTGGGCAGTATTCCAGCGGTGTGGCCAGGTCCTCTGGCAGGTCTCGGACATCGAACGACTCGGCAAAGTCGACAACGCAAAGCTTGTCTGTGACAAGGTCAAACCCATTACCGCTGAGATCCAGCAGCCCCCACTCGATCGGCTTAACTAGGTAGGCTGGCGCCGTGAGCGGCCAGGGGCCCTCGCCCGACGCCTGCACGACGTCTACAGTCCTCGGAGGTCCCAGTGTTAGGCGGAGCTCGTCTTCAGAGAGCCCTGCCAGCCCCTGAATCCGCATGAGAATGTTTGCTGGCCGAAAATCTATGATTATCTAGTATGAGCAAAATTCCAGCACCAATCTCCCCCCCCCCCACCTCCCCAACACGCGAAAGGGAAAAGGGGAGGGGTTCCTTCTTTTTTTTTATTTTTTTAAAAAAAAATAAAATAAATGAATCGGCACCACTGACCTCCATGGCAGATGCCGTGAGAGTGAAGACCGGCCATTGCCTTGACGGCCTGGAAACACAGCTCCTTCGCCTCCCTCACAGGCTTGCCTTTCTCTGCTACGAGATGCGGGACGGGCCTTGACACCACTACTCGCGGCCCTAGCACGGGATACACGATGGCGAAGTGACGGCCATTCGGCCCCTGGAAGTCGAACCGGCCGAGGGGCAGGCAGAAGTGCTCAGCGGCGTCGCTCTTGGCTAGGCCCCTCCTCAGAAGCCGGTAGGCGCGGAGCTCGGGGGAGTCGTCGATGGAGGCGCTGGCCATGAGGATCTTGACGGCAAAGTATTGCGTCGTCAGCGCTTGCTGGGAAACGTCGCTGCAGAGCCAGATGTTGGCGCGCCCGCCGTGGCCCAGCTTGTCCATGACCTTGTAGCGGCCGTTTAGCACGTCGCCCAGGTGGACGGGGTGGTGGCCGCCGGGCTCGTAGTCGCAGATGTTTTCCAGCCCGAACGGCATCCCAACTAGCATCAAGCCGTTGTCTCTGAACTCTCGGAAGCTCTCCTGTGGAGACAGGAGAGAGAGCACGGGACTGAGCTCTCCCATCGTTGCTGTCTTGTTTTGTTTTATGTGTGGGGATCACAGCGGTGGTGGCAATGTTGTGGTTCTGCTTTGTTTTGTTTTCCGGGGCTGACTAGACCACCCTGACTTGAAGGCATTGCCAGTGGAAACTGACTGTTAAGAAAGAGAGGAGGTGTGCGCAGCATCTTGATATTACAAGAGAAGTAGGTAAGTACCAATCCCGGGAAAGAAAAGAGGCAGAGACGCAACTCGGGCAAAGCCGCAAAAAGGCGTTTAATGACCAAGGACAGCAGGATATGACGAAAACGGTTATCAAACAAGCCAAAACGAACACACGGCAGGCAATCCATGCCACATGGCATCCTTGGTCTCCCCACAGGTAGGTATGCGTATGTACTGTACAGCACGGTTGGGTCCTGCGCCGCCTCCTGGCGATCCCGTTTCAGGCTGAGCGTCGCACGCCGATTGGGTGCCTAGCCTTCTGAAGGCTTCTGGAAGCTAGGGTAGCTACAAAGCTAAGCTACGGATACTTAGGTAGGTTCCATGCTCGGGCGGAGCCGGGGCTCTGCAAATGATCGGCAGAGCAGAACAGCGCTTCCCGAAGTCAGCGTCGGACTCTTGAAGCGAGCTCGGATTATCCGAATCTCAGCCACCGGCACCAGTCCGAACAGATACCAAAGTTGGGCCGGGTTCGGCTTGTGTAACTGCCATCTACACGTACACACGTCTAGCAATCACGCCGAATCTCTGGGCCCCGGCATAGCTCTCACGTCATCGACAGGGCTGCAAAAGAAACCGAGGAGGGGGGGGGGGGGGGGACAGAATCCGTTCCAAGACAAGCTCGACATTGGAACTGGAATATAAAACCAGCCCCGGAGAACGCCTGCATCCACCTGTCCCCCAGACAAACAGAAACAAACAGCAAAACCGAAACCAAACCCAAAATCAGAACCGGGTAATTTGACGGCGGCACCATGGAGTCGCACTCGGTTTCACTGAAACACAAGCCCAGCGCCGCCCTGCGCGTTTCGACTTACCTTCCCGGCGGGGCCCAAGGACCCCTTTCCAACGCCCTCGTCGTCTTCCTCAATGGCCTCGGCCTCCCACGCGCGGCCTGGTCCGACGCAGTGGGCCGACTGCTCGAGCTGCGCAAAGTGGCCGGCCAGCCAACGCCGGCGCTCTTCTGTTACGACCGCTACGGCCAAGGCGAGTCGGAGCCGGACCCGACAGACCCGCCCGGGACGCCGTACGGACACGACGCACGTGCCGTCATCGCCGACCTGCATGAACTCCTCACCCACGTGGCCGACAACGAGCTGAGGACGCCGCTAGCCGAGACCCGCCTCGTGTTCGTCTGCAACTCGATCGGGTGCGCGCTGGCGCGTCTGTACGCGGCCGAGCACCCAGGGCTCGTCGAGGCCTTCTTGTTCCTGGATCCCATGGTGGCCAACTCGGACTTCGTCTCGCTTATTCCGGATCCGGACGCCCCCGGCTTCGACTCGAGCCGGCTCCCCGCCCATGTCTCGGTCGACGACTTGCGATACGCGCGAGCCATGGTGGCCAAGACCTTCCTGCCCACTGTGCCGAATGGGGAGCGTTTTGACCGGCGAAGACTTGCCGACTTGCTTCCCGACGCCGACAAACCCATCTTGCCCGACGGGCCAGGTGGGAAGACGCCGCGTCTCGTCGTTGCCGGCCATGACTGGGACGAGTTTGCCGAGCAATGCAAGACGGTAAGCCTTTTTGTTTCTCCTTTCGTCATTACCCATTACCTTACTGTTAGGTACCGCGGAACTCGGGCTCGAGTTCGAGACGTCGAACCAAGAGACCAAGAGAGTGCCAAATCCGATTACAAAGTCCGGCTTGATGGCTGACGATGGCGTAACTACAATGAAAGGGACCCATGGCACTGCCCATAGCTGTCGTGAATGCCTACGTAAACCCTGCGTGGGGCGAATACAATGAAGGCCTGACCCGTCTTGTCCAACACGAGTCCAGGCCTGGCGGGCAACTGAAAATCGCCAAGGGATGTGGTCACTTTATCCAGAAGGACGACCCCCAGTTTGTGGCAATCGAGATCGATGGCTTGCTGAAAGAGCTGGCCCGATGAGGTTTCTCGAGCGAGGTAGCCACCGGGACACGCAACCCGACGTCTCCTTGGGCTCGTCATCAGCAATGGCGCGGGGAGGGACGCCCAGTTCTAGACTCGGGCTCCGCGTTGCATTACAGACCTGTTGGCCGGTATGGGGTACGCGGTGACGCCGCGGAATTGAGACTCCGGCGTAGATATGTGGAACGTAACGGTTGTAATAAATAAATATGCGATCTATCCTATAGGATCAGTGCAAGTACAGGAGACGACTAACACTATGAAGGGCACATATGTGGAAACCAACGACACCGCCCAACAAACTCAAATAGTGCCCTGGCCCAAAGAAATATCGAAGCATGACACCGAGTCTCCGAGTCTGTAGACGAGCGACTGCAATAGCACATTAATACCAGTGGTAGGCACAGACACGGGTGCACGTCTACCATAGTTCAGCAGAGCACTCACCAATCTCTAACCGCCGAGCAGAAGTCGTGGGGTTCGGAATCTTTCCAGAAATACTTGCCGAGGGGCCCGTAGCGTCCTCGCCACCAATCACCGAGCCAGTCCTCGCCCTCGCCATCTCCCTCCGCCTTTGCCTCCTGAGCATAGACAATACTGCTTGCTTGGCCTGTACCAAGATTCGTTGCCTAAACAGAACGAGGCGCCTGGTACCAGTTCCCTGGTGGGTCGCCCAGACACTCGCCTACCGTCACCGCCTTGTAGCCGCGCTCTTCGATCTTGTTGAGCATAAACTCGACGAGAACATTTGTAGTCTCCTCCTGCACGTCGTGGCTGAGGACCAGGAACGAGTCTTGCTCGCGGCCGGCGTCCAAGGCCTGCGAGAACCTGTCAATAGACGTCTGGATCGTGTCTGGCGTATTGTAGAGATAGTCCTTTGTGTCGACGTCAAAGTTGACAATGCGGTATCCCATTTGATCCAGCTCCACCAGGCATTGCTGCTCGCAGGTCGCATAGGGCGGTCGAAAGTAGGCTGGGTACATTCCGAGCACGTTGGAGAGCGCGTGCTCGAGATCGTGAATCTGCTGCTGCCTCGTGCTCGAGTCGGCCGTTGTCATATCCACATGTGACCATGAATGCGAGCCAACCTGGTGTCCCGAGCTCACCATCCGCCGCAGAAGTCCGGGCCAGGGCGTTGACTCATCATCGAGCCCCTGTATCCAATTGTCACCATTGACAAAGAAGGTGGCCTTGGCATTGTGCTGGTCTAGGAGATCCAAGACGTGTCCCGTGTATTTGTATGGCCCGTCGTCGAACGTCAATGCCACCACGCCAGGTACCGTGCAGTGACTGATGATGGTGCCACGGGGGACGGCGCTGGCCGTTTGACGGGCTAGCACGTTCGCGTCTCTGGGAGCAACGACGCCGTCTCTGGGGAGAAGCACTCCAAGGGGAAGTATTGAGGGTAAATGCATTGTCAAAAGGGCCAGCCTCTCAAACGAGTGGTGCGGCTAGTTGATAATAATGCTCGAATAACAGTGCCAACGAGGACGAGCAAGGAGGTGAGCCAAAATATAGAGGCATGCGGATGAGTCTGCACAGACGTAGACCGCCTACCCACCGAAGCCACCCAAGCTTAACACTGTTGGGTGTTGCCTCTGGCTCCTTGACATTAAAGTGCCATAGTGACATCACTTAGGTCTCGAGGGGCAAGAGCAACCAGAAAACAGCAACGAGGTGGTTGGTACCAATACCAGGTATCAAGCGAATAATTCGCAAGGGGCCATTGTCGCTGTGCGCAGCTCTGGGGAACAGACAAGACGTGACCTCTAGACAAGTTTCAAAGCCAAAGGACAGAGCGGGCGGGAAGGACCCAGTTGCATTATACAACTTCCATGACCCCCCAAAGTGTGTATCGCCCTTCCCCGCCACAATGGTGCGAAGAGGGCAAGGCAGTCCGACTGCACGACGAGGCAGTCTCGTTTCCCGGATAGCATCGTGCTCACCAAGTCAAGGTTTAATCAGTTCCAGCCGTGTTTTTCTTCAAAACGGGACTTGCAGACACCGGTCTGAGAACAGCTGGAGAGATGCAATTCAACTTGACGACTATTAGTGGCAACAAGAACGGCGAGCAATTTTAGGCCGAAGAAGTCCCCCGGCCAGCCGTGGCCCTTGTTAATTCACCTGATGCTGTACCCTTTAAGCAAGAGAAACGAGCCTGCACCAGCGAGACTAAGGGCGGCCCAGGGCAAATCGAGCTCAATGACAGACCACACCCACAGGCAGCCAACGGGCGGGGCGCGCTTCATCACGGCCATGTATCCATAAGTGTTTGTGATGTGAATTAGATAGCACCCGGCGCAGATGCTGGCCACGAAGAATATGGACTGGCGTATGATGGGCTGTATGCGCTTGGGCAGCCCGGGGAGGATTGACGGGTTCGAGGGGTGCGGATGGAGGGGGTAGAAGAGCATGGCGAAGACTGGAGTTCAAGAGAGCAGTGTGGTCAGCGAGATATGTCCCCACAAGAAGGTGCGAAGGGCATGTATATCTTTTCATCCCAGGCTGCATTGACTCACCCAGAAGTGCCTGCCCGGCGCGCGTCCAGACCTTGGTCCAGACAACCCGGTCGGCAGAGAACTGGTGCTGCACGAGGACATCCAGAGTGAAATGTAGCATGGCTAGGCTGATGGTCCAGAGGATAGTGTCGAGGATGCGTTCCGCGGTCGGCGACAATCCCGCCCCATCATCATCACCATCATCGCCATCCTCACCCCCACGCTGAACGCTTTCCCCGTGTGTCTCGGCTCGTTTGGCCATTTTGTTCGCGTCCTCCTTGTTCTTTGCCAAAGCAAAGAGATCCCTTTCTTCGGCAAGCTCGAGAAGCGTCTTGGTTGACGGGCCCGATCGGTCCGGCTGCCGGAGCTTGAGGTTGGGAGCTCGATCTCCACGTTTTTTTGCCATTTTTGGAGAAGTGACTTGAGCTTTGAGAGAAGCCCGAAGTGAGCCTTGGTTGAAGCACAATCTGCGTGTAAAGTATCGATCGTCAATTGTTGCGGCCGTGTTCCATGTGTTCCATGTGTTCCATGTTAGAAGTACGTTGCGTTCCGTACCCGACACGTTCAATACAAAAATACTTCAGTACGACTACCTTGTCAATTTTCCCTGAGGCGTCGTACCTACGGAGAAGGTGGGGACGTATTACGTATTGTACAGAGTACCTCCTGGGCCGCAAACAAGCGGGCTGCGGCTCAGTTGACATGGACCCTCGTGGTGATCCCGAGCCAGCAATAAAGGTAAGGGCACCTAGAAGTTAGTACTGGAAGTCCTTCTGTTTTTATTATTCCATATATGCGCATATGGACAACTGTAAGGACAGCGAACGTCTCAATTGAGGTACCTTACCCTCGAAGGCATTGGACAGGTTGGAATATGGCGCCGTAAGGCAAGTCCGACGACTCAACTCAACAGCCCCCCAGTTCTGTCGATACACTAAGAAATCTTTTGGACTGTTCAACTTGTGGTGCATGTGGCACCAGGCAAGTAGGTTCAACATTGAAAGGGAGGCTATTCAGGAGCGTAAAGGTTTTGGAAAAACCAGCCAACTTTTGCTACATAGGAAAAGCTGCTTGACGACGACGAGGCAATTAGGGCAGCGCAATGGCAGTTCATTGGATGGGCGTATCCCCGGATTTTCTCGCGAAAGCGTGACTACCCGTGACGGCGACAAGCCCACCATGGAAACCCCTCCCTCATGGGGGCCGACCGGGGTCATCAGTTCTCTTAAATCGCAAGGTGGCATTATCCATCCCATCGCGATTCTTCCTCCACCCCTGAAAGTCACGTCTGGCCGTCCAAATGAGCGAGAGCGAACCCGCGTCCGTCATTATCATTTGCCGAGGGGCGCTCCCATACGTTTATTAGTCGAGCTTCTTTTCCTCCTTTTCCTGGCGACCCAAGGAGGAATTAGAGCCAAGACCGAGACTGTCTGTCTCCTTGTCCCGAATAAATCTGGGTATCCGTACAGCGGTGAGAGCTCGTCTTCGTTTCTACTCGCAATCGATTCGTTCCCCCATCAATCCGACCCTCTAGCTGCCGCCTTTGCTTGGGTTCAGTCTGCATTGGCAGGCGCATGCGCGCGACGCATTGGCAGTACTCGGTACCTGCAGGTTTCCAGAAAGCTTACCCGGTCTCTAGCCCCCCCCCCCCTTAACGCTCCTTTTAAGCCGCATACCGACTTTATTTTATTTTTCGGGCCCTTTTCCAGGTTGCGCCCGCGATCCAAAAAACTGCCAATCTTGCGCTCCTCCCTCCCGCTGTCCTGCCCGCCACCTCCCTGCCAACATCGGGTGCTGGTCGGGGGAGGGGCAACCTCGTTAACCAATTGACCGACGACCACTGACGACTTCTCCGGGCTTTGGATATCTGGCTTTTGTTGTACTCGGCTGGCTACCAAGCTTACCCCGGTTTTGGGTTGACGGGGACGGGCGACACAACCATGATGGACTGGCTGCTTGCCTTGGGCGTTGTCGCCGTCGTGATTCCGACGCTCTACCTTTACACGGTGTCGGTCGTGGCGACGCGCTTCCCGACGCTACAGAACAAGCGCATCTGCCTCCTGATTGCGCATCCCGACGACGAGGCCATGTTCTTCGCCCCGACGGTGCTGGCGCTCGCGCGCCCGGAAACCGGCAACCACGTCAAGATCCTGTGCCTGAGCAGCGGTATGCGCCAATGCCCCCCTCAGTTTCGGGTTCCTGCTTTTTGGGAGAAATGCGCCGGGCAAAGACACTCCTGCTTGAAAATGGACTCCTACTGACAGTTACTTAATAATTCATCAGGAGATGCCGACGGCCTCGGCGAGACGCGGAAGCGGGAGCTGGCCAAATCCGGGCTCACACTCGGCCTGCGCAAAGCCGACGACGTCTTCGTGGTCGAGAAACCAGAGTTCCCCGACAGCATGACGGCGACGTGGGACGCGACCGCCATCTCGTCCCTCTTGTGCGCCGCCTTCGCGCCGCAGCTGAGTCGTTCGCGCGACTCGGGCACAGCACCGATGGCCTCAATCGATGTTCTAATTACCTTTGACGCCGGCGGCGTCTCGGGACATCCGAACCACATCTCGCTCTACCATGGCGCCAAGGCCTTTGTGGCCGCGCTAGTGGCCGGCAAGGCTGGCTGGGCGCCGCCCGTGGATCTGTACACTCTGGCCACGGTGCCCCTGGTACGCAAATACGCCGGATTTTTGGATGTGGGGGCGACCTTGGTGAGCTGGGCAATTGGTACCCAGATGAAAGACAAGAAGCATCCCGGCGGACTCGTCTTTCTCACGGGGCTCGCCGGCCAAGGCAGCATCCGTACGGCATGGAAAGCCATGACCACGGCACATAAGAGTCAGATGGTATGGTTTCGATATGGATGGATCATCTTGAGCAGGTACATGTACGTAAATAATTTGAAGCTGGAGAAGATCAAGGGCCGGTGACACGTACCGGGCCTGTATACCATTTAATCACTGGTGGATCGCGCAAATATTTTTATGAGTACAGCAGCTATTCCCCAAGGCTGTGGCCCTGGAGAAAACTTGATATATATGGCCTTGTGTGGGACGGACGACGAGATTCACGTCTCAATGCCTTGAGCCACAATATCATCGCAACAATAATGTGATGTATACACTAAAAGCAACGCCAACGTGCCGCGCCTCGTGGCTCAAGGCTTAACCACGATGATGGCCTGCCTATGTCATGTTAATAGATACTGCCGCTGTGACGCCGTTAGTTTTCCGGCTGCCTGTCGATCACGCCTCAGGAAGGTCCCAATCCGTGGTCCGCTCCGGATAAACCGTCTGACCGATACCACATTTCTTCTCTTCATGAGAGTGATACGAGACTTGATAGGAATACCCCAAAGAGTAGGTGGCGTCTTCCTGAGAGGCTGCAAGTCAACGGTGCCAATGGATGGCGCCTCTCTCTCGACCTCCACCCATGTGCCGGGTCTGTGGATCGTCCGGATCTTGTACAGCTCTACCACCCCCCCGGGAATTTTGTATTTGACAACGTTGCGGAACATGTTCCGAAAGATGCCAATGAACTGAGGTATCGTCCGCGTCGCCAATTCTTCGTCTACTTCAATTTCCGAGATCTTATCCATCAAAATGGCACACATGGAGTGGAAGGCATGCCATGTAGCTTCTTTGCGCACCTGGGCCTTGGGCCAAGCTTGCCTTGCCTCGTGCAGGTCGAGACCGAGACCCAAAACCAGCGTCTGGTTGTAGTAGGCACGCTCCGCCTCTTCTTCGATACGCTTATAATACGGCTCGAGCTCCAGCATATATTCCATCGCTTCAACGATGCGGTGTCGCCTTATAAGGGACTTGATCAGAATGGTGTACTGAAGAAATCCGGGCTGAACCTTATACTCCGTTGTCATAGTGTCCCAAACCAGTTGCACCGATTCATGTGTCGTTGCCCTTCCTGGAAACCCAGCCTCTATCCATTCGGATCTAGCGGGGTTTGTTGTGTACAAGTAGGTCCATTGGAGTATATCGAACCAAGTTTGATCAGGTATGCGAATGTCATAACGGAGCGCCAAGAAATCAACCAACTTCAACGCAACAACAATTTCGCCATTGCGACAGTAGCTGCTCACAACGGCGTCCAGGAGTCGCTTCGTTGGGTCGGTGATTGAACTTGGTGGTGTGTGCTTTCTTTCATCCCCCTCTATGATGACATCCGCGGTCCTGGTGTTTTTGTTGTGTCTCCGTTCGCTTTTGGAAATACCGGACTCCCGAACTCTAATGACCTTTATTCCAAAAAACCTTTTCAGGATCACACCTTCCAGAAGCGTAAGCGATCCCGTTGTTCCCAAGGCAACCATCAGGGCACAACAAACGCGCTCGTCCATAGTGTTGTGATGGTATATCATTTTTCTAAAGAGGTTAAGGGCGTCCTCTCGCAATCTCGTAACCCTTCTGAGAGACTCCACTTTAATGTACGAATGCCGGGTCTGGCCAAAACGATGGTTTGGCGATAAGGCCAGTTGCGTAGCCGCCCTGAGTCGGTATGTTTGGTTTCGTCCATAGAGTAATTTGGTGTTGTGAAGGTCAATGGCGCGAACGCGCGACCTTGCAAGGTCATACTGGTTATATGAGTGCTCGGTGAGATAACGGGACTTGACGTATTCGTCCACGAGCCCCGATTCTCGCAATTTCAACTCGCCAGCTTGCTTCATCAAGAGGAAGATGTTGTGGACGATCATCGGATCGGAGGCTGCCCCAGCACACCTAAAGAGCACTTTGAAGTCGGAAAGAATTATAGGCCGTTTTGCCAAGATTCTCAGTTGCACTGCAGCGAACACGCGCTCCAAGAGGAGGACATTCCCCGTCCGCACACCGAAGATGTCGAAATAAGACCCAAGACTGGTTGACAGGGCCACGCCAGGATTCACATTAATACCCACAGTCGGGTCAAGCTCTGCAGCAAGCGTCAAGGGGTCGAGGGACCGTAGAAGCTCGGAGAAGGCAGTCGGAGGAAGCCTTGCAAGTGTAGTTTTCTCTCTTTCGCCCGGCTCCGCGAGAAGTTCCCGCAAATATTCGGACCTTTCCAACGGATCTTTGAACGATTTGGCAAACACGAGATCTGGTCCCGTAGGGTCAAAGTTTGGATCTGGTACCTCGGCTATGCTGGTTCGGGGAGCAAATAGTTTGTAGCTCGACGAATATCTGGACGGCACCTTCGGGGGGGGCTCTCGTGTCGGAGGGACGAAAATGCGGCGGAGGAATTCCCATTCTGCATGACTGAGGTCATAGTTCCGAGTTTCTGGCCGCCAAGCGCCTGCATTTTCGCTATCGGAGTTTGTCGCCGTCACGGCGGGCGCATCAGGGCGATCGGTCGTTCGGCTGTTCAACCAGCGACGGCTAGTGGAGTTGAGGCCACTATAGACACGAGACTTGCAGAAACTGGACAGCGCAAGTCGAGGAACCCCGGGTCGACCAACTCGCCAGCCGCAGAAGTCGGCTGACAAGTAGAGGGCGTTCATTGGCAGTTTTCGAAAATGGTATCATTATTCAGGCGTGCAGCTCCAGAGCTTTGGTCCAGCACTAGGCTGGGGATGAGAGGGGGATTCGAAAGAGGGGCTGGGGAAATCTGGGGAAAGTGTTTTGAGCTTGGGGAGCTGTTAAGACGATGGACGGCCAGGCAGAACCCCTGCAGAGCGGCCAGCTGCAAGGGCCAGGAAATCGTTCTGTACAGTACGAATACATGTATCCATACCTCAGTAGCTTCTGCATTTACCCCGCCTTGTCCATTGGGCGAGGAGCATTTGTGGAGTACGGAGAACGGTAATTTTGATTCTCCGCTGTTACCCGCACTCGTGAGGGACAGAGTCGGAAGGCTTACCTAAGCTACAAGGCCAGGACGACATGTCAGGCCAGTGAGCCACTCGCTGTATCCGTACTCCAGTTGACAGAAGCTGCCCCAAAAAATCCATACGCAAAGAGGTGGTGGTGGCTCATGCGTTCTTGGCACATTTCAGTTGGACAACCAGTTCATGAAACAAGGACAGCACCTAAGGTCCCGCCCATCATCGTCGCCCGACGTTCACGCTGCAACAGAAACTAAAAGCCACCAAAAATTTGCGTGACGCGGATTTTTCATTCGCCATGGCCGAAGCGGGAGATGAGGGTAATCCGGTGTCAGAACCCCTCGACCTTGTGAGGTTGCTGCTTGATGAGGTTGTCTGCGTAAAGCTCAGAGGCGATCGCGAGCTGAAAGGCCGCCTTCATGTGCGTCATCTCTGCCTACATTTCCCTATCGACATGCATGCACAGTAGCCTCCCTGCCCCGCAGCTTTTGACTGACATCTATCGCTTCAGGCTTACGACAGCCATTGCAATCTGGTCCTGGGCGAGGTTGAAGAGACCATCTATGTCGCCGATGAAGAGGATGACGATGACGAAATCAAGGCAAGCAGACATCCGCTGCTCCATTCCGTCACATCATGGCTGTGGCGGCGGGCTCGGGGATCTTGGGCTTTACTGACTGACTACCCGGCAGACCGTCAGCAGGAAATCCGAAATGCTGTTTGTGAGGGGCGATAGCGTCGTGCTCATCTCGCCACAGTCACGGGCCTATTGACACTACTGAGGCTATTGAGGCCGTCTCATTTTGGTCGAGACGTTCCCCGGCCTGACACACGTCTCAAAGATAGTCTGGGCAAATGAATGTATGGGGATTTTTGCCTTTTATCTCTTGGTTAGCAGCTGAGATACGGCAGGCTGTTGGCGTCGTCATTACCAAATGACGGGGCCGCCGCGCCCTTGAACCAACATACCGGAGTCCAGAACTTTTACGTTCTGCCCAATAGAGTTTTCGTCGGGCTCTTCCTATTACCTGCGTTCATTCCAATTCTTTCATCCCTTCGGCGTGGTCAAACTCCCAATCATGGTTGGATCATGATATATGACAAGACTCTACAAAGGACTGGTATGGAGTATTCGTGTAGTCCAAAATGTTGGGCGCGTTGCCATGGCTACTGTATCTAGGCCACATAAATCTACTATCAAGGAAACGTGGCGATGATCTGACGGCACAGCCGACATAACCCGCTATATAACCCAGAGACAAGAATGAATGAGCAATTGTGGGCATGACGCCTGGGACCTCCAGAGTTCTGTTCTCTCGGGCATCACAAGATGTTGCACCAGAATACCATCTGTCACTGCCCCGGTCGTGAGCTAATGCATCCTGCGAACATGACCTCTCCAAGGGTGCAGCGTCTGCACGGAAGGAAAAGGCTTTCGCTGTCATTTTGTGTGCCAAATGGCAACGGAAACTATAATCGATTCAAGACTCTATTACTCCGCCTCTCGTGGCACTAGCAGCCCAAGTAATACCCACCCTGCCGTTCTCAAAAACACGAATTCCTGCGCTGTCGTTACTGCCGTTAGAAGGTGCAACGCAAAAATCCATCCGGCCTGATCCAAGAGCATTCGCGCTTGATTTGTCCTCATATGCAACACCTGTGAACGCCCAAAGCTGGAACCCAAATAAGCAGTTAACCATACTCTTGAAAGGCCCTTCGCTTTTTATGCACTGTTATGCGCCCCCTTTCAGTTCGGGGACTGCTCTTTCAACTTTGTCTTCTTGGGCCAAGGAGTTGATTAATCCCGGCTCATCTTCCGGCTGCTTTGGCATCAGCGGATTGGACGGGTCGTAACCAACGCTTTTGACGATACCGAGGCCTTTCGTCCTACCCTCTCTAAAGAGGAGTCGGTCACCAGGAGCCAAATACTCGGGTCGCTGAACAAATCGGAAAGCAACGGTAGCCCGGTCTCCGGTTCGAATGAAAGGGCGGTCCACATCAATTATGGCGCACGTCTGAGATACCGGCCCGACATGCAACATGGCTTGATACTTTGTCTTGATCGTCGTTGCGTGTGAGAGGATGAGCACTGATCTAGTTAGCATATGGCGACAGAAGCTCAGGGGGCTTCAGAAGAGGACTTTGGGCAAAGCACACCTTCGGCAACGAAGTCGCGATAAACCTTTGGGGAGGCGCCATCCGGAGACTTGGATAGCACTACCATTCCTTTGCGGACGTCTTTCCTTCTGACTTTCCTCAGGGCAAAGGAGGCAGACTGGCCGGCAGATGCGGCAGGAACACCGATTCGTTTCCTTTCGATAGACCTTATCGATGTCTGTGTGAACCGTCCAAGAGAGTCGGGCCCAATCTGGACATCATCTCCAGCGTGGATGACTCCGGACTTTACTATCCCCGAGACCACAGTGCCAACATGAGGTACACTGAAAGTGTCGTTAACATGGAACTCGAATGGAGCGTCCGCGTCATAGCGGCCGTGGTGTGGGAGGATGTTAAGGAAGGCCCTGACGAGATCCAGATTCTCGCCAGTGACATTGGAAACCTGGAAGATAGGGCAGATGCGCTGGCTGACAAACTGTGTCGCCGTGTTGATGCACTCCTCATGGGTTTTGATGAAGATGGGGATCTTCCTTGCCCCAGGACTCTTCAAGATCCGCGTAATCTGGGTGATGGTCTGCTCCAAGATCTGCGGTGGACAAATGTCGATTTTGGTGATGACAACCATGACCGGAACATTCAGGGCAAGGGCAATGCCAAGGTGCTCCTTGCTCATCCCAATGAGTCCGTTGTTCGCTGCCACCATGAGCAGGCAGTAATTAGGGCTGCTAGATAGGAGGCCGAACACGGTAGTCCGTAGGTAGCGCTCATGGCCAGCAAGGTCGGTAAATGTGATCACTTTGGCGCTGCGCTTGCCAATCTCCTCCCACGAAAGCTTGCGACCCGGGGTGTCAGAGACGACAACCTGGCCCTTGGTATCAAATCCCATAATTTCCATGCCCACAGACGAGGTACGGCCAGTGTCGATCTCGTGCTTGTGTCTGAAGAGGTTAACACGCGCCTTGCCTCGCCCATCGTCCAGGTCTCCCTTGACAAGCACACCCAGCATGGAGCTCTTTCCGGCGTCGACGTTGCCAACCACGGCTATCCTCGTCTCGATTACTTGCTCTACCGTAGCTGGGGCCTGGCGAATCATGATCTTCCCGCTGCATTCCTGGTCCTTGGTTGCCGTCCCGTCGAGCTCGCCACCCGTGTTCTTAGTTAGCAATATCTGGCAATCAGCACGCAGCGTCCTCGCAGCTTCTGTTAGCCTCTTGTAGGCGGTATTCCACTCTTCGATGGAGAGTCGCATGCTGTCGCCATTGTTCTCAAAGCCGATATCAAAGACAGTCTCGGAATGCCCCTCGACGAGCCGCTCATGAACGACATCGGCGAGCTTCTGGAGGGAGTCGCCATCATTGCCGGTAGACAGTAGAAGATCTCGTAACCTCACGTTTGGGGCCGGGTCGGAAAGATTGAGGCTATCGAGAATGTCATCCAGCTCCTCATGGTGGTCGACTTCGGCCGGCAGTGTCTTCCCGGTTGTCGTAGTTGACGCCGCCGTGGCCGACACGCCAACCACGGCCTTGGAGCTTGGGAAACGGAGAGCCTGCTGCTTCTCGACGTATTCGGCGAAGTCGCTCAAAGCAGCCTCCCCTTTCCGCTTCTCGTGCGGTAACTGCTTGGCAGGTTTGCTAGCCATGGTGTGGTGGGAATCTGTTATGTGATAACCGATTGTAGGTGCAAGATCGTCAACACGTCCGTATCCTCGGAATCATTAGGCCGGGTTATGCTGGGAGGAACAATGGAGCGGATACTAGGATGTGATTGCGCTGAACAAGATGAAAGAGGAGAGAGAAGAGAGAGAATGTCGGGTTATGATCGCAGTAAAGTAATGTATCGATGCTTCTCTTATACACCTCACCTAAGGTATGGCTCGCCGGCTGAGTCGAACGAAGCTCTGTAGAGTCATCGCCCCAAAGTGAGTAATCTCTAACGTCAAGTCCCGAGCCCCAAGAGCAACAGGGCTTATCGATAACAAAATGGACCTACCCCGCGGCCCGCGTTGATAGGCCTTTTGACACAATGTCTGAGATTCTCTGACCTCGTTGTATTCCGTCGAAAACCTGAAAAAAGGAAGACTCAAGTCATTTCTCCCATCAGGTAGGAACTGCTTCAAGAGAGAGCCGAAGGAGTCGAAGGTTCTACCCATTAAGTTACATGCGTTCAAATTCGTCTGCACTTTACCCTAATGTTAGATATTAAATAGTTCCGGATTCCGAGCTAATTAGGTAGGTAACGTAAGTACGGAATAAATGTTGGTTTGTCCCATTTTCTCAGAACTGCCCGACCAAACGCCACCAGATGAAGCTCCATTCCATGCTTTGACAATGACAAATGAAGTAGAAATGGCTTTTCTTCTTTAAATTTTCCCCATTTCCAAAAAAAAAAAAAAACTCCTAAAAACGCCCACAGGTGCAGCAAAGCTCAGCAAACTCTCAGGTTGCAAGCCAGGGGTATAATACAATTCAACTCAACTCATAATCCGATCCGGCATAATATGCATCGTTACGGCCATGGTGCAGACGAGCGTGCAAGGCCACGTTGCAAAGCTCCGGCTTCTCCGCCATCACCCATGCGCCCGCCGTGACCTCTTCGGTGCTCTCTTCGGAACAGTCTCGCGGCGCAGTTAAGCAGCGGCAGAGCGGAGGCGAGAACGCAGTCCGGATTCCGCGTTTTCCATCCCAAGGCGACTGCTTTTTGTGTTGCGACCGCATGTCATGGTTCAAGCTCAGCCCGAAGGGCTTCTTTAACTCCCTTCAGAACTCGCTATGCCGGTGTCAATTGGTCGATTATGTGCACCATCACTAACGACGCCGTCGAGAGACTCCATAGTCTCGGGGATTATATTATCTCCGTCCAGAAATGTGGCTTGGCTGTATGCAGGTGGGCTTGGAGGTACGTCCTGATAGATCGGGGGCGCTTCATTGTCCCAGCTGATACCAATGCCTGCACGCTGCGTGAGGACGGTAGCGAAGTGCATCCGGAGTATTCGGCCCACGCCGGTGTGGGTCACGAGGGCTGGCTTGTTGACAGGGGCCCACTCCTGTGAGACTACCATTTCAACCATGAGCTGGTGCGTCACCTCGGTACCGTCACGGCTCTTAGTATCACACGCCGATTTAGCATGTTTGGCCAAGTTGTACTCGAGCTCAACCTCAACCATGCTGTCGGTAGGGCTCAAGTAGTTACTCTTCCAGCCCGAAAAGAGAGTCTTTTCACCAATGGCTCGGGTGTCGGTTCGAACAACACCCTTTTTCTGTTCGTCGTCTTGCTGATCTGCACTTTCGACCGGCTTGGGGGTATGTCGACCACAAGCCGGTGCGAGTGTCTTAACCGTCTCTTCCAGTCGCCACGTGAGCTTCTTCAATTTCCAGTACTCCATGGTATTAACCTTTACGTTATGCTTTGCGATACCGTCCAAGCGGAGAAAGAGCGTGGAACTCCCGATTGGGTGGATCACATGGGGAAAGTGGGCGCTGGCCTTTATGTTTGTCGGTGGGAAAACGCGAACCGAATGGTGTGGCGTCTCGGACGTCGCTAAACTGCGCTTCACCTCGAGCACCTTTTCAAGACGGACGGGGGTCAGGCATGTGTCGTTGCTCCTAGGAATGGCTTCGGCTTTGATCTCATAGGCAATCGACACCAGCGGACCATCCATGGTGGAAGGCAGATGGCCATCCAGGAGAACAGAAAATGGGAACGAGTGCTCGCCTGTAAGAAAGTACTTGTCAGCCAATCTTTCCAAGCCGGCAAATGAGGTGAACTTCTCTCAGATATGGAATGGAGAAGTTGTGGTAGGCCTACCTTTGGTCATTGCCAATGGCTGAGGGAGAAAGTTCCATGTTTTCAGTTCGGTGTACTGGTTGGTGCACTCGTGACAATGGTGCACGAAGGGCTTCTTTTGCGTAATGTGAATATTTAACGTGGCATTGAACGACTCGATCTCGAGCCCCGCCTCTTTGACATTGAGAAACAGCTGGCCCGAGACAAGTGCGCCGGTGCTGGTCTCCGCGTCACCATACATGACGATTGGAGGAGACTCGAGCTTCCAATCTAGTGATGCTTGCGCCGTTGCATGGCTTTCCTTTCCAGTGCGCCCAAAGTGCATCGCCGGAAACGAGATTCTATGGTGGTGGGTGTTGTCGCGATCCTTCTGCGAGTCCGAAGAGAAACTGCTCGACCGGGACTCGCCCATGGTCAGACGCGGGGTATATGGAGGGGCATGCGAGTCGTCTGTGTCGTCGTCCAGGGACGATGCATATGAAAACACCTGCTCTCGGGTACGAGACTCTCTGCCGTCTCTGCTGGGTGAGTCTCGCCTCCTGGCAGTGCTTGCAGCCTTCTTCTTGGCGAGAATGGACACTTGGTTCTCGAGGGATTGGCTTGATGACCGGAAGAAGTTCGCGACGCGGTGCGGCATCTTGTCCAGAGGTATGTACTTTGTACTCGCACCCCTGCCAATTGGCGGGGCGGGCGGCGTATTGCCGGGCGGCTGCAGGTGAGTAAAACGGGCGGCGCCGGATGAGGGGCTGTGGTCAATGGAATGCGGCACCACCGTGCACTGTCGAAGAGCCAAGAAGTGTCGGCTGATGCCACTAGACCCAAGCAGATGCGCGCCACCTGTCGTCACAGGATCTGGGGATTTGGCAAGGCCTGAGATGGGGCGGATTTCTTGGCAGATGAGCGGCAGATTCAAGGTCGTTCTGCGCACAGCTGTATCCCAACCAGACCCAAGGCAATGACGTGCGTTTCGTGCAACCCCAACGACCGAAGTCTCTTTTTTTCTCTTTTCCCTTTCTCCCCCCCGCGACACCTGATGTTGTCTCGGTTGTGCTGGAAACTGGGCTTTCTCTTCGTGAAGATTATCGGTGGCGGATGCGTTTGCCGTGAATTTGGCCAGCTGGGCTTCGTACTCCGTAATTTTAGGTAAGGTGGGTTGGGAGCTGCTTGGTTGATGATATCCCGGGAGAAGAGGTGCGTTCAGAGAGAGAGAGAGATCCCGGTCAAAGTTCAGAGACTAAACAACAGCAAAAAGGGAGGACAACAAAAATCCAAGAGGCTCCCGGCGGCTTAATGTATTCTCTATACGGATTACGAGCTTTTGCGGTTGGCAGCCACCAGTCTGGCGCAAGCAGGGAACCCTGCCTGTCAAAGTACTTGGATGTTTTCCATCAGGTAATTATGTGTCATGGTGGAGGCCACCCCTGACCCACAAAGCAAACACCCCGGTACCTCGTCCGTCTTGTCCGTTCTGCTCTGACCGGGCATATGCTGAAGCTGTGAATGTATTGCCCAGTACATACTGTGAACCGATACCACTCTTCCTTATTAGACCAGCAGGGTTGACCAGTTGCAGCAACAGAGGCCAAGGTGGGCGTTCGGGCATCCATTTTGGAAGCCGTAGACGAGTGAGGTGCCCCGCTACTTGGGACCGTATAATACATACAAATACATACAGTACTAGCCCAGCCGTCGAGTTCTCAGTCCTGGCCCCGATGTTCACCAGGCTGGCAATAACAGTGACGGTACCAAGACAAGAATAATAAAACCCCGGGCGTAACATGGAGACTTACGGCAGTCAGCGCCTGCTCAGTGGATTACTGCGCAGCATGCGGTGAACCATCAGCTTACTGACCTAGTCTTGATGCCGAAGGTGAAGAGAAATACGCCCAATAACTCCCCGACTCAAGACACGTACTCAGGTTTCCCGCAACCAAATGTTTGGTATTCTGATTGAACTAAAATAGAGGTAAGCTGACGGCGGATTCGAGACCGATATGATAACCTAAGAGATACATCTGCGAGTGTGCAGTATATACAGAGGCGGGGCGTGCACCCTCACCATACCTGCGAAATAGGTACCTACACTCGATGTATGTCTAGACGATCTTAGTTACAACACCACGTGGTATGGGATGAATGGGCTTTTACAGGATGTTGAATCCCTAAATATTGTTAGCGGCTGACTTTGCAAGTTATCAAAGGCGTCGTCTAAGATCTCTTAGGTACTAAAGATTTTCCAGACTCACTTATTACGGAAGACCGTACTGTCCACCAATCCACCTCAGGTACCGCACCAGCACGAAATAACCCCGTCCGGCTTAAGTGCCTAGTGCCTCTCAATAACGTGCTGGGCACACAACGGTCAGGTCACATGGGGGGGTTGAAAGAGTTCAGGTTCCGTGCCGTCTCCATCTTTTCCGCCAGGTCAGCTGCCCACAGAAACTCGCAGCCCCGCCTTGAAAATTTGTAGAGGGCTGACGAGGTTGTGCGCTGTGGGCTCTTCTCCACACAGGTCTCGATCCAACAATCCAGCAACTTTTCGGGAGCGAGCTAATAAGCGAGGCTAGTCGCCGATACGCCATGGTACATACCTAATACGTAGGAAGGTCGGCAGGCCAAGCTAGTGAGCTGACCGGGTCCCAGAAGTATGGTGGCTACGACTTTGTCGAGCATTCGGTTTGGCTTTCCCAATTTCACGAACAAGCTCTCCAAAGACACGACTCTTGATTCAGCCTCTAACCCGCCATTGGGCTCGCGTGGGAATGATTCAAGGATTAATTAGAAACACTTTTGCCCTGTGGCATTAGCTAGGTGTCGGCGGAGCTTCTCATCTGTCAGCCTTTGTTAAGACGGCACCAATTGATCCGACAAACAAATGAACCAATGCCGCGATTTGGACATTGGCTGTCGCCATTCAGGAACATGCTTGGCCTTCCCTGCAACGACTTTGAGCACTAGGAAAAGTGCAGCTAGGTAAGAACCTAAAATCGTGGCTTGATCCGATGGTACATACCAGGAAGTAGGAGGTACTGTACTGAGTATCTCGCCTTGGACGCCTTTTCAAAGAAGCGATGTGGGTATGGAGGACATGTAATGTACGTTACTACGGCCCATCTGATCAATACCTATACGCCTCAGGCCTCAATGAAATGCAGTACCGTCTTCGTCGGTAAGTACGAGAGTCGCCTCGGAGAAGCAGATTTTGACAGACTGTGATGCAACGTTCTTCAGCCGGAGCCTCATGTGCGTGCCCTCTCCGTGTTGGTTGTCGTTAGCATTTCGTTACATAATTGCCAGACGCTGCCAGCCAAACAAGCGGCGTCCCGAATAAGCACGCAGCCCCGAAATACGGACGTCTGATTTGATCGAAGGCTTCTATTTGTACGAGACAAATCATATGGCTCAGCCGGAGCACGGGAAAAGAAAGTCAGTGACGTTGCAGGCTGCAGTTGAAGCTGCACATACCGGCTCACTCAGCAGCTATTCCCCGGACACTGTAATCCACCGGTGCCGGATCTCACCCGTCAATAGCGACTGTGACAAAGACAAACATTAGACCAGAGTCGAGGTTGTCATGTTTCCACTTCTGCTCTCCGCGGATCGACTCTCCGATATGTATCCCCTTGGCCCGCGTCGGAGCTGGCCGATTCGCCGTAAAACTGCCCTGTGGAAGCCCCCGAAAAAAAAAACGTAAAAGACGCTAGGGTCTTAGGAGACTAGATCTGTCCGTGAAGCCTAGGTGCCATAAAACTCCACTTGCTCTTTTCTTTGGCTTTAAGCAGCTGGTCCCATTGCAAGTGCCCTTGACTCGAGGAGTCAAGCTGCGGTTTCGTATCACTCAAGTACCTACTTATCTTATTGTATTGTAAGCGGAGGCTGTGGATCACCGTGAGAGATCTTGAACATTGTATCGAGGCGTATATGGCTGTTTCCGTTGGAAGACTACAGCTGGAGCCAACCCGCCCAGTGAATCTTGGACCCAGTAAACATTTTTTCTGTTTCGTCCTGTCCGGACCCCAGTTCGCCTTCCCGCCCCATAAACGCGCAGCGTTGATCCGCCACCATCCCCGACCCAGATATCGAGGGAACAAGGTTCTGTATTGGGCGAGAACGGAAAGAAGTGGGGTTTGATACATCTATCCAAGCGCGGAAACATAGCTTTGGCTCCGTTTGTGGATTTGTTAGTATATTAGCTTCCAAGTCAAAGGGCCGGCGGCTAGAGGCGGCTCTATGGGCTCTGATTATTTGCTTCTGGTTTGTCGGTGATCTTGGAAGACGAGAGCAGAAAAAAAACACCCCTCCGCTTGGGGTGGAGGCCAAGTGGAGGGCTTTTTCTACACGTGTAAAGTACACTACGTACGGAAAACCCAACTCGGCACTCGTCGGATTTTCCGCATTCGGGCCGTATGAAATTTTGTTACCTTTCCCGGGAGCCAGTGTCCGTGCCCAGCCACCAGGAAATATCATACTACATATCGATACACGCCCCTAAATCCCACTTGAGACAGTTTTCACTATGGCTCCATCCTAGCACAGTAGTGAAAATGAAGATCTGTCGAGTATAGAAATGGTACACGGCATCACCGTGGTTGTTCTTTGCAGGCAAGGCTTGGTAGGAAACTAGGAAAGTAGATAGATAAACATAAAAGGGGCGTGAGGAAGGGCAGAGGGGAAGACTACCTAGTAAGGAGCGTTATCGTTGGAGTCCCCCACTTTATCAACACTGCCTACGAGCATTACTTCCACTGCCCCGTATATAAACAAGGAACATCTAAACCGAATGTATGGTCATAGTTCAACATTCACCAGTAGGCAAATAAATCGAGTTACGAGATCCCATGTGTTTGTTATAGGTTAAACCTGATCACAGGAACCAATGTGACATTCAGGTTTATTTCCTCGTATTATATATCATATGCAAGCAAACAGCAGTACGACTATTTTGGAGTACACCCCGAGTTCCTCTCTATCCCAATGGGGTTTATTTACAGGGCACAGCCAAATATATAACAAACCATGAAATCAAATTTGCTGGCGTCTTAGCCCCTGCCACAATCTCCAAGGAAGCTTCCAGCTGCCCCGGACCTTAAATGGATCAAAGTCAGAGCTCTCTAGACGTTGTAAATAGTCCGCGGCAGGGATCGCTTCTAGTAACACGCCAAACCCTCGTCTAATATCAGTACTCGTGCTCTCCGGGCCGTCTGGGGAGTATATGTAGTCCGTATCGCCTTCATGTTCATAGTCGTGTCCAGGCCCAGCCCCGGACTGCAAGTTCTTGAGCATCTCCCTGGCAGTGATCAGATGATCGTTGGCACGAGTAGCCACCTTAAAGACGGCCTCCTGCAGAAATTTCGCATCTGGGCCCCTGCGAAAAACGTCCTCTTCCTTCAGGCCCGCCTCAGCCATAACATCCAGTGGGAGCAAAAGGGCTGGGTTCCGCGTGTTGCCAACGCTGGCGCCGGCCGGACCTTGGACGGGTCGTGAAGGCGCCGCAAGAACAGGTATTCCTCGTAACGTGGCAACAATACCACATGCTTTGCCAATGTGGCTCGCCAGATGGTCCAAATGTACAGACCGCAAAGGAATAGTCCCAAGCGTCGTGTACATCAAGGTGGCGTACGTATTCTCGGCGTAATCCTCCAAGGCAGCCAAATCTGTAAAAGGCTTGTTTTCCATGTGCTTTTCTCGTGTGTTGATCAAGCGCAGCAACCAAAACTTCAATGAGTTTGCACCGCTTTTTCCCACCCTGGACGTGAGGTTTGAGACGGCGCTGTGCAACAGGATTGAGATTGGCTCTCTAGGAGGGTTGTCGTCAAAGATCTTCTGCACCGTATCGCGCCAAAACTGCATGCGAAATTGGCCAATGGTCGGGCTAGAGACGGTCTCGGGCAATCGAGCAAGTTCAAGATTGAGTGTCCGTAGCGCATCGTAGGCGTCTCGCGCAGATCGCGGAACGAACTGGCGGGTCAAGTACGCCTCATAATCGCCATGCCTGTAGAGAATAGCATGTAAGAAAGAGCCTTGTCTGGGAGCATGCGCCTTGAGTACGAACTTGAGCTGGTTCAGGCAATACTTCCCGGCCTGCTCGACATCTGCGTCGGTAACAATCCCGCGGCGAATTTCTCGCGCCCCGCGGGTTGCCCTCTTCAGGACATGAGTGGCCGCCCGGTTGGAATACATGTGGGAGAAAAAGGGACCTCTTAAAGCAACAACCTCATCTTCGTAGAAAATACATTACCGGAACACCGCAAGTAACAGGGGGGAAGCTCAAAAGGGCGGGGAGCTTCAAACCCCGTATCGTAAAGCTTACCTTATTTACAGTGGAGCGGGAAGCTCTTTAGGGGCTTGGGGGGTCCTCTCCCCAGCAACCCGCCTCGGCCTGGCGATATTCCCACAAGCCTGTGGGTCAGAGATGCCCGAGCGCTAAAGATAGATGCCTGGACGGCTAGGAAGATGCACGTTTCGACGCGTTCAGTTAATAGCTTGACGCCAAAATTCGCGGTCATCAGTTTGCAGCTAAAACTGGCGCGTCTCCGACAATGAAACACTTCAACTGCATAGGTCAAAGAATATATCCCCCCTCTGCCACCCCGCATCCTTAATTCGGGTCCGAAGGAGTAATATATATTCTTGACTGACAGACACTCGAATTTCATGGCGAACGCCGGATCACAAGAACCTCCCTCCAAGAGGCGGCGTTTCTTTTCAGATGCAGACGAAGAGATCCATACGTCACTGCTGGCCCCTCTAAGCTTCTCATCGCCGACTGTCCCGAAAGCGAGATTACTCGAGAACGCAGTTGATCAACATGATCAACCAGGTCGAGCCATTGCTGCCTCTTCTCCCAGCGCATTGCCTGTTGCCAGGGCGCCCCTTTTCGAGCAGGATGTTGCCAGTTCCTTGAACCGACTAGCCTCTCCGCAAACCGCCGTGAGCGCACTCTCAGAATCCGCCTCGACGTCAACGCCATTTGATCAAACAACTTTTGAAAGCTTTGTCGGTGAAAAAATCGGAGCTGACGTTTTGGAAATTCTTGTCGAGACCTGCCGGAATGACATTGAAAGAGCTATCAACATGTACCTCGACGGAACATGGAAGAAGATAAAGAGAAAATTTCTAACTCTTCCAACGCCGAACCGCCTGTCAGCTTCGATCGCAGTATCACGCCAACAAGGCGATCTGACTATACGGCCGCACGATTCTTTTCGCCCAGTCCCCGAGTCACGATACATAGGCGCGTTTGGAGTTGAGGGGTGGGCGACACGGAGCGGGCATAATCTGTTGAAGCACGGGGATGTTATCAAGATTGAGCGCCAGAAAATACAGCCTCCGAAAGCCCCCGCTACCAAAGGGCAAGCCAAACTGGGGGGCGCGCAGTCAACGCCACGCATGAGCTCGGCGGCGAGGAGGGTTGATGTGATCGTTCGCTTTACTGACGTCAGCGGCCAAGAACTTGGGCGCCTGGCCAAAGATACTGCCAACTGGGTCTCGACACTGATGGACCAACGAATATGCAAGTTTGAGGGCACATGCGTCTATGCCCCTGAGAGACTGCGGACCAACGACACTGTCTTCCTACAGCTCAAAGTCTCGCTATTAAAATCGGCCTTTTTTGGTCGAGGATTCCAAACTGCCGACAACAGAACGACTGGTCTTTTTCAGGAAACCGAGACATCGGAAGAAAAAGAGCTCCGGCTGAGACAAGTGGCTCTCGTCAGACTGTTCCAGGAAATTGGTCTCGTTCCTTCGCGTGGGAACGCGGCAGCAGCAAAGGACCAGCGGCAAGGGCTTCTCACAGCGGCCGAGTTGGCCGAAAACAAGGCGAGGGAAAAAACTAAGTCTTCGGAAAAAGACAATCCCGAGTCTTCCCCGCACGAGGACGAGGACGAAGACGGCGAGGAGCTCGAGCAAGACCAGTTAGATTCTCTCTACAAGAAGGCCCAGTCGTTCGACTTCAACACACCTGAAGCCGAGCCTGCTGAAACGTTTGCTATGACATTGCGTCGGTATCAGAAGCAATCGTTGCACTGGATGCTGGCCAAGGAAAAAGACGAGCGGAACGAAGACCGGGAACTGTCTATGCACCCATTGTGGGAGGAGTACGCCTGGCCAACCAAAGATTATAATGACAAGGAGCTTTCACAAGTGGCACATCAGTCAACCTTCTACGTCAACCCCTATTCTGGCGATTTGTCGTTAGACTTTCCCCGTCAAGAGCAGCACTGTCTTGGAGGAGTTTTAGCGGATGAAATGGGTTTGGGGAAAACCATTCAAATGCTCGGTTTGGTCCACTCTCACAGATCACAAGCGGCTATTCGGGCTAAGGAATCTGGTTCCTCGATCGGATCAGTCAACAGTCTTCCACGCCTCCCGTCGGTTTCTTCAAGCGTTGGCGTCTTAGACGCTCCTTGCACGACCCTCGTCGTCGCTCCTATGTCTCTTCTGGCGCAATGGCAGAGTGAGGCAGAGAACGCGTCAAAAGAAGGGACTCTCAAGTCCATGGTCTACTATGGAAGTGACAAGAATGCCGATTTGCTGACGTTATGCTGTGAAGCCAATGCTGCGAACGCTCCCGACCTGATAATCACGAGTTATGGTACTGTGCTCTCGGAATTCAGCCAGATAGCCTCGAAAACCCGTGACAGGGGCGGAAGCCGTGGAATCTTTGCGCTGAGTTTCTTCCGCGTTATTCTTGACGAGGCACACAGCATCAAAAACCGGCAGTCAAAGACGGCAAGGGCTTGCTACGAGATTGCCGGAAAACACCGATGGGTGTTGACAGGAACGCCGATCGTCAACAAGCTTGAGGATCTCTTCAGTCTCGTCCGGTTCTTGAGAGTCGAGCCCTGGAATAACTTTTCTTTCTGGAGAACTTTCATCACAGTGCCGTTTGAGTCCAAAGATTTCATGCGGGCTTTGGACGTCGTTCAAACCGTCCTGGAACCGCTTGTTATGAGAAGAACCAAGGATATGAAGACCCCGGACGGACAGCCTTTGGTGGCGCTCCCGCCCAAGCGTATTGAGATAGTCAACATCGAGCTCTCTGAGACGGAACGTGCGGTCTACGATTACATATTTACCCGGGCAAAACGAACTTTCAATGCCAACGTCGAAGCCGGCACAGTCATGAAGGCATTCACAAGCATTTTTGCCCAGATTCTCCGTCTCCGCCAGTCGTGTTGTCATCCCATTCTTGTCCGAAACCAGGAGGTTGTGGCCGATGAAGAAGTAGCCACTGCCGCTGCTGACGCTGCTGCTGGGTTTGCGGATGATATGGACCTCTCTTCCCTAATCGAGCGTTTCACGGCTACGACAGATGATACAACTGATTCGAATGCTTTTGGTGCGCATGTCTTGGGGCAAATTCGGGACGAGGCCATCAACGAATGCCCCATTTGTGCTGAGGAGCCTATGATCGATCAGACTGTCACAGGCTGCTGGCATTCGGCCTGCAAAAACTGCCTTCTCCAGTACATCAAGCACGAGACAGACCATCACAACGTTCCCCGGTGCTTCAACTGCCGGGAGATCATCATCTCCCGCGACTTGTTTCAGGTCGTGCGTCATGACGACGACGACGACAAGTCTAGGGGCTGTCTTGGGAAGGAGACCCGCATCAGTCTTCAACGTCTCGGGACCAGTGATTCTTCAGCAAAGGTTGTTTCTCTCATTGAGCACCTGCGCGATCTACGAAGAGAAAGCCCGACGATGAAGTCTGTCGTTTTCAGCCAGTTCACTTCTTTCCTTTCGCTTATTGAGCCTGCACTGACTCGGGCAAAGATGCATTTCTTGCGGCTGGATGGGTCAATGGCCCAGAAAGCGCGCGCAGCGGTGCTCAACGAGTTCAAAGAGTCCAAGAAGTTCACCATTCTGTTGATCAGCCTCAAGGCCGGCGGCGTTGGGCTAAACCTAACCAGTGCAAAGAGAGTGTTCATGATGGATCCGTGGTGGAGCTTTGCGATCGAGGCACAGGCTATCGATCGCGTCCACCGGATGGGCCAAGAAGACGAGGTGAAAGTGTATCGTTTTATCGTAAAGGACACCGTCGAGGAGAGAATGCTAAAGATACAGGACAGGAAGAAGTTCATGTGAGTATAATTCTGCTCTAAACCTGGAATTTCTCCCTTCGCGACTGTATTGGGTAGTGATTTGGCTAACACTTCCTTCTAGTGCAACGTCGCTTGGCATGATGTCAGACGAAGAGAAGAAGTTGCAGAGGATTGAGGATATTAGAGATCTACTTAGCTGAGCCAGACAAGCCATGCATATGGTACATGTATCATTGTTGAACTTGCATGGTAATGAGCAGTGTGTTATTTACTGGGCGGGCCACCAGCATGTCAGTAGCCCAGGCACACACGGCCTGGACTGTGGCAGCTTTTTTATGTTGCACCAGGCATGTAATCCATATTAAGGCTGGTCTGTCTGAGTATCTGAGTAGCCCTCTGGCCTCTTTGGCATGTATCAAGAATGTGAGCTTAGCACCCTCGCAACAACGTTGGGTCTTCAAAGGGTTATAGATATTTTATAAGGCGGACAGTTTATGTTGTCTATGTGCACATACATGGTTAATACATTTCTTCGTTCATATAGAGAGTATATCTGGTGTGTAGTAAGGCAAGTCACAATAATATCCCCAGGGTCGGGTCACTTCCAAGTTGTTCGACTGTAGGTCTTGCAGTAACCATTCAGATCATGCCACCGGCCAACCGGCCAATGCCGCTGTCCCCCGTTCACCATGATCTTGTGAGTAAACAGATCGGCCCAAGCCTAGCCATCTTCCGCTTCGGTGCTAGCCCTTTGTTGCCAGACTAGCCTGGTAATTTTGGTGCCGTATCTCCTAGGGTTCTCGTCTACAAGACCTTGGTGTCGCCGTGTTTGTACCCATAGCGCGCATGGATCGTCTCAAATTGGTGCGCCGCTCGTACCTGTCTTTATAACTAGACTGAAGCCGGATCTCTGTCTTGATCGCGCATGGTAATACTCAAAAGCTGCGCGAAAAGGGGGCGAATAGGGAGCTACGGAGTAGTTTCCATATTAATTATTGGTACAGGTTGGCTTGGTGAGGAACCTAACGGCAGGGCGAATGTGGGGTTGTGATTCCGCTACGTTCACCATGTCTCGTCGCGCTCGGGTAAGGTCATCATATCCAGGGACTTTAGCAGAGTGGCCCAGGTGCGGTCTTGACAAGGTGAATTATTATGTGAACAGCTCCCTTCTCTAACAGGTTTATGGGGGGTTCAATGTGCTCATGTGGTAAACGAGTCTCGCCCCCTCCCGTCCGGGGAATGTAAACAGAGAGGCGGTCTCGGAGCCTCGATATCAAGTCTAATTAGTTATCAACAGGCCATATTAGGGGTTATTTAGTTCCCTACAGCCCTTCGTCTTTGCTAAGGCCCTAGAGATAAAGTTCGATGGTTCGGTAGATGGGCTGGTTGGCGCAGTGACCAATGAAGGTCTGGAGTCTGCGGTGATATTACACGGGACTAGACGAGTCAGTGGCGGATAGACATTTCCACATGATTCCTAAAGTCCTCGGAGATGACCCAGGCCGTCAAGACGACGGTTTGCAAACGCATCTCAAACAGGCAACTTTTCAAGGGGATAGATAACCGCTCGTTTCAGTCATCATTTCAGTACTAATTCCATCTTCAATCGCCACAATGAAGACATCCAGCATCCCCCTCGTCGCCTTCTTCGTCGGCGCGCTTGCCTGTCCTCATGCGCTGAGACACGCGCCGGCCGAGTTCAAATTCCACCTTGCCGTAAACATCGCCGCCCGGGAAGACAAAGCACAGTATCACGGAGACATGACCTATTATGAGGTCGGCACGGGCGCCTGTGGACACGATGACAGCGGGAAGGGAAGCGTTCAAAACATTGTGGCCGTGTCGGGGGCACTCTTGGGAGAGGGGTCCAGCACAAACATGTGCAACCGCAAGATATCTATCAAGGGAGACAACGGAAAGGAAGTCACGGCCGTCATCCGCGACAAGTGCCCCTCGTGCGATGAGGGCGCGCTCGACGTCAGTGAGAAGGTCTTTAAGGATGTTGTCGGCGATCTCCGTGTCGGCAGGGCCAAGGTATCGTGGACTGTTATTTAGTTTTGGTGGAGCTCGGAGGACCCGGTGCCTTCAGATTCAACACAATTACCCATTACACCTGTGCCATGGTGTTCAGGCAACCTCTATTCTTGCTCTTCGATTCAAATGTAATTAATTCCATGGTCTTGTCCCAGTCTACTATCAAGCACTGTGTTCCCTTTTATTACCAATTACATACCTTAATTGCCAACTCGGAATCAAGAATAGGGACGGGGTCCTATGGGCGCCGGAGTAAAAAGTGAAGTCCATCAAGCCTTCCAACGCAACATCATTTGGATGCCCACACTCAGAATTGAACCGAGAATCTCCTCATTACGAGTGGGACGCCGTAGCCATTTGGCCATGCGGGTCTTTGAGTGCTCTAGACCTAGGCCGAGGACCTGTGGATCCCACGCCCTAAGGCAACCTATACCCGATGAAGGATCGTTGTGCAACTTTGGGAAGAAACGTATAAAATTTGATAAATGATTATTAGATGCCTCGAGCTAATTAATTACTCAATAAGCTGCACGGATAGGCGGAACGAGGAAAACGAGGTATCTGCTCTCTGATTCTATTTTGAAACAAGAAAAATTTGATTATCCACAGATTGGGATGTTGTTCTCAGGTCTATGCTGTCCCCGACTAGACAGTCTGTCTGTCGTCTGCTGTTCGCGATGAACCTGACCTGCTCCTGTCAACATTCTCATCACCTGTTTCCACGCCCAAAGGCCCGATAGCGGCATCTATATCCTTGCCTAGCGTGTATGGCCGAAGAAAGAGACCGGCAACGAGACTCGCAACTGCGAAGCCGGTATACTGAGACGCAGTTGGAAGAATCAGTATCAACCGGAAGTTAGAAAGGGGCAATAAAAGGACCGTGTAGATCAAACTTCGGGGAGCGTAGCCTACCAGAATCCACACTGTCCGCAAAGCTCTTGTCAGGGCTTCTCTTGCAATGGCCCGCTGGTCAGGCGGGAGAGAGCTGACAGCCTCAACGTGCGTGGCAGCCTCTCCTCCCCCCAAAAGACTCAAGGCATCCGCTCCAAGAGCAGAAATCAGATCCCTCGCCTCGTCAGCCATCCGGTTCTGAAAGGTAACGCCGCCCACTATTATGGAAATGGCCGAGGAGAGTGACCGAATAAAGCCAAATGTCGACGTTGCTGTGGCAATATCGCGAGGCTCAGAGATGGCCTGAACAGCGAGAAGAGGCGGCTCAAAGAGCATGCCCACCCCGATGCCAGCTACCAGCTGGGGGATGATGATCCGAGGCCAGTTGGTTGTAGCCTCGAGAAGGAGAAACAAGCCGGTTCCCAGAGCAGTCAGCGTGATACCAATGTAGACAAGAACCATGTACTTGCCGGTCCGCTGGATGAACAGGCCCGTGGACGCCCCCGAGAGACTGATCGAGACGATGAAAGGAATGAGATAAACACCCGACAACAGCGGGCCAACACCCAAGACAGCCTGGAAGTAGAGGGGAAGGTAGAATGCGGCACCCAGGAATACAAAACCGTGGCAGAAACACATGGTAAAAGCCGCCACATTGGAGGGCCGACGAAAAAGGCGGAGAGGCACCACGGGTTGAACTGCCACCTTCCACTCGTTGAGGACGAACAGCACACCCACCAATGCTCCAAAAACAATCAAGCAGACCACAACGGCCGAGCCCCAGGGATACGCAACGCCGCCAAAGTCTAATCCCACGAAAAACATGGTAGTGCTCCCGATGATGAGGAGACTTCCCGTCCAGTCGATGGCCCGGAGTCCATCGCGAAATGGCCGCTTGGGACTCTTTAGCCGAAGCGTGAAGAACAGAAGAATGAAGACAGCCCCGGAGATGGGGACTGGTGAATTGTCAGCAAAGTAGGTTTGTTGGTCTTGACATGAGAGAGGGGTGAGGGGGATATACGAGAATAACACGTACGATTGATCCAAAAGCACCATCTCCAGCTAGATTGTAGCCAAGCAGGTGTCAGAGAGAAATACCTAGACCATGGAAAGCGAAGGGGAAGGACGACGGAGGGTCACGACTGCACTGCCCGGTAATTAATTACTCACTTCAGCTGCTGTGTAAAGACGCCACCCAAGACAGGGCCTACCGCGCCGGCCAGGGCCCAGACAAAGTTGGTGAGACCAAGATACAGGCCGCGGTCTCGGAGCGAGAACAGGTCGCTCACGCAGATATTGACCAAGGTGGTGAGTCCGGCGGCGCCGAGGCCCTGGACAGCACGGCCGGCAATGAAGGCAGCAAACGAGGAGCCAAGGGCACAGACGAGACTGCCGGCGAAGAAGATGGCGACGGCGGCGAGCAGGACAGGCCGGCGGCCCCAGATGTCGGAGAGGCCGCCCCACGAGGGCGTGCTTGCCGTGTTGGTCAGGATGAAGGCGCTCCCGATCCATTGGTAACCCGAGGGGCTGGCCAGGTCGCCGGCGATGGTGGGCGTGGCTGTTGCGATGATGGTGATGTCGAGCGCTGCCACAAAGACGCTTGCGCAGAGCGACGCCATGATGACGGCCATCTGGAGACGCGTGTGCGTGTACCTTGGGGTTCCCGCTCCCGCTCCTGCCCCTGGAGCACCTTCCACTTCGACGGCTCCTTCTCCTTGGCTAGCCTCGAGGGGATCTGCGGGCACTACTGCTGCCTTGGTCTCTTGGTTGATTTGCACGAGATCCGAAAGGCCTGGAGCAATTCCCGATACTCCATGAGAGGTTTCCATGACGAATCAATGCGGACCATCGACTGGTTGGTGAGGTGCCTAGGTGGGTAGGCTTTCCCCGGAGGCAGGATGTTGATCTCGGGCTGTTTCGTGATAATAATAAAGAGATAATACCGGAAGGGAACGGCTTCCTGGCTTTCGACTAGGCAGTCTGCCAATTAATTATATAAGCATACCTCCTGGGTCTTTTCTTACCAGATCATGCCTCCGGTGTCACAGATAAACAATTAGTTGCGGCCGTCTTTTCGCAAGTAGGTCCAAGGAGAATGAATTCGAGTTCTGCTCACATCACTGTGTTGGCCTATTTATCAAACACGACGCTCCCCGGTCCTCCGCTTCTGACCAATCAGAGCACTGGAGTCCGGGCTTAGCAGGAACCGTAACATCTAGGAACGAGCACACCTCTTGAGGTAATCTCAAGTTCGCGTTATTAACAATTAATTGCACAGCCGTTATTGAAGTAACTACCGTTGACTGTTTACCTACCTTAGTTAATTATTACCCTGGTCGGCAGGCCAGTACCCAGCCCCGGCCCACTCCCATCAACGACGGTGACTTTCCCAAGTGAGTCTCTTGGTGTGCAGCCAACCTTTGCCCTGCAAAAGAATTCGGCGGGGTTTCATTTGGCCCCATGCCTATGTGGGTACTGTACCTAGGTAGTCAGCACTAAGTATGTATGTGACCTAGTTCTAGCAAATTATACGTGTATCCGTACTGGCTGGCAATCGGATACGGTGAGGACGGCCGCGGGCATCCGTAGTTGGTGCTATCTTTCGCACCCGGACCGAATCAAGTCTGCCTTCGTTGGTGCCATAGACGCGGGCACGCATCCACCGTTCCACCCAGACGACCCGGCAGCCAAACACAGTTACCGTAGCTATAGGTTCACCTGCAAGTCGCTTGCAGCTTCACAACGTCACATAATTACGGAACACTCCGCCCTTGGCTCAAGCTTAGACTTGGACTCAAGCTCACTTGGTGCTCCGTCTAGTTTTTGCCCTATTTAAGAGGTTGGCTGCAGCGAATTTTTTTAATTTTCTTTTTGGCGCAGCTCCCAGCTTGCACTGCCGCACTGCGTGGTCTTGGTCTTGTATCATCGTCAACATCTGACACACCCCAGCTTCATTCACCAATTACCCAACACCACACCGCCGCTTAATTACACTGCCCCCCTCCCAAGTTACCGTGACCGTTCACGCACCGCACTCTCGCTGCCATGTCTCTCCGCGAGCAGATGGTCCAGGCGGCCAGGGCGTGGATAAAAGCGCACAACGACCGCAGCCCCGACGCCATCAGGGCACTCGCAGCTGACGACTTCGTCGCTCACTTCTTCCCGGCCTCGCTGCCGGCCCAGGGCGACAAAGACCGCGAAGGCTACGTGCAATTTCAGGCCCAAGCGTTCCCCCTGTTCGCTACCTACCACGCTGCCGAGGTCGACATGATCGTTGACGAGTCGCAGCGCAAGGTCGTCATCTACCTCGACTCGCGGGGCACCGCCGCAGTGCCTGGCGTGGTCGACCCGTACAGGAACCAGTACGTCCACAAGATCACCCTGACCGACGACGTCAAGCTGGTCAAGGTCTTCGACTCCTTTATCGACAGCCAGGCAATGATGGCCTTTATGGGCAAGGTCTTTGCAGCCACGGGCGCTGCGCCTGAGGGCAAGTAATTAAGCACGGGGGCATCTTTTAGGACATGTACTGCACACGGCGGTGCAAATCTACAAGTACCAGTAGGATGACGGGGGCTAGGAGGTGGTCTTGCATAGATGCTTATACTCGACAATCCAAAGCAAGGTCTTCGTCCCATGTAGCTGAAAAGTAATTAATATTCGCTCCGTGGCGTGACACTCCCACTAATTTCAGAGCAACAAACCGCCTGCCGGGGTAAATGATGGCGTTTCACCGGGGCAGGGAAATTAATCGGCTATTATATGGCCGACGATGTCGACCTGAAATAGCTAGAGTCTCTGGCGGCAGTGACAAGGCTACCAAACAACCCGGAGGTCTACCATTCAATGCAAGAGTAGAAGACAGACGAGGACAAAAAGATGGACTGGAATTTCAAACCGAATATCAAGCTATTTTTTTTTCTCATTACGCGTATGCAGCCCATAGGGCTATGACGCGGCCTATTTAAGCTATAGACGGGGTGGAGCACAGAAACACGAAGACTCGCATTTGGTTCAAAACAGCACCAAAATCGACGAAAGCGACATCAATCAATTGCCCTCGACTAGCTCTCAACGCATACGCAATGGCTGCACCGCGCGGCAAGTTGCGCGGGCGCATGGAGGGTCGAAAAGCAAAGCAATTGGGCCTAAAGACCGACGGTGAAGATTCTTTAGATGACCTGCCGGACCCACCGCAGATCACGAGACTTCCCGACCTTCCCGAAAGCCCCACCTTGACCCAATGGGCTAGAATCAGCCAAGCAAAAGCCACCCAAAAAGCCACTCAAAAAGCCACCCAAAAAGCCACCCAAAAATCCACCGCGCACAAAGTCAACCCCGCAGCCATAGCCACAGTCACAGCCACGGCCACAGCCACAGCCACCAACCCCGCAGCCAACCACGCAGCCACCAACCCCGCAGCCAACCGCGCAGCCAACTACGCAGCCAACCACGTAGCCAACCACGCAGCCAACCATACATCTACCAATATAACTAGCCGTATAGCTAGCTGTAATACTAGCCTTGCGGCTGATAATACGGCGAGCTATATAGCTAGCTATATAGCGAAACGCTTTGAGAAGAACCCCTTGGAAGCGAAAGGCCCCTACGAAGAAGATACCAAAATTGAAGATATTATTCCAAAGGACCTATGGAGAGATATGGCTAAGATATGGCCAAATCTACCATTCGACCAGCTCATGAAATGGAACCACGAAGGAAAGGAAGATATATATCCCTACGATACGATAAAGGTCCTTTTTAACTGTATGAAGCATATTATCACCGCACAGTCGATTTAATGAGACAGGGCTGCACCAATCATCGCTGTATTCGTAGAATCTAAAGCTAAGGAAAGAAAAAGAAAAGAAAGTTCCAAAAGGCTGCGCGGTGCGCGGAGAAGTGGGCTAGGTTTTGTGGGTCACGTGGCAGGACTTGGTACGGGCCACCAATAGCGGGGTTGCTTAGTCAGCTCGAGTCGTATAGCGTACGACCGATCAGGGCCACCCAAATGTCCTTCGCACCTGCCGTAATACTACCCCCGGGTTAGAAAAAAGCTTCGCCTCGAAACTTGACCCCCCCTGGCTTATCGACGTCGGGTTATCCTACGTAGCGGATGACCTTTTACTATAGGTTTATTATCGTCTTAGTATAGTTCTTCGAACCTATCCCCTTGGCTACTTGCAGCCACTTATCGAGCCGTACGGGCGGTCCGGCTTTATCGGGGTAGGTATCGTAATATTCTTTTAGGAGAATTGGGGAGTTCTTAAAGTCTTCGGCGTAATATTAGGTGGCGTCGGGAGCCTACCCGCGCTATTAAACTTGGTACTAGAGTTTTCTATAGTACGACCGCGATATTAATACCTATTCTACGATCTATTCTTACTTATTATTAATCGTCTCTCCTTCCGGGTTTGAGTCCTCCTAACTAGGTAGTGGGTTATTTAGGTATAAGCGTAGGCGGTCCGCGTGGAATACGTCGGTCCCTCGCTATCCCTCCGGCATTTCTAGTTTATAGTCGTACCCGTTAGGGCCGGACCTCTCTAGAACCTTAAAGTATTATTATATTAGTAGGAAGTCTAGTTTTAAGCTAGGGCGATCGGTCGACTATGTCTTTTTAAATATATAGACTTAGTTACTAACGTCGAAGTCGGGTATTCGGCGGTGCTTATTAGCTTCCTGGGTTTGGCGCTCTTGTACCTTTATAATAGTATCCTTTACGGGATTGATATATCCCTCTAGGGTTTTGGCCATTTCCTAGGCCTCTTATCGGGTTATCTTCTCCGATTGCTAGAGGTCGGGGTCGGAGAGGTCCATTCTTCTTATCCAATTATAGTATATTAGTATAGGGAAACCAAAAAGGACCTTATACGGTTGGAGTTCTATACTATCTTAAGGAGTTGAATTCTAGACCGCGTCTATAGCCGGTATGAATTTTGACTAATTATCCTAATAGTAAGAGATTGTTAAAGTATGGCTAGTTACTAGGGTTGTAGGTCCTGAAGTGCAGGGCACTGCAGTAGCTGTGTTGGAGTTGTGAGTGTTGTGGCTGTTGTGTGGTGCTGAGGGCGCTATACCTAGATTGTTTACTTTGCCCCACAGCACCCTCTCGAAACCCCTATACGTCTTGGCACACGTAAGACAAGCCCACTAGAAGACTATAGAATACAGAGCTGTCTACGAAGCCTGTGGGCCTCTAGAACCTTCTAGAGAGCCCACCTTAGGTCTATATAGACCTGTCCTTTCTCTTAGATAGATTTCCTTAAGTAAGCAAGCCTCTTGTTGTGAGTATAAAAGAAAGCAACAAGTAAGCACTGCACTCACCACTCTTTGTACTATACTTCTTCTATAATACAACTCCTCTCTGTCTTCTTCAGCACCCACAGTTGGTCCCGAAGACCCTGACTGTAGGGCAGAGTCCCCTACAGCCTACGAGGTAGACTGCTGAGCAGAGTCCTCACAGTCTGAGTGGCAGGCCTGTAGCAGAGTTCTACAGACCTGTAGTCAGTCAGCCTGCTTCCCTCAGTGCCTTGCAGAAGCACTGTTGTATCGGACCGTAGGGCACAGCTCCCTACAGTCTACCCTGCACTTGATCGACCTACCCTGCACTTGGTTCCCGATATACGCTACACGCCTTGCTTCCGCTGCGCCTGCTGCCCTGCGCACCCTGTATAGGTGCTGAGTTCAGGCCTATACAGGAACGTAGTTCAACAGAGATAAATATTCGTAATCGTTAATCGATCTATTAGTAGAGGTTTTCCACCTATCCTACGGTTTATTTATACCCGGAGGATAATAATTTCTAACGGATCCCTAGGAGCTTTACTAATTCGTCTATAAATTTAGAGATAAACTAAGGACCTCGATCGCTAATAACTTTAGAGGGTAACCCGAATATACGATATAGTCCCTTATAGTATATACGGACGACCTCGACTATTATAATAGTAGAATAATACGGTATATATTAAGAGGCTTTACTTAAGTAATCGATAACTATAAAGAGGTTATTATACCCGTATTTGTCCTTTAGTAGAGACTTAAAGTTAACGACTAATCCGCTCTAGATTCTCTAGGGTAGCGGAATCGGGTATAATAGACCGGGAGTCTTATCTCGTAGGACTTTAGCGGACTTATATTTATAGTTAACGACGAATCTATCTATATCGGTACTTAGACCCGCTTACTAATAGAGTTCCTTTAATATTTTCCGTATTTTATTCCTTTTAGGGTAGGCTAAGGGAAGTCGGGAATATATTTTATCGATAATTCGAGTACGTAGTTACGCTACGTCTAGTACGACGAGCCTATTATTCTTAAGGAGGAGGCCGTTATAAGTTATTAATAGCTAGTTACCTTCCTAATCTTTAAGTACCTTTATATAATAGACCGATAGGGAATCGTCGGATCTATTAGCTTCGAGTAGCTCGTTAAGGAGTTTATACCCTAAAGACGACGGTACTTCTAAGATTAGGGCTATTAACGGCGTTACCTCTACTATCGATAAGTACTCCGTCGTCTTTACTAGTACGCCGTCGTAATCCTACTAAAATATCTAAATAGTATAATAGGCGTCCTATCGTTCCTTTTAAGTCTTTAGCTCGTAAGAGTATCGGGTTAGGGCGTCTACCGTAGCGTTTAGCGCTCCCGGACGATAGAGTATTCGGAAGTAGAAACTAGTAAGTTCTTCTACCTAACTAGCCTACCTTATATTAAGCCGCTATTTAATTATAAAGTACTTAAGTATATCGTTATCTAAGAAGATAATAAATAGCTCTTCGTACTATAGGCCTACTAGCTCGCTCCGCTAATATTAGAGAGATCGGATAATCGCTAGTAACTCCTTATCGTAGATAAAATAGTTAAGTTCGGCCCCCTTTATTATTTTAGAATAAAAGGCTACCGGGTACTACTCGTCTCCGTATTTCTAGCTCAAAACTCCGGTAATTACCCCTCCTAAGGAGTCGGTCTTAATACGGGTTTCCCGACCGTATTCAAAATACTTTAAGACCGGTACTAATATTAGACGGGCTTTTAACTCGTCGAAGGCTAGTTAATAGTCGTCGCTCTATCTAAATACTTCCCCTTTCTTCGCTAGAGCTACGAGCGGCTTCGTAACCTAACTATAGTTACGAACGAATCGGCGGTAGAAGTTATAGAATCTAAGGAAGGATTATACTCCCCTTAGATCGTTCGGCTCCGGCTAGTCTCGTATAATATCCGTTTTAGAGGGATCGACCGATACCCTATCGACTCCGATAATAAAGCCTAGGTACTTAGTTTCCTTTATATAGAATTCGTACTTATTAATATCGGCTTATAGGCCGGCCTCTTATAATCGTTATAGGATAAGTCGTATATAACGGACGTACTCTTCCTCGGAGTCTAAATAGACTAAGATATTATCGAGGTAAGCGTTATAGAAGTCGTCGAGGTAGCCTATTAAAGAGTTATTAATAAAACGTTAAAATATTACTAGACTATTAGTAAGGCTAAAGGGTATATAACCTTATAGCTAAAGGTCCTATAACGGGTACGAAACGTTATTAATTACTCGTCGTCTAGATATATACGGATTCTATAGAATACTTAGCGGATATCGATCTTTATAAAGATACGGGCCTTACTAATACGACTAAGTATCTCGTTAATTAGAGGTAAAGGTATTCGGTCTTTTTCTATTAAGGCGTTTAGCTTACGATAATCTATATAGAAGCGTAGGCTACCGTTACCCTTTCTAGCGAAGAGGATAGGGGCGGCCTATAACGTACTACTTATTTAGATAAAACCTTTTCTAAGGGTATTAGTAATATATTCCCGGTATACCTCTAGTTCTTTAAGAGATATCTTATATAGTAGGCTATATCCTAGGTCCTCTAGCTTCTTCTTAGGTAGTAACCTAAT
Organism: Lasiosphaeria ovina; assembly: GCA_033439765.1. Taxonomy (NCBI): domain Eukaryota; kingdom Fungi; phylum Ascomycota; class Sordariomycetes; order Sordariales; family Lasiosphaeriaceae; genus Lasiosphaeria; species Lasiosphaeria ovina. Next base: position 6,245,450 of record JAULSN010000002.1, on the reverse strand, counting down.
TCGGTAGTCGATTAAGTCGTATTAAGGTACGAGGATATCTAATTAGACTTTACTAAAGATATCTAGGAAGTCGTAATATAGGAATAGTAACTCGGCGATGATTTTTTCGCGTAGTATATTATCGTCTTCTTCTAGACTAGTGGTTTTAAGCTTATTAATTCGCTTATCAAGCTCGTTAAGAGTTATAACCTCGACTTATTCCCCTTTATACGAGAGTCGGAAGGCCGTCTTACTTAGTATAGCCATCTCGGTAGGGCGCTCTCGGTAACGTAGCCCCCTGTCTTTCCGGCCACCCTGGCTTTCCGGCCACTTTGGGATAGCCTCTCCACTATGGCTTTGAAGAAAAAAGAAAAAAAAAGACCATAGCAACAAAACAACAACAATAATACCAAAAGTCCTCTAACCATAATTATTCCACCTATTTGCGAATCGCTATCTTCAGGGCAATTGATCCGTACCTTTTTTTTCACGATCAAAGACCGTTATTTAGTCGAAAACCACGTATTTCTAACCCAATCCAAATTTTTTTTTTTTTCTCTCATTACGCGTATGCAGCCCGTAGGGCTATGACGCGGCCTATTTAAGCTATAGACGGCTATCTAGAAAGTTATAAGGAAAGACTAATCTAATAGGGCATACTAGACGTAGAAAATCCTAGCCAAAGTCCTATACAAAGTAAGGTTCTTATTCCGTGTACGTTTTTCAAGTCAAAGCGGGTAAGGTATCATGTACCTAGGGGGTAGACAAAGGAAAATAAAGGAAAATAAAGGAAAAATGAAATATAGACATAGGAAAAAGGTTCAAAGATCGTTTGTAGCCGGGTTTTCCTCGCTCCATCTCGCTGTACAGATTCCTGTACTACTCAGGTAGCCCCCTAAGGCCTGTCTTCCCTTCGTAGTATAATACAGGGTCTGTAAAGTGGGTGGGAGGCCCTGTAAGGCCTTCTTCAGTGCTTTCCTCTCTTCCTTATACCGCTTGCAGTATAGTAGGAGGTGTGTGGGTGTCTCTTTTTGTATGCAGTCTGCTCCCCTGCAGTCACTTGATTCGATTTTTCCAATCTTCGCTAGGTAGGTAGCTAGATATCCTATCCCGGTCTTCAGCTGGGTATAGGCTGATTGGTTCGGCCTTGGTAGGTTCGGTATAGATGGTTTTGCACTGTAGGTTATCAGGCCCTGTGCAACCCTTCTATAGTGAGTGCCTAAGCCTTTTGGTCGTAGACCTATAGCCTCCCTCTCTTCTTCGGCTCTCCAGTCGGCTTTCCATGCCTCCTTTATAGCCTTTTTTGCTTGCCTTCGTAGGTGGGCCATAGATACGTAATAGCTTGTTTCTCTACTACTTTCTAGGCCTCTTTTAGCTAGGGTATCGGCAATTTCGTTGCCTTCGATGCCTACGTGGCTAGGGCACCAGTGTATTTGAACTTGGTGACCTTTCTTCCAGAGTAGGTTAATAAGGCTATTAGCTTCCTGTGCGTGGTAGCTATAGCCCTGTAGCCTATATATTGCAGCCTGGCTGTCGACGAAGATATAAAAGGTTACTTTCTTTTGCCTCTGCCTCTGCCTCTGTATTTTCTGAGACAGTTCTAGGGCCAGTTCTAGGGCCCGTACTATAGCTATAACTTCGGCATCGGCTACTTCTATGGCAGGGCCTAGATTCCAGTATCCTATTTTTATAGGGGCCAAATTTGCACTTAGCCTACATACTGCAGCCGAATTCGTAGGCCTACCCTGTATTGTGCCCTGTGAACCATCTGTATAGAAGGCTACTTTAGAAGCGTTCGAGGCCGGTGCTAGGTGTGGTTTTATAGCTTTGAATAGCTGAAGGTGTTCCTTTTTGGCTTCCTTCTTTCCACTACTCGATATATGGATTTGAGCCTTAGTAGGTTCGGCCCATGGTGCTTTTTTTTTTTTTTTTTTTCTCATTACGCGTATGCAGCCCGTAGGGCTATGACGCGGCCTATTTAAGCTATAGACGGCTACTCAAAAGGTTATAAGGAAAGACTAATCTAATAGGGCATACTAGAGGTAGAAAATCCTAGCCAAAGTCCTATACAAAGTAAGGTTCTTATTCCGTGTACGTTTTTCAAGTCAAAGCGGGTAAGGTATCATATACCTAAAAGGAGGGTAAGTAAGGAAAGGGAGAGAGAGGGTAATTAAGTTAAGCTATCTATTTTGTAGTAGTTTTAAAACCAACTGCAAGATAGTAGCTAGGGAATCCTCGCGTAGCTGGCGGACTGGTTGGCGGGCTACCTGGCGGGCTGGTTGACCGGCTGGTTGGCCGGCGGGCTTGCGAATTGGCTGCCTACTAGTAACCTCGGCGTAGGTAGGCCGCTGCTGAGGCGAGGATGCGGCTTGAGAGCGTTGTGGGCCTGGTTCCGGGCCTGAGGGAGGTCTTTGGGGGCACTTCAAGGCCCAGGCTTGGTGTAGACTACTATAGTTGATGCAACTTGGCGGCTTTTTCGTTACTTTTTCCTGGCATTGCGTTGAGAGGTGGCCTGGCCGGCTACAGAAGCCACAGATCTGGGGCCCAGTACAAGTGCTAGCGATATGGCCGAAGCCAAAGCATCGATAGCACTGTATTACCCCTGATCTAGGTTTTCCAGTAGGTAGGGCTGGCTGTGTGGCTGGCTGTGTGACTGGCTGTGTGGCTGGCTGTGTGGCTGGCTGCGTGGCTGACTGAGTGGCTAGCTGCGTGGCTGATTGAGTGGCTTGCTGCGTGGCTGGCTGTGTGGCTGGCCGTATGGCCGGCTGTGTGGCCGGCTGCGTAGCTGGCTGCGTGGCTGGCTGCGTGGCTGGCTGCGTGGCCGGCTTAGAAGCCTGCTTTTCAAAGGCTCGTACTCGGAGAGCCTGTACTCCGAGAGCCATATGCTTCATACAGTTGAAAAGGACCTTTATCGTATCGTAGGGATATATATCTTCTTTTCCTTCGTGGTTCCATTTCATGAGCTGGTCGAATGGTAGATATGGCCACATCATAGCCATATCTTCCCATAGGTCCTTTGGAATGATATCCTCAATTTTAGTATCTTCTTCGTAAGGGCTTTTTGCCTCGAGGGGGTTCTTCTTCAAGCGGTTCCCTATATAGCTAGCTATATAGGTAGCTGCGTGGGTGGCTGCGTGGTTGGTGGCTGCGTGGTTGGTGGCTGCGTGGTTGGTGGCTGCGTGGTTGGTGGCTGCGTGGTTGGTGGCTGCGTGGTTGGCTGCGTGGTTGGCTGCGGGGTTGGTGGCTACGTGGTTGGCTGCGGGGTTGGTGGCTGCGTGGTTGGCTGCGGGGTTGGTGGCTGCATGGTTGGCTGCGGGGTTGGTGGCTGTGGCTATGGCCGTGGCTATGACTGTGGCTTTGGCTGCCGGGTTGGCTTTGTGGGTGGTGGATTTTTGGGTGGCTTTTTGGGTGGCTTTTTTGGTGGCTTTTGCTTGGCTGATTCTAGCCCATTGGGTCAAGGTGGGGCTTTCGGGAAGTTCCGTAATCTGCGGTGGGTCCGGCAGGTCGTCTAAAGAATCTTCATCGTCGGTCTTTGGGCCCAATTGCTTTGCTTTTCGACCCTCCATACGCCCGCGCAACTGGCCGCGCGGTGCAGCCATTGCGTAGGCGTTGAAAGCTCGTCGAGGGCAATTGATTGATGTCGCTTTCGTCGATTTTGGTGCTGTTTTGAACCAAATGCGAGTCTTCGTGTTTCGGCTCTTTCTACTTCAATAGGCTTTAGCTCCGGCCATTCCCACTTTCTTCTCATTCTCGGTTCTAGTTGGGGGTCTTCTAGCCTAGTTCTAGTTATAGGTTCCGGAAATAGGGTAGTTAGGAAGGCTTTACACTTTTCGTCAAAGGTAATGGCTTCTTTTTCCTTGCCCTCTTCCGTATACCGTATTACTGGTATTTTGGCGTTGAATTTGGCCTTCGTATAGTCTAGGGCTCTGAATGCCTCCTTTCCTTCAGCCTTTGCTAGGAATTCCTGCTAGTGGTTTTATTTTGCTTCTCTTACGGCGTGGAAGTACTGATTTCGGGCTATTTTGAAGGCCTTCTCGGTTTCTACCGTTAGGGTCTTCTTATATACCCTCTATGCAGTATGCAGTGTTTTTCTTAGCTCGGTTAGGTCTTCTGTCCACCAGGGTTTTGACCTTTCTACCGTTCTTTTCTTCGGTATAGCTGTGCTGGCCGCTATAGAAATGGCCTTAGTTAGGGTATAGGCTATATTATCCCAGTTTTCTTGGCCTATAGCTTCTTCGATGTCTTCTATAGCTTCTTCTTCTCTGGATTTTAGCTCTTTTTCAAAGACTTCCCAATCGGCCTTACTATAGTTATATGCCGGTAGTATAGTATCTTTTTTTTACCCAATTTGAATTTGAGTAGTAAAAGCAGGCTATTATAGAATATAAGTAACTAACGACACGGTAGCTGCACCCACCCAAAACAACGCCAAAATCGACGAGACCTACTGCGTTCGAAAGCCCTCGAAAAACCCTATCTATTGATACTGGCCTGCCCGCCGCGCGATCATTTGCGCGTGTGTGGTGGGCGGTTGAAGTAGTAAGGAGTGAGGGGGCTAGCAAAGTGAAAAATTTTCTCACCACGCACGTGACCACGTCCCCCACCCAACTAAAAAACAACCACGGCTTACCCACAGCCCAACGTCCCCCACCCAACAAAAAAAAACGAACCGGACGGCTTATCCACAGCCCGGCCAGTCCCGAGATGACTAATCCCACCAACCCAACCACGCCAAAAAAGCGGAAGGCATCGGATCCAACAACACCCCCTATACGCTCAGAACCAAAGGCCCCTCAAAAGCCCAAAAGTTCTGTAAATATAGAGGGCCTACAGGTGCCCCCCCCGCAAATGAGGCCTATGAAGACCTTCAAACGTAATGTACAAGAGATGAGTAACTTCAAATACCCAAAGGATATGGCTACGGCTACGGCTACGGCTATAGATACGGCTACGGCTACGGCTACGGCTACGGCTACGGCTACGGCTACGGCTACAGCTACGGCTACGGCTACGGCCAAACCATCAGCTACGGCTACGGCTACGGCTACGCCTATGGCTACGCCTATGGCTACGGCTACGGCTACGGCTACGACCAAACCTACAGCTACGACCAAACCTACGGCTACGCCTAAGGCTACGCCTGTGGCTACGCCTATGGCTACGCCTATGGCTACGCCTATGGCTACGCCTATGGCTACGCCTATGGCTACGCCGATGGCTACGCCGATGGCTACGCCTATGGCTACGCCTATGGCTACGCCTAAGACTACGCCTAAGGCTACGGCTACAACTAAGGAAGATATAGAAGACCTACAGCCCCCCCGGGAGCCTAGGGAGCCCTATATCCCCTTAACGGAGGCTAGTAATACTAGTGCTCGCTACGAAAGTAGCACCCCTATAAGCGGTATTACGACCCAAGAAGAGAGGCAGTCCGGCTTATACAGCTCCGGGGGCACTATAGAAGGAGGTGCTGGCCCCGGAGGTATAGGCTTAGAAAATCTGGCCACAGGCCTACAATCTACGGATTTAGACCCCCCAGAAGGACTAGTAGGGCCCAAGTCAAAAGACCGTGGCCCTCGACCCGGTATTCAACTTACCAACTCTTCAAGGGAGTCTACTACTATAGAAGGCCCTGTGGAGGGCCCCGTTGGCCCTACTCCCCTGCAGAAGCAACCCCTGCCCCCCCCCAAGCACAATAATAAACCCCCGGAAGGTAGTATGCTAGCTACGGCTAAAGAAGAAAAAGCCCAGGCCCAAGCACTACTACAACGAGCGTTATACCTCGTAAAAGAAGCCAACACACTACTACCGAGATATAGTAGTATAGTAGAAAGCCTAGAGCAAGCCATAGCTACTACGGCTAATACTACTACTATTACTACTACTACTACTTCTAGGAAAATAGTACCTAAGAAAACGTACGCCGAGGTAGTAGCCACGAACCAACTACCGAAGCCTACGCAAAAGGGTGCTACGATTACTACTAGTATAAGTAGTAGAAAGGATAACAAGATAGTAGTACTACTCGATAAAGAATCTTCGAATATACCTATAATTGACTCAAAGGCTATAAGAGACCAAATTAATAAGGCTCTGAACGCTATAGTAGTCGCTAAGGTAGAAATATCGCAGAAAAACAACATAGTCATCACAACCGTAAACCAATCAGCAAAGCAGCTGCTAGAAGCAAAAGAAAAGTGGCGAAACTGCCTTAGCGGTTGGCCTATTCGAAGTATAGAGGAACCAGCTACCTGGCTCAAACTAGTAGCTTATAAAGTACCTATATACGAAGCTAGAGAGGGCTTTAGTTCCTTCAAGGCCGAATGTAAAGAGTATAATAGCTTCGAAGTCCAAGGCGAGCCAAGATGGCTAGTTCAACCAAAAGAAGGCCAGTATTACGGCTCCGTAGTATTCGCAGTAGCTACGAAGGCCCAGAGCAACCTACTACTAAAGGATGGCCTAACTATGGCCGGGACCGCCCTAAAAGTAGTAAATTACAGGCCTTATTCTACCTCAACGCAGTGTAGAAGATGCTAAGGCTTCGGGCATAACCAAGAGACCTGTAAGAAGCCGGTAGCATGTAGGGTATGTGCCAAAGGCCACGATACCGAAAGGCATAGCTGCCCTGTATGCAAAAATACAGGGCCCTGCGAGCATATAGTAGCGAAGTGTAAGAACTGCGAAAAAAACCACGAATCGAATAGCCCTGACTGCGAGGCCGTAAAAGCCTTGAGGCCGGCCCAAAGGCCAGCCCAGGCCCAGCCTACGCAGCCAACACAGCCTACGAAGCCTACGAAGCCTACGCAGCCTACGCAGCCTACGCAGCCTACGCAGCCTAAGCAGCCTAAGCAGCCCAAGCAGCCTACGCAGCCTACGCAGCCTACGCAGTCTACGCAGCCTACGCAGCCTACGCAGCCTACGCAGTATACAGACCCTACCAAAAACCTATGGGAATAAAGGTCCTACAACACAATACGAATAGACAAAGTACGGCCCACCAAACGGCCCTGGAACTAGCCTTCAAGAACCAAGTAGACGTAATACTACTACAGGAACCGTACTACTCAGGGAAGCCAAATAGCTACTATACTATTAGCCACCCTGCTTTCTATACAATTCTTCCACAACCAAAAATAAGTATACTAAGGCCAAGAGTAATTACTTATATAAGGAAGAATAACCTTGAATTCACCCCTCGATACGACCTCTGTAATGACCTAGATTGGCAAATTATAGAGGTCCTTGGCGAAGAAACCTTCTATATAATCAACGTCTATAACGAAAAGGAAAGACTACCCTATAAGGAAGGCCAAAAACAGGCTGAATCACTAGGCCGTACAACGGTAAATAGGGCTATACAGTACTATATACCGGATAAGCCCGTAGTAATAGCCGGGGACTTCAACCTTCACCACCATTGGTGGAACTGCATAGCGGATCCTACTAAGGTAGCGAACGCATCCAGCTTAGTAGAATGGTTGAATAATCAGAAAGCCAGCCTACTAGTTGATCCAGAAGTTATAGAGGAAAAAGGAGGCACCTTTCATAGACCAAACCTCCAACAAACCTCTATAATAGACCTAGCCTTCGTAACCCCCTTCAAAAGAACAAAATGGGGTAACTGGGCTTACCTGGAGGCCACAGGGTCGGACCACGAAGCTATAGTATTCGAAGCCCGCTATTCAAATATAGTAAAGAAGGATACTATACTACCGGCATATAGCTACAGTAAGGCCGACTGGGAAGTCTTTGAAAAAAAAGAACACAGAAACACGAAGACTCGCATTTGGTTCAAAACAGCACCAAAATCGACGAAAGCGACATCAATCAATTGCCCTCGACGAGCTTTCAACGCCTACGCAATGGCTGCACCGCGCGGCCAGTTGCGCGGGCGTATGGAGGGTCGAAAAGCAAAGCAATTGGGCCCAAAGACCGACGATGAAGATTCTTTAGACGACCTGCCGGACCCACCGCAGATTACGGAACTTCCCGAAAGCCCCACCTTGACCCAATGGGCTAGAATCAGCCAAGCAAAAGCCACCAAAAAAGCCACCCAAAAAGCCACCCAAAAATCCACCACCCACAAAGCCAACCCGGCAGCCAAAGCCACAGTCATAGCCACGGCCATAGCCACAGCCACCAACCCCGCAGCCAACCATGCAGCCACCAACCCCGCAGCCAACCACGCAGCCACCAACCCCGCAGCCAACCACGTAGCCACCAACCCCGCAGCCAACCACGCAGCCAACCACGCAGCCACCAACCACGCAGCCACCAACCACGCAGCCACCAACCACGCAGCCACCAACCACGCAGCCACCAACCACGCAGCCACCCACGCAGCTACCTATATAGCTAGCTATATAGGGAACCGCTTGAAGAAGAACCCCCTCGAGGCAAAAAGCCCTTACGAAGAAGATACTAAAATTGAGGATATCATTCCAAAGGACCTATGGGAAGATATGGCTATGATGTGGCCATATCTACCATTCGACCAGCTCATGAAATGGAACCACGAAGGAAAAGAAGATATATATCCCTACGATACGATAAAGGTCCTTTTCAACTGTATGAAGCATATGGCTCTCGGAGTACAGGCTCTCCGAGTACGAGCCTTTGAAAAGCAGGCTTCTAAGCCGGCCACGTAGCCAGCCACGCAGCCAGCCACGCAGCCAGCTACGCAGCCGGCCACACAGCCGGCCATACGGCCAGCCACACAGCCAGCCACGCAGCAAGCCACTCAATCAGCCACGCAGCCAGCCACTCAGTCAGCCACGCAGCCAGCCACACAGCCAGCCACACAGCCAGTCACACAGCCAGCCACACAGCCAGCCCTACCTACTGGAAAACCTAGATCAGGGGTAATACAGTGCTATCGATGCTTTGGCTTCGGCCATATCGCTAGCACTTGTACTGGGCCCCAGATCTGTGGCTTCTATAGCCGGCCAGGCCACCTCTCAACGCAATGCCAGGAAAAAGTAACGAAAAAGCCGCCAAGTTGCATCAACTATAGTAGTCTACACCAAGCCTGGGCCTTGAAGTGCCCCCAAAGACCTCCCTCAGGCCCGGAACCAGGCCCACAACGCTCTCAAGCCGCATCCTCGCCTCAGCAGCGGCCTACCTACGCCGAGGTTACTAGTAGGCAGCCAATTCGCAAGCCCGCCGGCCAACCAGCCGGTCAACCAGCCCGCCAGGTAGCCCGCCAACCAGTCCGCCAGCTACGCGAGGATTCCCTAGCTACTATCTTGCAGTTGGTTTTAAAACTACTACAAAATAGATAGCTTAACTTAATTACCCTCTCTCTCCCTTTCCTTACTTACCCTCCTTTTAGGTATATGATACCTTACCCGCTTTGACTTGAAAAACGTACACGGAATAAGAACCTTACTTTGTATAGGACTTTGGCTAGGATTTTCTACCTCTAGTATGCCCTATTAGATTAGTCTTTCCTTATAACCTTTTGAGTAGCCGTCTATAGCTTAAATAGGCCGCGTCATAGCCCTACGGGCTACATACGCGTAATGAGAAAAAAAAAAAAAAAAAAGCACCATGGGCCGAACCTACTAAGGCTCAAATCCATATATCGAGTAGTGGAAAGAAGGAAGCCAAAAAGGAACACCTTCAGCTATTCAAAGCTATAAAACCACACCTAGCACCGGCCTCGAACGCTTCTAAAGTAGCCTTCTATACAGATGGTTCACAGGGCACAATACAGGGTAGGCCTACGAATTCGGCTGCAGTATGTAGGCTAAGTGCAAATTTGGCCCCTATAAAAATAGGATACTGGAATCTAGGCCCTGCCATAGAAGTAGCCGATGCCGAAGTTATAGCTATAGTACGGGCCCTAGAACTGGCCCTAGAACTGTCTCAGAAAATACAGAGGCAGAGGCAGAGGCAAAAGAAAGTAACCTTTTATATCTTCGTCGACAGCCAGGCTGCAATATATAGGCTACAGGGCTATAGCTACCACGCACAGGAAGCTAATAGCCTTATTAACCTACTCTGGAAGAAAGGTCACCAAGTTCAAATACACTGGTGCCCTAGCCACGTAGGCATCGAAGGCAACGAAATTGCCGATACCCTAGCTAAAAGAGGCCTAGAAAGTAGTAGAGAAACAAGCTATTACGTATCTATGGCCCACCTACGAAGGCAAGCAAAAAAGGCTATAAAGGAGGCATGGAAAGCCGACTGGAGAGCCGAAGAAGAGAGGGAGGCTATAGGTCTACGACCAAAAGGCTTAGGCACTCACTATAGAAGGGTTGCACAGGGCCTGATAACCTACAGTGCAAAACCATCTATACCGAACCTACCAAGGCCGAACCAATCAGCCTATACCCAGCTGAAGACCGGGATAGGATATCTAGCTACCTACCTAGCGAAGATTGGAAAAATCGAATCAAGTGACTGCAGGGGAGCAGACTGCATACAAAAAGAGACACCCACACACCTCCTACTATACTGCAAGCGGTATAAGGAAGAGAGGAAAGCACTGAAGAAGGCCTTACAGGGCCTCCCACCCACTTTACAGACCCTGTATTATACTACGAAGGGAAGACAGGCCTTAGGGGGCTACCTGAGTAGTACAGGAATCTGTACAGCGAGATGGAGCGAGGAAAACCCGGCTACAAACGATCTTTGAACCTTTTTCCTATGTCTATATTTCATTTTTCCTTTATTTTCCTTTATTTTCCTTTGTCTACCCCCTAGGTACATGATACCTTACCCGCTTTGACTTGAAAAACGTACACGGAATAAGAACCTTACTTTGTATAGGACTTTGGCTAGGATTTTCTACGTCTAGTATGCCCTATTAGATTAGTCTTTCCTTATAACTTTCTAGATAGCCGTCTATAGCTTAAATAGGCCGCGTCATAGCCCTACGGGCTGCATACGCGTAATGAGAGAAAAAAAAAAAAAAAAAAGAATTTGAGTAGTAGGCTTCGAATACTATAGCTTCGTGGTCCGATCCTGTGGCCTCTAGGTAAGCCCAGTTCCCCCATTTTGTTCTTTTGAAGGGGGTCACGAAGGCTAGGTCTATTATAGAGGTTTGTTGGAGATTGGGCCTATGAAAGGTGCCTCCTTTTTCCTCTATAACTTCTGGATCAACTAGTAGGCTGGCTTTTTGACTGTTTAACCACTCTACTAAGCTGGATGCGTTCGCTACCTTAGTAGGATCCGCTATGCAGTTCCACCAATGGTGGTGTAAGTTGAAGTCCCCGGCTATTACTATAGGCTTATCTGGTATATAGTACTGTATAGCTCTATTTACCGTTGTACGGCCTAGTAATTCAGCTTGTTTTTGGCCTTCCTTATAGGGTAGTCTTTCCTTTTCGTTATAGACGTTGATTATATAGAAGGTTTCTTTGCCAAGGACCTCTATAATCTGCCAATCTAGGTCATTACAGAGGTCGTATCTAGGGGTGAATTCAAGGTTGTTCTTCCTTATATAAGTAATCACTCTTGGCCGTAATATACCTATTTTTGGTTGTGGAAGAATTGTATAGAAGGCAGGGTGGCTAATAGTATAGTAGCTATTTGGCTTCCCTGAGTAGTACGGCTCCTGTAGTAGTATTACGTCTACTTGGTTCTTGAATGCTAGTTCCAGGGCCGTTTGGTGGGCCGTACTTTGTCTATTCGTATTGTGTTGTAGGACCTTTATTCCCATAGGTTTTTGGTAGGGTCTGTATACTGCGTAGGCTGCGTAGGCTGCGTAGGCTGCTTGGGCTGCTTAGGCTGCTTAGGCTGCGTAGGCTGCGTAGGCTGCGTAGGCTGCGTAGGCTTCGTAGGCTTCGTAGGCTGTGTGGGCTGCGTGGGCTGGGCCTGGGCTGGCCTTTGGGCCGGCCTCAAGGCTTTTACGGCCTCGCAGTCAGGGCTGTTCGATTCGTGGTTTTTATCGCAGTTCTTACACTTCGCTACTATATGCTCGCAGGGCCCTGTATTTTTGCATACAGGGCAGCTATGCCTTTCGGTATAGTGGCCTTTGGCACATACCCTACATGCTACCGGCTTCTTACAGGTCTCTTGGTTATGCCCGAAGCCTTGGCATCTTCTACACTGCGTTGAGGTAGAATAAGGCCTGTAATTTACTACTTTCAGGGCAGTCCCGGCCATAGTTAGGCCATCCTTTAGTAGCAGGTTGCTCTGGGCCTTCGTAGCTACTGCGAATACTACGGAGCCGTAATACTGGCCTTCTTTTGGTTGAACTAGCCATCTTGGCTCGCCTTGGACTTCGAAGCTATTGTACTCTTTACATTCGGCCTTGAAGGAACTAAAGCCCTCTCTAGCTTCGTATATAGGTACTTTATAAGCTACTAGTTTGAGCCAGGTAGCTGGTTCCTCTATACTTCGAATAGGCCAACCGCTAAGGCAATTTCGCCACTTTTCTTTTGCTTCCAGTAGCTGCTTTGCTGATTGGTTTACGGTTGTGATGACTATGTTGTTTTTCTGCGATATTTCTACCTTAGCGACTACTATAGCGTTTAGAGCCTTATTGATTTGGTCTCTTATAGCCTTTGAGTCAATCGTAGGTATATTCGAAGATTCTTTATCGAGTAGTACTACTATCTTACTATCCTTCCTACTACTTAAACTACTAGTAATCGTAGTACCCTGTTGCGTAGGCTTCGGTAGTTGGTTCGTGGCTACTACCTCGGCGTACGTTTTCTTAGGTACTATTTTCCTAGAAGTAGTAGTAGTAGTAGTAGTAGTAGTAGTAGTAGTAGTAGCTATAGCTTGCTCTAGGCTTTCTACTATACTACTATATCTCGGTAGTAGTATATTGGCTTCTTTTACGAGGTATAACGCTCGTTATAGTAGTGCTTGGGCCTGGGCTTTTTCTTCTTGGGGGAGTCTACTCGGACTGTAGGAAACGTCTTCTAGACTGTAGGTACATTGCGCCCTGGCGCCAAGCCACTAAAAATCCACTTTTCGCACCAAAAAACAGGCTAAGTCATGGGATGAATCCAAGCGCATTTGAACTTCGGATCAATCGCCCACATACGCAGTCGCACCACCACGTCGTCGTCGTCGTCAAAGTCAACATACTTCCAAATGCAGTAATTTTCACTCAGGGCCGTTGAATTCGCTGAATCGTTCATTTCTACAGTAAAACCCGAGGGCCCTACATGTGTTGTTGCTTACATAACATGCCCAAAAATGCAATAAAAACCTGCCCTGCCTACGCATCGTCAAGATCAGAGCTCTGTTGCGCCTCAAATGCTGCAGCCAAAGCCCTCGTAGTCCGACGAGTCGATGCACTGCGTGTTGACGCCTTTGTAATGCCCCCTCGGGCCCTGCGTGCCGTGGGCGGTGCAGCCTAGGTGCCAGATGAAGCCCGAGGTGTAGATTCCCGTGATGCCGAGGCAACACGGCCGCCCCGGCTGCCCGCACCACCACTCTTTGCCCGGGATCCGCCGCGACCGCCGCGACCGCCGCGCCCGCCACGACCGCCAGGAGCAGGCGGGGGCGGCATGAGGCCATTCACAGTACGTGGTGCCTGCACAGGCGCGTCATCCCTGGTGTTTTCCATGTCCCTGCGATCTCTATTGTCTTCCTGTTGTAGGTTGACATTTTCCCACCCTGAGGCATTCCGTCGAATAGATGGATTCAAGCCGCTGGCCCGGCCAGTCGAGGTGGCTACCGGGGTCTGTGTCGGTGCCGATGTCGACGGCTCTGTTGACAACGGAGCCGTGGACCGGGGTGCCCGGGGGTCCGGGGCGAATGCCGTCGAGCCTCGCGGTCTGCCCCGTAGGCGAGTAACACGGTTGAATTCGTGGAACCTCATGTACTGGTCCTCATCACGTATGGATCTCTCCAACCACTAGTATGGATGAAAATCCAACTTCTTGAGGACCAATTTACCCTCCATATCCCTCTCAATGCGAGGCCGGCCATCCATATATCGTTCAAAAAGGTCATGACTGCACGGCATGCCGTACTACGCACTGAACTGGCCGGTGCAGGGCTTCAAGGGGGCCGGGTTCGGCTTTTGCTACGTGGGCACGGCTCCGAGCATAATCCTGTATTGTTCGGTGATCTTCTTCATCGCCTTTCTTGCAATATCGAGAGCAATATCGCCGATCCACGGTTTGCCTAGGTATTCGCGCTTGAGGTTGAATTTCTCGTTCTTTCGTGCATTCGTAATAGTCTCCTTCATCTCATCGACCATTTTGAAGGACTGCGTGACGGCATCGAGAACAGTGCTGTTGGCTGTAATGATAAAGCCCTTCAAGAAGCGGTTAATCGCTTCAACTGGCGATGTAGTCCTATGGCCGAAGTTAAGGCGCTTATTTGTATAACAAGTTGCCCATTCTCGAGCGATAGGTATGTAGGTCTCCTTAATGTACTTGAGTATTTCCACTTATTGAGGAAAGAATGCCTTTATCTTTTCGTATGCTAAGTTAAAGCCCTCGAGGGTCGGGGTATAGAGTATGTGCTCCCAAAGCTTGTAAATCCCGGCCCGAGAGTACTCAACAATATCAGGAATAGGTCCGAGGTCTTGATCGGCTCGGCGATTGAGTTTGTTAACGATGTTTTGGTCATCTTTATCGCGGTCATCGTCAGGGTCGTCGTTATTGATGCCTTGGTTTCCATCTGCCTGGCCAGCTTGGGCATTTTGAGCCATATATGCGGCATTCACCTACGCCGCGGCCTGCTTATCCCACTTGCGTTTGACTTGCAGGACCACATTCTTATTAATGTGGAAAATGCAGATTTGAGGGTCTGTATTAGGGTAAATACGAGCTACCGCATTCTTTATGGCGTTATCAAAGTTAGTTAAGGTAACTACCGGTTTACTAGCCCCGATTTTCTCGCGATGCTCATTAACTCGGTCCATTAGCCAGTCAAAACCTTCTTAACGCTCGTTATTAATAAGTCCGAATATACAGCTGAAGACTTTATTGAGGCTCGTAAGGCTGTAGATCTAAAAGAAAGCAAGCCCCTTATTATTCGTCTTATAAGTATTATTATATATCTGTACCTAGGGATATAGCTTCCATATCGACTCGCTCTATGAGTTGGACCAAAATAAGCCCTCTGGCTTATCTTTATTATCCTCCGACCAAAGGACTTTGTATTCTATCTCTTTCTCGTCAAGAAGCTTTATAGTCGCTTGAAAAGGAAGGTGGCTGGCGAGACCGTCCTACTTCAAGTTAAAGCGAAGGTTTCGGAGACGTCTCGCTCCTATTACTACCGTATGAAGAACACAGAAATACGAAGACTCGCATTTGGTTCAAAACAGCACCAAAATCGACGAAAGCGACATCAATCAATTGCCCTCGACTAGCTCTCAACGCATACGCAATGGCTGCACCGCGCGGCCAGTTGCGCGGGCGTATAGAGGGTCGAAAAGCAAAGCAATTGGGCCCAAAGACCGACGATGAAGATTCTTCAGACGACCTGCCGGACCCACCGCAGATCACGAGACTTCCCGACCTTCCCGAAAGCCCCACCTTAACCCAATGGGCTAGAATCAGCCAAGCAAAAGCCACCAAAAAAGCCACCCAAAAAGCCACCCAAAAATCCACCACCCACAAAGCCAACCCGGCAGCCAAAGCCACAGTCACAGCCACGGCCATAGCCACAGCCACCAACCCCGCAGCCAACCACGCAGCCACCAACCCCGCAGCCAACCACGCAGCCACCAACCCCGCAGCCAACCACGCAGCCAACCACGCAGCCACCAACCACGCAGCCACCAACCACGCAGCCACCAACCACGCAGCCACTTACGCAGCTACCTATATAGCTAGCTATATAGGGAACCGCTTGAAGAAGAACCCCCTCGAGGCAAAAAGCCCTTACGAAGAAGATACTAAAATTGAGGATATCATTCCAAAGGACCTATGGGAAGATATAGCTATAATGTGGCCATATCTACCATTCGACCAGCTCATGAAATAGAACCACGAAGGAAAAGAAGATATATATCCCTACGATACGATAAAGGTCCTTTTCAACTATATGAAGCATATGGCTCTCGGAGTACAGGCTCTCCGAGTACGAGCCTTTGAAAAGCAGGCTTCTAAGCCGGCCACGCAGCCAGCCACGCAGCCAGCCACGCAGCCAGCTACGCAGCCGGCCACACAGCCGGCCATACGGCCAGCCACACAGCCAGCCACGCAGCAAGCCACTCAATCAGCCACGCAGCCAGCCACACAGCCAGCCACACAGCCAGCCACACAGCCAGTCACACAGCCAGCCACATAGCCAGCCCTACCTACTGGAAAACCTAGATCAGGGGTAATACAGTGCTATCGATGCTTTGGCTTCGGCCATATCGCTAGCACTTGTACTGGGCCCCAGATCTGTGGCTTCTGTAGCCGGGCAGGCCACCTCTCAACGCAATACCAGGAAAAAGTAACGAAAAAGCCGCTAAGTTGCATCAACTATAGTGGTCTACACCAAGCCTGGGCCTTGAAGTACCCCCAAAGACCTCCCTCAGGCCCGGAACCAGGCCCACAACGCTCTCAAGCCGCATCCTCGCCTCAGCAGCGGCCTACCTACGCCGAGGTTGCTAGTAGGCAGCAAATTCGCAAGCCCGCCGGCCAACCAGCCGGTCAACCAGCCCGCCAGGTAGCCCGCCAACCAGTCCGCCAGCTACGCGAGGATTCCCTAGCTACTATCTTGCAGTTGGTTTTAAAACTACTACAAAATAGATAGCTTAGCTTAATTACCCTCTCTCTCCCTTTCCTTACTTACCCTCCTTTTAGGTACATGATACCTTACACGCTTTGACTTGAAAAAAGTACACGGAACCGGAATTATACTTCGTCTAGGATTTTCTACTTCTAGTATGCCCTATTAGATTAGTCTTTCCTTATAACCTTCTGAGTAGCCGTCTATAGCTTAAATAGGCCGCGTCATAGCCCTACGGGCTGCATACGCGTAATGAGAAAAAAAAAAAAAATACGGGTTTCCCGACCGTATTCGAAGTACTTTAGGACCGGTACTAATATTAGACGGGCTTTTAACTCGTCGAAGGCTAGTTAATAGTCGTCGCTCTATCTAAATGCTTCCCCTTTCTTCGCTAGAGCCGCTAGTAGCTTCGTAACCTAACTATAGTTACGAACGAATCGGCGGTAGAAGTTATAGAATCTAAGGAAGGATTATACTCCCCTTAGATTATTCGGCTCCGGCTAGTCTCGTATAATATCCGTTTTAGAGGGATCGACCGATACCCTATCGACTCCGATAATAAAGCCTAGGTACTTAGTTTCCTTTATATAGAATTCGTACTTATTAATATCGGCCTATAGGCCGGCCTCCCGTAGTCGTTATAGGATAAGTCGTACGTAACGGACGTACTCTTCCTCGGAGTCTAAATAGACTAAGATATTATTAAGGTAAGTACTATAGAAATCGTCGAGGTAGCCTATTAAAGAGTTCTTAATAAAACGTTAAAATATTATTAGACTATTAATAAGGCTAAAGGGTATAACCTTATAGCTAAAGGTCCTATAACGGGTATAAAACGTTATTAATTACTCGTCGTTTAGATATATACGGATTCTATAGAATACTTAGCGGATATCGATCTTTATAAAGATACGGGCCTTACTAATACGACTAAGCGTCTCGTCGATTAGAGGTAAAGGTATTCGGTCTTTTTCCGTTAAGGCGTTTAGCTTACGATAGTCTATATAGAAGTGTAGGCTACCGTTACCCTTCTAATAAAGAGGATAGGGGCGGCCTATAGCGTACTACTTATTTAGATAAAACCTTTTCTAAGGGTATTAGTAATATTCCCGGTATACCTCTAGTTCCTTAAGAGATATCTTATATAGTAGGCTATATCCTAGGTCCTCTAGCTTCTTCTTAAGTAATAACCTAATTCAATAGTCGACTAAGTCGCGTTAAGGTACGAGGATATCTAATTAGACTTTACTAAAGACGTCTAGGAAGTCGTAATATAGGGATAGTAACTCGGCGATGATTTTTTCGCGTAGTATATTATCGTCTTCTTCTAGACCGGTGGTTTTAAGCTTATTAATTCGCTTATCGAGCTCGTTAAGGGTTATAACCTCGACTTATTCCCCTTTATACGAGAGTCGGAAGGCCGTCTTACTTAGTATAGCCATCTCGGTAGGGCGCTCTCGGTACTAGCTAATCCTATCGCGTTATATACGATAAGGACCTCGCGCGTCCCGTTTAGGGTATAAGGGCTTCTTCTTCTATTCTTCGGGATCTGGCTTCCCTAGCTACCTTCTACGATAGATTAAGTTCTCTCTCTATACGGTTATATTCTCGCTTAGTACGATTGCCATTAACCTATCGTACTAACCTCTAGAGGAGGGTAGGTCTAAAACCCGGAGTAGCTCTCGTCGGGGTAAGTTCTTCCTTAGGATTATAAACTATAAAGTTATTCTGGTTCTGGCGTTCGAGCTCGTCTATACGAGCCCGTACGAGCCGGCCGTCTCGGCGACGCTTATCCTCTTTCTCTAGGAGCTCGTTCCGTCCATAGGCGTCCTATTAATAGTCTATATTAAGGACGGAGGCTACTAAAGATTAGTCTATAAGAATAGTATTCTACTAATTCGGATTGAGTTCCTAGCTCTCTAGGAATAGAAGGCGGCGGCGCTTCGTATCGACTAAGATATTATAATAATCCAGCCACTTCGGACCGATTATGACTTTATAAATATAATCGATTTCGATAAAGCGTTCTTCTTTAATCGTACGGTTCTATACGATAAAGTCGGCGCTTAAGAGTATATCGATTTTATGGCGGGATTTATTATCGAACCCTCCTACTTCTCGTACGTAAGGGTCGATCGTCGATTTAGCTTATATTACTTTATATAGTTACTATACGAATATTCGGTTAATAAAGAGGTATCCGTTTACTCTAGAATTAATAAGTATATTATTTATAATTAAGGAAAGTCTATTATTTATTAGAGTATAACTAATAGTAAAGGCTTACCCTCCTAGATATTTAGAGAGTAATCCTAGTTCTTTCTTACCTATAGCCCCTATTATATATACCGACCCGGTCCCTAAGAGGGAGTCCACTTACCCCAGGGTTACTAGTTTTTCGGATCTACGTCCATTCCCTTAGCGGCGGGGCTTATAGGCTATATCTCGGTTCTAGATCCGTAGCGGGAGTCGTACTATATATAGCGATCCACGATTTCCTAAACTCGATCCTTACCGGCAATAGGGGCGATATTCTTCTAGGGATAGTCCCGAGTAGTATAACCCTATTCCCGGTAAGTGAAGCATCGCTTCTCTAGGTATAGCTTCTTAAGCTCCTCGGCTAAGGCGCGAGGGGGGTTCCGGTTAGGATTCGCGGGAACGGGGGGCGTAGGTTGGCTATCGGTTCCGCTACCACCTTGGGGGTTATATCGAGGTACGCCCCAACTACCTCCAGAGCTACTATTAACGCCGCTAGTAGCAGGCTTCTCTACCTTGGCTTTATTAGCCTATCGTACCTTCTAGGCGAGTTTCATATTTAGCGCGAACTCGGCTCCGATCTTGGCGTACTTCTCAAAGTCGACGGTATCGTCGATATATTTACGCGTTAACTTATCCTATATAGTAGGAGTAAGGCGGCGCTTAAACTCCTTCTTCTACTCGGATCGGGGGCGGCGGTACTAGCCTACTAGACGAATAAACTTATTCCGGAACTCGTAATAATTATCTCTAGGTAATATATAAAGATTATTAAACTCCTCTAGAGCCTCCTCTTCGCGATTTATATTACGGTACTTATTCTTGAGCCAGGCTAGCAAATCTTCTACGGTTTTGATTTGGTTAGGATGGGCGTCTTCCAAATACGGTTCTAGCTATAGGGAGGTATTACCTACTAAGCGGAGTTTAATATAGGTCTGGCGCGCGCGGTCTGTCTCGTAGTAATCGGCGTTAACCTATAGCTTATTCTCCATTTGACGAATCCAGGTATTGAAAGTGATTATATCCTTAGTACTATCGTTATAGAAAAGAGGAGGGTCTACTATCTTCGTACTTCGGCGTAGCTACGAATTACCAGAGGCCGGGGTTAAGTACCGCGAGCTACGTTAAGAGAGTATATCGGTAACGATAGTACGGTTCAGGCTATCGATATATTCCTATATTCTCTATATAGTACGGTCCCGATCCTTAAGGGCTACCTATGTATTTTCTAATAGGTCGTCTTCCGTAGAGGTGAGGGCGTCTAGGGCTGGTCCGTCTATTAGGAGGCGGTCGGCCTACGAGCGGATATTTCGGATTACGGTTAACTAGTAGTAAGCGATATCGTATAGCTATACTACCTGCCTATAAAGCGTATATATTATAATTATTCGTAATTTCATTTCGCGCTAGAGCTTATCGGGGTTGTACGACGCCTTACGCTCGAAATCCTTTATATCTATTGGCCCCTTAAAGGTCAGGTCCTTATTCTCCGGGAGGAGCGTTCGGAATAGCATAGCGGGTCCCTTCTTTCCGCGCTTAACGAAGGTAGCGGCTATATCGGTGATCTTCTACTAGAAATCACCCTTAAGGTCCTCGAGAGTTAGATTAAACTATACTTTGGCGATCTCCGGGAGGATAGCCTGGTTATAGACTTCTCGATTGATTTCGGCCTTACTTATTCCCGGAATAGGGTTGCGAATCGTTATCGTAGGAGCTCTTGCCGATATGGTTCTTATAGTACGAGCCAAAGTCTCGTATTCGCGGACCAACCGGGAGAGAATAGTATTAGAGATCTTATACGCTGGGCTTTAATAAAGTTATCCTATCGGTAGGCGACCTCCTCGAGGGCCCGCTAGAGGTTCTCCTCTATAGAATAATCCGAACCGATAGTAGACATTCCCTCGGTTAGATGGGGACTTCCCCGTAGGTTTATACCGCTTAGTACGATTCCTTCCGTACGGTCGCTGGGTTCTGGTCTCGTACAACTAGTGCGTACCCTTCTTTACGACGGTAGTGGATTTTAACGAAAATAAACAAATCTTCGGTGGGATATTCTTTAAGGCCTTCCTAGGCAATAGGTTGTGAGCTTTAGATTATTACCGTACAGTCGATTTAATGAGATAGGGCTGTACCAATCATCGCTGTATTCGTAGAATCTAAAGCTAAGGAAAGAAAAAGAAAAGAAAGTTCCAAAAGGCTACGCGATACGCGGAGAAGTGGGCTAGGTTTTGTGGGTCATGTGGCAGGGCTTGGCATAGGCCACTAACAGCGGGGTTGCTCAGTCAGCTCGAGTCGTGTGGCGTGCGACCGATTAGGGCCACCTAAATGTCCTTCGCACCTGCCGTGACAATACGCCACAGTACCGAATCTTTGTACGAGACCCCCCTATACTACTACTATTTTATTATATTTCCTAGATTATCTACTTACCTATAGCCTTCTAATCTAGTATATCCTATACCTCTTATATACTAAGTAACCCTCTAAGCCGTATACGTGTTTTTTTTTAGCTCTCCGTCGCTTACTAAGCCCTTTATTAGCCTTTCGAAGTACTAAGACCTCTATACGGAGAAGAGCCACCTCGTATATTATTATTATTACTCCTTTAGTAAATTGGTCTATAGTAGTTAGTATTAGAGTTAGAGAGCTACCTTAATAGTTGGAAATTTGAGTTTTAATAAATACTAACTATAAGGTAGCCTCTCGAGGGTTATATAGCGTTTAGGAGACCTAAGGTAGTAAGGTAGTTAGGCTTAAGGCTAGGGGTATTAGAGTCCGAATACGTATATCCAGCTTAGATATTACCCTCTCTAGGTCGTACGGTATAAGGCCGGCTCCGATAAAACCTCCCTGGATATTCTCTTCTATAATCGAAGCAAAAAACGCCTCTCTAAACCTATAAAGAAACTCCAGCTTACTAATATATATAATATTCATCCGTATTAGCTACTCGATCTAGTAGCTATACGCCTTCTTTAACGGCCCAAAATAACTAATATCTAATAGCTGAAGTAGGTATAAGGAGTACGGAGGCATATAGAGTATAATAATATTATACTCCTAGTAATAAGCCTCGAATTCGTCGGAGTGGTGGCTATCGTAGCCGTCGAGAATTAATAATCGGTATATACCTTTCGTACGAGATATTATATAGAAATCAAAGTACCGAATCTAATCCATACCTTTTTCATTCGTAGTCTAGCCATTATCGGTTATTACGATACGCCAGGTAGCCGGAAGGTCGCACTCTTAATACTAGTTAGTAAGGTAATATTATCCGGCTAAGATAATAAATAACGAGATAGCCCAGCCTAGAGCATTCACTCCTTAGATAACTATAGCCTACTCTCGATTACCAGGCTAGGCCTACTTAGCCCTACTACGGCCATTAGAGGTAGTAACTACTATAGCGGGGATAATAATACCCATTATAAAACCGGTCTCGTCGAAATTATATATATCGTCGTTAAGGATACCGTACTTGGCCTTCATATTATATATAAGTACAAACCACTCGCCAATAATCTTTGGATCTTCGTATTTGGCCCTCTAGTAGTCGTATTTACGCGTAAAACGTGTCCGAAGTTCTGGCTAGCGTTTAATGAAGTTGTGAGCCCAGAGTTTACCGATAGGGGGCGCGTCGCGTTCGCGTAGTAATCGGTTAGCCATATCTTCCACGTAATAAAGCCGAGGATAGAATGTACGTATATAGAGCTCAATTATATATCGAATAATCGTTTGCTCCTCTAAATCCGTAAGTTTGCGTGAGTTGGCTGGAATATCGCGTCGTGCAGGCCGGCCAGCGCGTCGGTCAGAGAGGGTTGAAGGTGGTATGTTGTAGATCTGAGCTGCATCTCGAAGACTGAGCTTTGGTGTTTTTTTGAGAGCTTCTAGGGCTAGAGTAATCCTGGATTCGATTGGGAGCGAATCCATGGTTAATTGGTAGTGTGGTAGGTGTAAGAAGTTGAGGGGTCGCGTCGCGTCGGAAAATGTCCGGCTCGCTTATATGTCCGACTCGCTTATAACGCACGTTATATTCGTAAATAACTAAGCTAAAGAAAGGAAAAGGAAAAGAAGAAGCCTACGAGTTTCGTGTTACGGATCCCTGAAGAAATGCACAAGGGTGGGGCAGTCACTTTTTGGTGTTGACCAATCAGGAGTGTCCCAGGGTCCCGACCTCTGGAAGCCCGGGACAACGGAGCTCTGTGCGTGGTCCCGGGGTCCCGAAGTACGGCCCCTCGCAAGTAAGGGACATCATTGATTGGTTCCCTCAGATAGATATATACGATGACCGTAGCCACGGTCTTAGATAGAGCTTGCTTGGTTCCTCAAGCAAGCAATACACATTCTCTACACTCATATACTTTGAGTGGCAAACCCAGTTTGACTGTATTACCCGTGCAATAGGAGCTTGCCCTTTGTTCATTCTTCATATCTACTCCTCAGACCCCCAGTGCCTGTGCACGATACAACCTTGACCCACACAGTCGAGCGGTTTGTAATATTTCGCAGGCTGGGGTTTTATGGTGGTGTACGGGTCAAGTGCGCTAATCCGAATTGGGAAGAGTGGGGCTTGCAGGTGGGGCTTGCAGCTAGGGCATGGTTGCGGCACCACGGACCATAGTTCGGCCGTGCCGTGTCAGCGATTCGCCCCGCCATGATGGACAAACGCGACGACGTGTCCGGATTCTAATATGGAAGGCGGATCCGCGGCCAGCCAGGTCGCGAACCTGAATCTCCCTTGGTACGACTTGGCGGTGTGGAAGACGAAGTCATCATCAAAGGCACCGAGTTTTTGGTACTTCCATAGAACCTGTGACTCGGGCTTCTGCTGAAGAACAACGTCGATGGCATCGACCATGGCCCGCGACCTGGACTCGTCGTACTCGACGGTACTGCCAAGATTTGTCAGCATCGTCGGACCGCTCTTCAGCCAAGCATCCAGATCCTTGTCCTGCTCGGCCACGGTAAGCATGGACAAGACGATCGGACCACATGTGGTGACATTTGGCGGCACAAAGTCGAGGGGAAGCGCAGACTCGGTCATGGCCTGTGTCATCCAAAGCACGCCAGGCCGATAGAGGTTGAAAAAGTCGATTGAGTTTGCAACACCGTTCGCCTTGAGAACGGCAATCTTTTCTTTGAGGTCCGGTGTGACGAGAACACTGTATATGAAGCGCAGAACCAGGAATATGTTGGACGGAATCTTCTTACAGGGAAGAGGGAACGGATAGCCAGATCCCAAGCTATTCTCGACCTACGCATTAACGAAGGGGGGCCCTCAATGTTTCGGGCAGAGACAAATGGACCAAACGCAAGAAGCGAACTCACGCTGGATACTTCCAAAATATGCCTCCCCATGGCTGCTTGTCAGCGAACATATCGATCAGCGTGTTTGGCGACAATACCGCGTGAAGCCTAATTTCATCTCTCGTCGCGTCCAGGCCGGGCCCGAAAAGTGAATCGAGAACCACCACGGCGGAGCCTACTTCATCGAGAATCTTGCCCAAGGCGCGGTAGGCGAGAAGATAGTCGTCGGCCAGCCAGGGTGACAGGTAGATCTGCATGTCTCTGCAAAATTGGTTGACGCCCCTGATGCCTGGCGGATGGATGACGTTTGAGATGTGCTTCCCCATTTTTTCCGTAGACTCTCCGTAACCCGGGCCGGGGACGGTGTGGAACTTGATGGGCTTTGCCCGAGGCTGGGCTCTGTTGGCCGACGCCAATATCCTGGCCACCTTCTTCTCCGTCTTGGGGAAGGATGCAAACTGGACCTCGACTTCGGGGTGACGCCCAAGCAACGCGTATGCCGTGGCATGGTGGACATTGGACAGGCCATGCTCGCCACTAATGAGAAAGAGTGCCGTGTTGTTCCTGCCGATGACTTGGGTTATGGCTGGGCCGGTTGGTCCCCGAGGCGCGTTGAGGCCAAGTAGCCGACCAGCGCAATGAGCGCTGCTCCGAGCGCTACCCGCCGTGACATTGGGTTGGGTTTGCTGCCGCTGCTTGTGAGAGCTTGTGGTATATTTAATTTAGGTGTGTAACTAGTTTTGAATAGTTCCAGGAGAAAGCAGAGCGACGGTTGTTTGGCAACGGCGTTAAGTATCACTTCACCGAGGTGACGAGCATTGCACAGGATTTTCACAGAATTGTCAAACTCGTCGCATTCAATCTATAAGCGAGCTCCGTTGGGGCCGGGACCCGAAAGAAAAGCATAACGACCAACCAGCACTAGTGTAGATTGCAAATCCGTGACAAGTCCGCGTATGGGTGGGTATGCGAATTTCCCCTGCCAACTATGGGCCATTATTCCTTACGGGGCCATATCCATGCTACCGTTGCAAAAACTGGGCTAGTTGGGGTAACCATAAGCACTACTGATATCTAACTTATGCGAGATTGGGAGCCCGTTGGGCTAGAGCTAAATTCAAGGAGTCGGGTAGTTTAACTCCCCGTTCTTGTTTGTTTACTACCTAACTTGTGCCAACCAAGGACAGGGGTAACCAGTGTGAACTAGATTGGCTGGTTCTACTTTGTGGATCGTAGGCCCTGAGTGATTGTTAATTAGTTTGGTTCTTCAAACGCCTCACATCCAAGCCCATGTATGCCGATGAGCGAGGTCCAATTAGGAGGGACCAACCCAAGTTCGTTTAGCTCTTAATCGTTTCAATAATTGTCGGGTCACATATCTGGCTATTCATGTAGTTAGTGTCGCATAATTAGCTACCGACTGAACCCATGGATGCGAGTTTGATTTTGATTCCCTGCTATTGCTTTATTGCCCCTTTTGTCCCCAGATTTTCTTCACAGAGACGTCAAAATCGGTCGGCTTCCTCCCCAGAATCTCCTCCATCTGCGACGTCATTGCGGCCGCTTCTCCGGCCCGAATGGCTTCCCAAGCAGTCGCCCAGGTCATTGCCTTCTCCCTGGACCCGAAAACGGCCTGCACCTGCTTCAACTCAACATACTGGTCGACCGAGACTTGTCTGATCTTGATGTTGTGCCCGGCGATTTCTACCAGCGCTTTCACCGTATCCTCCAGGGTCCAGACCTTGGTTCCAGTGAGCAGCACCGTGTCGTTAGTGTACTTAAACTTGTCGGAGTCTGCGGCGTAGCTGGCAATCAGCTTTGCAGAGGCCTCGCCGAGCTCGTCCCGCTCGACCCATGCAACGCCCGGGCCAGTTCCGTCGTGCGGGATCAGAATCTCGCTCACGGCAGGCTCCGCTTCGGGGCCGAAGAAGGCCGTGTAGATTGGCACCGACTCAGCGTACAGACCTTCCCGGATGACCGTGTACGTAAACGACTGGTCCTCTGCGGCCATCTTGGCCAGATAGGCCTCGGTGGCAAGGTGCGCCTGCATCACTTCGGCCACAGAGTGGTTGGACTTTACACCGCCAGCAAAGGCCAGAGAGCTGTAGAAGACGTGAGTGACTCCAGCGCAGCGGGCGGCGTCAATGGCAGGGAGTTGAACCTGTCGCAAGATGTTAGCGACAATCTGGATCGGGGTTTAGTCGCAGCCTGGCTTCTGATGGGCATTGGCTCTAGTAATCAATCAATGGGGGCCCTCACTTTGATGCGGTAGTCGCGGACATGGCTGGGGTAGGATATCAGAAAGAGGGCCTCGATTCCTGCAAAGACGACTTCTAGGTCGGCCGGGGACGACTCGTAAGAGGCCTGACGAGCTTGGACCCCAGCGTCGACATATGCCTGCGACACCTTGTCTGGGTGGCGGCTAATCAAGACGACCTTTTGTTTTGGTACTATTTCCAGGAGGTGTCGGTAGGTGCTCCTGCCGAGTCCGCCAGATGCGGGGAATATGCCCACCGTCTTCATGGCCATGACTCTAGGCCCAAAGCTCCTAGTATGTTTAGTCTGAAAATTAGGTATGAAGTTATGAACAGAGCCTAGGCAATAGGTAAGGAGTCAAGCAAGAATATTAAAATCTGTAAAGGTAGGTTAACAACGTGGCTATATGCTAGCCAGTGCTAAGGTATCTTTACTTTATCTAGTCTATAGAATAAATTACGTGGCTATGCAGCTCTAGCTCGTTATATGCATGATGCATTTTTAGTATTTACCCGATGGTCCGAGCGAATCAACATTGTTAGAAAAAGCCGAATGACGTATTAACTTTAGCAATTAAAATCTACCTACCTATTCCTGAGTATAGGTTTGTCTAACATGATTTGAACCTAATACCTGTGGAGTTAAGCTAGAGTAATTCCATTCCAACATGAAGGAAATTGGATGACTGATCAAGTTAACCATGGGTTTATTGGTCCTGCCGTCCCAAGTACCTCGCCACCTGGTCATCCTAGATATTGAGCCTTTATACCAATTACCCCCAGCCTCACATTTGCCATTCAGGGCGCAGTAGCCGTTGCCGCCGCGGGCAGGCACGAGCAAGCCGAGCTGACCCGCGAGATAATGTTAGTGGTGCAAGCCTTCTGTGCATAGGCAGGCACCACAGCAACGTCGGCCACGTATGTCTTCGTGAAGCCGCCGCAGAACTGCTGGCTGGCGGCCAGGTTTGTTTCGCTGCGCAGGGCACGCAGGCAGTTGTCGGCGTTGCACGACTTGGCCTTGCACTTCTCCCGCTTGGTAATCTTAACAAGGAATGCCCCGCGCTCGATGGTGTTGACAAAGATGAAACCAGACTTGAAGTAGGCATACGACGCCCACGTACCCGAGAACTCGACGGCGCCCCCGCCAGGCTCCGAGTCATCCTCTGGGAAAATGTCGAAGAAGGCAATCTCACACACGCCGCCGCCCGTGGGGTCCGCCGGGATCGAAGATACGTCGTAGACACGTAGCCCTGCCATGTAGTTTGACTGATACGATAGCCCGTCAATCACGTACTGGTTATGGTCGATGGCCCGCGTGGTGCCCTTGTAGAGGCCCGTATTCTTCGGCGACTGCAAGTTGCGGATATCCCATATGTAGGTCACCGGGTATCCCTTGATTGTTTCGAGTTTTCAAGTCAGCTGGATGGGGCTCCCAGACATGGGTAATTATCAAAATAATTAAAGTAGGGAGCCAACTTACGTCTGTGCCTGGGCCAACGACATCGTACTCGTCATACTCGTCATCCAACAGCAGGTACTCTTGATTGTTCACATCGAGTACCCACCCCTGGTGCGTATACGATGCTCCCTCATAAGATGTGCGAGAAATGATGGTAGGCTCTGTCTTGTTCGTGACATCGTAACTATTGCTGCTGTCAGAAAACACGCGGACCGTCTTGCGGTCAACCAGAGGAGAATGGGAAATCTGAAACCCACATGGTCAAGGTATCTTCGTTATACCCATAGCAAATATCACGGCCTTGGTATCTGGTATCGGGCCCACGGTAGACCAGACATTGTGCCTATAGCCATTTCGTTAGCACACACACTATGGCCGAGCTAGCAGCCCGGACAGGAAATGAAACTGACGTCGTGGACATAGCCGTCCTGGCCATCGCAACCCAGTCTGGTGGGCTTGGAAGGGTCGGTCAGGTCGAAAAAGATGAGGCCAGCCCGGCATCCGTCGGTTCGAGGGGCCGCTCCCACGGCTACCCCGTAGCCCAGCTCCTGGTTGATGACCACGTTGTGGGTGCGGCCGAGGGGTAGGTCGGTAAAGTGGCCGGTCACGTCCGAAGTCGAAAAGGTGTGCGGGCCTTTGCGGGCATCGATGCTGAGAAGCTGCAGGGACGAAGAGGGACGAGATGAGTCGGCGGCGGATTCCCGTATACTGGGAGAATGGGAGGCTCTCACCTTCGTCATGTCAAAGATTTGGATTCCATGGCCAACTAGCTCGCTGCCGATGAGAATGTAGTTCTTGTACGGGCGAATCTCCTTCCACAGAGCATTCTGGCCCAGGGGCGCAGGGCAGGGGCTGAATGGCGAGTAGTTAATGCTGTGTTAGTATTATGGCCACTTGATGAGGGTAATCACTTTGTTTTGCGTATCAAGCGAGGGGGGAGTCTTACAGAAACCCGACATGCAGCATTTTCCCTATCGGTAAGATCTCAATAAAGGCGGTCCCCTGGTACATGCCAGATGCTGAATGCGATGACGGTTAGCAAGTAATTTCTCCCATGTCAACGTCTTCACCGGAGTGAGATGGAGCCCGACATACCAATGAATTCCCTGCCGGACTTGGGGTCCGTCCATCCCCACGTAGAGCTGCCAGTTGAGCCATCAGTCTGACCCATGGGCGAGCCCAACGTCGCGTGGTTGATAAAATCATAAAGGTCAACCTAGTTAGGGTGGAGATCAGCTGGCTGGACATGGGGATGAGGGAACACGGCCTTGAACATGAACAGAATACACACATTCTTGCACCGAAAGGTATTCAGCGGATCGCCCTTGATGGCTTCGGCGACGCCATTAACACACTTGGTGTATCCGAGTCTGGGCCACTGGGAAGAATTCCAAGCTCCGGCTGCCAACTCTGCCTGCCAATGCTCCAGCTTGATGGCCATGATTTCGTCCATCTTAGCGCCAGAGTCATAAACCTCGAAGCCAAGCCGTTCATCTTTTGGAAGCTCCTTTGCCGCGGCGACGGCGGCGCCGAGGGCCACGGCAGAGGCGACGGACGTCAGGCGCATGTTAGGGGCTTCGTGTAACCAGTTAATAACCTGTTAATTACAGTATTAATTATTGGAGACGGGAATTACTCCCCATCCTCACGGTAGCCAAGGGGATCTTGCAATATTTATTAGTCCTCCCCCGTGGTAAAGCCTGCCTGCCTGCCTGCCTGCCTGTCTGGACGCTGACATGCATGGCAGCTTCGAGTTGCTACGAGAGCCGTGGCCGGCATGGCAGAGCGGCGACCTGCTCAGAAGGGAAGCTGGAGCGTGTTGGCTGCGGGCAATGGCACAGCAGGAAGCAACTCTACAGCAGGAGATCTTCAGGCCGTGACTCGGCGAATGGGGGTTTGTGTTGTATTCTTGCAGGGGATAGGGCATGCCAACACTGGAATCTTCTTGGCTCCATCCCCATCGGGAAGGAGACCATTGTACAAGCCGGAGTGCCAAGAATGGGCCCTCGGACCTACTACCTACTGTTAGTAGGATTCGAAATCGGGCACCAAGTTGCAGGCTTATCTGTCAGTAAAATGCCGCTTTTTGTTAGATACTGCCAATCTGAGCGTTGAGTTCGGTTGTGTTTTTGTCGCGTAATTATTGTCCTTGTTAACGCGGCAAACGCGCTGATTGGCTCACAAAATACTTTTAAACCACAAAGTGAAGCTGCATTCGCTTATATACGGGCTGCCGTAGTTCCGTTATACTTACCTTCGGTGCTTACTGATGCAGCCTTGAATTGGGTATTCTCACTGCTGCACTTAATCTTAAATACTCGCAGCTACAACTATCCCATCGTGGGCTTGATGCGAGTAAAGGCGCCGTTTACCACGAAAAGTCTGGATTATGCGTTTCTAGAAGATGGTTTGATACTACTGGAGGTTTAAGCATACGTGTAGCTCAAAGGTATAACGCTCTAATTATTTGGATATTAGGTATTGGGCTTTTTACGTAGCGTGAGCTTGGTTCTCCTACTCGTAAACTCGGGTGTCCGAAGTAATCGCCGAAGACGCTGAGCGCCAATAACTGCTTCCGGCTCCGTAAGCTTCTTTAACCAAATTCGGCTTGCATTTATTGCATTTAAGCCTCGAGAGGGCAACCCCAGAGCTTTTGGTGCAGCCTCAAAGAATTGGACAAGAAAGACTTCAGAGTTGTCAAATAAAGAGTTCGATTGTCAAATGCCGCTCGGAGCCATGAGCGTGACAGCGACAGCTAATCAAATTCGAGTATCAATTGACTAGTCTCGTGCCTCTCTATGGAGATGCCCACAACTATCTGAAATGCCCCAACTAATTGATTTCAATGAGCTCATGCAATGCCCCGGGTTTAGCAACCCCTTCTGTAGTTCACTAGAAACCGGGGCTTGTATCGTCGTTGGATGTCAAAGACCCGGAGTGTCCGCAATCCTGAGTGTGTGCGTAAGTTTCCGCGCACTGCCAGAGGCCGCGAGATTTGCTCGCAACTGTGTAAATTGATCGAGAAGGATGTGGCACTAACCTTGCAATCAATTTCTTTGCCGACACCTTGCCGTCATGCAGGCTCTGGACTCCCTCGGTGATCCCTTCCAGCCCATTGGGAATTACCTCGTGCGGGTGGGGCTTGAATGTGCCATGGGCCAGAAGGTAGGAAATATAGCGATAGAAGTAGTAGGCAAACTCGCCGTCCGCCTCAGCCTGCTCCTCGGTGATTCCAGGGTGCTTCTGGGAGTAGGAACTGGCCACAAAGGTCAACGAGAGCTCGATGTTGTCGGGGAACTTCCAGCCCTCGTCCTCAACGGGATCAAGCATGTTGATCTTGCCTCCACCAGAGGCCGCAAGAACTTCGCTGACAATCTCATAGCTTTTCTTGCCAGAGACTGCGTCCAAAGCGTGGTGCACCTGTTTGCCCCCAAGTGCGGCAAGAATGGCCCGGGCTACACCGCCCTTGCGATAGTCGATGATGTGCGTCGCCGCGCCTAGGGACTCAACGAACTCGATTCCAGAGCCTGCCACTGTGATGATAGGACTCAATTTGCTGAGCTTGGCGAGCTGAAGAGCAAACGCGCCGACGGCAGTGGCACCGCCGTAGATGAGCACGGGGGTGTCCTTTTGACCGGCCACCGTGGGGAGAGGCAAGCCGAGGCCCTGGTATAGGCCCAGAGCTGCCGTCATGGAAGAGAGCGGAAGGCCGGCTCCAGCCTCGAATGAGATTCCGGGGGCCAGGAAGAACGTGGTTGATGCTGGGGCAATGGCATATTCGGCGTAAGTGCCGAATGGCTCGCCCATGCGATGAAAGGCTGCGACACGGTCGCCTTGCTTGTATTCGAACACGTTGCTGCCCACGCGCTCGACGATTCCCGACATGTCGTCTCCCGCGTTCAGCGCTCTATCCTCGCCGCGCCGCTTTGTGAACTATTAACATCGCCCAGGATCAGTACAACCTGGCTTCACAATTGTCCGGGGCTCTGTACTTGCCTTCCAGTCCTTGGGGTTTAGGCCAGCCGCCACAACCTTGATCAAGACCTCATCCGGGCCGGGAGTTCTAAGAGGGTCGTCGATGTTAGCAACAAGCAATGTACTCGCTGGCCAAGAATAGCGACAGGGAATTAGTTAGTATGTAAATCTCATACGGAATGTCAACCGTCCGCCGCTGCGAAGTGAATTTGGGGACTCCATAAAGGACGAGTTCCTGCATTTTGGGCCGGGGCTCTAGGTGGTGTTGGTATTGTTTGTGTAATGGCGTTGCTGGAGGTTGCGTTGTGAGCAGCGATTAATAGCAGCAGAACTGGCTCTAAAGAGACGGTGGGCAACTGCGAGTCGAGCCCTGCGATTGTGCAAAAGCATTGGATGTTCTGCCTTTGTATATGTGAGGTGGATTGGTCTCCAGGTCCTGGCCGGATCCTCATAGGGTGCATGCGCTCTTTGTTTCCAAGCACCCGCGTATTTACTGGTAGGTAGGTTGGGATCTAGTTGGGTGGCCTGGACTGAATGTGGGGGATGCGTTTTCACTCTGTCGGAAAGGCCCCGTCAATGGAAAGAGTATCGGAAGATGCCCATTGCAGAGACCACCAGAGACATTCACAGTGACTCAGCAACATGCATGTAGATATGATTCGTGACTCGCCAAAGACTCGAGATGAGCATTCGTTTCGGTGCAGGGCGCTCCAAGTTGCGTGGAACATTAGGTAGTGGTTGACGTTGTTACCTATCTTACCTAGGGGCTTGGATTAACATAGGCCCAGAATTCTAGGAACGGGTCGTTAAGAAAACCCGTAGAGGGAACCTGAATAAAACCGGTTGTGTAAGCGATGCTGACATGAGCTAAGCTGCCTCTGATGTCGGCTTCCTAACCAACAAGGGGTACCTAAGATGCATGTCTTCCGAAACTGACATGGGATTGACCCGCCATGATCCTTTCCACTGATCCGACAACTAACAATAGGACGCATGGACGCATGGACGCATGGATACCTGTTTAACACCATCAAGGCACGAATGAATCATCGCTAAGGACCTAGAACCTGATAGGAAGCCCGGAAACAGCAGCCGACACCAATTACGACGTAACCCTCCTTCCCCTCCCGCCTGCCCCCAACCGGGCTCCAGCACTGATCCTACGTCGGCTTGTCGCCAACATCCCCAGACCTTTGCATACCTAATACTCTAGGTATACTGCCAGGCGCCGTAGGTAAATTGTGGCAGGGGGTTGACCTTGAGGTTGACGGGGGTGCAGTTGTCCAGCGAGGCCGTGTTTGTCGAGTTCTTAGCTACGAGGTTCCACACGCCGCCGCCGCCCCCGGACGCAGTTGGGGGACATGCGACCCAGCCCCATCCGTTGCCGTTTAGGTTGATGAACCCGCCGCCGGCATAGGCCGCAAATCCTGTCGTGGTGCTGCCTGGTGGGATGTATGCCGAGTGGGCCTGCGTGTAACCTACGTTCCAGAAGGCGTCGAGGTAGACCAGCTGGCCGCCCGGCACCATGACATCCATTGCTGCGCTGCCGCCGCTCGCAACAATCGCCGTGATGTTTCCCGGGGGACAGGCCGAGCCAACCTGCGACGGACAGTAGCTGCTGGTCTGGCCGCCGAGGTACCAGTGCTGCCCGCTGGCCGTAACAGCCTTCCCGTTAATGCTCAGGTTGGGGTTCGACACGGTCAAGGTAAAGGGTGAGTCCACGGCGGGGAGGAGGGTCAAGACATTGTTGGTGCAAGTGTACATGAACTTGCTGTAGCAAGCCCCGGAGCAGTACGAGAGGGGCTCGCCTGCCGTCACAGGGCAGAGAAACTGGTTGTACCAACAAACGTACTATATCACACAGGAAGTGTGCTCAATTAGTTAGAAATTAATCAAATCCTGGATGTTCCGCTCTCAAACAAAGCGGCTCAGAGTTCAGGGGTAATTATGTGCCAATATGTGGGACATGTATTCAACTCCTTGTGCAACATTGACGTTTGATACACCTCTCGGGAAAGTGTCAACTTACCTGCACCGGGTCATATTGTGCCTGGCCGCAGGTTTGGAGGGAGCCCATAACCGTGGCACTGATGCCGAGCAGAGCAGCGGACACGAAAGACCACCGCGGAGCCATGGCGGGCTGTGTCGGGACCTCCCTTTGTTTGCTTGTAGTTGATTACCGCAATGAAGGCTTGCCGGCCGGATGACTGAGGTAAGGGCAACAAGAAAGATAAACGGGCCAGTTTGTGGGCATGACCTTGACGCAGCACAGCTCTGAAGCCATGGGGATAGCAGTCGAATTTATACCCAGCTCACTCGATTGTCTTTGGTGCCGGGCAATGTCCGCATTGTAACCAGGCACACTCGTACAGCAACCGGCTCTTCGGATGCCGGGGAGTTAGGTCGGAAAACTCCATAATATTCAAACGGCTGCATGTATGATTCGGCCAAGGAGGGCACCCGTCGCGCCCAGTTCGTGTTCGGGCGACTTTGATCATCGAGTCCAAAGCAGTGAGCATGTATATTCGGCGCTTCTTCAGGCCGCTTATGCCTCCGCGACAAGCATCATAATCGTGATTGGACCGTCAGAAGCCGGCATACCGAGGGCGTCCGATGCGGGGGAGCATTGGAGAAGTCGGAATTTCGTCACACAAGCCGTCTCTGTGGTCTGTCCTTACGTGATGGCGCATGACCTGGACCGGGCTCTGGCAGATAATTGGCCAGCTGGTCAAGAGGTCTGCACCATCGGACGAGAATACGAGCAGGTCTTGAGAGACCTTATTGCCATACAGGTCAGCCGGCCGAGAGTGATCACCTCGAGCCGACCGCAAGCTACAACCTCGTATTCAAGTCAGCCCATGTCACCGGGATCGCTAGTCCTCCCCGGATAAGTTCAAACGTGTCCCATCACCAGCCAGAGAGCGGAGCATGTGCAGGTGGCATCCGGTGAGCTTTGAGCAAGTCAACACGTCCATGCTACATCAGCAACTCCAGTTCTGGTTTAAGGGGACCGTTAATGTTCTTCTGTTGAAACATTGACTTCGTAGACTCATTATATCCAAGACTGGCATCTATAGGCAAAACAAAGACATGCCGACGCTCGCTGAACTAGGTATTGTTACATCGACCAAAACTAAAAGAAAAGAGCCTGCGAGAAAAGATTATAAGGACATGACCACAATACAAGATACAGTTTCGTGTCTGGAATCCGGACTAGGAGCTACTTTCGTGCCCTTTCTCGTCTCCGCGAGCGACGTTTTCGCAAGGACCCGATGTATCGACGTTGGGATAGAGAGCGGAAGTAATGCCAGATATCTTCCCACAATAAGATGACGATGACAGCGACGACGACGGGGGTCGCAATTTTCCAGCTGTTCCACTATTAGCGGCGTACGTGCAAACAAATGCTGCGGCCAAAGAGTCAAGACTTACAAAAAATTGACGCTGCCTTTGATGTCTTCAAAATCGTTAAAGTTCTGGCCAAAATAGCCAGTCAAGAATGTCAAGGGGAGGAAGATGATGGTTGCCACGGTGAGCTGCTTCATGGACTCGTTTTGCGATGTCGAAATGGTGTTGAATATAAGTCCAATCATTCCGTCGGCCGAGCCCTTCAGCTGGTTTAAGGATTCAGTTATCAAGACGCAGTGGTCCAAGACATCCCCGAGATACGTGTACGTCATGGGGGTTAGGATGACACCGTGGGCTGGGTCCTGCAGTTTGCTAGCTGCTATTTCTTGCGGCATTTCTGTTTTGTGATCGCGTAGAGTGTTGATCAGAGTGACAATCGGGTTGATGAAGCTCAGCATCTTGTTGATCTCGGTGATGACAATGTAAAGCTTCTTGGTGTGACCGACATTGGGCCGCGTCAAGACGTCGAGCTCCAAGTCGCCAATCACGTCGCTGTAGCAGGCTGTTACCGGAATCGCCAGGTCGATAATGGCGTCGATAATGGCCTGGCCAACCATGGATGCATCGCAAGATCTATAACAATGGCCCGTAAGCGTTACCGGTCTAGGATAAGGGATGGAAGGAAGACATACTGTCGAAGGATGGTGTCGCTTGTCCGAAGACGCTTGACAATAGGCCCTTCAACGTCCTGTGCTGACATCTCAAAGAAGCTAATGATGGTGTTGTCGTTTGTGATGAACATTGACACCTGCTCACATGCGACTGCGAGATCCTTGGAGCTCAGGGACGAGTGCTTTTCCATGAACTTGGTCCGAGGATCGTTGGGTGACGCCTGGTATCTCTGCAATGTCCGGAGCCTGCTCTTATCCACGACTTCAGAGAACCCAGTTGGGTGGGATGCGAATTGCGCTTCAAATCTGCCTCCGAAGCTGCCCCCAGAGCCGGACTTGCCAGCCTCGACGCTTTCTTGTGCAGAGATATGCTTGCGGCGACGGAGCAGCCTTCTCAGGCATTTGCGGATGCCACTGACCCGCCCAATCCCAGTCTCCGAGTTATCACTTGTTTCGACCTCGATCTCGCCCTCGCCTTCTTCGCCCACGAAATCGTTGTCGGAATCTTCGCCGTCGTCGTCGTCGTCATTTGAATCGTAGAGGTGGACGAGTTTCTGAAGGGTGAGCACGATGAAGGCGTGGGTTGGGAACCTTGAAGACCATACGTGTTAGACGGCAGATCACCGCACGTTTCTGTATGGATCTATAGGACAGGCATACCACTCGGCCTTTGTTCTGTTCCTCGTGTTCATAATGTCCTCAATTGCAAGCCTGTGCAGGTTCTTGTATTGGCCCAGCTCCTTGATAACATCCCAACTCAGTCCATTGACGTTGATCCAGCGGCACTTGACCCAATCTGGCTTCGGCAGGTTTAGAAAGGCTTGCAGAGTTTCGTTGCCAAGTCTCTCGGGGGGGGAGAGGCGTTGCTGTGAGAAGTCGATGACGGAGATCTGGCACGGCGCGTTAAGAGTTGGCATGGAGGCATGTCCTCCGTCGGGTTTGCTGGGGTCAACGCCTGGCTCGGCTCCGGCTGTAGGGATTCAAGGCGCGTCAGTAACCTCAACCGGCGAATGGTGCTGCACCAAGTAGCCTCGAGCTCACGGACCGAGCTGCTGCTAACTTCCAAGGACTCTCGTGCTTGAGGAGGTAACTTACGCTGCCAGCCAGGGCGGACTTCAAAGTCTTGGAAGTCCTCGACAGTCTTAAAGGTCCCAGCGCGAGCAGTGCGGCGACGGATGGTTGGACTAAGGATTGTATCCGAGCGCGCGAAACCGCGGCTGGCGGGTGTCGCTGGAGGACCCGGACTTGTGGCACCGCCAGCATTTGTGTGTATGTTGATGTTGGGCGGATAGCTGACATGCTGAGGTGCTGGGGCCGTGGCTGGAGATGCTGTTGACGAGGGGTTGGGAGCTGTCGCGACGCCGAAATCCTGGGAATGCGAATTAGCTCCACCTGCAGTTTGCGCTGGCGCAGTTGGGTCTACGCTCGACATCGCGGACAAGGGGCTAGCCGGACGCGAGCCGTGATGGACAAAGGAGACCTAGGAGGGCCAGGGGATACGGACGGGAGTCCGTACGCCTGGGGTGATGCGTCTGCAATTGTAGCTTCCTCGATCTAAGAAACCTAAGGCAGCATAGTAAGTAGAAGGAGGCACGGGGAGGAATTTGACTGCGTGCATGTCCGCCATCAATATTTTTCGTCCCAGGGTCACGATTGCGATTGCCCAAGCAAGCGCGCACTGACCTGGTCGCGGGAGGATCCCACAACGTCACACAATCTGAAATTCCTACCCTTGCCGTTGGAGCCAAGCCCTGACTGACAAGGTACTGCACTGCGCCATAGTAGCATCCTGCGAGGAGGTGGCACTTTGGCCGGCCCAAATGCCCCTGCGCATCTGACGTAGCCCGGGACATTTACTTTTCGACGTTCGTGAGATCTGGATCATGAATGGCTGTCGCTCGGAAGCCAAACGCCTCGAAATTACGCCGAGGATGGGTGCAGCGTTTCAAAGCCCCAACTTGGAGGTCATGTTTATTACCCCAAGTAGGCACCATTCACATGTCCGCGTCGCCCACCTAAGCAATGGAAGTAAGGAAGGTTCCGTAGATCATAGGCCTCTCAATCAATAAACCGCATCCCGAATCTGCGGGAATAAGCTTTTGGGCCTTGTGAACTGTTGTGTCTGTAACCCCTGTAGGGTCTGTGACCCCTGTTCTTGCAGCACCATAGACGGGATGTGTTGGCTGTTCTGTCTGCGTCTACTCTTCGTTTCAGAATGGCGCCACCCGGCAGGCAGTCGCTGAAATCCCCATCCATCACCACCAATCCATCCGTCTGAAGTGGAAGATGGAACCATAAGTAAACACCCCATCAGCACCCCTTTTGTGCGGCTGCCGCAATAGCAAACACGAGGGTCTACGGAGAAAGTAGGACATGCTAGGGCCCAATTGACATGACTCCGCACGAACAATATCGGCGCCAGTGTCTGCATGACAGCAATTGCGATGCAAAATTCCGGCACAACAAAGCTTGTGTTGTTGGTCTCGCTGCTAGCTTCGGCTTTCCTCAGCGCCGCTGGGAACGGCGCGATCCCGCCCCGCAGGAATCTCATCATTGACACCGATCTTTTTAGCGATGTGGAGTAAGTCGCACCCTGTGAATGCAACGCCAAAGCATGTCCACCTCACTGTGTGTGTGACCAAGGTCACCTACCTTACCCAAGTTGCTCGAGAGGCGTAGACTTGGACCCAGTGGAACTTCAATGTCACCCAATGGCGGATGGCTCCTGGGGATTAGTCGATTAGAAGGGACGGAACTCTTTGGCTGAGTCACTCTAGCTGACATGAGATTGACCACAACTGAAGTGATGCAGGCGCCATAATGCTTGCGGCGACCTCACCGTCGGTGCGCCTGCTGGCGGTCAACGTCAACCACCCTTCCTCGTACTCCGTTCTGGCCGCATCGGCCCTCTTGGCTCACTACGGCCACCCCCAGACTCCCGTAGGAGCTAGGCGCCCGCTCACGGCTTCCGCCTTCTTCGATTCGTGGTTCTTCGAGCTGGGCGAGTACGCCAGCAAGGTCGCCTATCGCTGGTCGGGAGGCACCTTGCCCTGGGGCCACGCTGAAAACGCCTGGGACCCCGTTGCGCTCTACCGGAAAGTCTTGTCTGAGGCCCCGGACCAGAGCGTCACTATTGCGTCCATTGGATTCTTTGAAAATGTTTGTTCATCCGCTCTCCTACCTGGACGCAGCCGAGCAGAGACACACCGCTGCGTGAGCTGATTGAGGTATCCTGGTTGCAGCTGTCCGGCCTATTGAATTCCTCGGCAGACATCTATTCCGCCCTCTCGGGCCCCGAACTGATTGCCGCCAAAGTTTCAGAGCTGGTTGTAATGGGCGGGGAATATCCATCTGGATATGAGTTCAATTTCTGGGGCGACAATTCCTCCCTTGCAGCCCACGTTGTGAACGAATGGAAAGGCCCCATTGTTTTCTCCGGCTTCGAACTCGGCGCTAATGTCAAGTCGGGAGGACCTCTTATGGCTGAGGGCCCGGAAAACGACCCGGTCCGGGCCGCTTATATCTACTACACCTACAACACCTCTCGTGCCTCTTGGGATCCCCTGACTGTCTTGTATGCCATGGGCGGCCTGGGGGAGCTCTTCGAATACGGAAATGCCAACGGGTACAACCATGTAGCCGCAAACGGCTCGAATTCGTGGGTGTTCGACGACGCTATCAGGAACCAGCATTGGCTCAGACTAAGGGTTGCAGAAGAGACTGCCGCCGCAGAACTGGACCGTCTCTTTCTGAAGGGGGCGTGGTCCGAACCGGATCAAGTTGCATCTATGGAGTCTGGCCACTTCGACCAGCACTTTGCGAGTCTACCTCGAGACCGATTGGCGGCGACGTGAACATAGAAATCGTCTCGCGAATTAACCTAGTATTAAGCAACTTTAGAGGATTTGGGGTCATGTTGCCCTCTTCTCCCACTGTCAATTAAACACCAGCGATGTACCATGGCATTGACGTTTTGCAATACATTATACAAGGTGTGACATTGGCCACGACCTTCCTTCGCGCGTGAAATTTGGTGTTTTTTGTAACTAATTATTCTGGCAGGATCTTGTTATGTACATTTTATCGGGTCTGTATCTAATTAACGCGTCTCTGTCTTGATTCGGATGTCTGCCTTGCATGCCCTTTCTCGACGCTTCAGCATTAGACACCAATTCACGTCAGACCGGCCAACGGGGCCAGACAATTAAGTCAAGGTGGCCGGCTCGATGGACTGCGGGTAATAGAAAACCTCGGTCGGGTCATACTGCGCCTTGAGCACCTTCAGCTTGTTCAGGCTCTGGCGATAGTAGACGTTTTGCGCATCGGCCCGAGACATGGTCGGATCCGCATAGTTGATATACATGCCCCACTGGGACGTAGTGAGTCCGTCGGTGAACGTCTTCACCCAGCCGTCGAGGAAGCTAAAGCCGTTGGAGGGGTACGACCCTGAGTTGACGCGGTCGTAGAACTCGTAAAGCCAGAGCTTGTCGCCCCGGTAGGCGTACGACGTCGCGTTGGCCGGCACCTTGGTGGTTGCCGAGTTCACGCCGCCGTAAAAGTCGATGATGATGTACCAGTCGCGGTTGGTGCTCTTGGCCCTCGACATCCAGTATTGTCCGACGTTTTGCATAACGTTGCTGGGGAGGGCCGTCGTCACCAAGCTCTTGGAGTAAAATGTCTCGACCTAGGCCAACCGGCGATGTTAGTTCGGTTCTAATTGACGAATCTAATTAGCCCAATGCTAGGAGTACACGTACCGAGTTGTACGGGTGGGTAACATCGACGGTGCCCCCGTATGTGTAATACGAAAAGGCACCCATCCAGTCGTACTGTTGGGAGTTGGAAAGCGAAGCACCGAGCTTGCTGAGAAGCGGCTGGATGGCAGTTCGCATGTTGTTCGAGTTGCCGTGGTAGAGGCCCTGAATCTGCGTCTGGGAGGGACTGC
Source organism: Lasiosphaeria ovina (assembly GCA_033439765.1). NCBI lineage: Eukaryota > Fungi > Ascomycota > Sordariomycetes > Sordariales > Lasiosphaeriaceae > Lasiosphaeria > Lasiosphaeria ovina. Next base: position 6,204,614 of record JAULSN010000002.1, on the reverse strand, counting down.
CAAAGACGCGCGCGTTCATCTCCTTGGGCATGGTGTTCTGCACCCAGTCCTGGATTATCGTCCACCCCGAGGCAATTGACGACGCGCTGTTCCATGGCAGATTCACCTGGAAGGCTGTGACCTGGGACGGGGCGGCGAACGTGTTGAACTTGAAGACAACCACGATTCCGAAGCTGGATCCGGCGCCGCGCATGGCCCAGAAGAGCTGAGGGTTGACTGTCTCCGAGGTCTCAACGACGGTTCCGTTGGCGAGAACGACGGTGGCACCGACAATCCAGTCCACCGCAAGGCCGTACGTGTGCGAGCTGAAGCCAAAGCCACCGTGCAGAGAATGCCCGCCTACGCCAACACTAGAAAAGGGGCACAAGTGGGCCTGTGAGCAGTGGGAACTCGTGGGAAGAAGATGTTGAGTGATAGGTATTCATTCATGATACGCACCCTGGACATGTGCCGTGGCTGAAAGCCCTCTTGCCCTGATTATACAAGGCAGTTGCAACATGGCCGAGCCGAGCACCGGCCTGGACGGTTGCAATATTTGTTGACGAGTCGAGGGTGACCTTGCTCATGCGGTCGAGCTCGACGATGAGATGGCCGTTTTCTCCGCCGAGGCCGAAGGATGCGTAACTATGTCCGCCCGACTTGGGGTTCACCTTGAGGCCGACCTTTGCCGCGCAGGACACGGCGCCCTGCACGTGCTCGATCGACGTCGGCACCGCGATGGCAACCGGCGTGTAAGGCAACCTCTGGTTAAAGGGTCGAACATCCGAGGTCCAGTCGTTGGAGCCGCGGGTATCAACAGGGACCCCAGCCGACTTGAGGCAGTCGTCGATGGCAGCTCTCTTGCTGAGGGGATTTGCGCTGACCGAGGCGGCCAATGTGGCCGACAGGATAAGCTGGAACCTCATGGTGACGATGAACAACAAGTGAGCCGGCTGCCTTGTGCTTACGGATAGTGCTTTCCACTTTACGATGGGTCAACCGGGGCGGGTAGGGGCGAGGGGAGGAGGATTCGGCGACGGCACGGAGACTTGATATATGCCCACGCCAGACAGTGCTTGGCTCTCGCGCCACGAGAGCACTGGCCGACGTAGCCGCGACTACCCCCCTGCCATCTGAAGCGACGCGCCATAAATGTTCACGGAGTCTGCCATGACGACTGCGAGTCCCCACGCTTTGTGGGGCGCCAACACGGAGACGCGGCATCGCCTGGCCGGGTTTAATCCCAAGCCGCAATCTGAAGAGCAGAAAGGGTGTCCAACTCTCCGGGATGCGGAGAAATGGAGGGTGGTACAGCGTCGCCAAGAACCCGGGTCTGCAGCGCGGATACGGTTGCGGCTGGCCGGCCTATAGAAGACTTGTATAACAGATAGCCAACCGTTCGCCCTCGCTCCGTGGCAGGGGCAGCTTCGCTGCCAAGAGCAGTGATCTTGTTTACTGTGTGGGTGAGGCGTCCAGGGGTAATAGGCGACGGGTAACCCGGCATTATCCCAACGTCAAGCAAGCCCAACCGATATGAGCAGTGGTTGCTGAACCGATCTGACGCAACATGGAATCCTTCAAGATAAGGATAGTCGATGAGTTTTAGGTGCCTCCCGGTCGCCGAGCTGCTTTTCTGAACTTTGGGCGGGGGGCAGTCCCGGAGCGTTGTTGATCTCATAAATTCGGCCGACGAACACCCACCCAATATACCCCGATTTTCACCACCGGACGACAGGTTCCTCTGCAGAGACCACTGTCTATGCCTGGCTTGGGACCACGATGACATGCTTCGGCAGAGATTTGCCCAGAGTGGTTGAATATAGGCTAAAGTGATCCCGCCCTCGACATCGACGCCGGCTGAAACACATCGATTGCGTTGTGGCTCGCGGCTAGTCCTAACGGAGCCGTTTTTGGAGGACGTTTTTGCAAAGCCATATTGCGCCCAATATCGTGTTGATTTCCACGCCGCGTAGCGCTTTAGAGTGCTACATGCGTGCTAGTTAACTGCTTAGCTCGCAGAGTATAGATGAGTGAAGACCAGGGAGCGGGTCCGCGCTGTACAGTGCGCACCTAATTGATGGTTCTGGTCCCAGCCAGGCGTAGTTATGTACCAAGCCGGCCCCGGACCAGTGAGGGAAAAAGGGAAAGGGCTCAACGGTTGCGCGCTTCCGCGGTACAAAATTGGACACATCAGCTTGGGAACAGAGACTGTAGTCATAGACGACTTTCCCTCGAGGGCGTGAGTCTCTCCTGGTACAACCGGGATGCTCCACTGTTTGCTGGTAGATCAATTTGGCCACATGACTGGGACTGAGCCCGGTTTTGATGACCCAGCCCATGGACAGCTTAACTCACCACCAGCGAACGAGGGGACTCAGACGAGGTGCGGCCACCAGAACGGCGTTTCCATGCCGGCTCGAGCCTCCCCTTAACATGCATTGTGTTTAATGCCTTGTTTGAAATTTTGGGCCCTTAGTTGAAGAATATGGTCTTGTATGATTAGATACGATAAGTAAATTATTCTCGAGTTCCGGAAAGACGTGCCATGAATTTACTCACTCAAGCCAATCATTCGTTTTGTATAACGAAATCCAGTAAACAAAAAGGTGAAATGAAGTATTCCGCGGCCAAATCAATCATAAGAAACTTAATTCATTTCCCCCCAATGATTCATCGGAGATTCGAAATGGACATGGTTAGATTTTAACTTAATAATGTCGACTGCCTATTCTCGCCGACCCTGCCGTAAGTAGGTCAACGCCTGCCGGGCTCGAGGCAACAATTCTGACATGCACATCATCTTCTTCGTCAAACCCCTCCACGACTGTAAGCGCGGCCTCTCCAAACTCCAGTTCCAGTGTCTTCTGCGCATCGGCAGTGCTGCCAGTAGCTGAGCCGGAGCCGTCTCCCACATCGATCGTCTCGCCCGCCGCCGAAAGCTTGAGCTCCAACAATTCAAAAGCAAATACGACAGACGGCGACTCCCCGGGTGCTTCCTGCTCACTGGGTTCATTCCACGATGGGGCGTCGACGTTGATGGAGAGGTGCCATCCCGTCCGCTTGCGGGACGGCGCTTTCACGCCAGCGCCCTCGATCGTCTTGATCCCTGTCACCATGTATACCGACGCCTTGTAGTCGCTCGCGCGGCAGAACTGGGCGACGCGGTCCGTCTGCGCCAAGGCCTTGTGCTTCAGCGCTTCGCTGGGCACAAACGACTCGGTACGTAGGCCGCGAAACGAGTACCACTCCACCGTCTTGCGGTCGTAGTGTACTTCCTCCTCGTCGCCCACGCCGAATAAGCGAAGAAATGTGCGGAACAGACCGGGGCGGCTGTCCCCCGCAGGGTCGATAGATGCGGCGAAAGTCGCCTTTTCTGATGTTTTCACTGTGGTGTCGATGTCGCCGGGAGAGGGCTTGAAGAGAGCAAGCTGCGGCTGTGACGGGTTGGTGAAGACGCTGCCCAGAAGAACGGAGCCTGCCTGGCACTCCCAGCCCGGGGCTAAGAAGACTGTTTTTGGGCTTCCTGTCATTGTGTTTTTGGATAATGGTTCTGGTCGTACCAAGTGTGGGTCTGTTTTCTTCGTTTGTGCAAGATCGAATTTTGCAAAGTACGCAGCAAACGAATAAATAGGCAGGCTCCGCTTGGTCGGAAACACCAGGAACAGAATGGTCCCGAACCTTTGGGAAGGTGCAAATGGGCAATGACTCCCTTTCAGTGCTGGTGGTGTGATGTGATGTGACAATTTTTCGCAGACAGCCCACGCCCAGCTGTTCCTTCCGACTTCGGGTTCCAGGCTCCAATCTCTTTAGCCGCATCAGCTCACTTGTGCATGAGCGGTGAAAGAAGATTGGTTCATTTTCAGGTACATCGTGAAAACACGGGACTTGGCATGCAATTCTTTAACTTCTCTGCCGACTCGCTGCCACCACGAGTTTCTTTGACTTTGCAGCTTAATTACCAGGAGAGGCAATAATCCCAACTCGTGTCAACGGCCCTTTTCAAAGTCCTTTTACGATTTCATACGTCTATGCATACAACTCATGATATGTATTAATGCAGGTAACTAGCTGGTCAGTCGCATGAGGTCGTCCAACAGCCCATCCCAGTTTCGAGTCTGGCTTCGATGCAACTAAGACTAAACTACGGCGAAAAAAGAGTTCTAGCGAAGTGAGAGTCGATAAACGTGGCGAGGTCCGAACTGATACTGCACACCCTCAACGCAAGCAACCACCAACAAAAGGGAGCGCTCAGCAATATAGAGAATCAATGCCATGGATAATTCCAAGCTCACAGCAAAGTCTCCCTGAGCTTAGCAGTGACGAGGTCCAAGGCTTCCTGCTCACCTTTGTCGAGAATCCCAAGAGCCTGGCGACGGGTGGGTGCCTTGGGGTCAAAGTAGGGAACCTCGGCAAGCGACGTGACGCGTGTGCCGTGGCGCGGGTAACGGCCGCCGTAGTCCCAGCTGGCATTGTGTATGGTGACCCTGAGGTGCCTGGTGTCAGCCACGGCTATTCCGTCCCATCATTGGCCTGCATATCCCAGGAGTCAGGCCGCGAAGAGACTCACCTGTTATCCCAGAGCGCGCTGGTGTTGGGGGTCCACTTGAAGCGGACCTGGATGTCGACGTTCTTCTCGTACACGTCGTACAGGTAGTTCAGGATGAGGTCGCTCTCAGCCTTGTCGAGCCCCACGATCCTGTCAGTCATGCCCCGGTTCACCCAGAGCGCCTTCCAGCCCGTGGCCGGGTGCACGCGCACAAGGGGATGGGTGCGCTCAATGTGGCGGGGACCGCCCGTGGGATTCTCGCGGTCCAAATAGGAATGGGCCGAGCGATAGACGGCCTTCTTTCCGTCGAGAAAGGCACGGAAATCTGGGCTGAGCTTCTCGTACGCGCTATATCCCGATGCCCACAAGGTATCGCCACCGACGGGAGGTATGGCGTCGTTGTGTAGGTGGGTAATGCCGGCTGGCTGCAGCTCATGGACGAGATCCGAGTGCCATCTGGAGGCGCCACCCGGCTTGCGGAAGCTGGGCGCCCCCAATTCCTGCGCAAACAGGTCTGGCCAAATGATATTTACGCCTGGAATACCAGGAACATGGGGGTGTTGGGGCTGTGTCACGCAAGTGTCAGTCTTTCTCCTTCTCTCTCTGTGTGTGTGTATGAGCGAGTGTGTGTCTTCTTACATGGACCTCGACCTCGCCAAACCACTCGCCCAGCTCCTGTTGCTGCTGCGGCGAGATGTCCTGGTCTCGAAAAAACACAACGCTTCTCTCGGCGATCAGCAGGGCGAGCTCGTCCCGTTGCTCAGGGGTGAGGTCCTTGAGCTGAAGCCCTTCGATCTCGGTGCCGATGTGAACCGTCAGGTCCGTCACCTTGGTTGCCGCCGACAACAAGCTCTTCTTGGACTTGTCCGCCCTTGTCCCGGCGTCTACGTACTCGCGCTCCTCGCCGCGGATCTTGTAGACGTCATCCAGGTACAGGGGCTTGGCCGGCCGGTACGGGTAGCCCTTGGACAGGTCGATGCCAGCTTTGGTCAGACGCTCACGGGTCGCGTCTGGCAACGGGAGCGTGTCCTTTTTGGGCTCTACCACGTCGACAATGGCGTCGCTGATAGCTGAGGGTGCCATTGTTTTGTTGGAGGTGACAGTATCAACTAATCAATTAGATTGACAGGTGTGAATCGAGACAGGTAGGTAGGTCAGGTAATAGGTAGGCAAGTGCAGTGATATTATGATACAGGCAACCCATTCCTAGGTCCAAAGCAGCGGTCCTTGGCCGTCTTTAATGTGAGTGCTTGAATACTTTGTCTTGGCTCTGGAGGCCCGGGTTAGTCTAATTAGGTCCTAGTCTAGATTGTCTGGCTTTCCTCGGAAGGCGAGATGATTTGTTGGCACCGACGTCCCCTGCATTCTCGATCTGAGAGAGATGCAGCTCTTGATGTGGCGATTACCAAGCAAAGGTGATCTGTAATTACGGATGTACGTCTACAAGTGTCGGGGTAGGTGGCTGTTATCAATGATCCCATACGCACTCCATATTGCGATTTCCCACTAATACCCCCCACACTCCATGTCGTGACGACTCCGTGAGGGGTCGACTTTTCCGTCGCCGCACGCCCAGCTTCCATCGAACAAGACCTCCCGCACCAGGCTCGGGGTAACATAGTGCCCGGCTTGATAACAACCACACGACCCGGTCTTGAAACCGAACCACACAACACAGCCCAGACCCAGGCACAGTTATCTCCGACAGCCTAGCGCCCTGCAAGGTTGACGTTGGTTCACCCCTGCCTGCCTCTGCGCCATGGAGCTTTGCAGCTTGGCCGTCGTGTGACATTCGGGGTGCAGCTAGGCGCATGAAACGCCATCATGGCGAATGCCGAGGGCATGTTGCGCCATGTCCCATTGTTGCCCGCAATTGATTGTGTGCTGTTGCGCCCGCTCGTTCACGTTGCGATGCGACCCAGAGGGCGGCGATCCCAAACTTCCTATTCCGTGTCCAGTCGTCGGGGTTTAGTTAATCCCACTGCCGTCTACCAGAGGAGCACAAGGATGGCTGTTATCGAAAACCGCTCTGTCGTCGCCGGTAATTCAGAGCCGTTGTGTTGGCGATCGTTGGCAGACCTAGCAGGACATAGGAGGTCCAGGTCGCCTGTTACGTTAAACAGTCTACGAAGTTACGAACCGTGATTTGGTTGACATAATTATTCTATATAATAAGTAAGACACGGGATGTTGTCGGATCGCGACCCTGCGACTGTGAACGTGATAATCAGGAACTATGACCGCGACCTTAGCCGACCCTTCCATTCCTAGGTACTAGGTAGTCTCCTAACTGCGTACTGAACTCCATCAAATAGAATTCCACCCTTGTCCAACATGGCCGTCGTCAACGACGCCGAGGTCAAGCAACTACCCCTACACATTGATGATCTCGGAGCTGACAAGCCCCCATCCTCAAGTTCCGATAATGCGTCTGGCAAAGAAAGCCGCGTCGCACAACTCGTGCAGGAAAACCCCAAGTCGAGCTAGAAATCCTATTTCCGGAACACGCTGGACAAGTCCCCCGAGGAGCGCCGCTTTCTGTTCAAGCTGGACGCGACTCTGTTGACCTTCGCGTCGCTGGGCTACTTTATCAAGCATCTCGACCCCTTTGTGTCAGGTATGAAGGAGGACCTGGCCTCTACGGTATCGAGATGAATATTGCCCAGGCTTGCTGGACAGTCGGCTATGTTCTGGACGAGGTTCCAAGGTAAATACCTTCATTTAATTTTATCAAACTTATCACAACAACCAAACTCCGGGAAGCACCCCCATATTACTACTCCAGACCTGTTAGTTCTTACACACGAGTGTGTAGCAACCTCTTGCTCACCCGTATCCGGCTCTCGAGCTGGATCCCAAGCTGCGAGGTGACGTGGGCGGTGTTGACAATCCTCTTGGCGAGAGTCTCAACCACAACCGCAGCTCTACGTCCTCCGCCTCTTTATTGGTCTGGCTGAGGGCACTTTCCACCCCGGCATGCAGTACATCATCGGCTCCTGGTATCGGAAAGACGAGCTATCGAAGCGCTCGTCCATATCTCACGCAAGCGGCGCCCTTGGAACCATGTTTAGCGGCTACTTGATGGCCGCAGTCTACAACCTCAACGGCCGAGGCGGATTTAAGGGGTGGCAATGGCTGTTCATTATCAATACTGCCATCTCGCTCCCGATTGCAATCGGCAGCTTCTTTTTCCTGCCGGACCTGCCCGAAATCACCAGGGCCTGGTATCTGACCCCCGGCGACATCGCGATAGCGCAGAAGCGGATGCAGCTCGGGGGCGCGCAAACCGGGCTTCATACACAAAGGAAAAGTTCAAGGAGTTCTTTTCGAGTTGGCACATTTATCTCTTTGTGGCGCTCTACGTCATCTTGAACAACGGCGGCGGAGCGCTTAGCCAGCCGGCCTTTCCGCTCTGGCCCAAGAGCAAGAGCTACTCGATCACGCAGATCAACACGTACCCGAATATCGCAGCCGCCATCGCGGTTGTATCCGCGCTCATCTATGCGTGGACCTCTGATACCATCTTTAGGGCCGAGAGAGGGCGCCGATCGTCTTCTCGGCACTGGCCTATGTGGTCCAGGCGTGGCTGCCTCTGTTGATCTGGCAGCAACCCGAGGCTCCGCGGTACTTCAAGGGCTGGGTACACAACCATGATTTTTCTTGCCGTCGGGGTGATTGGCATCACCTTTTTGATCCGCTTCTTGCACTATCACGAGAGGGCAAGGAAGCTGGCATTGGCAACGGTAACGGCAACTGATACTGCCACTGCTTGAGCTGTTAGGGTTAAAGAAAGGCCTGACATGGCTAGAGTGGGGGACTCGCCCTCACGCAGCTTGAGTTGTCACGTCACCAATTTAATTCCCTGCTTAGCTTGCCTGTCTAAGGTATTATTTGAGGTATTTTGTCTTCTCTCGATGCGTACTTACTAGTTTCAAGAACTAGTAAGCAATGGCTGAAACTCCGAGACTGTTATTACTTAAATGGGTGGGATGTAATTATCAGATGCTCCCCCATTGTGAACCACCTAATAATTAACTTCCTAGTACTAATCAAGGTAGGTATAGCCATGTTGTGAACGAGACTTTTGCTTGGCATAACTAAACTAGTTAACTAATTAATTACCTGCTGGATTAATCAAACGGGAGAATAATTAATTATCAAACAGATCCCGCATCAACAACAACCCACCTACCTACGCAGCAATCATGATCAAATGAAACGCAAAAAAAGTATCGAGCCACGACAGGTGAGGCGATTTGCAAAGCGTTTAGCCCTTCCCACTCGGAATGCATGGCCCCACCGAGGCGCGGAGGCACGGAGAGACCGGCATCCCTAGGCCAAGACACAACCTGCGCGATTGAAATCGCCATATGGCGTGCTCGCCGGGTGAGGGGGTCGCTGCATGCCTTGGTAAGCAAGCAACGCCAGACAAGACATTATCGCCGTATCGATAATTAGATCCGACCTATTAGTGCCAATAATGTTCTGCAACACTCACCTTTTCGAACTGGCGTTCTAGGCCCCGGGTCGGCTTTAAGATGTGACACCCCGAGCCCCTTTTCAACTCTTCCCCTGATTTGACGGTACTACACTGGTCGATCGCTGTTTGGATCTGTCTGGCACTGTGACTGTCTAGCTCCAGTCCCGACCCATCACGGCTCAACCACATCAACAGACCTCCAAAACCGGGATGCGTCTCTTTTTTGCTATTTGTTAATTGATTAATTATCAAAATGGGATCCAAATCGTCATCCACGGCCGTGGCCGACCCACGCTTCGGCGCCGGCCGGACCGTGGCCGTCATTGGTGCCGGGATAAGCGGTGTCTGCGCTGCGGCTCATCTGCAGAACCAGGGGCTTCAAGTGACCGTCTTTGAGCGCTCGAGCATTGCCGGCGGCATCTGGCACTACGACGACCGCGTGCCCGAGGACCCTCCGTACCCCAACCAGGCGCCCTCGTCGGGCGACTACAAGCTCTCCAAGCCGGGCGAGTTTGCCTATTCCACACCTCCCCCGGAGTCCCAGGACGAGAGAGACGGCAAAGGGCACGCCGCCGGCAGCGAAAGCGCAGATGACCTCGAAGTGCGCTTTGCGCCCCCAGGCCCGTGCTATGCCGGGCTGAAAAACAACATTTCGACAAACGTGCTGGTCAGCAGCCTAGGCCCTTGGCCCGAGAATACCGAGCCCCACGTCAGCCAGGAGATCGTCGAGAAATACATCCAAACGCTAGCCCGCGACCAGGCCGTCGACGCCATCACGCACTTCCACGCCCGCGTCGACGAGGCCAAGAAAACGCCAGACGGGTCCAAGTGGGAGATCCGGTCCGTCCTGCTGGTCAGAGACGCGTCAGGCCCGCGGCTCGTCGAGAGGCTGTCGTATTTCGACCTGCTCGTCGTCGCCTCGGGCCACTACGGCATGCCGCGGATCCCCGAAATCGAGGGGCTCAAGGAGTGGAAGGCGGCCTTCCCGGAGCACGTCATCCACTCTAAGCGCTACCGCAAGCCGCACCCGTACCAGGGCCGAAACGTTCTGGTGCTCGGGGCCGGCGTGTCCTCGCTCGACATATGCCGTGAGCTCGAGGGCGTCGCCAACACGACGTACCAGAGCGTGCGCGGGGGCCCATTTGACACGCCCGCCAGAATGCTGCCGCCGAACTCGATCCGGATTGGCGAAGTGGAGAAATTCGTCCTGGGAAGCCCGTCCCCCGGAGATACACAGTCAGCCGCGGGACCGCCCATCCTGGGGACCGTCGTTCTCAAGGACGGGCAAGTCCTCGACAACATTCACGACGTGGTGATTGCCACGGGATATGTCACGTCCTACCCCTTTCTGCCCCAGCTCCAGTCAGACACGGCACCCGTCACCGAGGCAGGCGAGGACCTGGTGGTGACGTCGGACGGGAGGATGGCGCACAACCTGCACCACGACATATTCTACATCAACGACCCAACTCTGGCATTCGTGGGCGTGCCATACTACGTCTCGACCTTCTCGCTGTTCGACTACCAGGCCCAGGCTCTCTCCCGCGTATTCGCCGGCACGGCTCGGCTGCCGCCCAAGGAGACGATGCGGGCAGCGTACGTGAAGCGTGTGCAGGAGAAGGGACTCGGCCGAGCATTTCACGCCCTGCACCTGCCAGGCCAGGAGGTTGGCTACGTGCGCGAGCTCATCAACTGGGTAAACGAAGACGCGAAAGAGCTGGGCGGCGAGCCAATGCAGGCACCGTCGGAGGCCTGGATCAAGGACTATGACGAGCTCAAGGCGAAGCTCGCGCTGAGTAGACTCTTCGACAAAGACCCCGTCGAGGCCGAGGCAGTCCAGAGTGCCTAATTAGTATTTACGGTGGACATTTGATTGGGTATCATATTATACCATAGACTCTTTGCCTCTCTGCTGGATAGGCCTTACACTTACATTACGAATATTATGATCAGCGATTCATCATTAGTCATTTGTTCAAAAGTTCCAAACAGAAAGTATCTAGTTCCGAGTGGATGCGATGAGAGCTAATAAAGTCCCAGATACACGACTTGCTTTATGAGATGGAAGGACAGCCAGATCTTAAGAACTCAGTCGCTCTATTGTTGTACACAACAGCTTCCTACCCGCCTGGTACTTTTAATAGCCGGACACTTCATCCCGGGGAATTGTGAGCCATGGTATAGCGCGAGGAAGATATACGAAGATCAGAGTCCAGCCAAATAGGCCACTCGGCTTTCTTCGGCTCACCTGAGCCAGCGCCGCTGGGTGCTGGAGGGTGAAAGAAAATAGGATGAGAGGCCCGAGAATGTGGCCAAACAGCATTTGGTTGCCCGGGGCAATAGAATGATGGAATGGCGCTGGAGCTGTTCTCGAGCTGGGCCTCCACTTGTTCTCTTGGGAATGCATCTTGAGTCAGGTGTGCGTACATCTGCGCAATTCGGAATACTGGAGTAACACTAGTTCTATTCAAAGGTCTTTCAGACTCGGCTACGACAAAGAGTTTTGTCGGCTTCCACGTTGCTCGACGTGCTGGTCTTTGGTATGGTGTTTGCCTCTTTTAGCGTCCAGTACGCTTCCGGCGCGCTTTAGGGGGGGGGGGGGGGGGTGCACGGCCTAGCTCCAGGGCACGACTCAACTGGGGCGGTGAAAAGTGGGTTCTGTCGAGACTCAAGCGCCTCACCTCCCTTCCGTTTATCTCACTCACCGTACCTTATTCTGTCTTGACTAAAGTCCCGACCACGAGAATGTGCTAAAAGGTGACGCGCTCGAACGAGGCCAAGCATACTGCAACCACCATGGCAAGAGACGAAATTGACGTTTCCCCGCGCGCCCCCATGCCGAAGGGCTACGTCTTCGTGCCCAAGGGAGATGTTTACATCACCAAAAACTGCCGCAAGAAAACGCACGAGGCAGACAAGACGCTCTATGTAGTCGTCACCAAAACCGGAAAAGCGCTGGGCCTGCGGTGCCCCGCGGGGATCTACGCGTCTGTCGAGGCAGACCACAGAGCGACCGCCGTGCGCCGGGCAGAGGCAGTCCAGAAACGGGATTCCGCCCTCGAAGGGACCTTTGAAAAGGCCATAGTGAAGCTGTTCCCCAAGATCCCCAAGGAGGCAATACCCAAGATCATAAACCGCGCGCTGGAGAAGCACAGCCGGCGCGTGGGCAGGACAGGCACCCTAACGTTGAATGAGAAAGTCAAGCTGGCCGTGAGAGCCCACATTCGGCACTGCCACACCGACTACGACAAGCTTCTCAAGCGGGGCGAGAACCGCGAGGTCGCGAGAGCAAAGATTTTGACCGAGATCAACGACGTCGCCAGTGGTTGGGGCGGCTATATCCGGAAGCCTGTCAGCAATGTCGGCAGCGGTAAGGGCAAAACCAAGAAGGCCTCCGCAGGGGCAGTATCGGCGGCTGGAACGAGGACCAGGAAAGGCGCGCTGCTCGCTAGGAAAGCGGTGCTCTCGGGAATCTCAGAGGATGCAGATGCCATCATGCGGGACCCCGATAAAACAGACGCTGTCTTCACTAAGGGCGAAGACAGCGACCAGGCTAGCGACAGCAGCGATTGGAGTAACTGGAGTGATCTGGAGTGATCCCGACTAACCACCGCTAGGGGAGATATTGCGAATTCACGCTATATCTTAGCAGGGCTTGGGATATAACAGAAGAAAACAACGGCGAGAAGACGTCTTGACGTCTTGCAGGTTAGTGGTAGTAATTCTCGAGACACCGGCGCCAAGCAAGAAATATTGACTCTTTTTCCCATATGCCGTTGACTTGGAGGGGCCCCGTCTAGACCCCAAGCGAGTGATAAGTCAACGGCCCCGGATGGTGCGGAAACGGCGCCCACGTGCGCTCAAGACGCCGGCGCCTCAAAGTGCCCCGAGAAGGGGGTATGAGATATGTCTTTGTCTCCGCCGGACCCGATGGCCTCGCCTAAAAACCCCCAACTGGTCCAGCGCTTCCGCGCCTATTGTTTCATAATCCTCCGGCAGAATTACCAACGACGACTAGCCGCGCACGCGACTCGTGTTGGATTGGCCGGAATTAACCATAGTCGTAACCTGTTGGATCTCCTGGCAGCAGGGAGGCGTAGGCCGCACCCGACCGGCGTCGAGCCCAGCCGCACATCCCCACCAACCTCCGGACTTCGGGCATGGGGGTAGCCGCACGGCCGTCCGCATAGTCTAGGCCCGACACAGCCAGGGACCCGCCGGCTATCTAAAACGATGCGGATAAGTAATGAGCCTCCCGCCCATGACCAGAGCCTCGGGTATCTGGACACGCTTGAATCTCTCGCACGTCAATAATACGAAGTCACGTTCACTATGGCCGCCGAAAAGAAGCAGCAAATCACCTTCGAGGGTCCGTCGAGTCTTATGAATCATTCAGTTGGCTGGCCGATCGACTAACTGATGGAATTGCAGACTACCTCGGCCTCAGCGAGGCAGCCTTTGAGTGGGCCGATAGCTATGACTCCAAGGACTGGGACCGGCTACGGAAGTGCATCGCGCCCACACTGCGAGTATGTCAGCCACACAGGAAGCGAGACCCTCGGTCCCATTGACCCCAAGACCCTGTCTTGTCTCAGCTCGGCTGACACGCATCTTTTTTGACTCAATGGCAGATCGACTACCGCTCGTTCCTCAACAAGCTGTGGGAGGCGATGCCGGCTGAGGAATTTGTGGCCATGATCTCGGACAAGTCGGTGCTGGGCAACCCGCTGCTGCGCACACAGCATTTCATCGGCGGTGCGAGCAAGTGGGAAAAGGTGTCCGACACCGAGGTGATCGGTTACCACCAGCTGCGCGTGCCTCACCAGGTCTACACCGACGCCACCCTCAAGACGGTGGCCGTCAAGGGACACGCCCACAGCCACAACACGCACTACTACCGCAAGGTTGATGGCGTGTGGAAGTTTGCAGGCCTCAACCCGAACATCCGGTGGCACGAGTACGACTTCGAGAAGGTGTTTGCGAGCGGCCGTGACAGCTTCGGCGATGGCACAAACTAAAAATATACATTGCTTGAGTTGATGGTGGGCCCAAGGTGAGGTAGTTGCTTTACTGAAGAGAGGCGCCTGATTGAGGACAGGGTTTCACTGCCTACACCATTTCCGGGGTTTGGGAGTTTGGGGCTCGCTGGTTTGGACGCTACCGGTATCTTACCATTGAAATCCATCCGTATTCTGTAGACTTCGAGGTCCAGTGCCTACCTAGGCAGCTAGATATGAGGAACAAACAAGTCAAAGTTTCCCAGCAACCTTCATTCGAGTGTCAAATGTGATAGAGACAGACAGACATGCCTGGTTAAGGGGAAGGGAGAGCGGAGCATTGAATGGGGGAGAGAACCCTGAGCTTTCCCCGGAACAAAAAGGTAAGGTAATTAAGATTCCGTGACTCCATATGATTGGCCCCTGAGGGCTTCTGTGGAGCAAGCCTTGCTTCTCAGGCGTGCATGCCTTGGAACACTCGAAGCTGCGCGTTCGTTTGGAACACTCGATAATAAACTCGCAGAAAGCTCCAGGGCCGAACACCAGCGCCACCGTTCATCTGGTCGTCCCGATATTTAATTCATGACCAATCAACGGTAGCCCAACGCGCTCGCCTTGCGTGCGACACGCAGGCCTCGAACCCACGATGCGCGAGTTTATGCACTACATCACAAATGCCTTCTACGGCGCCACAGAATGGAACGAGGACAACACCTACAAGGAACTGAACGCAACAGCCAGAGGCGGGTGGCCCCATTTTTGCGCACCTGCGAACTCCCAATGGTGCTGATTCCGTGTCCTCACGGCACATGTCGCGTACTTTGCGCTGACAAGACGACCTGCAGAGCTGATTGACTTTCCCCTTCCCTTGGGCCTCCGCGTCAACCTCGCGTCCCTGGCGACCCCGCACTTCGCGACAAGCTACCAGCTGGGCACCGTTGGCATCGTCGACGGCTCCATCTCCTATCTATACAGCTCTGTCGCGCTGAGGGGCGTCGCCGCTCAATCCGACCGCATACCGCTTCCCGCACTCTTGCGCTCCTTTCGCCGGCTGCACGACCTTGGTTCGCGCGGTGACGAAGCGGCTCCGAATGCGGGTGGGCCTGGCGCATCTGCAAGCCATGCGGTTAGTATCGATACAGATGGCGGCGTGGGACTTGCGCCAACTCACGTCGGTGGAAACAAGGTCACAGGCCGTGACAGGGACAAGAGCTCGCTCCTCTACGGCCGGCTTTATCTTCCCCAGTCGCTCCTGGAGGGGCTGGTTGTGAAGCGCTTCAGCCCAGTGTTGCAGGTTCAGCTCTCGGCTGTCAGTGAACAGTCGTTGCGGAATGGCGGCACCTTGTTGGGGCTTATTCAATACGACAAAGGCAAATTCGGCGTCGAGGGTCTGGCGTCAACTGACGGCGGACTTCTTGGCGTTCGGGGCCTTTACAATCTTGGCGGAGATGCTTCTTCCCCGGGCGCAACTCCAACGGCATGCTCGACGAATGAGAGCAGCAGCAGCAGCAGCGGCCAGTCTGGGGAAAGGGAGCGCATATACGGCCGATTCAGCGTTGGCGGTGAGGTATACTACGGTACCCTGAACAAATCAGGAGGCATGTCTTTGGGAGCACGCTTCGCAACCCTGCCAGCACATCGAGGGACACCGCTCACAGCGGCATTGACTATTAACCCGCTCATGGGAAACATCAATGCTACGTACGCCATCTTGGCAAAGGAATATTGCTCTATGGCAACGAGAATGGAATTCAACGTGTACAGCTACGAGAGCGACTGGGCAGTGGGCATGGAGTTGTGGAGCAACCGCCGGCCGGCCGGGTTTCTCCTCGGAGTCGACCCCAACAGACAGCGGGAGGAGGTCGCACAGAAGCTGGCGAAAACGAATGAGAGAAGTTTCCAGGCGAAAATGGAATGGCGCCTGGACGGCCCCGAGCCTACCACAGCCGCCGAAGAAGCGAAGGTGCCCGCAGGCCAAGACACGCCTGGCGTAACGAAGGAAGAAGAATATTTGGGTGTCTTAAAGGCGCGTCTCGACCAGAACCTCCGGATTGGACTGCTCTGGGAGGGCCGGGTTAAGTCGCTTATTTTTAGCCTTGGCACCGGGGTGGACTTGCATAAGCTGGATGAGCCCTTCCGAAGTCTAGGACTCGAGATCCAATACTCATCCTAAGCCCAGCGGCCTTGCCTATTCGCCCACTTTCAGCTCATCAGCATCCCCAGCCTGCATGAAGGCCCGACGCAGCGCGCACTGGTTTCCGTGAGTGGTTGTTGGCTTGCAGGAGACGGAGGAAAGCGGGACGGTGTGTCTCTGGCTAGCTCGAATATCGCCTACCCCTACCAATTTGAGCGTCGCATTGGGTGATGGAGGGCCGTTCCTTCTAATCAGCCCATGCTATATTGGCCCGAATCGGGTGCTCCGGTGGTTTGGCTGTTCATGTTGCTGCAGAATCCCGATGCACATGGAACGGTCGACTCAAAGAGAGCAAGAAGAATCCATCTGGTCCAGATCTCATGCAATATGCACTCTTGGCAGGCCTGGCCTGGGTGAAGCGCAGCAGGTACACTGCGACCAGGGGCTCCAAACATTGAATCCCGAAAATCAACCCAGAGAAAGACGTCACCGAATATCTGGAGTGGTGCAGCTCGTTTGTCCCGGAAAAAGCAAAAGAGCGGGGAGAATGATAAGACGAGCGAGCACCTTGATAGCTCGCTGACTGTATGAGAACCTTGATGGCTGATCTCGTGCAGTTGCTGTGTCCCACCATAATCGGCCAATCGACATGACTCTGTCGGGTCAATCGGGTTTGGCGTGTGGGCCAACTCGAACGACGACGGCAGGGGCACGGCTGACGCACAGTTTCATCATTAGATACGTCCCGCCGTCTCGAGCTGCCGCCAACACCACGATAGTCAATACGATATGGAATACGCAAATGGATTCACGCTGCATTCGTCCCATTAAACTCCAATCGCAAACTCATGGGTCCCATTAAACTCCAATCGCAAACTCATGGCATCATCAATCGACACCCCTCTTGACTCTACTGTTTTGCCTACAGCCACTGTGGGTATTGGATGTATGTATGTACCTTGATGTCGTTATCTAGAGTCTGATCCATCGAGGTTCTTACTTGGCGCCCTCCAGCCTTCCATTTTTGGCGTGCTGGATCCACCTATCCCCCCCCCCCTCCTTCGATCTCTCGGAAAGCGTCTTTTATTGATTTTGAGACTTTCTCTTCTGTTGACGTGGCTTTCTTTCCATCTGATAGCCGACCGCTCCTCACCATATCCGATCTTTGTTTAGAATCTCATTCCCATGTTCCGAGGGACTGTTCCAAATCCCGGACCACAATACCTACTGCCAACATCTATCCGGCCTGATCATGTTCTTCTCCGGCTCCATCTAGAGAGACAGCCCTTCGTTATCTACGCTGTAAGCAAGCAAGCACGCAGTAATATACCTTCCAACTTGGAATTTCAACGTCGGTAAGTTGGGGACCCTCAGGGCTTCGCGAGCCACATTGACCCGTTTTACAGGGGTCATTGTGCGCAGGGCTTGGCGGTCGGTGGCCATCAAGGTTCTCAAGCGTGAGTTCAAGTTCCCGGCACAAACCAAGCCCGCACCCACATTCGAACCTTGCGGGACCTTTCTGCCCAGCCGAGCGCGCGAGTTGTCGGAATGACGGCCAACCTATAACTACCACCTGTCGTGCCACCTCCACAAACAGCTCTCACCAGCAATTTACCCGACCGTTGCGACCTGCCGGCGCAAACAAAGACCTTGTGAAGCCTCAGATCCTTTTTCCGAAAAACAAAAGGGGAGCCGCGAACTCGCCATTTGTATTTCTCATACCCCTCAAATCCGATCCGTCAAGCTAGTTACTGTCCTTCCGTAACAACGTCTCGGTTACGGAGCAGCCCTCTATCCTTGACCCCATCGGCGGGCTTTTTTTCAGTCTCAGCACCAAAAGGAGAGCCAGTTGTCCACGATGCACCACTATCGCTATTCGCGGCTCGTGGCGCGTGACGAGGGAGACGATGCATCAGCTCCAGCTTGCGAGGGCACATCGGCCAGCACAAGCCACTGGGACTTGCGAATTGCCTCCGTCTTTATCATCCTTGCCGGTTCAGCACTGGGCGCACTCTTACCGATATGGCTGGCGCGAACCTCGCGGATGCGCGTACCCAAGCTTTGCTTCTTCGTGGCCAAGTATTTTGGATCCGGCGTGATCTTGGCGACAGCATGGATGCATCTTCTTTCTCCGGCTTCCGATAACCTGCGCGACGAGTGCCTGTCGGACATATTGCCCGATTACGACTGGGCAATGTGTATTGGCCTTATGACGGTCATGGCAATGTTCCTGCTAGAACTTGTTGTCGCGCGCTTCGACTTTGGGTTTGGTTCCACTCATGGCCATGCCCACGGCCACGACCACGATCACGTTGAGAAGGAGCCTGGCGACTCCGCCATAGGATCTCCCGGCGGCCAGAACCCCCGAGACATCGAGGCGGGTGGCTCGAGAAGCTCGCTCAGGTCAACGTCGGGCGGGAAAGGCACGGAGATCTCACCTGTCAAGCCTGGCGATAAGACTCGGATTCCGGGTCTTCGGGACGACGTCAGTTACCCACCAGGAGGGGAAGACCACCTCGGCCATCAAAGAGACCATGTCGAGGGCGATGAGCACGCCAACTATGCTGCGCAGATGACCGCCCTATTCATACTGGAATTTGGTGTCATCTTCCACTCCATCTTCATCGGCCTGACCCTTGCGGTTACTGACAATTTCATCATCCTCTTCGTTGTTCTCGTCTTTCACCAGACCTTCGAAGGACTCGGGCTTGGTGCCAGATTAGCCACCGCTACCTGGCCCGCGGACAGCCGCAGGTGGACGCCCTACTTTCTCGGTGCGCTGTACGCTGTCAGCACCCCCTTCGCGATCGGGATAGGACTCATTGCAAACAAGTCGCTCGCGCTAGAAGCAGCAACAAGCAAGGTTGTCAATGGCGTCTTCGACGCGATCAGCGGCGGCATCCTCATGTACACGGGTCTCGTTGAGCTCCTGGCGCACGAGTTTATGTTCAACCCCGAGATGCGCAAGGCGGGCTTTAACATGCAGCTTTTCGCGTACTCTTGTGTTGCCCTCGGCGTTGGGCTGATGTCTCTCCTAGCTAAGTGGGCATGATGTGGGCAGTGTTTCGACATGGCCTTTCCTTATCTCTTCCCGCTCAAGCCCATCCAACCGGCCTTAACGAATAATGACAATGTCCTTTTTCCGCTTTTGCCAGATGGAACATATGGGCAAATATTTAACCTCGGCGCCGGCATAGAAAGAAATAGATGGTCAGAAAGACCCTAGAAGGCCCGGCAGTATCCAGCGTCCCAGAGGACGTGTGCCAAACTGGCCTAGGGTTCATAGAATGGAGGATGGATCAGGCGTTTGATACCCACTTAATACAGTTGTTTTTATGATCATTGTGTATTTAGTAACCACTTCATTGTGATTTTGAGCTAGGCTTCTAATCCTTATTTTCCAAATATCTTCGTTGACGTTCCGTACTTCTGGCCTCTTTTTCGCCGGCCTCGCTTACGTGTCTGGGATTCGCAAAAGAAGAGATGGTTTAGTTGTGGACAAGTATGACAGGCAGTGAAGTAGATAAAACAAGACTGTTGGCGATGATACTATCCCTCCTATGGAAAAGGCCATGTATATCCTTTTGCGCTGATCGCATCCATATATGCCCGTAGACTCTATCGTTTCAAGTCATATTGTATGCTCTCTCGTTAATTCATTTTGCTCTCCCCCAAAAATGACGCCGTCGCCATGTTGCTGTGACTTAAAGCTGAAATCAAAACCCACCGTGGCCCAGTTCATGTAGTAAATATATATATATACATCACTGATACTCGGACCTCAGAGTCCAGATGGCCCGCATGCTTGATCCGCGCTTGTCCATCTTGGCCACCTTGGCCAAAGCTGTCTTGAACTCCTCTGCCTGCTTCGCACCGGCGCAGTAGTGGTTGAAGTGGTCAACCAGCAGCTTCGATGGTACCTGGCCGCCATGCCTCTTGATGAATGCGGGGACCATCTTCTCAAAATCCTTCGCCTTCAAGTTGCGGTCCGCAGTACTCGGCGTTCCCGACCTTGAGCTACCTGCGCTTGGTGTGCTCAAGGCTTGACGATTCTCAATACCGGCGAGGATGCCCGCCGAGCTGGGACCAGCGCGTCCACGGCGGATGTTGACAGGACGGCCAGCCTCTCCAAACTCTCCTGTCCACGTCACGGTACCGATTGGCACATTGCGGGCCGCTTCGCCGGCGCGGCGAAGACTCAGTGCCGCTTGTGCAGCGATGCGATTGGCCTCGAGCTGGAGCATCTTGCGATCTGCCTTGACAGACCGTTTGCCATTCATTATTTCATCATGCTCTAGGGCACTGTGCACCCCAGACCGCGCAAAGATGCCTTCCATTAGCCGATCTTCCTCGTTTGCGGGCGGAGCTTTTTCGTCTTGGAACGTTTCCAGCCCGGCGACTCCATCAATGTTGCGAAGGTCGCCTTCCTCGTTGTCGGTGCCACCGCGCTCGCCACCCTTTGCAACGCTGACTGGCGACGCCCTGAAAGGAGCAGCGTCATGACCCGGCAAGATGAGCTCCCTAGGCCCAGCTGGCTTGAAGTTCTTGACCTCGCTTCCTTTGAAGAGTTCGCCCGTTTCAGTAGTGCCATCTTCGTACGAACTGAGGGTAAACAGATCGTGCAAATCATGCAGATTAAAATTTGTTTGTTGTTTGGGGTCCTTCAGTACCTTGTTTGACAGAAACTGCTTGAAGATCTGGCGATGATAGATTTTCTCCTCAATTGTGCCAGCAGTCATCAGCCGATAGATGGTCACCTCCTTTTTCTGACCCAGGCGCCAAGCCCGCTCTCTTGCCTGTACGTCCGTGGAAGGGTTCCAATCGGGGTCAAAAATGATGACGCGATTGGCTCCAGTCAGGTTGACACCGAGCCCGCCCACCTTTGTGGTAAGTAAGAACACATCGAGATCAGGGTCGCTGTTGAACTGGTCGACCAGTGTCTGCCGCTGCTTGACTGGTGTTTTGCCATCCATGCGTATATAGCTGATGCCGTCTTGCCGCCTAATAAAGGCCTCCAGAACATCCAGCATCTGAACACCTTGGCAGAAGAGTAATGTCTTATGGCTAAGGCGCTTCCACATAGGCAGCAGCGACTTCACAACTGCCATCTTCCCAGACTTGTTAGCACCACCCCACAAGTAGCCCGGTTTGGTCTTGAGCCTAGGGTCAAGTAGGTCTGGATGGTTGCAAATCTTGCGCAAAATGTCAATACCATAAAGAGACTGACGGCTTCTGCTGAGGATCGAGGCCATGTCGTCCGATTTCAAGAACAACTCGTAGGCCTCTCGCTGCTGCTTGGATAGCTTGCAGAACAGCACCTGCTCACTCTTCTTGGGCAAGTCAGCAGCCACGTCGACCTTCAAGCGCTGAAGGAGATAGGGACTAATTGTCTCCTTGAGTGTCTCGGCGCATTTCTGCGCAGTCATAATCTGGAGGTTCGTTGCATTCGCATAACCCCCCAGCCTGATTGGAATCTCGAATTGATTCCGGAAGGCAACAAGAGTACCGAGGCGCATGGGATATATAAAATCGAACAAAGACCAGAGCTCGGTCAAGTTATTCTGCATCGGGGTCCCGGAGAGAATCACCCGATTGGGTGTTCGGAGCTCCTTGCAATAGATGGTGATGGCCGTGTTCGGGTTCCGAATCTTGTGGCCCTCATCCAGGACGGCATAGCCCCAGTCAACGGGTATCAAAACGTCGCTGTAGGTCTGGAGGCCCGCATAGGTGGTGACCAAGACGTGGCCGTGCTTGACCACTCTGTCGACGATCTTCTTTGCCGCCTTGCTTGACTTGCTCGGCTTTTTCTTGTCCCACACATCATCCTGGTCCTCAATCTCTCCCTCGTTCCGCACATTGAACATACCGCTGCCGGACGAGTGCAAAATCGATACTCTGAGAGGCGGCCACCAACGGTGAAACTCGTTGACCCACTGCCGTAAGACGGTGGCAGGCGCAACAACAATGGTAGGCTTGTTGAGCATGTTACTGTGATGTAAGGCGGCCACGAAGGATATAAGCTGGACTAAATAGCTGTCAGTTATTTGCCCACAAACGAGAGACCACAATGGAGTGCAGCATACCTGTCTTGCCCAGTCCCATTTCGTCGCCGACAATGCCGCCAACTTGTTGCGCATACAGCTCTGCAAGCCATTGTACGCCAGTCTTTTGGTAATCAAAAAGTGATGGATATATATCGCCCGGAAGCTTCAGCCCATTCTCGAACTCGTGGTCGGCCTCGTCGGGAGAGGGCTTGAGCCACTCATCAACTCCGTCTGCCCCATCGTCGATCGGCTGCCCCAAGGCTTCCTGTCGGCGCCGTCTCGCCCGACTCCTCCTGTCCGTCCAATCCTTTAGTCTACTCTGGTAGACAGCTTCACTACCGTCATCAATGCCGCTGAGATCGATCTTATCCTCGCTCTCCTTGGTTGTTCCCTTTTTAGATTTGACCTTGGGCGTCATGTCAGTCATGTCCACTTCGTCGGAGATGTCAGACGCATAAGATGCAGGAGTAGCTGCTTCCGAGGTCGACTGGTTCGGCGCAAACTCGTCTGAGGAAGCGACATCCTGTTGCACACGGCGTTTCTTCCTCGGGCGTAGGGAGAATTCGTCTTCGGCTACGCCACCGGTATAGTCGTTCTCCTCAGCAAACCCGGGGAGCCTCAGATTTTGGTGCGACCGCGGCCCGTCGGCACCCTGCTCTTCAATCTCCTCGGCCACAGCCTCATCTTCTGCGTCAATTATCGCATTGGCGAGGTCTCCTTGGATGCCATCGGGTCGGGGTCCGCCAATTTTTGCGAAAGGGGTAATCTTGCCAGTCCGAATGAGATACTCGCGCTGGCTCTCATCGGTCAGTTTCCTTCCGGTAGTCGACGACGTATTGCCGGTCTCGCTCTGTCGGTTGCGCTGCTCGATGCGACTATTGAAGTCTGAGATGTCCGTGTTGCAAATCTGAATCTCTGCCTCTATTCGCGTAATCTCCTGCTGTATCCGCAATCTTGCTGTCGAGCCGCCAGTTGCGGCCTGAAGTTTCTGCTGCTGGGTTCGACGTTGGTTCTCGAGCCTCGACTTGGATAGCTCGGCCTTCTCGATACGTTTTCGATCTCTCTTGTCCTCGGCTTCAATTAAAGCGCGATTCGCCTGCTCGGTGATGTCGCGTTCGAGATCGTCCTGGTCGCGGACATTTTCGGTAAGGTTCTTGAGCGCAGACGCTTCGTCAAATTCTCCAGCGCCGTCCATCGTGTCTGACCCGAGGGGCGGGTGGCTTGGCGAAGTCTGCTCGGTTTTAACACCAAGGGATGTCTCTGCAGTGGAGTTCATGGCGGATCTCGGGCGACGCGGCCATAGAGGAAGGTACGGTCGGAAGCAGCGATTCAAGAGTGAAGGGGGAAGGGGGGAGGAGAAGTAGAAGGAGAAGGAGATGCGCTCGAGGTCAGTGACGAGGATGCACGAGGCTGCTAAAAATAAAACGAGTGAGGTTTCTCGCCTTTAAGGCAAGATAGTGCGTAAAGAGAAGAAGAAAGAAACCGGCAGCGAATGGCAGCAATATCTTTATTGCTTTGCTGAATCGTTTGTGAAAGAGCTGGGATTTAGCTTTGTCAGTTGAAACAAGTCCGCAGAGCGGGAGAAGATGACGCATTCCGAAATCCGTCGCGACCAACGGCTTCCAGGGCGCCCCCGCGGTGTCAGGTGACCTCCCGAATCAAATAGCCAAGGGTTAGGTACGGCAGTTAGCGGCCCAGACGGTCGCCGCAACTGCAAGGAACCCAAGCTCGAGGCTCAGCCCTACAGCCATCCCCGCCTCACCGTGTCCACGTCCATTCCAGTGTGCCAGCTACTCTGTATGGTATTGTTGTACTGTACATACATGACAAAAAAACATTACCGCCTCCGCCGTACTTTAGGTGCAGACACCGATTACTGACCCGTGATGTGTGTAGATAAGACATCATCCACTCCAGAAGTTATCTCTCGGCGTTTCCAGTGTTCCAGGGTTCAAGACGCAGTCTTGCCGCAACGGCGGTTGTTGTCAAGCAGACTCGTAGTGCACTCATAATGCATAACAAGGGCAATGTTGATCCAATTCTGATTCCTACCCTTTTCATCACGCCACTTTGCCTTCCTGCCGTAGTCATTCTGCCACTTCGTCTGTGTGTGCCGGTTGGGGCTGACGGTTCGGACCCAAGATGAAGACGTATGGCAAGGTCATCTCACCCAGGGTCAATGAAGCGAATCCTCGACATATGGATTCTCAGGCCGGCAGCCACTCGCTCTCCGGGGTATCTGTACTAGGTTCGTTAGCGATGGAGTGGCAGGTTGGATACGGACTCCGCCTCTGGTCTGCGGTGAGTAGCACTTGCCATGAGTCTGGTCGTATTCTAAATGTTGCTGATATAGTGAGATTGGGTATCAAGCAATGAATATAATGCCAATTTGCATACCGAGTCAAGAAGAACCACTCTTGCGTTCTTCGTATGGCTCCGTAAAATAGTCAAGGTACTTTAGTTACTGAGGCTAAGAATTGTCTGCCAGACATCATTCTTCAACCCCTTTGCCAGATCATCAGGTCGCCAACTAGACTCCGAGTGTGCCTTTGGTTGACGCAATGCTCTTGCTACACTGGGCTTCTTTTATCTAGTCGTCTCGGATCACAATTAGGTGCCGTTTTCCACGGGATGCGATCTGGAGAATCTTTGTATCTTGGCGATACTAGACCACGATTTCCTGTGGCAGGCAGCTAAATATTCAATCTCATGCCATTTCATGAGCCACTGAGAAAATCGCAATGTAAATCCTACCAATAAGAAAGAGCCTCTCGGCTGTATCGAGGTCTTCGCGAAGGCGGGGGGTTTCAAATCGCAGTAGCAGAAGCTGTCCCGCAGCTAGGCTTCCCTCCCATCTAACGGAGGGACTGCCGAACGGACGGGCAGGGCGCCCCGTAGATACGGCGACGTTTTGAGCGTGATGGGGAGTAATGGGTAGAGAGACATGTTGGTTGTCATATAGAAAGCCCCGAGTCTGGTACGTAGACACCAAACTCGGGACATCTGGGTATGCTCCCATGGAAACCAATACCTCGACCTCGGGGCCGGTTGGGGGGAAGCACTGGCCTCGCCAGGCGCGGCTGATCGTTGAATTTCTGTTCCTCTCAATCCGTCTTCTCCCCACTGCAACGTTGCGGGATCAGGGAGAAGCAAAGCACGGGCAGCCGTGATTTGCCTCGTTACCGTACTTGGTCGAGACCAGGCACGCCGATGCTCGCGATAGGCACATCATCGTATCCAAACGGGGGCATGGCATATTACCCCGAAGCCCCAAAAGCTTGGGACGGCAGAAAGCTCTGACCGTGCGCTAGTGACTGACTGATTTTCTGCTTGCTTGTTTGTTCTGGCCCCCTTCCCTCGGAAAACCGCTCATCGTCAGTCGATTCAAGGCAGCGAACGTTGGCCATCGCCCAATGGGGGTCGGCCACGCAAGAGAAAACCTCCTCTCGCCTCACCATCACGGGAACCTTCCCCTCTTCCCCTCCCTTGGCTCACCGCTCTTCTTCGAGCTATCGCCCTTGCTGTCGTGTCTGGGCAGCTGGCGGTCTGTAAATCTTGTCAAAACGGAAGGCCTTGACGCTCCGTGTGAACTACCGGGACCGGGTTCGCGGTGCTGTCAGCGACTAGGTCACGGAGCTACCCTTTTCCATCCTTCTCCCCAATCCGTTCCCAGGCTTTTTGCATCTTGGGTTTTGTCTGGCGGGAAGGGGACGGGGGAGGGGGAGGGGGGGGCCTGGCATGCCCATAATAGGGCCTCGATATACCTCTGATATCACGCTTGATATAGTCCAGGTTTCAGGTATAACGCAACCCAATTATTACAGGTGGTTGGTCAAACAGGCACCGCCCTCTGAGGATGTCTGATATCCAACGAACTAGCTTGAGAGGGACGCCCTTGCGTCCGCAGCTTTCCCAATGTTTCAGGTGAAAGACTGGATATGGGGACTCGGCTAATAAGGTTGAAGACGGCTGGAGGGAAGGGATTGCAGGTTTGCTCGCGGATCATGAGATCGAGAAAAGACCTCTTCCCTTTCTGTCTAGGTCTTGCGATACGGCCAGGGGAAAAATCGGAGTGTCTAGAGCATAAAGTTTTAAGCTCTTTCTATATATCATGCTAACGGTGAGCGTCGTGAATGTTTTCGACTGAGACCGCCATCCCCGGGCTCTATGACATCGTCGGGACTCCGTGCCCGAGTGAAGAAAAAAGGCCGGCTGCCAGCAAGCTTCGCAGAGCAACCCCCAAATCGTCTCAAGGGCTGCCCTTGGCCGTATTCACCTCACGAAACGGGGGAGCAGCTGCCCTGGGAGAAGACGCTTCGTAGGCACGGGTACTATGAGCAAGCTCAGCTCCGCCGGCGAGCTATGAGTAATCCAACCACCGCAGCTAGAAGTTACCTAGTTAGCTTGAAGGTGTGGACGACAAGGCAGAGTGACTGGTGAATGTCTCGGGTACAAGTCGATACAAAGAAAACGGCGTAATCTGGCCGAGAAAGTACCGCCAACTGGATGAGCCACCAGGAGAAGGAAAAAATATAACTGTGAGCAATGGAGCATGAGACTAGATATTGGGATTTAATCTCCGATTGGACAGCAGCCCGCCCGAGGTAGCACTGTGGGTGCGAAGACCACCATTGTACGCTCGCTTCAGTGTGCAAATGTTGACATGTTCCGCCGACAAGACTGACGGCTAGTCTGCAATAGGAATGAGGAAAGACCAGGCAAATGACTGCGTCCGTGAACCAATCCACGTCACGATCATCAAGGTAGAGCATTGTGTGCTCGCTCGCTATCAGGACCGAGCACGCAAGCTTACATTGGCGGGCTGTCCTGCCTGCTTTTTTCCTGATTGTCCCTCCGTATGGCGTCCTCCGTATGGCGTCCTCCGTATGGCGTCCTCCGTATGGCGTCCTCCGTATGGCGTCCTCCGTATGGCGTGGCTGGGGCTCTCTGTCCGTGTCTGCGCGGTGCCTGGAGGTGAGTAGGTCGTGTTAGCGAGATCAAGACTGACTGGGAGCCGGCTTTCGGGGCCAGCAGAGGTTTTGTGCGAATGGATGGACAAGTCGCATTCTCTGGAGAAAGTCAAGCCACATAATAAATATCCCTCCTGGCAATCGCGAGATAGCCCCGAGGATTCCGCGCACATAATGGCGGGAAATATTGTAAAAGAACACCCGTAAAAGACAAGACCGTCCCAAGCCACAGCAGTTGTGGTCGTGACGACGACGTGACTTGATGTCGCATCGCGCTCGCGTCGCAGCAGCTTTGTCTTTTTTGAACTGCGATTCTCCGCTCAAGTCGACCCCAGCTTCCAGGCTGCAGTGGTCGAAAAGAACCCCTGGTGCGTTCCCCGATCAGCGGGCGGGTGGCCGTTAGAGATGACGCGACAGGAACGCCGCCAGGAACGCGGGCAGCTTGTTCCTTGCCCCACCAGCCAGCCACCTCCCCCAGCGGTCGTAGTGCATGGCATCTTCCATTTTACAGGGCCATCCTAGCCTTGCATCCCCTCTTGTCGGACAAAAGCAAGGCTGAGTTGACGACAGGGGGCCCCGATTCGGATGCTGTGTTGAATTGCTGGGCGTTCCTTTTTTCGGAGCGCTGCCGAGAGAAACGAAACCTGGAAGGATTTGAAAAGCTGGCAGGGAGACCTTCAATCAGGAACGATGAACTAGGCAGGTATCCATACTTCATCAAATCCTACCCGTCAATTGCTTTGCTGTTGAATCCTCAATGTCGCCTACAACTGGTGTTTCTTAAACGGCGTGTCCTGAATTAAACATGTATGAACTCGGCTGATGCCCGTACTCGATACGGATGTTTGTCACACCAGAAGTACAACGTTGAACGAACAGGGAGGAGGCCCAAGCTGCTGCCGGACCCTGGCATAAAAGAGGTGGTGGTCCCAACTTAGTGGGGCGCTTCGACGCCTGTCGTCTCAATTTGGGGGGCACCTTGTCAAAGTCGATTCCCGACCCGAGCTCGCCGACACGGCTTCCGAGAGGCTGTCAAACCAGGGTTGCTACGGAAGACTCTGGGTTCTTCTCGGCGGCCTTGCGTTTGCAGTGGTCGATATTGAGATGCCCGTTGCGTACTTATATGCACATTTACCGTAATATGTTCTCGTGCCATAGATACCTTACCTACATATACGGAATATCCGATACGGAATTCCTTCCATTGACAGTTGAAAATCGGTTAAGCGGTAAAACGTTAGTGCGTGTGGTGCCGGGGGCTCCTTGTTGGCCTTGGCAAAAGCCGTTGTTGGCACGGGTCGCCGTTGATGCGGCCAGGCCGTTTGAAACTCTACCGTTACGACATCCGTCGACCATGTGTATGCGTGCGCGAATAAGTTTAGTTTCACCGTCCAAAATCTCATGAGCGAGGTCGCCTTGCCCCGATAAATCGTCGTTCAGAAAAGCTTAGCAGACTTGAACATTATATTTCGTCAAAGAGCAACAAAGCTATTACTTCATTAGGTAGACAAGTGCCGGATCTATGTCTGTAGCTACTGTACCCTACATGAATCCTACCTTATGTTGCCCTAGTATCATTAGCGAACTACCGCCCAGGAGCGGCTTCTGATATATCAAAACATATTGGCACACCCAAAATTCTTTTCTGCCGCGCCGAACAAAGTTTCGTCTCTTGGTCCGCTCCGCTGCTCCGCTCCTCCGCCCATGCTTGGGAACGTTACTCATGTCAGATTTTGCTGGGCCGTCTCCCATCAAGAAGAGTTCTGGTGCATGTGGACGAAACCTTTGCGACCCAAAACCATCAGCGCATATTTCACCCAGAGGAGGGAGTCATCATCGTCGCAAAGCGGTATCGTGTATATCGTGTCCTCGGTTTGAGCCCGGTTCTATATCATAGCAACAACAGCCAATGTTGCAAGCTGTAGGGAAAGAGGAAAGGGAAGAAAAGAACCAAAGGAAAGAAAGCTGGCATAAGGGGGCAGTTTGTCGGCGGTATTCCGGGTATCTCTAATATTATCCCGCCCTGCCAAAAGAAACCCCCGCAGAATGGTACCAAAAGTTGAGTGAGAAAATAATATAAACAAGCGAAATACTCGACGAGAATTATAATAGGAAATCGACAAAGGCAAGGTAAAGGGAGCGCAAAATAAGATAGAAAATGAATGCCACCAGTGTTTCAGAGCCGCTTCCTCTAAGCTACCGCCACCTGCCATACGCCTCGCTAAAGCAAAGAGTAAGAAGAAGCCGTCAAGGGCACGGAAAGGGCTCAAGTATTAAATCCGGAAAGGCTCAGTGTTGGATATGCTTGCTGGGCCAGTGCGGCGTCGGAGGTCTCGTTCGGTCGAGTTTAGCTAACCATTCCACCTCAGTGGCCGGAACCCAAACTTTCTGTGTAGCCTCGGTCTCGGTTTCTTGGAGTTGTCTCAGAGGTGGATCTCGTGTGTTTGTAGCGCAGTTATTATTGTAACTGCGACGGATAGACTGTTGTGTCCCCGGACTCAGGAGCTGAAACTCCTGGCGGGGACAGCGATTGCTATAAGTTGTCCTCCAACAACTGCGTTGCTCTCTCGCGACACGCAGCCGGTGTGAAGCCCGTTCCGACCTTGTTGGCGACTATGCGCCACTTCTCGTTTTCATAGTCTTGAAGCGCCGTCCTAAGCTTTTGATCCTGTAGTTCGCCATCAAGTCAGCTTTGCGCTCAAAGGACTGCAGAAATAAAAGAGAGCACGAAATAACTGACCGTTTCATCTGTCCATTGCGTCGTCTTTGCCTTGAGTTTCGTGCAATATCGCACTTGAAGAGTCCCGCTTGATCTGCCAGGGAAGAAGTCGGCGATTTGTTTCCATGTCAAGCTTTTGTTTTCCTTGAGGTCTATTAGAAGTTGGTCGTCCTCTGGTGTGAATTTCAACTTGGGTCCCCTCGGACGCGGAGCCGGATGCGGCATCCCTGCTTGTCCCACCACGCTCGGAGCACCCCCGCCCGAACTGCTCTCTCCGTCGCGACGCATAAGCTTGTTCGGCGGCCCTGTATCCGGCAGGCGGTGGTGGTGGTGCGTCGGAGGAGCGCCCGCCCCTTGGCCGTACGATGTCCCCATCGGTGTTTGCTGCATGGACTCCAAGTCGCTCTGTTCCAGGTCGGGGATCCCCGAGACGGAAAGATCAAGGTCGTCTGGTCTTTGTCGCTTCAGGCTACCAGAAGGGCCATGGGTCGGCGTTAGAGACGGGTAGAGAGGCGCCACAACGGCGTGGGGCGAGGGACCTCCAGCGCCGTAGTGCGGCGGCCCCGTATGGCCCATGTGCCGGGCGCTTGGGTGTCCTCCCATGTGGCTCGGGTCGGTGAGGATTGGATGGGGGTGATGGCCAGTGGAATAATGCTGCGACAAGCCATGGTGGGACTGGTGGCTCGACTGCTCATGCAGAGGCGACGGACCGGCGTGCTGGAGCGAGCCTCGGTGGTGATGGGCATCATATGGATGCGGAGCTTGGCCCTGCTCGGCCGAATGCGGCTCCTGTGGCGCATAATCGACATTGTAGTCCGGTCCTACACGATAGTTGCCCGCCAGCGTGCCTCCGATACATGGGTTCCGCCAGAGCGAACCGCTCTGGCTGGTCGCCGGGCTCTGAATGGAAAGAATTTGTTGGAACTGAGCCCCGCGGGGCTACGTCGGGGAAAGTTGTTGTGTATGGCTCGGGCTGAGGCAGTCCAATATGCCTCCCGTCTACCCGGGGAGTTGCCGTCACAGTATGTAGGTGAAGCGGTGAGGCCTGGTAGCGGGGCAGGGCACATGTGATGTTGAAGAAGCCGCCCTTGACAGAGACTGTAAATGCGGTCGTGGTATGTGTTGTTGGGTAGGAAGAATCTCTTGCGCGGAGTGAAGAGTTGGTTCCGAAAAGGTTCGGCGGACGATGACGGCAACCCTAGTGGACCCTCCTCAGCTGCTACTCATTGCTGGCTAGAAAGCGATGTGACTTCGGTGCTTGGATTCGCGTTCCTGGTTATCGTGGTGATCAGGCAGTCGGTATTCTTGGTGCCTGCTACCTTTTTTCTGAGAATTCTACACGAACAAAGGCAATTTTTTAGAGCCTCAAGCAAGAAGAAGCGGGCATGGGTCGCATTATATCGTCTGATCTTTGCTACCTTTTGAGGGGGGGCCCAAGGACTTAGGGGGTCCAAGGCTGGGGGGGAGGGAGTAGGCTTATTGCTCTTGTGTCTCCTTTCATCCAAGTTAAAGCACATAACCGATTTGCCATGTGCGAGACGAAGATTGTTCCTGAAGAGTGCGGAGCTAAGTCACCTTGTCCAACGATGACGGTAGCATAATTTGAGGATCTTATGCCATGGTATGGCTGCCGGATATAGAAACAGGACCCCGGCCTCTAAGAATGATGCAACGAGGGGGCATGACAGCTAGGGTTACTGGTAGAACAAATTATCAAATTCGAGAATCCTGGGCGGATTAACCCAAAGAGGAGGCTGGAAAAGCCGACTGTCCAAAGAGAGGAATGCCTGGAAAACGCATGGAAGGATACAAAACAACAGGCCGGATGGAGATTAAAATATGAAACAAGCCCTACCATGCAGCCGGAGAACAGCATGACGATAAGCGAGTTATGGGGTGCTACCAGTACGGAGACCACGCCAACAGCGGCACCTGCCTCATGAGATGGGCCTGGAGCGGTTGTCGTCCATTCTTGCTGTCAAGTGATGCATCTGGAGAAACAGGCGAGGGGGGAGGGCGGGGGTGGAGGGGCGAGGACCAGAGAGCCTGAGTGCCAGAGAGCCTGAGTGCCAGAGCGCCGACGGGCAAACCTGCTGTCGAGCGACCCAAGAGAGAGCCACACTTGCGGTTGGCGGACCAGAAGCAAGCCGTGTAAGTGCTTGCAGAAAACGGTGCGCGAAGGTACCTGGGGTTGGCGGGCGCGCCCGGGACGGGTACTCCAAGGTACCAAAGCAGGAACACGGTACCTAGAGCCTGCTGGGGTGAGGTCGGGGCGCTGGAGTGCCGTGGTAGCAAGCGGAGAAGGTAGCTGAGGGTGTGGTAGTCTGTCCCAGTCCTGTCCAAAAGGGGTAAGGTAACGGCTGGGGGGGCTATATCAGACAGGCAAGAAGAGATCGGTGCCTTGACACGCCAACACGCCCATACACACCATAAGGCGCTGTAGGAAAAGGTTGGAAGTGGCAGCCATATGATTAGCCAGCAGATTGCCGGACAGGGGAAACAAATGGGCAAATGCCAGGCACTGTACCTTGGGTCAGGAACATACACTATCATATATTCCGTAGCAACCACCACGCTCGGCAGCCTTTTAGGCCACTATTACTTTCAGTTCAGGACAGTAAAGCTGGGAGCGGCCGGCTGGGCAAAATGACCAGCCTCAGAAGCCAGCAAGGGAAAAAGGACAGACGGCAATGAGTTGTCTTGAAATAACATCCGCAGCAAGGTGAGGCAAGCGGTAAGGATAGGGTGTGGCGGACCGAGGTGGTGAAGGTACCTTGCCTGGGTGGGGGGGTGGGGAGAACCCCACCCCGGCTCGCCGTCTTCCCAGGAGAACCAAAAACAAGGGCATAATGTGCACGATGTACTCGGCTCGATCGAGCTGTTGCAGCGCCATAGGGAGATCGCGACGGCGGGCAAGGCTGCTGTCTACCCCCCGGCGGGACCAAGGTAGGACCAGAGCGCAAGTCTTTGGTGACTTCGCGTGTACCCTACTCTCCCCCGTTCATCTGATCGCCAGCGACAAGGCGGCAAGCCAAAGGACCGCTGTCGTGGGAACCTGGGCGCGTCACAATACCTAGCACCTAATAATCGGGCAGACTTGGATGGTATTGCGGCGCCGTCCACACCACAAAGCATCAAGAGGCGTGACTGTGCCGTCATGGTTCGCATGGTAGCGTGGCTGGAGGAGGCTAATCTCGGGAACTCCAAGATTGCGCATCTCAATGCTGTCAAGATTCCTGGTCGTCAGCCTCGGGCACGAACACGAGCACAGGCACGAACGGGAAAGGGCAAAAGCACGAGCACGAGCACGAGCACGAGCACGAGCACGAGCACGGGCACGGGCACGGGCAGGACTCGACGACGCAGCAGTGCCGTTGGCTCTCCTCGGAGGGCCGTCGTGACTCCTGAGACAGCGGGACACGCAGCTAGCATCGTCCGAGAGGCCACGAGGGCACGAAAGCGCGAGCGTCGCGCCTCTTGGCCGGAAATCTTGTGCGAGGCCGTGCATCAGCGCCTGTCGGGCATGAGGGGTGGAGGCTCTGGGCCAAGACACGCATGAAAGAAACGTGTTTCATTCGAACCTTGCAATTAAAGGACGTCTTATGCCTCCGCCAAAGACAAAATTAACGTGATTTCGGGTTTCTAGAAGACGCAAATTGCTTCTAGCCCAGAACTAGGCTTCGGGAAGCTCCTCCTGAAGTCCAAGCTGAACTGAACCCCTGCCCTCCAGCGAGTCGAATTGGTCGGTCGGCTGGCCGGCCGGCCTGGGGCAAGGCGGCTTCGATCTCGGTCTCCACGGGGTCGGCGCAGACCGGGCAGGGAGTGTGTGCCGGGGTTGTGGTGGAAATGGTTGACATGCACGTCGTGCGGCCGACTGAATATCGACAGTATGATAAGAGAAGCCAGCACGCTGAACCGGGAAGCAAGCGCTTTACGGCGAACGGGCACGAAACAAATCATTCGAACTGGTGCCAGAAGGGACAAGGAGCATGATGGGGATTGGGAGTGTTTGTGGAGAGGCCGCTACTATTGAGCACCACAATGATGAGACTTCTGGCCGTCAAGCGGGAATGCCACACGTGCTTGCCCTTCCAGTTGTCCTTCTTGACCCCTTCCCCCCCAGTCGCAGGGCTGCAGCTGAAGCTTCCAGATAGGGTCACTGCAACCAGATACGCAATACCACTTGCAGTGATGCATGCACGTGGTTTTGATGACTCTAGTCGAGCGTAGGAAGGAGGAAGCAAGGGCCAACTAAAGTACTTCGTACCTTCCTACTAGTAGCAGCTTCGGCGTACTGCCACCAGGAGATCAAGCGCCGTTTGAACGCAGATGGAAGGACCAAGGAAGTCTCGAAGACGCCTTCCTAGGTCGTCCATTTCCTAAGGGCCCGGGATCCACACAGTATTTGGAGTACTTGCATGTTTACACGAAGGCTTCAAGTGGAAGGAGCTGCATTAGCACAGTACCGTGTTCTGTAAATTTGCAGGGCAGCCGCTGTCAGTCAAATTGAACCTGGCAAAGTCTGCAGAGTTCAATGCCAGACTCTGGGAAGGAATTGCAGGTTGGTTTTCGACGACGAGTCCGTATCGAGCTGGGGCTGAGCGTCTGAGTAAGGCGGTCATGACGACTCTTAAGGCTGAATATTGATAGCAACGACGTTATTGGCAGGGGATGGGAGTTGTTCATTCGGATTGCGCCGCAGCGGCACCCGCCTGGCACCTGCACCTGTGCACCCACGTTCCTGCTTGCGTGGCGTCTTCAAAGCTCTTTTGTCCCGAGTCCTCCGTACCTGAGTCCGTACTCCATACCTACCTACTCCATATTCTGTAACCCGTTGCACACCTCAGACCACGGGTGACAGGGCGCTTAGCCATCCGATGGAGCAATGGATGGCTTTTCATTGTTTTCAAACCGTCGACGCTGCCCCCGCCGTTCGGCCACTTCAAGTTAGGTTTGTCGTCGTGCTGCCCATGAGCTGTGTCTGCTCTCCAGTTTCGGCGGGTGGATGCTACGCCTCGGGGTTCGGCCAGGCTTCCGAGACTCCTGATCCGCGTTTGAGCTGGGCTTGCCAAGGGAGCGGGCTCCCCCAGACTGGGCTTACCGCGCGGGGGGATTCCCCAAGCGGATAGCCATGAGATCAACTGAACAACCTAATGGAAGTTCTTCCAAGCAGGTGGGAACCTAACCCTCGTCCCATCAATGATCCCATCAATGATCCCATCAATGATGCGCGACGGGCTCTCTCCCGCCAACATCCGGCTGCTCGGTCAGAAGTCCAAACGCCGTGCACGGCTCGGAGAGTATTCTGGTACTTCGTGCATACCTTGCCTTGTGAAGGTCAGTCAGCCTGAGTTGGTGATTAATTAGCAGAAAGCCAGCCCAAACTCTACCGGGCGGGCGTATTTGTCGTTCAAGTTTCTTCCCCTGAAGACGAGCAACGCAACAGCGTAGCGCGAAAGATCCGAGATTGACATGGGCCAAGATTGAGGTGAATGCTTCAATGCATGTGTAATAACCCCATGCAGAATAGCAAATAACTACTTCAATGCCATACGGATCAGGACATGGCTCTCTCTGGCGGCTCTGCCGAACGCCTCACGCCAATTAGGCAGGCGGCAGGCTTTCACGGACAGAAAAGTCATAATTTCACCGAGATGGAAATCCTGGGCTCCTCTCCATCTCCATGCCGGACAGGTGACCGACGCCCATCTGGGGCATCCATCCATACCTAGTCCATATCCATCCATCGACCTCCATACTTGACTACCTTAGGAACGTATCGACTAGTATTTCGTATTTGTGAAGGGGACGCTCCGGGACGCGCGCTGCGGAGCGGACAAGTATCTTCGTCAAGTCTAGCGCCTTGTCTGTTTCCGCGCTTATTGCTGCCGTCGTCGAAACTCGGAGCTGAAGGAGATATGGACCTATACAGTACATGCATACCTACATGCTACATAGAGTATGTACCTGAGGTGAGGTGAGCTGTGGCTTCGTTCAGCCCAGGATGACGCCACGCGCATAAACGCATTGAGATCAATCTCTTGCGATCGCCCATTAACAATTGCTGATTCAGTCCTGACGTATCCTGTCTCTGCCTTCGGCTCGAACCGCGCGGTCTCGTCCTCGTCCCAATGCCCCCCCCTCCCTCCAAAATGCGAGTCTTACCAATGGATATCGACCCACGGCTCGGTTCCCGTCTCCTTGGTGTTCCCGTGTCCGATCGTCCTCGTCCCGCCAGTCGTGCAGCTTGCAGCTTAACACCCAAACCTCGGAGCAAGTCAAATGCGAACTCCTCATGGCTCATGGCCTGTCGCAACAGCAGAGATACATCGATCAACAGGGGACATATGCAAGACACTCATGACTACCAAGGAACACACTCATTAAAACTGATCAATTATGTCCATCATCCTCATCTTCAGTATTGTTACACCGGGCTTTTTTTTTGCTAAAGTGTTACATGAAACGGCGTTCCCCCATCTGCAAAACGCCAAAAGAAACACAGAAAACCTTGAGCTGGCCGCGCGCCCAAATCGTAAAGAAAACCATCAACCAGAGCCCTGGGGAGTCGATCAAACAGTCTGCAGAGCTCCCGAAAGCGAATATGCCATCCTGTGTGGCTTGGCCCTCGCTAACCACCCGCGCCTGTTTCTACCCGATCGCTTCGTCCCGACGTTTCCCCTTTTCCACATGCATCCACCTACCCCTTGCTTGCTCAGTGCTATGTTTCTCCACACTCGAGTGGCCGAGGCCGCCTAGGCAAAATTATCCTGCCTATCGACCCAAATGTCCTCCAGCTCGTTGAAACTGGAAAAGTGGATCGGCCGGTGTTGGTCGCTGTAGAATGGCAAGGGCGTATCTAGTTTGACGTGGACCGGCTTCTTCTCTAAGCCGCCGAAGGCGCTGCCCATGAAGCTGAAGTTCCATTTTCCGGAGTCGGGCACAAGGAAGAAGCCCCTGAACTTCTCGCTGAGAAGGAGCTGCCGCTTCTCGCCCATTGCCGTCGAAAATCCCTGTGGCTGATCGCTGCCAACGTCCTTGTTCTCGGCTCCCCATCTATAACCCTGTGGCGTGAGAGCCCAGGCCGACAACGACACGCTGCCAGGGGTGAACGACACCGTAACAGTCAGAGTATTCTGCTTGTCCCACTCTGGATGAGCGTCGAGGAGTCTGGAGTGGTCTGTAACATCCATGGCCGACATGTAAGGCAGCTCGTTGCCCGACATGGTGTGGATTATGCCAAGAGGTTCCATGTCCTTGAGGAGCTCGTGCTGTGGTAGCTGTTGGGGTAGCTGGATGTTGCGCAGGCCTCCAATCTGGGGGACCATGACGATGCACTTGACTTCCTTGACTTGGTCATTGTCGGCTGGTGACGAGCCATAGAGATATCCCGCAACCTGCACTCTGAGGTCTGCAATCGTGATGAACCGCTTCAAAATGTTCTTTGGCATGACATATGTAATGTCATCCACGTCGCTGTCCACTGGAGACACATACATGTTGTTGGATCTCGTACGCAGATTCGACGTGGCAATGGCCCTGGTCCGCCACTCAGTCTTCGAGGCAAAGGTCTGCTGCTCAAACTGTGAAGTCGTCGTCACAATGATCTCCTCCCCGTGTACGTTTTGGGTCTTGGTAGTGACCGCAGTGAGCTGCTGCTGCTCCTGTTGTTGCTTTTCGATCTCAGCGGCTTGTTGCCTCTGCATCGACGGCGCCGAGATCTCCATGCCCAAGATGATGTCGCGCACTTCGCTGCTCGTCAAGCTAGACACGTTGACGTTGTTCTTCTTTCCGTAATCGTTGAGAATCAGGTCTCGGAGTTGAGTTTCCACCTTGATCCAATCCTCATCCGAAAGTGACGGCCAGATGTGATGGTCTTGCGTGATGACCGTCTTATCGGGTCGCAAAATAAGCTTCGTCTTGTCTTGATTGACGTGCAAAGCTCGAAGGATCAAGATGAGGCGGGAGAATGCCGTATACGACGAGATGCTCTTCAGCCACTCGTCATACAGGTTGAAGAGAACCATCTGAGGCTCGGTGGCGCGCAAGATCATGTCCCCAAGTTTTTCAACCTTCATGGCAGCTTGGAAGGGGAGCTGCAACTCAGAAGCACGGATGGAAATATTGGGGAAGTCGAGCAGATTGACCTCGAGGGGATCGAGCAGCCCCTTTCGCGTGACGATCAGTTGCTTGGGCTGTTCTTCAACTGGGAGTGACCGGATCAAGGCAGCCACTTCTTCAGCTGTCTTCCACTTGGCTAGCTGTCCCAGGCGCTTCTGTCCCGCCCACACGCTGGTATGGATGATCTTCAGGAATAGCTGGCCAGTGCGGGGGTTGAAGATGAAGATGGCTCCGTTTATCGGCTTTGTCGTCAGATTGCCTTCGAATGTTTTGTGGATTGTGACTCGATAGACATTGGTATCATCAATGAAAAGCTGGGTCTGGTTACTGAACAGCTCCGAGTAGTTCTGCGAGTTCAAAAACTCTTGGTTGCTCTCCGACGCATAGAGCTGTAGGCCCTTGCGAATTCGCTCGCGCAAGACGTAAAGAGCGGGATTCGCCTTCATGATTTTATTCATGGCCTGCTGGACAAGAAGCTTGAGACCAGGGAAGTACTGGCCGTAAGCAGAGAAGAGGTTGTATGCCAAATCGATTCCGATCATGAGACCGGTCGGCGACGGATACAAACTCATACTGTCGGTCGTATAATCGAGGTACTTGGCACGAACATAGCGTTCTATGTCGTGCGAATCGTAATCGCCGTAGCGAAGCTGAACATCAATCCAGAATTTGTTCGTCGTGGTGGACTCGAGAACATCCTTGGTGTCGAAAAGAAGCGAGGGCCTGGTGACGTTCCACTTGTGGCTGGCGAATAGTTGGATGTCCGCGCAAGATGAATTCATCTTGTAGGACTTTCGGGGATGGATGGTCTCCTTCTGAACCGACTCAATACTCAGTGCTTCCAGCTCCTGGTCGAACACCTGGCAAAGATCCATCACAACCGACTCGTGGATCTTTTGCCACAAATGGGCGCGGAAGATCTGGATGAGTGAGATTTTGAGTGTCGGGATTTTGCCGTGCAAGAAAATGCCCGTCAGATCCAACTGGACCTGGAAACCGACATAGACGTTGGCTCTGTTGATTGTAGGAGACCACCATAGCGTGAATCGACGGTTGGGAATTTGGTTTAGACCTTTAAGAGGCCGGGTTAGTATATTTTTATCATACGGTGCACTTACACCGTCGTGATGATGACCTTGGATTGGCCATAGCTCATCCAGGGGGTAAGGGTAAGAAAATGGCGTAACATACCACTCCGTTGGGCGTTTGTGAGCTTCTTGAACTTCATGCTCTCCTCGAACCCACTGGCTTTCTCCCAAAAGAGGCCTTCCCAAGACGGAAAACCAGTCGCCTTGAAAAGCGTGTGCTCAAGAATGGTTTCAACACCTCCCAATGCCTGGATGACATCGGTACGGTAGGCATTCAAATTCCAAAGCTTTCCATCGTGCCTTTGACTAGTCCACCAGAACGGGTTACTCTTCATTAGCTGGTACACTTTGAACTCGGCACGCGCGCGGAAACCCTTGTCGAAGGAAAGAGTGCTTCGGTCCTTCTGGAAGAGCGTATTGATACGAGGCAGTCCACGATCCCAGCTGTCTTCCAAATCCTCAAGAGCGAGCCTCCTGTTTTGTTGGTTCGCCTCGAGTCGCTTTTGTGAGTACTCCGTCCACACACGTTGCGAATCGATGAACTCGGCTTCCCAGGGGATGATGTAGCGGAAGATGTTGGGAATCAGCGTCTCTTCGTCATGAGACATGCCCTGACGGTAGTGTGTGACTCCAACGTCTGTCTGCTTGTACCAGCGCTTGTCACTTGTTGGGATCAGAATATGCGACCCGGAGATCATGCCAAGACCACCGAGCTCTTTCGGCGTGTAGAATACAGCGGGGGGGAAACGAGAGGGCATTTTGGAGTTGAGGCCAATCTTGACACGGGTCTGGATCTTTGTCTCGCATTTGACAATGGTGTCAAGCAGGCTGACAGTTGAGACTGCGGCTTCGCGGTAATACGTAAACAGGGAAATCAGAGCCGTGTTCCATTTGTTGGCAATCTTCGTGAATGTAGTGGACCCAGAGGACATCAGAATCTGGCGGATACGGTTATTGAACTTTTGGACGTCCTCCTCAGTGACTTGGAGGAATGCGTGCGCAGTTCGTTCCTTGGTGGTGTTGTCCACCAGCGACCAGACGCTGTCCTTGACCGGGAACTCGTCATTCTGATTGCGAATCTTTGGCAAGACGCGAACCTCGAAGCCGCACATGGCGAACAGCAGATTTGGATTGTCCCTGCTGTAAACACTGGCAAAGGTGTCTTCCCACTCAATTGTGGTGACGGATCTCGGAAGGCGATTTTTGAGATCCCAGAAGACGGCCCTCCCGAGGTTCACGTCGTGTCTCATGAGTCGCATGCGGGAGTCTCTAGGCCAGCACTTCTTGCTCTTGTAGCCGATGACATTCTCAAAATTGGGATCGGGCTGCTCAGTAAGGAATCGCTGGATCAGGTCGCGAGACTCCTCGGCGGTAAAGCGCAAGAAAACCCAGATCTTGTCAATGTATCTGGTATACAACCTGATGGGGTGCCTAGTCTCTGTCTCGCGGTCCCTAAACTGAAGGAAGTCGTTGGGGCTTTGTGGAGGACCAGCTATCTCGCTGGCACGCTGGGGGCCGAGCAGCAGCAAGTCCAGGATGAGGCCATAGTACTGGAAGACAAACGCAGAAAACTGCAGACCGCGGATCATGCCATAACTGTTGACATGGCTCATGTCCTTGTATGTCAAAGTGACATTGTTCTTGGCCGTGATGTAATCAGCCAGGTTGTGGTCCATGATCAACCGCAAGAGCGAGTTAAGTAGTGTCAGCTCAATCTTTTCGTAGACTTTGGAAAGCTGCGTCTCGATCATCACGTTGCATTCACCATCTACCGTCTCCCAAACCTTATCGAGGTTGTTGATGCCCTGAGCCCACTTGTATACAAGGAGCGGTGGAACCTCGGAGTCGGAGGGCTTGATCCAAGCAGGGAAGAGGTGGCGCTGGTCAGCCTGATACCAGAGATACTGATCCAGGTAGGCATCGCTGATCTTCTCGATCGGCTCAATGTCATAGACCGGGTTGATGGTGCTGTAATTGTCGTTCATGTCGATGCCAACTTCCTTGAACGCCCGCTGCGTGAGAAGAAAGCGCTTGATCCGCTCCAGAGTAGTACCGGGGCTGTCATAG
The DNA here is from genome assembly GCA_033439765.1 of Lasiosphaeria ovina. Classification (NCBI taxonomy): domain Eukaryota; kingdom Fungi; phylum Ascomycota; class Sordariomycetes; order Sordariales; family Lasiosphaeriaceae; genus Lasiosphaeria; species Lasiosphaeria ovina. The sequence continues at coordinate 6,163,469 of JAULSN010000002.1, read as the reverse complement.
GCCTGTTCAATCAGAGCAAGCTCTTCTCGTTGACTCTGGTTCAGCCTGCCCTTGGTGGAGTATGCCTCTCGCAACCGCTCGAGGGCCAAGATGAGAATTTTGGTGTCGTGCTTGTAGGACACGCTCGGGAAAGGAATAGGGGAGAATTTCCGAGACTCGAGCCAGTGGACCGTGGTCGTATATATCGCCACAGCCTCTTCAGACGAGACATATGGGCCATCCTTCATGTGGTTATGTTGTCTCTCCTGCTCCGCCTTGAGCCACAAGCGAGTGAGACGACCGACATTCTTCTTGGCGACGGTTTTGTCGACAGTGGCCCCCCTGCGGATGCGCTCCCGATTGTAGTGGGCAACCGATATCCACCAGTCTGCCTTGGACTTGACATATCGCAAGATGATGTTCTCAATAGCTGCCGGCAGTCCCGGAACCTTCCACGGAATGTTGCTCTTCCAGCATCTCCAAGCTTCAGACAAATGTTGCAGAACGGTATTGACCTTGTTTTGCTTGATACCCTCGGGCATCATATCCATGAGATCGGCCATGACCGAGGCACGAAGCTCCAGATCAAAATGGGACTCGACGCGCTGCTTGGTAACGGTTTTGGCCACTCCCTTGCTGTGACGACCCTCGAACTGACGCGACAGAAGATTTCCAAGCCACCGCTCGAGCAGCGGGATGATACCTCGCATGAAGAAAAGCCAGACTCGCCAGGCTGGCGCCCAAAAGCCGCATCCAGGACCTTTGCCGACAGGGCCGGCGTTGAACCGGTAATAGATCAGATGCTTGAGATCTTTGCAAGAACGGATCTGATGCATGAGCTTGTACTTGTACCGGTACATGCCTGTCAGCTGTCCAACGTGATTAAACGCATAAAGGATGCCATCGGCAAGCTGGAAGGCGTCGATATTGCCAAGGCGATATTGCACTTGGGCATCGACAATCAACTTGGTGAGTCGGAGGATCTCGCGCATCAGATGGAAAGCGTTTCCGAATCTCGACTTCTTCCGCTCCTTTGTCGTCAAGGTCTTGACAGGCTTCAAGTTGAAGTTGTAGTCAAGATGGAGGTAGGTGAGATTTTTGCGATGAATCAACAGATTGAGCATGTTGAAGCCTTGACGGCAGACTTGCAGACCAGCTTCCACCCAGTCGATCTTGGTTTGCTGGAAGAACTTCGTTTGCTTGAGAGTCTTGAGGAGATTCTGTCTCTGGAGTGCTTTGGGCTTCTTCTTGTGGAGCTCGTTAAGCACGTAGCTCTTGAGAAGCTTCTGGTACGAAACGCGGACCTTGACCGGCTGCTTGGGCGGGCAGTGCTCCAGATACCAGTGCTTGACCAGGGGGACGTCTTGGGCTCGCACCGTGCGACCAGACCGACGGTCAAAGGGGAATGGAGCCCACCACAGCTCAATAGCAGAAGCCGTGTCGTCGGTATACAAATCTTCGTCGGCGAAAAAAGGCTCAACACTGGGTGGAAGTTCAAACGCTTCCTCTTTGGGCTCCTCATGGCTACCTTTCCCAAAAAGCTCATCCTCGTGGCTGACTGTTAGGTTCTTTGGTGCCACCGCGCGCGAGGAGATCGGGTTAATTGTGGTATCGAAATAAAAGGCTGGAAGGTTGTGATCTTCCGTCCGGGTGTAGACGGTCTGAGGATGTGAATGCCAGGAGATGTGCACACTCCGCGGCAATGCGTTGTACAGGTAAGGGTATGAGACACGGCACTCCGTCCGGACGGGATTCCGAAAGATGATTCGGTCCATGGCATTGAACTCGCCAAAGTCTTCGTCATTTGGGTCGATATCCTTGTAGAGTGGCTCGAATCGAGGTCCTCCTGGCAGCGCCACATTCAGCGCCTTTGCAGTAAGGAAGCTTTTGAGCTCAAAGAGGTAGAAGTAGTTTTTATCAACGACTTCAGACACCAGGGGCCGAGACAGGCGGTACAAGCTTGCCATCTGCGGGAGCGTGAGATTCCACTTCTTGTAGCTCGGGCCATTGGCATGCGATGTGTCGACGAGGGCCTGATGTTCGTAAAACCACTCGTAGACAGCCGCCTCCTCCTCCTCGTCGAGTTCCATCTGAATGGGCTCAAGAGGTTCGACATCCTCGATATTTTCCGACCATGAGAGCGGAGGCTCCTCGTCGTCAAATGGCGGAAAACGCATGCGCTTGAAAAGTCTGCGGTCGCTTTTCTCCTTGCGCATGACAGTCCACATGGTAGCCCATTGCGCATAGAAGACTGGCTCGATGACTCGAGGGATTTCGTTCACGAGGGTCAGGCAGCCATTTACATGGTAAAGAACCTTGACCTCTCTTGCAGACTCCCAAGGCATCGGCATGTTCTCCAGCAACTTCATGACGGCATGGGGCATAAACTTCAACGCGCCCAAGTAGCTGCGCTTATCATTCGTGAACTTCTTCTGGGAAACGTCGCCGATATCCTTGAAGATTTTGCGCAGGTGCTCGGGGGGCATGTCGGCCTTTTCAGTCTCAACGTAGCCATCCTTTCGGTTCTCTCCAAAGCGAGTGCGCTGCGTGCGAAGCCATTCCTTCTTTTTCTGGGCGAACTTGGCGATCTGGGGATCGGTCGGAGGTCGCAGGCCTGGCGGCGGCGGGGGTGGCGGCGGAATCGATGGAGGAGGTGGGAATGATGAAGAATGGCCTGGCGGCGGAGGAGGTGGTGTAGGAGGAGGGGGGGGGGGACCCCATCCAGGGGGAGGAGGTGGTGGTGGAAAGGAATCCATCGCGATGCCGGTGACAGACGAAGTGCAGGCGCGGGGGGAAGGAGCTTCAGCACTAGGAAGCGATCGCCTGTTGTCGAAGGTGGCGCGTTGTTGCACTCAAGTCGGGAGGTTATTTCGCCTGAACAACGAATGAAATGACTTTATAGGAGGAATGAAGTTGCGGCCAATACGCTGATGAAGCCGGGCTCGCAGCGATCCACAGCGATGAGCGAGGTCGTGGGTGCGGGTTGATGAAGCCACGACTGGCCTGCGCCTGGATTTAAAAAATCTCGAACCTCTTCGCGACGACGGACGGCGCGTGAGACTTGGGACTAGCGCTCTAGCGTGTAAATCGGCTCAGCAGTTTAACTGCATAACCTCTTTTTTCAACTGCCCCGTTAGACAGATTTCTAAAGCGGTTGATGGTGCCGCAGCCAGGACGGAAAAGGAAAGGTGGGGCCAAGCTAACACCAGATTCGAGCAGAAACATGGATAGATGCACGTGTAAAAGCACCTGACCTCCATTTCTTGGCTGCAAACAATCAATGACAATGAAAGTAACCTAGATAGGGTTGCTCGTCTTTCATGTAATTTGTACTCTAATAACACATGATATCTTGGTACGCATTCGAGTATTAGAACGTCCTCGTACATGCAGGCTCTCGAGCTTCTCCTTATCCAGGGTTTATACGGATAGGTATGTCGGCACGGAGAAAAAGCTCCAGCCCCAGCCCGCAATTGTGACTTGGTGGAGTCAAAGCACTGAAGACTCATTCGCTGAGCCCCAACCTAATCGCCCCCACCAGAAAAACCCCATGCACCTGAAATAATTATCGACCCCTCCAGCCAGATTTTGCCGTGCATCGCTCCAATCACGAATTTTGACCACCAATCTCTTCCATCAGCACCACTCGGCTCCGCACATTGAGCAGCCCCGGCTGATAGCAAACATGTCTCGATTCTTCCGCGGCGGCGACGACAGCTCCAGCGAGAGCAGCTCCGACGAGGAGGACCTGTACTCGGGATCCGAGGCTGAGGAGAACGAGAAGATCGAGCAAGAGGAGAGTTCCGATGCTGCCGAAGAGGAAGTCGAGGCCGCAGAAGAGAGCGACTCAGATGCCGACCAGAAGAAGAAGGGTTTATCTCGTTTCTTAGTCGACCAGGATTCTTCCGAAAGCGAGGAGAGCGATAGCGAAATCACGGCCAAGGTCAAGAGTGCTAAGGACAAGCGGTTCGACGAACTCGAAGCTACTATCACTGGCATTCAAAATGGGCAGAAAATCAACGACTGGGGCTCCATCTCCAATGGTTTGTGCGATGATTGTGATTATGTTGAACCCCCGCTAACAAGCGCCCAGAATTCGATAAGCTGAACCGCCAGGTTACGAAACTTCAGGATGGCGGCAAGGCGCCCAAGATATACATCAAGTGTATCGCCGAGCTTGAGGACTTCATGAACGAGACCCTGGCCAAGCAAAAGGTCACGCCGAAGAAGATGAACGCCACAAATGCCCGTGGCCTGAACGCGGTCAAGCAGCGCATCAAGAAGAACAACAAGGACTACCAAGAGCAAATCGACGCGTTCAGAAAGGACAGCGATGACTTCATGGAGTCGGATGAGGAGGAAGTGCCAGCACCCAAGGCGACCAAGGTTCGATTCCAGGATATGATTGCCGCCGACGAGGCTGAAGAGGACGATGGAGGCTTCGCAACAGTTGGCAAAGGCGGCCGCGCCCTGCTCTTCACGCCCGAGAGCATCTTCAAGCACCTTCGGACCATCGTGGAGTCGCGAGGAAAGAAGAACACCGACCGTCTGGAGCAGATCAAGATTATGGAGAAGCTTGGCGAGGTTGCGGTAACCCCGTACCAGAAGATACGGGTGCTCATGACCTTGATTTCGGCCCGATTTGACCTTGGCTCGGGAGGAGCGGCGTCGATGCCGTTGGAGCACTGGAAGGCCGCCGAGAGGGAGCTCTTCCTTCTTCTTCGCATCCTCGAGACCGAGAAGGACCATATCATTATTGAGGGTGCAGATGAGTGGGATGACGATGACAAGCCTCCAGTTCTCGAACAGGGGCAAAAGTACATCAGAATCCCCGGCAGTATCGTCTCGTTTATCGAACGCCTGGATGATGAGCTTACCCGCTCATTGCAGAGCATCGATCCCCACACCTCCGAGTATATCGAGAGGCTGACGGACGAGGGTTCGCTTTACAACATCATCTTCAAGGGACTTCTGTACTACGAGATGCTTCGCAAAGACGCCTCCCTGGAGGTCCCCCAAGAGAGCCTGAACCGCATCATTCAGCGGCGCTTGGATCACGTCTACTTCAAGGTACGTTGCCGTAATTCTCACCATGTCTGGCCTGTACTGATTCCTGTAGCCTGCCCAAGTTGTGAAGATTCTAGAGGAGAACTGCTGGAAGGAGGTACCGAGTGATGTGGACTCGACGATCACCCCTCGGACCGAGTCCGTCGATGCAGGGCACCTCATCAATGTTCTCTGCAACTATCTCTTTGCGAACAGCGATGGCATCATCCGTGCCCGGGCCATGCTCTGCCAAATCTACTTCCTGGCGCTGCATGATCAATACTATAGGGCTCGCGATATGATGCTCACGTCGCATTTGCAAGAGAGCATTGCCCAGTTTGACATCACGAGTCAAATTCTTTACAACCGCACCCTCGTCCAGGTTGGTCTTTGCGCCTTCCGGAAAGGCCTGGTTTACGACGCGCAAAACACTCTTCAGGAAATTTGCGGCAGTGGACGCCAAAAGGAACTTTTGGCCCAGGGTGTCATGATCCAGCGATTCAACCAGGTCAGCCCGGAGCAAGAGCGTCTCGAGAAGCAACGGCAGCTACCGTTCCACATGCACATCAACCTGGAATTGCTGGAATGCGTCTATCTGACGTGCAGCATGCTTCTCGAGATTCCCCTCTTGGCACAAACTGGCTCATCCCCTGATGTCAAGAAGCGTGTGATAAGCAAGACATATAGACGCATGCTCGAGTACCACGAGAGGCAGATCTTCACCGGCCCTCCCGAGAATACCCGAGACCATGTCATGCAAGCTTCAAAGGCACTCGCTGCGGGCGAATGGAAGAAGGCTACACTGTTTGTCCACAGCATCAAGATTTGGGATCTCATGCCGAACACTGAGGATATCAAGACGATGCTTGCTAAGCAGATCCAGGAGGAGGGCCTCCGTACCTATCTGTTTACCTATGCTCCCTTTTACGATACTCTCTCTATTGAGTCTTTGAGCACCATGTTCCAGCTAGACTCGCGCAAGGTGTCGGCGGTGGTCAGCAAAATGATTAGCCACGAGGAACTCGCCGCTGCCCTTGACCAGGTTACAGAGACTGTCATCTTTCGCAAGGGCGTGGAGCTGAGCCGGCTCCAGAGTTTGGCTCTGACTCTCTCAGACAAGGCTAGTGCGTTGATTGAGACCAATGAACGCACACTTGAACAAAGGACACAAGGGTCGGCCAATGCTTTTAACCGGAAAGATGGAAGGGGTGGGAACCGTGGCGGTGGCCAGCGTGGTGGCAGAGGTGGTTCGAGAACCGGCGGAAACGCCCAACGACAGGCTGGTGGTACACAGTTCACGGGTGGCGCCTTGGGTGCGGCTGTACGCGGTTAAGCTCATGCAATAATGGGAGATGTGTGATTTCGTTGCTCTTGCATTGGGCTTGGCATGTTTACAAAGAGATAGCATCGAGAATGACAGGTGCTTTTCCGGGCAAGCATGGTCTGCTCTTGGTGTTCACTTCTCGTGTTTTCTGGCGGCTGTATTAGAGACCAGCCGCGGGAGCACATATCGCGTTCCGGTCAGATCACATACACAAATGAAAGTCGCCTACGGGGTAGTCATTTACCAGCCCGAGTCTTTTCTGGGAAGCCGGGGCTTTTGGAGTCGAGCCCAGAGAAACAGAAACCACAACTTGATACATGTAAACTTGACATCCTAATTTTTCTTCATTCTCATGATATTATGCCATATGGCGATAGACGAAGGCTATATGTTTTACATAGTATGATTCGAATGCTGCGGGCTACAGTCCGTAGGGAGATAAAATAGCAAAGCAAACGCAAAACACGGCATCATGCTGTGCAAACATTGGTGGCTGACGTCCCGTCGAGGCATACTCATTCCCGTGCAATAGCCAAGCTTATCTTTGGTAATTCGACTGGAATATTTCACTGGTCCGATGACCAGGCAAATTTTAAGCGTCTTCTCAAGGCCATTAATACACGGAAAACCATTGACCATGGCATATAGGGGCGAATTGTCCGTTGTTCCTTGAATTCTGAGTTATCGGCATCGTTTTTTGGTCAATTGCAACCAAGGCGACAATCTCGAGCTGTGTTCAAGGGCTGGTATCGGTGAAAATGAGAGGATAGGAGAATTATATTTAGGACGACGAAGTCAGTTTCATCAGGAAGCCTAATATACAACTGGGCCTGATTGTCACAATTTCACGAGAAGACAACGGATCGGTGTTTTTTTGGTTCGGGCCACGTTGATAGCACCGGCTTGTGATTCTTTATTCATCTGCTACAGATGTGCCATAAGCAACATGTGACAAGTCGAAGTAAGTGGAGACCAGGCATTACCACGCCGTTCTCCTCGTAATTGTCAACGCAACAGTGGAAACCAGATGTGAACCAACCCTATCCCAACGCATAACCCATAACTCGCCACAGTATCAGAGACGACGACCGCGGCGACCACCCTTCCGGCGGGTCGAGTCGGACGGCGTAGGGGTGACGTCCTCAATGCGACCAATCTTCATGCCGGAGCGGGCCAGAGCGCGGAGAGCGGACTGGGCACCGGGGCCAGGGGTCTTGGTGCCGTTGCCTATGGAAATTGGTTAGGTTTGTAAGTTGAAAAGAGTACAGGGAATATGAACATACCACCAGTGGCGCGGATCTTGATGTGGAGGGCAGTGATACCCAGCTCCTTGCAGCGGAGAGCGACATCCTGGGCAGCCAACATAGCGGCGTAGGGAGACGACTCGTCACGATCGGCCTTGACCTTCATGCCGCCCGTAACACGGCAGATGGTTTCGCGGCCACTGGAATCACCCAGAATGTTAGCCTTGGAAACCATGGGTCATGACAAGTATATGGGAGCCCGAGAAATTCGTTTGGCGCGTCCTCTTTCCCCGCCATTCCTCTATATGCGTTCAGGGACCAACGAACCTGAGATCGGTGACGTGGACGAAGGTGTCATTGAAAGAAGCGAAAATGCGGGCAACTGTGGCAGACAAGCATCAGCGTTCTGAATCGGTATCCGACAAAATCAATAATGCACATACCACCGAAAACGAGCTCTCCCTCACGGACCTGGGGGCCCAGGGAGATGTTCTCCTGCGCGGGACGGGCTGTCTTCTTGGGAGGCATGTTGGCGGTTATCCGGTGACCTAGCGGATGTTGTTCGTTGAAAGATCTCCGTATCTCACGTAAATTTTGCGAGGGTGCCAGCTCGTGCGGTGCAAAAGTATTGCCCTATGCCATGGCGGTGAGCAGCTGCAAAAGGTGGGGCTCGCGTCGCGGTGCTCTAGACCCAAGCCCTAAGTACCATTGTACCCCTGCCCCACCTACCCGAGAATTTTCATTTGCCTTTTCTTTCCCTTTTAATGCCCACGAGAGAAATTTCCTCTTACTCTAGAATAACCACACCGACTCCGATCTTCAACATCGCCGAGACGCCAACCGCCAAAATGTCAGCAACCACGTATGCCTCCCACTTTCCCTTCACAGACCCGCGACCGGTATAATGGTGTGTCGCTCGACGGAATTCTGCAGATTGTCGTGGTCCTCTCACTGGATGCATCGCCCGCCTTCTTTCGAAACGGACATGCTCCAGCTCGATCCCTCCCATGATTCTCCCTCCTTCCTCTAGGCTTATTGCCTGCAGATTGAGAGATGTCTCCTGGGGTGTTGGGGATGAAGGGTCTCCCTTCTCCCTTAAATACATTGCCACGGTGGCCGTGATCTCTGAAATTTGGCATATCTGTGCTGAAGTTTTAGGTTCTCGATTCGCCATCGTGTGCACATTGTCTTGGGCGTTTTGTTCAAGTTGTTGTCAGATGAGAGTATGCTGCTGCTTGGCCATTGGTCTAATGCAAGCTTCTCACTGGTAAACATCGAGTTAGCCATGAGAGAATGTCGCACTTGAGCAGCAATTCTCCACCGGCGCTCTACCACATACTGCGGTATGCTGGACCACGTACTGATCTCATATAATTAGTTCCGTCCCGACCCACAACGATGTTCTCGTCCCCGAGACTCTCCTGAAGAAGCGCAAGTCTCAGGAGAAGGCCCGCGCTGAGCGCACAGCTGAGCTCGATGCCAAGAAGAAGGTACGGATTTCCCAGTGTTTAGTTTTCCGGGGGTCGATGTGATGCAAAACATTTTTCAGCAACTAGACTGAGGTCGATGCTGTTGCTTAATTAACCATCTTTCGGGTCTGATCGAACAACGACAATAATGTTCAGTGTTTCGGGGTTCATATTTCAAGGACTTTACTGACAGTTGTTTAAAGGCCGCCAAGGAGAACCGTGGCGTCATCTTCAAACGTGCCGAGAAGTACGTCAAGGAGTACCGTGAGGGTGAGCGCGAGAAGATCCGTCTAGCTCGCGTCGCCAAGCAGGATGGCTCCGTCTATGTCCCGGCTGAGGACAAGCTCATCTTCCTGATCCGTATTAAGGGGTATGTTACCACCCAGATCCCCAACAAGGTTCATTCCTAACAAGTGCAATAGTATCAACAAGATTGCCCCCAAGCCCCGCAAGATTCTGCAGCTTCTCCGTCTGCTCCAGATCAACAACGGTGTCTTCGTCCGTATCACCAAGGCTACCGCCGAGATGATCAAGGTTGTCGAGCCGTGGGTCGCTTACGGTTACCCCAACCTCAAGAGCGTCAAGGAGCTCGTCTACAAGCGCGGATATGGAAAGGTCAACAAGCAGCGTATTGCGCTTACCGACAACTCCATCATTGAGGAGAACCTCGGCAAGTTTGGTATCATCTGCATGGAGGATCTCATTCACGAGATCTACACTGTTGGCCCCAACTTCAAGCAGGCTGCCAACTTCCTTTGGCCCTTCAAGCTGAGCAACCCCACTGGTGGCTTCCGCCCGCGCAAGTTCAAGCACTTCATCGAGGGTGGTGATCTCGGCAACCGGGAGGAGCACATCAATGCTCTCATCAGACAGATGAACTAAAATGGGTATTTGGGAGGGAGATTGGTCTTGCAGCGTTTTCGGTTTTGGTCTCGGTCACGGCAGCAGCATGAATGCTCGGCGTTAATGATGAGCCTGGTTCGCTCGGGGAATGAATTACAACGATGTCGTTTTTGCACCACATCCGATTCACCCTTTAGACTTTCGTGATCTAAGCCGCTCCTGTAATCAACCAATGCTATGACCCGTTTCTCTGTATTGTCCAGGACGTGACCCGTAAATTGAAGTGTATTGTGTCATGACATGCCAGCATCAAAATATCTAACTACCTAGTTATGAACAAGTGCAGGTCTGTTCCAAGAATCTCGCTGCCCGTTATATCTCTATGTCGAAGCTTGTCCCACACCCACAGCTACTTGTGGCCAGGGGATTGTCGACGATCTTAAACTGGGAACCAATCAACTCCATTGTAAAGTCGACCTTGCTGCCTTTTAACAACTCAAGCGACGGGGTGTCGAGAATGATCTTCGGGGCTGTTAGGCCAGCGGATGCGGGATTGTCGTTCTGGGGGCTGTAGACAAATATGGTATCGTCTTCCTGGATCGAGGTAGAGGGGTCATTCTCATGTCCCGTCGGCGATGCGTCCTTTGCGTGTGCGGGCAGAGACGACGGGAGCGTCACCAGCTTCATGAGGTACTGGAAGCCATGGCAGCCTCCGCTCTCTACTTGAATCCTCAGCGCCAGGTTCGGGTTCGAGTCCTTGCTCATGATTTCCGAGAGTCGCTGCGTCGAGCAAGTGGGCGGGTGTAATTTGTCAGCCCCTCTCTCGCCTCGTTTGTGTGTGGTCAAGGATGGAGGGAGGGAGGCAAACTGCATGCATACCTTGGCTGCGCGCGCCGTGATCTCAAGCACCATCTCCTTGCCTTCGCTGTCCACTTGCGGGTTGAATATGGCGTGCGTGGCCCTCCGCGCCGCGGAGGTGGTGAAGCTCCGCCGCAGGCACGCAAGCCGCCGCCGCTGCTGCTCTCCCTGCTGCCATGGTAGCGGACGACGCTCCGTTGCGGGCGTCCATGTTGTCGGGATCGGGTGGTGCGTGGAAAGCGCCGGCGCGCCTTGCTGTCGTGCGGTGGCGTGGTGGGCGCGAACTGCCGCGGCTCGTGCTGCGGGCAGGAGGAGCTCGAGGACCGGGAGGCCTTGCGAGGCTGATCCGGAGGACACGGCGGCCCGGCGCCGCATGCTGAGCTGTATGAAGAGACTCGCCGTTGCGGTCGCATTGGCGCACCGTAGTTGCGGCATGGTGGGGGTTTGTAAGATGCCTGATCTGTCGTCGTGCGTGCCTAGTGTCTCCGTGTTGGGAGTGAGTGTCCCGCCTGATGATGAGCAAGTGCGAAATTTCGCTGGGGTAGAATGATGTCAGCCCGGATGCCAAGACCCCGGAGTCGACGCCACCCTGCAGGGGGGGGGCAACCGTCTCACAACCTCGGTTTAAGAATCTCTGGCTTTCTGACTCTTAACGATAATAATGAGAGATATGCTACAGATAAAGAAAGAAGAAGGGGCCGATTTATTATTATCTCAATGCCCCTCTTCTTTCCTATTTCTTTCCTTCCCAGAAAGTAGGCCCCTGAACGCAAACATCATTTTCTCAAACACGCGAGAAGCAGGCTGTTAATTCACAATCCAAATTCCAAGCAGGAGAAGCAAAATATTGGGCACCGAAATATGTTATTTGATTAGAGTACCTGGGGGGGAGGGAAGCTGGATATCTGGGTATATGGTTACTCTTTTTCTCCTTCTACCTACATATCTTTATCAATAATAAGTCTTGGGATTTAAGGCATAGATCGAAATGGTAAATTGTCCTCCTGAATACGAAAGTGCATAACACAGAAATTCAAGAACATTAACCGCAATTATTGCTGAATTGAACTACTCGTGAAAATAACGGATACTAGTAGCCATGTCTTATATCAGGCTCATACTTTACCGATCTACCAAGGCGAGTTCCTTCTCGGCTAGTTTCCAATCCTGGAAAGAAAACGGTTGTGCCTCTAGCGGAATCCATTTCGACTAAAGTCAGGTAAACTTATTAAACCATTTACCTTATAGATAATAGTCATCAAGTGTTTGTCGTAGGTCACCAGTCTTGAGATTATGTATCATGTTGTAGTATTAGAAACGTTTTCGAGACTTCATAAGCAAAATAACGTGCAAGTTGAGATAAATGCCTCTCATCAAAAAGAACTCGACCTAAGCCCGTTTAAACACGCAGATCAACTGAAGGTAGATATCTACCGCATTTTAACTGTGTTCGTTTTGGTGTGTGCGTGGTGATGGGTCTAAGCCATTTCACTTTGGTGACAGATCTAACTGTGGAAGTCACTCCTTGAGCAGACGAAATAATACGTGCCTAGGTAGGTAGGTAGGTATATACCACATACCATCACCGGGTTCCTGGTTTAACCCCCTCGAGGTTTATCCCCCATTATTCCCAGCTCCAACACTCTACCGTTTGCACGGCCAATTGCAGCACCTACACCTAGGTAGGCACCCACGTGCGTGTCTCGGAGAAACTTTGGTTTCAGCCACTCGTCACAGATGTATTCCACGAACGTTACAACGTGGACAGTAGTCCGAGTTTTGGAATGTCATGGTGCCAAGGGGAAACGCCGAGCGGTTAGTAACCAGGGACGTCAATCAAGTGCCGACAAAAGCATTCCGCAGATATGCTCGAAGCTTGCCGTTGCCACGGAGCGATCGAGGGATTACAGTTCCCCAAAACGCTCTCTTCGTTTAAGAGGGAACCCAAAGACACAGATCATGCGTTGTCACAAGGAAATTAACAGACTTGACATCATATTTTGCAATAACCATCAAAGTTTGACTGGCTGCGGTCATATCATAGTAATAATACTAATACAGGGTAAATGAGAAAACGGTTGAGCAGGAAAGAAAACGGCGGTAAACGCCAGTGGCTAGAAGCGAAAGCGGGCGACGTGCCACCAGGCCGCGTCGAGATAAAAGTACACCAGCCCTATAAAAACGGCATTCCCCGAGAGCGACGGTCGGGGATCACTGGAAGATGGAGAAAAGCTGGGCGCCATTCGTGGGACAAGGTCCCGAGACAATGCGAACATTGCCCTTGTTGTCTTTGCCAGGAATTGCGCAGGTCTTGTTGTTCTCGTTTAATGGGGCGAGTGCAAAGCTTGTCTGCCCAATGAATGGGAAGAGCTGACCCGTATCAGTTTTACCCTCTATAAGAGCTAGTTAGCTCTACGCACGAAGACGTGAAGTCGTCAGACGGAAAACAAGGGGGTGAATCTCACCTCCGTCACCACGACCACCGCACGAGAACAGCGTGATATTGTCGCCAGCAGGCCGTCTCCCATCGAAGCTGATACATCCGTTGACCTGAAATAGAATGTCAGTCACGGGCATATCGCAACGTCGCACCTATGTCGGGCCAGGAACGTACCAAAGAGCTCACAACCAGAGCAGAGGGGATCTTGGCGCTATTGCCATCGAGGTCGGCTTTCTTGTTATGGATGCCTTCTGTGATGACATCCCACTTCTCATTGGGAGTGCCTCCACAGGTGACGAGTGAGACGGGAATGAGGTTCTGGCGAAAATCGCCGGCCGTTGGATCAATGAACAAGCACTGACCGTTTGGAGCTTTGATACTGACGCCAGTGAAAGCCCTCTTGGCCGTGCCGTCGCGCTTATTCGCCACGGCCGCTGCAGTCGGGTCCAGCTTACCGCGAGCTCCCGACACGGCAACGGGGGTAGTGGGATTGGCAGTCGGAATATTTCCGTTCGGGGTGGCCACGGCACCCGCATTCGCGGCCGGGACAGAGGCTCTCGGATCAACAACCGCAGAACTGGCAGCAGATGTAGAGGTCGATGACGCCGACTTGGACGAGGCGCCGGCGCTGTTGCCATCACCGTTACCCTTGCCATTGCCATTGCCACCGCCACCCGTATTTCCACCGGCCGCCGCTGCTCCAAAGGTAAACATTTGCGTCGCGTCGTTGCTGCAAGCCTGAATATCTAGCTTCTTTGTTGCCGCATCAACAAAGAGGCACTTTCCAGCGGCGTTCTGGGGCTTGAGCTGGAGTGGACCAGCCGAGCCGGTGAAGGCAAAGGCCTGGGAGTTTGTTTTATCACCACCTGTACATAATGCAGTCAGTATGTGCGTGGCTACGTACGCAGAGAGAAAGAAATAGCAACCAGCCCACCTCCATCCGCACGACCACCACAGGAAAACAAGAGGACTTGGTTTCCTGCTTTCCGGCGATCATCAAAGTTGAAACACGCGTTCGTCAACGAGCTCACGATGAGAGCCTGGCCGGGGGTCGCAATGTGTTTGCCGGCCGTAATGACATCCCATCCCTCCGCGGCAGCATTGGACCCGCATGCCCCAACTTGAATCGGGGTCAGGTTTTCGCGAAAGTCGCCCGATAACTTGTCAACAAAGAGGCACTGTCCATCGGATGTCTACGATAACCGTTAGTTATATCATTCCCTTCTCGGAAGATCTGGAAACCCGTAACCCCGCCTTGTTAAGAGTGGCAACCGTACCTTGATCTGAACGCTGGTAAAGGCTCGCGTGGCCGTGTCATCACGCTTCTGGGCTTCGGCAGTAGCTGCGTCGTCAAGTTTTGTGACTTGTGCGCTTGCCAGGGTAGCACATGCAAGGAGGAGGGCATGGAGCGAAACGGCAACCATGACGGGCAGAGACGAGAAGTCTATAGGACCGGTGAAGCCCGCAGAAAATAAAAAGAGAGAAAGTAGGACAAAGATAGCAACCAGCTAGCTGGGTGGGCGAGAGAATAGAATCCCGCTCAGCAGGCTGGAGTTAAGGAAAGTAGAGTAATTGAAGCGAAGCAGAAAGAGTAGCAAGAAAAAGAGTGTCCGAGGTTACCCAAACAATAAGCCGTCAAAGGAATGACAGAGAGGGCAACGCCGTCTACTTATTCCCCGCGATGACAAGCTTCTTACCGACCTCATGGGCCCGGGATGCCCCTCCACCCCCATGGCACAGCCAGGAACAGAGTGCAGGGATGACACAGCTGAGGCAATTCTTAGGCGCTGACCATGGGAGCTGGCTGCCGGCCGTGGTCCTTGCTCGTCCGACTACCACCTGAGATGGTCCTGTCCTTGCGGTTTCATGGTCCGCGCAGCGGATGTACAGACAGGCGCGGGAGCTCAGGTCACGGCCTTCTGGTCTGACCGGGGAGCACGGAACTTGTCGAATTACACAACATGGTCAGTCGGCCGGCATGTCGACCCGACCCAGCCCAGCCCAGTCTAGTTCGCCAACCAACCAACCAACCACCCCGGGGACCCAGGGCGTGGAAAGCAAAGCTCGGACGTAGGCTGGCTTGCGGGTGAGATACACACACACACACACACACAGAGAGAGAGAGAGAGAGAGAGTAGGTACTCTGTAAGAGAAAAGCAATTAAAGGGGCCACAAGGGGCAAGGGCGTTTGCTGGCGACCTTGAAGCAAGCAGCAGTAGCCGCGTCCGTTCATGCTGTGTAATGTGCTGCAACCTGGAGCTGCAACATGTTTGTCAAAGTCCGGGGCAAGAGCAACAGACCAATAACCACCTTCCTCGCCCGTCAGCACTCGGAATATTTAGGTTTGACCCTAAGGCAGGCGCGCTGGAGTCCCTGCAGCAAATCCCCGGCTGTCATCCGGATTAGGGCAACAGAAAACTCTTTGCTTGGGGCGATCGGGCCAAGCACCTTTTCTGACTGCGGGCCGCGAAAATCTGGCTGGCCAAGATGAAACGGTGCATGTGAGAGGTGAGCCAAAATCCAGGGGAGTGGGCAGCATTATCCCCAGACATGAGACGACAGGCACCCCCCCCACCCCCCCCCCACCCCGGCTTGACAGCTGGAGAAGTTTAAGCCTCCTCCACCCCTGCCCCCCGCTTCGCGATCACCCTTAAGGGGCTTCAGCAATCTCGAAAATCCCCCACCTGGGCAACCATTTACCTGGGTCTGTCGTGTGGGACAGAACCGCCAATTACTGCCTACATTTGTAATCCGCCAGTGCTCCGGTGACCGTGAATGCGCCCTAACTGGCGGCCAGCGGCCCAGAGACCGGCGGCAGCTGGTCAGCGGCGGGACCGTTCAGAGCTCAGCCTGGGAGTTCCAGGACGGAAAGACGCTTTGGATATCCAAGCGCCTTCTGCGTCCGTCCAACTACTCCGTATAAACTTGGGCATCTAGAGCTAGACCTTGGGTGTGTAAGGTTAAGTTAAGTTAACGATCAAGCTACATATACCTTACATACCAACAAGCGACCGGGATTCAGCCCGTCCTCCGACCCTATTCCCACGGAAATACGCGGGCACTCTAGCAGACAGAACCCCGACGCAGCAGACAGGGAAACCGCCAAGCCTTTTTTTCTATTGTGCTCCCACACCAACAAAGTTGTCTCAGGTGA
The DNA here is from genome assembly GCA_033439765.1 of Lasiosphaeria ovina. Classification (NCBI taxonomy): domain Eukaryota; kingdom Fungi; phylum Ascomycota; class Sordariomycetes; order Sordariales; family Lasiosphaeriaceae; genus Lasiosphaeria; species Lasiosphaeria ovina. Next base: position 6,147,112 of record JAULSN010000002.1, on the reverse strand, counting down.
AGAGTTGTGCCTGAGACAAAAAGGTACCCAGCACAGCAGCCCAGCCCAGCCCCACTGGAAGCTGGGGGTGACATGGATCTGCCCGTGTCTGCCTCCAACTCACTTTAGCGCGAAGCGGCGTGTGTGAGAGTGTGGGAGTGTGTGGGAGGGACGGAATACACCGCGCCTTCCATTTCGTCATGGGGTTGCTATCGAAAAGAAAATAAGCCTTTTTTGAAGTTTCTGGCCGATCTCCCCTGCAGCCGGGGCCGGGGATTGACAGAACAAACTCGAGACAGAAACGGGGCGGAAGCATCCTCGATCAAATGACAAAAGATAGGGGCGGGCCTTTCCGGGGCAATGGTAGGTAATCGCCGAGTAAGGCCGGATGGGCTCCGGTCTCACCAGTATTTGTGTCCATGTACTAGTAGTACGGTGGGCTAGCCAGGCCGCTCTTCAGGTTGGTTAATTCTTTAACCTTGCGTGTTTCTGTCTCCCTACCTGAGATCGAGACGGCCTACGGAGGGGACGCCCACCGAGTCGGCCCCGGCCGACAATTCATATCCCTTCTCCGGGACTAGCGCATCCCCCTAATTCTTCCATCCCATTTAGAGCACGGAGACTTTGGAATGGAAGACGATGACCTTGCCAGAGACCTCGCCGACTTCAGATCCAAGAGTTTTACAAAAGAGAGGCTGTAGAGGCTAGCCACGCTAGGTAGCCTTTCCCCTGGGCCGTGACAGGCGAGGTCGGGTGTTGGTCGTTGACGCCGCACCACCACCGTAATTCCCGATCGCTGCCGACCAACGGGTCTTCCGATGGGGGCGATGCACCCCAGAAACTACTTCTGCGGGGGTCAGTTTTCCGGAAAGTTAGCAACCTTAATCCGTCTCGCGCTAGGTCTGGATGAGATCTAATACGCGTACTGGACTGCCGTGCAGCTTTCTCTTTTTCTCTCCTTCTCATATTGAAACTTCCTAGGTCCACTGGATAAGAGACTCGAAACGGGTCTGCAAGTTCTGGGCAACTGACCTCATTTACGTCGTTGATAAACCTCCCAGCAATCCATTCCCCCCTTCTATGTCCCATCCCCTCTAGCGCCAGCTTTTCGATATCGGTAAAACTGCCTTGTTTTAGCCCAATAGTTTCCCAAGAGTCAAAGACAGTTGTTCAAGCTTCGAAAAAAAAAGTAACCATCTCCTTAAGACCCAACTTCAGCATCAGTCTTCCTAGATAAAGCCCACTTCTTTACCAAAATTAGCAAACTAAAGATAACTTCGGGCTTGCCCTTCCTCACTAATAATTATTCTTCTCAAAGAAAGGGCAACTATTTATTAAAAACGTCTTAAATTATAGGTAGTTTTACCGATACCGAAGTTAGGTCCTTAGGAGAGATGTCCAGCTAAGTTATCTCTCGCTGGCTAGACTTTGTGAAAGATGGGGGTTTATAGGGAAGTTTGACCGATGCCGAAAATCTGGCGAGGGTATCTTTGAGGTGGTTGAAGAGATGACAGACATACACCTATCTAGGTATCTACTCCATTCAAATGTACAGAGATGCGCAGAATAAACTGCGAGAAACCAAAGATCCAAGAACAAGAGGATATCATTAACGCTTGCTATCAAAGACTAACCCTACTACTGCCAATTGCTCGAGAAACTCCCCAACAACTACCTGGATATACCAAGTAGGTAAGGAAGCCACAGCAACCCCCTTTCAGAACTTCCCATGTGTTGTCGCTCTGCCAACCGCTCTCAACCAACCAGTCCACCATCCAAGCATTTTTGTCTAGGTTTCCAGCACTTCTTTCCTCAAAAAACCCCAAACTCCACAATTCGTTGTTGACTGAAGAGAAAATTATGGCCAAAAATTTTGCGATACAAAGAGATGAAAGAAAGAAAATGACATGAAAAAGATATAAATATTGGGGGAAAAATGACAAATGAGATCAAAGCCAACGCTAGACAAGAAAATGAACTCCAGGCAGGTATAGTTTCGAAAGACGCCATACCGAGAGCCTCGAGTGTGTAGCCATCTGATACAGCTGACACCCACACCCCCAACATAAGGTTTGATGACATGACGACCCAGGCAACGCCACAATCCAACCAAACGCCTCTTCCCCTATGTCTCCTAAATATATTATGCAGGTAGCATCATATGTAAGAAAAGAAAATGAAAAACGGCGGACCAAATATATTCAAACCGAGGAGCTTGCTCACACAGTGCTGTAGCTCCCCCCCAAAGAGCGTGTAATCGTGGATAAACAATGTGATGCGGGTATTGATTGAAAGGAAACGTCCGTCATTACTCCATAAGCGGGACCGAGTTGAATCATTGCTGGACAAAAGACGTGCCAGCATCTTCAAGAGAGAAGTGCTCAGCGCGGTCACATATCAACGACCCACATCTAATAGTCTGTTAGCTTAACGTTCCTCCAAGAGCGTGAAGAGGAGAATTAGAAAGGAATGTCCACTCACGGCCATCTTGCCAATGTCCTGTCTTTGCGCCCTTGCAGCCTCATTGACCGGCTGCATCGCCATCTTGAGGTCTTCCTGGTCGCCCACCGTTACCATCTCACCGTCAGGAAAGTCGTCGTCCTTGACCTTGATCCTGAATTCACGGCGGAGGCCAAACTTGTTCTTGATAAGGCGTTCCAGGTCCCCGAGCTCAACTGCGGGTCCAACCATGATATATCGAACGTCGTTTCCGGCGTGTACCTTAATACGGATCTCGCGCGGCCCAGCTCGCCTGGCCGAGCCGCGTCTTGATGCACCGGACACGGTGCTTGTTCCCGGTCTCCGGCCTGATACCATCTCAAAGTCGCCCTCGTCGAATGAAGCATCGTCATAGTCGCTGCCTTCCTCCTCCTCGATGTACCGGTCTCGCTCGGATCTTCTGTTCCTCTGTCCTCTGCTGCTGCGAGAGCCGCTGGCGGGGCCACCACCACCACTGCCGCCGCCGCCGCCGCCCTGGTACATGTCGTAAAAGTCGTCGTTATAGCCGTCACCCTCGTCCTCGTCCCTCCTCGTCCTCGAAGGCTCGCGTTGTGAAAAGCCCCGGGTAGGGTTGGCCGATGCTGAGCGAGTTGGCCGGGGTCGGTCGTCAGGTGACGTCCTTTCGTAGCGGTCATTCGCCCTCGTGTTCTCGAGGTTGAGTTTGCTGGGTATAGGCTTCGGCCCATTGCGGATTGAGGCACCGCGGCTCATCTGCGGTTTATCATTCTCAGGGGGCGGGGTCGGCGGGAAGACGTTGCGACTGCTCGGCGGCTCAGATTGTTGCCTCCTGCTCTGTAGACCCGGCTTGACAAGGTTTGTGGCCGCAAAGGAAAGAGATTCTGTTGGCCTGTCGTCCTTGACTTCGGTGTTGCCCAATCCAAGCTTGAGATGATAGTTAGAGATGAAAGAAATTGCGGTGGGACCAAAAGGAATAAAAAACTCACGCTCTTGATTTCAGAGCCAGCAAAGCCCGTGAAGGCATTGCCACGGTCTGATGCAGCAACCAACCGTGCCTTTCCAAGGTAGTCCTTTGGCTTCAAGTTCCGCACCTTAGCCTCGTTTGGTCGGTAGACGACGCCGACGGGGATGGAAAACACTGTATAGCCCTGGAGACAAGTCAGTTGTGGACGAGTGCCAGCATGTGAGCGGGGAGTCATACCTGGGCCTCTTCCTTGATTGCTTCATCGATTACGTCGTGGTCCTTGCCTGGAAGCTTCTCTTTGGACGCGTATTGCAGATCCTGCATACCGGCCTCCATTTGTTGTAGAAAAATGTAACAGAGACCTCGGTTGAACAGCACTTCGCATGAGCAGAGGCTAAAGTCTAGACCCAGTTGTGTGTAGTCGATAATTTGGTTGCCCCGAAGATAGAGAAGCGTGTCGTTGAAGTTGGCTAGGGCCTCCTCGAAATCGCCCAGCAGAAAGTTGGACACTCCTTGTTGGAAGTATGCCACGGCGAGATACTGGTCCAGCCGGACGGCGCGTTGAAAGCACTCGACCTATGTCAAAGACGAGTTAGAAGGTTACCAGAAGCAGAGAAGAAGTTAGGTGGTTACTACGCACAGCTTGCTCGTGCTGCCCGAGGGTCGCGTTGATGACGCCCATGTTGAACAGAATCTTGGACGTGTCGGCAATCTTTTCGAACTCCTCTAGAGCAGCCCCGAATTCGTTGTTGTCGTACTGCGCGAGGGCAGCGACCCATGTTTCTATTTCCTGTGCCGTGCGCATTAGTCCCGTCTCTCGTCCAAAACGGCCCAGCTGGGGCTCTACTAAGCGGAAGGCGCGGGGCACTTACCTGCTTCAACGACATGTTGACGCAGCTGTTACAAGGCCTGGGGCCTCACAATCGCGGGGGGAGGGAAATTGGGCGTAATATTAGTCTTGCGGCTCTGGCGAAAATATTTCGCGCGGGTCGAGAAGGTGTGCGCTGGCTGGCAAATGTGCAAAATCGGGCGGTTGCGTGTCGAGTCGAGTTGCCGAGGGATCGTGGCTATAATAAGGTGAATGGGGGGGTATTGGGCGGGAGGAAAGGGGGGGCTGGCCGGCTTGCTAACAGCCCGAGTCAGCTGCAGGGGAGCGGGCAGGCGGGCAGATGCGCTGAATGCTGGGAAACAGCGGTGATTTCCCCGCGGTCTCCGGGGTCCAATTAGGCTCTTGCGCTTCGTCTGTCAACTAAAATAAACTGGCAAAAGTAACCAGTGAATCGCGAGTCGGATTAGCGGCAGCTTGGCATGTGATGTAGCCCCGAACGGCCTGCAACGATGCGACTGGATGCCACCGAACGAGAGGTTTTGCGTCTAAAAGTGTCCTAGCCTAGGGTAGTCGTGCTGTCCGTCTCTTTCGTCCGTCTTCGCTGGTTGCTCTTCTACGAGGGTCAACTTTCCAAGTCGCTTTTCCCGTTGTGATTGACAAATTCCAACACCCCGCTACTGCAGGTGACAAGGCACGAAGACTGGCGTGCAAAGGGTTGCAGTTTTCGGGAACGGGGATGCGAGTGAGGCTCGAGGGACCGGCGAGCTAGCGCTGTCCCAGGAAGTCGTCAAGAGCGGGCGAATGTAGGTACCACGAGGCCAGGTGCAGCCAGCGGCACAGCAAGTGCCTCTACTCTCAGCCAACGGGCGACGAGTCCAAAGCCTCGGATTCCTCCTTCTCAAAAATAGCGATGCGGTTGGGGGTCACCGACTCGGACGTGTCGTTCGAGCTGGCGGCAGCTTCTTGCTGCTGGGGTGAAGTTGCTTGCAGACGGGTGAGTCTGGCCCGTTGTCATGCAAAAATTAAAGAGGTATGTAAAGGGGCAAAGTGGGAGGGACTAGAGGAAAATGATATGAAAAGACGGGAGACAGTCCGGGTCGATTGGGGGGTCATGAGTGCCCGAGCTTGGTGCGCCGACCGACACGTGTGCGGTACGAGACTGGTGGGCAAGGACGGCAATCGGGCACATTCGGCATCCTATGTATTAGAAGCGAGTATTCGCTCGGCTTGTGGGTTCGTTTGGGAACAACCGGCCTGGGAGGGCGATCATGCACGCCCGGAGAGTGTCTTGGCTCGCCCAGGTCCAGGCTTGGTTTCGCAAAACGTAAACTGACGCCTGTGTGACGGCCCTCTGTGGCCGTTCGTTACAGGGGGGTCTACAAGCGAGGGAGCAGTAGCGGCCTTGGACAGGTAGCCCCCTTTCTGAGGCGCAATGACAATGTTTTGTTACTTCAAGTTGATAATTCCCTAGATTAACGTCCCTCCACAGGGGCCAGGGGAACCCATCTCGAGGTTCATGGGAATATGGCCCTGGATGCCTGCAACGCAGTTGAAGAACGTGGGAGGCAAGGAGGATCAAGAAGTCCCTAAAAGCAATGCTTGTCGTCTTTGTCAACCTCATCTGCACCCCGCTTGCTGTTCAGGATATACCCCGTTAATGGCCCTAGCGGCTCAAGTCGCCGGGAGGGTCGGTTCTCTGGGCATTGGGGTTGCCCAGCCTCCAATCTGCCCATCACCGCCCCGGGATGGATGTTCGCCTGGTTTGGCTGCAACAAGTGGAACTATGGCGATGAACAACCAAATCGAACGTTTTCGGGCCAGCGTCGAACCACGTTGACAAGGCCCGTGTTCGTGAAGCGGAAGCCAAGCCACACAGGGACTGATGGGGATGATGGCACCAGATATCGAACGGTCCAATATCTAAGAGCCTGCCAAGGGACGGAACATATTGTTCAGCCATGTGTCGAGGTGCCACGGGTGCAGGCCCAAGACGCCCCGGCCCTCCCTTCGGCCGCAACTGCTGGCCCTGCTGGGCAGTGCCTATTTTCCTAACGCAGTACTGATCGGTAAATCCAGTGGGGGCTGACAGAGGCGACCAAAAGACAGGCCGGGGCGGGCCTTGTCTCGAGCATCTGGATCTGCGACTTTTCCCATTCCTGTCGGGCCCTTTCGGTCTCACCAGACCAATACCGAGAGCCCGCGCCTAGCAGACGAGGTAAGGTAACCACCACGTAGCTAAAGATCGTTGAGCAGTTTGATAGCAAGCTGCAGACAGTTCTGCTCGGCTTCCCATCCGGCAAATTGATGAAGAGAGAGATGTTGTGCATGAGGTCTCTAGGCCGTCACTTACAAAAGGGTGCAGCGCACGTCTCTGCAAAATTGCTTGGCCCGACGAGCGTCTGTGGGTGAGACTGGAAGGGGTCAATGCAATGCAGTTGTCTGTCACAGAAACCTTGGAACCCTTGCGAATCAAAGGCCGCTGGCTTTCATGCACGAACCGTTCCAAAACTCGATCCCGGCTGCTGATTGGCTTGGCTGAGCGGGAGCCCCGCTTCCTAGGGCGCCTAGGTGCTAAAAACCCCACCACAAGTCTCGGGCAGCCAGTCCGCCTCAGCCAATTAGTCTCCACTCTGCACCTGCCAGAGCCGCTGAGCGGCTTAGGCCGCACCCCATAGCGAAATGGTAACCTCACCCACCAGGGTAGGCAATTTGGAGAAAATCGTGAAACTGCGTATCCAGGGCCGGCCGCAAGTGTCGTATTTTTTTTAGAAAGCTCAGATGCTCACTGGTGAGAAAAGACAGCACGATGTAACAGTCGTTCATGGCTTTTCTTTACCGTCACCAGAGATGACGTCCCCGTTACTTTCATTTTCTTGCTTTCTTTGGGAATATTAAAACGCCGAGTCCCGGCGATCGAAACCCCCCATCTGATTACTTTCTTCACCTTCGTTAGCTGAGGTGGTGGAGCGGCGAGCAAGCCGATTCAGGCACGGACACCCCTTCGGTGCCGTATCTCAGCAGCCCGTCCGTTCCTCGATCCAATCAAAGAGACAATGGGACAGGAATCACGTCTGGAAATAATGAAGTGACCAAAGTACTGTAAGTGACTGAGGTATGTGACTGAACGCGGGTTCCTGCACATCTCTCCATCTTCCTCGAACGCAGGTGCTCTTTTTTCTTCATGATCTGGCGCGTACGACGGTCGCTCAAGCCTCGCGTGGATCCCTTACGTGAACTATCGGTCTTGGTGTGCCAAGACATTGGCCGACTGCACAGCGATGATTGTGTGATAGTGACAGCAACGGTGACGGTGGACAATTTCGCGGTCGCTTTCCACGGGCCACGTCATGCTAGACTGGAAATCAAGATAAAAATAGAAGAAGCCGGCCGGCCTTCTATCTTTTGAATTGTTTGCCGAGTCACGATCACATACCTTACCTATCACTTACCTTGCTTGCCTGCGAATCTCGGAGCTCGTCGAGATAGCCCGCGCACACGTCCGCCCTTGCTTCTCCTCCCCTCCTCCACTCCCCATTTAGCAGGTGCTTGCCCTAGCGGTGTAAGAGAATATCACGGATTTGGCAACGAAGCCGGGGGGCCGTCGGACAAAGCTAAAACCGCTGCTGAGGAGTCAGATGCACACGTTGCGGAGTCGATTTGGCATCCAGAACGGCCTCATCACCGCGGAGGGGGGCCAGGTATCGTCCCACCACAGCAGTGCCAACGCTTGGCTGCTAGAAGAGACGATAGGAGCAGAACACTGGGTGGGCTGATAAAGCTACTGTAGCTTGAAAACCTCGGATCCACGACCGAACTGGCCCTCAAGCCGGCCCCTTGCCCGCGGCGCAGATCGCCGGCGGCGGGCGGCCGTGTCTTATTTTGTGGGCCGGCTCTGTCCGTCGAATGCTACCTCAGCTCGCCGAGATCAGTGGAAGGGCTACCAGCTGGCCGTCACGGTCCGTAGTAACGGGCAAGCCCTCTATTACTTCGACAGAACTGGTGTGGAAATCAAGGTACTAGTATGTACGAAGTACATATACCCGGATACCTAGGTAGGTAGGTAGCTGAGAGCTAGAAGAGAATAACGCTCCAGTGATGGGTGTCTACCTACCTTACCTAGGTATAGTACGTGCTCGAGTATTTACTTCAGGAACTTGGGCTCCTGCAGGGTACTGAACGGTGCTGAGAGAGCGCCCCTGGGGCATCACTGGGACGCAGGATCAGCATTGGCCCTCAAGGTGATTTTGTAAAATCCCAAGTTAAACTTTCGAGATCTGTTCTAGAGTGAAAACAAGCCGAGCAGATTGTTTCAAACTCCGGAAAACTGGCCATGGTTGAAATCGTGATAAGGGGCATCACAACCGTCAGTTGTTTTGGGCTGTTTACAGGTCAGTTACCAGTGGTTTGGAAGTCTGTCAACTGGGGGACGCAGCTACCTACCTACATAGTACATACGTGGTGGTGGTGTGGTCGTCAGCCTCAAAAAGGAGCCTCAACCCATCTCAGGAGTCTGGAAATTCTTGGCGGGCTAGGGTCTGCTTCGAGAGATCGAGATGCACCCCCCCCCCCCCCCCCCCCCCCCGCCAGCCACGACATCATCGGCGGAAGGCTTATATCACAGACGAAAGTCGGAAAGTTCCTTTTTTTCCGTCTCATATTTTGCTGCCCTGGTCTTTCTGTTCTCGACACAGTTTCCGATTTTGCCTCCAGCCTGTAATGCGTGGGGGGATCTCGAGTTGGCCCCCTTCGGTGTTTCTTCTCCTGCATGATCTACATCCAAGACCCCCTGGCCGCCAGCAAATCTCCCGACTTTTTGCCTTTTAGAGAAGACAGAAGGAATGAGATCTAACATTCTACCCAACACCTTAATTCTGGCATCTTAAAACGTTTACAATCACCAAGTCTTTTCTGGCAACATGCGTTTCTTGAAACATCAGGCCTTCCTCCCCGTCTTGCATTCACATGGGCAAATCGACATGACATTCGAGATTTGTCCGTGTCTGCTGTTGATGGGGGGGTCCGAATCCCAATCTCACACGATGCATCGGGAGATAAATCAAGCTTCATGAGATGAGCTTATTCTCCCCGGGTCACGAGGGTTTCATAGGGAAAGCGTTGTGCCTGGGCATCGGCCCCTATCACAACATGCCCTTGGTCACTTCGTCCTTCCTCTCCTCCCACAGGGTCTTCCCCGTGCAGGAGCACACGGTCTTGTCGTTGTCCCACATGCCTGGACTTCGTGCAATGACACCGACCACGGTGTTTTCATCGTTCCTCAGGGGCGAGACATCGCTCTCCTCCTGGCGCGAGACCACCATCGCATGTCCGATCACCTCCCAGACCTGGAACGGGTGGCTGAGGAACGCACTCCCGTGGCCATTTGGCCCGATAGTCACCGTGCCTAGGACTCCGCGGGGGGTACCGATGGCCTTGGCCTCAGCCTCAGCCCCTGCACTCTGGCCTGACCAGACGGGCCCAGTTGACGATGCGCCGTACTGGAGGTTCCCAAACTCACGGATCGTGGCATGATACGTGCCCGGGGTAACGCCTCGCAGCGTCAAATCGACCAGCGTCACCGTGGGGCTGACCTGGACTATCCGTGCCAGGCCCCTGACAACCCGATCGCCCGATCCATTCGCCCTGGTAGGAACGCTCTCCTGGTCGGCTTCGTGGAAGATCTCGAGAATGCTCACAGCTGCACCTGTACCGGACAGGGAGATGCCAAGAATCAGCCTCAAGCCGTGATTCCAAAGCTCACGTTTTTCTTGTAACAACATTCCCTCTTGCAGTTGCTAGGGCGTGCTTCCCCCTTGAACAGGGTCACCTGCCCGGAGGTGGGAAGATGAGAAAATAAGAGAGATAAAAGGGGCAAACAGGTCAGGGCACCTACTGTTTGATGCGCCTGATCCTCGCAATATGGCGTCCCTCCCAGTGCCCTCGATGGCCTTGACGATGGCCGACGGCGGTGCTGCCCGAGTTAAGTGGTCGAGATTAGTAAACCGGAAACAGGTAAACACGGAGGGACAACGCCAGGCCCAAGCAAACTCGGTGTTGCCCTGTGCATGTACCACGATGGTGATCTATGGCCCCATACCTGTCCCTTCCACCGATACTAGCTGGTCTGGCAGGTTTGCCTCGACTTTGGTAATGCCCTGGAGCTTGTGTAAGGCGCCGGAGACATCCTTGACGCAACTGTCACAGGTCATGGGCACAGCAAAAAGCGTCTGTTTCAAACTGCATCAGCAATTACTCGGTTCCGCCTGGCGCGCTGCTGCCGAAGAGCAGGCAGCAGTGTGATCGGGGAGGGAGCGGGAGATGCAATATCAAGACGACCGACCTGGAAGGATGAGATGGCCATGTTGCTCGGCTGGGTCGGGGTTGGGGTCGGATTCTGGAATCGCTGCCGGCGTTGTCGCTGCCACGAGTATGCACTAACAGACCCAACTAAGAACCAAGGCAAGACTAGATAAACCCACGATATATCTCGTGCTAGGAGTGGTGATGCTCGGGCGCATATGCTAATGATCTACGGAGTGCTTGCGATGCAACGATGTGAAGCTCGGGCTAAGGGTTGTTCGATGGTTGAGTTGATTGATGTCAGGGGTAAGATTTCGGGGAGGAGGGAATCGTCCTCAATAACTCTGACGACTTTAAGTTGTAATTGGTCCCTTTCCTAAGTACGGATACCAGACTATAAACCCTCCAGTTTAGCTGCTGGGTTAGTAATAATGCTGAGACGTCGTGCTTTCTGCGGGGGGTTTCCTGCTTTGAAATCGGACTCAACTCGAACCCGGTCTATGCTCTCTCTTGGCTACTCGCTGAAGCTCCGCTGCTCGGCCCGGTGATTTTCGTGGCTTGCGACACTGTCGGGTCACTAAAAAACGCGGCCGGCCGGCGGCGCAAGTTTACTGGTGGCGCGTGCGTTTTCCTGCCATTTTTTTCCGCCTTGGCCAAAGCTCAGCTCCAATTCCCGTCGACGCTCTCGACCTCACGGCATACCGACACGGCCCTTCCAATCCGCCCCAACAGCACGCACACCCAACGCCGCCTACCTTGTCGAGAGCGGGGTCCGGCGTCGGTCTGAGAACTGATCGCATAGGCCCGCATCGTGCGTTGATGAGGGACTTGTTCCCACCCGGGCTGCTTGTTCAGCAATACGCACCATAACATCGCAACCCCCTACACCACAACCACCGCCATCATGTCACAAACCGTCGGGCTTGTGAGTTCCATTCCTCTCGCCGTTCTGGCCATGTCATGGCCAGCAACCAGGCCTAGACATTGCCCCAGGTCTTGCTAATCACCTCCCCATGCCCGCCGGGTACAGACCCGGCTAGCCTACTCGCGCGCATGGCACCACATCTCGGCGTCGACGCCGCACCCGACGCTCAGCACCATCAAGGCGCCGCCCGAGGCCGTCACGCCGCCGTCGCTGGGGCGGATGGCGTCGCGGATCGCCATGATCCTGATGGGCAAGCACAAGCCCATCTGGGACCCGTCGACGGACTGCGGCGACTACGTGGTCGTGACGGACTGCGCGGCTCTGTACACGACGGGGCTCAAGAAGTGGCGCAAGACGTACTACCGCCACAACACGCGCCCGGGCTCCCTACAGGCCATCACCATGGACGTGCTGATGGAGAAGCACGGCGGCGCCGAGGTCCTGCGCAAGGCCGTCAGCGGCATGCTGCCCAAGAACCGCCTGCGCGACAAGCGCCTGGCGCGCCTCAAGGCCTTCGAGGGCCCCGCCCACCCCTACAAGCTGAACCTGGTGCGGTTCGGCGGCACCGTGGTCGGGGAGACCAACTGGGAGGGTGCGGTGCAGGCTATCCGGGAGACCGACATGGCGGGGATATGAGGCGGCTTTGTGTGTATGTGTATGTGAAGATAAGAAATGACTGAGGGTGGGAGGGTTCATATGGCAGGTATTCCCTGTTATTAAGGCCTATCTACAGGCGAATTCGAGGAATAGGCAAAACGCCGGTCCCAAGGACGCTGTGACCTGAAAGAGAGCCATCCACTTGGCTCCGTGTCGTGTATATATCCGGCTGGCTGGGCGTTGTGGAATCGGTCAACTGCCGTTGTATAAAAAAAATAAACAGATAAACATTTCGTGTGCATCATTGCGATCCGTCTCAAGTCTGTTAATGACAAGGCATACGTTATAGGTTCGTTATAAGAGCATTAGTTTGAGTTCAGTATGATTTATTTTTGCTTATGCTATCGCTGGGGGTTTTCTAAACCAAAAAAAAGATGCAAACAGATTTTGCGCCGGCCCACACACGGGTGCGAGATGCTAACAGGAGAAGATACAGCCCAGGTTCCGATGTTCGGTCAATGATCCAAAATGCGCCTTAGAATATCGCTGCCTTGTACGCCGTGGTCATGACAAGTATAGGAGTCCCCCCTAATTACGGTTGTTTTAAACCCGTGAATGCCCCCGGCTTGTCTCACGAACGGACAACCTCGCACTTGATCAGGCCGTTGGGGCCCGACTGAGGCGCGTATACCTCGGCATCCTTGCCCGTGTTCTTGAGGCCCTTGTGCCAGCTCAGATCTGAAAAGGGGCGTTTCTGTCAGTATTCGCCAGGGGGTAAAATTGTAAATAGGGGGGGAGGAACAATAAAAGCGCATCACTCACCAACTTCAAAGTAGTGCTTGTTCGGCAGCGAGTACGAAGCCGACTCGGACTCGGGGACGGCCTCGAGGATCTGCTCGCACATCTTGTACATGGTATTCTGGACCGAGGCGCTCTCGTCGAGGGCAAACGTCTTCATGGTGATGTCGCGGGCGCTCTCCCAGGCTTGGTCGAAGCGCTCGACGCCAGCCAGGACGGCGGCCGTGCCGGCGAATGGCTTCCACGCCCAGGCGCAGTCGACGTCGGTCGACAGGATGCGGTCCCACGTCTCGGGCAGCGTCGTGTACTCGTCGCGCACGAAGCTGTGGAAGGCGGACCCGGTGCTCTTGAGCACCGTCAGGCCGACGATGCCGCTCTTGAGCTGGATGCCGCCGGCGCGGCTCACCGTGGCCTCGACGTTCCGCGTCTCCTGGCCGTCGCGGAAGAAGCTGTGGGGGTGCGGCGCGCCGTCCACCGTCATGCGCGTCCACCGGTGCACCACGACCTTGATGTGGGCCGTCGAGATGTGCGGGTACCGGTCAATAAAGTGCTGCCCCAGGTAGCTGGCATACAGCTCAGGCGGGTTCACGGGGTGCTCCTTGGCCTTGATGTAGATGGTGTTCTTGATCGAGTCGGTGGCCACGACGACGCTGTTGTCAGCCTCTGTGTATCTGGACGAGAGTGTTAGCACGGCTGCTGGCTTCGGCATGGGTGGGAACTCGCTCCGAGGCAGCTTACGAGGTCTCAATGGCACCCTCGAGAAGGCAGCACACGGTCATTTCTGTCACGGTTTGGACGCCTGTCGTCTCATCTTTCTGCACCTTGTAGACGCGGACATTGTCCTTGCCGTAGCGAGCGGAAGCAAGAGAAGGCATGTTGAGTGGGCGGGTGAGATATTTTTAATAAGTTGTTCGGAAGATGTTGGCAAGAGACAGGTTTTTTATGTTGAGGTATCAGTGTCAAGAGCGTTGGTTGACGTATTTAAAGTATTTTCTGAAGCAATGGCTGGGGTTCCTGTGGGGGATGATGAGGCACGGGTTAGGCAGGTACGGTAGGTAGAGATCGTTGGGAACACGGGATGCATTTATATGGCAAAGGAAGCCCCGAGACCACCGCAAACATCGAACCACGGCCCAGTGGACAGGCCGGAAGGGCAGGGACGAGAGCTCGGAAAGCGCCTGGCGGCGTCGGCGGCGAGCCAGCCGATTTGAAAAGGTGGAGAGGACCAAAGCCAAATCGCCGGAGTCCGCCGATAGCCTGTCCTGGCAGACCCCACCCCCCTCCCTCCCCCTCCTCCCGATAGCTCCTGCCATGCTTAACCCCGCCGCCACCGACAAGCTTTCAGTCTTCTTTTTTTTCCCGCCGTGGTCAGGCTGTCCTCCTGCATCAATATTCTCAATTTTCCTTCATCGAATGAAGTTTTTCTCTGGCACGCGCAATCTCAGTCTGCAGGCACAATTCGTGAGCCAAATCGACGAGCAAAGATGGAAGACCGAAGACGCGAGGGGGGCGTGGTTTTCTTGCTTGAGCTTATTCTCCTCGGAGAGAATACCAGGCTGCACCGCATGCCATTGCGGGGTCGAAGCTACTGTACCCGCCTACTTTACCTACCTTAGATAGCCTGAGATGTTCGATAGCTTACTTCGAAACAACAACCGCTGACCCCCAAACTCACCTTTCCACATTTAGAAAGCCCTGCTGATCTGTGACGCCATCGTGGTGCGCGAGATAGCTTCCAACTCTTGGACTCGCAAAATGCACCTCCGTGTCGAGATAAGGAATACATACACATGCAAGGACTAGTTCAGCTCGGAATCTCGGTATATAGCTTTGTGCAGTAGATAGGGAACTTGTCTTCCACGTTGTCACCCGACGTCATTATCTTCTCTCAGAGACCTCTATAAATAGGAAACCAGAAACAACATCGCGCTTCACCTTTCTACAACGGGGTACCTCTAGCCTTGGGGTTGCTATGTTTCAAGCCGACATTGAGTGGTTAGATTCTTAAGATTCGCTTGGTATGTCAAGCTAGTGTAGCGGTTAACTAAAAGAACACTAAAGAATGATGTCTCGGTCTAACTGACAGCAAAAATGGACGAAAAGAGATTATGTAATATAAAGGGCTGAAGAAGAAGTGAACAGAGATATGGGTTGAACCGACAAAGTCTTGGGTGAGCTTCAAAATGAGGTGGGATGGAAGTCAACCCTTGAGTGAGCAAAACGCAAGTCGGTCAGTTTCAACATGAAAACACTCGGCCCGAGAGGTTGGAAGCTTCCGCAGGAACCTTATTACCTTACCTAATGTAAGAAATATACAGTGGTGAGTCGCTGTAAATTTAGTGTTCGTGCATGCGTCAGGGAGGTGCCATTTACCCTGTCCACTGTGTGCACTGACCACTAAGGTCGCTCTGCTGCGTCAAACCGCCCCAGTGTGCATACCAGCCATTAGGTGGTGAATACCTTACCCAACACCGCCCAGGGTCCTCGACGACGACGACACAAAACTCTCGTCCCTGTCAACACCCATCCGCCAACCGCGATAAACCGATCGGCCGCCTACCTACCCGTCCGATCTCGCGGGTACTGCAATGACCACGACTAACCGCCTCTGCCGTTGACCAGGGGCACCTTGATTGGGCGAACCGGATGCGTGGCCTCGCAGCGTCACGCGCGGAGGGCAATCTCAGCTGGTCTGGCTGGCCTAGCTACCCACCCAAGCTGAAGCCACCATGTTGAGCAGCGCCTCAGCAACGCCGACGCAGAAGTCGTTCACCTCACAGCAGCCCGCGAACCCCCTGAATGTCGCCAGCTCCCGCCCCAGCTTCGACCGCGATGGCCTACAGCCGCCCCCGCCAATTGGCGGCGCTGGAGCCCGGAATCTCGCCGCCTCGGCCGTCACCTTTGCGCCCCGCGGCTCGTCGCTCAACCCCTCCCCCATGCCCGGCAGCTTCAGTTCCGACTTGCGCAGCCACATGAACCTCTCGCGCGCCGCCTCCCGTGTCGACATGTTTGCTCTCGAGAAGCTAGACGAGGACGATGGAGACGTCCAGGAGCGCACCCTGGCTTCCCTTCGCGAGGCCCTTGGCCGCGAGATGAAGATCAAGGAGGGCAGCGAGAACATGCTCGAAGCCCTCAACTCCAAGAAGGCAAAACAGACCAAGGAGCAGCGCCTGCGGGTCGAGGCCGAGCTCAACTCCTCTAGCCAGAGAATCAAGGAGCTCCGCCAGAAGATAACCGACGCCCAGCGCACCAGGCCTGCACCCACAACACCCATACGGTCCAGGGCCGAGGGCTTGCTCCATGGCCCCAACGGCTTGCGCTCGCCCCCGAGCGCGTCGAGAAGCGGCGCTGGGTCTGACATTGAGGAGCCGTCCGAGTCTCCCACCTTTGTCCTCGCCGAGATTCTGCGAGCTCTCGAGATGGACGGCATGACTCCGGATTACTACGTGTCCCGTGCCAACAGCCTGGTGGACCTCTTCAAACGGCACCCGAACCTCAAATACGACCTGGTTTGGCCCGTCTTTGGGCTACGTATGCAGGTCATGCTCCTGAGCGAGAACCGCGAGGTGGTGGCCGCAGGGTATAGGATGACACGATACGCCATTTCGGACCTAGCCTCGCTCAAGAACATCCGTACCCTCAACACCGACTATCTCGTTACATGGTATGCATATGTTCCAACTTTATAGGTTCTGCGCGTGGGCTTTAGCAAGTTAACTAAACTGTGTTTTAGGTCACTGATCAAGGACCGCAAAGCCGACGTCGAGCGAGAGCAGGCACTCAAGTTTGTGCGTGCCTTTCTCGATGTCAAAGACGGCGTCCGCGAGATCTCGAGAGCCGTGGTTCGAGCCATTGCCGCCATTGCCGAGGAGCCCGAGGAGAGGCTACGACCCATCTGCATAGAGACGCTGGCAGAGATTATGGTTCGCGATCCCCGTCTCTTGATTGCGGCCGGGGGCCTGGCGCCTCTGCACATGGCACTGGCCGATGGCTCCTACAAGGCCTCGGAGAGTCTGGCGGCGGCCTTCTTGTATCTCCTTGACACCCCACAGCGTCGGCAGTATCTGCGCGCCGGATACGAGCTGGAGGTGCTCTTCATCCCATTCACCGATGACCAGTTATTAAACGAGCGGCTAATAAAGCAGAGCGCCAAGGCCATCGCATCAGCACTGCGGAGCTGGTCGGGCCTCATGAACCTGTCAATGTACAATTTCCGCGCCATCAAGTCAATGCTCCATAGCATGGTGGTGCACACGGGGCCCGTACGGGAGACCGTTCTGGACCTCCTCTATTCCTTGTTCCGCATCAAATCTCCGGCGTGGGCGACATCTTTTCTCGCCGGCCGGCGCCTCACAACCTACGGTAGAGTCTCAAACCTCGGGTCGACAGACGCAAAATCCGTTCCGGCTGAACTGGAAGACGAGGGAGGAGAGCAAAACTTTGTTGAGCACTACACAGCGCTCCTTCTTGCCATATTCGTCAAGGCCGGCGTAGTTCCGGCTCTGTTGAGGCTTACGCAAGATACTGAAAATCTCATGCTGAAGCGGAAGTCGACGCTTCTCATCGGAGAAGTGTTGAAGCTTTCCAGCCGACTCCTTCCGCCGTCGTGGAGTAGCAAATTACAATTACTACCGGAGCTGTTCTCGGCAGCCGTCCGACTTAAAGACGAGAGCCACTTCATTGCCACTGGGGTTATCTACCAGATGAGCAGCGTGAGCAAGACACTGTATAGATCATCTCCGTCAACATACACACCTTCAGCTATGCCTTCCAGCAACAGCTTGGACCTCGGCATTCTCGACGACCACCCAAAAAGCAATACATCAGTGAATTTCGACGATGCCACCTTCCGGCAGCTCATTATTGACTCAGGCGTCTTGGGCAGCTCCAATTACTCTAAATGGAACTGGGATGTTGTTCTGAGGCTCATCGAAGGGCCCCTGACCAACGGGAAGAGGCTCGATGAGGCAGTCAAGGCCTCCAAATTTATCAAGCGGATCATGAGCTTCTACCGCCCGTTCAAGTACAAATTCTCCGAGATCAAGAGCTCTAGGGGGACGCAGAAGTACGTCCGGGTCGGGTGTGCTCTGATGCACAGTTTGCTCCAGAGCCCAGAGGGCATTAGATATCTATCCGACAATAAGCTTCTGAGGCAAATCGCCGAGTGCCTGGCCCAGTGCGACCCAACGAGCGGGCTCACGGCCCAATACCCAATGTTTTCCAAGGACCGTCTCACCGACACTCTGTGCGGTGGCTACTTCCCGATGCTCGGCGTGCTGAGCGGGGACCCAAAGGGGATGCACATGCTCGATCGCTGGCGCATCTTTAATATGATGTATCGAGTCGTCGACCTCAAGCAGCGGCCTGATCTGATCAAGCTCATGCTTGCAAACTTCGACTACTCTCTGCAGGGGCATCCCCGGGTTCTACTATCAAAAGCTCTGACAGCTGGGACGAAGGATATCCGGATCAACGCGACTAACGCCCTACGAAAGTACGCCACGCGACCGCGGCTGAACGCGCAGGGCCAGGGACCAGGCGACTCAAAGTGGACCATCCAGATGCTGGTCACCCAGCTGTACGATCCCGAGGTTGAGGTATGCGCAACAGCTGTGAAGATTCTCGAGAAGTCGTGCAACACCAAGAACCACCTTGAGTACATTGTCAAGTGCCGGCCGGCGCTGGACCACTTGGGCGAGATAGGCGCACCTTTGCTGTTGCGCTTCCTCTCGACTTCTATTGGCTACCACTACCTGGACGGCCTTGACTACATCAGCAACGAGATGGACGACTGGTTCCTCGGTCGCAACGACTCGTACGTCAGCGTCATTGAAGCCAGCCTAGCGCGATCCTTTTTGGACCACCAGGATGACCACACGAACCGCATCAGCGTGTTTGACGACGAGCAAGAAATGGAGGCCGACAGCCACGTCCCGCCACACTTCTATCGCGAGCTTACACGAACACAGGAGGGCTGTAAGCTCCTCAGCGACAAGGGCCACTTTGACGAGTTCGCGGCCACTATCCGCGACTATGGGATGCAATACGACGACCCAGAGATGATAGTCAAGGTCAAGGGCTGCCTCTGGGCGGTCGGCAATGTCGGGTCCATGGAGCTTGGTGCCCCATTCCTCGAGTCGTGCGATGTTGTGGAGCACATAGTCAAGATAGCGCAAGGCCATGAGGTTATGAGCTTGCGCGGAACAGCCTTCTTCGTTCTTGGGTTGATATCACGGTCTATGCACGGCCTGGAGATACTCTCGGAAAACGGGTGGGATGCGAATACGAACGTGTTGGGCAACTCGCTAGGCTACTGCATCCCGACAGATCTCACCAAGTTCTTCTCCCTCCCACCTTGGAAGCACGCGCCCGTCACCACCATTGAGCTACCAGAGACGCAGAAGACGGAGACCGTCAAGTTTCCCGCCGTGGCCTCTCGGCCGCGGTCAGAGTCGCTCATCAAAGCCATCCAGGAACAGCACGGCGGCGATGTCGCCGAGACCCGAAGGGTTGAGCTGGACCCCGACCCGGCGAACCAGCGTATCCTTGAGCTCGTCATCGACATAGCCAACATGGTGCTTCACAGACGTGCGCGAAGTGAGCTCATGCAGATCAAGACGCAGAAAAAAGCCATCGGGTTCAAACAGCCGCACTTATTCAGGCGAGTCTTGGCCCTGCTGGAGTGTCACCACTACCGGCTCGCGGATCGCAACATGATTGTTGGCTTGTTTGAGAAAAGCGCGCTCCGGTCTGTCATATTCGACGACGAAGAAAGTGGCGAGGACGAAGACGAGGATGATGATGAGGACGAGAGGCAGACGGCAATGGGTGGCGCTACCATTACGAAATCTCAGGCTAGCGTCAGTGACGACGACGAAGAAGAAGACGATGACGATGACGACGATGAAGATGACGAGGACGACGAGGAAGATGAAGACGAAGACAGCTCGGGTGACGAGCAGCGCACCGAGAAGAGACGGAGCGTGAATGGCCCGGTAGACCCCGAGAGGTATTCAGTCAGCAGATCTCTGGACGGATGAAAGACAGTCTTGAACTTTCCGTTTTCTCTTTCTATGTTTGCTTTATTTTGTTCTCTTTTTTTTCAGGATATGGTACAAAAATAGGGGGTCAGACCCGGTGCGTGTGGATTCGAAGCTTCTGTTTGTACAAATAAAAAATATACTGTATCTCTAGGGTAGCGGCGAGCAGCAGCAGCCCACGGTTCCGGGGTTTACGACGGCGTCGCAGTTGCATACGGGGGGAGGTGGGCGGGCTGGGTTTGGGTTTGGCTACAAGTACAACAATACCTATCTAGGCGGGAGGGAGCGCAACGATACGAAGGTAACGGGCGGCGGTGGCGGCAAGGCGTTTACAACCCAATGGTCCAAAATATATCTAGTGCTCTGCTATAAGTTGCAGCTCGTCCAATTCACCACCAGAATAAACAAGCAGCCCAGTCTAGGAAGATGCATGAACATCCATGATGGACGGGCCGAGTGCCTGCCCCTTGTACAGTAGAGGTATTGTACTGTACATTGTATCCAGTACAATACAGCCCCACTACCCTCCACCCACAAAGAATTTTATACTTCTAATGGCGCATGCTGCTGGAATGGACATCTAGGCAAGCAGATTCGATTTACCGCACCTACTAGGATATTAATTGTCTAGACAGGTTACCTCAGGTAGCATGCATACTTGGCACATACCTTAGGTAACTTACCTATATGGAACCTACCTTACCTTACCTTAGATAGCTTTTACCATTTCTCGTCCTGATACCTGCTACGTATCCTAACTACCTGTCTTTCGATCCGTCTGCCTGCCTACCCGAACTCTTTTTTTTTTTTTTTTTTTTTTTGGAATCTCGCTGGGAACAAACGGCTGAATATGGCCGTCGGTCGAGTGCTTGTGGTTGCCGGCTCAGATAGCTCGGGCGGAGCGTTAGTCTAGCCCTCCCTTCTACCCCTTACTATACCTACCGCGCGGCGCCGCCGTTGCGCTTCCGTGGTTGGCCGGTCGGCTTACACTTGGACTTGGGCGTCCAATCCCTTCCTAGGGGTCTAGAGGCAGACCAAAAAGTCATCGCAGCTCACGGCTGCTATGCCATGACGGCCACCACTGCTCTCACGGCACAGAACACGCAGGGCGTCTACGACATCCACCATGTGCCTGCCGACTTTGTGACGAAGCAGATTGCCGCCTGCATCGACGACATCGGCGTCGATGTGGTCAAGACCGGTGAGTACCTTACCTCTCGCTTGAACAGGGGTAACAAACAAACAAACAAACACACACACACACACACACACACACACACACACACACACACACACACACGTATATATATGCATACATGCATACATGCAAGCAAGCAAGCATCCCATCCACTCCGGGCCATGTTTCTGATTATTCGCCTGTGTCTAGGCATGCTGGCTTCGACTGCCACCATTGACGCCGTCGCCACGGCCATCCGTGATCACCATGTGACGACCCTGGTCGTCGACCCCGTCATGATTGCAACCGCGGGAGCCCAGTTGCTGCCCTCGGCCGCAATCTGCACCCTACGCACCCAGTTGCTCCCCCAGGCAACTGTGCTGACGCCCAATCTGCCCGAGGCCCGCCTACTCCTTGCCGACGCCGGCTACGGGCACGTCCCTCTAGAGAGCATCGACGACCTAGAGGCTATTGCCAACGCCGTATACTCTCTAGGCCCAAAGTGGGTGCTCGTCAAAGGCGGCCACTGTCCCTTCCGCAAGGGTGGCGGCGTGGCCAGGACCGCCGAGGAGAGGGAGCTCGTCGTCGATGTGTTAGTCGGCGAGGGCCGGACGGTCAGGATCGAGACGCCTTACCAAGAATCCCGGCACACACATGGCACCGGTTGCTCTCTTGCCTGTGAGTTTTGCTCAGCGCACCAGCTCCAACAGGTGGTGGTAAGGTACATACAACAATGGCTAACCTGTCGAGTTTAAAATTGTGCGAAGCTGCAATTGCTTCAAACCTTGCTAATGGCATGGACGTTCCTCGTGCTGTCAAGGCCGCGTGCAGATACGTCGAGGTTGGCATCAAGACGGCCCCAGGCCTGGGACATGGCAACGGGCCCCTGAATCACTTTCACTCTGTCTATGCAATGCCCTTCTCACCGTACGCCAGGCAACCCTTGACCCCATATTTTAACAGCTGTCTCGGCCGGGGAGTGTTTATGTGCTGACATGTCCCAGGGGTCATTTTGTAAACTACCTCCTCGAGCGCCCTGATATCGCCCCCGTGTGGGATCGGTTTGTCAATCACCCCTTCGTGCTGGCCGTGGGTAACGGAAGTCTGCCAACCGAGTCTTTTAGGGGATACTTGGTTCAGGACTACCTATATCTTGTGTGTCCTGTCCTCGCCTTCGGGGAGATTATCAAGGTGGCAACTGACTTGGGTTTATAGATCCATTTTGCCCGAGCAAATGCTCTCGCCTCGTACAAAGCTAAGAGCATCAAGGATATCGCCGCGGTGCGTATTACTTTGGCTTGGCTCCACATGTTTGACGGGACCGGGGGAGCCGTAAGACACTGACCTTTTCCTCTTCATGCAGTCTGCTGCCATAGTCACACACATATTTAAGGAGATGGAGCTCCACATCGGCTATTGCAAGCAATTCGGCATAACTAAAAACGAGATGGAGAACACGGAGGAAAAGGAGGGCAAGCAGACTTTCCCACTTCATCCCACCCGCTTTCTCCACATGACACTGACCCCCAAGCAGCCTGCACCGCTTATACCAGGTACCATAATATCCGAAGAGAACCCCGTCAATAGCCGTTGCTGATTTGTTCCCGAGATATGTCCTTGACATCGGGCAATCAGAGGATTGGTTTGCCCTCCAGGTGGCCATAGCACCTTGCCTGCTTGGCTATGGAGTGATTGCCCGGCAGTTACACAAGGACACGAGGTCCAAGAGAGAGGGCAACCTATACTGGCCCTGGATCGAGAACTACATGGCTAATGACTATCTTGAGGCTATCAAGACTGGATCTGGTGTGTACCCGAGAGACCCAAGGAGAGATGGCGTCATGACACACTTTGACTAATACAAACAACAAAGACCTCCTGGAAAGGCACGCGGCCCTCCAGAGCCCAAAACGGATAGACGAGCTGGTCAAGATCTTTATCCATGCCACAAAGGTAAGTCCTCTCGGGCCGGCTCAGAGCGGAGCAAGACGACAGCTCGTCCTCCCTCTGCCCATTCTTTTCCTCTCTCTCTATCCCAGGCCCGCTGAGGAAGCTGACATGGGTCGACACAGATGGAAATCGGGTTTTGGGAGATGTATCCGTACAGCTCAGGCGGCTAGGTTAGGCGGGCGTCAGATGCAGACGACCGATATGCATATTACAATGGGGTATTGATAAGAGGATAATGAAAGGCTCATGTTACTACCGACACCCCCGGGCCGGCGGCAGTGATGCGTACATCAATGAGTAAATATCCGAAGCAAACACATTCAACTGCCTTTTTCCTCAAGCATGTCAGCGCAGGCCACAGCTGGCTTGATCAACCCCGGCCAGCAAAGTGCCATGTGATACCGCATTTCCACAATTGTACGGAGTAAAGGTTGGTGGGGTGCACCTCGGGGGTTGTTGAGACAAGAGACTTCAGGAACCATTGCAGATAGCAATGCAAACAACAGACTGTCGCGGCCAGGGCGAGGCAGGCTGCTCGCTTTACTTCGCATGTGCAGCTTCACGTGGAAACGCACGGCCTGGGTGCGGTGCGTTGCCAATAGGATGGGTCCTGATTCTGATTCAGGAGTTTTTACCTGGTTGCGGGGCTTGGAGGCGCCCATGTGAGGAAGGATCGCTGCGTGGATGAGTCAAGGGCACGCGCAATGACAGGGCAGTTGGTTGCAGGCTGAGAATCTTGCTGCCTCAATCCTAAGGCACCAAATACTTATCTTGCTTATCAAGACCCTGTCCCGCGCCCTGCAAGCAAGGCCTCCCTGGGACGGCGACTGACTGCCTTGTCAAAAAAAATATTTTTTAACCTAAAACGCCTCCCGCCTAACAAATACCCAAAAAAAATTCTGGGGGGGCGACCTTATTACTTTCCCTCTCCTTCCTTCACTACCCAAGACTTTCGCATCGTCGAGAACTTGCACCATTCATCTTCCGCAATCGCACCGCAAGTGTCTGTCCATCACAAGGTCACCGTTCGCTCATTACTTTCTTGAGTCTAACGTATTTTTGTTTCTTGCCTTGATCGAGGCGCTCGTGAGGTTCTGTGACCATTTTCGCGTCACGCCCACCTAGACACGGTCGGCAACGAGCATTTTCCAGCAAAAAAACCCTGGTTTTCCCCTCCTCGCATTCCCCCATTCCTCGTAATTTTACTTCTCGTATCCGTGAGAATCACATAAAGGAACCAGGTCTCGGGCAACTCTCCCCCGGACGTTTCTCTCCAATCGGAGCGATCCTTCATTCTTCACCTTTACCGTCAGATCCCAAAAGACGGTCAAACAATCACGTCATACACGGTTTCCCGTTTCACAAAAATCACTAACGACAGCATGTCTTCCTACGGCGGCGGCGGAGGCGGTTACGGCTCTCGCGGCGGCGGAGGAGGTGGTTTTTCCAGTGGATTTGATCGCAACGGCGGCGGCGGCCAGTCAAATGGCTACTCGTCTCACGGGTAAGTTCCAAACCTCACAGCCTTCCCTATTCAAACCACCACCCTCTCGCATCCGGCTGCATGCCATTATCGGCTGTCGCGTCTTCCTACTCCATACTCATCTGAGCTCTTTGTTGTCGCTCTTCCTTGTTCTACTGGCCCCGCCTACAATTTCTGCGGTAGAATTTAGCTAACCAATTTTCTCGTCTCTTAGTGGATCCAACGGTTACTCCGGTGGTGGTGGAGGGTACGGCGGCGGTGGTGGAGGCGGTTACGGAAGTGGCGGCGCCGGAGGTGACCGCATGTCCGCACTTGGTGCAAACTTGCAGAAGCAGAACTGGGACTTGAGCGCGATGCCCAAGTTCGAGAAGTCCTTCTACCAAGAGCACCCCAACGTTGCCGCCCGCACACAAGCCGAGGTCGACAAATTCCGTGCGGACCACGCCATGGCCATCCACGGTCGCGATGTTCCCAACCCGGTAGAGACCTTCGACGAGGCTGGTTTCCCCCGCTATGTCATGGACGAGGTCAAGGCCCAGGGTTTCCCCGCCCCGACTGCTATCCAGTCCCAAGGATGGCCCATGGCTCTTTCCGGCCGTGATGTCGTCGGTATTGCCGAGACTGGCTCGGGAAAGACATTGACCTACTGCCTTCCCGCAATTGTTCACATCAACGCACAGCCTCTCCTCGCTCCCGGCGATGGCCCGATTGTCCTGGTTCTTGCTCCTACCCGAGAGTTGGCTGTTCAGATCCAGCAGGAAATCACCAAGTTCGGCAAGTCGTCCCGGATTCGCAACACCTGCGTCTACGGAGGCGTGCCTAAGGGCCCCCAGATTCGCGATCTGTCCCGTGGTGTCGAAGTCTGCATCGCCACACCCGGCCGCCTGATCGACATGCTCGAGTCTGGTAAGACCAACCTGCGCCGTGTCACCTACCTTGTTCTTGACGAGGCGGACCGCATGCTGGACATGGGTTTCGAGCCCCAAATTCGCAAGATCATCGGCCAGATCCGCCCCGACCGTCAGACGCTCATGTGGTCTGCCACCTGGCCCAAGGAGGTTCGCAACATGGCTGGAGACTTCTTGACCGATTTTATCCAGGTCAACATTGGGTCCCTGGAGCTGTCCGCCAATCACCGCATTACCCAGATTGTCGAGGTTGTTACTGAGTCGGAGAAGCGCGACAAAATGATCAAGCATATGGAGAAGATCATGGAGGGCAAAGACAACCAGAACAAGATCCTCATCTTCACTGGCACCAAGCGTGTTGCTGATGACATTACACGCTTCCTGCGCCAGGATGGCTGGCCCGCACTTTGTAAGCCCCCTCTTAAATTTCCCAATATCCCTGGGTTATTCGGGCCGTGCTGACAGATTTCTAGCTATCCACGGTGACAAGCAGCAGAACGAGCGTGACTGGGTCTTGGATCAATTCAAGGCCGGTAAGAGCCCAATCATGGTTGCCACCGACGTAGCTTCTCGTGGTATCGGTATGTATCTCCCCCCTCCCCCCTGCCTCCCCCCCCCCCCCCCCGAAGTCCTCGGCAACTTTCCAGCATATCTGTGTGCTGTGCTTTACTCTTGTGTCTAGGGGCTCTCTTGATTGCGCGAAATTGCCTGACCTCGTGTCTGCATGGTCTCTCTGAGTGGAGTCTTGGGTTCGTGACGTAGCAAAGACATTGTTTTGTGCTACGCCCGTGATTCTTCTCTTGTACCGTTTCTCACGCCGTGGTACAAGCGTGGAGTTGGCATCTCTTGACTTTGATCAAGCTTGTCTCCAAGATTCCCAAGGCCCGAGGACCGGAGCATTGGATCTCCCATCGGCATATTCTTCGCAACGGACAGCCCATCTACCAAGGAGAAGTACTACCAAGGGATTACAAAACATATTTAGCTACCTGCTATTCGTGTCATCCGCGCCAGTTCATGCTGGAATGTTGCTATATTCGAGCGCTCTCTTGTTGTTGCTAACCATTTCGTCCCTAAAGATGTGCGCAACATTACTCACGTGCTCAACTATGACTACCCGAACAACTCGGAGGATTACATCCACCGAATTGGCAGAACTGGTCGTGCCGGTGCAACTGGCACAGCCATTACGCTGTTCACCACTGACAGTAAGCTCAACATCCCCCCCTTTCTCCTTTGCCGTTCATCATCTAACACCTGTTCTAGATGCAAAGCAGGCCCGCGATCTTGTGTCGGTCCTTCAAGAGGCTAAGCAGCAGATCGATCCTCGACTGGCTGAGATGGCGCGCTACGGTGGTGGCGGAGGTGGTGGTGGCCGGTATGGCGGTGGCTATCGCGGACGCGGCGGCGGTGGTGGCCGGGGTGGAGGTAGGCAATCCTATTCTCGGAACTATTAGCCCTCGCGCTCACCATCGCCGCCCTAACAGGCCGCTCGGGAGGGTTTGACGGTGCCAACGCACTACCTATCGGCAACCGCCGGTGGTAAAGAAACAAAAAGCCAAAAAAATCACCAAAATATACCAAAAGGCAACACGCTCCCAGCGCGGCTGGAAACCAGTTGCGTGCTGGTGCGTCTGATGGCCAGTTTTCCACGGTGGCATTCCGGTTTCGGACATCATCATGGCGTTTATTGTAGAGGGGTCTGGTCTAGACGTTGGTTCATTGCTTTACACGTCCACTAACTATGTCGCGTTGCCTTGTCGCGAAGCCCAGTAATGGATGTGGCCTTCTTTATTATCAATTAATTTCCTTTCGTTTTCGTGTTGGGTGGTCGTTGAACTGGGGGAATTCGTCCCGGAACTAGCACATCTACCAAGTATCACAGCCAGCAGCCGCATCTCATGGGGGCCGGTCGGTCTATTCTGGCCGGTGTTCATGACTGCTTCTGGATCTCGATAGTATAGCGTTGATCTTTGTGTTGGTCAACGCTGGCTGTCGAGATATGCTGGTGCTAGAAGATTACTTTGCTTTTTTTAGTCTCCAGCATGCCGTTGTCACAGAAAAAAAGGATTATTCATATGTAGTCAAGATAAAGAATACAGTGGTCCTGGCCGAGAGTGGTTGACAGTCATAGCATAGAATTGCCATTGCCTCAAGTCTTTGTCCTCTAGTTGACTGTTCGACATGGTGCCGTTCGGTATGGTGTTTGAGCGAGCTCGATGTCCTTTTGCAAGATAGCTATGTATGTTATCAGGACAGTCTGGTCTGTGTAGACTTGGAGGTTGGCCATGGCCGTGTCCCCTTTGCTGTGGCATGTGATGACGGATGTCAGATAAATCTTTGCTGTGGCGGTTTCGATACGGCTCTCCCTCGGGGGTTTAAACAGACGATCAGATGACTATTGAGTATGGCTGGCTCTGCCAGTGTTGCTGTTTATTTGTCTGACTTGTCGTGGTGATGGACGTCAACTGTGTCTCTGTAGTTTCGAGACTACGGAAGTTAGCTCTTCATTCTAGGGCTATATTCGATTAGATAAACATCGACCGGCATGACTCTGTCGGTGCCGTTCAGTTGTTTGTTTGACTTTTGGCTGTACCGCGGCAGAGGATTGAATGTGTTCGTTTTATTTAGTGTGTGCCTGTTGATGGGTTAAGCCATTTCACTTTGGTGATAGATCTAACTGTGGAAGTCCCCCCCTTGAGCAGACCAAATACACCAATAGATAAACATCGAGTTTGACTGGATCTGTCAGTGTTATTGTTTATTTGTCTGACTTGTCGTTGTAGCTCTGTCGATTCTAAACTGAACTAGCTGTATTACATGTTCTTGCCGTAGAATGTGGTGATGGATATCAGCTGTGTCTCTATTGTGGTTTCGATACCACGGATGTTAGCTCTTCATTCGAGGGATGTGGACAATTGAATAGATAGTTACTTGGGTGGCGTAGATCTATTGACATTGTTCAACTGGTCGACTTCTCGGTATAATCTGAACTGGACTAGCCGTGTTTTCCTGCTGGTATTTGTGGTGATGGATGCAGGCTGGGTCTCTGTTGTGGCTTCGATACCACGGGAGTCGGCTCTTTATTCGAGTGCTATAGACAATTAGATATAAAATTGCCTGGGCAGCATGAATCCGTTGGTATCGTTCAACCGTCTCACTTGTAATTGGTGGCTTTGTTGATACTCGATTGACTAGCCGTGTTAGATGTTATTATTATGGAAAGTGGTGATGGGTATAAGCCATTTCACTTTGGTGATAGATCCAACTGTGGAAGCCACTCCTTGAGTAGATAAAATTAAACAAGAATATGTAAGTCTTGTTCAATTGCCTAAGTTGTCGTTGTAACTATATACTCTGAACTAGCTACTCTCGAGTTTCTTAGTTTAGCATGTGGTGATGGGCATTTAGATGTTTAGTTATTTGTGCTCTTAATTACGTTCATTCTGGTGTGTGCATGGCGACGGGTATATGTCATTTCACTTTGATAGTAGATCTACCTGTGGAATTCACTCCTAAAGTAGACAAAGGAAGACTTACGTATTCGTGACTTCCACGGTAATATGCTCACCATGTTAGTGACATGGATTATACCGGTATTGACGAGTGTATCTAGGTTGGCCATGTCTCCTATGTCTTTTGATACCGCTGATAAACAGTTATATAATATGTCGTCTGCTTCAATAAGACTTGCTGCCTTAAGGAGAGACTTCCACAGTTAGATTTATCACAAAAGTGAAATGGCTCAACCCATCACCACGTATGATATACAGTTAATTGTTAACTCTTCCCTCGAGGGATATGGACAGCCTAACCCAACACCACACGACGGTGTTTTCGCACTCGTTCATGCTCGACTGTGTTCATGCTCGACTGTGTTCATGCTCGACTGTGTTCATGCTCGACTGTGTTCGTGCTCGACTGTGTTCATGCTCGACTGAGCTCGACCCATGTTCAAGCGTTTCCAACTGCCACTTTGCTCTGACGCTCCTATGCATGGAAGCTGGCTTGCCCCTCATTGCTTGTACCGTACTGTACAAGGGTCTCTGATGATGGGTGGAAGCCATACCACATTGCCTATCTTGGGCCCAACCTCGTGGAAGTGTTACAGTCTAGAGGAGGGACGAGCGATTCCTTCATGGACAGGGAGTAGTTTCTCGGGAACCAACACCAAGGAATGTTTGTAGGGCGGGCTGCTTCTCTCGCAGCTAAGTCCATGTTTCAAAGCGACAAGGTTTCTCGCATTCTCGCATTGAAACATGACTCCTCGGCCCGACCTTTTCAATTGTTTGTTGGTCATGTGGTGGACCTATCTGTGTACTTTCGTACGAAGGTGGCCTCGCAGAGGAAGCATCTCTGTGACGCAGGAAGAGAGGGCAAGAGAATCACGCAAGCGGCGTTTGGTTCATTTGTGATATCGTGGTTGCAATGATATGAAGGCCGGATATGGCATGCTAGTCTCCAGTATCCCACAGACAAGCTGGCTGATAACCATTTCTCTACACGACTTTGCTTGCTCGCTGATATTGTTGCTTCCTGTATGGATTCTGGTTGCTGCCAATGTTGCTGTCGCCACGAGAGCCACGAACCAGAGTTTAGTGCTTAACAAAGGTAGGTAGGCTAGGTTGAGTGTGCTCACATTTCCCTACCTCCGTCGTTCCAATATCAATGGCCATTGCTTGCTTCCACGGGTTCTCGCCGACTCTTTCTCTGCAGGCCAACTGGCATCATCCCATGTATCCTCTTGAAACCGATGAAGAATTAACTTAGCGGCCTCTTCCTCTTGACCTAGCCAAGCAAGGAACTGAAGCTAGTTCGACATTAAGACGGGCAGCAGGCAGCAGCAATTGATCGAGCGCTTGGGCGGGTGGGCGTCTCTTCCCCGAAAGCTTCAAGTTGTCTGATGTGACGAAGTAGTACAGTTGGTGATCCTGTTGGTGCCGGCCCGAACCTGAAAGGGAACAAAAAGAAAAAAAGAAACATCAGATTCTGAACTCCCAAATCCGTGATTCCCGGAACAGAGAAACGTAAGATGGGATGTATTAGTGCCTCATCTGGTTTGGCGGACAAGGGGGTGGGGTGGGGTGTGTGTTAATGTTTGGTGTTGGTGTTGGTGTTTTCTGACTCTTCCTCTCAATCTTCCCTCACGATCAAGTATGAAGCATATTGTTTCTGGAGTCGCCGTTGCCGCTACAAGCAGTTGGTGGCAACGAACCACGACGGGGCTACGTATCTCGTTAGGACTTTGAGGTGTTTCGGCTTAACATCGGGGACGGCGTTGGACATTCGGATCCGGCGCGGAAGATGGAATAGCCTCAATGTCTGGCAGTCTCGTTCAAAGTTCTTCTGCTTACACCTCACACCCGCGCACCCTGGCCTAGTTCCGATCCGTGACTGCCTCCCCCGTACGGTCGTGCCTGCCTTTTTGTCGTGCCCCTTCCGTTACTAGTAGGTAGGTGGTCATGACACGGACGAGGCGGTGACCACGAATACGCCTCCCGGCAACGCTGCCGGCAAGAGCAACTCGGCGGCAAGCGCCGCGGCGTTGCTTCGACTCCGCTGTTGCTGCCGTTTGGGTTTTGTTCCTCCCAGGCATCCCCAGAATCATGCATACACAGATCATGCACTTCGCCTCCATCTGCCGGGTGTGGCTTCCTGGGCCCTGTTGTTGGTCCGGCTGTTCTTTCTTACTATACTATCCGTACGTAGTACTGATGGTTTCTTTCTCTTTTCTGTAGGGACATTCGTAAGGGCCTTGCTTCAAGTGGCCGGGCCCAGCGCAGCGCACCCA